>JADMNL010000040.1:2400000-3780000 GCA_016271365.2 Neoceratodus forsteri
GCCGGGCACAGACTTCCAAGTACCAGCTACTGATGGACATAAGAAGCCAGTATTGTGTGATTGCAGAGCAAGACCCCTTTTAGCTATGGGGGTCAGCACAGCTTTATCTGCCAGTTGGCCATCTGTTTTTACCACTTAAGTCTCCCCTCCCATAAGCGCACCCACTTACGATGCATTCAGGCAACTTCTTGCATGCAGCACCAGAATCCACATATGCTCCATACCAAACATGCCTGATCTCCGTACTGCATCACCACTTGTAGTCACCCCGGTGACAATAATACAGCGGCTGGCACAATACATCCTTCCCAGAGGTGGAGAACATCCTCTGGGATGCTCAGCCCTCCTCTTCTCACTGGTTCTCTGATCCATGCTCATTCTTGAAGCTGGGTTGCTGGCATCCTGTGCCTCAATATTGCTACTTTGCCGACAGGCAGGCTATGTAAAATGTTTTTTAATGATATTATAGATCTAGGGAGCACCCCCGACCAATCAGAGCACTTGTTTTTCCTGCGCTTGAGATGCTCTTATTCTGTAAAGTGTCTAATGAATAGCTGCCATGGAAATGGCATGTCCAGGAAAGGTTTTTTTTTTTTTTTTTAATTTAAATATATTGATCTTGATCATTCTATATTAATACTGTCCCTAAGACCACTGGTTTTCAGATCTTCCAAGAATCAATCTTCACTATTGATTCCCACTTATGGGTCTGGACCTGAGGCATTAGGACCCTGTGAAAGCAAAGCTTTTGCCAGAGAACTGGCCACTGGGCATGGCATCTGCGCACCCCCCATGCCAGCCAGTAACCTTTGCCAGCTCCCTCACTAACCTCATCTCTGTTCTTCCCATCATCGAGTACACACCATGGGAGAGCAGCATCTCAGTTTGCTTCGTCAATGCTTTTTCTGTATGCATCACTGTCATTTTTTTTTATTTGAAGTGTCACCTGTGTTTCTTATTTTAATGGGATGCTGAAAAGGATAGGAAAAGGGCCAAGTTTTCAAAAATGTCCCAACAGCCAGCAGTTATGTGTTATTGCCCCGTAGGAAACTAATAGTAGTTCAAACAACATGAAGTCTTGCTGTATTCTGACATTATGCAGTTAGCCCCAGCACTTGAACTGCTCTGGAGAGGAAAGAGTTAACTCTATGCTGGAGCATAGAACATTGAGCTCGAGCTCGGCTGCACTTTGAACTGTAACCATCAGATTCTTTACTCCGCCTAACTGAACAGTCGCTCTGGAGATTTCTCCTTCGCTAACGGTTCGGTCTGGTTAAAAACGTCGGTTTATACTGCTATTTTTTTCTTGTTTTCGGTTCAGATCCCTGTCTGTGGTACAGTCAGTACATAGGTAGTGGACTAGTGCTGAATTTTTTTGTGGAAATTGTAAAAGTTGTATTTCAACCAGTTCGGTTGAACCAGTTGTCTTTATCTGGTCTGTGTTTTTTTCTTTTAGCTGAATTTAGTGTGAGGTACTGGTCTTAGCGGTTCTAAAAAAAAAGTGTTTTATCGTTTTTTCCGCCACCCGTAACATGGTTAGGAACCGATAATAGGGTCTTGCCTCGGCTGTTTGCCATAAAAAGGGTAGTTATAGGATGGCTTTGTCTGAGAAACCCAAAGAGGAAAACTGGGCCCACTGGATTTCAACACTGCAGTGAGTGTGGGAGGCCTTTGCTGAGGCCGATCCCCACACCACTTATGTTACTGTCTGGTTTTGACCACCTGGAGTCAGACTGCCAAATATGTAAAACTTTCACTAAAGCCACCCTGGATAAAAGATTGGGTAGGCTTAGGGAAAAGGAGGCTGAGAGGTCCACTGACCCGGATGGCCAACCGGTTTGGTTCCGACCGAACCTGAGGAGTGCCCACTGACCTGGGTGGAGACTCCCTCAGGCAAACAGAGAGCCGATCCTGAGGGGTTGGTTCCGGCCAAAAGAAAAAGGAAAGAAAAATCATCCGGTTCGGATTCAGAACCGCCTCTTCCAACCGCCGAAGAAATTGCCAGGGCGATTAGCATAGTTGAATCACTCCGTTCGGTTCTGACTTATCCGATCCTCATGGTAGGCGTTCAGTTCGGTCGGTTCCTCCGCTTCAGGATTATTCCCCTGAAGACTATTATGAACCGGACTTGGAGGGGGATGAAGGCGATGATGATGATGATGATGATGATGATGGTGGTGGTGGTGGTGGTGTGGTGGTGAAGGTGGTGGTGGTGGTGGTGGTGTGGAAGGTCTGGATGAGCTCATAGAACGGACATCTCACCAGACAGGCCTTCTGGTGTTTCCGATCCTAGGCTTTGAGTCCCTTCCGCTACTTTATGTTTTACAAAAAGTGGCAGAAACCCTCCAGCTCCTCTGGATGAAGCTGTCGAGGAGCAAGAGGAGCCTGACTAAGTGTAGATGATGGACATCCCAGAGTCCAAGAGAGTGTCTGTTCCCCTTCACAAATCCTTTGAGAAACAGACACAGAAGTTACTTAAGACTCCAAATTCTTTACCTCCTGTGGACAGGCAAATGGGCACGAGGTATATGTTGTCAGGCTCAGATGGGGTACTTGTAGCAGCAAAGCAGCAATATTAGGGTTGTGCAGGCCGCAGCCTGTGATAAGGCTAACATACTCTTGGCTTCACACACCCCAGATAAAGACTCCAGGAAGTTGGATGCCATGGCAAAGAAACAGTACATGACATCTTCCTTGGGACTCAGGCAGGCTAACTATATGGTCTACACAGCCAGATACCAGAAGTCCAGATGGGATACTGTTCTGGAACTGGCTAAACAGGCTTCTCCCAGCTTGCCAAGGAGCTGGAGGAGGTGGCTGCTGATGGGATTGAGGCATCAAAAATCCAGTTTCATGCTGCTGTGGACTCCAGTGATGTGTCATCAAGAGTCATGGCTACATCTATGGTTCTTCGGAGGTTGGCTTGGCTCAGATGTACTAGCCTATCACGGACACCCAGGCTAAGGCCATGGATTTCCCTGTTGTTGAGAATTCTCTGTTTGGAGAGCAGACAGAGAATAATATGAAAAAGATGGATGAATACAGGACCACCTACAGGAGTGCATAGGTCAGGAAAAGGCAGGCAACTCCTCAGAAGCAGCAGGCTAGGGGCAGGGACAGGCCTTTCTACCAGGCACAGGCCTCCTCTCCTTTTTCCCAGAGGGGGTTATTCAGAGGGAGAGGCAGAAGGGGGATGAGCAGGGCTGCATCCTCCTCTCAGCCTAAGGCTCCTGCCAAGCAGACACCCTGATGTGTCAGCCTGGGTCGACTCCCCAATTCCTGTAGGAGGCAGGCTGGCTTACTACTTCCAGGACTGGAAGTCTGCTACCTCAGACAAATGGGTCCTGGAGGTAGTAAGCCAGGGACTGGCCCTCAGCTTCAAAAAATTTCCAAAGCTGAGGGTCAGGTCCTTTCCACCTGCAAACATCTCCGAAACCATTGCCCTAGAGGCAAAGGTTTCATCTCTGCTGGCTCTCAGAGCCATAGAGAAAGGTCCTAAACTTCACAGGGGCAAAGGTCTGTATTGCAGATACTTCCTTACCCTGAAAAAAACAGGGGAGTGGCGGCCCATCCTAGACTTAAGATACCTAAACAGGCACCTACTAAAGCCAAAATTCAAAATGGTGACTCTGGGAATAATTCTTCCCTCTCTAAGGCAAGGAGACTGGCTAGCCTCCCTGGACCTAAAGGATGCCTACTTCATTCCCATCAGGTACTCCCACAGAAAGTACCTCAGGTTCAAACTGCCTTCAGGCCATTACCAGTTCAATGCCATGCTCTTTTGGCTAACATCAGCTCCAGGTTGTTTACAAAGTGCTTCCATGATGATAGTGGCTTTTTATTTATTTTTTTATGTAATGCTTTTAGCCACCTGCTGCAGACTACCAACTTGGGGCATCCAGTCATGGCTCCGCCCCACCCAGAGAACTGGGTAGCCTCAGACTGCACCCAGGAGGATCCGGACGGCCTCTTGCCATCCTGGGCTGAGGGCTCCCTGCATCAGCCAGCCAGGATGGACCCTCCTGACAGGATTCCGCCAAAGTCCTCCAGGTGGCTCGGAGTGCGGCCATCAAGCTGCACTGTTGCGCCCAGTCACTTTCCTCTGATTGGTCCCCTGGAACGCGGACACGCAGTGACATCCAGGCACAGCATGCCGACGTCTGCGCCGTTCCCCCTCCAGATTGCCAGCACTTGTAGTGCCCCCGAGCATCCCCAGGAGCCGCTACAGCGTGGCGAGATTCCCCCAACCCACTCAATCTAAGTCCTCCCCTGCTGACCCCCGACGGCCCGGGCTCGTTCCCAAATCCGGGTCGCCAGCTTGGCGCGAGGTGTGGCATCCAGCGCCTCAACCCTCAGCGCCACCAGGCCAGCTTAGTAGTGGCTTTTCTAAGGAGAAGAAACATCTCTATATTCCCATACCTGGACGGCCGGCTCATTGTGGGTCAGTTTCCAGACCATGTCAAGTCAGATTTACAGGTGACCCAACAAGTGCTCACTTCTCTAGGATTCTTCCTCAGTCTTCCCAGATCAGTTCTTGAGCCAGTGCAACTCTTAACCTTCATAGGGGTAGAACTGGATATTGTCAAAGCAAGGAGCCTTTCTTCCTCCCTCTGGCAGGGGTAAAGGCCATCATAGAGCTGGCTTCCTCTTTCACCTTCTGGTGTCTCACTCAGCAAGGCATTTTCCTTCAACTACTGGGCCACATGGCAGCTTACACTGCAGTTGTCCAAGGGGCCAGATTTCAGATGAGGGACATCCAGTTCCATTTGAGGGCTTTTTGGTCTCAGATAAAAGATCCTCTAACCAAGCTTATTCCAGTGACTCAGACCCTGATCCAAGCTCTCCAATGATGGTTGGATCAGGACAACCTCAATCAAGGAGTCCCATTCATCATTCAGTCTCATTATGTGGTTCTAACCACGGATGCTTTTCTCCTGGGGTGGGGAGCTCACCTGGGAGCTCTTACAGCTCAGGAAGTGTGGTCCCCTCAGGAGTCTCTTCTCCACATTAGTCTTCTAGAGTTCAGGGCAGTGTATCTGGCTCTGCAAGCCTTCTCGGAGTCAGTACAGAACAAGGTGGCTCAGGTCAGGACAGACAACACCACTACCATGTGGTACATCAACAAGCAGGGAGGCACTCGGTCTACGGCCCTGTACGTGGAAGCCATGAAATTATGGTCCCTGGCTTATTCTCTACAGATCTCTCTGGTGAGGGTCCACCTTCCAGGGAAGGACAGTGTGCTAGCAGATGCATTGAGCAGGATTTCCCAGGGCCATCACGAATGGTCCCTGGACTCCTAGTGTTAAAAGTGATTTTGAGGTGGGGCACTCCAGAGATAGATCTCTTTGCAGCCGCAGACAATCACCAACATCCACTCTTCTGTTGCAGATCCCCAGTCTTGGGTTCAGTACCTCTGGATGCACTAATTCTGGATTGGGAGGGGGAATTTCTGTATGCCTTTCCTCCCTTTCCTCTACTGTTCAAAGTTGTAGTCAAGATAAGGTCATAATCTTGCAAAGTGATCCTGATTGCTCCAGACTGGGCCAGACAGCCTTTGTACCCCCTGTTGCTGTCCCTAGCAGTCCATCTTCCTCTATCTTTTCCCAGGAATCACAACTTGTTCACCTCCTCTCAGGGAAGGATCTGGTACCCCAGCCTTCTGTCTCTCAATCTCAAGGCATGGCTCTTGAAGAGCTAGCATATGCAAATTTGCATTTGTCTCAAGGGGTTCTGGACATTCTCAAAGCCTCTCGAAAACCTGCCACCAGAAAAATGTAGAACTCCAAATGGAAAAGATTCAGCATTTGGTGTTCCAGTAAACATATATCCCCAGATACTGCTGAATTGTCTACATTTCTGGATTTTATGGTTCATCTTAATGGTCTAGGCCTCAGACCAGTTACCCTCAAAGCACTCTTGTCAGCTGTTTTTACTTTTCTGTCAGTGGGAAAGCCCTCCTCACTGGCGTCTCACCCTGTTTTCCGTAAATTCTTCAAAGGATTGATTCATACCAATCCCCCCCTTTAGGGATCCTGCTCCTGTTTGGGATCTTAATGTTTGAATTTCTCAGCTTATGCAACCCCTTTTGAGTCTTTGGCCTCAGCAGAACTTAAGTACTTGACTTGGAAAACTGTGTTCCTGGTAGCTATTACCTCTGCCAGGCATATCAGTGAATTGCAAGCTCTGTCAGTGGAGCCTGATTTTATCTCATTCCATAGAGATAAGGTGGTCCTTAGAACCAACAGGAGGTTTTTACCCAAAGTGGTTTCAGATTTTCATCTGAACCAATGTATGTCTCTTCTCATATTCTTCACTGATCATTCTTCTTCAGGAGAGAGAAGATTACACGGTTTGGATGTTAAAAGGGCTCTTAGCTACTACATTGAGTGTACTAAGGCTCTTAGGTTTGACTCCCTCCAGTTGTTCCTCAGTTAGTGGTGAAGTGGGAAGGGCAAACCTGCTACTAAAGAGAATTATTGCCAGGTGGATTGTCTCTTTATACAATTCTGCTATGAGAAGCTAGGCAAAGTACCCCTCAGGCCTGAGGCTCATTCGACTAGAGAGGTATAGCTGCTTCTCTGGCTACTGCCAGAGATGTATCCTTATTAGAGATATGCAAAGCAGCCACCTGGAAAACAGTCCATACATTCACCAAGCATTACTCTCTGGATATCCAGACTAGGAATGATGCTAGGTTTGGTACAGCAGTTCTGCAGAGCCTATTCCCAAAATAGGTTCGATACCCTCCTCCATGGAGGTACTTCTTGGTAGTCTGCATAATGTCAGAATACAGCAAGACTTCATGTTGTTTGAAGAAAAATTACTCCCCTTAGTAATTGTGTTTCTTCTAATGGAGTCTTGCTGTATTCTGACCTGCCTCCCCTCTCAGAACCTGGTTTTCAGGAAGTGGGCTGGTAGGTGCGGTGTTGCACCTCAGGGGTGTACTTGGCACTCTCCCCTCTTTAGACAAGAGGAGTGGGCTAATTATATGTTTTTGTTAATTATTTTGTTCACTACCTGGTTTTTGTTTTGGATTTCTCGACTTGAGTCTTTTGGGGATTCAGAATATTTGGTTGTCTTTTTGGCTAGTAAATTTTACAATTTCCACACAGTGGGGGTAGTTAGTTAGTGTTCGCTCATAAGAATCTGATGGTTACACTTAAAGTGCAGCAGACAGAGGTTTGAACCAAACTCGAGCTCAGCGTTCTATGTTCTGGCATAGAATTAACTCTTTCCTCTCCGGAGCAGTTCAGGTGCTGAGGTTTACTGCATAATGTCAGAATACAGCAAGACTCCATTAGAAGAAACACAATTACTAAGGTGAGTAATTTTTTCTTCTGGACCAACATCAGACCTGTGCATCCTGTCTTGGACCAGAGCACAACATGGATGAATGTGATACCTGCTTCTCGTACCGCCATACCATCTAGAACCAGGTGTTAAGGTGGGATCATCCGATCCCTCCTTTGGAGGTAGGTGTCACATGCTCCAAGAACAGCTCCTAGGTATTTCTCCAGGGCCTCTTCCCTGGAGCCTCTTGTTCTGTGGAAGTACAGAGTTCTCCTCAACCTCACCATGCTGAGGCATCAGACTCCGGTGGATGGGTCTGGTGGACAGTCATCACCTTCTAGATGGTCAACTGGAACCCTCCATAGTGTGCCTGCACTGAGCAGCAGATGTCATGGTGATGAGGCTGCAGCTGTGTGCTTGGTCTACACCAGTGGATGCCTCGATATCATCCTCTGGCGTCGTCCATGCTGTTGTCGCTGTTCGCGGTAACAGTGTGGCAAGTAGCATAGGGGTTGATGCCGTGCACTCTCCTGACACTGTTCACATCAGGAGAGGGACTGGCACTAGGTTGTTGTCCGCACTGTTGACAGTTCGATGTTGCCACTGTCCGTGGTGTTGCTAGTGGAGGGTGACAACTGTGGACACAGGGACGGAGGCAGCGACTGCCATGGTTCTAGTCCTGGCTCCAGCTCCAGGCATGGTGCTGCTGCTGCTGATGATGATGTCATCCTGAGGAAGTACCTGACTGTGGTGTCATCCACAACACTGAGGAGGGGGATGGCTCCCTGCATGACATCAAAGTCAGCCCCAGCACAGTTTTGACAATGGTGCTGGCTGTGGTGAGGGGGGCTGACACTGTTGAGGCTGTTGCCGATCCTGAGCCTGGTGTTCAAAGTGGCTCCAGCTCAGGGACAAATGGCAGCCCGGAGATGGAGTTTTCTCCAGAGCTGTTGACACCACCACCACCACTGGTGAGGGCTGGGGTCCCCCTGTGAGACCTGTACAGCTCCGCTTTTTTGTGTGGGGGTTTTCTCCATGGCATCGGGTCAGGTCACCTGCAGATGTAAAAAGGACACCCTTCAAGTGACTGTTGACCCTTTCCATGGGCGAGGCCCACTGTGCAGTTCTATAACCCTGGATGAGGTCCCAGAGACCTGGAGTCTCAACCCCTTCTAGAGGGGCCTTGTCGATTCCTGGAAAGAATGCCCTTGATGGGGCCTGTGGGGCCTCCATCATGGGAGCAACACCAAGCATGGCTCAGTGCCTTAGATGATTGGTATTGTGAGTCAGACAGGGCCCAGTTCAGGCTTTTTTTCTCTGGTACTGACTCTTTTCAGAGGTGGCACCTCATCTCTATCGTCATCCTCCAGTGAGGACAACGAATCATCTGTCCAGCTCCCTTTTTGCTGCTGAGTATGCCTTGCACCAGCAATTCCTAGTGGAGATGATCCAGATGCTTGACCTTGAAACCCATATAAGCCATGATCTGGTAGCCCTTTAGTTGGGATTATTTGAAATTCCCAACATCGACATTGTAGTCATTCCTCCTTGGCCTACGGCCATGGAGAAGTCATGTAGGGCAGTGTGGAGTCTTCCCCTCTCCAATACAGCTCTCCTCAGGGACCGCCTCATATGGTATCATGCACTCACAAGGTCTGCAGGTGAGGTACTTCATCCCACTTCGGGGCTTTCATGTAGTGCAGACCCCCTTGGGGCCACAGAGCCTTGCACATGACCAACCCCCAGATGCAGATTCTCACATGGGTACTCTCGGGAGGAAGGCTTTCACCTCAGTACACACCATTATGTGCATTTCTGCAGATTAGGCCCATATGGCAACCTGTAGCTGTTGCCTGTTGCAGCTAAATAGCCCATTGGCTGCACTGCCACCAAGCGAAACAATCAGGCAGGCCATTGACCTTTCTACCTAGGGTTGAGAGGTAGCACAGTACCAGTTGAGGGCATCTTGCTACGCCAGCGAGGTAGCCTGTAGACTGTTTAGAACCACAGTCTGCATTAAGGGGACAGCATGGCTTCACTTCTCCTGACTTGCATCTTTGAC
The DNA here is from genome assembly GCA_016271365.2 of Neoceratodus forsteri. NCBI lineage: Eukaryota > Metazoa > Chordata > Ceratodontiformes > Ceratodontidae > Neoceratodus > Neoceratodus forsteri. Next base: position 2,409,353 of record JADMNL010000040.1, read on the forward strand.
CAGGCATAAGGTGCTTAACTCATACTTACGGGGGGGGTGTCACTTTTTCTCACCTAGGGTCAGGCAGGAACTTTGGGGAACCATCCTGCACCTATGCCACAGTAGCCTTCATCTCACCCTGACCAGTCTCTGGTGTCGTTAGATCTGTAAGTAACCCCTACCCTTCAGTGTTCTCCCCCATACTTAGGTCTTAGGGTATCTGTTACCCTCAGGGTGAGCCAGCTTCTCCCTCAGATAAGAATGGAAGCTTGGTATTTGGACCCACAAGTGGGAATCAATGGTGATGATTGATTCTCGGAAGACATGAAAATATTCTTGGAAGATATGAAAGTTATACACTTACCATAAGTTTTGATCTATCAGAATATCTACACAGCTGATTACCATACCCAACCACCATATCCTGGTCTAGCAGAGTCAGGGCCTCTGGGAAGCTCACCCTGATAGTGCTGGTCAGCACCATCTAGTGCCATGGCATCTCCCCAGTTCTGCTTTCTATGGTGCAGTTTAAAAAAGAGGTGGGGACCATTTGTGGGTTCCCACTCCCACCCAAAATAACCCTCAAAACTGGGGTGATGGTTCCTTTTAAGACACTCATTCCAACCATCACCCCACCCCAGAAAAAGAGAAGGCAGTTCCTTCCTCCCTTTCTTTTTTCAGTCACTCAATTAATTAATCAATTTTTATCTTACCAGGAAAAGCACAATTGAGAGAACTCATTTACAAGGTGGTCCTGGAAGGATGCTAAAGAAATTGTAACACAATAAGCACTCTTGATACAAGGCAATACTAGAATACAAAAGTACAGACAGGCCAATACATCAGAGGTGGGCTGACAATTCATATATAATATCACAGATGAGGAACTAGTGCAACAGAAGGAGCATTACAAAGTGAAAAACAAGGTCTGGTAAAAGAAGTGGAGAGGGAAGAAAGAGAGAAGTTCATTAGGGATAGAAAGTCTGAAGGGTGCCACAGATGGAAGTAAGAGGATCAGGACTAACGACACCAAGTGCCATGGAGATAGTGCAAGTGCACGGGGCAGAGATAACTATAGGTTATATTGCAGGTTTGAGAGTAGCATCTGCAAGTTTCTTTAAATGAGCCACTCAGCAAGGTTTTAAAGGTAGACATCCCAACCAGTTTTGAAAGTTTCAGTGTTTTCTGTGGTGTGTTTCAGAGCATGGGGAGAGCATGACTTAAGAGAGGATGCACCATAGCGAGTTCTGATCCTGGGCATATCGAATAGGATGAAAGAATAGCTTCTGAGAGAATATACTCCGTTGATACATATGAAGAGACCAGAGATATATTGGGGAAGTTTATTAGTAATAGCTCTGTAGGCATTTTTAAATCTCCTAGCACTAAGTGAATGCCAACCAAACTGTGTATAAGGGAGCAATGGTGAGTATTGTATGGTAACTGGTGTTGAGTCGTAGAGCCATGTGATAAGAGTGTCCAACTTGGCTAAAGCGGCATTGGGGCATGGCCATAGAGGAAGTCTGCATAATCCACAAGCAGAAGGAACATTGCTTGTACCAATCTTATTTTATCCTCGTATGTAAGAAGATGTTTGATATGATAGAAGAGTCCTAACCTTTAGCTTCTTGGATAGTTCCTCCAAGTAGATCATGAAAGAGAGCTTGCATTCGAGAAAAAAAAACAAGTATTTAAACTTGTCCACTGTTTTCAAGCAGTTCCTCCAGGACGGTTATGATCTGAGGCTTGATGCTGAGGAATTTGAGCACACTGAATGGGCTTGTGGGAAGAGGACCATGACTCTGGTCTTTTTTGCATTAAGTAGCAGTTTCAAATGCAGGAGGGTTTGTTGTAGTAGGTTGAAGTCATGCTGCGGCTCCAAACATGCCAGTTCGAGAGAAGACCTAGCAACATAAAGTACAGCGTCGTCCGCAAAGAGGTGGACGCTTGCTGTACTAATCCTAGAGTTGATATTGTTTATATAAATAGCAAATAACAGAGACCCCAAAACTTACCCCTGCGGGACTCCTCTCTGCAGGCTTTTAAGAGAAGATACCTTGGGCTTTGACTTGCTGATGCCTACCTACAAGGTAGCAGTTGAACCATTGCAAAGTGATATCATCAAGACTGATGTTGCGCGACATAAGTCATAATAAATCATGGTCTGCAGTATCAAAAGCCTTGCTCAGGTCCCGAAATAGTGCACTGACATTATTTTTTAGAGTCAAGTGCAATTTGCCAATCATTCATCACCTTCGCCAAGGCAGATACTGTGCTATGTTTTGGTCTAAACAGGACTGAGGGAGTTGGTTATTGTGAGGTATCTAGGTGTTCTCTTAGTGTGAATTGATTAACTTTTCAAGGAGTTTTGATAAGATAGGTAGCAACAATGTGGGTCAAAATTATTGAGGTCTGTCGGGTCACCAGACTTAAAGAGCAGAATGATGTGTGCTATTTTCACACGGAGGGAGAGAGCTCCTTGGCAGAGGGACATATTGAAAGGTGAACAATGGGTACAGCCAGCAGATGATAGCCTAATTTTAGGAAGAAGGGTTCGAGTTGATCAGCTCCGCACTGTTTTTGGTGTCCAAGGTCAGTAAAGATCTTCAACCTGCTTAAAGGGTATTGATCTAAAGCTAAACTTGGCTGCATGGTGGGGAGGCTTTGCAGTGGGGGATGTAATATCTGAGTAATTAGTTTACTAGCAAGGGAGATGTCAAAGGCTAATCCTGCTGTAGCAAAGTGGTTATTTAATTGTTCAAGGATAGCCTGTTTGTTTGTGTAGGTATTATTTCCAGTAATAATTTTTTTTTTTACTTTTCTTACTTACTGCACGGCTGGGGGGAGGTTGTACCTTTAGTTCCTCCCCCCACCATCCAGCCCGCTGAACTGGCAGCTACCCTTGGTCCGGGACAGAGCTTGAACCTCCCGTATGCACCGGAAGGGAGCTGACTTGCACGGGACCACGGCAGCACTGGCGAGCAGCCATCATGCTGCTGGTGAGGATTTTTCTGGTGTTGGTGTGGTTCCCCTGCTGGAGGAGGCATGCAGTGATGCCAAGGGATGGAGCGCACTCTCGCGTACGTGCTCCTCCCAGCGTCTGCCTCCTGCGCCCCCTTTGTGTGTGCAGCATTGGCAGTGCAGCCCCCCAGCTTCCAGCAGGGGGCAGCCATGTGCCGAGAGCTGATGTCCCCCCCTTCCCGGGTAAGGAGAGCAGTCCTCTGGTCGCTCGATCCTTCCCCATCCCTGCCAACCCGTGGTGACCTATGCTTGTTCCTGAACAAGGGTCGCCAGTGTGGTGTGAGGTTTGGCGTCCAGCACCTCAACCCTCCACGCCATCGGGCTGGCTACCAATAATGATTTTTGTAGGCTGAGTTGTAGCAGGGCTATGCCCTTCTATTTCCCTAAGGATTTGACAGAATTTGGTGGTAATATTTCTGGATGAATCCAAGGCGATTGAAAATATTTTGCTTTTCAGCCCTATAAGCTTAGTGCAGTGGTTCCTAGAGGGTCTAAATATTGCCCAATCAGCTGGAAGTTTAGTTTTCGTGCTCTTTTCCATAAGATATTTCTGTTGTGCAGGGCTGTTTTTAGAGTGGTAGTGAACCAGGGACATGTCCTTCCTCTTCTTGTGATTTTTACTAGTGGGGGCGTGTTTGTATATCACCTTCAGGACGAGGTGGTTCTGGAACAAGTTATAGGCCTCTGAGATCGAGGGTGCAAGATAGAAATCTTGCCATGTAATAAGACTTCGGTCCGCAAGGAAATCAGAGCAGTTGAATTTGCGGTGACTCCTTTGAACACGAGGCTGGAAGTGGAGATGGGCTTAGGAATGGACCTCACACAGGCTATGGCGCTATGATCACTTAGTCATTATGGAAAACCCCAGTGTGCACAGTTTTGTGGGGTTTGTTGACAAGGATTAAATCAAGGAGGGTGCTGTTTACAGGGTTTTGACATATGGGCACGTAAACTTCTCAATTAGCTGAGTAGAGGCCGTAATTGTCATAAATCTTTTAGGGGTTTGGAAGAGCGAGAATACCAGTCCAGGTTAAAGTCTCCCATAATGATCACTTCAGAATTATGGGCATCCAGCAGTTTGTGGAGATGGTGCAATATGTCAAGGCCTCTGATGGAGGTCTGTAACAACCTCTGATGAGTAAAGACTCCTCAGAGGGTAACAGTACCTTCAAGGTGAGGCTTTCAAACTCTTTTGGTACAGTAGAAGAATCAGTAATTGAGACAGAGTTTATCCATGACATATATTGCAACCACCCCCGCCTAGAAAGTCTATTGGCTCTTAAAACATAAGAAGGGATGTTAATAACGCGGTCAGATGTTGCACCTCTTAGCCAGGTTTCGGATATAAATAGTATGTCAGGTTTGGTTTGGTAGACCCAGGCCCGGATGATGTCCAGTTTTTTTCAGTAGACTGCATGCATTGAAGTGGAGAAAACTCAAGCCTTTTAACTGTGATAGATCTGAAGGCACTTCGAGAGTCGAAGGGGGACCTGGGCTTGGTTCTACGTTCCCAGAGCAGAGCAACAATAAAATAAGTTTCTTGAGACCATTAGTAATTGCTTTTAGAGTCAGGCGCCATCCCCATTTATGGATGGAAGGGGCAGTTGAAAATGAGCCGGGAGCAGCACAGAGATGAGACTGATGAGGCATAAATTGCCATCTGGGCAGAGAGAAAGAGCTAGGACATTGTAGGGTGATGGTGTAGGATCATGGAAAAAAGTCTGTACCGGGGAAGCAAAAAGACTGTGCAGGGGAAATAGAAGTTATTGTAATGGTAGAGTACTCTCTGGTAGTAAAAGCTTCATAGGAGGAATAAATGTAACATAGTAAGATTAACAAGCGTAGCAGACGTAAGTTGCAAATAGTTCACTTTGATCCACTTTAATATAATGTAATTTAATAAATTGGGCGTGTAAAATAGCAATGAATTAAAGAAACGGGGTGGGTTTAGAAAATGCCATGCGTTAGTAAAATAGGGCGTTTGTGTGTGATGAAGACTGTAGAATTAGGCAGTGAGGGGGTCCCAGTGGTCAGCGTTATAAAGAGCTAATGAGAAAGATGGCACTTCGAGAAAAGAAAAAAAAACACAAGTCACATGACCAGAAATAACTCTAACTATAAAGCTCCAGATAGGATGAGTGTGAGGGTGGGAAGATACAGGCTCAGCCACAGGGCACGGTAACTAGCATACCTAAGTAGTTTCCTTGGGGCGGGCACAGCTGAAATCCTGAAACACCAGAGCAGTTCTGCAGGAGGCGGGGGTGAGGCACCCATTCAGGGCTGGGTCCCACAGCCTAAGCGGCTTCCTTGGGTCAGGCAGGTGGAGCTGAAATCCTGAACTGCTGGAGCGGTTCTGCAGAAGCCGGGGGTGAAGCACCCATTCAGGGCAGGGTCCCAAAGCTTTTCTTGTCCTCCTCCTTCCTACCGAGATATATCCTTTTCCAGGGGTAGATCCCTATTAGTTGCTGAATGCGGTGTGTGCCTCAGGGCGCTAGTCAGTCTAACTCCACTTGCCAGAGGCTGTGTATGGGTCTGGATCATGTGTACCAGCTGTTATACAGGATACATCCCTGTTATTGCAGTAGAAGCAGGTCCTTTTCTCATATGTTTTTTTTTCTTCTGTGCTGGACTATCATTTTTGGTTCGTATGCCCTTCTTAAGCTCTTACAGAAACATAGAACATGAGGGCAGAAGAAGGCCCACTGGGCCTGTCTAGTCTGCCTAGCCCTTCCTGTTCTGCCCTCAACCCTAGTGTTACATGTGTGATGGCCCTATTGCCTGTCCCGCCCTTTTCCTTCTGTATTTCATCATCTCCTGCTGTTCTTATCAAGGCCCCTGTGCTTGTCCCACCCATGATTGAATCAACTTATTGTTTTGGCACAGACCGCTTCCTCCTGTAGTCTGTTTCACTTGTCCAATACTCCTTCTTTGAAAAAGAATTTGTGGACATCCTCCTGCACCTACCCTCAGCCACCTTCAGTGGGTTCCCCTTTGTGCAGCTTAGTAAAGCTATACTGTTGGATTCCTGGGGTTAGAGTTGTTCATTTCAATCATCTCCCTCTTTGCCTCCAGGGCATACAATATTAGGAAGATCCCTTAAAGTGATTTTCTGAGTTTGCCACAACAAATGGGATTAGTAACCTGTAGGAGTTGTAATTCAGTCTTCTACCAGTCAAACTGCCAAAGTGCTGTTTTCCATAGAAGCAAATGCATGTATTTCCTTTGTACTTCATTTAAATATTTTTCTCTTTTTTTCCCTTAGTGCTACAACCCCCAACTGTGACATCATGCAAGGAAAACAAAGTTTCTAAGGACTGTTGTGAAACAGAGTCCTTAGGGTTACCACCTGCCGTGATTTTTGCTAGACAGCCCTGATCTGGGCAGCTGTGTCCTGCAAAAAACAAACACGAAAAATACTGCATCTCCTCCTGACCTTATAGTAGAAACAAATATTGTCTAACATTCTTCTAAATGTTGCAGAAACTATAATACCTTAACTAAAATGCCTTAAAATGATAAGAAACAATAGAAACAACCAGAAAACTGCAACACTTAGTCTTAATTCTGATTATTTTGAGAAAAAGAGTCTGTTACATTGGTCAGTGTTACATACTGTCTTGTAAAATAAAATAAAAAAAAAAACATTTCAGTAAGAAATGTCCCTCTCTGGGCTTCTTAAAAGGTGATAACCCTAAGAGACCTCTGTTGGTCTTGGTATAGCAGACATCTACAGTACCAAAACAGGAGACTACATCTCTCAGTAAAGAAATCTTGTCAGCTAGATACTGTATTTTATTTAATTTTTGTTGACCGGGTAAGTGCACTAGACAAATCCTGCCTATTTTCAGGCACGACCCGGGGAGGGGGATACAGATGAATGCCAACTGACCTTGAACCAGATTAAGCTGTTGGTGGAATTTTTAGTGAATGAGGAAATTTGGCCAGGACACCGGGGAAATTCCCCTACTCTGCTGACAGTAGGGGGAGCTGCTACCATGGAGGAGGAGGAGATGGCTGGTCAGTCTGCTGGTGTACCTGGAGGTGAGCAGGTCTCCCTACCTCCAGGTCCAGCCTTGGAGACCGAAGCAATATTGCCTATCTGTATGGAAACTGAAGAATCTCGAGATAATCAAATTTACCGTCTTTTGTGCTACTCCTGGATTGTTGGGGCCCGACTCTGCTTGGGTGGATAATATTTTGGAACAAAATAAAAGGTTGTTTCAGCCGGGAGCAAAGGTAACGATACCTGTGGATGAACTCAGTGAAACTATTCCTGAAGACTTGCTACGAGATGCTGCTCACTTTATTCAAGAAGAACTATTACAGGCCACAAAGGTAAAACCTTCATTGGGAGAAATGGTGAGCAAGCAGGATGACGTCGGTACTTCAAAGCCTAACACTTTGACGGACCGCCCCTTTGATGTGGGGAACTTGTCAACCAGTCTGCCGGAAACTATTGTAGACTCAGGAGATGGTCGGACAGGGGAAAGGAGCGTTATTGTGAGTGATTCTCTGGGGCTTAATCCTGACAATGTGGGAAACTTGTGCTAAAACTTTCACTTTACGGTAAGGTAGAACTGAGTATACTAATCAATGTTGTTTGCAAACATTCAGCCACCTCCTTAGACCCGCCCGCTGATCAATGCGGGGTGGAAGCGCAGGAAGATGGGGTGGATCGGACCCAGCCCATAGCCCTATTCCAGGAACAAAATGAGTTACCAGGGGAACCTGAAGTCTGATTGATTGAGGCGGGCCTTTGCTTCCAAAGGTACCTGTGTGTGGGCTTCAAGCACAGCGAAAAAAATGACAGGAATTGTCCCTGTCAGATTTTGAATGTACAGAAGTGCAGCATATTGACTGGGAGATTCTGAAGTTCCTTTCCCGAAACAAGTATTGCCTCCTTCTAGCCCTCCCTTACAAGCAAAACAAGCTTGGGAGTTGTTCCGACAACAAGACCCTTTTTCTGGTGCACTCCCCGCTTACAACGAAGAAACGCAGTACGTTTAGAATATCAAGGGGTTTAACTCTAGCACCAGATACGCCTCTCACGATAGGGAAACATTGTTGAAAGACTATGGGTTTTTTTCAAATGAAATACATGCGCTTATACATGTGTCTGGTTCTATGTCCTTTGATATAAGTTTTGTTACTCCACAACAACTGGATCATTTTTGGGCAAAATTTGATAACTTTCAATATACGGAATTGTGGATGCCTTTTAAGGCACTGCCATTAACTAAGCCTTCTATCAAAAAAGTGACAGTTCTTTTCTGTAATGAATCTGTATCTGTACATGATATTGTATATTGGTTGCAAAAAAAATGTGAAGTTCTTGGGGCTCCCGTACCTGTTTTTGATGATGAGTGTATTTGGAATGGAGGGTGGATATTTTGGGTTCGCTTACGTAACAATCAAATGGGGCCTGTACACCTTCCCAATAGCATTTTCTTAGGTACAGAACGTGGGCACTGTTTTTTATCAGGGACAGCCGAGAGCCTGTTTCAAGTGTGGGGCCCTTACGCATTTAGGGTCCACTTGTGATAGATTGTGCTGCAATCTCTGTCTAGACTTTGGTCATCAAGTTCCACATGTCATGCTGAGTTGAGATGTAATTTATGCTATGATTTGGGGCATTCATATAAATCTTGTCCTTGGGCAAAGCACAACCACACGTATAGGACAAGTCAGGATGCTGTTTACAGGAGGCGCAAAAAGAAAGAAATATAAAATAAAAGAGCTAGGCAGAAGGATCCCCCTGCGGAATCAAGGCCCAGTCCACTGCGGCCTCCCCTCCTCCATCTTCTCAGTCAGAGGAGATTGTGGACATTCTGCCGAGTCCTGCAAATGCACCAGTAATGGAAAAGGGTGTAGGCGGTATTGTATTGGGTCACTCTCTTCCACAGGTACAGGAGAGTCCTCCCTTTGCAATACCACCTCCTCGAGGTAAAAGTGTGGCAAAGAAAAGAGGTTTGAAACAAATGCAACCTCGTTCTAAGATAGCCAAAGGATCTTCTGGGACGAATGGTGCTATTGTGTTGACTAATAAATATGAGATTCTGAACTCTGCTGTTTTGGATTCGAAAGCCTCCTCCTTGGCCCCCCCCCCTTCTGATTCTGATGAGGACTCCCCAGAGCACTGTTCACAAGTTAGTGAAGATCCTAGATGTAGAACTCGGTGCATAGGAGTTCCAGAGTAAGCCACCTTGAGCTTAAATACTGACTATGTTTTTCCATCCCTGCCAAAGCTGAGAGTTTTAACTATAAATGTTAATAGCATCAGGAATCCTAAGAGATGGTTGGTTGCATTCTCAAAATTAAAAGATATGGATTGTGATATTTTTTTGCTACAAGACACGAGGTTAAACACAATTTATTTAACTAATATAGCGAAAAAGTTATGGTCTTGGGGCCCATCCTTTTTTTCTTATGGCACTGATTTGTGTGAGGTTGTAGGTGTACTTTTCAGGGGAGATGCTTTTCGTATCTCATGATTGATAGAGGTTCTTTTGGGGAGGGCCTTAATAATTGACTTTACATATGGGGGCCTATCCTGGAGATTAATAAACATTTATGGGCCTTTAACTAAGAAAGGTGAGACGGAATTATTTGGGTTGATTAAACCTTACTTATTTACCACTAAGTTGGTAATTTGGGGTGGCGATTTTAATTGCGTTATGCATGTCCAAGATAGAGGGGCTAAAACTACAAAGGTGTTTAGTGATACTAATTATCTTGTGAAATTGATAGCTCAAAGTCAGCTGTGTGATTTCCTACTGGATGGTTCATCCACAAGGAGGGCAGACATATTTTCGTGGAGCTCTGTCCACGAGAATAGATTTTCTCTTTATTAAACACTGTATTGGTGTAGAAACAGCTTCGGTGTACCCAGTGGAATTTTCAGATCATGCCATGTTAATAATTACCTTGGGGACTGTTAATGGGCCTCAGTATGGGAAGGGATACTGGAAATTGAATACAACACTTCTGTTAGATCAACATTTACAGTTTAAAATTCGGGAGTATTTAAGAGCACGTATGACAATGGCAGGTTTGATGCCCAATAGAAGTAGTTGGTGGGAACTAACTAAAACAGGATTAAGAAGCATAGTTCAAAAACATTCGGTTAAACGAAAGTCAGGGGCAGTATAGAGAATATTTGAAACTGCACATGCAGCTGAATAAAATTTACTCAACTGTAAATTTATTACACATCCCCTTGTCTGAACAAGCCCTTAATATTAAAAAGGAAATGTTTTTATTACAATATGACAGGGCTAAATCCCTGCAATTGGAACACAAAATCTGCACTCAGGGTAAGACAGGATTGGGGGATCCCTTTCAGCATAGTGGCCAAAGGGCAAATGCGCGATTTATGGTGGCTGTCCTTTCAGATCAGGGAGCGATTGTCTCAGATGGTCCTGGTATTTTTAAATGTAGTGACACAATATTTGGATTCAATCTATGCTCCAAAGTTTTTTGAGCTTAGAACAGACTGAGAGATTGCTCACGTCCATTACGGTACCTACACTGACGGTGGATCAGGTTTCTCCATTGATAGAGCCTGTCACGGCTCGTGAGATAGATTTCATAATGATGAATCTTAACAAAAATACGTCTCCTGGTATAGATGGGTTGCCTACTGAATTTTATCAGACATTTAAAGAAGAACTGATCCGGATATTGGTTGTAGTATTTAATTGGGTATTGTCAACGTTGCAAGTGGATTTTCATTTTTGTACTGCAGTTCAAATTTTGGTGTATAAAAAAGGTGAGAGAATGTGTTTGGATAATTGACGTTCTTTAAGTTTACTGAATACAGATTACAAAATTTTAATGAAGCTTTTACATTCTCGTTTGTTGCAATTAACACCATATATACTTTCTGGAGCACAAACTTGTACTGTACCAGGGTGCAGTATACAACATAACCTATTATTAATAAGAGAATTAGTTGAACAAGAGAAAGAGGACCTCTTACAAGGGTTTATAATGGCCTTGGACCTGGAAAAGGCCTTCGACCGTGTCCCGCATTCCTATATTTCCCTGGTTTTACAGTCTTATGGGGTACCTGAGCAATTTGTTAAGTGGATATCTACTTTATATTCATCAGCAAAAGCTCTCCCTTTGGTAAATGGGCATCTGGGGAAGTATGTAACAATTTCTAGAGGGGTAAGACAGGGATGTCCCTTAAGTCCCCTACTATATGTTTGGTGTTTAGATCCATTGTTGAGACTAATTCAGCAGGATGCTCAGGTGGTAGGGCTTCAACCATGGGGGGTGGGGTTCGAAGTGCGAGTAACTGCTTATGCAGATGACATTTGTGTCATAGTTGCAGATGAAAAATCAGGATTGAGAGTTTTAACTATTTTGGAAGAATTCGCTGATACCACAGGTACACGTCTCAATAAACTTAAAAGTACAATCTATCCTTTAGGAAGGTTCCCTCAGAGGTCTGCGATGTGGCATGGTATCACTGTATCAAACATGCCATTTCATTATTTGGGTGTGTGGTATGGAAAGGAGGACAACTGTATATTTAATTGGTCAAGGAAGCTGGAAGAAGCAGAGGACAAGGTTAATGTATGGAAAAGTTGGAATTTGGTAAAAAAGAAGAAAGTTATGGTTATTAAAACATATTTAATGCCAATATTCTTATTTCTTAGTGCAGTATATCCATTACCAAGCCAATTTGAATCCCGTTTGTTGGGGTTGGTTTTCCAAATTATATGGGGATGCCATTTAAATCCGATAAAGAGGGAGGTTTTGTATTTACCAATAGATAAAGGAGGTTTAAATCTGATTAATCCTATCCTCTTTTTGCTTACCATTTTTCTTCATCATAATATGTTGGACATGTCAAAACCGCAGTCAGCCTTGTGGCTCCCTTTTGCAGATTATTTTGTTGGGGCCTGTTTATTCAAAATGGAAGGAGCAGAAGATATTGCATGCACAGTTTAAAACCGCTTGTGTTTTTTTTAGGCCTGTTTTGAGGAATTTAAAAATATGGAAAGTGTCATTTAAGGTGCTTACTTCAATATCCACTAAACTGCTGTATACAGCTATACAACAAGAAATTCCAGAGTTCCAAGTAGAGTTGCCTATTATTGAGCCTCAATACAAGACTTATGTCATAGATGTCTTACGGGATCCCAGAATAGCACCTCGAGTGTGGGATGTTACGTGGTTGAGTGCTCATGGGAAACTTAATGTGAAGGGTAACACAAAACATAAAAAATGGACTGAACGTTTTTGTCCGCAACAGGGGTGTATTGAGATGTTGGAAACAATGCAGCATTTTTTACTTTTGTGTCCTTTTGTACAAACTGTATGGAAAAAATGAGCTGATAAATGGAAGCAACCTGCTTGGCAGTCTCTTACGTATTATGAAATTATAGGGGGTGGTTTGTCTCTCAAATTTGGGTTTGCAGAAGGATATGATAAGATAAATGACAAAATTAATTAAATATATTCTTTGGCGGGTTAGATGTAAACTGGTGTTACAGCAAATTTCTCAAGATCCAGATGCTGTAATTCTTAGTATAGAATATGCTCTGGATAAACAGTGTTATTTTGAACAACGAATTATGAGTAAAGGGGTTTGGAAACTTCGTTGGATGGAAGTACCTTTTATGAAGGATAAAAATGGATGATGGTGCATGAATTTAACTATGTAACCAGTGACTCAGTCTTATTGGTGTATTTTGTTTATAATTTTTGTTGTGTATTATTTGAGTGTATGATGTTCAGTTTCTCTTTTCAATAAAATATTCCCCTACTCTTTTCGATAAGTGCCATGGGATCTTTAACATCCACCTGAACTACCTCCAGTCCAGGCAGATGGGACCTCGGTTTCCGGTCTTATCCGAAAGACAGCACCTCAGAAGTGCAGCACCCCTCTCATGCTGCACTACAGTGTCAGTACTGGGATATTAACCCAAGTGCCAGATGTGGGAACTGAACCCACAGCCCCTCTGATCTCCCAGTCTCAGATGTGAGTTTGCTACCTACTGAGCCACTGACACTGGTTAATGCACAATGCCTTGCTTATTTATTTATTTATTTTTTACAGTTAGTTTCTTTTCTCCTCTGTCCCCAGGCAGCTCTCCATTGTGCCTGATCCCCCAGCCCCGTCTCCTGCTTGCTGCTTACCTTCCACTTCCTCCACGGCTTGCCCCTCGTGGTGGGGCGACAGGGATCCCTCAACCCACCGGAATGGATCCGGAGCGGAGGTTACTATTTGTTTATGGGAGTGGGGCCTGCGGGGATCGGCATTCATCTTGCTGTACCCAGGACACTTTTTCCTCCATTTTCTCCCTCTTAGGAGGAGGCATGCAATGACGCCCTATGGAGAGAGTGCGTCGCACCTCTGCACGCTCCTCAAGTGTCTGTCTCCTCTCTCTCCTTTCTGGAGCATCAGTGTGCTGTCCCCAGCCGCCTCTAGGGATCAGTCAAGCACCGACTACTGGTGACTCCCCCGGAGAAGGAGAACAGTTCCTTGGACGCTCGATCCTTCTCCTCCTCTGCCGACCCCCGGTGTCCCATGCTGGTTACCAAACACAGGTCGCCAGTGTAGTGCAAGGTACGGCATCTAGCACCTCTGCCTTCAGTGCCACAGGGCTGGCTCACAATGCCTTGTTTTGAAAATAAACATTTGAGAGCTTTTATTTTTGAAGCCACTACAGAAATATGAGACTACACCTCACAGTGAAATTGCCAAATAATTTATTGAACCCACAATGCCTTGCTACATATGTTTACATATCACAGTGAAGCCTACCAGGATGAAACCCAACTCTGCAGAATTCTACAGTAGAGTTACTGCAGGAAACATTGCAATTTCAGTGGTAGTTAATCACCTTTGTCATGTAGGGAAACTGTGAAACTGCTATTCATCCTGGTGGGCTTTACTGTAGGTGCTATACTGCAGTCACTACTGCCAAAATAAGGGACTGCATTTCTGAGTAATGAGCATTTACATACTAACATACTAGTATGTAAATGTTCGTTACTCAGAAAATTAAAAAAACTTTCTAATTTACCCAGAATTCCTTGGTGCTGTATGTAAAACGGTGACAGTTCCCCTGCATGACATCATTCTGGATGTGTGGCCACACACAGAAAACTGGATGACACAGTGCTGATAAAACATAAAAAAATGACTGACAGATTTTTGTTGCAAAACAAATTGCAGCTTCAACATCTGAAGCATGGGAGTTAATGGCATACTGTGAAAACGGCGTCTGTAAAATCTCAGAAAATAACTTTAACCTTCCCTTGAGTGTTTTCCTCTGAAGCCCGTGGACCATTTTGATCACCCTCATCTGTACTTGTCTTTGCCTCATCACAATCCTTCCACAGGCAAGGGTTCCAGAACCTCACACAGTATAGTACTCCAGGTGGGTGAAAACCAAGGACCTATACAGGGAAAGGATCACCTCCCTGCTTCTACTATTGATCACCCTTCCCATGCACCTCAACCTCCTGTTTGCCTTCCCCACTGCCCTGTTACAGGATGCTGTAGTATTTAGGCATTCCAGTATTATCACCCCCAGGTCCCTTTCCACAGCTGTGCTCTCAGGTGCCACCCCTCCCCCCCAAAATAATCAGGTATTGTGTTTTCAAAGTTTTATTCTTAAAGTACATTACCTTATAGTTCCTCAACTGCCATCATTAGCGTTACCATTCATGATGCTGGCAGCCAAAGTTAAGGGAACAAGCTTGGGTCGATGGGGCCAGCTGGAGGAAGGGGGATAGAGTTTCCTAGGGGACGCTCCACTCCAGGGTGGGTGGGTTTCCGTCTTTGCTACAGTACTGCCACGTGGGATTTTGTTTACTCTTTTTATAACTTTTCAAAAATATTTTTGCCTTTTAATAATATTTTAAAAATCGGACAATTTGTAAAACATTTATTTCTGTTTTAACAGGAAGGTGGGCTGATCAGAATTATCCGTATTCAGCCATGCCAATTATGGATTGTCCAGTAATATGGTTACTGAGGCAAAGCAAAGTTTATTTCCAAGGCATCCCGAAGGCTCAGGGCGCTGTGCGGGGACTGAATAACATCATAAATTAGGTAAAATGGTAGGCCTGATAAACTATGATCTCAGTGCTCCTGGAAGGTCTCCGCTGGTGAGAGCATGATCATGATGTGTGAAGAATTCCAGAGGATAGTATAGCATCCCAAACACTCTGTCCCCTGAAAGCCTGCTCGATCAACAAATAAAATGTTAATGCTCATTTAAAGGCCTTACACCAAGTGAGCAGCATGAAAGTGGGTGGCAAAGAATTCCAGAGAGATGGTGTGACCATCCCTAACGTTCTGGGCTGTTAACCCACTACAGCAAAGGAAATAAGCACTGCAGGGTCCACTCAAATTGTGAAAGCCCATGAAAAGATATTTCAAATGAGGCACTGGACTTCCTTGTAAGTGTCAGGAGTCCTGAGATATGACTATCTAATTAGTCTGTAAATCAAAACAAGCCAGCAGCCATTTAAAACAGAGTGATGTCACAGAGGTCAAGTTGCATGTTCTTAATTACAGCTTGCCCTCAGTGACATCACTGTTAATCTCATGATTCAATTAAATGGTTGCTGCCTTATTTTAATTTGCAGATGATTAAATATTCATGTCTCAGGACTCTGTTCTCTGAAGTAAGCCTCAATACCTCATTTGAAAGATGTTTTTGTGGGTTTTCTATTCGAGTGACTCCTCAATGTTTACTTCCCCCTATTTTTTTTTTTACTTTTTATTTATAATTTATACTGTACAGTATAAGAATTTCACTCGAACAGAGCATACAGCATGTTTTCCAGATAAAATTGATATTAGGAAATTTGAGTCAGTGTTACCATTGTTACAAGATGTGGGGAATATCAGACATTATTCCATAATTATGTAGTATGGCTACGTGCTGCTAATGCCTTAAACTGTTATAGACATGATAAATCTTAATACAGTGAAAGAAACAGCCAATTAAACCTTTGTTTAACAACCCATAAGCAAAGTAAAAGAACATTTTCCCTCTCAGTTCACCCCCTTAAGCCTATGTAGTAGATGTAGTACTAGTTATATAAACTTCCAGACTCTATCCTTAAAGTACATGGCTAGATGTATTTTTAATATTTACTCTTAGAGGCAGTTCTTCAGCTACATAGAACAATAAAGTCCATCCCTGAGGAAAAAACAAGATCTTACTTCAAGAGGGCTCTTGCAGTAGGTAATTACATATAGGACTGACGGCAGGCGGCAGGACCCCACGGAAAAATTTCTAGCTAGGAATCTCTGGCGAGGGACCGCCTGCACATCAGGTGACCGGCGTCAGGAGACATCGGTATAAAGGAGTGGTCCCTCACGCCCGCCTTCCAGTTCTTTCCCGCCTTTAGCTTATGCCAGCGCCTCATGGAAAAGTTCCCTGCTCGTCAGGATCCTTCGTCGGTATTTTAACCGAGTATTTTCGATTTTTTTTCTTATCTTTCGTCAGGTATTCATCGGTGTATGTCGTCCCCTACACCCTCCGAGCACAAAAACAAGTGCGACTCGTGTGGCGCCCAACTCCCGCACAAGGACGGCCATTCCCTGTGCCTTTTTTGCCTAGGCCCCGACCATCTGGTAGAGAAGTGCCAGCATTGCCTCAGCTTTAATGCTGCCACCCGGAGAAGGCAGCAGTCCCTGGAGACCCATATTTTGAAAAGAAGATGAGCTCCATGGAGAAAGAACTGAAAAAGCTTTGCAGGCGTCGACTTCCCTGAAGGCCATCGCAGAAAAGGATAAAGAAAGCACAGGGACAAGGGCTCTTCTCCCACCGTCTTCCTCAGGAGTTGCCGTGAAAAGGTAACTCCCGGGGACCACTCCACAGCCACCTTAGGGCTTCTGGCTGTCTGGCTCGTGCCTTTGAGCGCCTCCTGGCTTGTGGAGGCCTTGGCTCCCAGTAAAGCTGTGGTTTCGCAGTCTGCACTACGGTGTGAGTGGACTCCGATAAGGCGGATGTCAACTCCTCCGACATCCCCATGGAGAAGGTCGGTAATCGCCTGACCCTTGAGGGGCAACCGTGGCCCCATTCCGCCCGACCAGGCTGCCTCCATTGCGGCCTGCCTCCGGCGAAGGTCCGTTAAGTCGGACATTTGCCCCTCTGGAGCCCGCCGGATCCGCTGCTAAGCCGCGTGTCAGTTCACCGACATCCGCTGGCGGATGAGCGATACCAGACCCCCCCGTCTGCGTTCCCTGCTCCCCGCCTTCACTGCTGTCTGGGGACCCTGAGTCTCCTCAGTCCGACCCCAAGATTTCACCCCATCCCCGGCGGACGCTGAGGTTCCTGTTCCACCTCCATCAGACCGTCCACCTCTGGTCCGCGACCGATCTGATGTTTCGGTTTCCTGGATGCTGGCCTCGGTTGCTGGCTCCGATGCCAGTGTTGCCAGCGCCAGCGACATCCACCCCCGATGCTGCCCTGATACAGGCCTTCCGCTCCAGAACGCCCGTAGAGACTCTGGCGGGCCGTGTGCTCCGGCAGCTCCTCTGGCACCTGACACCGTCGTGTCCGACGCCGCCATACCTGGGACCGCAGTATCCGGCGCCGCAGTACCCAGTGCCGACATATCCGACGCCGCAGTACCCGGCTCCTCAATACCCGACACCGGGCTTCCCACCATCGGGTTATGGATACGCGCCTTTTGGGTATAGTCCATACCCATATCCCCTTCCCCTCCCGCTCTTCCTCCTCCACCTCAGCCGCTGGTGAACCTGCAGGAGACTCTGGCCTTCTGGTGGGCTGAGGCCAAGGCTCAGCTCACCAGAGAGGTGGAGAGTCGTCTTTTGACGATGGTGCCGGTTCCCGTACGTCCGCGACACACTCCTTCCCCACCTCCGGACACCAGGGCTAAACCCTCTGGGTCCAGAGAGGGGCAGGACACGCTTCCCCGAGGGTTCCCAAGGGGTCCATTCCTCCCCCTCGTCGGGAGAGGGAGTCTTCCTCTTCATCTTCTTCCTTGGACACCTCGGATGCTTCCGACGGTTGTTCCAAGCAAAACGATGAGCCACGCTCTCCGTCCAAGCCCCGGCCAAGGACTCCTCCGAAGTCTTCTCCGGAGGATCCTTCCTTCACGGAGTTGCTAAGGAAGATCCAGGAAGTACATGAGTGGCAATCCTTGGAGCCAGACCCCCAGCGTAAAAAACTCGCTGAGCATCTGGATCTGCCCGTGACAGCTCCCACTTTGGTGCCACCCTGGATCAAGACCTCATACTGACCTTATTACCACCATATGGAAACAACCATCAGCCTTAGCCCCACTTCCCAGGAAGTCGAATAGGCTATACCAGGTTCCGAGGGTGTCGACTATTAGACTCCTCACCTCGGAGCTGGACTCTGGTTGTGATTAGCGCTTTAGTGGCGGTCAGCTCAACCCAAACACCTCAGCTCATCTCCACCTGACAAGGAATCCCACCTTCTGGACCAGTATGGCAGAGGATTTTTGCTTCTTCTACTCTGGGTATTAGGGGCCTGAACTATGTCTGCTACATGGGGATTACCAGAAGGTGATTCTCAGTGAGGTGGACTCTAAATGGACTCCGGACTCTCACGTCAAGCAGGAAGTGGCTGACCTAGTCCGCTCTGCGCTTCGGCCAGTCGGCACATTCTTTGTGCGACCTATGATGCAGTGGACACTGCTGGTAGGAGCTCAGCTTTCACTGTAGACCTATGGCATCACGCTTGACTCAGAGTGTCAGGGGTTGGTCCAGTGCAGTCCGCCATCCAGGCGCCCTTCCGGGGTTCGGTGCTGTTCGGGGTGATGTCAGGACATTATCAACCACCTGCAGGAGAAGGGACAGCACTAAAGTCTGTGGACTCTGTTATCATCCCCATCAATGCAGCAGCGTCCCTTTTGCAGAGCGGAATCAGCCGTAGCGAGACCACAGGGAAGAGGGCCACTAAGCGTGGGACCCCAGCTGCCAAGGCCCCCGCCCAAAAAGCAGCGGGAGCTTCAGCCTGGGTGCTGCCCCACACCACCTGACTCCTTCCCTCTCCCACAACCTCCAGGCTTCCTGGAGGAACCCGATGAGGAGGGTTTCCCTCCACCTTCCGGGCTGGGAGGATAATACCAGATTCATGGGTGCTCCAGCTAATCACAGAAGGACACTCAATAGAGTTTCTGCAGAAACTACCTCATCACCCTCCCCAAAGATTAGGTACGTGGTCTGGGAACATCTTCTTCTGGTCCAGGAAGAAATTTCAGCACTTTTTGCTGAAAGAAGGCGATGAACCTATCCTCTTTCCCTGCAAGGAACTGGTTACTATTCCCACTTCTTCCTGGTCCCAAGGAAGACAGGAGATGTAAGACCTATTCTAGATCTCAGTTCCTGAACATTTCGTGGAGTACAAGAGGTTCAGGATGCTCTCACTGCAGAGCCTTCTGCCCCTCCTCCGCTTGAGCCAGTGGCTGTGTGCTCTGGATGTGCAGGACGCTTATCTGCACATCTCTATCCGCCCATCTCACCGCAGATATCTTGGTTTTGCTTTCCAGGGGGACCACTACCAGTCCAATGGCACTTTCCTCGACTCCTTGAGTATTTACCAAATGCCTTGCGGTGGTAGCGGCCTACCTGCGTACCCGGGGGGGGGGTACAGGTTTTCCCGTACCTGGACGATTGGCTCCTGGCGGCCTCATCCAGGGAGGAACTCCTGCACTGCCTCTTCCTCACTCAGCAGGTCTGTGCCTGTCTGGGTATTACCATCAACCATTCCAAGTCTCACTTGATCCCATCCCAGAGGCTCCAGTTTATTGGGGCGATACTGGACATGACCCTAGGCAGGGCCTTCTTGCCACCGGACAGGGCGGCCACACTCCAGACTCAGATAAGCCTGTTGTCCAGCTGCAGGCGGGTCAGTGCAAGGTCAGTTCTTCGCCTCCTCGGGCTTATGGTGACTGCTATCCCGACAGTCCCTCGCGCTCGGCTCCACATGAGGGTCTCTCAGTGGACGCTTCGCTCTCAATGGGATCAGTTGGTAGATGACTTGGATCAATTGGTCCTAGTCTCCTCTCTCATGATTCAAGACTTGCAGTGGTGGATGGTTTGAGAGAACCTTCTTCGGGGAGTTCCATTCTTCCTTCCTCCTCCCTACCAGACTCTAACCACAGACGCCTCGGGCGAAGGTTGGGGAGCCCATCTCGGTCCACATCGGACCCAGGGCTCTTGGTCCAAGCTGGAACAATCCCTGCACATCAGTGTGCTCGAGCTTCGGGTGGTGCTGTATGCTCTCCAGGCTCTCCACCTGCATCTTCCAGGCCAGCTAGCCATCCAGCGGACAATATGTGTGTGGTATGGTACATCAACAAGCAGGGTGGACTCTGTCCTACCCTCTTTGCAGGGAAGCGATGAGAGTCTGGGATTGGGCAGCACAACACGACCTTCTGCTCATGGCAATTCATGTTCTGGGATCAAGAACTCCTTAGCAGACAAACTTAGTCTCTCGTCTGCTCAAGCTCACGAGTGGGAACTGGATCAGGGGGTCCTAGATGATATCTTCCTACGTTGGGGAACACCTCAGGTGGACCTGTTCGCTTCACCTCTAAACACAAAGCTTCCAAACTTCTGCTCGCTCGTTCAAGACCGAGGCATTTTCTGGAGAGACGCTCTGTCTCTAGATTGGAGAGACAGATTGGTCTATGCCCCGATTCCTCTGATCCCGCGTGTCTTTCTAAACTCTGCTCAGAAGCGGCACAAATGATTCTGATCGCTCCTTTCTGGCCCAGGCAAGTTTGGTTCTCTCTTCTGCAACAACTCAGAGGACCTCCTCTTCGCTGTCACAAATTTTATTGACCCAGGATCAGGGACCCTGGTCCATTCAAGGTCTCAAGTCCCTTCAACTACATGCGTGGCTTCTGCAGACGTAGCTCAAGCCCGCTTTGGGGTTTCTCCCCAGGTGGCTGAGATCTTGGTAAAGGCTAGGAAACCCTCCACTAGGTCTGCTTATGCCGTGAAGTGGAAACGGTTCTCAATCTGGGCCGCTTCAAAAGGCTTCGAGCCTTTCTCTTGCTCAGTTGGGTGACTGCTGGAGTACCTGTGCCATCTCTTCGACCTGGGTCTTAGTCACTCATCTCTGAAGGTACACATGGCAGCCATTTTGGCCTACCATGTTCCCTTCGCAGATAGGACTTTTGCTCAACTGGGACTCTCTAAGACTTTCCTCAGAGGGGTTCTTCACTTGAGACCCCCTATCCGAGTTCCCGCCCCTCCTTGGGATTTGAATTTCGTTCTTGAGAAACTTACTTTGCCTCCTTTTGAACCAGTGGCCTCAGCAGACATGAAGTTCCTTTCATGGAAGATGCTCTTCCTAGTGGCCATTACCTCTGCTCGGAGGATTTCCGAGCTCCAGGCCCTGATGTGTAAACTCCCGTACTTGATTTTTCACAAGGAACGTGTGGCTCTGCGCACCAATCCTAAGTTTCTCCCCAAGGTGGTAGCGGAATCTACATTGAACCAGTCCATAGAGTTACCCGCTTTCTTTCGCGGTACTCCAGTCAAGGGAGTATCTACTTCATACTATGGATGTCCACGGTTCTGAGATACTACACTAACAGAACTAAGGATCTCAGAAAGACCGATCAGTTGTTTGTCTCTTTTGCACACAAAGAAAGAAATGCTGTTTCCAAGCAATGCCTGTCTAAATGGTTGGCTCATTGCATCACTTTCTGTTATGACAAATACAACAAGGCTCTTCGGGTCAAGTAAAGGACACTCCACCAGAGGAGTATTTGCCTCAGCAGCATGTTTCAAGAACATGTCAGCGGCAGACATCTGTGCTGCCGCCATTTGGACTTCTGTCCACACATTTACTAAACACTACAGTTTGGGTATTGCCTCTCACCGTAGAGCAGGCTTCGGGTTTGCTGTTCTGCAAGGCCTCCTTTCTTAAGGCCTTCACAGCTAGAGGATCTACTTGAGTAGCTTTCCTCCTCCCATGTGCTTCTTGTTGTTCCAGACTGCTTGGGACTCAGTCCTATATGTAATTACCTACTGCAAAAGCCCTCTTGAAGTAAGATAATACAGTTACGTAAGAACTTACCGTAACAATAGATCTTCAAGAGAGGCTCTTGCAGTAGATAATGCCTTCCCGACCTCCATCCCCCGTAAGCTTTTTCAGCTCCTTTTCCAGTGAGGAAAATATCTGCTTCTCTCTCGTCCAGCCTCTTGTGGCCTGTGGGGGAAAGAACTGGAAAGGCGGGCGTGAGGACTGCCCTTTATACGCGTCTCTGACACTGTTCACCTGATGTGGGAAGCGGTCCCTCGCCGGGAACTACTAGCTAGAGAATTTTCCATGAGGTCCTGCCCGCCTGCTGACGTCGGTCCTATATAATTACCTACTGCAAGAGCCTCTCGAAGATCTACTGTTTTTTTTTTTTTTTTTTTAATTTTTCATTTTTATCCTCCTTACTGCCTCGGTCCCCCTCCTTCCGTCCGCTCATGTCCCCGGTACCTACCTTGGGGATCTGCCCCTAGAGTGCCATCCTCCTCTCCTCGCACATTGGGGTCTGTCCTGTAGGTGGTCCGGGTGGATCGAAGCCGGACTTCATCTAGGGCTGCCGGAGGGTATTTCGTTTTCCCTGACGCCCCACTCCCCCAGGACGCTTGGCGCTAGGGACGACGTCTCGAGTGGTAGCGCGCTTACGCACGCAGACCCTCATGCGCCGAGACGCCCCTCCCTGCCCGACAGGCGGCCGCCCACCCTTCCTCTGCCGTGCTTCCACCGCCATGGAGAAAGGAAATGCAGAGCGCAATGCGCCTTGGTAACTCCACCCCTGAGGGAGGAGAGCATCCTTGGGACGCTGATCCTCCCCGCCGACCCCTCGCCACCCGAGTCCGCTCCCAAAGCCCTGGTCAGCAGCCAGCGTGGGGTGGCGCCCAGCGCCAACCTCAGCGCCACCCGGCTGCTCAAGATCTAATGTTACGTAAGTTCTTACGAACTGTACTTTCAGGACCGCCATTTTAACTGTATACAGCACGTATTAACAGAGCTATATAGCCATATTTAAACGGACAGCATTGGTAACTTAATCATCCATAGAATAGGAAACAAAAGTTGCTGTAAGCTGTACTTTATCGTCAAATCATACAGCCCAGGAATTAAAAACAAAACAAAAAAAAAATACTGTCCACTACTCATTATTTCTGTGACAAAGTCCCATATCATCATTTGTAGTATCACCATATGAACCAAAAATTAGTCACCAGAGATCTGAATATTACCTTCAACTTCCCCTTTAAGGGTGCTTTGGGAGATGAACAGATCTAAACCTCTTTGGGCTGTTACGGCCTTACAGCTCGACATGCACCTGAGATTCCTTCCTTTTTCCCTGATGGAAAAGGATATATATTTTGACTAGCTAGTCAGTCAGTCCTTTCTATATTGCTCCACGTTGTCAGTGGATGTAATTCCATGTTGTGCATCTGTTGTATTGTATTGCCTGTGGCGGGACCTCCTTGTAAATGAGCTTGCTCAATTGAGGTTTCCTGATTAAACTTGAACAATGGGGCAGGTAGTTAATACATATAAACTGAGGTGGAATGCAGTTGGAATGTATTGTGTGCATGGGAGTCTGTGCTGAGGTCACAGCTTTGGAGCTGTACCACTACCCCAGTGGGGGAGCACATCACCCATATATATTAACTACCTTCCCTGTTGACAGTATTGAAACTAGCAAAAAAAGAAGTGATGGTTAACTATGATGGAATTTCTCCTTTATCAGGTAGCATGGTGTTTGTTTTTTCCAAGGAGTCTATGTGATTGATTCCTGTTTTTGGTACATTGTACCATCTCAGTTGCAAGGGGGTCCCAGTTCTGGGCACCCCCTCTTGTTTGCCAGAGCCACATACATCAGGGCTGCTGCCTTTTAGATCATTATCCATCTCCTGTCTAGCTAATAGTGTGAGGCTTTGGTTCCATACCTACCTACCCTATTAGGCCACCTAGTGTGCCCTGTTTTATTTTCCTTTATTCAAAGGTTGGTAGCTGGGTTTTATTTTGTTGTTTATTTGTATTTCCTATATCCTTTCCTGTCCTTCGGGCTAGGAAAATTCTTATCCCTCTGTTCCCCCCACTTGTTTCACTTCTAATGAACAAAACTGAGGTTAATGGTGGAGCTAGAAACAGTTATTGACTGGCATGCAGCATCACAAGGGGCGTACGCAGGCACCATGCCCAGTAGCCGTGGCCGGCCCCCTGACAAAAGCGTTGCTCCTGTGGGGTCCTAGTGCCCCTGACTCAGACCCATAAGTGGTAATCAATGGTGAAGATATTCTGGAAGATCAGCAGTTGAGGTAAGTACATAACTTTCATTTCTCTTATTCTAAGAATGCAGTTGAGACCACTCTTACAACTGTAAAATTGGTTTCAATGGCTGTATTTACACATAAATTAATCATAGTGTTTTTAAAGGCACTTTCAGTTAGTGCATAGATTTTGTAGTTGATGTAGTCCGTGGCCCCCTTTAACAATACTTTTACGGGCTGATGACCTGATTGGTGCTTTTTCAGTGTCTCAGTGCAGCAGTTTATTCTGGAGAGGGGAGATGTGTGTGTGAGACAGGTATTTTTTGGCTGCTGCAGCATTTGCAGAGCTGCTGTTGTATATGTACAGAGTTTTTATTACATTAATACTGTAGGGCTTCTCTGTGTCTCTTGTGTTTTTTTTAACTTGATATTTTTGGGGGTTTCTACAATACACTCATGTTACACTCGTGATAACACATGTTCATGTTCCAATACTGACATAATATAAAGAACAACATATATAAAGAATCCAAACAAGGAATATTGAGCAACTTGAGGTTATATAAAATGAGAGGTTATATGAAATGAGAAATGCTGTAATACTGGAAACAGAAGAGGATTAAATCACTCTGAGCACAAATTATTCAGCACGAGCTCCAAGCTATTCTTGCTCCTCCCAGTATCCCTCACAGGACGAATATGGGAACGTGCTTGAACTTCAAATAAAGCCACATGA
The DNA here is from genome assembly GCA_016271365.2 of Neoceratodus forsteri. NCBI lineage: Eukaryota > Metazoa > Chordata > Ceratodontiformes > Ceratodontidae > Neoceratodus > Neoceratodus forsteri. The sequence goes on from JADMNL010000040.1 coordinate 2,434,354, forward strand.
ACTGTAGCTACAACTGCCGCCAACTCACCCAGTATAGGTAACTCACCTGTAATTTTTGCCAAGGCAACTGCCTCCAGTGAGGTTATTGCTGGCAGTGCCCAGTGAACAGCTACCAAACAAGTAGATGATGTGGTGTACACAAAATATCATAAAAATATCTTCTGAGTACTACTAGTACTTTGCACGTATAAAAACAGTAAAACTGAAGTAGTCATTATTTGACTTCCAAAAGTCTAACAATAAGTCACTGAGTTTCACAACAGCACTAGTGCTAAAATCATTACTTGCTTAGTGAAAAGTAAAGTCTCCAAGAGGCTTCTCGGCATGCAGATTCATCCAGAGAATCTTGGTCCTCTGGGGTTAAAAGCTTGGATACAGAGTGTTCAGCAGAGTCCTCTTTGCTAAACAAATACCGGTGAGCACCCACCACCACTCGAAGAGGTGATGGAAAAATTAGCTGCATATCTTGTTATATCTTTTTGCAGTGTGCTGTATCTTGCAGATCTACAGCTTCTGTTTCCTGTCCTGCTGCATGAAGTCAGTCAGTGGTGAAGTCCAGACTGACTGAACAATGTTGTCTTCCTTACACCAGCTTCACCCTCAGTTGTACTGCTGCAGGGGCGAATGCCGCCTTCCACTCCAGCGCTGCAACAGCTGTGTTTGTGGTTTTGCACCATCCTCAGTCTGAGACCTTATGGGCCTTAAAAGCCTGTAGAATGGTGAAAGAAAAGTCTGCTGCTATGTACAAATCCAGTCCAGCTCTGCAGGCAGATTTGTGGATCCAAAACAGTGCAGTTACCCCCCTAACTGAACGTTGTTATGCCAGACAATATGTTGAGTCATCTCTCATCATGATTAACTGGTTACATGTGTCTTTAACCAGTTTTTTGAAGCTGCAGTCTGCCATTATACACAGGCATGACACCAGATAGCCCATTATGTACAGACCTTTGAGGATCTCGCCCTTTATTCAGCCACACCGTTGAAACTGTGGCGATCCGCATCAGGATCACCAGATACCTTTGTCAACAGGGCGCCTTCAGCCGTGACACATTGGCGCTGCTATGTAACATGTCAACCCCATTTTTCCTTAGTTCTTTCTCCGCCATTAACCACTTGTCGGATTGCAAGGGAATGAATGCCGAAACTTGCTGTCACCTTTGCTGGTGTTTTTTTGTAATTCTTTTCATTTATTTCAATTCAGTTTGTATTTCATGGAGCCGTCAAAGAACAAAGAGCCATTGTTCCATCTCTGTGACTGCAGCAAAGTGACAATCTATAAGGATGATGCCCATCCACTGTGTGTTTGCCACCTTGGCCTCTCGCCCAATGTTAAGAACTATATTTGCCAACAAGGCCACAAAGAGATGTCACTGAAAGGCTTTAGAAGCCTTTCTGAAAGGTATGGAGAGTGTACAGTGTTAGATGCCAGGTTTAGTACCAGTTTCACTTGTCTGCCGTACAAGCTCTGCATCTTCCACGTTCCACCATTTGCCTAGGCAGTCGGCGACAGTGGAGGAAGCTTCACTGCAAACATTGAGGCTAAGAGAAAAGTCTAATGAAAAGATAGACCTTCTGGAATCAGAGAAGCGCCACCATCAGGGAAGCATAAGGATTCCCGGTCAGGGACTTCTCCTACTCCTTCCCAGTCTTCCATTAAAGGAGACAAAGGTAAGTCTACCAAGACCCGGCTGCAGCTGCAATCTTGGTAGTATCATGTTGCTCCTGTCAGCTACTGTATTACTGTTCTGTGTTCCCTTCCATTCCCCTCCCTCCAGGTTGTGCCTGGAAACAAGCCCTGGCTCAGTGCACCTTTTCCAGTCACAGTTCTTCAAATAAATAAAAAATATGCTTCTACCCCTGGACCACTTTGTTGCTGATGCGCTTTTTCTCCGATCCATGCATGCCAGAGGCACAGTATACTCCAGAATGGTGCCAGAACTCATAACTAAATTCATCTTTTTTGCGTAGTAAGAATATCAAACATGAGCATACTGAGAAAGCATCCAAACACTGGCTGCTTCACAGTGTCCCTTCCTGTGTTTCTGGTTGTGATTGTATTTCTGGGGTTGTGTCTTTGATTGTATTCCTGTGTTTCTGTTTTGATTGATTGTATTTCTGGGTTTGTGTCTTTGATTGTATTCTTGTGTTTCTGTTTTTGATTGTATTTCTGGGGTTGTGTCTTTGATTGTATTCCTGTGTTTCTGTGTTTGATTGTATTTCTGGGTCTGTGTCTTTGCGAAGGTTAGGTTTGTTGCCAGAATTTGATTTTTATGGGCTTTTTGTGCATTTCCTGCTTCTTTGTTGGCCTGGAAAACACCACGAACATTTTAGGTGTATTAAAATGTTTAGGTAGTTTTTACTTATTTTTTTTTTTTTTATGGTGGGGTCTTTCTTCATTAGGTGGGGTATGCTGTTATGCGGATGTCATGTGGTTGAGTTTGATTTGCATTAAGAACTTTTGAGCCTGCAGGTTAATATTCAGATCACCTGGATTCCTTCTACTGTAAAGATAATTCAAACTACTTGGATTCTCTTGCTCTCCTACCAATGAAATTTACTGTTGGCCAAGCTGCATTCGTTTGCCTAAACTTTGGGGCACTCTTTTCCCTTTCCGTTCACTGTGGTCCTTCCCATCTCTCTTCCATGATGTCTCTGTTCACTCCTGCAGCTGTTTCTGATATTGGGGTGGACATTCTGTCAGCTGCCCTCCACCCTACATTGACACTACCACAGACTCTTTTCCCCAATCATCAGTCACTACTACTCTCGCATCCTCATATTGTTGTTTTTCGTTCACTGTTTAGTGTCCTCTTGCTTGTCCCACAATTTACTATATGATAGTTTGTCTTGAAGGGTTTCTTGTAATTTATTTTGTTACACTGAGTTCCATATATTGTAATATTTTTGTAAATTGTACTTTATGTTCTTTGATCCCCCTCCCACCAGACACATCTGGAAACAAGTTACCAGCTCAGTATGATTTTCCTGGTAAAAACTTTTGAAATAAGTACAGTCACACATGTGCAGTCATCTGAGCATGCACACAGCCCTTCGAAATGGCTAGAGCTTCAGCTGTTGTGAACTGATTGGCAGGGTTATCAGAAGGCAAAAGCACAACATTGGATTTTATGTATCATACAGTAAAGTATCTGCAAGGAAGGGTCTGTATTGGAGACTTTTTTTGTTATAGAAAGTTAATTTATCATTTGTTAATGGTATATTTCATTTTACTATTCACTGCAGAATGTTTCACAACTGTGCATATCTCGGCACTGTTAACAAAATGTTGCTTGATGGTGGAAAACGTTGATACCATCATGGGACACTGCACCAGTTTTAAAATTAATAAGAAAACTTTAGATTTAAATTTTTTTTTGTGAAAAGGTGTATTGATTTAAATAATTGAGAATGTGTGTCATTATCAGTTAGTATAATGTGAATGAAGGACATTTATGAATGTCCATCAACGTTTGTTGAACATAGTAGTACAGTATGCGCCTACTGTACCGGACGCAGTTGTAGTGGATGTTCAGATCTGATGGACAAATTTAATTTGCCACTCACTGCTGTCTGTTCTCGCAGTGTTAAAATACACTGTTAATGTGGACCTTGCGCTTCATATGCAGCGTCCAGTCTCTGGTCTGCAAGCACTGTAATCCCTCCCACTAATCAGCTGTAGGCGCATAATGCGGCACGTAATATATGTCGTCATTGATCAGCCCACCACTTATCTTCTTAAGCAGGTGCAAGCACTGTGTGCTAGCTGCCTTTTTTTTTGCCTAGTGTGTTGTGAGTGTGCGGCTCCGTATGCCTGCTGTCCTTCTTTAGCACCATTTAGAGTCACTTCTTGTCCTATATCTTCTGTGATGTCTGGTAAGAGAACATGTCTCACATTATCTCAGACGGCGAGGAAGAAACAGCTGAGGAGATCACCGAGGAGGATGAGGTTCCTGTCACATCTCCGATGTTAGGATGGCACTCCTAGCACTTAGACGAGCAGTAGAGCAAAGGGACAACTTGGTTCCAAGATGGGATTAACTCATGCTTGTGGAACAATATTGGAGAAGGTACACAACCATGGTACAGTAGGTAGCGGTTGTCAGCATCTACTCATACAGCACTTTTTCTTATTTTGTTTATTTTCTTAATTTGTTCATCAGCACTGATTTTAGAAAGTTGATAAAATAAAGTTATTTTCAAAGTGTTTTTGCACAACAAAACACAAGAGCATAAAGGGCTGTATTTCACTGATGCTCTCTATGCCTGCTTGCCATTTACTTTTTTTGTGTATGTGATCATGCGGTAATTGATTAAAATGATGTACTGGATGCCACATCTAACGGACTTAAATATTCCGGGACAGACTAGTCCGTTACATGCGGTGCATACTGCAGTAAAGTTTTATTTTTTAAAGCACTTTTACAACACAAAAATGCGCAACAGTACATCAGTTAGCAAAAATAAGAAAGATAAATAAATTGGTATAATACAGTAAAACCTCCTGCAAAATCCAAAAGCAGATCCTCGGTCCACCAGGCAAAATTCCTGCTTCATCAGATAAGTTTTCAAAAGATGTTTAATGATGGCCAGGGAACTAGCAGACCTGAACTTCCACTGGTGGTGAGTTCCATACAGCAGGAACAACCACTGCAAAAGTTCAGTCTCCGGCAGACTTCAGTCGTGATGGTGGCACCATCAAAAGTTCCCACCCCATGGACCTCAGCACTCTTGGGTGTAGAGCATCAGAAGGTTGCTGAGATACTGGGGACCCAGTTCGTGCAAGGTATTACCCTCCTTTGTAAAGCAGTTTTTCATGAATAGTTGTATTTCAGTCCTGTCCTGTTTGCTGTACCCACTTGACCGGTGTCAATCTATATTTCTAAGACCTTCTATATGTTTCTTCTCCTGTGACATTGCGAATGAATACAGAAACAAAATTATTAAATATGGCACTATATGGAGGAAGTGTAGACCCTTCTTCACAACTTGAATGGCTAGAATCCCTCATCACTATCTCAGAAGCACAAAAATACAGCCTTGGTTAATGTTTCCAGCTGACATTGGCAGTTGCTTTCATATCAGCACTACTTGCAGTTCCTCTAATGACCAGATGATTACAAATATGACAGACCGCGAACATGCAATGTGAGAGCTCAGTCAAAACCATGCACCTGCACAGAAAGACAGTTTCAACTCCACGGTGTTTCCCAATTTCATATTGGCCGGCAGGACGAAAAGCATATCCTCGACTAATTTTACCAGTCTGGACTACCAGAGCACAATGATCAAGACTGAAGCAGTCTATGGACAGGGTGTTTTTGGTTGCAGTGCGAGGTAGTTGGAGTACACTGGAAAGTACAAAATGCTGGACTCAAAACATTATGTTCCAATGATTTAAACAGAAATCAAAGTTCTTCCGAATGATACAACTTTATTCTGTCATACAGAAGAAAAATAAAAGGCACCCCACACGTATACCCACAGAATAAATACCTCTGTTTCAAGCAGCTCTGGATCTTTGTCAAGAAGTGATTCAGATGGTGTGTGCCATTATTAAATAGCCCCCACATATGGCCTCATGACAAAATGTGGTCACCTTATACATAAGTTAATATGCCATTTAAAATATATAATACAAATATGAAAAAGAGACCTATAGCACACACATATTATACATGCAATGTTAATCAGCATCGGTCTGGACATAAATATAGTGATACATATACATAAAAACATTATAAATACACCATTATGATAAAATCCGGGGGAGGGGAAGAAGAAGAGGAGGGAACAAAGGTGGGACATCATAACATTTACGTGCCCTTGGGCCGGGAAAGGAAGAGGACCCTATGGAGGTTAAACCCATTAACATTAAAAGATAAAGAATTCCAGGAGACAGTTAAAAAAAGAATACACCAATTTTATCTAGAAAACGTAATCACAGGACATCAGGAGACGACATAATGGGATGCCATGAAGGCAACAATGATGGGGAGATTGTAGTGTACACCTCAAAATAAAATAGAGGGAGGTGAAACAACTTGAATTATCTGAACAGCTACTGAACTATCAGATGTTATATAGAGAAGGAGACTCAGAATTATACCAAAAATTAAAGATACAAAGGCGGAACTACAGAAAATTATAGATAACCAATTACAACAATCATTGAGCATTGTCAGTGGCTCAGTAGGTAGCACACTGCCTCTGAGGCCGGGAGATCAGAGGGCTGTGGGTTCAGTTCGCACATCTGGCACTTCTGTTAATATCCCAGTACTGACACTGTAGTGCAGCATGAGAGGGTGCTGCACTTCTGAGGTGCCGCTCTTCGATGAGACGTTAAACCGAGGTCCCATCTGCCTGGATTGGTGGTAGTTCAGGTGGATGTTAAAGATCCCATGGCACTTATCGAAAAGAGTAGGGGAATTTCCCCCGTGTCCTGGCCAAATTTCCCTCATTCACTAAAAATACCACCAACAGCTTAATCTGGTTCAAGGTCAGTTGGCATTCATCTGTATCCCCCTCCCCCGGGTCATGCCTGAAAATAGGCAGGATTTGTCTAGTGCACTTACCCGGTCAACAAAAGCCAAAAAAAAAAAAAAAATTTTTTATATATTTAAGACAAAGGGTCCATGAGGGGGGAGCTAGGGGGGCTTGGAGATTGGCCCAGAAACATATAGCTAGGAAAATAATTCCACAATATTGAAACTACGAAATCCATATACTAGTATAACACACCATTCAGATGTTCATATCATGCAGACTTTCTAGAGTACTAAACTAGTCTATATTCACCGGAAGTAACTCCCAGACAGTCAGAAATATCAAATTTTCTGGACCAAGTGATCTTGCCTACCCTCACCTCTACTCAAATTCATAGCTTAGAGGCTGCCATAACACAACTGGAGATTCAGGGAGCTATCACGAATCTGAACTCGGAAGATGTCCAGGACTTGATGGCTTTATACCTGAGTGGTATAAGATACTTAAAAAGAACTCACCCAATTACATACTTTATTTGCTGAGATAGCCCAAGAGGGAGCTCCTCCACCATCGTGGGATTACGCCACCATTGCTGCAATATCTAAACCAAATAAAGATCATTCGGATCCGGCATCTTACAGACTATTTCCATTCTAAATGTTGATTATAAGATTTATACAGCTATTTGGGCATCTAGATTAGAATCAATAATGCCAAAGATTATATCATCTGACCAGTTAGGGTTTATTAAAAACAGGAATACTATGGATAATATCCGCAGGTCCCTACTATTACAGGAATATGTTAAGACTAGGAAAATTCCATCTGTTTTCATTAGTTTAGATGCCGAAAAGGCTTTTGATCGAGTCTATTTACCATTTCTGTGGAGCACTCTTGAGGCCTTTCACTTTCCGGCTCCATTTATCACTACTCTTAACAAACTATATAGTTCCCCAAGGGCCTACATGAGAGTTAATGGAAACCTATCTTCACTGTTCTAGTTAAGTAGGGGCACAAGGCAGGGGTGTCCCTTATCATCGTACCTATTTGCATTATATTTGGAACCACTAGTGGCAAGACTGAGGAAAGTAGGCTCTGTAGAGGAGATTCTTTTAGCACAAGAACATAAAATAAATATGTTTGCAGATGAAATTCTCTTGACCCTGTTGTCCCCATCTCAATCAATTCTGGCAGCTTGGCAAATATTGAAACAATATGAAAAACTGGCGGGATTTAAGTGAAGTACTACAAAAACAGAGATCCTGGCCTTTAACTTTATCCCCACCCAAAGATTGAAAAAAGAATACCCATTTAAATGGCACATTACCAAAATAAAATACTTAGGAATTAACATTCCTCTTAACCCAGAAGTATTGGAGATTTTAAATTATGAACCTCTCACGACTATAATCCAAAATGACCTGGAAAGATAGTACACCTTTCTTACCCCTTCCACCAATGGATGGAAATAGTGTGAATGAATATATTACCTAGATTACTTTATTTAATTCAGAATATACCCTATGTACCAGCAACTTATTATTTTAAATCATGGGACAAGTTAATTTCCATGTTCATTTGGGGTAAAGGACGTCCTAGGATACAACTATCAGTTCTTAAATTGTCCCTGGCTCAGGGGGACTTTAACTTTTCAGACTTTAAATTATACTCTAGGGTGTCTTTCCTTGGGATAGTCCTGATCTGGTTGACGGAATCCTATTCGACCCCTTGGAAGGATATTGAAATTCATCGTAATGATTTATTTGACATCAAAAAAATTCGTCTCTCTTCTGCTGAAAGGTCTCTGTTACCTGCTACCCTAACAGATATTACAGCTCAAATTTATAAATGTTGGAGAATTTCGAGGCAAATGGGACCACTACGTACTGTATACGAATATATATAATTATAATTAGAAGATGATTAATTTACACCCATATACATACAAATATATAGACTCCACATTCCAGGAATGGAGAAGATTAGGCCTTTCACATCTTCATCAGTTTTTGTCCCTCAGAGGATACTCCCCTTGAAAATTACAGTACCAATATGGCCTTAGCAGATCAGATTTATTCTGTTATTTCCAGGTCAGGAACCATATACTCAGAAATCGAATAATTTAACCTGAAATTCAAGATCCAACTCCAGAATTACTCAAATTATTTATGGAAGCCATAAGGGGAACTTGAGTAAGCATTTAATAGGCACAATATATGGGGAACTGAGAAGCGAACAGGAAGGAATCAGCGGAATCCATATTACAGGAATAGAACAAAGATCTCCACCTTGAAATAACCATGGAGCAATGGAAGGGATCAGCTATGAGTGCAATAAAGATCACTTCCTCTCCATTTTGGAGAGAATTTGCGTGGAAGTGTCATTTCTGCTTTTTTAGAGCCCCGGCAGTCCTGCTCAAATTCCTTCTGGAAAAGTATGGAGTGTGCTGGCGAAAGTGTGGATGTCCGAGGGTGACACTGGGACATATATTCTGGGAGTGTCCTTGCCTGATGCCCTTTGGCTATCCTTACAAACAGAATTAACCAAATTAGTAGAACAAGGGATAGAACTGACAGCCGAACAGGTTCTGCTAGGGATCTTTCCAGGCCATTCCTCTCCATGGGAAAAAACTTTTGCCTCCCAGTCTTTGGCTACAAAAGTCCATTATTCAGAGGATGACCAGTATAATTCCAACAGTATCAGAATGGAGATCCACCAGACCTGAATTATATGAAACAGAAAATCTTAATGCTAAAATTCAGGGTAAAGCTCCAACCTACAGTACTTGGTGAGATGGCAAAGTGGGTTCTCTTATCATACTGAGGTGTATCCACTCTTCTGTCCTTGAGTGTGGTGGAGTTGGTGGGAAGGTAACAGGGGATGATCGAACAACTACCAAAGATTTGAAGGGAAGGAAAATTTAATTAATCTAAGGAGGAGTTAACCAAGAAGAGGAAATTACTCATTTGGTTATATTTGACATGAAGAAGTAAACAAAACTTAAGGGGTAAACAAGTGAGCTAAAAACATTGAGCTTTTTGGTTGTGAGGAGTTTTTGAAAGTTGAGGATTGATGCCCTCAATATTTGATTCAGAGTTTTCTGTTTACGCTTCGACGGAAGCCTTGACAGTACCGTCTCAACGCGCCGGTGTAGGGTGGAGTAAATGTTAAAGAAGTCTGGATCTGAGTATTATTGGGGTGTGCTCAGCTTTTCAGAAAAAATTAATAATTTAGCTGAAAGCACCACAGTTACCTTGTGCATGGTCTCTGATGAAAACCTTCAGTATAGTCTCTGACCAAAAGAATGCATAAGACTTTATATCAAACATTTAAACCTCAGGGTGAATTACAAAAAACTGTCAATAATACACATAGAACTTAAGACATGCGACAATATAACGAAATTTATGCAATAGGTGTGAGACCAAAAGCCATTGAATAAATCCATTTATTTCCGCATATGTGGAATAAATCTAACCACCCTAGATTTATCCCACATATGTGGGATAAATGCAAACTGTCAATCAAAGCTTTTTTGTTCACTTTTTTGACAAACAAATGTGAATAACTTTAAAACGAAAAATGATAGCATAGTACTGTGAGCACGAAAAATGTTCTGGACAAAAATATCTACAAAATGAGTGGTGTTTCATTTATAGATACCTTTTAGTTTTTTTTATAATTAGCAAAAAACAGCAAAAAATCCTATTTTCTTCACTTTTCAGACAAACAAATATAAATAACTTTAAAATGAAAAATGATAACATGGTACTGTGAGCACGAAAAATGTTCAGCATAAAAATATCTACAAAATGAGTGGTGTTTCATTCAGAGATACCTTTTAGTTTTTTCAAAATTAGCAAAAAACAGCATAAAATTCAGTTTTCTTTTCACTTTTTCGACAAACAAATGTGAATCACTTTAAAACTAAAAATGATAGCATGGTACTATGAGCACAAAAAATGTTCAGCATGAAAATATCTACAAAATGAGTGGCATTTCATTAATAAACACCTTTTAGTTTTTTTTTTATAATTAGCAAAAACAGCATAAAATTAAATTTTGTTTCACTTTTCATCAAACAAATGTGAATAACTTTAAAACAAAAAGGTAGCATGATACTGTCACCATGACATTTGTTCAGCAAAAGTTCTCTACAAAATGAGTGGTGTTTCATTTAATAGCAACCACCCGCTAGGCGGACATACACCAGGAAAGTTAACCAAAAGTCCCAGAAAGTCCCAGAAATTACCATTTAAAAAAGAACATAAACAGTCAAAACCAAATGTTCCCACACTGATAAGAAGCATCCCTATATGCATAAATGAATACTAGTACGATTTACTGGCTACACTAGTAGCTGTTTGACCTCGACACCTCACTCGGGTTTCACGCCACCTGTGAAGTTCCCCGAGGTCAAACAGCACTTGTGTAGATAAATCATTTATCTGACAGCTCACCATTGTATATCCCATATGTATGAAATGTACTCTTGACATAAGTGTAACAAAAACCATTTAATAAAAAAAGAAATAAAAAGAGAAATAACATTTATGTGCCCATATATCCTCTCCTGGTTATGTATATTCTGCCGTAAGGAGAGTAAGGGAGGGAGAGAAGGGGAAAAGTAAATGTTGTGATGCCCCCCCCCCGAGATTTTATCATAATGGTGTATTTTAGAACTTTGACTTCCGTTTAAATCATTGGAGCAGAGTGTTTTGAGACCAGCTTTTTTGTACCTTCCTGCTTATTGTTTGCTGTGGATCCACTCATCACACTATTGTGCAATCTTTTCTAATTCAGTCATTTGTGGTATGCTGCCTCACCAGTTAAGGGAGGCCCCCTCGATGGAGAGTTTCAAACGTGGTCTGAAATTCCACCCGTTTACTTTAGTGTACCCATAGCCTTCGGTCTATCCTGTGTTTATTTATTGGAGGTTAGAACTGCTGTATGAATTGCTGCTGAGTACGAAGGTTTTGTAAGGCACCCAGAGCCTGTGGGATAGGGTGATAAATAAAACCTGCTACTAATGCTCATCTCAAGAGGCCTAGCCTAACAAAACTCAGTGCCGAACTCTGGAATGAAAAATAAGTGACAGCATAGAGAATACTGGCTGGCATTATCCACAGCCAGTATATTCTGCCACCCAGGGATTATGATTCTCTCTGGCCTCGCAAGCGAAGCTCAAGAGGTCCTTGGAAATCGGAACCCTGAGGTGGCAGAACACACTGGCTGTACATAAAGGTATACATACTGTAATTTTTACTTTGTGTATAATAAAAAAAAATAAATGCAAACTGCGGCACTGTCAAGTTACTGACCCCCCGCCTCCCATTGCGGTTACCTCACTCACTGTCTGTTGTCCACTGTGTGGAATGTGCAGTTCTTTTGCTTTCAAAACAAAACCAGCTCATGCAGCCTCTAGAGTTTAGGAATGCTGTTGTACCACAGAAGTACACAGTCCTGTTCCATGACCTTTGAACTGTGATACAACAGCATTTTGAAAGGGAGGAAATTCTGTACAGAACAATGCTCTACTACAGTATACACAATAAAACAAGTTTAATGTTTTTAATTCTCAGCTCCATGGTGTCACAGCTAGTGGCTCCAAGTTGACTGTAGAAAATACCAGCATACTGCTGCTGCTTTTCATACCAGACCTTGGAGATGCCAGTGTACTTTTCCAGGCCACGTGCTAACCCTGTCATGTAACGCTACATAAACACTAATGTTAGGTATATCCTCCTGTTCTGCCGCCAGGGAACAGAGGAGTTTCGGGGCACAAGTTCTTGTTATTTGTGACCTGTGCCAATGGTCCTGAGGTTATCCTACTGCCAAGCAAATCATTGCTTGAGGGAATTTTTCCTCTGTTGCAGTCTGAGGGAATATGAGCCCACTTTTATCTGGGATATGGCCGCTTCTATCACTGCTGCCAAAGGCATCCCTATTAGCGAGAGTTATAGAGCTGCCACCTTGACATCCACACATACTTTCACGATCTTTTGCAACTTAGAACTCCAGGCTTGTTGGGATGCTGCTTTTTTGTCCTCCATCCTGAAGTCTGTATTCAGCTGTGCTGAGGGCATAGCCCCTGTCTGACCTAGGTATTGCTGGTAGTCTGCATAAGTGTGACTACATAGAAGGAATCCAGGTAATATTTTGATAAAGTTACACACTTTTAACTATTGTTTTATTGCTGGTATTCTTCCACAGTCACACTGACCCACCTAGCCTCCCTGGCTACTAGTCCTCACTGTTACCCATTAGGCATGACCTCACATTTCTTGCAGTCCAGCTCAAAAGATCTAGAGGCATGGAGGGGTGAGTGCATGAGATGAAGGGGAAGAGCTGAAGCTGTAGCCCGTGGGCTTTATAGACTTCTGGCATGCTCAGATGACTGCACAAGTGTGACTGAATAATCAGCCTCCGATTTGGCCAGGAACTCCCATGGGGCCTATGCCTCCCCACCACACTCCTGCAAATTAATTATTACATAGTACCTGGATATTCTACTCTAACATGTGCAAATGCCTGCATACTAAAATAATTGTATGTAAACGTCACCACTGCTTCTGATTGTGCGCTGCATGACTATAGTATCCTGCAGCCCTTTCCCTGCTTAGTGTCATCAGAACGCATTTTTTAGGAGTGAGGCTATGGCAGGCACTCAGCGACTCTCTCAGATCTGGAAGAGAGATCAACACTATAATTAAATAGCTACATAATTACTGTATAAAAAATGTAATTCTGCTTACTTGATCCTCTGGCAGGCAGCTCCTTGTCATGAGTTAGCTGCTCTGTGGGTGTCAGTTTCTCTTTAGAGGTGTTCAGTATGGACAGAATTAACCAGTTTCCTGTTCAGGGTCGCTGATGGAGAGAAGGGTGTGAAAAACAATGCTTGGATCTCCCAGACAGAAATAATAAAACATGAAAGTCCACTAGAACTCACTATTTTTGGAAGGTTTACGTACTTTTTATGTTGGTGCACTTGCGCAGCCAACATCTTGCGGCAGTGGGGATTTGGAGGCACGGTCGTTGTTGGGCGAATTCAGGGCACGCATTAGTAAGTGTGTCCCTCATTCTCCAATCAGCCGGCAAGCCGGCGCCACACTAAGCATATATTGTGGCGAAATATCTAAGCGAAAGGTCCGCTGCAATCTGAGCAAAACTCCAGATGCAGCAGGCCTTCCTGGATGTGCTCACGACATTATGAGCATGGCCAACCACCACTTCGGGTGCCCAATCCCTTGTTGGTTTACCATGCCTCTTTGCATATGCCGGACGGGGAGCCCACTCCCCACGGCATAATGACCCCCATTGTTAAATGCCAAGGGGGTCCGAATCCCCCGGCTCTGCCCCACCCCCGCTTTCTTCCGACGGGCGCCCAATCCCTGTCGCATCAATTCCCCTTGTGTTGTGTGCCAATCCTCCGCCGGTTACAGACCCCCCAAAACAGGTGTCACGCTGGAAGCCTACCTCAGCATGCCACATCCTGCTTAAAAAAAACTGTCCCGCAGTGTTTTATTGTTCTTTATTTTTACCTGTAAAATGAAAACTGTCCCTTGTAGTCTCCTGCCCCCACCCGCACCCACCCTCTGCACAATCTCGCCCCTACCCCCTCACCCCATACTTACCTGAGCCACATTTAAGATCTCCGTGGACCGAACACGCCTGGCACTCTTCAAAGCCCATGAAGAAATGCCGGTAAGCTATAATGGAATAAATAGGGTTTTTCCAACTTTGGTGCATGTCTCTGGCCTTTTGGGATTTTATGGCACTAAATTTCAATATGGGGTTTTTGGACCTCTACCGATGAATTCTGTCACTGTCATGACAGAGTTGATCTTGAAAGGTGATTTCGCAATCACTGCTAGAATGAACTTTCGGGACTGTAGTAACTAAAATGACAGTGCCACTGTTCATGAGGCCCCAAAAGCCTATGTTGCAAATTTGTGGGAACAATCCAAAATTATTGTTTCACAAGCATGCGCTATGAAGTTGTTACGCGACGCTTGTGTTTAATTCGCAATATTTTCACGCCAGATTCTCAACATTGGCATTTTACCACATCTTCTTGTGAACCATACAGCTGTCATTTTTCACATCCTGGCCGAAATGCGTTTTCACACTTCCGACGCGGAATAGTGCGGTTACTGTTGTAAATCAGTGTTCAGGACACGTTACGAAAATGACAGTGACACTGTTCATGAGCAGAGGTCCTAAAATGCCTGTGTTGGAAATTTGCGACACATCTATAAAATATCAGGTTAATAGTGTGCGTTGTACAGTTTTGTACGCGATGCTCATAAGTTCGCAAACTTATAATATTTACCCAGATTTTCAACAGTGCCATTGTTCTGCATCTCCAATGAACAGTACAGCTGTCATTTTCACATCCTGACCAAAATCTGTTTTTGCAGTTCCGAGCAGAATAGCGCTCGCTGTGGAAAGTCCATGTTCGAGACACATTATTAAAATGACATTGACACTGTTTATTCGAGATATCCTATAATGCCTATGTTGAAAATTTGAGGATGAAAGTCAATAAATGAGTGTTTTGTGAGCGTGCATTGTGCAGTTTGCACGATGCTCGTGACTGAATTTGTAATAGTTTCACCCAGCTGTTCATCATTGGCATTTTTCTACACCTCCTTATGAACAGTATAGCTGGTTGAAATGTGTTTTCACACGCCCAGCGCAGAACTGCACGGTCACTGTGTGAAATCAGTTTTCGGACAGTTTGAGGAAATGACAGTGACACTGTTTATGAGCAGAGGTCCTAAATGACTATGTTGAAAATTTGGTCCCAAAAATCCACAAAATGACTGTTGCAAGCGTGCGTTGCGCAGTTGCCATGCACCCTTGTAACTTCATAAATCTGCAATATTTTCATGCCACATTTTCATCACTGGCATTTGTGCTCACCTCCTTGTCAACAGTCCAGCTGCAGTTTCTCACAGCCTGCCCAAAACGCGTTTCCGCAGCTGTGGCGCACAATGGCGTGCTCGCTGTGGAAAATCACCTTTTGGGGCACATTCACAACATCACAGCGCTATGCGTCTCTAGCTCTGCCACTGCCAGTGCCAGCGCGACAACATTCGACATTGACAAATGCTTGTTTAGATTTTTTTTCGTTTTAGTTTTTATTGACTGGGTAAGTGCACTTGACAAATTCTGCCTATTTTCAGGCATGACCCGTCGGAGGGGCATACAGATGAATGCCAACTGACCTTGAACCAGATTAAGCTGTTGGTGGTATTTTTAGTGAATGGGGGAAATTTGGTCAGGACACCAGGGAAATTCCCCTACTCTATTCAAGAAGTGCCGTGAGATCTTTAACATCCACCTGCACTACCACCTGAACAGGCAGATGGGACCTCGGTTTAATGTCTCGTCCGAAAGTTGGTTAATAGTGGAACACAAAAACAGAGGGATGCTCAGATCTCGAGTGTAGTACAGGTACCAAATGCAAATATGTTTTTGGAATTTCATAGTTCAGAAAGAGACCTTTGAGTAAACCAGCTTTTTTTCAAAGGTTCTACATCAAAACAGGTAGGTCACACAAAATGTAGTTTTGACATTACAGGCAAACAACAGAGAGTAAAAGTATACATTTACAGTTAATGTAGTTCCTGAGGGCAGAGTTGCAATTCATGTACATCCTTTATTCCGATACGGTACAAAGTGCAAGACAACAAGGAAGTAAGGACTGGATGAGGCAGTCAGCATAGATACTGTCAAGGGAAACGTAGGGTGCAGAGTGCTAGACAACCTAGAAATAAGGAACAGATGAGGCAGCCAGGGTAGGCATTGTCAAAGGAACGTGGGGGGTGAGTGAGGGGTGGGGAATATGTTGATTATGGGCAGCCGGCTGAAAGAAGGGCAGGGGGAGCAAAGTAAGGGAGGGCAGTGGGGAAATTAGTGTGGTAGTGAAGTATTTCAAGTGACAGCAGGACAGGAGGAGCAAGGTATGGGGGGGGGGGAATGGGGGGGAGCAAATGCATTAAGGATCCATGGGCGGGGTTAAGGAGGTTGATACCAGGAAGATGATGTGCAAGGTACAGCGTGCACAGAAGATGGTGGCTTGGCAGGCCAGAACAGCGGAGGGGTCGGCAAAGGAGGGCCCAGTGAGAAAAGGTGGGGGAAAGTGCAAAACCACTTGCTTGTAGAACTGTTCTTCTGTAGAGACAAGTCTTAATTGTGAAGCGAACACTGTTAAATAACTCCCATCAGTGAGCTTCATTGGCTGGTTAGTAAGGACATGGCAGATATGTTGATCCTCTGGATTCACCTCCTGTTTTACTTTTTTTTTTTCTTTCTTTCTTTGACTTTGGCATGAATAAGTTTACCAGATTGTCATGTCACAGGGGGGGTCCACATGAAGTTTCTAATCCTAAATGTTCTCATGTACAAAGATGTAAATCTTTCTTTTTTGTCATTTTCACTGTCAGATTTAAGCCAGTGGAGCAAGACAGCATTTTTACGACTTTGTCTCCCCGCGTCAAGAAAATGTCCAGAAAAATCTGAGGCCCTGCATATTTGTTTTTCTGGCCTGATGTCCTTTTTCAGCTGTACTCACTGACTCGAACACTGCTGTATGGCCTCTGAGGTTGTGTTTTGATCCCAAGTGGTACTGTCTTTTAGTGGGCAGACTGGATGGGCCTTGTGGTCCTTATCTGCTGTCAACTTCTATGTTTCTATGTATTTGGGGTTGTTCAGAATGAATAAAATGGGCCTCCATAAGAAAATGAATATTTCCAGCATAGAGGTACAGTACAGTTAACACTCATGTTGCTGGCAGCCAGGACTCGGGGAACTGGCCAGAGGGTGGAGGATTGAGCATCCCTAGGGATGCCCTCGGGGGGGGGGGGCAACCTCCTCTGCCACCTGGATGACCATATGCTGTGTGTGGTTGGAGGGCCTGTGGTGGAGGGGATATTGCTAAGGTCTTTGTGCCAGCACACTCAGTTTGTGTGGGCCCATGGCATCCTTGATAGCTACATCCCAAGTGGTTGCAAGCAACTTGGGAAAAGCACCCACAGTGGCAGGAGGACAGCCCAGGTACACCTGGACCCTGCATCCTTTGCCCACCACCTCACACCTGGCCATAGTGATGGTTGATTTGCTGTGGTATATTTGGAGGACTGCTCAGCTTTCTGATCCAAAGATTTCTGAGGTAAGTTGTGCGGTGGGTGGGGATGATGGTGCTGGTTAGCTACCAGAAGGGCTGGAAGGGGGTTGCAGTGGCGACAGGAGGCAGGAACAAAAAGTTCAAGAAATTTGTGCTACTCAGTAGAGGGTGTAAACCCTTGCATGAATGAGTGTGTTCTACTCGCTGCTATGTACAACTGACTGTGTGTCATTTCATTGCAGGTGAATATCATCCCCATCATAGCCAAAGCGGACACCATTGCGAAGAATGAGCTGCACAAGTTCAAGAGTAAAATCATGAGTGAACTGGTCAGCAACGGTGTGCAGATTTACCAGTTCCCAACAGACGAGGAGACTGTGGCAGAGATCAACGCAACAATGAGTGTATGTTCCATGCAATTATGTGTTGTAACTACAGACATTTTCACAGGCCGCACTGTTTAGTCAGGAGGGTATTTGACACACTGGTATTTCAGCCTTCTGCCACTTACAGTATAATGAGCCCAAGTTTGAGTCCTAGTCCAGCCTATCAAGTTTTGTAGTAAGCTTCAGAACCTGACTTTTGGCTGTGAGGAGGGAAGTGGACTGAGTTTCGGGTATTGTAGTCACTTGGTGATCTGTTGCTTGCATTGCTATATCCTAGCCCCATGGTCCATGGTGCCCCTGTAAGGCATCTGGTGCACCTAAATTTGTATATTTTACTCGTTTTGAATTTTTTGACTGGGAAATGCACGCTGAGCCAGGGTTTGTTTTCAGTTGCAATCCAGGGGGCGAGGAGCAAAGAAACTGGAGAGAATATAATAAAATAAATAGTGCATTAGCAGGATTAAAAACATATACAATAATGCATGGGGTGAGTGCATAATGAGAAATTTTTGCTCGCTAGATCCAGGGCCTGGTGTTTTCTGGCGAGATGCGTTGTCCCTCTCCTGGATGGGCAGATTCCTCTACGCCTTCCCTCCTTTCCCGTTGATCCAGAGAGTCCTTCTCAAACTTCACAGGGAGCACGCGATGCTTATTTTGATAGCGCCTTTTTGGCCCAGGCAAATTTGGTTCCTGCTGCTGAATCTGTTGTCCCGGGAACCTCCGCTTGCTTTACCAGTCAGCTCCCACCTGTTGTCTCAGGAGGAGGGTTCACTAGTTCACCCAGACCTACGTTCACTGAACCTGCATGCTTGGCTCCTAGAGACATAGCCATGTTGCGACACAGGATCTCGCAAGAGGTGGCGGACGTGCTTTCTGCCGCCAGAAAACCGGCGACACATGCAACATACGCCATGAAATGGCGCAGGTTTTGCCTGTGGTCTCAGACTCGCGGTTTCTCGCCCTTAGACTGCCCTGAGAAGCTGGTTCTGGAGTACCTGCTTTTCCTCTTTCAATCCGGGTTAGCTTACTCCTTGATTAAAGTGCACCTTCGTGCAATCTCAGCTTATCATGCCCCCATAGGCAAATGCATGGTGGCCCAGCTGGACACTACCCGTGCCTTTTTAAGAGGGGTCCTCTACCTTAGGCCGCCCATCAAGGATCCCGTCCCTCCTTGGGATTTACCCTTCGTCTTTGAGGCAGCTTTAGCTGCCACCCTTCGAGCCTGCCGCAGATTGCGAGCTACGTTTTCTGTCGTGGAAAACGTTGTTTTTGGTTGCTGTTACTTCGGTGAGAAGAATCTCCAAATTACATGCTCTCATGTGCAAGGAGCCTTATTTAAAGATCATGTGCAACGTTTTTTACATATTTTTTATAAAAGCTTGCAAAGCTGAAATTCAAATCCTTATGTCATGATTAGTGTTTCCTGAGAATTTCGTGCCCTTTGCTTTTGTAGTTTTCTTTAAATCAGCATTTGTTAACTTGCTCTACAGTAGCTGAAAACAGTGGAGTTATTTCTGCCCTCTCAGTCAAACTTAGAGTGCAATGACATCCTTTTGGAGTAGCTTGCTGTTTCAGATTCCCAAACACAGCAGTAGTTTGTAGAGTTAATGGTGTGCTGAGCTCTCCAAGTTTCTTACAAACACAGTCGATGGCTTCTGTTTAGATAGATCAGTTTAAAGTACAACATTATCTTCTCATAAAAAGCTGATTATTTTAATTTCAAGGCTGAATTGAAGTAGTGGAAATCTTTCTGTAAGAAATCAGCTTGTCTGTATCACAGCTCTCAGTTCTTTCTAATCAAAACTCAGATTGTTTTTCTAACGACATAACACGGCTATTAAATGTATATAAAAATAAATCTAAATTGTGTTCATTCTCAGAAACAGTTTGTCTATGATGTAGCCTCCATAAATAGATTTCATGTAAAAACATTTTCTTTTCATGTCAGATTGACAAACAGTACATGTGCTTGAAATACTGTAGCAGAGTGTGACAGGCACCTGTCAGAACTCACACATTTCAGCTCTTTGGTGGTTTCTGTGTGGAAATACATTGTTAGGTGTAACTAGAAACATTTCGTGGCATCTTGATGTACCATGTCTCTGCCTCAAAGCTGAGGCAGCTGCTGCCTACTGCCACCTGTCCCTGCCCCACCCGCCTCTTCCTTCTTTCTCCACATTTGAAGCTGCTGCATCCTGCTTTCCACCATCTTCTCCCACACAGTCAAGGATTGTGCACCCTGCTGCCTCCATCCCCTGCCTAAAGAATCAGGGCTGCTATACCCTGCCTCTCCTGCCCAAACAATTGGGGTTGCTGCATCCTGCTGCTCTCTCCCCCACCCTCACAGTTAGGGAAGCTGAACCTGTTGCCCCTTGTTCCTGTCTCCACAGTCAGGGCTGCTATGCTGTGCTAAGCCCTAGAGTGCCAGGTTCCCTGCCTCCACAGCTGGGACTGCTGTACCATGCTGCCCTAGCCACCAGAGGTGGGGCTTTTGCTACACCCTGCTATTTGCTTCCATTGCCCCAAATGGTCAGGGCTGCTGCACCACATGTACCCCATCTCACAGTCAGGGCTGCTGTACCCTGATGCCCGCTGTGTTCTGCACCACAGTCAAGGTTTCTGTACTGTGCTGTTCTCTGTCCCCTGTCACCAGAGATAGGGCTGCTGCACCCTGCATCTTTCTACACAAATGGGGTTGCTATGGCCTGCTGTGCTCTAGAGACCCATGCTTCTGCAATTAGGGCTGCTGCACCATGCTGCCACTTGCCACAAGATTCAGGGCATTTGCTGCACCCTGTTGCATGCCTCCACAGTTGAGGCAGTTGCACCCTGCTTTCCCCCTACCACCAGAGCCAAATATTTGCTACACCCTGCTTCCCACTTCCCTTGTCCCAAACAGGCATGACTGCTGCACCCTGTCCCATAGTTTGGGCTGCTGTATCCTGTTGCCACCCTTATCTCCTGCCTGAACATTCAGGGTTGCTGCACTGTGCTGCCCTCTGTCCCCACACCCATAGTCAGGGCCACAGCACCCTGTTGCCCACTGTTCCTATCTCCACAGTCAGGGCTGCTGTGCTGTGCTACACCCTAGAGTCACATGCTGCCTTCATCCACAATTGAGGCTGCTGAACCCTGCTACGCACCTCCATTGCCCCAAATGGTCTGGGCTGCTGCACAGTGTGCACTCTGTGCTATTGTCAGGGCTGCTGTACCCTGATGCACACCTTTGTCCTGCCCCACAGTCAGGGCTTCTGCCCCATGCTGTCCTTTGTCCCGTGCCACCATTGTGCCTTGCTGCACCACAGAGCCCTGGCTCCACAGGCAGGGGACAGGGTGCAATAAATGCCCTTACTTGTGCTGCACCTTCCCTAACAGCTAGGTTGCTGCACCCCGCTACCTCTCTCTCTCACCTCACAATCAGGAACACTGCGACATGTTGC
Source organism: Neoceratodus forsteri (assembly GCA_016271365.2). Taxonomy (NCBI): domain Eukaryota; kingdom Metazoa; phylum Chordata; order Ceratodontiformes; family Ceratodontidae; genus Neoceratodus; species Neoceratodus forsteri. The sequence continues at coordinate 2,455,797 of JADMNL010000040.1, forward strand.
CCCTCAGCAGGGTATAGCAAAGGATCTGACTCTGGTGGCAGGGAGACAGCTGGGTGCAACTGCCTCAACTATGGAGGCATGCAACAGGGTGCAGCAAAAGTCCTGAATCTTGTGGCAGTGGCAGCATGGTGCGCAGCCCTAACTACAGAGGCATGGGCTTAGGGCACAGCAGGCCACAGCAACCCCAACTGTGTAGAAAGGAGCAGGTGCAGCCCCATCAGTGTGACAGGGGATAGAAGACAGCATGGTGCCTTGACCATTTGGGGCAATGGAAGTGGGTAGCAGGGTGCATCAAAAGCCCCACCTCTGGTGTTAGGGCAGCATGGTGCAGCAGCCCTAGCTGTGGAAGCAAGGAATCTGGCACTCTAGGGCTTAGCACAGCACTGCAACCCTGACTGTGGAGACAGGAATGGGGTAACAGGTACAGCATCCCTAACTGTGAGGGTGGGAGAGAGGGCAGCAGGGTGGAGGGTAGTAGTCTTGATTCTTAGGCAAGGGATGGAGGCAGCAGGGTGCACAATCCCTGATGCGTGGGAGAAGACAGAGCAGAGTGGTGCAGCAGCCTTGAACGTGAGCAGAAGGCAGGGGGCCTGACAGGGACTGGTGGCAGTAGACTACAGCTGTCTCAACTGTGGGACAGAGACACGGGTGCATCGGGAAACCACATAGTGTTTTTAGTTATACACATACATGATGTATTTTACACAGAAACCACCAAAGAACTGAAATTTGTGAGTTCTGACAGGACATGTGCTTGAAATACTGTAGCAGAATGTGACAAGCACCTGTTTGTTAATCTGACATGAAAAAATGTTCTTACATGATTATATTTATGAAGGCTACGTCAAAAACAAACTTTCTGTGAATGAACAAAATTTAGATTTATTTTATATTCATTAAACAGCCCTGTGTTACATAGTTAGAAAAAAAATTGAGGTTTGATTAGAAAGAACAGAGCTGTGATACAGACATGCTGATTTCTCACAGAAAAAGATTTCAACTACTTCAGTTCAGCATTGAAACTAAAATGAACAGCTTTTTAAAGTAGGAGAATTATATATTTTAAGCTGATCTATCTAAACACAAACCAGCGACTGGGGTGTAAGAAACCTGAGAGCTCAGCAGACCATAAATTTATAGAGTGCTGCTCTGATTGGGAATCTGAAACAGCAAGCTACTCCAAATGATGTCATCACACTCTAAGCTTGACTGAGAGGACAGAAATAACTCCACTGTTTCCAGCCACTGCAGAGCAAGTTAACACATGCTGATTTAAAGAAACCACAAAATCAAACAGTGTGACATTTTCAGGAAACACTAATCATGACATAAGGACTTGAACTGCAACTTTTAAGCTTTTATTAAAATGTAAAACCGTGCACATGATCTTTAATTTTTCATCAGGACAGGGTGCCCCTGAGGACAAATCCAAGTTCCTGTCTAAGGTGGTCTCAGCCTTACTCTTAACCAGGACATTGATTTACTAGTATACTTGGCAAGTACACCAATCGAGGAGAAGCACTGCTTCACACCCTGGATGTTCACAGGTGTCTCAGATACTATTTGACTAGAGCCAACAGCACCGGAAAGCGGAGCAGCTGTTCATTTAATTCGCTGAGAGGGATGAAAAGGGCCCCAGTTTCAAACAGACCCTTTCACGCTTGGCTCATCCAGTGTATTTCCTTGCTATGACAAGCGTCAGAAACCCTTACCAGGAGGGTCAATGGCCATTCGACAAGAGGAGTGGCTACCTCCCTGTGCCTCTCGCCGTGGCCATATGTGCTGCAGCCACCTGGAGTTCGGTGCACTACTTTATCAGGCATTATAGCCTGGATATCACCTCAAGGTGAAGAGCGGGTTTCAGCCTTGCTGTCCTTCAGGACCTCCTGTCCTAGCTCAGGGACGGGTGTGGATCTCTGTATTGCCTCCTCCCTATGGCGTTTTTAGGCGCCATTGCTTGGGAATCAGTTCTAATGGTGTAACCTGCTGCAAGAGCTGTACCTCGAAGAAGATAGTACAGTTACATAAGAACTTACCGTAACAGTAGATCTTCGAGAACAGCTCTTGTAACAGGTACTTTCCTGCCCACCATTCCCCTTGGAGGAAGTAGGTTCCAGCTTAACACTATCCTTAGGATCGGAAAGGTCTGTTCTTAGTCTTGGCCATCTGATGGCGGGTCCTCGGTCTTCTGATGTCATCCAGCGCTGAAGTCTCCCGTGGAGAACTGGGATTCTGGCGGGACCGCCTTCTTATGTACTACGCCTGACGGGGGCAGGACCAATGTCTGAGGCGGTCCCCTCTGAAGACTGCTAGCTAGAAAATTTTCCGTGGGGTCCTGACGCCGGCCGGCTTCAGTCCTAATGGCGTAACCTGCTGCAAGAGCTGTTCTCTAAGATCTACTGTTACGGTAAGTTCTTGCGTAACTGTACTTTTCTGAAAGTTCTGTGGGGAAAGTGAGGAGTCAGAGGTAACTGTGGTGATTGATATTGAGAGAGACATCATAAACATTACACACCAGGCTGGTCTGTCTTGCTTAAGTTCTCTTTTCTTTTGGAATTAGATGGAGACATTTCTGCCAGAAAGTCTTTTTTTTTTTTTTTTTTAACCGATAAGTAATTTACCTTACTACAAGATAATTTCTCCTTTGTTAGTGTCCCTCTCCTTTGGCTCTGAGCACATTAAATATAGTGTATAATATTATTTAGCAGTGATGGCTGCTACATTTGGTAGTACCTCTTTTTTTTTTTTTTTTTTGTTTTGCATCATATGTTTATTAAATGTTCCAGTCATACATAAAAGGAAACACAAACTATACTTTACATAAAGCCTATTAATAACTTTACCTTTAGTACATCATTTTGTCAATACCCTCCTAAATTCTCTTGTTCATACCAAATTACCAGATTTCCTTTACCCCCCATGCCCTGCTCCCCGTAATACCCCCTCCCTTTAAACAATAAAAACAGAAACCCGAGTAACTAATAAATCCTAAAAAAGAAGGTATTACCTCTTGATATCTAATTTAGCATTGTAAGCCAAAAAGCAGAGCTCTGGTTGGCTAGTTACTGTGATTATTTCTCAAGATCTGTGATGTGAACCAAAAAGAGTCATCAGTTTTAGAAATCTGCTTCACCGGTGCTTCACAGCAGCAAGAAGTGGCTGCTGTGCTCATTCCTTTCAGCTAGCAGCGGAGTCATAATTTTGGACCCTGAAATCCAGCCTGACCGCAAAGGACCAGGGCAGTTTTTGAAGGCTGCTGAGCCTGCAGCAAGCTAGGCAAGACCTGTTTGTCAAGAGCACCTCTTGACATAGAAGTAGTTTGCTAAACAGCACCCTTTTTTGTAATTTCTTTCTTTTGGGGGTTGGGGGGATCTTTTATTTATGCTCAAGAGCACTGTGAGGCTTTTGGTTCTGCTTAACTGACTGGAGCAGCAAAAGCAGAACAAGCACCACAAAGGCAAAGGGAACTCCTGCTGCTAGTAGGAGTGTGAGTCAAAATGATGTACCTGCAGCCACATCAGCTGCAACGATACCTGAGGGTGATGAGCCCATGATCAAAATGGTCCTGCAGGCCATGTGGGATCTAGACTAAAAGACTTACAACTTAAACTACTTCCTCATGACAGTGGACATTACAGTTAGTATGTTGTGGCAGACAGCAAAGATGTCAATTACCTAGATTCAGTTTTCCACACTGGCAGTCTTCCATTGATCATTCTTAGTTACTGAAAACGGTTTTCAAGCTTGACTCTTCTACCATTCAGTCAGGTGTCCTCCAGCTATGCCGTACTGTTCTCAACTCTGCATGCTGGAAACACCAAAGGCAAGCCTTGTCAGCAGAGGCTGGGTGGGTCATGCAGTTGTGAACTGAAAACCAGTAGTAGAACTTCAGTAACAAGTAACCTGTTCCTGTAACTACCTAGATTCTGTTCACTGCTTATACTTACATAGACTCCAAGCAGTCCTCTTGGAGGAGGGGGCTGCATGTACCCCAGGTTTTTAGGGGAATAGAGACTAGAGGAATGACGATCCAAGGCAGCATCCTGGTGACTGTGTACATCAATCTTTTATTTGGATATGGAAAAAAGCACAGTAGACCAGGTAACAGCCCCATGTCTTTGAATTGTGGATGTACAGAACCTGGCAGCAGCACTAGGCAGTACGTGGTCCAGTGGAGTAAGCATGTAGACTGTCCGGCAGCTCTGTGTGAATAAATTGAGATCCTCACCCAGTGTGTTCCATCACATTTGTATCCTGTCATGTGAGTGGAAAAGAGCCAGGAGTGGGACACCTGACTCTGGAGCATCTTTAGGACATCTGCAGGTCCTCTGGGAACTCTGGATGTTAGACATTGAACAAGGTAGAAGGTGATACCTTAACTATCTACTGTTGCTCTCTGACATCCAGCAAGTAGGCAGTTAAGTGCAAAACCATGCACCACTGGCATAGGAACCCGGGTACTGAGTATAGGATGGGGGGGGGGGAGAGTACTGACGGTCTTGACAGGAAAGGAACATTGAAGTTATATCAAAGGACCTCAAGGTGACAGGGTAGCATGATTCTGAGTTGCATATGGAGTAGTATCTCCAGCAGGAGGAGGGAGGTGGTGCTGCTGCTGTATCCCTCCCTGGTATGCCCTCACCTGGAGTACTGTGTCTAGTTTTAAAGACTACACCTCAGAAAGGACTGAAACAGGGTGGAAACGATCCAGAGGAGGGCAACTAAGATGGCGAAGTGTTTGCAAAGGAAGCTGTACAATGTGAGACTAAGGGATCTCTACATGTACACCCTGAAAGAGAGGGGGGGAGAGGTTTAATGATATCGTAGGAAATGGGGTTCTGAGTATAGGATGGGGGTACTGGTGATCACTAGACAGGAAAGGGACCGTGGGCTTATCATATCAGAGGACCTCAAGGTGGCAGTGCAATGTGGCAAGGCCATGGGCAGGGTAATTGGGTTGGTGGGGTGCATAGAGAGTGGTATATCCAGCAGGAGGAGGGAGATGGTGTTGCCACTGTATCTGTTGTTCAATGGTGCGCTTCCACTTGGAGTACTGTGTTCAGTTTTGGAGACCTCATCTCAGAAAGGACATAGGGTGGAGATGATCCAGAGGAGGACAACTAAGATGGTGCAGGGTTTGCAAGGGAAGCTCTGCAAGGAGAGACTGAGGGATCTCAACAGGAGTGCTCTGGAAGAGAGGGAGCAAGAGGTGTCATGATGGAGACCTACAAGTACCTCTTAGGATGAACAGGGTGCAGGTGGGGGGGAGCCTCTTTTAAATGAGGACCAGCACCAAAACCGGGGACATGTGATGAAGCTGGGGGTGGGGGAGTTCAGGAGAGATGTGAGGAAATATTATTTCACTGAAAGGGTAGTAGATACCTAGAACAGTTTGCCAGCCGAAGTGGTAGCGGCTAAAACAGTGGGGGCTTCTAGCATGCATGGGATAAACATTGGACTGTATTAGAACAGAGGCGGAGGAGATCGCTGGAGACCAGATAGTGTCTGCAGATGTAGAATAAGCAGGGCACACTGGGTAGGCTAAGTGGTCCTTTTCTGTCAACAAAGTCTGTGTTTCAGTGGTCTGTGTGGCTGTGATCCTGCCTTGGCTGGCTTCAGTGTATTTGATGAACATTTGCTTGAGCCTCACCAAGAAATTCTGCTGTGCGCTCCTCGTAGTAAGAGTAGAGAACTGAAGACAGTTGACCCTGTGGAGTGTCTGCTTGCATCAGAAGCATAAGGCTTTCGAAATAATAGGTAAATTCAAGGCTTGTTTCAGATGGAATTCAGAGAATAGCTTGGGCAGCAGTTTCACATGGGGTCATAGGACAACTTTGTCCTTCTGTCAAACCAAGTAGGGAGACTCCACAGAGGGCACCTGCAGTTCACTCATCTGTATGGCTAAAGTGATAATGACTAAAACACTGTCTTCCATGACAACCATAACAGATTTCCCTTTTCCATAAGCATGAATGGCTTGCCCATGAGCTGTGATGACACCTGCTGCTAGTCCAGTCATGGAGGTGGTGCACATGTTGGAGGAGATAGGTGGCCTGGGCCTTTGAAGACATGAGAGAGACCACTTTCTACAGGGCCTCCACCAGTAACTTGGTACAGTAAGACGAGAAGGCCTCTAAGTGCACTTTCTGGGAAATGGCTCACAGCCCTGAGACAGGGACAAGAACTACTGAAGAATGTGCTTCATTGATCAGGATAGTGGAGACTGCCCATGCCCTGTGTACTAGCATGATAACCTCTTTAACTTAAACCTGTAGGTTTTGCAAATGAACTTATTCAGAGAGGCACCAGTACTCAAAGAACATCTTCGGAAAGTCCTAAGGCCTGAGAAATACTAGCCAACCAGGAACCAGGCTGTCCTGTGCAGGGGCTGCAGGTCCAAGTGCCTGATCATCCTCTCAGACTGCTTGAGAAAGCCTAGCCAGAATGGTAGCAGCCAAGGTGCCTTGCTGCAAAGACTCCAGATATCCTGGTATCATAACTGATGGGGCCAGTCTTGAGCTATTGGTATGAAAGATGCCCATTCCCAAATGACCTTGAGGATCACCTTTGTGAGCCAGTGGAAATAAAAAGAATGCATATAGGAGACCTTCTCTACACCTGGTTTGCTTTTTTGGCCTCATCGACCACTACTGTGTTCGCTTGTTGCAGGAGAGGCAGTGACCACGTTCACAACACCTTCTGACAACAGGAAGGATTTAGAGCATCCTTCCATTATTGTTTTTTCATATAGAACATGGTGGTCATGTTGTCTGTGTGGACCTAAACAACTTGCCCCTTGACCAGAAGAGTCATTCCAGACAGTGCTGGGTTCTTTGCTTGGAGCTTCAGCAGGTTGACATCCAGTCTGGACTTGTGTGACAACTACATGCAGTGTACCCTGCAGTCCTGCAGATACACCCCATCCAACTAGAAAGGCAGCTGTCATCAGGGAGACGGATGTCTCTGGCTGGACAAACAGTATTCCCTCTGAAAGGTTCGGAGGGGAAAGCCACCAATGGATGGTGTCCTCCATCTGCTGGGTCACTCAAACTGGCTGATGCAGGTCTGAGTGCCACTTGATGGCCCTCATTCACCAGCAGGACCAACAAATCACAGCTACAGTAGATGCTGTGAAGCCCAGTAGCTTGAGGAAAGGCTGGGCACTATTGTCCAACCAGAAGTAACTAAAGATTCTTGGCTGCGTCCAGAGGTCTGTGTGATCTGGCCTGAAGCAAATGTAGTTCCGCCCAAGAAAAACAGTTACCTGCTTTGGAATTATCTTGGAGTTGCACAGATTGATAAGAAGATAAGCTGCTAGAACATGTGTGTAAACAGATCCTTGGCTCACTCCACATCCTGCACTGAAATGCCCGTGAGAAGCCAATTGTCAAGGTAGGGGGAATGCCTCGATGCCCTAGGTTTACTGTCAAAATAGCTCGGACACCACAGTGTGCTACAAAACCATGGAGGCAAAACAGCACGAGTCAGTATAGCGCCAGGGAAACCACAACCCACACACCACTAACAGCAATGGACACCTCAGCATGCAGCATTGCGGAGCACCTCCCCCGCCCCCAAATATATCTAGACATCCTTGAAAAAAAATTTAAAGGGGGAGGTAGACTCGACTCAGGTCCACTGGCCATCCCAGGCATTCACAGTGTGTTACTCTTAACTGGTAAGCCACAGAGCCAGCTGACTCACCCAGCACCGAATGGACTGTTAGCTGAGTTGGCCTGAATGAAAACACCTACAGATATAGCACTATACTGTCCATACTGAATTTCCCTGTGGCTGTTTTCACACATGCTATTTTGATTGGGTGGTTTTGAACCATGCTATTATTTCTGCGTGATCTTGACCGGATACCAGTGCCCTAATGTATAAAGAAGGGTGCCACTACCAGCAGACACTTGGTGAATATCCTGGGTGGTGATAACTGGTTGTATGGTATGGCTTGAAACTGATAAAGGGACTCAAAATCCGAGAAACTGTCTTTGTGAAAGATGGATGGTGATTTAGAAGTACTGTACGCATACTGGAGATGTAGGGAGCAGAACTATGCCCCAGGCTCTTGGGACAGAATGATGTGATTCAGCGTGCCCATACAAAACTGTTGTCTGCAGACACACTTGTTCAGGATCCACAGATACAAGTTGTAGCACAATCTTCTCCATTCACTTGGGTACAAGAAAATACCTCAACACCAATTCCTGTTGAGTTAGAGTTTCTGGAACAGCTGAACCTTATTTTGTAGCACAGAAAGATTCCAGTGAGCGCGTATCTTCCTGCAGTGTATAGGGCTGACTCGGAGGATGAGTCTCGTACTCCAGACACAACCCCCAGCTTACCACTACCAAGACCCACCTGTCCGTGGTGATAGCAGACCATTGAGGGAGGAATCTGGCGAGTCAGCTCCAGATCTGGTACTGTCGCAGGGATTGTGTTGGGGAAGGGATGGGGCTCCTCATCCTATCACTTCTTGTCTTAGGAGGTGGACCTGGATGCCTGACCTCCAGAGATGCCACCACCTATATGCTGGCCTTGCCCATAGTTTTTGGGGGTGAAGGCGGTATTGCTGATATTTGTGCCTCACTGTTGTTGCTACTGTGGCTGCTGCTGATCATGGGAGAGACAGAGAACCGTAAAAAGAGCCACAGTCTTGCTAATACTTGCTTGCCAGTCTGCTTGGTAACTGAAATGACTGAGTCCATGGTGATGGATGCCTCAGTCCGAGGTAGGGAAACCCTTGCTGTTTGACCCAGACAGATTCTTGCCAGTAAAGGGAAGATCTGTTACCCTCTGCCGAATTTCTAGGGTGAAGGAGGAAAGACACAGTCATACCCGATGACGTATAGTGATCGTCGCAACTACAGCCCTGACCAATGCATCGACTGCATCAAGGGAAACTTGTAGTTGATGTTTAGCAGTGGAACACCCCATACCTCAGATGTCCCTAAGATCCTGCTCATAATCCTACAGCAGGAGGGACCACAGGCCCAAGAGTCGCTTAAATAGTTTGAGTCGCTGACACATTGGCACAACAGTAGGGCTGCTGCTCGCAATGCTGGTGATGTGGGTTGGGAAATAAGCCTGGGGAGCTGGGGGGAGGAGGATTGAGTGTCCCAGTGGATGCTGTCTGGGGTGGGAGGGCAGTGTTCTCTGCAACACTTCTGTCACCAGGGTGTCTTCAGGTGGCAGTACAGCAAGAGACACTCAGCAAGGCAAGGTGATGCCACCTGCTGTCAGCATACACTCAAACTGCATGCGCACCCTAGAAGCTTCCTGGCAACATCCCAGAGGATTGGGGATAAAAGCAAAGGAAAAATAAACTTCATCCATTGCAGGATGACAGCCAGCCTACTGAAGGCCCATACCACTTATATCCCTCCTTGTCAGGGAACAAATCAAACAATACAGAATACGACTGATTGATTGGACCATCCCCATTGATAACCAGGATAAATGTACAATATACCCTTAACTGTGGCGCAGCATTGATGGTCAAAACATAAAAAGTCTGATACTTCAAAAATGTCCAGATTGTGCTGTGAGCAATGGTTCAAGAGCAACATAACCAACAGTCTAAAGTAAACTGCAAAATCCAGTAAATACCAGCCCTGTTGGGCAGTGGGTGCCATTTAATGAACCTTGAGTACATATTGTAGAGGCATACTCTAAAACACAGCATTGTTGAGTTCAAATGATTTACCACTAGTATATCAGAACATCAGCAATATAATCGATCAGTCGGTCTTTATTTAGCCAGGTGAAACTCCATTGAGCATGCTCATTTTCAAGGAGGGCCTGGTAGGTACAGAATAAATAATACAGTAGCACAATAGAACATATAGCACAAATGGGCATAGTGATACAATACATAGCAATAAAAATAAGGTACAAGGATAATTAATGAGGCCTTGTCGTAAGGTGAAGTCTCATCCCAGTAAACAGTACAGTAGAGAGGTAGAAGCAAGTCAGCACCAATGTGCCGAACCAATGATTTTAGACACTGATAGCTCTAGCAGAGCAGAGTTAATGCTAGTGACAGTGCAAGCAATAACATAAAGCGATGGACAGTTGGAGGTGTACTAAGTTAAAATGTACTGGCAGAGGTCCCAGCATGGGATTGCCATCATTGCCTCCTTAGAAAATGGGCTTTTTATTTCCTGGTCTCTGATTGGCTGGTACACCCTGCAAGGGGAGTAGATTAACTTTTAGTAGAAGACCAGGAAATAAAAAGTGCCAGCCCATTGAGACAAATGTGCCACTGCACAACAGACATCACTGTGCCAAACTGGAAAACAAACTAGAATTGCAGTCATGTTTTTTTTTCTCTGTTAGCGAGCGTCACCCTCCCCCACCACAAACTACAATCACTATGACCCCTACCCTAGTCACCTACCACTCTCACTAGGACTTAACATGCCTCGCTAATTACAAAAACGAATATACCAGTAAAAGAAACCAATTTCTTTTTTTTAAAGAAACCACTAAGTTAGAAGCAGCGGTTCTTCGCAGCTCTAGGCTTGCACTATTCCCCCGCTCAGCTAGACTGTTTTCCCTGCTGAGAACCCAACTAAAAGAAACCTGCAACATTTGGAAAAAAATGAACCTCCCTCATCTGGAACTGTGATCTATAAGTTGCCACCGGATGGAAACGCCCTGCCCAATCCCAAAACAGTGACCCACGGTGTTGCAAGGCATTCACACACTAATGGAGTAGAGGGGGAGAGAGTGGATCTGTAACTGAAATGGAGCATGGCACTAAGGCAGCATGGGATGAAGGCTCAGGCCTCCTTTAAAGAAAACAGGTGGGGGGATTGAAGAGAACTGAAGTACCACAGTTAAAAAACACTTCAGGTAAGCCTCCGATGTCTCAGGGGTATGCCAGATGTTGCTTTGGGGAGGAGCACTTGCAGCCAGAAACAGTCTGAAAATAATACCACTGGTTACCTGGGTTCTTAGATTATGTGTCTGGGGTGGTGGGCATCCTTACTTTGTAACCAGAGGGGGTACAGCAGTTGCGGGGGCAAGCTTGATTACCACAGACATGCACTGAGCCAAAGGATTAAGTCCATTGTCCACTCCAGATTGAAGAAGAAGAAGAAAAAATAGATTTAATTTATCACAGTTGACTGACTCACTCCGTGGAGCGATGGATGCAAATCACAGTGGTGGAAACCATTTAGGGCGAGCTGCCCAATACAGTCTGCAGCATATGTTTAGATGTTAAAAGCTCTTTTACTGTAGTGCTTCCTCAGAGACTAACAGACTCACAATCCTGGAAGCAGCATCGCACATGGCCAGACTACAGGGTGCAAACACATTGGTTCTCCCCAAACTCCCTCCTGCACCAACTTTACTTTTTTTTCCACAGTCACTGGAGCAGATCTTGCAGGCCACACAGTACACTCCCTGCTGCAGGTGTAGAGTAGCGGAATACTTTTGAGTGCTCCTCCCTGTACCGGGGGTTTAAATCCAGGCTCCCATTGGGTGATATTTTTTAAATGCAGCCATCCAAGTTCTGGAAAAACAAGTCCCCTCAATCCCAAGCCCTTGTGCAGCTCCGAGCATCCCAGGGCATTTCTGCTAGTCCTGGCCACCCCGGAGACCTGTGCACAACTCAGCTTGTTGGCTGAAAAGGATTCTCGGCACCTCCAGGCCAGGCCAAAGTGCCACAGGAAAGGGAGATGGGCTGCCACCACTGTGTTGCCCCATCAACCTGGCTCCAGACTGGATCCACGCTCGCCCGCAGACAAGGATACATGGGGGACTCTCCTGTGCCACCCCATCAAGGTGCCAGAGAGTCACGAAGTGGGCCACATTTCTTCTACCCCGGGCTCTGTCTCAAACTGGCATAGGCAGTCCCCAAACAGGCTCCGGACTCCTCCTGGCCCTGACCACTACATCGTAATGCCGGTCTACGAGGGCGGCAGGCCAGGGTGGCAGTTACCCACCCTGGCCCTGAACCTCGGCCCTCATGGCTGAAACACACACCTGCTTCTCTTCTTCTCTCTTGGGACTCCCTCCTATCCTGTCAAAATCCTACCTACTTATACCCTTGGGCTGAGCCCCCCCTTGCCAGCAGGCAGAGCCCCAGGTCCAGACACCAAGGCTACAAATAAATTAACTAGTAAGCCCCAAAGGGCGACAGCTGTCAAATACTGCACTGCCCTCTACTGGCAAGCATACTAGTACAGGGAATACTTGACCGAAGAAAGTTTAAAAAGGTAAATAAATGTACATTTCTTGTACTACAAAATAAAAAATGCGAGTATTTTTTTCACTAACTATTCCATTTTACTAAGCACAGTAATACCATCCCGGTTTGGGTGGTATGGGCAATACCAGACCTTCCAGGGGCTATAAAACCCTCTGCCTGTGGCAGTGGGCCTCATTGTGCCCCTGGGCGGTCTTGTATTGCCCAATACCACCTACCCTGTGAAGTATTATTGCTTGCTTAGCCATCAGCTATCTGTGTAGCTTGAAGTATAGTGTAAGGCACATAAAGGTAAATTCACCTTCCAGTGCCCAAATAACTAACTAGTAATGTATCTTCTGTGTTGTTTGATGTTGTCAATGGGCTAGTCATTTACTGCTAATTAGAAAATGGGCTTTCAAACAATATGAAGTCTTGCTGTATTCTGACATATGCAGTTAGGTCCTGCCTTTCAACTGCCCCGGAGAACAAAGAGTTAAACTTTCCATGGCCAGCATGGAATGTTCACCACGAGCTCGGTTGAAGCCCCTGTCTGCTGCTGTTTAAACTGCAGCCGTCAGATTCTTTACTCCGCCTCACTGAACAGTCGCTCCGGAGATTTCTCCTTTGCTCAGTTCAAAAAAGTCGGTTGAAGTGTAGTTTTTTCCTCGGTTTCTACCGAATTGCTGTTACCGCTCAGTCGGTTCAAGTCTCTGTCTGTGGTACCATGAGTATTAGATAGGTTTTCTGTGTAGTTTCTGTGTGAACTTGTATTTGTGGATCGGTTGGCTGAACCGATTAGTTGAGTAAAAAGTTTGTAATTCATTTAGAATGTGGTAACGGTCCATTATCTGTTCTAAAAAAAAAAAAAAAAAAAAAATTATTATGTTTTTTTCCAAGACCCGTGACATGATCAGGAACCGATAGGGGAAGTCTTGCTGTAGATTGCCAAAAAGGGTAAGTTTGGGATAGGATTGGCTATGTTCCGAGAAACCCAAGAAAAAACCGGCCCACTGGTTTTAATTCTGCAGTGTGTGGGGAAGTTCTTGCCAAGGCTGATCCCCACACCTGTGTTTATTGTCTGGGGTTTGACCACCTCGATTCAGACTGTCAAATTTGTAAGAATTTTCACAAGTCTACCCTGGAAAAGAGATTGGGTAGACTGAGGGAAAGAGAGGCCGAGAAGTCCGCTGACCCGGATGGCAAGCACAGTTCGGTTCCGACTGAACCAGAAGGAGTGCCCTTTGACCAGGGCAATACTTCTTCGGGCAAAAGGAGAGCCGATTCTGAGGAGTCGGTTCCAGTAAAAAGGAAAAGAAAAGATAAATCGTCTGGTTCGGATCCAGAAATTCATACTCTGACCGCCGATGAGCTAGCCAAAGCGATAAGGATAGTGCAATCGCTTACTTCGGTTCCGACCGAACCAGCTCCATCTGGCAGGGGTTCGGTTTGGTCGGTTCCCCGGTTCCGGATTACACTTTGGAAGAATTTTATGAACCGGAGGAGAAGGAAGGAGAGTATGAGGATGATTATGGTGATTATGAAAGTCTGGATGTGCCTATTGACCCGGACATCTCCCCAGACAGACCTTCAGGTGTTTCTCCTCCTAGGCTTTCTGAGTCCCCTTCTCACTATATGTTTTACAAAAAAGTGGCTGAGACCCTCCAGCTCCCTGTGGAGGAAGCTCTAGAGAATCAGGAGGAGCCTGATTTTGTTGAGATGATGGACATCCCAGAGTCCAGGAGACTGTCTGTTCCCCTCCACAATCCTTTGGGAAATAGACACATAAAATTCTTAAGTCTCCTAATTCTATACCTCCCGTGGACAGACGAATGGGCAAGAGGTACACTCTCTCAGGCTCTCAGTTCCTTTTCCAGCAATGCAGCCATGTTGGGGTAGTGCAGGCTGCTGCCTGTGATAAGGCAAATATCCCTTTGGCATCACGCCCCCCAGACAAAGACTCCAGGAAGATTGATGCCACGGCAAAGAAACAATACATGGCACCATCTTTGGGACTCAGGCAGGCTAACTATATGGCTTATACAGTTAGATTCCAGAAGTCCAGGTGGGACACTGTGCTGGTTCTGGCTAAACAGGCCCCTGACCAGCTTGCCAAGGAGCTGGAGCAGGTGGCTGCAGATGGGATTGAGGCATCTAAAGTACAATTTCATGCTGCTGTAGACTCCAGTGATGTTTCATCAAGAGTCATGGCTACATCTGTGGCTCTTAGGAGGATGGCTTGGCTCAGATGTACTAGCCTCTCACAGGATACACAGGCTAAGGCCATGGATTTTCCTGTAATTGGTAATTCTCTGTTTGGGGAGCAGACAGAGAACTACATGAAAAAGATGGATGAGTACAGGACCACTTACAGGAGTGCTCAGGCCAAAGAAAGGCAAGCAACTCCTCAAAGGCAGCAGTCCAGGGGCAGGGGCAGGCCTTTCCAAAGGCCTTTTTACCAAGCTCAGGCCTCCTCCTCTTCTTTCTCTCAGAGGGGGTTCTTTAGAGGGAGAGGCAGACGGGGGATGAGCAGGCCTGCATCCACCCCTCAGCCTAAAGCCCCTGCCAAGCAGACACCCTGATGGGTCTGCCCGGGCCGATTCTCCCATACCAGTAGGGGGCAGGCTGGCTTACTTTGTCCGGGACTGGAAGTCTCTAACATCAGACAAGTGGGTCCTGGAAGTAGTAAGCCAGGGGCTAGTTCTCAGCTTCAAAAAATTTCCCAAGATGAGAACTAGATCCTTTCTACCTGCGAATCTATCAGAGACCCTTGCCTTAGAGGCAGAGGTTTCTTCTCTCCTAGCTCTCAGAGCTATAGAGAGGGTTCCCACCCTATACAAGGGCAAGGGATTGTACTCCAGGTACTTCCTAACCCCCAAAAAGACAGGAGAATGGCAGTCCATTCTGGACCTAAGATATCTGATCAAACACCTTTTAAACCCAAAGTACAAAATGTTGACTCTGGGAATTATCCTTCACTCTCTAAGGCCAGGGGACTGGCTAGCCTCCCTGGACCTCAAAGATGCCTATTTTCACATTCCCATCAGGTGCTCCCACAGAAAGTACCTCAGGTTCGAGTTGCCCTCAGGTCACTATCAATTCAGAGCAATGCCCTTTGGCCTAACATCAGCCCCAAGGGTTTTCACAGAGTGCCTGGCAGTAGTGGTTGCTTCCCTAAGGAGAAAAAAGATCTCCATCTTCCCATACTTGGACGACTGGCTCATAGTAGGTCAGTCTCCAGACCAAGTCAAGTCACATTTGCAAGTGACCCAGCAAGTGCTCACTTCCTTAGGATTTCTTCTCAACCTTCCAAAGTCAGTTCTCGAACCAGTACAGCTCCTCACCTTCATAGGGGCAGAGCTGGATACAGTAAAGGCAAGAGCTTCCTTCCTTCCCCTGGAAAGGGCAAGGACCCTCATGGAACTGGCGTCTTCATTCACCCTTCAGGTGTCTCGACCAGCAAGGCATTTCCTTCAGCTTCTGGGCCACGTGGCAGCTTCCACAGCAGTGGTTCAAGGAGCAAGATTCCAGATGAGGGACATTCAGTTCCACTTAAGAGCCTTCTGGTCCCAAAGAAAGGATTCCCTTACCAAACTAGTCCCAGTGACTCGAACCCTGATCCAGGCCTTGCAGTGGTGGCAGGATCAGGACAATTTGAGACAAAGGGTTCCTTTTGTCACTCAGTCTCATTCAGAGATCCTCACCACAGATGCTTCTCTGCTGGGCTGGGGAGCCCATTTTGGGGATCTTACCACCCAAGGGCTGTGGTCACCTCAGGAATCTCTGCTTCACATCAGTCTCTTGGAACTCAGAGCAGTGTTTCTGGCACTGCAGGCTTTTTCCAAATCTGTACAGAACAAGGTGGTCCAGGTCAGCACAGACAACACCACCACCATGTGGTACATCAACTAGCAAGGAGGCACTTGGTCTACGGCCTTGTGCACAGAAGCAATGAAGTTGTGGTCCCTGGCCTATTCCCTGCAAACCTCTCTGATAGCAGTTCACCTCCCAGGGAAGGACAATGTCCTAGCAGATGCTCTTAGCAGAATATCCCAGGGCCATCACGAATGGACCCTAGATCCTCTAGTTTTGGAAGTGATTTTCTTGAGATGGGGCACTCCAGAGATAGATCTTTTTGCAGCCCCAGACAATCACCAACTTCCTCTCTTTTGTTGCAGACCCCCAGTCTTGGGCTCAGTCCCCCTGGATGCTCTGATTCTGAACCGGAAAGGGAAATTTCAGTACCCCCACTGTTCAAAGTGTTAGTCCAGATAAGGTCACAATCATGCAAAGTGATTCTGATTGCTCCAGACTGGGCCAGACAGCCCTGGTATCCCCTGTTGCTGTCCCTAGCAGTCCACCTTCCCTGTCTCTTCCCAGGAATTACAACCTGTTGACATCCTCTTGGGAGGATTTGGTACCCGAATCTTCGGTCTCTCAATCTCAAGGCATGGCTCTTGAAGAGTTAGAATTTGCAGATTTGCATCTTTCCCAGGGGGTTCTGGATATCCTTAAGGCTTCTCGAAAGCCTTCTACCAGAAAGACTTACAATTCCAAATGGAAAAGATTCAGCATTTGGTGTTCTAAGAAGAATATTTCTCCAGACTCTGCTGAGTTGCCTACTGTTCTGGACTATATGGTCCATCTTAATGGCCTAGGCCTTAGCCCAGCTACCCTTAAAGTACACTTGGCAGCTGTTTCTGCTTTCGTATCAATAGGCAAGCCTTCCTCTCTATCATCCCATCCTGTGTTTTGTAAGTTTTTCAAGGGATTGCTTCACACCAATCCCCCCTTTAGGGATCCTGCTCCTGCTTGGACCTTAATGTTTGCATTGCTCAGCTTATGCAACCCCCCTTTGAGCCTTTGTCCTCTGCAGAGCTTAAGTACTTGACTTGGAAAACTGTGTTTTGGTAGCATTACTTCTCTAGGCGTATCAGTGAATTGCAAGCCTTGTCAGTGGAATCTGATTTCATCTCTTTCCATAGAGATAAAGTGGTCCTAAGAACTAACAGAAAGTTTTTGCCTAAAGTGGTTTCAGATTTCCACCTCAACCAGTGTATATCTCTCCCTGTTTTCTTCACTGACCATTCCTCCTCTGGAGAGAGGAGGCTGCACAGCTTGGATGTTAAAAGAGCCCTTAGCTACTACATAGAGCGTACCAAGGGTCACAGGTTTGAATCCTTCCAGTTGTTCCTCACGTATGGAGAAGTTGGTAAGGGCAAACCTGCCACTAAGAGATCTATTGCCAGGTGGATTGTTTCTTGTATACAATTCTGCTATGAAAAACTGGGTAGAACTCCACCCTCAGTGAGGGCTCATTCCTCTAGAGGTACAACTGCTTCCCTGGCTGCTGCCAGGGATATTCCTCTTTTAGAAATTTGTCAAGCAGCCACCTGGAAAACAGTCCATACATTCACCAAGCATTACTCTCTGGATATCCAGGCTAGGAGTGATGCCTCGGTTTGGCACAACAGTACTCAGAGCTTGTTTCTGAAGTAGGTTCTGGTCCTCCTCCATGGAGGTACTGCTTGGTAGTCTGCATATGTCAGAATACAGCAAGACTTCATGTTGTTTGAAGAAAAAATTACTCACCTTAGTAATGTTGTTTCTTCTAATGGAGTCTTGCTGTATTCTGACCTCCTCCCCCCCGCCTCCCCTCTCAGAACCTAGTTTTTGGGATGTGGGTGGGCAGGAGCAGTGTTGGCACCCTAGAGGTGTCCTTTTTTCACCCTCTTTTAGTTTGGGTGAGTGGTTGTGTTTTTGGATGTGGTTTGTTTTTGGGTTTCCTGACTTGAGCCTTCCTTTTGAAACCAAAAACCCTTTTATATAGATAGAGTTGCTAGTTGGCTGGTGTGAGATTTACAGTTTCCACACAGAACTTCTAGTGAGTATTGCTTGTAAAGATCTGACAGTTGCAGTTTAAACAACAGCAGACAGGGGCTTCAGCCGAGCTCGTGGTGAACATTCCCTGCTGGCCATGGAAAGTTTAACTATTTGTTCTCCGGGGCAGTTGAAAGGCAGGACCTAACTGCATATGTCAGAATACAGCAAGACTCCATTAAAAGAAACAACGTTACTAAGGTGAGTCATTTTTTCTTTTATTTGCTGGGCTCTCATTGGCTAGTACCCCTGCCAGGGGGGTACATTAACTTTAAATAGATGCCCAGCAAATAAAAAGTGCCAAGCCAAACGTGCCTCATGCCTAGCCAAGTATTATTGTGCCCAGCCTGCTTCCTTATTGGTTGAAGCACTGGGCACATAATTCAAACTGCCACCATTTTTTTAAACAGTTAGCGAGTGAATAGGTATCACAAATAAAAACAACCTCTTTTTCTGCTTTTTATCAAGCGAACGAGTGGGCATGCCAGTTGAGTTCCCTGGTACATTCCTCTACAACTTTAGCATTCCCTAGTTCTCCCCGACTGTTAATGAAAAGAAAAAACTGCCACAGCATGCAGACCCACTTACTGATGCATCTGTATTCGTCTTATTGTCGGCTGGCTGATCGGCGGGTCCTATGCTTTGGTACTTGGGCACACGATGGCTAACTGGCCAAAATGGCACTCCTCTTCATTCTCCCAGTCCTCATCGAAGACAGTGAGGACCGGGAACTCGTAAAACAACACAGGGCAGGCAGCGGGACCAAAAAAAAACAAGAAACAGTCTGATTTGTTCCCGGTCCTCAGGGCAGGCAGTGAGGATCAGGAAACTGTAAATAAACAAAAAAAGACACGAAGCAGGGCAAGAATCGAGAAATGTTTTTTTTTGGGGGGGGTTACTTGTTTACTTTTGAATGTATGCACTGCTGCTTCAAATCCCCGGGGCAGGCAGAGGGAAATCAGAACATCTCAAAGTATTCATATAGGATCCCGGTCCCCAGAGCAAGCAGCGGGCACCAAAAAAACAAAACAATAAACGGTCTGGTTTGTTCCCGGTCCTCAGGGCAGGCAGCGAGGATCGAGAAACAAACAAAAAAAAAAACACAAAGCAGGGCTAGCCATGAATGATAAATAATAATTTAAATGAAATATAACAGCTCCCCCTACTGACCACTAGTGACGCCACTATTCCAACAGTACAAGGGACTACTTTGACAAAAAACGACTAAAAAGACATTTTCAGTCATTTTTTTACAAAATTACTTAAATGTTTTGTAATCCTATAAAAAATGACATGTACCCATTTTCTATTTTTTTTTTTTTGTTTTGTTTTATTCTTTTTCCGCCCTCCTTGTGCCATGGCCCCCCACTCCTTCAGGCTCCACAAGTCTCCCGCTTCAACCCCAGTGTCCTAGCCCAGCCCTCCTTGAACTCCCTCATATAGCAGCCGATCCCGGGATATCCCAAGCGTACTTTGCACGGGCGGGTCCCCCTCCTCCGAGGAGGAAGGCACCAGGGGGAGAGGGAGGACCCCAGCACACTCTCTTCTTGGGGCCTGGGAATGCTGCCGCGGAGAATAAGGCCCCGAGAAGGCACTGGAGGCATTTGAGGACAGAGAGCCGTCATCTGGCGGCCAGCGAGCGGTATTTCCTGGTTTCTGAGGTGCGTGACGTCCAGACGTCAAGGCATTAGTCGACGTCTGTCACGCACCGCCCAGCAATGAACCCTGACGTGTTGCCCTACCCCTGGCCTCCACCAGTCGTCACCCAACACCGGGTTGCAACCCTCCTCCCTCCTGGAGACAATGAGCAGCTTTGACGCTCAAATTGTCTCCTCCTGGTCAGCCCTCCAGCGACCCGAGCTCATTCCTGAAGGCTTGGTCGCTGGCGTCTAACTAATCCAACAGCTCGCCAACGAAGCCGGCCCCTGTAACCCCATTTTCTAAGCGCAATAATACCTTCCAGGGTGGGCGGTATTGGGCAATACTGACCTTCTAGGGGCTATAAGGCCTTCTGCCTGTGGCGTCGGGCCTCATTATGCCCCTGGGTGGTCCAGTATTGCCCAATACCACCCACCCTGTCTGGTATTATTGCTTACGTAAAACATGCTCACCTACTAAGGGCCCAACAGGTTGTAAAGCTGTGACATCACCATGGAACCATTAGCTCCACTCCATTCCTTGCCAGTTGCTTAGAATGCTTATTCTTTGGTGTGTTGGCTGTAGGGGTGGCAATACCGTTAAAGCTCTCCTGCCTGAATACTTTCATTGAAATTCTCGGCAGAGAATCCTGCTTGTTTTCAGAGAGATAATTACTAAATTTAAAACAGCCGTGCAATGAAGAATATTTTTCCAGAAAGCTAGTCTCAGTTGCAATTAATACAAATACTGATATACCTGCCAAGTCTACTTTTCTAGATACCCCCGATACTGCGCATGTGTTTTTGCTGTTTTATTGATTCTAACCCTTACCAGGTCTACAGTGGTACAGTGTTTCTAAGCCAAATATGGCAGCCATCTTTTTTTCTTGAGAAAAAAACTAAAATGTTTATAAGAGTCAAATTTTGGTGTAACTAGAATATTTTATCACAGAATAAAACTGGAAGGTGCCTGGAATCTTTTACAGTGAAAAAAGTGTAGGGACAATTTTGTGGCCAGTTTCATTGAACTGCTGCTTTAAACCATGCTTTTTGTTAATTTGTTTAATTGAATACTGCTTTAACCTAAAATTTTCATCAGAGGCTGGGTGGTTTGCCATTGTACTCATAGTTCTTCAAGGTGTATGATGAGTGATAAGGTCCTGCTGTTGTGGTCTGCATTTGGGTAAGTCCCTATGTAAACCTTTTGTAATTTTTTTTTTTTCTTCTGAACAGTTTTGTCTCCCACCTCTGTGTCATCTGCTCTGGTTTTTTCCTCAGCATAGATTTTGGGTCCCTCCAGTTTGTCTAAGTTTTAGGTACTGCATTGGGGGTTATCTGAATTTTTTTTAGGTTTAAATAGATTTTTTGTCTATTTTGCTTTCCAGTCACTGCTGCCTTTTTTTTTTGCTCCTCCCTTGTTCCCCGCCGATCACTCCTTCGGGTCACCTAGGACTCCCGATGGCACTCTACCCATAACCCCTCGTCGGGTGGGTCCCCCCCCCCCGAGGGGGAAGGCTCCAGCCAGCTCAACTTGTTTTGGCAGGCTAGTCCAGGGCTTTGTGGCGGCGGAGGGGCTGGCAACTGTCATCTGGCTGTCCAGGGATCCATTTTTCAGGTTTCCACATGGAGTGCCACGTTCAGGACATCCAGGCAGGGGCCGACATCCGTCGCGCCCATACATAGTGGAACTCAACGTGCTGCCATACTCCTGGCCTCGCCAGAGGTTGGTAGACACGCGGCTCGGACCCTCCCTCCCCAGGAGATGGCAAGTTGTAGCAGGGCGCTCAAGTCATCTCCCCGGCTGGCCCTCCCACGGCCGGATCCGCTCCCAAACCTGGGTCGCCGGGCGCCAAGTGGAAATCCAACCACAATACATGCTGCTGCTTTTTTGACGCAGTTGTAGAATTTTACTGATTTGCATTGGTTTGGTAGGTTTTGATGCAGCTGCTCCAAAATTTTGATGCAAGTGCAAAAGAACTGATGAAACTGTGAAAGAATTTGCCACAGTGGTTCGTTGCCTACTGTAGTAGCAGATGAGGTCCCAGAGGATTCTTCAGTCAGAAACCTCCTTACTTTAGTATTGTATATTTGGTGCCATTCCTTTTAGGGGACTTCATGGTGGAGCTTCCTTTTGCCTCAGCAAGGAGTTGTACTGCTGCTGTGCTGGCCCTTAGATTGGTTTGTCTACAACACTGATTGGTAGATCACGTTTCCAAGTTGCATTTGCTTAGTGGGCCCATCAGTGGTGGTAAGTTGTTCAGCCTGCGGGTAGAAGACATCCTTAAAGAGCTAGTAGAATCAAAACAGTCAGACAGGAAAATGATACAAATTATAAGAAGTAGTTGCAATTTCTTTCTGAAATATTTTTTTTGCTTTGCTTATTATAAAGTTATTCTATAGGATAATATTGTGGTGAATGTGTGAAACAGCTCTCAGCCTGGCAGCTGACATATCTAACTCTGTTCCCCCGACTACATCATGAGCAATGTGATTTCAGACAGTGACATCACAGGTGACTGACCTGGCTGTTCCTAAGCAGCAGTGATGTCACAGTGAGGTCACAATATTGAAAATAGGGGGACAAAGAGCTAGTAATGTCAGCTGCCAGGCAGAGTGCTGTTCTACATATCACACTTACTGACATCAGATAAACAATCTTCTAGTTAGCCAAAGGAAAAAGAAAAAGTACCTCGGATAGAAAATGTAATGACTGATTGCTATTAAAAACTAATGGGCAGTACACTAGCTCTTAAAGGAGCTTAAAGATAAGAAAGGTTCCTTGCCAAGTTCCAAAACTCCGCAAACTTTTTAATAGTGGTTTCAGATGTGGCTGTAATTCCCATGGAAATGTTCATTCCACTCAAGGACGTGGATACCAGCAAGGTGGAGCTGCTTTCTCAAACCTCAGGTCTTGCAGAACAGAGGCACTTTCTCCTATAAATATGTTGAGACAGCCATCAATGAAGGCAGCTACTCCACATGAGGATGTGTGGTCCTATGTTTGTCCACGCGCTCTGGGTTGGTGCCTGCAAACGTTTTACTACAGATGGGCCCAAACCACTTCAGACACCTGGTTACTGGAGATATTTTTGCATGGCTACACAATAGTTTTCTTCTCTGCTACTGGAGATTGTTTTTCGGGTCTCCAATCACTACAAATACCAGGAAACACCAAGCAGTAGAGCAAACGCCATATGTTGTCTACTCAGTATATGGGAAGGGATTCCATTTCCTTCCAAAGAAATAGGACTGTGGTTTTACTCCATTTATTTCATAGTTCCCAAGCAGTCGAGAGGATACTGTCTGATAATGGATCTCTCTAGTCTAAACCAGTCTGAGATGCCTCAGGTTCTAGATGACGTCTCCAAGGTCAGTCATTGCAGCAGTTCAGCCAGGCAATTTTCTAGCCTCAGTAGACATATTGGATGATTAGCTACATACTCCAATTCAGCAGTCACACCAGAAAATTCACAGGTTTGTCGTGGGTTAAACACTTTCAGTAGCAGCCTCTGCCCTTTGGGCTAGCCTCTGCCCCAGAAGTATTTACAAAAGTCTAGATAGTTGTAATGGCAGTTGGCACTTCTTCAGTGGAAGGGACGACATGTTTAGCCTCACCTGGATGATCTCCTGATGTAAACAGAGTCAAACAGTGGTCTCTACGTTCAGCCTGCGGGACGTCACAGATTTTGGACAGACCTGATGAGTGTTTCTTTCACAGATCAGAATGAACAATCTTCTAGATCAAATTTCAACAGTTCTGGGTGTACAAGGTCTTGTTGCCCCAGATGTCTCCAGATTTTGGGTGTAGTGGATGTTTAAGCAGTAAGGCACTCCAGGGTGTGTGTTATTGTGTAATAACGTCACTGCTGGGGTGGGTTGAAGCACAAGGCGAAGCAGAGTGCTACCACCATCCCAGGAGTGACGTTATTACACAATAACACACACCCTGGAGTGCCTTATTGCTATTAGACAATGGCTCGTTGTTATACAAAATAAAAAAAAATATTTTTAAAAAATGTTTTTAGTAGATTTTTAGTGAGTTTCTTAGAGAAGAGGAAAAAAAGGCTCTATGAATACAGCCAGCAAAGCTAATGCTAATCAATGACAGTGATGTTGTACTGTTAATATCATCACTGTCTCAGGCACACACTGACCAATCAGAATCCAGGATTCTTTCTTGCCATTGTATAATGAATTATATTTATTTTAGTTGTTTAACCAGGTACAGCACATTAAGCTGAAAGCTTTTTTACAGGAGCGACCTGGGAGCACAAGGAGATTAAGTGACTTGCTCAGGGCCACACAGTATGCAAGTGGAAGCTGTGGGATTCAAACCCAGGTCTGGTCTGCTGGATGAATATATAGTACTATAAAATCTCTCAGGAGGTGTTTTGTTGATATTGGATTCAAAACTAAGGAAATATAAGTTAAAACCAAGGCATTGTTTTGCTTAATTAGATTAATATTGCTTTATTTTCCATTATAGAGTTGTTGGCAACAAGAATTAATATCACAGCTTTTTTTACATCTAGAATCCTTGATCGGAGTCCCACAGTCTTGTATCCTTACCTCAACCCCTCCTCCAGCTGAACTGTGCCTAACTACCTGCTTAGCTTTTTTAGCTACTTACTTGTTGCATCTTGTGTATTTTTTATGTATATATTGTAAATAGTTCATGTTGGGAGTCCTTTGTAATTTTATTGCTCTGCCACTCTCTGGAACCCTTACCCTTGTCATTTTATTAATACTGTGTAAATAATAATTGTATCAACTGTTACTATTCTTCTGACCTATGTAATTTGCCCAGGTTCATCTTGTAAACGAGATTGCCTCTCAATTATGTTTTTATCTAGTAAAATAAAGATTGATTGATTGAGTCTATGCACTATGGGTTTCTCAAAATGCGGTGTTGTTGAGAAATAAGATTACAAATATAAGAGCCTGATTATTTTTAACATACAGATACAATCATCTGGAAATAACCATTTTGTGTGAAAGTTGGGGGGGGAAGGGAGTGGAGGCGAGACACTGTGTTCATAAGGGCCTAATATTACTGTCACTTGGTATTCACACCTACCCACTCATTGTTCCTGCAGACTCTAGCACACACAAAGCCTGCTCCGAGCTCCTCTCATGTGATAGTTGTGGGGGACAGTGTTTATGAAAGCTTTTTGAAAGGTGTATGAAGTTGAATTGGCTACACCTGGGAAACGAGAAGAAGTTGGCTACAGGTGTTCTGGTTTATAAAAGGAATAAAATGGGGAATGAGAGCCCAGTTTGGGATAGTATCTGTCTCAATAATGGAACCAAAAACGTATGGTCTGCAGTTACATCAGCTATAACCATCCCATGCTGTAAAATCTCGAAGGGCCCCGAATCCTTTTCCTATATTGTTGCTCAAGTTTGGAATGAAATAAGTTAAATGATAAAACAATACAGAACCTTAAATCAATTCAGATTACCTTATAAACGTTTTCTGATATGGCAAGCTGCTGCTGTTTTTGGATCAATTGCTGTTGTACATTGTATAGTTTGTAAATATGTTTTCTTTAGGTCACTGAATATTGGACAAATTATATAATCTTTTTGTAATTCAGTTGCTATTTTTTTTGTCTTATATACTTTGTTTTTATTATATGTATTGTATGATTCTGTACCGGGCCATGCCTGTAAAAGGGCTATGTAGCCTAGTGCATTTTCTACCCTGTTGACAAAGTTATAAATAAAAAAAAAAAAAATAATAATGTTCCTAATGACATAAAGGATACATTTTTATAAACAAAATATCAGCAGTTCTCCAGTGGTGGAGCCCTTTTATGTTAAACCAGTAAAGCAAAAATTCTGCAAGTGTCCGGCCACACAAAGAACTGCACTCCTGGGTCTTCAGTGTCTACTCAAGATTTTTTTCATCATCCACTGGTTTCCTAGAAAGATGATTTGTCATTAAATGGCTGTATCCACAGTAGTGTACCCTCTCCCCACTTCCTGCATTGTACTGAAAAGAAAGGGGCTCGGTTTCTGTGCTGGCTGGAACATGTTGTTTTGTTCATATTTCTTCTCCCTTTGAGGGGTTATACAAGAACCAGCCAGAGAAAGGAAGGCCATAGAATATGCTCTGTTCACTAGTATTTAATGGTAACCAATGCAGCACAGTTCATGATGGGTTGCTCTTTTAAACAGGTCGTACAGTTGTTTCCCCATGTTTCCATTGTCATGGAATTGAGTGCTTGCGAAAGGTGAGGGAGGGGTCAGCCTGGAAGCTAAAGTCATTTCTTTTTATTTGCAATGTATCCTTCAGCTATCCAGATGGCCCCTTTCCCTTCCGACCCGCTCAACCCCATCACCCACATTCTGTGGGGCTTACCTGGCTCTGGTATGTCCCCAGGGGTTGCCCCCTAGGGGTGGGAGGGCCACTCCCCCGTGACCACATCCAGATGGTGGCGCACATCCCTTTTGGTGGTGTGGGGCCTGCAGAGTGTTAGTCATCCTGCCGCCCAGAGGGTTTCCCTTCATTTTCTTCCTGGGCCACCAGCGTACAGTGATTTAGTGTTTGTGTGTGTGTGTGTGTGTGTGTGTGTGTGTGCGCCTCCACATGCACACATATATCAACGTCAAGGGAGGCCTAACCCTACTGTAGGTGACCATCTACGCATCTCCTGGACTCCACCAGGACACGACCACTAAGCAGGACTCTGTGTCCCCCCCAGCCATAGAGAGGAGAGCAGTCCCTCAGATGCTCAATTCTCTGTCCCCCAGCTGGTGCACAAACCTCAGTTGCCAGTGTGGCTAAAGCCATGTTTTCATTCGGTGGTCAGGTACAAAATGGGCAGATGCTATGCCTGGGCACTCTGACCAGGTGGTAGCACTACTTTGAGAGCACTACATCATCTACTTTTGAGCACATTCGATGCATTCGTACTTACCAAAGTGCACCACTATGAACAATGCACAACAGTGCTTTGCTGCAGATGTAGCTGTCTGGAAATGCCAGGAGCTGATCCATTTTGGCAGTGCTAGGCCACTCGGGCGATTGGGAGCTCAAATGCTACTGGTGTTTTCCATCATTGTGTGGGCACTCTGCAATGCCTGCAGCGCTGCTAGAGACTCATTTGCTCCCCATGTGTTGCTTCACTTTCTAATTAACAGACCATCCACCCGCAGCACTGCCAGGCTCTTATTTATGGGCAGTTGCTGGCCCAGCCAGTTGTAGTGATTCAGGGCTCACTGGCCACCCACATGTGGCGCTGCCAGGCTCTTATTTATGGGCAGTTGCTGGCCCACCCAGTTGTAGTGATTCAGGGCTCACCGGTCCACCCACATGTGGTGTTGCCAGGCTCCTACATGTGGGCAGTCATTGGCCTGCCCACTTGAAGCATTGCAGGGCTTTCATATGTGGACAATCACTGGCTCACCTACTTGTAGCACTACTGGGCTCCCACGTCTGGGTGATTGCTGGCCCACCCGCCTACGGTGCTTCAGAGCTCAGTGGCTCACCTGCAGGGCACCCATGTATGGATACGCTTGAAACAGCTGAAGTGCTGCACACCACCCAAAAGACCTACAATGCTACCACAAGTGTACACATAGCTAATAATTTGTGTGGTTATAGGAATCTCATTACTTTGCTGTAAGTTGAAACCATAAAACCCACTCCTTTACTTGTAAGCAGAGCTAGGATTCAGTGTTATAAAAGGCTAGTGCATAATCATCTTACCTCTCAATTGTCACACACTACAAGGTCTTTTACTTATTGTACCTCTCAAAAATCCTTTACCTCACATGGAGACGGTCATATTCGACATTTCCCACCGAGGCTTTAAAGCAGAAATTCATAATTCTCTATAATGCTTCGTTAACAGAACACATTAACATTAGTGCACTGATAAGCACAGTGTCCTGAGCTTGCAGTGCCATGGTTGGTGATGTCACATATTTTGCCTATTTGTCATACACCTTGTCGCACATTTCGTTGAGGTATAATAGAGCCAGTGATTTTTCCATTTTCAAATATGGCCAGTTCTATTTGGCAAAATCTTAAAATCCACTTTCCCCCAAATTGTGGGCAAATCAGCATATTTTATACAAAACTTTTCTTTAAAATGGAGGAGTTCTCCATAAAAGCTGTTGGAAAGTGGGATTTTTCATGAAACTTTGACTCCGAAGTGCTGGTTTGACACACTCCATTTTTTTTACTGGTATTTTCTGTTGAAAATGGAAAATCATTGGCCCTAGTATAGTGATCCTTCACACCACCCTGTGCTCTGCGAGTGTGTGTGAGTGTGTGTGAGTAGGATTTCAGAGGTGTCAGAGGTTATTTATTATTTATTTTATGAAGGTTATGACACAGGTTCATAAATAGGGTGCACACATGCACACAGTTAGCAAATGGAAAATTTCAGTCACAGAAACCTTGGCAGTTCTGAAATTACCTTCCCAGCCTCTCACCAGTGGTTAGCATTGCCCATGGTCCCATGACCATTTGGGTCCGCTGATCTTGGTAGGTCAGCTGTGATCCCTGAGCAGGCTGATCAGGCGCTGAGGGGGTCATCCAGGGACATACCTGATGGGAAAGGCTTCGCCCTCTACTTAAGCTAGGGTAGAGGAGTGTGCAACCTCTTTGACCCATACAGCTGATCATTTATTTCCTCAATAATGCTTTTCTCACTACTGAGTTTGACAGGCAGGCTCTCGGCCCAGTCCCCACCTCTCCCAACCATTGTCTGCCTTTCTTAGTACTATTGGCCAAGGCCCCCACAAATTTCCCCCCTGGTGGGGGGGGAGCCCCCCCCCCCGTAACACATCCTGAACTGCATGGAGACCAGGTGGTGTGGGCTGAGAGGGAGACGTTACGGCTTCATGAAGTCCGCCTGGCTCCATTTCCATGTTCTTCCTGTTCCCTCACTACGGCTGCATGTAGACACATGTGTGGGGGCATGCACACACCACAGAACTGCAGCCCTTCCCTTTGAGTCGCTTGCAGTCTGCAGTACCACTGGCCCTCCACCCAGTAGCAGTCAAAGGCCAAGATGGCAGACCACCCCTCCCCGGAATAGAAGAGCAGTCCCTGGTATGCTCCATCCTCTCCCCTCAGGCCAACCCCCAGTGACCTGAGTCCGTTCCTGAACCAGGGTCACCGGCATGGGGGCAGGTGAGATGCTCAGCCCTCAGCACAACTGGGCCAGCTCAGCTGATCAGTTTTGAGGAATATCGGGACACCTCAAAGGTAAGCCTTCCTTTTCCTCTGTCTGCTGTTTCCCTCCTCCATTTTTGCTGCCTCTTTCCTTGCCTCCCCTCTCCTCCTTCCATTGCCTCCCTGCTGTTACTCCTTTACTCACCAGTGCCCATCTCCATGTCCTCTCTCCTCTTAGCCCACTGCATGTTTTATTTTCCTTTGCAGTAATTTCTTCTTTTTATGTCCTAGTTCCTTCCCGGCTTCATGTCCCAATTTAGCCATTTTGTCTCTTTTGTGTCTTTCTCCTACCCTCCCACCCACTGTGTGCTCAGTGTTCCTTTGTCTGCCTCTCTGTTTGGCTGGTGACTTTGATCCCCCAGTGTCCCACTTACTTCCATAGGTTTTACAGAGCTAGTAGGCCATGGTCCATGATGCTTGCAATTTTTAATTATATCCCATTATGCATTTGTGATGCAGATAGGTATCCAAGTTTTTTTTTAAATAGTCATATTCTCACTCAATACTATTCCAAATTTTACAGACTCTTACAGTGAACCAGTTACTTCTTTTTTTGGTTTTACACTGTTCAATTTTCAATTGTAATAGATGTGACCTAGTTATATGAATTGTATCCCTCAATTCGAACCCTAAAACTTCCCAAAGGTGATCAACATATAATGCCTTAAATACCAGACATGAGTGGCCCCTCATTCTGCGATACTCCAAAGAGTACAGCCCTAGATTTAGGAGTCTGGCATTATAGTCTAAGTTTATGACTTCTTGAATGTTTTTAGTTGCTCTATGTTGCATTTTTTCTAATGAATTAATGGAGCCTTTATCCCCTGGTGCCCAAAATTGGGCACAATACTCCAAATGGGGCCTCACTAGTGATGAGTACAATGGGAGCAACACATCTCTACTTTTACTGCTGATGTGTTTATTGATGCAATGTAACACACCTGCTGCCTTCTTAATAACAGTGTGGCAGTGAAGTTTGGAACTGAGATCATTAGATATTCTTATCCCTAGATCACGCTCATCATCCACTGCTCTTAAAGTTTTCCCTCCAAAAGTATATTTAGCCTGAGTGTTTTTGTTACCAAAATGCATCACAGCACATTTATCCGCATTGAAGGACAGCTGCTTCAGGGTAGCTCATTTCTGCATCTCGTTTAGGGCATACTGGAGGGTATTTATGTCACCATTATTTTTGATAGGGTATCCTAATCGTGTATCATCGGCAAATTTAGTTAACCATACATTTGTCATGGTTTTTAATGATGCAGTATATATGTTAAACAGACATTGGCCCAAAACAGAGCCCTGTGGAACCCCGCTGGTCACAATATCCCAGTCTGAGAAGAAGCCCTTAATACACACTCTCTGGGTGCGGCCATTCAGCTGTGATTCCACCCAACGCATTATATTTCCCCCTATTCCAAGACTAATCATGTCCTCTATAAGCTGACCATGAGGAACCTTATCAAAAGCCTTGGAAAAATCCAGGAATATGACATCCACTGCCTCACCCCTGTCCAGTGCCCCACTAACTCTGTTATAGAAACTCAAGAGGTTAGTCTGGCATGATCTAGCCTTAACAAAACCATGGTGGGTGGGGTCAGGTTCAATTTTGTTACATAGATATTCCTTAATGATTCCTTCTAACATTTTACCCAATATAGCTGTCAGGCTGATGGGTCTATAATTTGACCTCCTGTCTAGAACCCTTTTTATAAATTGGAACTACGGTCACTTGTCTCCAGACATCAATAACTTGTCCTTCATGTAAGGATTTGTTAAATAGGGCAGCAACAGGACCAGAAAGAGGGACAGCCAATTCCTTGAGGATGTGGGGATGTAACCCATCTGGCCCTGCTGATTTGTTAGGGTCTAGGTTTTGAAACAGTTTTTGGATAGTAGAAACATCTACTGAAAAATACACACTCAGGTTATAGTCGTTGCGTTTCATTCTAGTTTCAGATTTATTATTAAAGACTGATGAAAAATGCTTATTGCACATAGTAGCCATAAGTGTCTTGTCTGATTCTAGTCCTCCAGATATGTATTTAAGTGGGCCTGTGATGGGAGTGCCACCCCTTTTGTTATTTATATATTTATAAAAGGATTTATAGTTATCTCCCACATTCTTAGACAAGCATACCTCAAAATCCCTTTTTGCCTGTCTTATACTATATTTTGTCAATTTTAACTGGAATTTAAAGGCTTCCCAGCTCTGCTTCATTCCACATGACTTAGCTTTCTTATAAGCTCTGTTTTTATATTTGATATGTTTTTTAACAGTTTCATTCATCCAAGGCCTATTTAAATTAATTTTGTCAGTTTTTTCAATAATTGGGATATGTTTACTAGAGGCTAAAGTTAACTGGCTAATCAAGATTTGCCAGATTTCAGTAAGTGATTAGCCAGTTAACTTTAGCCCATTGCATATTTTATTTTCCTTTGCAGTTCTTCTTTTTATGTCAGAGTTCCTTCCCTGCTTCATGTCCCAGTTTAGCCATTTTGTCTCTTTTGTGTCTTTCTCCTACCCTCCCACCCACTGTGTGCTCAGTGTTCCTTTGTCTGCCTCTCAGTTTGGCTGATGACTTTGATCCCGCGGTGTCCCACTTACTTACTGTACATTTTTATCTTTTCAGTTATTTCTCCTTTTAATTTCCAAGCCCCCCTCCCCAACTATGTCCCAGTGTTGCTGTTTTGGCTCTCCTGCCATATCTTTTTCTCCTGCCTCCTCCCCTTCCTTGGTTCATCCCATTGCGTTCCTTTATCTAATCCTCAGTTTGGAACTTTTGCCTTCAGCGTCCTGGAGCACCCACCCCACCCACCCCGTAGTGAGCCTCTTCTCTCATTATACTAAAAATGTAATATAAATTATGTAATTAATTTTATTTCTTCCTCTCCACATTTTGGCATATCCAGCCCCTCCCCGCTGCCACATGTGGCCATGACTATTTCTGCCATTCCTCTAGGCTGCCCATTAGGCCCTCGCTCCCCTTCCAGATTTTATATATATATATATATATATATATTAAAGTCTGTGCCTCTTTACCTCTCTGAGAAAGATGATGTTTTGGGATGTTCCATGTTCTGGGGAATTGCAAGTGGCCGCTTGTTTTCTTTTGGGCTAATATCACTTTATAGTTGGCATTAAATAGCTCGGAGCTCCCTTTTGTGTCTGGTTGGGAGTGCACGTGCCTCATGGCTTCTTTCTTTGTTCTTCCTTTTTGACTTAATCTGCAGTTTTGTTCCTGAGGGTAGTCCTGTATCAGCAGCATTGTTGTTTGGGGGTTATATTATTTAAAAAAATCTGTACATAGTCTGATTCATCATATGATGTTCTGCAGTACTGCTGTTTGGTGTCTAGGGCAGGGGTGGCCAACCTGTAGTTCGTGAGCCACATGTTGCTGTTGAAGCAGTTTGATGTGGCTCTCGAGGGGTTTGTCAATTATACGTTAAGTACATGTCGCAGTTTTTTAAATTTGAGAAAAGTCAAAGTACAGCAGCTGACCAAGCTCCTTTTACTAAGCCAGCAGTAAATCTAAAGCTCCAGAATAATTCTTTTTAAAATTACAACTATTTTTTAAAAATACTGTAACTTAATAAATTATGATTATTGACTATTTACTATGAATATGTTATTATTTTAACTCCTAAATATGGGTATGGTAAGGGCCGCATGCTGGGTATGGCACATTGTTGTGGCTCACATCGTACTCAGAAATCGCCGGTGTCACCTCCAGTGAAAATCCAGTCCTCTCAGGAGTCCCTCAGGGGTCCATTTTGGGACCGCTACTCTTTAGTCTCTTCCTGAACAGCCTTCCTAGTGTCTGCCACCAGAACATGCTGCTATACATGGATGACGCTGTCGTATTCACAAATCGTCTCGTTGTCTACTGTGACACTAGGCTCCTGGAGGGGCAGCTGCAGCGTGAATTCAAGCATGTTGAGGACTGGTTCAGTTCACACAAACTTGTCCTGAACTATAGCAAAACAAAAATAATGTCATTCTGCAATGCTCAAAGCAAGCATAACTCTCGACCCCTCACTGTCATGAACCAATTCCAGAGTTTAAGCACCTTGGCATCACCCTGGACAGATCCCTCTCCCTTGCACGGCACATTGACAATGTTGCAAAGGCCACAAATATTCAGATAGGCCTCCTCCATAGGCACAAAAACTTTGACAGCTGATGCCCTTAGACTGGCTATAAACAGCTCTGTCATTTATATTGTTGACTATGGCTTAGCCATCTACGGCTCAGCTTCCCCTACTGCCCTTTGCATAATATCGATGGCACGCAACAAATTTTGCCAACTCCTAACAGGCGCTGCCCATCTAACACACACCTGCGAGCTGTACGCCCAGGCCGGGTGGCTACCACTCCTCAGCAGGATCCAATATCAGACCTGCTTGGTAACCAACAAGGTTCTCCTTGGGTTAATGCCACCAGATGTTGAAAAGCTTCTTCCTGTATACAACAGCACCTGGCATACCATAAATGCGCAACACCAAATCTACCAGTTCCCCAGATGCCGGACCACAATGGGTCAGGGGTCTTTCGCCTACAGAGTCCCTCTGTGGTATAATTTGCTCAGCAAAGAAACACTTACTAATGCTACACTTGGCGTCTTCAAATGGCAGCTCCAACAACACCTCACTTCTACTAGTCAGTGTGATTGCTTCCACTAAGAGGTTCACCTCTCCTCTCTCACTGGCCCAAGCTGTGCCGTAACCTCCCTTGGGGTTGCAATTACTATTGTTCCTGCTTCTTCCTCTTCCACCCTCCCCCCCGTGCCTCCCCTCCATGTCCACCCCTCTTCCTTAGGCACTTCTTGGATGTGGGTGCCTTCCTACTACTATCAGGCACTCGCCTCACTACCCCCAAGACAATGGCCCCTCAGCCAGCCTACTCTCTACTCTACCCTGCTTACCCTACCCTGCTAACTCCATTGCTCATGTGTTATTTTATCACTTGTAACCTGCATTTATCTAAATGTTGTCTCTCTTCTAGTATGAATGCATTCTTAGCCTAGCCTTCACCGTGTATAAAGTCTAACATTGTTGACCTTTGTGTGTATGTTTACCCTCCATCCTCTGACATGGAGGAAAGAAAGAAAGAATTTAAATGTGACTCATGACCCCAGAAAAGGTTGGACACCCTGATCTAGGGGTTATGACATCAGCTGTTATGAGGAGAAAGAAAAAGTAGAATCAGCATTTTATATAGTACTTTTCATACACGTTGTATCCCAAAGCACTTCACAAGCTATGCTAGACTGGTAGTGAAGTGAAGTGACTGAATGTGTAGTGGCAACTATTTTGCACATCAACACCCACACACAGCCTTGGACAGTTGCATGAACCAGTTTTGTGGGAAGGGGAACGTTGGCCAGGACATGGTAGAAGGTCCCCTATTCTTGTGAAAAGTGCCTTGGATTCTTTTGCTTCCAGCTGGACACCCCCAGGACAGCACCAGAGATGGGTAGAGGGGACCTCAGTTTAATGTCTCATCTGAAGGACAGTACACCCCAACAGTACAGCACCCCCTAGTACTGTACTCGGGTGTCAGCGTTTAGGTATGACCCCAGTCCTGCTGTGGGACTGGAACCCACAACCTTCTGTCCCAGAGGTGGATGTACTACCAGTTGAGCCATGCTGATACCTCAGTACCCCAGCAATTGAGTGTTTTGCTTATGCACTGTTCTTCTAGTACAGGATGGTTAGTGATAACTAGTTTGAGAGGCCGTTGTTTGGCTTTGTTTGCGAACATCGTGGATAGGTCATATCAGCATATGGTTTACGGTACAGTATCTGGCCCTATTATCAGTCAGGCATTTGCGTGCATGTATGGTGGATACTATTGGAACCTTAAATCTCCCAACAGGAACAGCAATCAACAAGACATTGTTCTGTATTTCTCCTTTGTAATAGAGCAGATCAACTGTTCTCAAGGTGACTTGTTTTCATTGTACAGAAATGGTGCCTAATAAAAACAACAACAAAAAACAGATTACCTCATGCAAGGATTTGCAGCATGAGGGCCAAGCACAAATGGCATCTGCTGTTACCAGAACAATTGTGCAAAGTAATGCCTTCGTGGAGGCAGCCCCCAGCCTGAAGAAGCTGACTGGCCCAAGCTGGATGCAGGCCTTATTGAGCTTGGGGCCTGAGTGGCCAGTAATGGTGAGGGCACCACAGGATCAGCACAGGGACCTGGCCAAGACACAGATACACCCAGATAGAGGAAGCCTTCCCGGGAGGCTGCTCGAATCTGTGGCAGACAAGGCAGGAACTGGGCTAAGGAGCCAGGCAAGCCAGCTAAGTGAAAGACAGTCAGCAGGCAAGAATTGACAAGGAGTTGTGGAGAACAGGAAAATGGAGGTCCTTTCTCAGTATGTAGCGATGCAGCAGCAGGTGGGGCAGCATAGACGGAGATGTGTAGCGGTCAGGGATTGGAGGACGTCCAGACATTGGATGATCTGGTTCAGGTGTCAGAAGGTAAGTCCACAAGTGATGATGGTGAAGTGGTTAGATTGTAAGACAAGCATATAGAGGATTGTAAGCCTTTTCCATGGTGGCATAACCCATGAGGTGGGCATATGCTGGAGTGCTCAGTGGAGTTGACCCCCCCCCCCAAAGCAGCACCACCTCCCACCAACAGTGGGAAGGGGAGGTGTGAGCACCCTAAGTGTTATGCCGGCACCTTTCATCGGGCCCAACTGCACCTTGGGTGGGAGGGGACAGGAAGTGGGGGAGAGCAGCTGGTAGGACTGGATGGAGTGATCCCACAAACGGGTTATACAGCTAATGCAGGGGCACAGATGGTTTTCCTCATGATGCAAAGGCAAGCACAACCCAACACAGTGCCGCCACTGAATCCCAAGATGAACATGCCGTTCTCACAGTGGCCACTTATGCCTGATCTACCTGTGTTTCACCTATTTCTTCAAATGTGATGATATGCAGAGGGTTGAAATATGGGTACACAGCCCTCTGAGCACCTGTTGCTACACAGGCCAAAGGTCTAGCAGCAAAAGCAATCCCATGGTTTCAGTATGGCATGCAAAAGATCTTTGTGGGTGTCTCTGTAGAACCATAATACTGTATATTGTACTGTAAGCCAAAGGCATCAGAACCTTGCGGGAAATTTTGGCAAGATTGGGCTGCCTACATCGATGAGCCTACATGCATGTCATCAGTGCACAGTTCAGTGGTGTATGTTATTGTCAAGTAAGAGGAATTTGTTTCTCCATTGTCGGTGAATGGACCGACTATATCATGACTATGCCCAGGAGTTGTAAGTGAGCTGTTTAGGCCTAACCCACAATATTAAACTGCAGCGCCTGCCAGGATTGTAACCAGGCAACACGGAGACAAGGTGTAATGTTTTGGCCATGTTTCAGAGAAAATGGGTAGAGCTTCTGTTGTGTTTGCAGAATTTGCCCATTCTACCGCTACGCAGAAATTGTTGATGACCGAATAGAAGGGTGCGTTGAAGTTCCCATGCAAGTCAGCACCAAGTTTGATTCTTGTCTGTCGTCAGTGGAGGGCTGACAGTGGGTCTATTTATTGTCATTAAGTTGAAGTTTGTCCCACACCTGTCAACAGTCCAGATCCCTGCTCTCAAAACAGAATGGTAAGTGCAAAAGTTTGTCGTGCACCGGAGAAACAGGCAGGTTCAGCCTCTGCAAGGCTAGAACCATGTCATGGGAAAGGCTTGAATCTGATACCAATTAATGCAGCCTATTAATTGCACTTCTGAAACCACGTTGATTACCATCATTTCATTGACGCTGATAACAGCAACGTCACTGCTGATGTATCCGACTGTGTCGCTGTTCAGGTGCAGTTCTAGCACAATTCTCCAATTTGATTGAGATTGCTGCCTTCTCTGCCTCAGGTCACCCCTCAGTCGCCTCCAGTACTACCTGCTGGGTCTGCTGTGCCTCCTCAGGCCCCCTTCCAAGGCCTGTGAGTTCCCTGCCACCACCTCTAGGAGAAAAGATGAGAAGTACAGTCTTAACCTCTTGGAAGAGGAGGAGGAGGGACTGGGGGACCCTGACCTTCTGTACCCTTTGGGGCTGAAAGATTCAGTGGCACCACGCGTGTCCTCGGGACATGGAGACAGCCGTTAGTACAGTACAGGCCCTGTTCTCCTCTTGGGACCCTACCTCCAGGCACTGACAGGGAGATCCAGGAGACTTTGAATTTCTCCTTGGAGGCAGAAGATTATTTTTTATCCAGTTATTTGCCCCTCCCCGTCACCATCTCCCACCTACTTGGTGACAGGGGGTACATGGTGGAGCTGGCAGGCTCTGGCCCTCTCCCTCAGTCTCAGACGCGCATTTCCCTCCCCAGCAATCCCCATGGGTTAACCCCCCTCCCGTGGCAGGGCCGAGGTGAAGGGTCCAACTTTCACTCCCCTGAGACCAACATCTAGACTCCCGAAGTGCGGGCCATCACGAGCCTGCTGGCTCCAATATTTACTGTTTTTCTCCCTGCCCCTTGCCATGGAGGTGCGTGACACAGCGCACCCGCACCCTCCCTACTCTAGTCGCTCATGACTGCACTACTTTCAGGCCTCTCACCTGGGGCAGCCTTGCAGCTGGCAAGACTGGGTTCCCACTGAGGGGAGATGCCTTATAGCTGCTCAATCCATCGAGGTGTGGTGTGCAGCCCCAACCCTCAGCACTACTGGGTAGTTAGAAAGAAGATTCTTCTAAAAGAATCTTTGTGATTTTCTGGAGGTGGAAACTGCCTCCTTCATGGTCCTCCCTCCTATTCATATTGCACTGGAGGATGCTAGAGTAACTGCCTGGCACAGGCCCAGCACTTTGCCTTCTGGTCCTATGAAAGATGGCAACCAGTACCTTGCTCATGGAGATGCAAAATATAATTATACACAGCCAATAACTGATTCGGTGAAGAGTGTTGAATTGGGAGGTGTAGTGTTTCGCCTATCCTATGGTGTCATGATTATTAGACTCTCTCATATAACCAGCACATGCAAGGGACTGTATCACGGGGGCCCCACAGAGTTCATTTTCCTGCATCGGGCACATTTTCACTGCGGATTTGCAGAATGCACGTGAGCAAGTATGGAGTCTGGCAGGGGCCCCTTGGAGCATTGCTGGGGGAAGTGTTAACAAGTTACACATCTAGAGGAGGTAAATAAATGTTCTGGAGACTATTCACAGCAGGAGAAATAGGAAATAGCCGAATGCATGGAAGGTTGAGGAGTGTTGCCCCAGTTCGGCATGCTTTTCTAAGGAGTGTCCTTGAATTGCCAAATCCAGAGTGGAAAGCCAGCCAAGTGGCATGGAGGGCTAAGGTGTCTAACGCCCTACGTCCTTCCACACTGGCGACCTGTGTTTGGGAATGAGCATGGGTTGCAGGGGGTCGGCAGGTGGGAGAGGATTGAGTGTTCCAAGGACAACTCTTCTCTCCAGGGGAATGGGTGGTAGCCATATCAGCCTTTGACTGCCACCGGGTGCAGGCAGCGAGCAGATCAGATGCAGGGCTGCAGATCTGCAGGACATGCACACCTCCATGTACATGTTTTCAACATGTAAGCCATAACAAGGGGCTCAGGAGAAAACGGAAAAGGGATCCTGTGGCACGATGAAGTCCTGAGCTCCTTCCTGAACCCACAGCTCCATCTGGATGCCTGGCACCAACCTGTACTTGTTTGCTGGGCCAGGAGGATGGCCCTCCCCTCTCTGTCTTGCCACGAGGTGGGGGGAGACAAACTCCTACGTAAGTCCAGGGGAGGGGATGCCGGCTGAGGGGAGGAGGAGACCGGCACCGAAGAGCTCGCCAGCAAGAGTAAAAAGCTGTATTAAAAAAATTCAGAGTGGAAACTTGCAAGAATTACTTGACCCCGGGCAGTTTTATGGACTCCTCAGAGCCAGAGTTTTCTCAGTTATAAAGGAACGAGTAGATAGCCAGGATGTGAACACGAATTGCTATACTGAGGGACGGGCCCAGGGTTTATTTTTTGTGAACAGAGTTATATGGGTTTTTTTTCAATCTGTGTATATTGTACAGAATACTAAGTAAAGCTATGGCCTTGTTATCACATAAATGGAGTGTGATATGCTATTTTAAATGGATACAATCCTTTCCTTCGAATATGGCCAGAACAAAACTGCTTTGGAACGGAAGTTTACAAATAAAAACACCATATGTAAACTCTCCTGAGGTATAAATTCAAGTTAAACTGTTGGCAGAAAAAAATTATTTCTAAAACATCTATCTATCTTTTTCTTTCATTGTCTTCTTTCCTCCCTCCCAACTTTTTACATCACTTGATGTTAGGTGTGTTATCCATGATAACGTTCACTAGAGGATATGTGTCCTTTTTTTGTTCAACACTTGACTTTAATGGCAATTTACTTTTTGCATACCCCCTGCTTCAGTGCCTTTCCATTGAGCTTCTTGAAATTTAAAGAGCTTCTCTTTGGGCTCACCATGACTAACCTTGTCAGCATGTGGCTGGGTTACCCAGTGTCTTGGAATGAGGCAAAAGGGAAAACCTCATTATAAGTCCAATAACTCCTGAGAATGGTGCACTTTGTGACTGACTACTGTATGAGGTACCAATCTTTAGAAATGCCCTGCTAGCCCTGTGGCACCAGGCAGTGGGGATTGCCTGGCATGCTGGCAACCTGGGTTCATGCCTGAGCCCAGGACAACAGGAGCAGAGGCCAGCAGGGAGGGTTTAACAGTGTCCATGAGATGCTCTCCTCCGGGGGCTGAGGTTGCACCACCCTTTGGCAGCTCCTGGTGGCCGGGTTCGGCATCACACTTTGTGGTGTGGGTGACCACTTGTTGCACGTGTGATTGGGCAGGGGGACGAAAAACAAAAAAATGGCCACCTAGCCACCCGTATGATGGCAGTTCACCCACCTGACACCATGACAGCCTGGGAAGCAGGAGTCCAGATAATTTTAGGACTGGGAAGTATTTACTGCTAGCTGCTTTCACCTGGTAGTATTTACATCTACATGGTAGTAATTCGGTGCTTCATATGGCACAGGGGTTTTAGACTCTAATTCGTGGAGCTGCTCATCCTCTTTTTCTACCCTTTCTTATATATTCTGTCCCTCCGGGACTAGTAGGAGATAATATTGAGCCTGATCCCGCTCTTTGATTGGGAGACGACTTTGATGACGATTCCTCCCTAGGGGTGGTAAACAAACCTTCTCTTACAGCAGAGCCTCTGGTCGAGGACCTTTCCTTTAAGTCTCTGCTTAAAAGCATTAATACCACTCTCTCTCTCCAGACTTCAGAGATAGATCCTGGGAAACTGCTGCATCTGCAGTACCTGCACGTTCCAGACATTCCTGTGGAATTGACTCCTCCCATGCAGCCCTATTTTGAGACTCTCTCACAAATGGTGTGGGATAATCCGACGCTTATTCCCTCTGTGGCCAAGACCATAGATAGGAAATATGCCCCTCCCAAGGATCGTCCTATTCTGGCCTCACAAGCCTTTGCTGATGCCATAGTTGTCCTGGCAGAGAATGACATGGCCGTTCTTCCTCAAGAATCTACGGCATATCCAGTAAACAAGGGATCTTGCAAAATAGACACTTCGGGAAAGCAAGTCGTTACTGCTTCCACCCTGGCCATGCACATTGCAAACTACCAGGGTTATTTCCCTTAGTATGAGTATGCACTCTGGCATTCGCCCAAGGCCACGGTAGAAGAAGGGGGAAGGATGGGAACATTGTTCAACTAGGAGTAGCACACTAAGCCGAAGCTTGTTTCCAGATGTGACCTGGGAGCACAAGGAAGTTAAGTGACTTGCTCGGGATCACACAGTATGCACCTAGGTGGCTGTGGGATTCAAACCCAGGTCTCCAGATCTGCAGCTCAGAGCCTTAACCCACTGCGCTGTACTGCCTCCTAAAGAGAAGCTCTCCCAGATTCGAAAGTTAACACAGATCTTCTTCAGACCATTACTAGAGGTATTGCATCAAATAATCAGCAGCTTAAAGC
The DNA here is from genome assembly GCA_016271365.2 of Neoceratodus forsteri. Lineage (NCBI taxonomy): Eukaryota > Metazoa > Chordata > Ceratodontiformes > Ceratodontidae > Neoceratodus > Neoceratodus forsteri. Next base: position 2,496,706 of record JADMNL010000040.1, read on the forward strand.
TGCTGTGGATGGCTTTGACACTGCTTCCAGAGCAGCAGTGGCTGGTATATGCATCCAACGCCACTCTTGGTTACTCACATCAGGACTCACGAATGATGCTCTCAACAGAGAGTTATGAGTTTGCCTTTGATGGTACGTATTTGTTTGATCCTCAGTTCGAGCAGGCAGTAGAGGCCACACAGAAAACTAGAATGGCTATCAAATAACGAGACCACCATCCACAGACCCTCAAAGGGTGGGAACACGGCAGTTTCATAACAGTCAGTCCTTTCATGGTAAAGTCAAAAGGGGTTTCAACAGAAAGCAAGCCCCTCAGCCGCAAAAGAAAACTCAGCAGAAGGTACAGGGCCTTAAAGCGCCTAGTGCTACCCTCTGATTCCAGCCCAAGTCCCACCTCAGCTGTCCGAGGGGGGTCTCTTCCTCGGTAGTAGGAGGGCGTCTCACTCAATTTTATGACCAACGGAAATCAATCACATCAGACAAGTGGATACTCAGGATAATCCATGAGGGGTACTCTCTAAACCTTTCAGAAATCCCTCTGGATCACCCACCCAAATGACAGCCCAAGCTGTCTGTCTCTCAGTCAGACCTTCTTGCTTCCGAGATTCAAAGCCTTCTAAAAAAACAGGGCAGTAGAAGTAGTCCTGTTGGATCAGTGGAACACAGGTTTCTACTCCCATTACTTCCTACTTCCAAAGAAAACAGGCAGCATTGCCCTGTTCTTGTTCTGAGGAAGTTGCATTCCTTACAAGGAAAAGTTCAAGATGATATCACTAGGTACACTTTTACCTCTGATTCATCAAAATGATTGGCTGGCCTCCCTGGACATGCAGGACGCCTAACAGCATGTTCTCACACACCCAAACCACCACAAATACCTCAGATTTGTGGCATTGGGTCAATGCTACCAGTTCAGATTCCTGCCCTTTGGGCTGTCCTTGGCGCCTCGAATCTTTACAAAGTGCTTTACAGTTCTCGCAGTGCATCTCAGGAAGCTCGGAATTCAGGTGTTCCCGTATCTGGACAATTGGATCCTGGCAAGTCCCTCCAGATAAGAGACTCGGGAAGCCGTGGCTACAGCTTCAAAATTCCTCACGTCCATGTGAGTCCTGCTAAATTTGGGAAAGTCGCAGCTACAACCCTCCCAATGGCTCCTCTTCATAGGAGTCCTTCTGGATACCTCCAGCGCAAAAGCCTTTGTTCTGGAACACAGAAGGAATGACATCCTTCAGGTGGCCAACTTCATCAGGGAGAACGACTCAGTTTGAGCTCTCTCAGTGCAGCGGATGCTGGGTCTCAAGGCATCTTTAGTGCTCACTGTGTCCAGCTCGTCTTCACATGGGTACTACTCAGTGGATGCCGAGCACTCAGTGGTCACCGACCACACACCACAGTCCTTTCACATCAAGGTGACGGACCCCTAAAAAAAAAAAAAAAAAAAGTCACTCACCTGGTGGACCCAAAAGGACAACCTTCTGGAAGGCGATCCTTCACCTCTAGAATCTCAGATCTCCATCACCATGGATGCATCCCTACTGGAATGGGGAACTAACTGCTAGGATATCTACACCCAAGGTCGATGGAATCAGGACAGTCTCAACTTCACATAAATGTTCTAGAAATGAGAGCCATCCTTTATGCAGTCTGAGCTTTGAAGGACATACTCTGCCACAAGATCATTGTCCTTCAAACGGACAACAAAGCAGTGATGTACTATATCAACAAGCAGGGTGGACCACACCCTTATCCCTTACGCAGGGAAGCGATGAGAATGTGGGAGTGGTGCCTGGAGCACAAAGCACTGATCCAGGCAGTCTACCCGCCGGGCGGGGGTGAAGAATGATCTGGCAGATCGTCTCAGCAGAAAGGAAACAGACCCTCACGAGTGGTCTCTCAACACAAACATTGTGCAGTCGCTCTTTGAAGAGTGGGAAACTCTAGACCTGGACCTTTTTGTGTCCCTACTCAATGCAAAACTGCTTCTGTTCTGCTCTAGAAATCCAGAACCTGGCATTTTCTGTCGGGATGCATTCAGACTGCAGTGGACAAGACGCTTTCTGTACTTCTTGCCTCCTCTTCCCTTAGTTCAGAGGGTCCTGCTCAAACTGGAGGTGCGGGGGACAGAATGATCCTCATTGCCTTATTCTGGCCTCATCAGATCTGGTTTCCATTAATCAACAGGTTATCGGAAACTTCTCTGAGACAGCTTCCACTTCAAATGAACCTGCTGACCCAGGGCCCTGTGGTCCATCCCAACCTGAAGTCCCTTCACCTCATGCCTGGCTTCTGAAGAGATAGAGGTAAATAGGTTTAATGTTTCGTGTAGGGTCTCAGATGTTCTGTTAGCTGCACGCAAGCCAGCTACTAGAAAAGCTTACACGGCTAAGTGGAAGCGGTTCTCCATCTGGTGCGCAAAATCCCCTTGGTATCCTTTTTCCTGCCCACCAAACAAAGTTCTAGAGTATCTTCTAGATCTGTTGAATACAGGCCTGCAATACTCCGCCGTGAAGGTTCACCTTTGCGCAATCTCAGTATACCATGAGCCCGTACACTCCATGTCTCTGGCTCCGTTACCTTTGGTCAAGAGGTTTCTTAAGGGCATACTGCATACTAGGCCGCCAGTCAGATGACCGATAGCCACCTGGGACATTAATCTTGTGCTAGACATGCTCACCGTAACCTTCCAGGCCCCTAGCTACTTGTGAGCTGAGGTTTCTGACTTGGAAGACTGCCTTCCTGTAGCCATTACCTTTCGGCTCAGGGTGTCTGAAATGCATGTTTTGGTCACAGACCCCCATTTACTGTATATACTGTCTGGACGTAAAACCTTTGTAAAAGAGCCTGGCTCAAAGGTACTTGTAATCCTAGTTGTAATAAAATAAATAAAAATAAAAATTCACAAAGACAAGGTGGTTCTAGAACTCACCCTAAGTTTCTCCCTAGTTGTCTCAGAATTCCACCTAAATCAGCCTCGGTCCTCCCAGCCTACTTCAAGAATTTCCAGAATGAAGGGAGCATATCGTGCATTCTTTGGATGTTAAAAGAGCTTTTCGGTTCTATTTAGACAGAACTGAAGAAATCTCCACTTCAAAACAACTGTTTGTCTCCTGCAGCATGGCCTGGCTGGGTCAGCCTGTTGCTGTCAGATGCATTTCAGCATGGCTAGTGGCATGTCTTCGTCAGTGCTACTCCATGACACAGGTTAAGCTGGAAGGCAGAGTATATGCACATTCTACCAAGGAAGTCATGGCATCTCTGGCAGAAATTGGAAACGTGCAATGTGGCCATGTGGAGCTCCATGTACACTTTTGTAAAGCATTATGCTTTGGATGTCCATGCCAGGCAGCATCAGTCCTTTGGCAGGACAATCCTTAATGGACTTCTGTCCCTAAGTGAGCTCCTGTCTCCTGCCGCCCATCTCGGGAGATTATTTTAGCTCGGTACTTTCCCATTAGTGTGCATGAGTGGTGGAGACCTTATGTCCAGGAAGATATGGAAATTACGTACCTACCATAATCTTGACCTTCTTGGACGTAAGTCTCCACCACTCATTCACATGACCACCAACCATCCCCCGAGCTCACTATCCTGTTTTTGGCCTTCACCCTCGTTGTTTGGGCTGTGAAGACACTGTTGAGTTGACCCTTCTTACATGGGTCCGCGGACTATTAAGTCCGGAATAGGTTAGTTTTATTAGGTTGGTTTATGCTGCACTCTCGGTAAAAAAGGTACTGAGGCGGTTGGAGGGTCGACACTGAGGTTGCCTATACAGTGCGAGCCAATCTCGCAGCACCATGCATACGTGGTCCTACCTCAGCGCCGGCCCTCCTGAAGATTTTTGGCCGCTGCTGGTTCCTGGCACTTCCGCATAATCCCATTAGTGTGAATGAGTGGTGAGACTTGTCAAAGAAGATCAAGGATTACGGTAGATGGGAATTTCCATTTTCTGACCTACCTCTGCTGCTTACAGACAGTCTGTTGGTATGTGGATCCATGGCTAGTAGCACTGAGTGCTGTTGTTAGTTTTGGGCATATGTACCAACATACTGTAAATATGCAGGGCAGGAAACAAATTTCTGAAATGAGACAGTGGGAGTAAATCATGCAAAACTGGTAGTAAAATACTTCTTTACTCCCCTTATCTGTTCCTCTGCTGGGAAGCCTGTGCTGCGCCCTGTCCGCTCCCCTGTCGAGGAAAGAAAAGGAAAAAATGCATCTGGGCACATTCAGTCTCTCCTCCCGGTCATGACCATGGGAGAGCCCCCCCCCCACACTTGCGAGGGGATATGTAGGTTGGCAGGGGGGGGGCAGCACAGTGAGGGACAGCAGACTGTGAACGGGAGGAGCATGGAGGCGGGGGTGGGGTCTGGCTGCCCGAAGGAGTGGTCGGCTAGGCTGGAGGGGGGGGTAAATAGATAATACAAAAAAAAATGCCCGGTACAACTCAGAACACCTCGATGTGCAAAGTATGTCTTTCTTTTGAATTCCAGTTTTTTCTCTCATGCCACCAATAATAACAAGCAATTAGATTTATAATCATAGTAATGTCCTCGCAAGCAGGCATTTGCATGGTATCAACACCTGTCCTGGGTTTGACACTTCACAGCTTGGCATAAATCCCTTGGAGATAAATACCTACTTGTACAGGCAATATTGCCTGACTTGATCATCCTAACAAGGGGACAACATGTGTGTCTGTGGTTTGCTTGTGAAACTGTTTGTAGGGCCTGTTACACACACGCACACAAAAAATTAATCCAGTCTCTTTCACTAGTGTTGTGGCTTATTTTGTATATGCAGTACAGTACTCCTCCGCAAAACCCAAGTGGATAAGAAATATAGAAACAGAGAATCTGATGGCAGATAAGGACCGCTTGGCCCACCTAGTCTGCCCATTTCCCTACCTAACGGATTAGCTGAAGATCCTAGTTAACTAACAGTCTACTTCCTCCTACCCCCCACTAGAATTGTCTTATGTCTGCCCCATGCATTCTTGAATTCTCCCACTGTTTTTTAACTTTGCGACCTCCTCAGGAAGGCTGGTCCATGCATCTACAACCCTCTCTGTGAAGAAATACTTCCTCACATTACCTCTGAGCCGTTCCCACCTCTAACTTCAAATTGTGTCCCCTTGTTCTTGCACATCTCTTTTTCTGAAGATGCTACCGTCTTGGACTTTGTTGATTCCCTTGAGGTATTTGAAAGTTTCTGTCATGTCCTCCTTCCTTTCCTTGAGGCTATACGTCTTAAGCTCCTTTAGTCTTTCTTCATATGTCTTCTGGTGCAGGACCTGCACCATTTTGGTTGCCCTCCTCTGGACAGCCTCCACCCTGTCTGTCTTTGCGGAGATGGGGTCTCCAGAACTGTACACAGTACTCCAGATGTGGTCTTACCAACTGTCTGTACAGAGGGCCAACAACTTCCTGTTTTTTACTAGTGTTGCCTCTCCCTGTGCATCCCAGTATCCCCCCAGCCCTCCTTATTGCCTTCTCACATTGCTTGCCCACCTTTAGGTCATCTGATATGACTACCCCCAGGTCCCTTTCCATTTTTGTTGTTGTCATTATCTCACCCCCATTGTGTACTCTTCCCCTGGGTTTTTGTTTCCCAGGTGCATTACTTTGCACTTCTTTGGGTTGAATCTAAGCTGCCATATATTTGACTATTCCTCCAACCTTGCCAAGTCCCTTTTCATCCTATCCACCCCACCTTGTGTATCAACCCTGTTGCAGATCTTTGTGCCATCTGCAAAGAGACATACTTTTCCTTCCAGTCCCTCTGCAATGTCACTTATAAAGACATTAAAAGGACCACCTCAGTGCTGAACCCTGCAATACCCCACTAGTAACCCCCTTTCACTGTGGACTCCATTTACTATTACCCTCTGTGTCCTGTTGTCCAGTCAGTGTTTTACCCAGGGTACCACCCTGGGATCCACTCCCAGGCTGGCTAATTTGTTTATTAATCTTTTGTGTGGGACTGTGTCAAATGCCTTGCTAAAATCTAGATAGGCCATGTCCACAGCCCCTCCCTGGTCTACTACTTTAGTCACCCAGTCAAAGAAATCAATTAGATTTGTCCGACATGATCTTCCTGCTGTGAATCCATGCTGCCTTGGGTCCTGTGCCCCACTGGCCCCTAGGTACTCAACAGTTCTTTTCTTCAGAAGTGATTCCATCAGTTCCCTACCATTGAGGTCAAACTGACAGGGCTATAGTTTCCTGCCTCTGTCTTGCTCCCACTTTTGTGAAGGGGATAACATCTGCCCTCCTCCAGTCCTCAGTTACCACACCATCCTCCCATGATTTATTAAAAAGAGTAGTTAGTGGTGTTACTAGTTCTTCCCTTAGTTCTTTTAGAAGTCTGGGATGAATCCCATCAGGCCCCATTGCTTTATCCACCTAGGAGTTCTTTCAGAACCCTTGCTTCTGTGAAAGGACTAATATCAACCTCCCTATCCAGAGTGCTTCTATTGACTGGATTAGGTATCTCCCTGCTCTTTTATTGAGAATACTGTGCAGAAGTATTCGTTCAGTACCCCTGCTTTTTCACTGTTACTCTCAGCCCAACCACCCTCGTCTTTATTCAGCCTCAGTATCTCTGCCTTAGTCTTTCTTTGCTCCTTAATGTACCTATAAAAGGTTTTATCTCCCTTCTTAACCGAGTTGACTATCTTTTTCTCGGTTTGGGCCTTTGCTATTCTGACTGCCTTGCCCGCTTCCTGCTGCTCCTGTGTTTCCTTATACTTCCTGAATGCTATCTTTCTCTCCTAACCTTCCCGCCACTTCTTTTGAGAACCACAGTTTGCCTGTTTGCTAGTGCTTTCCTGAGGCACTCTCCATTTTGACAAAATCAGCCCTTCTGCAGTCCAGTACCTTCACTTTTGTATGGCTTGACTCTACAGCTAAGTTTATCATGAACCACACTGTTTGGTGGTTGCTTGTTCCCAGATGGTTACCCACTTCTTGATCTGAGATCCTGTCTGTGTCCCCATCTGAGAGTACTAGGTCTAAGATTGCTCCCTCCCAAGTGGGTTCCAAAACTAGCTGTCTGAGGCATGCCCCCTGTAGGCATCGAGAATGGCCCTGCTCTTGGATGTGGCTGCAGCAAAGGTGCTCCAATTAACATCTTGCTTATTGAGGTCCCCTATCAGCAATATCTCCCCTTTCTCTGCCATCCTAAGGATGCCTTCTATCATTTCCTTGTCCATTTCCTCTCCCTGAGATGGGGGTCTGTATACAACCCCTATGCGGATTGTGGTGCCATTTCCAGTCTCCAGGGTGACCCACAGTACCTCCTCTCTTCCCTGTTTACCCTTTAGTTCTGTTGCTTTGATCCCTTCCCTTACATAGAGAGCTACTCCTCTTCCTCCTGTCTTACCTTCCCTGTCCCTCCTGCTTGTAGATTGTGTAGCCTGATATGTTGACATCCCAGTCATGGTTCTCTGTGTACCATGTTTCTGTGACTGCCATGATATCCAAGCATCCCTTCCATCAAGGCCACCATTTCAGGGAGCTTTTTACCTAGACTACGGGCATTGGTACTCATTACTCTCCATTTTTTTTTATGGCCTTACTTCTTTTTGCCCCATCCCTGTCCTTACTGCCTTTGTCTTTTTCTCCATTTACCCCTGCCCTTCTCCCTATTGACTGCTCTATCTTGGTGTTTACCTCACTAACTACCCTGATTTTTGGGGTGGGGGGCAAGGATTTCCCTTCTCCTTTTCAGTGCCTCCCCCTTGGCTAGCTTAAATGCTTTCCAATGAAGCATTTAAACCTAGGTTCCTGGTTCCACTCCTGGACAGATGCAGACCATCGCGCAGTATGGCCCTGCATCCCTCCAGGTGTAGCCAAATCTCTGAGCTCTGCACCAGTTTTCAACCAGTCATTGAATCACAGTGCGGAGTACCCTAGTTTATCAATGCCATAGACAGGTAGCACTTCCGAGAAAGTTACCATGTGTGTGCTACTTGTCTAAGGCCCCTCCCCAACTCCACAAACTCCTGTTACACTGCTCGGATACCATTCTCAGCCAGGCCATTTGTCCCTAGGTGGACAATGACATCCAGTTCACCCCCTGCAGCTTCTCCCACCATCCTGAGGTTTCGTTTCCTGTCCTTCCAAGCCATGGCGCTGGGCAGGCACCTTACCTCCCTTTCCCCTCCCTTCCACAGTTCTACCCCCCTTAACAGTTGAGTCCCCCACCAGGAGTTGTTTCCTTCCCCTGTGGGTTCCCATGCCACCCTCCTGTGGGTCTCCATTGTGGAGGTTCCCAGCATCTTCTTTGGTCTCCACTGCTGGTGCCTCCATAGAGGAACTGTGCTCTGCCAGAGTGGCGAGTGAACTGTGGAGAGGCACAACTGGAAGGATGCGCCTCTGTTCCACCACCCTCACCCTCCCAGAGCCCACCGTAGTCCAACCATTCCTCTTTCTTGGCAACCTCTGAGGTAGTGGCAGTGGCCTGGGTGGTCCCTGGGTGAGGGAGCAGGTTTCCTGAATCCCTGCCAGGTCAGGATTTTGGAGATGAGCAACCTTCTCCCATACCTGTTATGTGCTTAACTGTCCAGCTTCTGTTTTATTTATATATTTATTGAAATGTTTCATCAGGGAAGGCACACTGAACAAGTTGCTCATCTCCGCGGTATGCGACCTGGGGGTTACAATGAGGATTTGATAACAGAAAATTACAATTAATGAAGGTAGAAACAGATACAGTATGAAGCATTAGGTGAGTATAATACACACTTGTGACAGTACAGACATTTACAACTCGAGGTAGCTGATGCAACCAGTAGGATGGCACAGAAACATGATACAGTAGACTCGACAGATAATGGCGCAACAATACAATCATAGTGCCATAATGTTCTGAGTGCTAAGCTCTAAGGCAGTTAGGGGTTAATGATTTCTGTAACACATCTCGGCCCCCACAATTAAAATGACAACCCCTGCCCGTCACCCCCCCCCCCAAATCTCCGACCTTTATTTCTCATACTGCTTCCTGTTTCTTTTAGGTGCATGTCAGTGTAGGATAGTCATAGTTTTTCTTTTTCTTCTTTCAGGTATTGGTGGTGGAGGTAGGGATCTTGGCAGCTGGGTGGTGAGACTGGGGGGGTGTCATGATCTAATGATGGTGCATTTGACATGGAAGCCAGATGGCTTATTTTATGGCAGTGGGTTTGGCGAGAAGGCCAGATAACAGAATCCTACTGAGGGTAGAGACATCATTACTCCATTGCCCTACAGGTCACCACTGATGTGCTTTAGCAGGGTAGTGTGGGGATGGCTCTTGTGCATAAATGGTCTGTCACCTTTCACAAGGTCACATTCACTAATCCAGTTGTCTTTAAAAAAGAACAAATCTGGCTGACCCATTATGGGATTCTGCCATCTTGGGAGACTAGGGGGTTCACGTTCGAAACCCCAAATCCCACAGTGGAGCCGACTGGAGGGCATCATGGAGGGGATGCACTCTGCTCCATTGTGGGAGAGGGCGTGAGTCACCTAGCATTCATGCACTCCCTGCCAGCTGAAAATGGAGCTATACTGCTGTCGGTTGTGAGGGCAGCAGCCTACACTCCGGATGGAGGAATAAGGCCGCAGTGGCAGCCCCAGACAGTGCTGACAGACAGGATCACTCAGAAAGAGACAGAAAATGAATCGGGGCAGGATGACGAAATGAATTTTTGCAGCAGTTCTGCACTCCAGAATGGAGTGAGAAACAAATAAGAAGAAATACCATGGCAGCCCCAAACATAAGGGTGACAGACAGGGGCACCCAAAAGGGACAAAACAGAAGATGAATGTTGTTTGCAGCAGCACCACCACACTACAAAATGGAGCGAGAAATCAATAAGAGGAAATACCATGGCAGCCCCAGACACAGGTGACAACGGCACCCAAAAAGGGACAAAAATTGAAGGGGGGGGCGCAAAATGAATTTTGTCTGCAGCAGCACTGCTCTCCAAACTGGAGAAGAAACCTGGCATACACTGTACTTCCAGTTGCCTTTCACTTCTAAAGCACTCTGCTGATTGCCTGTAATGTTTTAAATGGGAGTGAATAATGTACAAACATGACTACCGTGATTGTACCCTGTATCTCAGGCTTGGGCCTCCTGGGAGAAATGATGTTAAGGCAACCTTAGTACTGAGTACATTGGCAAGTGATGTAATTGCACAGGAAGGTAAGTGCCTAGTTTTTACCTCTTCTAAAATTCATCCGTCCATTAAAAAAAAAAATAAATAAAATTAAGTGGTATTACCTGACTGATGTTTTTCCCCCTTGGCCAAATGTTAAAAATGCAGCAGCCAGTAACTGAGCTTAGTTTAAAAAAATAAGAAAAGGTGCTTAACTACAGGCGTGGGTAGTTTGTATGATGTCAGTTTCTGAAAGGCTCTCTAGCAGGCTAAAACAGGAAGCCCTAATTTCCTGTCCATCATTCTCTACAGGTCCATCTTCCATTCGCTGTTGTGGGCAGTACTGAAGAAATGAAGATCGGCAATAAGATGGCCAAGGCCAGACAGTATCCCTGGGGTGTGGTGCAGGGTATGTCTCACTGCAGTGATGGATGACTTGTGATTGCTCTCCCTCGCACAATGTTTCCACCGTTTGTATTTGTCTCCCTTGCATAGCTTATTGTAACAGGGAAGGGGTTCAAAGGAAATGTGTTTCTGATAGATGCAAGTTAAATATCCATGCAGTTCTGATTTTCACCCCTCACTCCTGCTTTCCTGTGAGATGCTTTCTGCCTTTGCATAGTATTCCTAATGTTTTTTTTTTTTTTTTTTTATGGGACATTTTCTGCGTCTTCTCAAGCGCTATTAACACTCATTGGTTAGAACAAGTTGGGGGGGTAGGCTTTTATGGAAAAAAAAGAGTACTTTTGTCAGGCCTAATACTGTTTTCCCAAATTCTGATAATACATCAGGAACTTAACTAACTTTTTCAACATAAATCAGGCACAAATGGTTTACTGTTTTCAAAAAATACCCATACTGCAAATACGATTCTGGAGGTGGATTAACTGGATATGTGACTCCTGTTTATGTATATGTGTGCGTACACACACACACACACACTTGCTGTGAGCCATTGCTGGAATTAAAAGTACTTCACGGATGTAATACAGTATCTTGGAGTCTTCCGTATGGCACATTAATGCAGCGATGCCCCCTCTCTTGCCCCACCCCAGATTCTGCCATTTTGAGACGAGGTGGAGGCTACACTTCTCTACACATTAAACAGCATCTTCCATGACATTCTGAGAAAAAAAAGTTAAATCGGTGACATTTGAGCAATTAGCTTGTTTTAATGGGTATAGATGAAGCCTGTAATTTGTAACAGAGGATCATGTTTTGCTTCTGTGGGACAGAAATGGGACTCTTCGCAACTTGCAGCCTGCCTGGTTTTTGCAGACAGATGATGTCTCTATGTGATGGATCATAGTCGCTACTCATCTCTGTCATTGTGGTTTTTACTCAAAAAAAACTGCTGTTAACCAACCAGGGCCTGTCTTGTTAATTCAGCTGTAGCTTTGTTTAGTAGTTTAAATGTTATTTGTTCACAGAGATTTAGTTTAAAAAGTAAACTCAGAAATGGACGAGGGCTGTTGCAGCATTCGCCATAAAGTAAGAAAACTTTTCTGTAGAAAACAGATATGCTGGCCAGATGGGTGGAAGCGGTTGAGTTCTCTGCTACACAGAGTCAGAAATATGATCCAGTGCTACTGATCACATCCTTCTTCTATGCTTTTTCAAAAAAAGTAAAGGATTACTCCAAGATAATTGATGTAACATTTGAAGTCTATTATCAAGAAAGTTGCTCTTTAAAAGACTGTAATTTTACAGCCGTCCTGGTAGCGCTGAGGGTTGAAGCGCTGGACGACCCACCTCTTGCCGTGCCAGTGACCCAGGTTCGGGAATGAGCCCGGGTTGTCTGGGTCAGCACGGGGGGGGGCGAAAAGCAGGATTGAGCTGGCATGAGACAGCCTCGCTTCCTGGGGAGGGATGAGGTTGTTTCCCGCCCTTGGCTGCCACCTGGTGGAGGATGGATGGTAGTTTGGGCTATGGGGGGTCCAGTGATAGCCAGGAGTTGGGGGCAATTAGTACACGGAGTGCATGTGCGCCTCTCATGCACGCACTGACATGTCTGCTGGGGTCCCGGACTCGGGGACAGTGGAAAAGGCATAAAGTACCTATAGAGAAAAAAAAGACTGTAATTTTGCCTAACCCAGAGGCACTGTGGTAGTGTGTCAATGAGGGGAACACCAATTTGCATCCTGATCTTGACTTTCGCATCACCCGGGTGGAGTCTCTAGCAGGCTGTGAAAGTACACACTCAAACGCTGGGGAGGGAAATGCTCTGCCTGCTGCTTGAGCAGGGAGTTTAGAGCAGGCCTCAAAGGCAGAACATTCGGACTCTGGGGCAGGGACGCTCTCTGCTTGAGTATGAATCTAGAGCAGGCCGCAAAGGCGGCATGCTTGGATTTTGGGGGAGGGATGCATCCTGCGTGCTGCTCGAGTGCCCTTTCGGTTGGTGGATCTGAGTGGCATTGACACAGCGTGTAACCTGTAGGTTATTCAACATGTAGTGTTAGACTTGCCATTTATTTATTTAGCTTTTGTTGACCAGATAGGTACACTAGACAATCTGTATGCCTATTTTCAGGTACGACCCGGGAGAGTACAGTGAAAATACAGGTTCAAACAAGGTACATAACAACAAGAGGGGCAATATACAGAGTTACTTGGGGACTAGTGGCATCTGGATGTGTGTTTTTTAATACCTACATAGCATCCTGCTGTGAGAAGTGTCGTGCTGCATCACAGTGTCGCCTGGTTTTCAGCCAGCTCTTTCTCCTCTATGTAGATGTAGGTGCTACATTGGCATTCTCTACACTGCACATTGATATTATTTATTCTTTGTCTGTTTGCGATTTGTGACCAGGAAAGGCTCGCTGAGCTGTGCCTGCTCATTTTCAATACTGTCTTGGGAGTGGGTTACATGGAACTATTTTATTGACCGGGAAGTGTTGAGCAGGACACCAAGGGAGAGTTCCTACTTTTACAATAAGTGCTATGGAAACTGCCACCTGAGTTGGGCAGAAATGACCACGGTTTAGAATATCATCCAAAGGACATCACCACAAGAGTGCGGCACTACAGTGGTGTCAGTATTCTGTTTAGCCCAGAACCCACAACCTTCCGATCTGCCAGCCCCAGAGGGCAGCGTGCACCTACTGAGCCACTAACCCTTCTAATACAGTTCCACTGGTAACTTGTTTCCACACAGTTCAACAAGTTTTGGTGAAGGTAAAAGTTTAAACACATGTATAGAGAAGCCCGCCCACTGTTCTCCTTCAGTACTTGTCATTCATGGTAGATGTTTGAGATGAGACTCTGTCCCATATTGTTTATGACTGTGCTGACAGCTGCAGTGCAGTAGGGTGGAGGGTGCTGTCCTGGTAGAAGGGCTGCCCTTCATGTGAAACAGTAACCAGAGGTTCCTTTTGTCCATTTCTTGGTTGTTGTACAGGTAGAAGTAAAATATCCCATGACAGTTTTCCAAGGATCAGTGGGGAGAAAGAGTTTGGTAGAATTGGGTTAACTGTTTTCTTTTTACATTTGTGAGCTGTCTAGGAAATCTAGGCACCTCAGACGTGTATCCTTGTGTTGCATTACCTGATACTTCTGTTGCTGATAACAGAGGTATAAAACCTTGCAAAAATCCAGTACCATGTCCGAAGCATAGCTTTGTGTTTATTGTGAACACCATTATGGGGATGGGGTTCATGCATGCGTAAGGGGGATTTCCCAAATAGATTGGCCAACTTTCCCAGTCGCACTTAAAACCAGTTCTGATACAGTCATCTAGGTTGTGTGCAGGCCCGCTGCTCAATCAGCATGACTACTAGCATAACTCTGTGCTTTTGGAAAACACTTTAAGATGCATCCTGTGAAAGGTTAGTTATAGAAATCTAGATTCTCTTCTGTTCTGCCAGTCCAGTTCTACAGTTTCCTGGAGTAACTTGGCCTCTTTGGTGTCTTTGACACAGACCTCCCAGGTGGGCCAAATAGCAGGTAGTGGCTATGTGAGGTGAAATGACAGGCAGAGTTCATAATTTCCCAGCACGGACTTGTATAATGTTGAGGTATAAAGAATCAATGTGCCATGCCTAGACACTGCTTAGGTTCATTCCCAGAACTGCAGTGGAATGTGATGGAGACAGTTGTGGTTATACAGCTGGTTTAACGTTTTGACACCATAGTAAATAATTAAGTTTTGCCCACAAGGGCCCAGACTGTACCTGGAGCTAGTGTCTCAGTGTCTGTCATGAGACATTCATGTGCATCTACCATGCTGTATTTCTGCCGAACATTTGTCGTATGGATTTTAAATAAAATATAATGCACAGTACCTAATGAGCAGAGTAATTATCTGACTAAAGCTGTGTATAACATAGTATACAGTAGTAATGGTGGGTCTTGGAAGTCCTCTAAAGTAACAGGACCTACTCTTACAGCAGCTACTGCCTTTTTATTCTGTGTACTGGATAACCCGCTTTATAGGAACTCATAGAGTAGTTAGTCTTTTTGTTCTGTATACTGATAAAGCATTTAATTTTTCCTGCTCTAGTCACCAAGCTTTATTGCCGCCAGGATCTTTCCTAATAGGCTTCCATGGAGCTGGAAAAGAAGGTTATGTTGATGTGTTTCAATGTATCGGCCACTGTAATACAGTAATGCTCAAAGTGTGCATGTATTCAGATTCACAGCGTGGCCAACAGTGATGACAGAAAACAAAGTTAAACTAACACTGAAATCCTGTGCTTCATTCAGTTTTAATTAGAAGTTATTTGATATTGTCAGTTCAAAGCTTAAGGCACTTCTCCCCCTGCAGTTGAGAATGAAAACCACTGTGACTTTGTGAAGCTCCGAGAGATGCTGATCCGTGTGAACATGGAAGACTTAAGAGAACAGACACACTCCCGGCACTATGAGCTGTATAGACGTTGTAAACTTGAGGAAATGGGATTCAAAGACACCGACCCTGACAGCAAGCCTTTCAGGTATGTTGTGCCAAGGCACCGTGCATTGGTCATACAGTAACAGTACAGACCTGTATAAATATATGCATGTATGTGGAATGTGTGTCAGCTTTAATACTGATGGCTTGTGAGAGCTGGGATTTCTAGGATACAGGTTTCAACTCCTTTTGAACTTGGCCAAATTGATTTTGTGGCTTACAGTCTGAAAATTGTCTTATGGCTTTTCTACAGTAGTACTAGAAAGAAATGCTGATATGAGAGACAGGAGGATGCATTTTGGATTGAGAACACACAGGTGTCGAAGGGATTACTAGACAACAGTGCTATGCTTTATTGTAGCTGGTTGTGCAATAAATTATTCTCAGAATCTAGAAAGTTAATATCTCTGTTCACCTCTAGAGAGGTTATTGGCATTAGCCGGAACTGTGTGGTTCGTGTGCTGCAGGCATTAAACTGCAGTTAGGTAAGTGTTAGTACTAAGTAACTTCAGAATGGAAAATTCAAGTATTGCTAAATGTTTGTTCAGACGTATCTCCTCTTTCTCTCTCCTTCTCATCATCAGCACCCTCCATTAGGGTTATGCCTGAGCTGAGGTGGAATTGCTTCAGACTGGCTGGCTACTATTGCCCCTCCACCTTCAGATCCTTTTTGACTGATTCCAGTTTTGGTCAGATATTAAGAAACGATTAAAATGACAAAAACGTGCAGTGCAGGAGCACTGCAGCAAAACTGATTGCTTCTGAAATCACTATTAATTCCAGGCAGCACACTAGCTTTTTAAAGGAAAAGCCCTCTCAGCCTTTTATTCTGTTTCCTGTGTAGTTTGTAGGCATGCACAATGATTGCCCTGTATTGCACCCTGCACAATTTCATCAGGATTGCTGGGGGAATTGAGCATCTCGGGACTGCCTCCTTCTTGGGGAGTTGAGTGTCTGCCACATTGCAGACCTCTGATGGAGGCTGGGGATACCACCATGGCTGGTGCCACACATCAGGAGGGCAGGGCGGACGCTGGTCATCGTTGCATGTCCCCTCCCTCTGGGAGGATTTAAATGTAAATGAAGGCACGAGTCTGGTGTGAAAAGCTGCTTACCTCATTAAACCATGGCACACCCGAAACTCCGAACAGCAGGCCTTCTTAACTCCAAAATGTCGTACATCTCAAGGACAGAGGTCTTTTGCCTTCCGGGCCCCGTTGTGGTTCAGCTCCCTACAAGAGAACATTACTTGCCTACTCACACTGTGGACCTTCAAAAGGCACCTAAAGAACCTTTTATTACATGAATCTCAATGCCTGCCACCAAAGCTCTAGCTAAGGTGTCACCTCAGCCTATTGGTAGTGTTCTTTCTCTCAGCTGCAAACCGTGCACTTGGGTATCGCCCCCCCCTTCTCCTCGGCACTTAGTATGCTTACACCTCTAGCTGCTAACTAACAGGTTCCTGTAAGACATAGTAATCTGTCTTCTCCTGTGGTGTTTCGTACTGTATTTTGTTTTATCACAACTCCATTTCGCCTTCGCGGCGACTACTGGCAGGGGCATCCTGCCGCCGGAGAGCACCAGGCTCACTCACATGATGGAGATTTGCACGCCATCGCCAGTCCGCTGAGGGCCTCCCGTACCCTGCCCAGCCGGACTGGCCCCGGATCCCCCCAGTGCGATTCCACGCGAGTCCTCCCTACAAGGCAGGGCGCAGCCATCAAGCTGCACAGTCGCACCCAGCCATTTTCCACCTGGTTTTTGAGCCCACTGGGCACAGACATGCAATGATGTCCAGGCACAAACGTGCCGACATCCGCCGTGCTCACCCCCACATATCCACCGGCATGTAGTGCCTCCGGGCATCCCCAGGGGCCGCTACAGTGCGGTGGGTTTCTCCAACCCTCCCCAGGATCAGGAGAGCAGTCTATGGATGCTCTATCCTGATCCTCCCCAGCCGACCCACCAACGACCTGAGTCCATTCCCTGAACCTGGTCGCTGGCATGGACGAGGTGTGATGTTCAGTGCCTCAACCTCAGAACGACTGGGCCAGCTTGGACTGTATTTTGTATTTAATCCAATGTTTGTATCATATTTCCTGCAATTCATTGTATAATTACCATATGTACAGAAAATGTTTCCATTATCTCTCCTGTATTTGCCTGATTACTTGCTATTTTTGTATTAATTCTCACCTGTTGTCTGAAATGTCCTGATGTGCAACCTATGTAAAGAGCTCTGAGCTCAAATGGTTAATTCTGAGAACTCAAATAAATAAATAATCTCCATTGCATAGGTCATGACCTGACTCATGTAAGGCAACCTGGAATTTTATGATGATCTTCCAAGGATCAGTCTTCACCATTCAGTACTGGTTGGTACCAGCCGGAGGTGCAGGAACCCGCAGGAGCATGTAGCTTTAAGATTTTATAGGAGGGGAGCCGGCGTCAGAGATGGCGCTGCCCACAAGACCGATGCATGATGTGGCACTCATGGGTTGGCAATTAACTGACACTGACTCCCTAACCTCCTCAGTTCTGTCTTTCCCACTGTTGAGGCAACAGCTCGTGTGGAGCTCAGCAGAAAGAACTGTCATTCTGCCTGTTGCTGAAAAAAAGTTCTTTGCTCGATGCCGTACAGTTTCCGGCATGGTTATTATTTTCCTCTTTCCTTAATTGTGGCTTTGGGTGTCCTTTCTGTTGTTTTCTTGTCTTTAGTCATGTTCAGTTCGAGGCCTAGCAAATTGGGAAAATCCAAGGCAGGGCTCTCCCCTATGCGTCGGTGCCCCTACGGCAAACCCATAACTGTATCAAACCGCCATGACTGATGTCTTGCCTGCCTGGGTCCGCATCACAACATGGACAAGTGTGATACCTGCTTCAGTATGGACTACTGAATCCTAGAAATCTGCACGTGAAGTTTGAGCAGGACCCCCACAACTTTTGGAGGTAAGCGCATACCGAACACCAAGGTAAGGTCTCTGGGTCCTTCCCCGCCACTGCCCAGTATTATATGTGATAAGGGAGAGCAGGCCTCTATTGTTTCTAGTCTTGCTGAGACTGGAGGCCTGTGTGAGGGGTCTGGTGGACAGTCAGCCTCCAGGGAGTCGGCTGAGCACCCCTCGCAGCCCAGATGCCCCTGGTGTCAAGGTCTCAGCTATACACTGGGCCTGCACCGGTGGCTCTCTTGGCGTCATGACCCGGTGCCACCTTGGCTCCTGATACTACTACTGGTGTCTGTGAAGAGGGTGGTGCTGACCATGCAGCTGGGTCCCCTTCCAATACTGCTTGTGTGCCGGGAGAGGGGAGTTCTGGAGGTAGCCTCTTTGGCAATCTCCCTGATCTTGTCCTCAAAAATTTGGACAATGATTGAGATGATCCAGATTGGTTGCCCTGCTCTCTGGAGCCTCTGGATTCCCCTCAGCCTAGCTCAAGGCCTCCTTGGGGGTTTGGGAGTCCCTGGCCTGGCGCTGACAGCAGCACTGCTCTTCCTGCATCTCTTGGTGCTGCTTGCAGTGCGGGGAATATTGCCAACCTCGTCGCCAGTGAGGACGGAGGCACAGAGTCCATTGCCAGGTCTGGGCACGGTGTTGGCTCTGGTGCCAGCCCTGTTTCTGGTGGTGTGGGTGGCACTGTTTCAGGCATCGGTGCTATGACTGGCACTGAGGGGGATTCTGGCATTGCCAGCGGTGCCAGGGCCTCCCATCTCTCTCTCCTTCGGGCTCCGCAGCATCTTTAAGGCCTCCATTGAAAGGCAGGTCCCTGTGTACTTAGGCAGGGATTGGGAGATTGAAGTTGGTGCCCCGTGCTGTTCCCAGAGTGACTATAGGCTTGGGGAGAAGTAGGAACACCGATTTCGAGCTTTCTTTTCCCTCTGAATCGGACAGGGTCTACAGTTGGTGGGGATGGGGGCCACCATAGTGGACCTGCATGGCTTTGATCTCCTCACCTAGTTGGGGTACCCCCCCCCAAGGGCCCCACTCAATTTGCCCCTCTCTGGTTGGGTGTTCTACAGTGGGCAGATTGCGCAGCCCCCTCCCCAGTGAGGGGTTCCCTGCTCGCTCCCACAGCCCTTGCTGAGGTGCTGGAGTGGTCTCGCATACCCACTCCCCTACCTCCCTCCCTCCCACGTATTTCCAGCCCTGCAGGACCCATGACTTGGGAGCAGTTCAGTGCCGCAATGGCTGCGTATCCTAGATACCTTAGAGCCATGGATGAAATAATTTTCAGACCTCAAGTCCCTGCACTGCCTCACCCAGAATCCAGCTCCTCAGAGTCTCCGGCTTCCTCATCTGAGGAAGAGGACACTTCCATCCATTTTTCCTCTGATGCTGCCCTCAACAAGGTATCAGCGCTTCCTATTGGAGATAAAGGAGAAGGTGCACCCCTCACACTTCAGAGGACACAATCATGCTCATGCAATGCTGTCATTCCTCGGGGATTACAGCATGGAATCCACAATGATCCCTCCGTGGCCTCAGCCCTTCATGGATGCGTCGCACAATGTCTGGCAGAACCCCTCTGCCCCATTCCTGCCCTGAGGGACTACCGGCAATGGTACTGCACACCCATGGGGTCTCCAGGTGCTATGCCAAGGCATAAATTAGTGTCTGAGACTTGCTTCCCGGCCTTCACTAATCAAAGTAAAAAATGATTAGCAATTGGCCGAAGTCGATTAGCAACTACCAAAAATTGATATTTTGCTCAAAACCCAATAAAATTTACTTATCTTGCTCTCTACTGGTAAAATACACATTTACACAAGTTTCTGAGACTGATATCTGTTTTATTTAGCCATTTCCACAGAAATACAGCAATCAGCGGCAGCACATACATTTTAAGAGTCGAGACAGGATGTCTGCCAAAGCAGACCATGAATTCGTGGAGTGTGATTGTGATTGTGAGTCGTGACAAATTAAACATAAATTTAAAATGAACCCTGCCCCAGCATAAAAACTCCACCTGGGACCGTGATTGACCACACAGTTACCAACAAGGACTGGTGCGCATCTATTTGCTACTCTTCCCACCAGGCATGTAGCCAGTAATTCTGCCCTGTTTTGGGGAGGGACCTGGGGTGGTCCACCATCCACAGCTGCCAAATCACCAGGACGTCTTGGTTTAGCACTAAAAGCCCTGTCTGGCTGGAATTCAGCTGGGGCTGCTTTTAATGCTAATCAATGTTTCTCAGTATCCTCTGCCAGACTTGCTCTCCAGTCAGTTTTACCTTGTTCATAGTTGAAAAGCACCTTCTGCTATTGCATTAGACACGGGAAATACTCTCAACACATTGACAGGCTTCAACAGATTTGGATAAGAATTTTGGAAATCACATGCCAGCTTTGACCAGGTAGCAGAGGCAGAAAGATTGATGAAATTGGTTTGCTAAAAATCTTAAACTCTTGCCATTCTGCAAGTAACAGAGTGCTGTCACAGTCAGGCTGCAAAGTGCTGAAAAGTGGTCAGCTACTGCAGTAATGTCACTGTTACATACAGCACCAGTTCCTTTGTCTGCAGATGGCCAAAGTCTGGTGTCTAACACTTTTGCACGGTTATAAATATTACTTTCATCAGTCAAACAGAATCTTTGTTCACAACAGTTCTCAATGTTTGTAATATATTTCTTAATTTGCTGTTAAAAAGTTTAACAACTTGGCCACTAAAATGTGTTAATTTCACACCCTTGTATGTGACTTGAGCACATGCTCCTGAAAGAACATCAGACCCATTTTTTAAGCGAATGTCAAGTTCACTGTTCCTATGGGCCCATTCTGCTTAGCATGGTCAAGAGTGTTTGTTTCTCAAAGTTTCAACAGAGCTAAGTAGCTCTGGCATTTCAACTACTTCTTTTTGAATGCTACTGAGAACCTGGCAAGTGGCTGAAGCAGCTGTTCAAAATACAAAAGGTGTGCCACTATTTGGAATTTAGTCATAATTTGCAACACTCCCTTGGCTTTGGCCTGGTCATGAGTTGGGTCTGTGGCCATAGATTCTAAATGGGCACAAATTACGGGGAATGATTTGGTAATGGCACCAGTGGCAATAAGTTTATGCTGCACCCATGTGCCACGGGCCTTCTTAGGCTTTTCAGCTGACATCTCCGTGGCCTGGGCAAGGGACCATAACTCTTGGAGTCTCTTAGGACGTTTCTGATAGAGATAAAACAGTTGGGTCATAAAGTTTGAAACATCGTTGAAATAGGTATTATCCAAAGCATCTTTTATGGCCAGTTCTAATCTGTGTGAGAAACAATGAACACCAACTAACCGCTGTATGTCTTCCCTTAAAAGAGCAGCAAGACCCCGTCTTACACCCACGCTGACAGATGCCCCATCAGCCACAAACCAGCTATGTTTTTAATATTAAGGCCAGACTCCGTAAAAAAAAAAAAAAAAAAAGTCTAAAGGGAGATTTTTCAATCCCTGACTTGTGCCATCAGATACAGCTTTCATTCATAAAAACTTTGTCTCCACTTGACCTTTGATTGGATTTACATAAATTACGTAAACCAGTTCCTTTTCAATTACACCACTGCCAGTACTGCTGTCCATAAGCACTGAAAAAATATTTGCATTTTTGACCGTTTTTTTCGAATTCTATTATTTTTGTGTCTCCCTTTCCTTGAGCCCACCGAACTCTCTCTGGCGACTGCCCATTCCTCGAACTCTACCTCCCTGCATGACTCTACTTCACTCCTCCTTCCTGACACCGGCCCCCAGGTCTACCCTCCCAGGGTGCTCTTTCTATAGGATTGAGCACCGGGAGGAGACAGACAGCGGAGAGAGCCGTGTCCGACTTCGGGAGTGTGGTCCTTGGGTGGGAGGAGGGGGTATTTGTCTTGGGTGGAACTCCTGTGGAGCCCGGCTATCAAGGTAATGTACTGCTGTGGCTCCACCCCCAGGCATACACCACGACGCTGCAGTTGGCCGCCTCCACCAGAGGTCACTCCTTGAGAATCGCTCTCCCCGTCCATCCCCAGGAAGAGAGAGCAGTCCTCCGGACACTCAATCTCTTCACTCCCCTGCTGACCCCCGGCAACCTGGGCTCACTTGGAACCCAGGTCACTGATGCGCAAGGTGTGGCATCCAGCACCTCAACCGCCAGCGCCACTGGGACGCCTTTGCATTTTGACAGTTGCCAGCAGGTTTTCCTCTTGGTTCCTGTCACTACACATTGTGAGTTCTTTCCCACTAACCACATTAATGTATTTATTGCCCAAATTAACTCCATGGCGCTTTTTCTTGTACTGCTATCGCTTCAAACTTTTTAATAGGGATGTCCTCTTTGGCCATCATATACAGGATCTCCATCAGCCTGCCTAGAATCATTCAGTGCTGTTCCTCTGCATTACTGAAAGCTCTCCCTGCAAATAAATTAGTTTTAAGTCTCAGTCCAAACCCCTAACACCCCCATTTTAAACTTACCAATTGTGGTGTGGCGATATGTATTAAGTGGTGACCTTGTTCTACCAAATTTCAAAATGTTAGCAGCTTTCTTGTGCTGTTCTGTCAGAAGATGTTTCCGTATGGTGTCAACATTTAGCTGGGTGCCTGTAATCCCTGCAATTAATGCCTCACTGAAGTTCCTCAACCCACGTAGCTCATCTCTGTACTCGCAGCACAATTTGCAACTAACATGCGCACTGCACAGTCTCCCTCACTGCTAATCTGTAGCCAGTTTTTTTCTGGAACATATTTTTGGCGTCGTCCTTCTATAGTTGCTAATTTAACTCCAGTCATGTCATAATTTAATTATTAAAAAGTTTGAAGTTCACAAAACAAGGTGTCAGGGTGTGCTGCTACTTAAATTAACACTTGATGAGGCTTTTTCTGAAAAAAAAAAAAATGGCAGCAAGCAGATGTGACCCCGGCCCAGTTGCTGGCATTTCTCAGACCAAACCCTGTTCCTAACTGGGGCAATCTTCTCATTGTGACTGTGCTGCAGGCAGCAAAGTCACTGTTAAACAGGGCACATTACTTAAGTTTTTGTGGGCTTGTTGCACAATAAGAAAAGTAGTGTGCCCAAATCATAGTGCAAGGGCACAGTTAGTGTCTGCCTCTAAAATGCAGGGGCAACACAGTGCAGTTCAAGTTAAAATCTCTGCAGTTGCAGGGTATGACAACACTTAATTTTTCATTTTCTGCCCAGAAAAAGGGCAGACAGTGAGTAAGGGGTCATAGTGTTTTCTTTTTCCTGCCAAAGCAGGGCACAAGTCTTTTTAGTTCCCTCATGGATCTCTGCAAAGCAGGGCAGGCACATAGTCTGTTCTGTGTGTTCCCAAGTTCACTACAAAGAGCAGGGCACATTTTCTGGTCCCCTTGTATTCTCTGCAAAGCTGCAGGGCATAACTTAGTCTCTTTTTCTGTTCCCAAATTGTTCACTGCAAGTGCAGGGCACACGTCATTGACAACATAAGCACTGGGCACATAATTCTTAAGTGCCTGGTTCCCCTCATCTCTGCAAAGCATTTCTTAGTCTTTTTCCCAATTACAGATCTCTGCAAAGCAGGGCACATTAACTTAGTCTTATTCTGTTCCCAGATGTTCACTGCAGATGAAGGGCACATTAAATAAGATCTTCCTGGACTAAGTCTCCATCACTTATTCACACTAGTGGGATAGCGCCAGAGGCGCTAGGACCAAGCGGGAGCCTAAAATTTTCTGAAGGGTCAGTGCTGAGACAGGACCACGCATGCACGGCACCGCGAGACTAGCTTGCGCCTGTGTAGGCTATCTCGGCATCGGCCCTCCAACCGCCTCAGTTCCTTTTTTTCCCACCGTCGAGTGCGCTTGGATGTCAACGTCGCTCGTCTGCCGGAGTCTTAAGTTTTCGTCTGTACGACATCAGCTTTTAACGTTTAATTTAATATTTTAAGTAGTAATTACTTAATTTACGAACAAGAAGAAGATTATGAAGAAGAAGAAAAAGAAATTCTTTCCTGCCATCAGCAGAGTCGTCCTTAGACGGTAGCGGTGATGGTAGGAGGACTTCGTTTGAAAGTTTTTATGGCAGAGGGGCTGTGTCCAGTCCACCACCCTTAATTAATGGGGGTGGTCTGACTCATGAACAGTCCTGTGCTCGGGGAACAGTCCTCAAAGCACAAATCTAGTGGTTCCAGGGATCCAGCTCGCTTAACCTCGAGGTCCTCTTCTTCATTGGGGAAGAAGAATCAGTGCCGCTCGAGGTTGCCCGTTAATACGTCTGCACGAGATTGTTCATCGGAGGCGCCAGGGCCTGAACCGACTTTGGTGGGTTCCTCTTGGCCCTGCTCCTCAACGACTGCATTCCTCGACCGAGCTCCATCTCTGTCCTCGTTGGAGCTCCAGTGGGTGTTTCACCTCTGGGCCGCTCCTATAGAGCAGGGGGGTTGACTTTCCAGTTTTTCCTGGCTCTCTTCCTGATTTTCGGGACCTCCGGGCCTCTGAGCCATTGGACCAGTGCTGGGTCGATTGGATCACGAATGGCGAGGTGCCCGCTTGGTGCCTTTGCCATCGTGTCGACCCCTTGTGCCTACCCCCCCCTCTCCCTTTTCCATGCAGGGGCCAGCACGGGCACCACCTTTTTCCTTCTCCCTTTCTCAGGATTTCCATTAGCATTTTCCTTCGGCGCTATGGCTCGGTGCCTTGGTTGTCACGGTGCCTCAGTTGGCGCCATCGCTCTGTCTTGATGCCGTGGGTGCTCTTGTTGCTGCCATTGGTTGTAGACACCATCAGTGATGCGGCGGTGTCTGGGTGGCACCGGAGCACTTGCAGCGCTGCGGTGGTGCCACAGGTGCCATCGGCACCATGGGTGCCATGCGTGGTGCCGGGAGCACCTGTGGGCGCCGTGGGTGGCGCCGTGGTGAGTGTCACTAGTGCCATGGGTGCCATGAGTACCATGGATGGCACCGGGGCACCTGTGGGCTGCAGGTGGCACCACAGGCACCCATGGGTGCCACTGGTGCCCTTGGGTGCCATGGGTGCCCTCAGGTGCCATTCTTGCCATGGGTGTCATGGATACCATGGTACCATGGGTGTCGGGGTGCCCTGGTGCCATTGCTACATGGGTGCTGGAGGTGCCTGCGGGTACTGCAGCGGCTGCCCTCGGGTATCGCCCAGGTTGTCATAAGCACTGCTTGGTGCCCTCCTGTGCCATGAGTGATGCTGGTGCCACACGGGTGGTAGTGGGTGCTGTATAGCAGAATTAGTGACACATTTTTCCTTTTCGGACTTCCTTTCCACAGAACTTGTTTGTGGTGGGATGTTTATGGCGGAATGAACTCCTGTTCTGTGGATTATTTTTTCCACACATCTTAGTGAGTGGCGGTCTATGTGGGATCTTGTTTCATCCAGCAGTTTTCTGCTGATGAAACTCTGCTGTACTGCTCTGCCAGTGGCATCTCATTCTGCTCAGCACTTTCTCGGCTCCCTACATGGTACCAAGCTCCTCGACGTCCTCCTTCCTTATGGCGGAGTCTCTAGTGGCGCTGACCTAGACCTCTCTTGGAGGTTCTTCTAGGGTAGAAGTGCATCTAGATGGGTCTTTACCTGCCCTTCTGGTCAGTAATACAGCGGATGACTCATTTTATATACTGAAGGGCACGTCCTCTCTATCATCACAGTCCGTGATGGAAAATCTTTTCAGTAGTTCCTCAGTAATGGGGTCCATTGTAGTATTTTACACTGTGTCTGTGGACCATACACTTCTGCGTCTAGACTTTTTCAATTGTCAAGACAGTTACAGTCTGTGGAACATTCTAACTTAATGGTCGGTAGTCGCACTGGCTCTTCCGCTCCTTTGATAGGGGTATATAGCCTCCTTGTGATATTGCCCCTTCAGTGGCTTCTTCGGCACAGGTGGTTAACATCTCTCCAGCTGTGATTATTAGTCCGGTCATGATTTCAGTATGGGCGCTCAGACTCCTCCTGCACTCAGATGGAGAACATCTTCATCATTTTGTATCAAGACAATCCTTGTGAAATAGCAGCCTGAAAGCCTTGTTAAGTTCGGACTAAAAAAAAAAATAAAAAAAATAAATACATTTTTTATCTCAGCACAGGGCCTAGCCGAAATTACCCGATACCCCCCTTTTTGGATCTGGTCAGGTTCCGCCTCAGCCCCTGAGGTGCTCGTCTCCAGAGTACAGTAAAGAGTACCTGACTTCTTCTTCCCTTAGGGGGTGTCCAATCCGGCGGCGGTATGGGTCATCTCTTTCTCTAAGAGAGATTTCTCTCATTCAGAGACATTTTCTAGACCTAGGTGACTGCCCAGTCTGTTAATTCCCCTTTCTTTTTATCAGGCTTTCTTCTCTTGAGCAGAGCCTTGCAGCAGCAGAAGCGACTCTCCACCGAGTCTGAACTCGGGTTCCTGCTTCCTTGCTTGCTTAACTTAACAGGCGATTTTCTCCTCCTTGACAGAAGGTCAAGTAGGTCTTTTTTCTGAGGTAGCTTCTCAAATATTCACACCTTTGGTTCCTGCGCACTGGTCCATGCCAGTCGCTCACAAAGCTGTCCTCTTCAAGTGCGTGATGGAGTTATGATGTTTGTTTTTCAGCAAACTAGAATCCTTTCCTACCCCTTCAGGGAGGCCAGAGTGGGTAGTGCCTCACCGCATTGAGTCACTGCCTCTTTCAGTCACTTCAACAAATGGGTTAGCCCTAACTTGGTCCTGCTGTGTCCCTCCTCGCGCATATCTGCCTCTATTTGCCTTAGAAATCCAGCCCCTGTTTTTTCTGTCTGAATGTTTTTCCGTAGTGGACACGCCCTCCTGTACACTTTTTCCTTTCTTCCTGAGTTCAGAGACTGCTACTACAGTTGTACACACAGGGGCAGGATTATTCCGTTTGGAATATGCAGTGGGTAGGATCTGGTTCTACTAGAACACCATGAGAGCAGGGCTTCAGTTAACTCCATTTTGGGAGTATTTGACTTCCAGAAATAAGGTAAAGACCTCCAAAACAAAGAGGAATGAAGTCACTGACTTCCAGATGTAAAACCAAAAATTAGATGTCTTACAAAATTGAAGGTATGAAAATCAGAAATGATGGATTTTTCTGAAAGAAATTTTATTTTGCTACTAATTTATTATGTTAACATCCACAAATGTGTCCGTCCTAGAATACTGACTTCCAAAAGTGGGAAACTGGAAGTATTTTGACTTTTAAAAAATTGTAATGACTTCCAGATTTGAACTCCTGGAAGTTTGAGACTTCCATTGAAAATAAATTAACTGAACCCCTGCATGAGAGGCTTCTAAGTCGTGCTTGGCCTTCCATCAGGAAGGTTCCTGTGACTAAGTAGAGACCATTCTCCTTGATGGGCTAACCCCACCTGGACCCCCTTGCTCACCAAGTAAGGGGTTCAAGTGCTCCTGGACCTGTTGTTTACAGGTCAGCCATACTTGATAGTGGGGGTTTCCATCTGCACTTTCCGGTCTACCCTGAACCAGTAGACTTTACCTCCGACTCTTTCAGTTCCTGAGGTCCCTTTACATTACATTAGTACATGTCTTTGACACTATTAATTTTGGTCCTAGACCAAATTATGAGGCCAGGTTCTTGCCGCCTTCTAGAGTGGTTATGGCTTCCTGGCAGGCTTTCATTTTGTGTCCATTGCAGTTGTCTGCAAAGGGGTGAGTTACAACTCGAGCGCTTATCTTGTAGGCACTATGTTCTAGTTGCTCTTTACAAGACAGCTCTTTTTATTAGCAGGACAGTCCTTGGCTGTCCTTTCTGAGTGAACCCTATCTCCTGCCACCCTATTCAGGGTTGTTGGTTTTAGCTTGGTACTCTCCCACTAGTGTGAATGAGTAATGGAGACTTAGTCCAGGAAGATATGGAAATTACGTACTTACCGTAATCATTGATCTTTTTAGACAGTCTCCATCACTCATTCGCATGCCCACCCACCATCCACTGGGTTCACTGGTTTTTTTTCATAGTCCTATGGTTCAGACTGTGAGGACATTATTCTTTGACCTTTCTTGCAAAGGCCATCTGAGCCCTCTCAGGCCCAGAAACTCAGGATGAGTTATTCTCATTAGTTACGCTGCACCTCCTCTGTTGAAAAGGTACTGAGGCAGTTGGAGGGTCAATGGCGAAATAGCCTACACAGGCGCGAGCCAGTCTCGCGGTGCCGCGCATGCGTGGTCCTGTCTCGGCGCCGACCCTTCAGAAAATTTTAGGCTCCCGCTAGGTCCTAGCGCCCCCGGCGCTATCCCACTAGTGTGAATGAGTGATGGAGACTGTCCAAGAAGATCAAGAATTACGGTAAGTACGTAATTTCCATTTCTGGTTCCCCCAATCTCTGCAAAGCAGGGCACATTACTTAGTCTCTTTTTCTGTTCCCAAATTGTTCACAGCATGTGGGCATACAACTAGCTGCAGGGCACACAGATCTCTGCAACGCAGGGCACATTAACTTAATCTTATTCTGTTCCCAAATGTTCACTGCAGACGAAGGGCACACAAGTCAGGGGCACATAAATAAGTTCTGGTTCCCTCAAACTGTGCAAAGCAGGGCACATTTTTACTTAGTCACTTTTTCTGTTCTCAAATTCACTGCAAAGTCAAGAGCAGGGCACACAACTAGCAGAGCACAATTTACTTCTTGGTTACCAAGATCTTAAAGCAGGCAGGGCTGCTTACTTAGTCTTCATCTGTTCCCAAATGTTCACTGCAAAGACGCAAGTCAGACAACATAGTAGCAGGGCACATTACGCTCTGGTTTCCCCATAATCTCTGCAAAGCAGGGCACATAGTCTTTATTCTGTTCCCAAATGTTCACCGCAGTTACTGCTCACTGTTTGTTCCCTAATTCACTGCAAGAAGGGCATAAACTTAAAGTTCAAGGCAGGGCACCCATTCATGCCTTTGTTCTCCCACCACTCACAGTTCTCCCACCACCCACAGTCCAGCTCTAGGCCTGCCTGTTTGTTGCCATTCCACCCCCAATCTGTGCCCTGAAGTCTGTGTGCCCTCTTCCTCCTCCAGGCTCCCCAACCAAATGAAAATGTTTTACTTGTTTTTGCTGCTCTCTGATTCTGCTGTGCTCCTGCTGTCCTCTGTGGCCGCTGAATCTGCCTGTCTGGCCGTGCCTCGCCCTACAATGCAGCCGCTGCTCTCCGCCTCCATCCAGGTCGCCCTGTGCCCTTTTGTGGTCTCTTGGCCAGGCCTTCTCCTCTGGCTTCTCCCGTGCAGCCATCACCCTCCCGCTCCGCTTGTCTCCGACCACCTGCAAAACAAAAAGACACAATGTAAGTTAACTGGATGACGGCGCAACAACGATAAAAAAAAAAAATTGAAATAAAATAAAGAAAACTCGCCTTTGGACTCCCGCTCGACCTTCCGACACCTGTTTCCTCTTCTGGGTGCACTGCAAAAGGATTCAGACACGTTTCTCCCACACGGAGACTGGGTTGGGTGGGGCAGGAGTGTCACTGGACCAATATGGGAACAGCTCAGGGTTCATTGGGCGGGGCACAGAGGAGGAGGGCAAAAAATGGATACCAGGACAAAATTAAAAATATTAAAGTAACAGTGCCCAATAAGGCACTTTTACAGGATCCAGGACCAGTTGGCAATGATTAGCAATGACTGCTAATCATTGCCAGATTTGACTCGCTTTTTACCGATCTTGGGTCGCAAATTGCAATGCAAACCCACTTATTTTATGCTTTGTATGCCCCATCCCATATCAGGAGTGGAGCTTCTGGACACCCCCTCAGGGTACCATTGCCCAAGGCACGACCATCCCCCGGAGTCCGACTCAGCCACGTTTGACTGCTGGGATAGAAGGATATTCTCACTGGTGTGCCTCGGGCCTGTGTGTCTCAGTGCACCAGGCTGCCTACAGCACGCACCTGTGGGCAGTGCTGGGACAGCTCCTGGCATCAGTGCCTGATAGTGAGGCAACAAGGCATGCCATCGGCCTTTCCACATGTGACCTGGAGCGTGCGAGATACCAGTTAAGGGCATCTTATGACACCAGTGAGGTAGCCTCTAGACTTCTGGGAACAGTGGTCTGCATCAGGCAGACAGTGTGACTCCATCTTTCCAGGGTATTACCTCTGGCCTGGCATAGGGTGACTGCCTCACCAACTCACCATACTGGGGGGCTCACTTTTTCTCCCCCAGGGTCAGGCGAAAGTTAGAGGGGTGACTTTCCTTTCCCAGGCCATGGGAGCCTTCTCCTGCCCCTGACCAGTCTTGGGTCTCGCCAAATCCATGAGGGGCTCCCCCTTCTTGTTTCTCCCCCACAGGAGGCTGAGGGACCTTTCTCCCTCAGGGTGTGCCAGCACCTCCTAAGGTGGTGGCTTGGTACTCACTCACTAGTAGTGAATGGTGAAGACTGATCCCTTGAAGATATAAAAATTAGGTACTCACCATAACTCTCAATCTTCCAGGATATCCTAAACATTCATTACTGATTCCTGCCTACCCTCCTGCATGGCCAGACTTTTGGGCAGTGCCCCCCTTTGCCTTCCTCATTTTAACTTAAAAGGGCCAATTGCTAAGCTGGCACCCCAGAGGAACTCTTGGTTTCCTTCTTAAGTTCGGGGCAACTGCTGACAGCTTTGCCATCTTTTCACTCCTTCCTCTATAGAATCCCTGTTATATGAGTACATATGTTCTTACCCCAGGAATTCTACAATATTCCTAACTCTTGTAGTCAGCCTTTGAAGTAGAACTGCCTGGAGATAGAACGTTAGGCTAATGATGGAACCATCATTGGCTCGTGCCACTTATTCAAATGCTGCCCTTATCAACTGCTACATTCTAAAACCCCTCGGATTCCTTTCTCCGCCTGCCAAGTCAAAATGCCTTGGAAACTTCTCCACACAGTCATTTCGAAGTGCTGCTTCTGTAATTGTAAGTATTTTCTTTTGTAATTTTCATTTGCTGCCTTTATTTTATGTTTTACTAGTAAACCGTTAGAGTAGGAATTGTGTTTTTCTCGGTTTCTCTCGGTACGGAATAAACGCTGAGGAACCGAGGTTTTGTTAGTTTAGTCAGATTTTTTTGTTTGTTTGTTTTTTTTAACTTGTAGGCTTTTATTGCAAGTTCAGGACATAAACCAGCATTTTAACATTTACAATGCTTGTTATAAACAATCAAGTGTACATTTATTAACAAATATGTAATTTACCTCACAGTCAGAGTTTTTTGACTAAAACTTTGGTAGCTTAAGCCGGCCCGGTGGCACTGAGGGTTGAGGCACTGGATGCCACACCTCACACCACGCTGGCAACCTGGGTTCTGGCATGAGCTCGGGCTGCCGGGGGTTGGCTGGGGGGTGGGGAAGGAGCTGATTGAGCTGCCAGCTGTCCTCTTCGGGAGGGTTTAGAGGGACTCCTTGGTGCTTGGTTGCCACCTGGTGGAGGCTGGGTGGCAGTGTCATGCCAAGGAGCCCAGGCGTTAGGCCGGGGAGGGGGGCAGAAGAGGCCATCACTGGAGCCATGGTGCATGTGTGCGCCTCCACATGCACATGCAGCCACGTTCCGGGACCTTGGGTAACAGAGTAGAAAGTGTGGATATGCGGGGGTCGAGCAAGGATGATGCCTCCGGGCCAGCTGCAGGGATCCGCCGGGCCACGCATAGCGTGTTAAGTGTCTGAAAGACCCCAGAGTCAGTGAAGGCTGGCCGACATAAGCTACGGCCCACTGCGGAACATAAAAATTAATATGGAAAAAAAACAATGGTAGCTTTACCTAAATTGAATTAATTTTTTTATCTGTAAAGAACCAATAAATCCGGTTCTTTGTCTGTTTATCCCGTTCTGATCAGAACTTCCTCAGTTTCAGAACTGACCGCAACCGCTTTAAAAAAAAAAAAATGTAAGAAAATCCTAAAAAGAAAACTGGTCCCATGGGGTTTAAAAATTGTACAAAGTGTGGAGATGTTTTTGCCAAGGCTGCCAAACGTGACTTATGTGTTGTCTGCCTTGGTGAGGAACATTTCTCTGCTGAGTGTGACATCTGTAAGTCTTTCTTCCAAAAGATGCTTGAAAAACATTGGGGGAGGCTTCACAAAAAGTTGTAGAAGGGTGCTTCAGGCTCTGCCAAGGCTTCACCCTCAAAAAATGCGGGTGAAACCGCTATTCCTAAGCAAGCAACCCCTGATAAGGGTGATACCTCAACCAGTGAACCGGTTGAATCTCTGGTTCCTTCAAAAAGACTATAGAAAACAAAGCACACTGAACCCTCTGCTGAAAAGCCTAAGGGGACTTCTGCAGTTCCTGGCACTTTGCCTACACCTGAGGATACTACCCAGGAATTCAAAGTGATTCAAGTTTAACAGGGCTGGTACCCTGGTTCCTCAAGCACTGGTTCAAACCCCGGTCAGCAAACAATTTCCTCGAGTCCAACCTCACTCCAGGAATGCATGGAGTATGAGGAAGAGGAGGATTATGATGAAGAAGGAACCCATAGAACCTGAAGTTTCCGATAAAAAATTTGGATCTCCATCCAGGGCATCTGAGGACTTTTCCTCCCATTTCTCCTTTGTCAGGAAAATGGTTGATGCTCTGGATATAGCCACTAGTGAAGTGGTAGAAGATGAAGAGGCGGTGGAGTATCTGGAGCTTATGGGGCTAACATCCTTTAAAAATTGCTGCTCCCGATTAACAGATTCTTTAAGAAAGATATCTTAAAAATTCGCAGACACCAAATTCTGTTCCACCTCTAAGAGGTCTGATAAAAAGTATCAATTGGATAGGGAGGGGGCTGAGTTTTTGTTTACTCACCCCGACCATCAAGGTGTCACAGACTGCAGCATGTGACAGGGCAAAGGTGCCCCTGGCATCACCCCAACCCCCCGAGAAGAATTCTAGAAAGCTGGACAGTATGGCCAAAAAGGGCTACCTGTCAGCTTCATTGGCTATCAGACAGGCCAGTTATCGGGCCTATGCTGCACAGTATCAAAGATCACTGTGGCAGCCTGTCTTGGCTATGTCTGAGAAAGCTCAATTTGGTCTCTCCGCTGATTTGGCTGAGACTGCCAGGTTCAGCCTGGAGGCTGCAAAGTATCATTTTCAGAAGGCAGCAGATGCAAGTGACACTGTTGCCAGGTGTATGGTCCTCTCTGTGGCTCTAAGAAGGTTTGTTGGCTCAGGGCCACAGACCACGTAGATACCCAGACAAAAGCCATGGATTTTTCTGTAGAAAACAACTCCTTATATGGGGATAAGACGGAGGTCTATATGAAAAAGGTGAATGAGTACAAAGTCACCTACAGGAGAAATTCTGCCAAAGTGAGAGCTTCACCTTCCACCAGACCTTATGGAAGGGAGGCAGGGTAGAGCTAATTACAGCAGGCCTTTTATCAGGCTCAAGCTGTCCCCAATACCAACAGTACACTCAGCATACAGGGTACTTCAGAGGTAGGGGCAAGGGAGTCTAGGTGTGGCTCCCAGGTGGGACAGGCTCAGCCCCAATCCAAGCAGAATCCCTGACTTGCTTACTGGGCCACCTCCCAGTCCCTGTAAGGGGCAGACTGGCTCACTACTTCCAGGCTTGGAAAAACATAACCATAGATAAGTGAGTTCTGGATGTAGCAGGTCAAGGTTTGTCCATAGGTTTCAAATCCTTTCCCCAACTAAGAACAAGGGTTTTCAAACCTGCTTCAAATACAGAGAAGAAGGTGTTGGAAAAGGAGGTGCAAAGTCTGCTCTTGTCCAGGGCAGTGGAACCTGTTCCTCCTCAGCAAAAAGGAAAAGGTTATTACACAAGGTGTTCCTAACCCAAAGAAAAACAGGGAGTGGCGGCCTATTCTAGACCTAAGGTTCCTGAAGTCAAAGTTCAAAATGGTAACCTTGGCAATGATTCTACCAGCCCTTCAAAAAGGAGACTGATTGGCCTCCTTGGACCTAAAAGATGCTTACTTCACATCCCCATAAGGGAGTCCCACAGAAAATACCTCAAGTTCAGACACCCATCAGGCCATTACCAGTTCTCAACACTACCATTTGGTCTCACCTCACCTCAGCCCCAAGAATGTTCACGAAGTGCTTAGCAGTAGTGGTAGCACATCTGAGAAGACTAGGTGTCAGTGTTCCCCTATCTGGACGATTGGCTGTTGGTGGGAAAATCACTGCAGTGGGTGAGGATCACTTGCAGGTAACTTAAAACTCTAGAGTCCTTAGGGTTCCTAATAAACCTAAAAAGTCTGTCCTACAACCAGTGCAGGTTCTGCAATTCATATGGGCAAAATTAGACACCCTGAAGGGAAGGTGCTTATCTGCCTCAGGACAGGGTAAGCAATATCCTACAAATTGCTGGCTCTTTCAGTCTGCACAAGCCAAAGACAGCAAGGCAGTTCTTACAGCTACTGGGACCCATTGCTGCAGCAATAGGCACAGTCCTGGGTTCCAGGTATTGTAATTATTATTGCCAATTTCCTTTCCCTTCATCTCCTTCTCCTTAATTACTAAGGTAGGTTGAACCTTAGTAATTCACCTACACAATTATTGTAATTAATATTGCTAATTGCCATAAGATTATTGTACCTAATATTGCTAGTCGTATTTCTCTCTTCCTGATGACTTGTATTTATTGCACAACGCTGTGTAATATTACTAGCTCAGTGTTGTCTGATTGTACATTCACTGATATGTATATATTGTCTAACATGTTATGTAAGATCTGTATATAACTTTGAACTAAATGCAAATGTAAGAACTTAATTCAATTATTTACCTTGCCTAGATCCACCTATATTTATATATAATGTGTTCCTATGTGCTATATTTAATGTATCAGCTTGGTGTCAATTGTATATAACGTGTTCCTATGTGCTGTATTTAACATATGAACTCATTGTCAGCTGTTACTTGTACCTTGCCCAGGTGCACCTTGGAAATTAGTTTTTCTCAAAGGTGTTTCATCTGGTAAAATGAAGATTTGATTGATTGATTCCAAATGAGGGATATACAGTTCCACCTCAGGACACATTGGTGCCAAAGGAGGGATCCTCTCTCACAGCTGATTCCAGTAACAAGGACATTACTGCAAGCCCTCCAGTGGTGGAAGGATGGAGACAGTCTAAGAGAATGGGTTCCCTTCCAGAAAGAGTCCCTCAGTGATTCTCACAACAGACACATCGCTGCTGGGTTGGGGTGCCCACCTAGGGAGCACACCACCCACGGAAACTGGTAAAGTGCAGAGTCACTCCAGCACATAAACCTGAAGGAGCATAGAGGCAGCATTACTAGCCTTGCAGGCCTTCACACCATTGGTGAAGGCAGAGTGTACAGGTCTGAACAGACATTACCACAACCATGTACTACATAAACAAACTGGGAGGAAAGGTCCAACCCCTGTGCACAGAGGGGCAATGAAGATTTGAGCTTAGCTCACTCAGAGCTTCACTGCAAGCTATTCATCTGCCAGGCAAGGACAACACCCTAGCAGATGCCCGAGTCAGATCAACCAGGCCCATCATAAATGTACCTGAACAGGCAGGTGCTGGAGGTAGTGTTCAGAAGGTGGGGCACCCCAGAGATAGATCTCTGCATCCCTCGAGAACCACCACCTGCCACAGTATTGTTGCAGACCACTAGCCAGGGGTACAATACCCCTGGATGCTCTTACTCTGGACTGGTCAGGGAGGCAGCTATATGCCTTCCCTCCTTTTCTGCTGATCTTCAGAGTTCTGATCAAACTCAGATCCCAGCCAGCATCAATGATCTTGATAGTACCAGATTGGGCAAGGCAGCCATGGTACTCTCTGCTGCTCTCCATGTCTGTGGAAAAGCCAATACCCCTCCCTCGGGGGCACAACCTGTTAACCTCCAACCAAGCGAGGATCCTGTACCCGAACCTCCGATCCCTCAGGCTCAAGGCAAACAGTGTTTCTGGTAGCCATCCCTTCTGCCAGAAGGATTAGTGAGCTTCAGGCTCTGTGTGTCAAAAAAGATGATCTCTCAGTCCATAGGGATAAGGTAGATCTTACTTCAAGAGGGTTCTTGCAGTAGGTCATTACAGATAGGACTGCGCCTCCTGGCATCAGGACCACATGGCAAACTTCTAGCTAGCAATGCATAGCGGGGGACCACCCCCGGCGTCACTTGACAGGATGTCAGCATGACACTATAAAGGGGGCGGTCCCCACACCCGCCCTCCAGTTCTTTCCCACCGCCGACCTGAATCAGTCGAACCTCATGGAGAACTTCGCCTCAGCCGACCACCATTTTTCTGGTTAACGGTATATTTTTTTCTGTCTTCCTAGTTCCTTTTGTCGCTATTGCATTCTTCTCCCTCACCCTCAAAGCTCATCTGCTAAAGAAAAGCTTGGTGTCCATAGAATAAGATCTGCAGGAGCTGCGAGAACATGCCTCCTCTCCCACTACCAAGCAAAAGAAGAAGAAGGAGAAGGAGAAGTGCCGGGACCGGGATTAGTCGTCCTCTGTCCAGAGCCGCCAGACGAAGAAGCAGCCTCTGAGGAGGTGTCAGCCTCTGTGAGTATCCCTCCTGTCTGGTCTCCATCTGCCTTGGTGGATCGGTTGTCGGCCCCTCCTCCCTCCTGCAGTTGTCAAAGGGGCGGAAGGGCATCCTTCCCAGGAGGGGTTCAATTTCTGGGACTGTTAGCAGCACTCTGGCTGATAAGCTGCCTGCGGGTTCCACCGAAGTGTGCACGGCCCCGGGTTGTCAGCTGGACTCTGGCTCCTCTGCTGTCGCCGACCCGACTGACAAGTGGGACGGCTCCTCCGGCTCCGCTCGGGTCACGGCCGACCGGGGTCAGTCGCCGGCTCACCCAACAAACCGCTTGGCAGAGGCTCTACTGTCTGATTTTGGGGACTTCCCTGGCAGTGATCAGAGCCAGCTGCCAGACCCTACTTTTTCTCTCGAGGGTTCTCCCTCCAGGGATTCTTTGCCTCTGATGTAACCCGACCCCTCGTTCTCCCTTGATTCCTTACAGGAGAAGAGTGGTGTGTCCTTGGGGATTTCTTCCCAGACGTTGGGTACTTTGCTGGCTGGATCTTTCGCTGTCCCAGTGGACCTGTCGACGGGGGTCACCCCTCCCAGATCCCCCTTGCACACTGCAGATCTGCATTCAGATTCAGTGGTCCTTCCGTCACCTAACCCCTTGACGTCGGATACCCTAGGGGAACCTACACCTCGGAGCTCTTTCCTGATTGTCGACCTCCCAACCCGACAATGGTGGGTGTGCCGGTCGACATCCTGCTGCCTACCAGCTCTACAGGTACGCCTATGCCTCTTGCTCCAATGCCTTAGCTGGCAACAGGTCCCTCTGGGGTCCCTACCCCTTAAGACCTGCCATCGGCCCCTCGGCACCTAGCGGTCCTTTGGCTCCGCCCCCTGCTGGTCCGGTGATCCCTCCATCGGCCGCACACCCCCCGCACCAGGTATCTGTCCTCGAGCTACCAGTCACCCACCTATGCAGCTGGCACGTGCCGCACGGCTAGTTCTTTTTTCAGGGTTACAACCCACAGGGTTACCCTTATTGCTGTCCTTACTCATGCTACCCCTATCACCTCATTCTGGATTCCCAGGATACCAGCCACCTCCTCCACCTGCTCCACAGCCTCCGGCGGACAGGTCCCAGGCTGACAAGCCAGAATCCATTCCTGCTTGGTGGAAGGATGCAAGTCACAGCTCTTACAGAAGTTGGCCCGCGGAGCCTATACCCGGTCCTTACACGGCTCCCGGTCATCCCCAGGAGTCTTTCCCTGCCGACACCGGACGTCGGACAGAGGCCTGCCAGGTGCTTCCAAGAGCCTTGCCAGGTGATAGACCCATAGAGGGCATGTCAGATAAAGTCTCTTCTCCCAGCAGACCAGTATCATCTAACTCAGACTCTGATTCAAATTCTTCAGAGAGTTCCAGTTCCCGGTCTCCTATAGAGCCCCAGCTGAAGGATTCCCTCAAGTCCCCCACTGAAGGACCTTTCCTTTGCCGACGTCTTCTGATCTGTTCCGACCACATGTGGATGGGCGATCCAAGAATTGGATCCCACGAGAAAAAGGCTCGCCGAGCACCTGGACATCTCTGATGTGGACCCCCTACCCATCCCTCCTTGGACAGGGCCGCATGAGGACTTCACTTCTACCATCTGGCAGCAACCGTCCTGTACCTCCAGTCTCTAAGAAGGCCAACAGGACTTACCACCCCCAGAGGGTTTCTCACCTCACTATGCAGCCCATGCGGATTCCATAGTGATCACGACAGCCTGTTTACTGGTCAAGCCAAAGCACCTGACTGCCTCTCCACCTGATAAGGAGTCCAAACAAATGGACCAGTATTGCTGCAAAGTTTCTTCCTCCAGTTGTGCTCTGAGGTCACTGAATTACATGGCCCACATGATTTCCTTCCAGAAATCATCCCTATCAGACCTGGAATCAGACATTCTGGCCATTCCAGACCAAGATCTTGGGGACAGATTCCTCAAAGAGGTGAGGCTTAATAAGTCCTCCGCACCATGCACTACACGCCACATATGACTCAGTAGACTCCGTGACACGTGGTACTGCCTTGGGTATTTGCCTTAGAAGGCTCGCATGGCTGCGCTTGGCAGGCTTGGCACAGGATGTCCAGTCCACTCTACTGGATGCCCCCTTTCAGGGCCCCATCCTTTTTGGGGAGGATGTTAAGGACATCATCATGGAGTTTCAGGATAGTGGTAGGTCCGTTCGAGACATCTGCTCCCTCTGTCACTCCAGTGCTAAACCCAAGCAGCCTTTTCGCCGTCAACCACGAAAAAGGAACAGACAGCCCCCAGACAGACAGACAGGGCAAATTTCATGCCCCAGGCTCTGGGGCGCCAGCCCCCGCCCCCAGCCAAATCTCACAGGGCAGCGGGAGGCCACCAGCCAGCCCTCCTCTCTGCTTCCTGACATGCGGGACTCCCCTCCACCCTTTCCAGACCTGTCAGTGGAACCGGTGAGGGGAAGGTTCGCCCTCCACCTCAGAGAGTGGGAGGCAGTCACCTCATACACTTGGGTGTTGCAGATGATCGCAAGAGGGCACTCAGTCTAGTTCCTGGACCGACCCCCAGACAAGCCTCCAGGATGGTCACACTACCCGTCAACCTACTGTCTGGTGGTGTGGGAAGAATTTCAGGCTCTTCTGTCAAAATCAGCAGGGAAGAAGGTATTACTCCCACTTCTTCCTGGTTCCATGTTGACTCTCCATGGACTCCTACCCTGCTTCTCAGGATCAGTGGCTGTGCTCACTGGACATGCAGGTTGCTTACCTGCACATTCCTGTCTTCCCAGCCCGCTGCTGCTTCCTCAGGTTCATGTTCCAGGGGAACCATTTTCAGTTCAAGGCTCTCCCCTTTGGCCTGTCTTTGGCACTTCGGGTTTTTACCAAGTGCCCAGCGGTAGTGGCAGCAGCCTTATGCTGCAAGGGGATATATGTGTTCCCAAATCTGCAGGACTGGCTTCTGTCAGCCCTGTCTCAGGACGACTGGCTTCTGTCAGCCCTGTCTCAGGACAGTTTGAAGGAGTCCCTCACCTTCACCCTGGACCTGTTTTCATGACTTGGCATTATGGTGAATTACCCCAAGTCCAACCTTTCTCTCTCCCAGTGCCTACAGTTTATTGGGGTGGTGCTGGACACAGTCCAGGACAGGGTCTTCCTCCTTCAGACAGAGCAGATACTCTAACTACAAAGCTTCTGCTGTAGCCAATTCTTGCTGGACTACAGCTCACTCTGTTCTTCGACTGTTGGGTCTGATGGCTGCTGCCATTCCCACAGTACCGTTGGCCCGACTGCACATGAGGGTGACCCAGTGGACATTCAGGGTCCAGTGGGACCAGCACTTGGATGACCTGGACCACAGAGTCCTGGTCTCCCAACAGCATGAAGAGGGATCTACTTTGGTGGCAGGAGGCATTCCATCTCTCCTCTGGGGTCCCCTTTCAGCCCCTTCCCTTTCCATGACCCTCACGACAGACACCTCGAATCAGGGTTGGGGAGCGATTTGGGAGACCACTGCACCCAGGGAAGGTGGGACCACCAGGGAGATGTGCGGGAGGAGGTGGGGAGCCACATTGCTGCCGAGATCGGGCTGCAGTGCGTCGGTCCCCGGCAGCTGCTGCCTGGCAGGGCACCAGGAGCAAGTCCTCGGGGATCGGCGCACCTACATGCTAATGGCATGCGAATGGGGCTATAATGACATGCAAATAGGCCCCCTGTGCCTTGCATGTAATATGGCCCCATTGCATGTCACCTTTTGAATATCGTGATTTTGCGCGCATAGGCGCCCAATGGTATAACGCCACCGCAAGTTGGCTGCTCCACTCTGTCAACTTGCGCTTGCGCCTTCCCCACCCTGCGCCATGCACAGTGGCTATGGCTGGGGAGGCGATATTCAAAGGAGTTGCTCAATAGCACAACTCCTTTGAATATCGCACGGGACACACCCCTGCACATCTATTTTGCGCAGCGCAAGGACTTGCACCTTTGAATGGTGCAGTTTGAATATCCAGCCCACTGAGCCAAAGCTCATTTCTAGGTGCGATCTGGGAGGGGGAAACAACGGGGTTCCAAGCCAAAAAGAAAAAAGCTATAATGTACACTTAGTTATTCATTTATACATTTACTTATTTATTTGAGGGTAGGGAGGTGGTGGAGAACAGGTCAATCTAACAAGGTGCAATAAATACAAAACAATAACAACTGTAGAAGAAGCAAATACCAGGTGCAGAGAAATACATTACAGTAAGGTGCATGAAGTTAAATAAATCTGCAACTGGACAAAAGCAATACACATATGGAGAAGGAACAGTACTGTAAATTGGTGAGGGTAGATGGGGGACAACTACGCAGTGCAAATGCGGGGCAGGAGAGAGCCATGTCTGGAGGGTGGTGGTCAGCAGCTTTTGACATGATAAATTATATCAAGATAAAACAAAGAAAATGCAGTTGCAAATTGAGTAATGTACTATACAGCAGCACAGACCTACAACATTTAAATTATACTGCTAAGCTTCCTCATTTAAAATGCAGCTGCTGGCCATGTGTACTGCTTCTGGGAATATATACATGCTTCTCATGAACATATTGTATTCATGACAATGAATTATTGTATAGTGCACTTGATTTGCCTACGCACCTGTAACCTAATCCAAAATCTGTGCACAACTTTAAAAGTTCTGTAGCTACTGCACTTAAATTACAATATGCCTGACTATGAATCCGATGATAGGTACTTGCCTAAGCATTTTGTATAATTGAAAACAGACCTTAAAAGACAGGGGGTCTGATTCCAAGACAGCGATGAGAGCAAGGTGCAAAGTACACTAGTACGTAATGTTACGCCAAAATCCCTACGACATGTGAGCTGCACCATATTCCAAGGGAATCACCAGATACGACGGAAAGTGCAGAAGCACGCATGTTGCAAATTATGCCCGCAAGACATGGCGTAACTCGCAGTAGCAGTACGCATGTCACAACTCGCAATACTGTCAGAAGTACATACTTTTCAACTGTCCCACAGTACATGGCACTGTTCCCTACTGTACATCCCATCACTTCTCTGTTCCACAGTGCAATGCCTTGTCCCAAAGTCTGTGTTTGGCTATTGTGCCACATGCTATGGTACATGTTGCACCAGGTATGTATTTCACTTACTATTGGCCTGTCTGGCCATGCTGCTACCTATTTCACTGTGTTCTGGGTTTCCCAGGGCATGTTTGCTTTGGTGTTCCACTGTTTGCCCATTAGTTCCACATTAGGGGATTCGGGGCCTACTGGTTGGGGGTATGCTGCAGTCTGGCTTTGTGGGGGGGGGTTTCTATGGCCTATGCTCTGGTTAGGACAGCCTTTCCTTGTTCTAACTTACGTTACCATCTTCTGGCATGGTTCATTACACCACCTGTTCTGGAATAGCAGTTCCATGGTGCTGGTGTGTTACGCATGTTGTAAGCCACATTAAGCAGTGGCGTAGGCATTCTTTGGCATAACTGCGGTGTACATTGCATTTGTCATAGAAGTTGCAGGTTGCAGCATAAGTGTTCTTTTGGAATTGTGCATGTTGCAAATAGCTGGCGTAACTTGCGATTTGCACTATCAGGATTGGCGTACTGCAGTTACACCTGGCGTAACTGTCTTGGAATCTGGCCCAAAGTATCTGCATTGCAACCATCCAGGGAAACTGAAGACTCCCTGTCAAAATGCTTTTCAATAATGATTCACTGCAATTCCTGGATCTTCTCCTGCTTTTACTTTTTGAAGTACTGCTGTACTGGTCCAAGGTGTGACTCCTTCTGCTTATACTTTTAAACTATTGCACTGATCTGTACTTCATGCTGTTGCCTACAGCTGATGAGCTCCAATACAAGCAAACTCAGTTAGGTCCTGAAGTACTGGCTGAATAACCTCATATCAGTCAGCGCTGAATCCACAGGTGACTGGCAAAAATGAAAACAGTAACAGTTACAAAACACAACAAGGACTCTGGGAGCAAGTATAGATGTTCAACAGTCTGTCTGTCATACTGTGCTACTTCTTTAGCTTCTGCCAAGGTTCAGAACTAAACAGGCCTGCTACAGCAGCATACATGCACTGCACAAGAAAAATACCTATGCTACAGTGACAGTAAGAGCTCCTGGTGACAATCAGCTATCTGAAACAAGCTGTGTTGAATAATAACAGTGAAACAGCGCAGCAGCGGAACTGTCATTTCAGTGTTTCTCTCTCTACAGCTCTCATCATACTCAAGCAATAAGGCATGACAAGGCGTTGGTTGCACTATGTTTACCCCATGGTCAGGAGTGTTGTAAGGCACATTGCAAAGTAAAATGGGCCCAGAGGCAACTTTTAAAAAACAAAGACTAAACATTTTCAAACTCACAGAAATGATAATAAAATGTGAAATAATCCCTCCACAGATGTTTTTCAACTGTCAGTCTCCTGCCTTGCTTCAGATTCAGTACACTGTGTGATTGTTCACCATGGAATAGAAGAATTCAAAGCTCTGCATTATTTCAGTAGTAGAATAGTAGAATGCTCCCTCCCCCCACCTCACACACACACGGAATGGTGACATGGAATACATGAATTAAAAATTCTTCAGAGTTCCACTGGCATACACACACAGACAGACACACACACAAAGTTTTCAGGTAGAGCCACAACTTTAATTTTGTCATTTGCCTGGTAAGGAGCAGGGAGTTCTCTGTCAAACTGGTGGGGATAGGAAGGGGATTTTTCATGGTCATCAAAGAAACACCAGCATAAATGACAAGCATCTGCGATAAACATGGTTTGTCTTATCTTGTCTGTCTGCTGTTCCCTTAAAACTGCCACACCATATCTCCAATAATCATGGTGACACTTCTGTAAATGATTACAACCATTCCATAATGAGAGCCAGTTTCTGAAAGGAAAATGGGTGGGGGTGGGGGGAAGCAAATGGGAATGTTGAACAAGCATTACACAGCAACACTTGTAGCCAATCAGCATCAAGAATTCTCCCTTCCCATTTTCTAAAACAAGTACATTACCCTGTCATCTTGGAAAAAAAATATCATCCCTCAGCTTAGAGCTCGGGGTGAGGGGGGAGGTCTGATTTTCAAAAGACCTAGTATGGCCCTTTAACTAAGTCCCCATGTGAAACTTGCTGATGCAGAGAAAAACCTTGCACAACTGACAATGTTATTTTCAGCATTTTGTTTATGTATTGGTGGGGTTGACTGTTTTTAACCAGGAACAGTATGCAAAAAAATACTATTTTTAATACTACCAGTTGTAGCAGTTTTGCACAACCATGTAAACTAAATCTGTGCAAGCTGCTCTAAACTGTGGAAAAGGTTGCAAAAAAAAAAAAACAGTGTTTTTGAACACTGTGTGCATGCCATATTGCAGTTCTGCAAGGGTACCCACCCTTACGCAACTCCGTATGAGCACATGCACAGGTATTCAGTTTTTGAAAATCTGGCCCAAGGTTCATTAATGTGCTGTACCTGTATCTTCAATGTACCTGGTTTTGGGTAGCTCTAATTATCCTTTCACTTCCAAAGAGCACTAAACGCATCACATGAAATTTCTTAAAAATAGTAACCAACCTTCACAGGTCCATCAAAAGTAAAGCAACAGAATATTATGAGAGTAGTTCTAATATTAAAATGAATTTTGCATTTCTGCTACTGACATTCCATGGATCACCTGCAAGTTTTCTCACAAAGTCTTTTGTACCCACAGGCTGGTAGCTAGAGTACACTTACTAGATCAGCAAACTTTTGTCTCCTTTCACAGGACAAATAGGAATAGTGTATTTCTCCAAAAAGGTGGCCTTATGACACAACAGCAACAGTACAGGTTTTCTACATTCAAAGTTGAAAAACCACAGCAGTTTTCATGGCAAGCTTCTAATAGTACTGTTCTCTCTTTGAGAGCTAATCCCTGACCCATCCAGCTCAAAGAGCCATCATTCTCTTCCCCTCCTCATAAGAGTCAACTGAAAGAGGACCAAGGAGCACGATGTCATATTCCAGTCTGACAGTACTGAAAATATGTCCTCTTAGTTAACTGCACCTATGACCTTCCTCCTTTAAAATAATGAATCCCCAGTCTGTTCTCAGACAGAAGGAGTGTCTGTGTTATCTCTAGTATTGGTGCCAGCTCTAGAAAAGTGGGACATAATTCATTCTTTGCAGGATTCACAAACATCTTGTATTTCTATTGCTTAATGATGCATTTAACTGTTTTTAGGACCTTAACCCATTAATATCTTGTTTCCCACTGCAGTAATAACCTCGCATAGATCCTTTTCTTAAAAGTAGAATTTTTTAAGTCTAAGGGGTTAACCTGCAAGTTCTTGATGAAGGAACAGGTACTGGGACCAAAACCCTGGCCCTAGTACACAGATTTATTTTTCATAGCTACCGGGGCTCCACCCCTGCAAGCCCCAGCTTAATTCCAACAGTGGGGAGACTCCTTC
The DNA here is from genome assembly GCA_016271365.2 of Neoceratodus forsteri. Classification (NCBI taxonomy): domain Eukaryota; kingdom Metazoa; phylum Chordata; order Ceratodontiformes; family Ceratodontidae; genus Neoceratodus; species Neoceratodus forsteri. The sequence goes on from JADMNL010000040.1 coordinate 2,541,616, forward strand.
TGATTAGGATCACCACCCCAGCAGTATGTTTACCCTTATTGGAGGCAAATGCCACATTCCTGACCCATATCCTGCATAGCTTTAAATGTTCCCCTTCAGATAGCCTGGTCTCTTGCAGAAGTCCAATATCACTTCTTAAATGTCTTAATTCTTTAAGAACCTTTGCCCTTTTTATTACAGAGCCCATGGCTTTAACATTATGTGTACCTATATCTAAGTCTTTACTCATTGTTGCCTGAGAGTTTTTGTTGGCTTTATTCCAAACTTCCACACTGTATTCTGTAGTATTCCAGTTCTATTGTATGGTGTACATACTTCAAATGGTGCCACACTTCTCAATGAGTGGATAGTGAATCTACCTTCAACCAGCATTATTGGATCTAGTCCAGTCCAGGAGAATAACTCCCCCTCTAGTTGCATGTCTGGCTTGTAAAACTCTCATGGGATTGCATAAAAGAATAAGTACACACAAATGATGGTTCTATGTGATAATGGCGAACGCCTAAAGGCGATCACTGTTATCGCACAGTCAGAGTGCCAAAAACATTTTTGGCACTCTGACAACAACACACAGGACAACAGCACGGGACATGTATTTTAATGCTTTCTGGGGGCTGCACCCCAAAGGATTCTCAACTCAGGGGGTGCATGTGGGGGGTGAAGCATTAAAAATAAAGGTTCAGGCAGGGTGCAATAAAATCACACCAGTGCCTGGACCTGAACCTGGTACCTCACCCACTCCAACCACTAGCCAACCCCTGATGCCACGACACAGCTCGGCAATCCACCACAGTGCCACCCCCTACAGCTCCTCCACCCCATTCCCAGCCCATACTCACCATGCTCGCTCTCCCCCGCAAGTGCGTACACACATAGCAACATCCTGTTGCCCAGTTCACCCACCCCCTCATCCACTCGCCCTACCCTCCCATCGCTGTGAGGGATTGTGCTGAGAAGGAGTCACCATTATGGACAGCACCCTTCCCCATGCACCCACCTCATGGGATACCACAAAGGACAACACATAAAACATTCAGGTTCCCCAGCAAACCTAGGAAGTCAAACCTTCCTCCTTCCCCCTCCCCCACCCTGGTTTGGCAATGATGTCCAACAACCCTGGAAACCCCTAAATTGTATACCAGCATGTAACATTGCAACATTATCAGACAGAATAATAATAACAACAATAAGTAACATTTTCAAATAACGCCCACCGTAACCATTGGTGGATGCAGTAGAACATGTTCGAAAGAAAATAACAGTGGTGGTGTTCTGACTCTCCCCCACACTGCTCAGGAGAGAATAATCAGTACACCATGTTAAACCAATAGGCTTGTGGCGGGAGAACCCTCCTTCTCCTCCTCCTCCTCAGGGGGGAAATGCCCAAGTTGAGCCCTTGCTTGGGCAAGCTCCACCTGCTGCTCCAAAACCCCACAGTAAGTGGTCCACTGAAGTGGTGGAGTGAGTGATTCCACAGCAGAGGCCGCCCCCACCACTCCGGTGGTGCATAATGTAAAAATAACATTGACTGAATTAGAGATAAGGGAGGTAGCATGCCCCTCCACCTCCATTTTAAACCTGTGTGTATCCTGCTGTGAATACTGACACAGCCTCTTAAGCTGTTTGCCCTTTGATGAGCAAGAGCTTCTTTGCCAATGGTAGCTGCTTGAATAACTGGGTGTGAAAAGAAAATCAACAAAATTGTGTATATATATACATTTGCCCCATATCCCCCTCTTTTTAGGATACATAAGCCCCTAGTTAGCAGTCCCAGAATCTTGAGGCTGACACTGTCTCTCCCACTTTTCCTGTAGTTGCCCCTCCCCAGTCCTGTCCTAAAACAATCATATGGTTAGCCTTGGGGGGGGGCAGGTTATGTCCTGAGAATTCTGATCTTTCAAAAGAATCCAACTGCTCTCACCTTCTACACAGTTCCATTGTATTTATGATGATGGGCGGAGTGTCAACCCAGTCCTTCAACTTGTTATAACCGCATCCAAGATAGTTGTCACAGCACTTCTGTTCTGTGCATGCTCCTCTTCTTGCCCCTCCCAGTTGTGCCAAAAGTTACTGTACTCTAAAGCTAAGTGGGGGGAGAGGTCTTCACAGTCCGTGCTAATATGCTTAGTCAATGGTGAACCCAGTAATCACTAATAAGAAATACAGTCTCTCTGGGGTTTCCTATCGATTGATTGGTCTGCTATGATTCCTTTGGTGCTATACTGGACCTTAGTTTCCTGCCCCTGCACAGTGTCCTTTCCCTTTAGTGCAGGATAGGTCCACTATCTCAGTCCTGTCTCAAAATCCAGTCTCATGCCACCTCCCTCTGCCTCGAGGACAAAAAAGTCAAGTTGTTCCCCTACCCATGTTGGAAGGTTTGCACCCCAGGTGTGCTCATGATTAAGAGAAAGTGAGACTGATCATTTTGCCAACGACCTTCGGTAAACACTGAAAGGGCTGAGCAGCGGTTGACAAAAGAGGGGGCCGGGTGGCATACTCAACATAGTCTCATACTCCCTAGTTCACTGCAGCTCAAAGGTGTAAAAAAAGTCTGTTCCAGTACTCACTGTGTAACATTTAGCCAGTTGATGTATTTCAGTTCCAGGTTTTCTTGTGCCGCTTGTATAGTTTTTTAAGATCAGTTTGGAGATCTAATAGGATGTTTGCACGTGGTGATCCTTGCTTCTCCCCACCTTATCCTTTCCCTGAAAGTGTCCAAACCATTTACTGCACTTCTTTTGTGTGTCTCCTTTGGCTGTTCTGGCATAGGTATCCCATGTGTCTCTAACAGTTTCCTTGCCTGCAACAGAGATTGGTATACCTTGACTCCAGACTCCTCATGGACTATTAGTTTTGCTGGCTACCTTATTTGTGTTTTAATTTTCATTTCTTTAAGATGTTCAATGACATTCAACACCAGTTTTCTTTTCTTCATTAGTTCTGGAGGACATTCCTAATCAACATAAATCCTCTTCCCACTGAAATTCAGGTCTTTTTCCACCCAAGCCTTTCTCATTATCGCTTCCTTGATCATTTTAGAAATGTTACCAGGATTGAGCGTGGTGGTGCATCTGCCTTGGGTTCTGGGCAGAGGGTACGGTGAACATACTCAATCTCTATTTTAAAATCTGCAGGGAGACCCACTCTTGCTGCATTCAGGCCTCCAAAAATGAGTTTATTAGGGGTGATCTGAATCCTCCGGGAACCGAATAATCTTAATTTTTTCCTCCTGATTCTGGCCTTGGAATCTTCAGCCTGTTCTGAGAATTTTCTTTCACTCTTGCACAAAAACATCACCACTCTGCTTAGACACCTGCTTTCCTCCATCAGTTCTGACACTGCCATTTCTGTTGCTCCTAATTGTTGGTCTAGTTTTTTAATATCTCTTTTTATATCTGAGACATTAGCATTGATCAATTGCAAAGTTTTTAAAATCATGACTGTACTGCCCTTACTGATTACAGAGCCAGCAGATGATCCAGCTTCATTGTTTTGCCATCCAGAGCCAGCAGTATAGTCAGACATTCATGCGGGTGAGTTGCTGGGGTTCCAATGTCTAGCAGAAGAGCTCCATTGTCTTTGAGACGAGGAGTGTGCTTTTTGCGAAGTTTCATTTTGTCTCATGGTCAGATGAGGCTTTTATGGCTAATACTCTGGTAAGTTGTGAAATTTAGCAGGATGATCATGGATCACATCAGAAGCTTGCTTCTAACCCACCATGCTGGTCAGCGGTGGAACCAGATGTCCCCATGAGTACTTTTTTAAAGTTACAAGGGCCTCTATCTATTCAATTTAGATTAAAGTCTCCCAATAGGAAACGCTCATTGAGGGCCATTGTCCGTGAGTTTTGCCAAAGTTGGGGGGCTGTAGACACTTCAAACATACAAGGGTTTAGTGTCCCCCAGGAGTAACTTAATTAGGACACAATGCCTGATGTGGATTAGACCATTCCACAGGCCAGCAGCAGCAGGAGTCAACCGATTCTTGATGCATTCCAGGATGGCTTTCTGATACAGGGAGTGATGGCGCTGACAAGGAATCAGGCCATCCTTGACCTAGTTCTGATGAACAGTGACTATGTTAAAAGCATCAGGGTCGCTGAGCCTCTGTGGGGGAGTGACCACCAGTCTGTGTAGTTTCAGGTAGACATGAGACATAAAGTGCTGAACACAAAAACATGTGTTCTTGACTTCAAAAGGGCAGATTTTGTATGCATGTGGAGGGATGATGCCAGGGGAAAGATGGAGATAACTGAGGGAGGAGATGGGTATGGTGAATAAATGGGCCGTAATTAAGGAGGGGGCCCAGGAAGTCACTGCAACCTGCCTTAAGCAGAAGGATAAAAGAAGCAAGAGCAGGAAGCTGCTGTGGTTTACAGAGGAGGTAGGAAAAGCAGTGAGGGAGAAAAGGGCTCCTTACAGGAAATACAAGAAGACCCAGAAGGAACAAGAAAGGGCAGAATATGCAGGGCAGCTGAAAAATAAGGCCCAACCTGGCCATCCCCCCCCACCGTTGTTAGAAATTAAATTAGGGCCTGCCCAGCCATCATCACCCTCTCCAGTAATTAAAAATAAAATGAGGGCCTGCCCTACTACTTCCCACCCCCGAATTAACCCTTAGGCTGCCAACAGAATTAGAACGTATAGAAATGTTTGACTGATATATCAGTTCGTGGCCATGCAAGGGTTAAAACTACAAGAAAGGCCAACCTACCATCCCCCACCCCTCCAGAAATTAAAAATAAAATCATGGTCTGCCCAGCCCCCCCCCCACACACACACACACTTTAAAAAAAATAGGGGCCTACATGGCCATCCCCCTCCAGTAATCAAATATAAAATCAGGGCTTGCCTGCCATTCCCCACCCTACCCAGTAATTAAAAATAAAATAAGGGCCTGCCCCCCCCACACACAGTAATTATAAATACAAGAGCTGGCTGGTGCCAACAGTAGCCGATCCTGCTGTATAATTGCAGGTGTTTGAGATGATTTGTGCTAGTGCCTGTGTTGAGGTAGTTGGCAGGTAAAAGTTGAGTCACTGGGTGAAACTATGGCCTGTGGCTATGTTCAGTGACTTGGTTGGTGGGGAACTGGATCACTGACTACAACAGGGGACAAAATAAAAACATGGCATCTTAGAATGAATTGAAGGTTTGCAAGCAGCAGGTAGGTGGGCACAAATTATTTGACACTGGAATGGAACTCAGGACCAGCTCAGCATTAACAAAGAGTGTAGCTGCCAGAACAGCCATGGCAGAGGCGGAAGTGTGAGTGCACAGAGCTGAAGGGGGTAGAACAGAAGAGAGGAACACGTTTAAAAAGTAGTTGTGAAACAATTTATTTTATTTAGTTTTTAAGTCTTGCCGTACTATGGCTTTTGATAGTAGATAAAAGTTCTTATACCCACCTAGATTTTTATGTAGAAGCCTCAGGTTTTTAAAGATTTTTTTTACCATGTGTGCCATAAAATATTAGTTGTATATAGAGTTCAGCCACTGGATTGCTATCTGCAGCAATGTTCAAAGGCCCAGTGGAGACCACTAGTTAAAGGGAACACTAGACATGTTGGGCTGGATATTCAAAAGGGTTGCGCTATGCACAATAGGGTTGCACCTGCGCAAGTCCGAAATTGAGCCAGTCTGCCATATTCAGCAGGAGACAGTTGCGCCCCCCAAGTCAAGCTGAGCAACAGTGCAATGCTAATGAAGGCATGCTGAACCGGAGGGGGAGGAACCATGCATAAACTGCACAGCCCGATATTCAGCGTGCTGTGCAGAGTTGTGCAGGCGCAACCCCCAACCTGCGTCTGCACAACTTTGATCAAAAAAAAAAGGAGTAAGTTGAGGGCCACCCACAGGTGGGCTGCTGCAGTGCAGGGCGCAACACAGCAGCTGCCACCTGTGGGTGGCCTCGACCGACTCCCTGTGCCCTCCCTGCAGCCCAATTGCGGCATATAGTAACCCCCTCCCGACTGGCCCGATCAGCGGGCATAATGAAGAAACCCCCTCCTGACTGGCCCGATCGTGGGCATAAGTTACTAAAACCCCCTCCCCGACTGGCCCGATCGGCGGGCATAATAGAAGAACCCCCCTCCCACTGGCCCGATCGCGGGCATAAGTGACAAACCCCATCTCCCCCGACTGGCCTGATCGCGGGCATAAGTGTAAAACCCCCACCCCCGACCAGCCCGATTGCGGGCATCAGTGACAAAAATCCCCACCACCCACTAGCCCGATCGCGGGCAGAACAGATTTCAACCACCCCCCAGAACATATCCCTGGTGGTCCAGTGGACTGCAAAGCCTGATCGTGGGCATTAGAGTCCACCACCCCCAAGGTCCACCTACCCTGGTGATCTAGTGACCCCACCCACCCACCCACGGAACCCCACCACCCTGCCCCCGTCAGCGGCGGGCGGCAGCATCCCACCGCCTGCCGCCCGCCACCGCCAGCTGACTGCTCGGTGGGCTGCATGCCCGGTGGCTCAGGCAGGAGCCAATGGGCGTACCCCAGCCCGACAGTCAATCGGCGGCGGCAGGCAGGTGGGATGCTGCCACCCGCCGCTGATGGGGAGCGGGAGGTGGCCCTATATTAATGCAGCCTGTTTCCAGCCCATTATTCATGATTTAATTACTGAACAGTTCTGAAACCCAATGACATCAGTTGAGCTGAAGTTTACAATGAAGCAGAATCCAGTGACATCTGCTGAGGCTGCACTGTGTGCATAGTTGCTTTTTAACAACATACAGGCCAAGTGTTACCTATGTATAAATAATATCTGAAAACAGTTAAAGTAGCTATACAAGAACAGTCAAATTAAAGTGAAAGGCAAAAATTGAAATTACCTTTTTTTGCTTCCATGGACTGTTTTATTTAAAAAAAAATTAAAAAAAATTATTCAGCTATGTTTTAATGATACTGTACAAATGAAATCCAAGTACCAATGGTACTGAGCAGTGACAAGTTGTACAAAGCAGAAGCAGTACCCCACAAGAAATGAGATGTGGCAACTCAGCTGAGGCCATTCTGTGTAAGTAAACTGCATTTAAATCCCATCACGGTACAGTATATGAAAAGCACTATATTTATATGGAAATTCTATAATATTCTACATGTTAATAACTAAAAGGATTTGATTAAAGTGCAGATGCTACTGAGAGATTCTATGCTATCTTTTTTATGTCACCTTAATTTATTCAATCTTTATGACACTTTATTCAAGCTTTTCCTCCATTTATTTATGTATTTAGTTTTTGTTTGCCGAATGTGGTGTACTAGGCATACATTTGCCTATTTTCAGGCACAACCTGGGAGGTTACAGGGTATAGGTAGTACAGTACATATAAGGCAGGGTAATGCAGTTTACAAGGAGACCTTTCAACAATACATAGAATTGTAAGTGCCATACAATACGACAACAGGTACAGAAGTACAAACATTAAGTAATACATTCAATACATTCAATAGGGTGATGGCACAGGGCAAATAAACATAACATGTCAGTATCAGAGATCAAGTAACAATGAGAGTGATGGAACTGCAGTCAGAGATTAGGGCAGGTTCATTGGGAACATGGGAGCCAGTAGGTGCAGAGTTGACGGCGGAAAGAGTTGGGGACTTGGCACTGGTGCAGTAAGGGCAACTGAGGAGAAAGACTTTTTTCCATATTTGGTCCTAGATCTAGGGATAGACAATTATTGGTGATCTAAGGATCTTATGGAATGGAGGGTTTTACAAGGTACTAGTTGGGAGGCTAAGGAGAGGGGTAGCTGATCCTGCAATGTCCTGTGAATAATTCTTCCTAGGTTGAGGTACATCAAGGCTGCTGGGGATGGCCAGCCTAAATTACTGTATAGCATGCAGTGGTGGATAAGGCGGTTGCACCCAAGAGCAAAACGGCAGACATTATTGCCCCCCACATCCCATTTGTGCCGCAAGGTGCTGGAGGCATGTGCGAATACTGCCGGGCCATAGGTTAGTTTGGGTAGTAGTAGTAGGTCTCATGCAATGGTTATACATGTGGATGAAGACAGGTGAGGGCTGGCTCTGTAGGCCATACCACGGTAGAAGTTAAGACCCTTGCAAACATTGGTCAGGTGTACGGAAAATTCAAGAAAGGGATTGAGCTGGACACCTAGGTATTTAAATGATGAGACAGTTTCTAAAGGGGAGCCATTGTCACAAGTAACTATTTACTTAATGTTTTTGTACTTAAAACGATGAGGTGTTGTTCCAAAAAGCATTGCTTGAGACTTGGTGCGATTCATAAGAAGTTTGTTATCTTTGAGCCAGGATTGGACAGCCTTAAGGTTGAAAGTTCGGGCGATATTGATATCTGCTACAACTGGAGCATTGCTGAATACACCAGATCATCAGCGTATAGGAGCAGGGAGCTGTGTTTGAAACAGTGATGGACTGAACTAATGTGCAGGGAGAATAATATGGGGTCAAGTATCGAGCCTTGGGGAACTCCAAGAGTGGAGGGTTAGTAATTAGAGAAAGTTGTGCCAATTCTGACACAGTGCCTGTTGGAAAGGTAGCTTTAGAACCAGGGCAGAACATGTTCAGATACACCAAGGGTGTTTAGTTTGTTGAGAAGGATGGGATGGTTGACTGTATCAAAAGCTTTCGTTGAATCAATGAGTACGGCTCCTGAGTATTTACCCCATCAAGAGAGGTGAGTATGCTATTGATTAACTAGAGTCAGAGCAGCATGGTGGTTGTGCATGACAACTAGTATCAATTTGCTTGATCAGCAAGGGGAAGGGTGCAAAAGTGAGCACACAGCTCATGAAATCACTACCAATTACTGAAAACTAAAACATTATTTTACAATGTAACCCTCCCTATCTATTACAGACCTATCACAGTTGGCATGACATGCATGAAGAAAAGGCAGTCTGTAACAATGGCAGTATGTAGAATGCATAAACAATACAAGAAGGCAGATGATTTCCAGTTTATTTGGTCATGTAATTCTCCAATGCATATGCATGTATTCCGAAGCATGTAACCTAGTGCAAAGCATCATGGGTATGGAAATCCTTGTGCAGCAGAATAAGCTGAATTGGAAGTGTACCACATATATGTAAATGCTATATGATTTACTCGAGAGTCCATGCACTGCCATTTATCCAAATGCAAAAGGTGCCAAGAGGTGCTAATCTTTCTCATTTTACCTTATATTCCATTTCATAGATTGTAGGACCTAACTGGCAATTTGCTTGATCACCAACGAGGACAGCAGAGAGCAATCAACTCATGTAATGACTGCCAGCCACAGAGAACCAAGACGGTATTTAACAAAACAGCCTCTTGGTATAAACCCTCCATACCTATATGTTACAGTTGGCATGACATACATGAGAAGCAAAAGCAGTATGCAAAAAGGGAAGTTTATACAGCATACATTACTGCAAATTGATGCTGATAAAAGCTGATAAAAGCACTATCAGAATTATAGAAAGCTGGCTAGCTAGATAAATTTTATTTCTAGCTAGTTGAGTGTGCCACTGTAAATTATCTTTATAGTGGGGTTCCTCACAGACCATGGCTCCCACTCCTATCGCACAGATGCACTGGCTTGCACTGCAGTTAAGTTCAAGCTGACAGTCTGTCAGTAGGAGCATTTCTAGCTCTAACGATTCCTAAGCTGCCTCGTTCACACCTCTTTGTTTTTGGAGGACATAATTGTAGCTGTTTGAATTAGGCAGCTCTTTTGTTTTATGAGGCAGTGTGCGGCATGGCAGAGATTCAGAAGAGCACTAACAGCTCCGGCATCTATGCCGGTCCCGGGATGGGGGGTGGGGAGTGGGTCTGGACATATCCGTGGGACAGAGCAGGCAGGAGGCAGCACTGCAGCACAAATTCATAGGCAGGGATTGGAAAAAACTGACTTGTTGTGAAAAACTAGCAGCATCAGTGAGGGAATCACTACTAGTACATAGACTGCAGTTGCGGGTGCATAAGGAGGGGTGTGTATGGGAGAACAACCGCCCTTGAACTCTCAGTAACACATGCAGCCTCCTTAAGTTGCTCTGCAGCTCCCTGAGTGACTGACAAGGGGCAGTCTCTGGATAGCCAATACCACGGTGTGGTAGCTGGTGATGTCATTTCCTCCAGGTGCTGCCCCTTCTGCTGGTTGCATAAAATGAGTCATTATACCTGAGACACAAGCTTATACACAAGTTCACCAGACACTGAGGAGCTTGCTAGCAAGGTAAAGTATCTCAAAAATGTGTACCAATGTAGCGCAACCCTTTAAAGATGTATGTGGAACCATAAGCTGTATTGTCAGTGCACTGAATAACAAAATGTTGTCAACAGCTCTGGTGTAAGAAATACCCTGTGAAAAGGGAGAATGAAGGGCCAATGCCTCAAGTAACAACTTGAAGGCATGAATGGCCATCAGTCACGCTAACGTTATCTAAAACTATGTAAGTGAGATATTGAGATTATTAACATAATAGATGTAATGATATGGAACATCGATTTAAAGGGTATTGAGATAGATAATGAGTAAATGTGAACATAAACTACCAAGACAGCAGTAGGTATAGTTTAAAAGAATTGAAACAGACAAGGCTAACCCAGAATGTTAGCGTGTCAGGGAGAAATGCATTTGTTTATCTTACCTAATGAAATACATTGTTAGCATTAGAATGAGGTTGTATAAGATAAATGGATTGTAATTAAATTAACAACGAAGTGTAGGAAATGTAGTGAAATCTATGGTGAGTTAGGTTAAAAGAATAGAAGGATACTGAGCATGTAGCTTGCCATTTTTAAAGTTAATGAGTAAAATAAGAAGTTCAAGTGAGTGAGAGAATACATTATAAAGCGGATACCATAAAATCAGATGTGAAGCATAAAATTTGTCTAGAACATGACATAGCAACTTTAATAACCTAGTGAATGTTTATATTAAAGAGCAGGTTCCTACCCTGCACGGTGCTGCTCTCCCCAGTCTGCTCGATAACATACTCCCTCGGTAGCATTTTCCCCAAGTGTTGCAGGAAAGCTTCATATATTTTAAAAGACATAGCCCTGGTAAAATTAAAATCTGCAGCCAGAGCCAAAAACAGACCAACTTCCCGGTCCTGAAAACACGCCCCTATGTCAGCCCACGTAGCCCTGTTTTGTGATGTCACAAAATGAAGGCTGCATGAGTGCACCCCATTAACTTGTATGGGGCTGGTATTTTCTAATTGTTTTATACCTTTTAGTGTTGGGATTTTAATAAATCAAAGCGATCGATTGACTAATAGGGTCCCTAAACAGGGCTGCGTGGCCTGACGTGGGGGCGTGTCCATTTTTGGCTCTGGCCACAGATTTTAATTTTATGAGGGCTATATCTTTTAAAATATATGGAACTTTCCTACAACACTTGGGGAAAATTCTACCAAGGGGGTTAGTCATCTAGCAGGCTGGGTCAGGCTGCTAACCGGAACCTGCTCTTTAACTAATGAGAACATGAAAAATACAGATCGTTTTTTGAATGTGATACAAACAGAAGTACTGGACACAAGGTAAAAGACAATGTTTATTGTAGAAATTAATTTCAGTTTATAAATAAGTTGAATAGTGATAGTTTTTGAAGTAAAAAGCAAATATATAATTTGGTGGTCATTTTGTGAATCCAGTCAAAAAAAAATTTGTCTTACAGTTAATAATTGTTTTAGTAAAAGACAATGTTTATTATAGAAATGCATTTCTGTTTATATAGAAGTTGAATAATGACAGTCTCTGAAGTAAAAAGTAAAATACACAATTTGGTGGCCATTTTGTAAAGCCAGTCAAAAAAGAAAAAAAATTTCAATGAATATAGCAATAGAGACATAAAGTGCCAGAGTTGCTAGAGGCCAGATATGGGCCATAACATTATATAGACACTAACAATGAAAATAATATTAATAATTGATGTCAAGTATATATTCTAAAAACTATTGTTGTATATTTACATAGATACTTGCCCCTGAAGAAGTCAAAGGTGTGTGAAACATTGGTCACACCAGGGGATCATTGTGCTCATTGAAAAAAAGAAAATAAAACTTAAAATTTTAGAAAACAAAGAGGTATGGCTGGTTGGCTCAAATACTTTGCTTCCTGATTGATGTTGTGAAAAGCTGACATGTTGTGTGAGATTTTATTCAGCACTGCAGCTGAATGATTTGGAGCTGTAGCTCTGAATGCCCACCCCTAACAACGCCCCTGTCTGTCAGCTTGGATGAGACACGAGGTTAGCAGAGGTTGGTTTAAAAAGTGAAATGCACCTAACATTATTCATTAATCTAATTGATCAGTCTTCAATGACTGGCTGAAGGCAGGGTGCAGGGAGGAGGGATTTGGCTACATCGGGAACTGGGGTCCTACCTGGAGGGGTAAAGGCCTGTACAAATGAGATGGCCTTCATCCATCCATCCAGGAGGGGAACAGCAGTTCTGGGTGGAAGGTTTAAATGCAACTTCAATGGGTACTTAAACTAGCCAAGGGGGATGCAGATGAAATGTGGGAGGTAAGGGAAATAGATTCCCCAGGGGCAGCGGGGAGAAGGGGTAAGGAGGGAAGAGATGGGAGGGTAATCAGGTGGGTCTAAGGCTGAGAAAAATGCTGTGGAGGGTGGGCCAAGGGAGGATAAAAAGGGGAAGGACAGTACCTGGGAAAAAAGAAGGGTGAAGGACTCGGGAAAGGAGGGCAAAGTAGGGGCAGGGAGGGACAAAAGGAGTGGAGAGCCATGTGCACCAATGCAAGGAGCCTAGGAAACAAAATTCCTGACCTTGAAGCTACCATTGCAGAGGTGGACCTGAATCTGGTGTCCATAAGTAAATCATGGTGCACTAACAACCACAGCTGGGAGGTGATCATATTGGGTTCAAACATGTTTCAAAAGGATAGGGCAGGGAGGAAAGGAGGGGGTGCTGTTTTATATGTAAGAGAAGGTATGAAGGCCATGGAAATACAAGGACACAGCGGAGAAAAGGAGGGGCTGAAGGTTCTTTGGGATGGCTTACAGATGGGGGCCGGGGCCATTATACACACGGGGGTGGTGTACAGGCCACTAACACAGGGGGATTCATTTGACAGGGTTTTGGGGAGGCCATACGCAAAATGGCATGTAAAGGGGAAGTAGCAATTATGGGGGCCTTTAATCTGTCACATGTAGACTGGAATATCCTGGCCATGGCTACTACTAGAAGCAGGGTCATCCTAGAGTACCTGTAAGGAGCATGTCTCAGGCAGCTGGTTACAAATCCCACTAGAGATGGGCAGTGTGGGATCTGGTATTTATAAACAGAGACAGCTTTGCAGACATCACAGTGGGTAGCCCACTGGGTGCAAGCGATCTTCGTACAGTGTAGTTTGACATACAGATTGGACAGGAGAAAAAACATACTAGGATGAGGGTCCTAAACTTCAGGAGAGCAAATTTGTTTGTTTGTTTGTTAATCTCTTTCTCTCCTCCCAACCAGTCCCCTTCCACTGACCCCCCAGCCCAATAACCCGGCATCTACCAGACTCACCTGTGACTTCCACAAGTGCCGGCTGGCCAGATGCGGTACCTGTGAGGGGTCGACATCATCAAGTCAGTCAGGATTTTTTACATTTTACTTCCCGGCCCTGCACGTGGAGCGATGGTGTGCAATGACGCCAAGCTGTGCACGCCTCCATGCATGGCATACTGGGTGTCTGCCCCACATCCACCCTCTACATTTGTGGGTCCATTGCACCAGCCCCCGGCCACTGCCAGGGGCCAGTCAAGCAGTGGACTCCATCCCCACCCCTCCCAGGGAGAGGAGAGCAGTCCTCCAGATGCTCGATCCTCTCCCTCCCCAGCTGACCCCTGGTGGCCCATTCGCACTGCAAACACAGGCCACTGGCATGGCAGGAGGTAAGGCACAGATGCCTCAGCCCTCCACACCACTGGGCTGGCTGCTGGAGAGCACATTTTAAAGAAATGAGAGACTTCTCATGCGTCAGCGTGGCTCACAATGGTAGCACATCTGCCCCGGGTCAAAAGGTTGTGGGTTCTAGTCCCACACCAGGATTGGGCTCATGCCTAAAAGACTGACACTTGAATGCAGAACAAGGGGAGTTCTGTACTGTCAGGGTGTGCCATTCTTCAGATGAGACATTAAACTGAAGTCCCTTCTACTCACCTCTGATGCTGTCCTGGTGGGTGTTCAGGCGGAAGTAAAAGAACCCAAGGCACTTTTCACAAGAGTAGGGGACTGTTTATTGAAGAAGCCAAAGAAACTACAAACAAAGCAATTCTCAAGTCAGGGAGTAACAACACACACAAAAAAAAAACAACATATACTCAAGTACTAGAGGAAATAAACAAAGAAAATGTCAGCGCTATCTGCAAGAAAAATTTAAGAAGGAATGATAGGAAGAAATTAATTCATTTCAACAATGTTAAGGAACCCCACCTATCTGTAAATACGACCTTTGGCACGATACTGTATTCCCTTTGCTGGACATGAGAAATGTCATTAATAATAGTATACAGTTTGTCTACATGAGCTATACAGTGCTGTTGAAGTACTAGCCTACAATGAGTTTGCCATATCCAGTATTGAAAACAAGACAGAATCACCCGAAGACTGCTATTATTATACATATACTAGCTCAGTGGATAAAGCCCCCACAACAGAATCTCAGAGGTAAGATGTTTGAAAAGAGGCATCTTTCAGCATTCTAACTCCAAAGCCCAAAAACCGTGAATATAAGAACAGTGAAGTTATAGGTGTTCAATCGTCTCTACCACCAGAGAACAAGTAGGTCTAGGACAAAATATCTCCAATAAGTCCTTGTGCTTTAAATTACCCTTTATGTTCATTTTTTATGAGCACAGAGCCAAATTATATCCTACACCTTAACAGGGATCCTCTTGTCCATCAGTGAACGACCAACAGAGTTCAATGCGGGACAAGGCAAAACTGAAAAAAATGGGTTGTTTGGTAAACTGAGAAAGGACAATTATTTCATATAAGGCTTTGTGAGACATAGAGCAGAGCATGTTAGGCTATATATGCCATTGTTTTAGTTTATCAAAGCAGTTTCCAAAAGTAGGAGATCATTGATAACGGGTCTTATTCTTATGAATAAAAGAATCATTCCACCATTCCACCATGATAGAAATCATGATGGCGCACCCAAAATGTCCAGTCCTGAGCAACTGATAACAATAAAGGCTTGAGGCTGGTAAAAAAGAAAATACTTAAAAAGAAAACCAGAGGGTTAATCATCTTCAACCCACCAGACGAGATATCCAAATATGTAACCCCACGTTTAACTGGGTTCAGTTGACTGCCCTATAGTCCCTGGAAAAAACAAACTAAATAACCAAACCTTTAAACTTCGAGGTGGGGGATAGATATAGCTCACATATAAAAATACGGGAACTAAAAATGTTTTAATCAAATAAACCCTCTTCTTTTTCTTCATCTTTCTCCATCCTCCATTGTTTCAAGTGGGTCATTTTTCTAAAGCCAACCTCTAATTGTTTATCCCAGTTAAACTGTGCCATATCCCCCAAACTAAAATATACACTGAGGGCCAGATATTGAAAAGGGTTGCGCCATGCGCAATAGGGTTGCGCCTGCGCAAGTCCGAACTTGCGCCATTCTGCGATATTCAGCAGGAGGCAGTTACGCCACTGAAAACATGCTGAGCAACAGCGCAGTGCAAATGAATGCATGCTGAACTGGAGGGGGAGGAACCATGCATAAACTGCACAGCCCGATATTCAGCCGGGCTGTGCAGAGTGGTGCAGAGTGGTGCAGGTGCAACCCCCAACCTGCGCCTGCACAACTTTGAGCCAAAAAAAAAAGGATCAAGTCGAGGGCCACCCACAGGTGAGCTGCCGCATTGCAGGGCGCAACACAGCAGCTGCCACCTGTGACTGGCCTCAACCCACTCCCTGTGCCCCCAGCCCGATCGGGCAAAAGTGTAAAGTCACCCACCCCCCACTGGCCGATCATGGGCAAGAAAAAGACCCCCCTCCCGACTGGCCTGATGGCGGGCATAAGCTTAAACACCCACCAGCCAGATCACGGGCAGCAAAATGTCCCAAACATATCCCTGGTGGTCAGTGGACTGATAAGCCCGATCGCGGGCAGCAAATGTTAAACACAACCCCCACCGAACATATCCCTGGTGGTCCAGTGGACGGTAAGCCCGATCGCGGGCAGCAAATGTTTAAACACAACCCACCCCAAACATATCCCTGGTGGTCCAGTGGACCGATAAGCCCGATCGCGAGCTGCATTAGTTACAACCCCCACCCCAATTCATTCATTCACAAATCTGGACTGCCTTATGCGGTATGGGCTGCCGCCATTGGCTCTTGCTCTGCACCAATGGGCATGCAGCCCTCAGGCAGTCAGTCGTGGGCGATGGGGCAGCAGGGTGGATGCTGCCGCCCGCCGCCGCGGGAGGAGCGGGTGGTGGGGCTCATGGGTGGGCGGGTGGTGGGGCTCGTGGGTGGGTGGGGTGGGGGACACTAGATCACCAGGGATGTGGTCTTGGGGTCGTAAACTAATGCAGCCCGCGATCTGGCTTATCGGTCCACTGGACCACCAGGGATATGTTCGGGTGGTTGTGTTTAAACATTTGCTGCCCGCGATCAGGCTTATCGTTCCACTGGACCACCAGGAATGCATTCGGGGGTTGTAAAACTATGCAGCCCGCGATCGGGCTTATCGGTCCACTGGACCACCAGGGATATGTTCGGGGTGTTTAAACATTTGCTGCCCACGATCGGGCTTATCGGTCCACTGGACCACCAGGGATATGTTCAGGGGACACTTTGCTGCGGCGTCGGGCGGTGGGGGAGATGTTTACTCTTTTGCCCGTGATCCGGACTGCAGGACATCGGTCCCGATGGCTGCCTGACAGGCGCCAGGCGCAGAGTCCTCGGGATCGGTGCACCTGCATGCTAATAACGTAAATGGGGCCATAATCAGATGCAAATGGCCCCCTGTACGCCATGAATTAACCTCCATTGCATGCTCACCTTTTGAATATAAATAAATTCTTGATGGCGCCAATGGTACTCACCGCAAGTTGAATGCACCACCTGACCACTTGCAGTGGTGCAAGTTCCACTGCGCCATGCACAGTGGCTGTGGCCGGGGTGATATTCAAAGCGAGTTGCTCAAGGGCGCAACTCCTTTGAATATCGCTCCGGCCACACCCCTGCGCAACTATTTTGTGCAGCGCAAGGGCTTGTGCCACAAAATAGCGCAGTTTGAAAATCCGGCCCTGAGAATTTTATATGGTTCTTGCACCACTTTATTCCCAGCTATATAATCACAAAAGGAATCTCAAGATCCCAAATAAATGCAAGTACTCTGCTAGAAAGTAACTACTGCACCCATGACAACTGAAAAAAATTCCAGGATGCCTTGAATCGCCTCCCCTACCTCTGGTCATTGAGGCATAAACATAAATCATCTGCATATGCAGTTGTAGTGACACGCAGGAAATATGTGGACAACGAAATACCTGTAACATCTGGTGACGAATTTAATTCGCCCGCTCCTTAAAAAATCCTCCTTGGATCCAGATTGTCTAGCCAACTACCGGCCTACCTCTAACCTGCCATTGTTGGTAAGGTTATTGAAAAGGCAGTTGCATTGCAATTGTATGATCATCTTATAACTCACAATGTCTATGATACTCTCCAGTCTGGCTTTAGGAAAAGGCATAGCACGGAGACTGTCCTTGTCTGGGTATTGAGCAACCTCCTAATGGCCAGAGATCGAAAGGCATGTGCCATTCTGGTCCTTCTCGATCTCTCTGCTGCATTTGACACTGTAGACCATGTAGTACTGTTGGAGCGCCTGTGGGTTTTTTTGTGGGCTGTCTGGTACAGTCCTCAAATGGTTTCATTCTTACCTCACGGACAGGTCTCAGAGAGTTGTCACTGGAATTTATCCCTCTGGCGCTCACTCCCTGCTTTGTGGGGTACCACAGGGCTCCATCTTAGCTCCCATGTTGTTTGCAGTGTATATGCTGCCATTGGGAGAAATCATCAGGCGATACAGTCTGGGTTTCCACTGCTATGCAGATGATACTCAGCTGTATCTGTCCGTTCTCCCCCGGTCAGGGTGATGCACTCTCTGTACTGAATAACTGCCTTGCGGAAATCAGACTTTGGATGTGTTTCAGCTGGCTGAGACTCAATCTGGATAAGACTGAGGTATTGGTAGTGGATCCAGGTCGTCCGGGGGCGGGTTTGGGAGCTGGACAACCATCAGGTTTGTTACTTGGTGGTATACCACTCTCTACCTCAGATCAGGTGCGAAATCTGGGCATTATTTTTGATGATGGTCTAACCCTAAAATCTCAGGTGTCAGCTGTCATCAAATCCTCTTTTTACCATCTGAGGAATATCGCCCAGGTGAAACACTTGGTTCCTCCGGGGGATCTTCCAACATTGGTCCACGCCTTTGTCACTACCCATCTGGACTACTGCAATTCCCTCTACCTAGGGCTACCAGGTGTTGATATCTGCTGCCTCCAGCGGGTACAGAATGCAGCAGCCAGGCTTTTGACTGGGACTTCTAGAACCAGTCATATTATGTCTGTGCTCTGCGAACTGCACTGGCTGCCTGTTTGGTGGCGGATCACCTTTAAGGTTGGTTTACTAACCTTTAAAGCCCTACATGATCAGGGACCCTGTTACCTGAAAGATCTCCTGATTCCCTACTGCCCCCTCCATCCTCTCCGTTCCGCCAATGAGGGATTGCTGGAGATTCCCAGGGTTCGATTAAAGACATCAGGATCTGGTGCTTTTGCTTTTTCAGCACCAACCCTGTGGAATTCTCTACCTCGCTGGTTGAGAGAATGCCCAACCATCAATAGTTTTAAGGTTGCTTTAAAAACATATTTATTCAATTTAGCTTTTACCTAGTCATGGCTGACATATTTTAATGTATGGAAATTTTATTATTCTGTATATGTTTTATGTACAGCGCCTTGGATTCAAAAGGCGCTATATAAATAAAGTTGGATTGGAGTGGATTGGCTTAATAGTTTCAATAAAGGGTCTAGGAACAAAATATATAAAAGGGGGTTTAAGGGGCAACCTTGTCGGACCCCCACCCCTAGGGGACAGGCCTACCCAATCCACCCATTCATGTAAGGAGACACTGTTGCACACTTATAACACAACTAGACCCACTGAATAAGCTGGGTCGGAAAGTGATATGCTGCTAAGCACTTCCACAAGAAAGTATGCAAAACCCTATCAAATGCAATCACCTGATACAAGCTAAGAAGATAGCCATCCAAACAGCCTGATGCTCCTTGGTGAACCATCACTCATAAAAGGAGTAAAGCATCAGTAATGTGCCTCCCAGGTATTGAACATTTTTTTTTTTTTTACTTTTCCTTTTATTCCTCCTATCCGCCCCCAGTGCCCACTCCTTCAGGCCATCCAACCACTTCAGACCACCCTAATCTTCCCTCAGGATCTGCCCCACTAGAGTGCCTCCCCTTCCAATCTTGCACATCGGGGTCTGTCCCGAGAAATTGGTGGTGGTCTGAATGGCTCAGGGTGGCCGTCATCTAGGACCGCCGAGAGTTGTTTCTGTTTTTCTGTGTCCCTTGTTGCCCCACCCCCTGAGACACCGGCGCAAGGACGTAGTCCAGAGAGGCGACATGCTGACGCATGTTTCTGTCAAGCGCTCAACAGCGTCCCCTTCCCCGACTCCAATGAATGGAGCCGCAAACTCCTCGAGAGCTGGTGCACCCACTGGTTCCCTCAGGACATCGGGCGCATACAGCGCCCATGTTAACCCTCCCCGAGGGAGGAGAGCATCCGTTGGGATGCTCAATCCTCCCTCCCCCAACCGACCCCTGCCGATCCGAGTCCGTTTCCGAACCCGGGTCACCGGCCAGTGCGAGGTGTGGCATCCAGCGCCTCAACCCTCAGCGCCACCGGACCAGTGGATATTGAACATTTTTAGGAAGGATGTAAAAGTAAATCAAATACTGACATTAACCTACGACTCAATAATTTAGGAACGATTTTAAAATCCATATCGAGAAGGGTGATAAGGAGCCAGTTAGAAATTAAACTTTTATCACCTTTTTTATATTAAAAAATCATCAGACCCTCATACATGTCCACAGGCAATCGAGGGGGCAAAACAAAAATCTAATAATTTAGTTGAGAAATGTGGCCACAGCCATTTATAGAATTCTCCTGGGAGACCATCTGATCCAGGGGCAGCATCTGGATTTAAACTATGAATAACATGTTCCAACTTTGCTTTATTGACAAACTGACAGGAGCCATGAGGTCTAACCCTTGTTGATAGAAGAGGGTAGGGACACAACTGAGCTGTAAAAGAGATCCATATGAGCAGTGCCCTCAAAGGGACTACCAAACGTTTGAACAATATGTTGTTCCAGAACTCGTAAAATGTCAACCTTTCCAATACCAAGTGGCCTACAGTACCTCATCCTGCAAAACACTAATACATTTGTGAGAAATTAATTGCTGGCAACTCTCAAAGGGATTAACTCAGATCTTTTTACCTTGGGTGCGGAATTTCTGTTCAGATTCTAAAGACCTTAATCTATTGTATAGACAGCCATTTCTTTCTTTACCGTCAAAATTTGCTCCGAATAATCAGAAACCTTATCATTATGCAATGACATCAGTTTACAACGTGTAGCCCTGAGATCTAGATATTTATCATTTTTGATAATGACTCAGCCTCTGAGCCATTGATTTAAAAAAAAATCTGAAAAGCGATTGTTAAATCTTGCCACCAACTAATGGAGGACTTACATACACACTTAACAGATTTTCTGTCCTCCAGAAAGCAATACATTTCCGGTAAAACCTGAGAGTGTTACAATAAACTATTGTTCAAACACCAGACACCCCGACCCATAGAGACCGCAGCAAACTAAAACAATGTCAAACTAACTAAGCCATGATCTGACATTTCAACTGGGATTACTTTAACCTACAGTATGGGTAACGTGGCTGAAACAAATCAGTAGTCTATGCATAGACAGAACACCTCTGTGATAGGTGTGTTGTGGAGTTTTGTTATGAAGATTATGAGCATCCACTAAGATTGCTGTGGAAAATCAGAGTTTTTGGAAAAGTAGTATCACAAAATACTTTGTTGGTCTTAACTCCCTTATCAGTGCCCAGAATACTACACTTAAAGTCCCCCCCCCCAAGAGTACTGGAAGACGGGTATATAAACAGGGTTGTAGCAATTGAAATAGAGCAATCCTAGAAGCTTTCCAGAGGGTAGTATTAGAAATAGAAATGTCTAGTAACAACGCTCTGCCAGGACGTACATCTACTAGACAAGTAACCGTAAACACAGGAGACTTAAAACAAATTGATACCCACTGCACAAATCTTCTCCAATAGACCAAAACGATGGACCCACACCCATGCAGACTGTGCAGCTTGTATGTCCCCAGGAGTACATAAGTGGGTATCCTGTAAAAAAAAAGATGTCAAAGGAAAACTGGACCAGTACTGCAAAGGGGGTCTTTTCGTTTCCTATCTGACTTAATGCTATTAAAATTAAGAGTTGCAAACCCCAAATCAGGAAAGGGGGACATTGTAAAGGAGAGAAATGTCAAGTCTCTGTGGAACTTCTAGTCCCTGGAAGAATCCCTCACTTTTTCCTCCGTGAGGTGCGACTTGGGGGATTTGGGTCATCTATATCAGAAAGGACTTCCTTCTGAGAGGAGGCAATGGATGTAACATCAGACTCCTGCTCTTCTTCTGTATATCCCCACTGCCGAAGGGAGGCATATGTATTTCTGAGAGGCAGGGGATCCAGAGGGAGTGGGAATTTCTTTTTACATTTACCCTTTCTCTTGGCAACCTGCTGAAATTTCTAAGGGTCCGGAACGGGGTGGGGTGGGGGACATCACCGAAACTGCCTTATCATAGTCCGGGACTTCTGAGAATTCAGGAATGCCCCTAGAGGTGTCCATTAAAGAATCCTGACTCGTGGTTGTAGAGTCAGACTGTAAGACCAGTGAGGGAAACTGACCTGCACCAGTGGTCTGCATCTTCTCCATTGGTGAAGGAACATACTGAACAGTGTGGTACAAAGTGGAGGGAGGAGTCTGAGATTTAGAAGCCTGGCAAAGATAGACATCTTGCTCTACTGCATCAGGAGTGTTATGGGTCGCCCAAGGACAGGAGCGAAAGGTATGGACTTTCTCCTCACATAAATTACACTTTAGTGGAAAAGTACAGTCCACACCTGAATGACCAAAGTATCCACATATATGACACTTAATAACCTCGCAAGAGTTCTTACATGATGTAAAGACCCACATTTATAGCAAGACTTTGGCTGACAAGGATAGAACAGTATCCCCTGGTCTCTTCCCAAAAAAAAGCTACTGGGCATATGTTGAATGCCCTCATCCCCATGTCAAAGCTGGACCTTGTATTTCCATCTACCTGTCCAGAAGCCCTCACTGTCCATGATGGGTTCAGGGCCCCCTTATATTGAACAGCATTTCTGAAGCCAATAGTTAATATTATTCAAGTTCACTCCTTCATTCTGAAACAAAACTGTGATGGATCGGAAGGAGGGTTTAGTGAGAGGGATCACCAAATAGGGAGCCCAGTAGGGTGAATCCTTCAGGACATGATACTGGTCCCAAAATCTCTTGATGCATGCCATGGTCCGAAAACTAACCTAAAAAGAAGTGTCCCCAGATGTATAGATCAATACATATACATCTGAGGGTGAGAACTGCAGGGACTGTTTAAGGAGGTTTTCTCCACATAGCCACAGTCTGGAGGCAACTTCAAGCCACCCTTATATTAAAACTTGACAACATTCCATCATTTTGAGGGTTCCACAGGATGAGGAAAAAAGCTAGCATTGCTAGCACGGTCTGGTTGGTGTAGAAGCTATAGGAAGAAGGGGAGACAGTGCTGGCAAACTGGTCAAGGGCTTTGAGTCAGAAAAGACCTCCGGAGTCATGGGATCTGAAATGTCAGGGTCTGTGGACTTAGCTCCCGAGTGTAGCTGCTGAGCCAATACCAACAGGGAAGGCTGAGAGTCATCGGCATAGGCAGTAAGAGACTTCCTACCTGGAGACCACTGCGAGACCGTTGCATTATGTCCTGGGCTGTTCCTAAGTGCATCCTCTGGAGGCAATGGCATGTAGTAAATCTGAGGCTTGTCCACTTTCTCAGTGAGCTCCAGCACTCTTAGGCTTGCAGGTTGGGAGCCTGATAATTCAACTGTTGAGTCTCGGAGCCACTTCCCATTCTCATGTTGAATCCATTGTTGGAGTGCATGCTCTGGTGACCACAGAGTTTCAGGCATGCCTCTCAGAGCTACATCCACCAAAGAAAACTGTGTTGCAGGAACTGACACCATGCCTGACCCACAAACTAGAGAGTCTCATCCTAAATTAGCTTCCAACCGCCTGGGTGGACTGTTCTTGAGTCGATTACATTTCTTTTCCTCCTCCAACTTCATCTTTTCTTGAAAATATTGCATTTCCACCTCTGCCATCAGGTTTAATAGGTGTTATTTCTTTTCTTCCATATTGATCTGCAATTTTTGTTCAGCGAAGATCAAGAATACATTTTCTTCTACATCTGCTGTTCCACTGGATGTTCCACAGGGGTCAATCCTGGGTCCTTTATTTTTTAGTTTATTTTTTAATACACTGCCTTTAGTTTGCTTTAATACACACATTTCTCTTTATGCTGATGACTCAGTGATCCTCATGAGCAGGTCCAATCTGGAAGCTATTAGTAATAGATTGGCTAGTGATTTTGTTGCAATACAAAATTGATTTATCGATCATAAGTTGGTCCTAAATGGGAAAAAAAACTAAAACAATGATTTTTTACAATCAAAGAAAAAGATTATGTGATACCTCTACATTACTGCTGTGTACCCTGAGTGGAGACTGTATTGAACAGGTTACAAGTTTTTAAAATATTTAGGGCTTATATTGGATGAGAACCTAACATATGAACAACATATCAATGCAGTTATAAAACAGGTTCACCAGAGACTTGGTTCTTTATATAGAATTAATTTTCTTCTTGTTCTATCAACCCATTTAATATTGTCCCAGTGAAAAACAGGGGGATGGGCCAACATGCATTAACAGGCACCGGAGGAGTGGACACTAGTCCCAGGAGGAGGTGGAAAGAATGCAAAGGGATCTGGGGAAACAAGAGGAGGGGTCTAGGGAGTGACAGTTGAGTTTCAAGGCCAAAGAGTGCAAAGTCATGCACTTAGAGCAGGGAAACCCACAGGCTGTGTATAAGATGGGAGGGGAGGTACTTATAGTTATCAAGCAAGCGAGTGACCTTGGGGTGATCATATCTAAAGATCTAAAGGTGCCAGAGCAGTGCGACAAGGCAGTAGGCAAAGTGAGATGGATGCTGGGGTGCATAGGGAGGGGATTTCTAGCAAGATAAGGAAGGTGGTGTTACCTCTGTATCGCTCACTTGTGAGACCCCACCTGGAGAACTGTGTTCAGTTCTGGAGGGCGCACCTCCACAGAGAGATTGCAAGGGTGGAAGTAGTTTAGAGGAGGGCTACTAAAATGGTGCAGGGGTTGCACAATAAACCATGCAAGAAGAGGCTGCAGGAGCTCGACATATACTCCCTGGAAGAGACAAAAGCAAGAAGGGACAGGATTAAGACCTATCAGTACCTCACAGGGTGAACAAGGTGCAGGAGGGGAGTCTCTTTGTCAGAAGCAGGAGTACCAGAATATGGGGGCATGCTATGAAACTTGAGGGGGGAAGTTCAAGAGGAATGTGAGGAAATACTCCTTCACAAATTGGGTGGTGGACACCTGGAGCAATCTGCCAGAAGAGGTGGTGGGGCAAAGACAGTGGGGACTTTCAAACATGCCTGGAATAGGCACATGGGAATAATAAAGAGAGGTAAGGGAGGAGGGAGGGGGAGGCCCCCCTGTAACCAACTAGAGTCCAGAGTGTAGTGATAGGCAGGGAAAATAGGGCACACTAGATGTGCCTACCAGTCCTTTTCCGCTGACGCATTCTGTTTCTTTGTTAACCCTATAACTGCAGGTGCAAAGTATACTCATTGTGCAAGTGAGGTTAGGCTACCACAGGTGCAGAGTATACTCAGTTCTGAAAGGAACCATTGAATAGTGTGGTATCGGAGTGTGTTTCCACATGGACACCTTTACTGGTGCACGGGGACTTGTTTAGAGTGGTTCTGACAATGTGTGGTGAGTTGTCATGTGACCTAGCCTTAGCGGGGATGTCTGCAAAAGGCATAGGTCTGACACAGATTCTTCACTCAGTGTTGGGCAGCAATAAGGATGGAGCTTTCTGCTGAAGCTCCTACTCCAAGCTCAAAAATGCTCATCTTAGGAGAAAAAATATTGAAAAGTGTGTAATAACACACAGATGCAGAGGCAGCTTCATGTAAAGCATCATTTAAAAAAAACTGCTGGGGGGGAGACAGGAGACTGAAAAAAACATCTAAACAACAGGGCTTGTTGTTGCTCAACAGGTGTATGCAGTTAGTGTTACTAATTAGGCAGTAACCTGTAGTAATTTGCAGTAAAGGGAGAGACATTAATTGCTTGTTATTTAGATAGAATAGTTTCCTCAGGTGTGTACTGTTATAGAAGAGGAAAATGTTCCACAGTAGCACAGCTGGTTTCAGTACTGGCATTGTGAAACTGATTTTGCCATGTCAAAAAAAAAAAAAGTTTACTGTGAATCATGCTTTTGATGAAATGTTTGCGGACAATGAATCAGCTGGAGGCATAAGTTATGATTAAGACTGCTACTCATCAGAATCAGACATGTAAGGTGTGTTACCTGACCACAGCCTATTTGCAGAATATAATAGAAGCAGCAAAATGCAGATGAATAAAAGATCAGGCAAAATAGGACCTAGACAAGGCCAGCCAAATATAGGGCAAGGTAGCAAATAAAAATAATGATGTCACCACAAGTGTAAGTGGGCGAGGAAGGGCAAACAAAAATGATGAAGGCACCAAAAGCAGCATGGGGCAAGGCAGGGCAAAAAAAATGCAGAAGGCACTGGAAGTGGAACGGGGCAAGGCAGTGCAAATAAAAATGACAAAGGCACCAAAAGTGGCACAGGGTGAAGCAGGGCAAATAATAATGATGAGGGCACCAAAAATGGCATGATGCAAGGCAGGACAAATAATAATGAGAAAAGCACTGGAAGTGGCACAGGGTGAGGCAGGGCAAATAAAAATGACAAAGGCACTGAAAGTGCTATGGACGGAGGCAGGCAAAACAAAAGAGGACGAGGTACGGTATATGGAAAGGGACAGGGAATAGCAAGTGAAAGTTGTCCATTTACATCTGCGTAGGTAGAGCAAATCAGCCCAAGTGAAGCAGAGCAAGTAACAGAAACAGATCTTGATAGACAAACTGAAAGGGAGGAAAGCACAGAAGGTAAAAGCACAAAACTCAGCAAGTGAATGGGTACAGGACTCCTCAAGTGACAGGGAATCAGTCTCAGTAGAGAGAAGTGGCCAAGGCAAAGGATACAAAATGTCTAGGGAGAGAAGTCCACAAGGAAGAGGCAAAACCCTTGGAAGAGGCAGCGTAAGTGGACAGGTCCCTCTCCTTCCCTCTACGGATAGTACTGGTACAAGTAAGCATTAATCCCCGAGAAAGGAGGCATTTACTAAGAATTAATGCATGGTTGGGGGGAATGCTTCCCACCACCCTACCATGCATTAATTCCTAGTAAATGCCTCCTTTCAAAGGGGATTAATGCACTTGTAACATGGCTTTTGAGATGCCTTATATGGCAAATACTTCTCTAATACTTATTGTGTAAATGAAGAGAACTTCGTTTGTTTCTCTTTTTTATATCAATACAGTTTTATTTTACTGTCAGGAAGTTAGTTTCTGGAACCATACTTATTAATATAGTTATTAACACATTCTACATTTTTTTTCTAGAAACTGTGGTTTCATTTATTACACTACTTATAGCCTACAAAATGTTTTAAACCTCTTTTACAAGCGGTGAATAACTTTCTACTTTATTCATTTTTAACTGTAACACATTATGCATTATGGGACATATTAAATCATTTGCATAACACTGCACGATACTTAGGCACAACAACATGAATAACTATTCAGTTTCATGAACAGTTCTTTATTTGGTAACACAGCTCTTCATGTATTATACCTTTCTGGGGATGGTAAAGTTTTTGTGGTATATTCCCATTTTCAATCGCTGTACTACGAATTTGTCTATTCGCACTTCAAACTGGAAATTGTCTCCTGGAAATCCCACATGGACTCCTCACCAGAATTCTCTTTCCACCACTCTACTAACTTCCACCTGCTCTCATCAGGTACCTCATTATTGCTATACTTATCCATATATGTTCTTATATGTATTACTCAAGAGATAGAAAAGTTGGTTATTAAATTCTCCATTTTTTAATTCTCTCTCTCACTACGAACGTTGAGCAATTCCCTGTGTCCACTGGGTTGGTGGGTCGGTGGGTAAGACAATGTTTTCTATACTTTAGTCTCTCATGGTAAATGTCAGTATTACACAACCGTGCATATCTAAGGAGTAAATGCGTGGTTGAAAACGGGGCATGTGATGTCTTTCCACCAATTACTTTTATTTGTGACTCTGATTTTATTAATGCCATGTTACAAACCAGAATAGTGTGTCTGAAATTCTGCAGCAAGAAAATGAGCAGTATAGGTGGAATCATTTCAGTTCACAGAAACTCCCTTTGCCTGAAAACCCAACACCACTACAGTGCTTCCAAATATTATTTTCAGAGACGGAGCCCGACGGTAGTGTCAGCATTATAAAAATTATTTGTACACAAACTAACCGATATGCCAAACAATTTTTGTCTAGTGGTACTCAAACCTAATTTTTACATACTTCTTCACGGAAACCAGTGTGGTCCTCCCCCCTGAAATGTATGTGTTTATTAGCATTTTCCTGTTGACTGGGTTGGTAAAAAAACACAACTTGTAGATTACTGGTCCACAAACCCATTCCTGTCCATGCCTATTGTGCACTCACTTATGAGCAGGGACAGGTTCATACCTGTTCTAAAATTCCTGCATTTTGTGGATAATGACAGTGTTGCAGCATCCCCTGACACTTTGGAAAATCGGAACTTAGATTTCCTGCAGAACAAGTTTTTGACAGCACATACCCTTGTAAGATACATCAGTATAGATGAATCTCTTTTACTATTGAAAGCCCGTCTGGGATTTAAACAGTACATGCCCTTGTAACATAAGTATATCTTTAATTTCTTACATCAATTGCCAGACTATTAAAGGGAAACTCCTGAAACCTCAGACAGTACAACATTTGCTGCAAAAATGCCCGAGTAGGGCTTTTAGCATGAAGCTGATTTTTTACTTACCTGCTGCACTGGAATTTTACTTTTAAACAACGTCACCATCCACAATGTCTGCAGAGCCATCCACAGCCATCTTGAGCACCCCGCATACTCTTTCTTCAATAAATGGTTTTGTGTCCACTTCCCATCCCTTTATACCCCTGCCCTTTACCCTTCGACCATTTCTGTCCCCCTCCTCCATAAATACTGAACAGAAATAGTTGTTTAATAAATCTGCTTTTTGGTGGTCCTCTTCCACACTGCACCCTCCTTCCCCTTTCAGTCTTGCTATGCCCCTTTGTCCTTCTTTTTTCGCTCATGTATTTAAAAAATATTTTATCTCCCTTTGTCACTGACTTGGCAATCCTTTCCTCTGTCTGTGGCTTTGTGCTTCTAGCTGCCTTCCCTGCCTCCCTTTGTTTCTCTTGGTAGCCTCCCTATTCCCCTCCTTCTGCGTTTTTTTTGTATGTTCTAAATACCTTTTTTTTGCTCCTACCTTTTCTGCTAATTCCTTAGAGAACCATAGAGGTCTCCTTTTTCTCTTGCCCTTGCTCACCTGCCTTACACAGAGGTTTGTAGCTTGCCTAATTCCCTCTTTTATTTTTGCCCACCTTTCCTCGCCTCCCCCAAGTTTTCCTATCCCCACCAGGGCTTCCCTCAGACATTCTCCCATTTTCTTAAAATCTGCTCTCCTGAAGTCCAGGATTCTTGCCCTTGTGTGATTCGATTTTGACTCGGTCCTTACCTCAAACCACACTGTATGATGGTCACTGTTTCCCAGGTGGTTCCCCACTCTGACATCAGTCACACTGTCCCCGTTTGACAGTACTAAGTCCAGAAGAACCCGCTCGTGAGTGGGTTTCAACACTAATTGCCTAAGGAACTCCCCTTGAATGGTGCTATACTTGTGTTTCCCCAGGTCATGAAGAAGAGTCCCCCACAACACACAAGAAAAAGTTTCATTGTGAATAATTCAAACCACACAATATGACAATCTAAGCAAGAAAAAAATCATATGTATTTGCCTGTCTTGATTCAGGCTTGTGGTGTAATCCACTGTCCAAATATGAAATAAAAATATACCCCCCCAAAAAAAAATTCCAAACATGGTAAATGTATCCAATTATCAACAGATTAGAAAGGAAGTCCATAAGTAATCCATGTGTATGATCCACCACAAATCGGTGATTTTGCCACATTTGAATGAGGCTGCCCAGTAATCCAGAAAGCCACAGGGTAAAGACGATCACTGCTCCAGCATGATCATGCCTGATACATAAACCAGGCATGTGATGTCTGGTTATGAGATATTGTGTTTCTCTTCATTTGTGGTCAGTGACTTCATGACCCATCACTCATTGTTTCGCCACTTGTGAGTGTCAGGAGGTCACTTTCCACTCATGAAGAGAAATACAATATCCCATAATCAGCCATCATATATCCCCTATATGTAGACTGCAAGGGCAATACAAGATGACAGATAATTTCCAATACAGATAGAATTAAAAGTCTCAAAAGCATGATAGGTTTGAAAATCTGTGTGGTGAGTAGGGGGCTAAGCCAACTAGCAAAATATCTAAACTTTATTCGACAACAATCCACAAGAATAAGATGCCAAGTCCCTGATTAAAATGACAACTTTGCATGTGCCTGAGCTGGCCAAGTGCACTGTATAATTTGTGACAGCACAGGGCTGCGTCACTGTTTTCACATCATCAAGAAAGTGGTGAAATCTGGCATAGTAAAAGCAAGTCATAACTACAGCCAACAAATATATTTCAGATAGCTTAAACTAAATCCTTTAAAGATGGGTAACTACAGTTGCTTATTACTGAATTACTTTTGTTGTTGTAGTGAGTGGAAGAAGTTGAAAAAATGTAAATGCTGATCAGAAAGAAGAGAAACAGTATGTAGGATATGTAAATTATACGAAAATGATAGAAGGAGACAGATATTTTCCAGTGTTCGTGGTTTCTGTAAACACACCTTCAATAAAAAGACTCAAACCTAGCACAAAGCATCATGGGTATGCAAGTGTGTGTGTGTGTGTGTGTGTGTGTGTGTGTGTGTGTGTGTGTGTGTGCTGTTAAACTAAATAAGGAAAGCTTGGTATTACCTTCTGATTGCCATCTCACTACTGAGACCTCACCATGGCTGACTCACACACACTAAACATAAAAATAACCTTTAAAATCTGCACAAAAGAGTATGCATGGCATGAGGAGATACATGCATAGGTTGCCTCCTAAAAACTACACAGAAGAGAAGGCAGACACTTTCAAATTGTGTAGTTTCTCTAACCACAAATAGAATCAAAAGCCTCAAAAGCATAATGGGTATGCAAATGGGAGGGGTAAGCTGATTAACAAACTATCTAAATGTTTTCCCAGTAAAATCCATAAGAATAAGGTGCAGAGTGCCTGAGTGAGGGAACAAGCATCAGTATTCTACATTACCAGTAGGTGTCTGAGCTGGCTAAATACACTACATAATCTGTGATAGTGTAGCATTGCACCACTCTTTCCATGTCATAAACATCAAGAAATGTGTGAAGGGGCGGGGTTTATAGGGCTAGTGCAGATGCTTTACAAAGAACCAAGGGCAAGGGTGTTGGTTAATGGAGCTCCTTTGGAGGAGTTTTGACTGTATAGGGGTACAAGACAGGGGTGCCCCCTGTCCCCCATGTTGTTTTCCCTGGGCATAGAGCCACTGGTAATTAAAATAAGGCAGAATGAAGAAATTAAAGGGGATACGAGGGAACAGGGATGGGGAACATAAGATTACCCTTTATGAAGAAGATGCTCATTTTTACTACGGAGCCCAGGGAATCAATGCCAGCATTATTGAGGGTGATGGAGTCCTTTGTTCCCTTCTCAGGATACAAGCTGAACCTTCACAAGTTGGAAATGATGTACTTAGGGGGAACAGGGAATGGGCGGAGATAGGGTACATGGGGGATGCAGAGGGTGGAGGACTCATTAATGCACCTGGGAATTAAGATAGGAAAAGAGGTAGGGAGTCTGCACTGATTGAACTATACTCCTCTGTTTGATAGCATCATAAGGGACTTAGATAGGTGGAGAGCTCTCACCATATCATGGCTAGGATGAATCAACCTAATAAAAATGAATGTGTTGCCAATCTTGTATGCAATGCAAATGATACTAATGAGCTTGAATAAGCGAGATATTAAAAGGCTAGGACAGGGGTTCTCCACCTTTATATGGCAAGGGAAATGACCATGGATGAGTCTGTACAGACTCAAGGGAGAGAAGCAGAAGGGAGGGCTGAGTTTCCCGGATATAAGGGGCTATTACACTGCAGTACAGCACAGGTAAATACATGACTGGGTAAATTAGGGGCCGGTGGCAACCTGGGTAGAGTTAGAGGAGCAGGGCTTCCCAGGGCGAGTGTCAGCATATTTAACAACTGGAAAGAGGAGAGCCTATGGACAGCTGGAGAATCCTAACCCATTGGTGATATGGCTATTGGAAGTGTGGGAGGCAGGTAAAAAAACAAAGGGGAGTGGAGGGAGACCAGACTCTGTTGGTTCCACTTGCAGGGAATCCAGGATTTCTGCCAGGACTGGAAGACCCATGGTTCCCTACGTGGGAGGAAAGAGGGGTAAGATGCCTGGGGGACCAATGTACTAGAGAGGGCCTCAGCTCATTTGAGGATATCCAGTGGGGCTTGGGGATCCCACAGTCACACCAATTCCGATACTTCCAAATTAGGGCATATGCCAGAGATTTACACACAAGAGCCAGTGGAGACATCAGGCCTAATGAAAAAGGATTACTAGGGAGGATGGCATGACAAGACAGACATTTCATTCCAGATACGTCTGGAAAAGTAAAGCAACAGTAGGAAACAGACCTAGGCCTGGCAATTACAGAAGAGAACTGGAATACAGTTCTAGGAATGCATATGGGGCTCCTGATTTGTAACAAACATAAGAAGTCCCAATATAAGTTCCTACATGGGTTACACTGCCCTCCAAGTGTGGTTCACAAGTTCCACCCCAAGATCTCACCTATGTGTGGGAGGTGTGGAAGAGCACGAGATACGTACTTTCACTATTTTTGAGAGTGCAGTACTCGCAGAGCATTTTGGGGGACAGTAGCCCAAGAACTAACTAGAATTTGGGGAAAACACATAGCGGATACACCACTATCACTTATGTTTGGAATGAAAGATATGGGGGAGGAGGGGTGGACCCCATATCCTAGAACAATAAGAGTCATGCTGGCCAGTTAGGCAGTGCATACAAAACACTTGGGTGTCATCCGTGATGCCCACAGCGGTACAGTGGAAGAACATAACTATGCAAAACCTGGCACTGGACCACCTAACATACATCCTCAGAGAAAGGGAAGGGAAGAGAGATTCTTACTAGAGTAGGGGGAAATTTTTAGACTCTATGTCACCAATAGAGGCCCAAATGCTCAAGAATGGGGTTACTTGAAAACATTGGGAATAGGGGGAGGTGAGCAGTTCCAGAAGAAGGAATATGAGCTTAAATGAGAAGGAGTGACCCAGGACCTGAATGCAAGACAACAGAGAATTGATATGTAAAATGCAGCAGAAGGATGAATTGTGTATCTGGAGGTAGGTGAAAAGTGAATACTCATAGATCAAATTGTTACATAGTTATAGCTGTTATCTTATTTTATAATTCTAAGTTAATAATCCTATTACTGTTTGAACTTGTGAAGGCTATACTTGTGGATGAAGTGATGTTATATGTGCAAAACTTAATAAAAATATTATACAAAAAAAAAAGAAATGCATGAAACCTGTCAATGGTAAAAACAACCCTCCAGTACAACCATCAAACAGCATTCCAGAGCCTGGTTAAAGAGCTAATAGTGCCAAAAACAGAAAGCAAAAAAATGTTCTTTTTAGAAGTACTCCCTTATTACTTTTTTATTTCTGAAGTGTTTTTCTATGAACTCATTTGATAGTTTCTACATACTGTAGAACTGTTAATATGCACGTTTGCTTAATTTGGCGGTTACAGCGGGTCAGCCGTGAGGGAGTAGGTGGTTTGAATCAGTTTGTGGTGATTGTATTCTGACAGGGGTTTACAATAGGGAGTTTCTAATCAGCTGGGGGTGGGGCAGCATTATCAATTTCAATTAAACTCATTCATAAGTACAACTGTACCTTATCACACTGTTTGGTTCAGTTTGTTTGGGCTGCTGGTTGCAGCACTCCAAACAAGTAAAATGAGACCTTCCTATACTTTGTGAGGTCACGCCAGATGGGCTTAGTCAGTGTGCAGAGGTATACATACAGGTGGCCAAAAGTGTGGTACAGGAATTACAGACTGCCACTCCACCAACTTAATAAAGGAGAGCTGAATACATCACTTATACCACTGAGGTCCATTTTGAAGTTGAGCAGTATGCAGCAGTGTGTGGTGTAATGAGGGCGGTTTGTTACTACACTACCAAGTACAGCCAGCCTTAAATGAGAGCACTGTAAGAAAGTTTTAAGAAGACTACATCGAAAAATGAAAGCATGTTCCTAATGACTCCCGCCTTCCTGACCAAACTGAGGGGACAACCAACTCTTCGTGTAGAGGATGTAGAAAATAAACTAAAAACAATCACAAAAACTTTGATGCGTGAGGGAGCTGTCATCAATGCAAGGGTTGTAACTGCTGTGGCAGTTGGTGTGGTTCAAGCTTCAAATCCTCAGCTTCTAGTGGAGTATGGAGGAAATCTGAGTTTTACCAGGCAGTGGGCATGGCAATTTTAAACTGGGTGAGTTACTGTAAACAAAAAGGTACTAAGGTTGGAAGAAACACACAACAGGATTTTTAGGAGCTCAAAAAGGTTTGTCTAAACAGAATTAGCAATGCTTCCATGCTAGAACTCATCCCCCAACATCTCATAACAAATATGGATGAAACGGGGGTCGGTCGTATACCGTGTGTGAAATGGACAATGAAAGTAAGTGTCTCCAAGCAGGCTGAGGTGACAGGACTTGAGGATAAACATCAGATCTCCATGGCCCTGTCAGTAACCCTGTCTGGTCATTACCTGCCCCTCTCAAGTCATATACCAGGAAGAAACACCAAACTGCCATCCCAACATTGCATTTCCCACGTTCTGGAACATCACCCACTCCAAGAATCATTGGGCGAATGAAAACACTATGCACGAGTACATGGAGCACGTCCTTATGCCCTGTATCAGCCAGATAAAACAAGTAAATAGCTGCCAGACAGACGGACAGAGGGCAGTGCTCATTATGGAGCTGTTTAGGGCACATACAACTAAACCAGTTCTTGACAAACTAGTGCAGTGTAACATCATACCGATCTTCATTCCTGCCTCATGCACTGATCAGTTACAGCCCCTGGACCTGACTATAAACAAAATCTACAAAGATGAACATAAGGCTCTATTTACAGAGTGGTATGCGGGGCTGATCACAGATCAGACAAACAAAGGCATACCTATCCCAAACATTAATGTGGACCTTAGAATGAGCACTTTGAAAGTAAAACATTCACAGTGGCATGTGACTGCCTTTCAGTGACTGAAGGGCAGAAAAGAGGACTGCATACGTGGTTTCAATCAGGCAGGGATATCGGAGGCACATGTTGAGTTACTGAATATGCTAATACTGTATGTTTTTTATGTTAAGGCATAAAAAATACTTCTATGTTGCAATGGTTTTCTTTTCTTTTCTTTCTTGTTGACAGCCTCACCTGCTACTGCCGGCAACACTGTGAAGATTCAAACTGAGGAACCACACTCCACTCTGACCAGACGTGCCCACCCGTTATAACTATGTATCGTGATAGTGCTGTGTTTTGAATACAATATAATAACGATGACTTGCTTTAAAGTTGTGTCACTTTTTTTCGCACTTTGAACAGAATTGATAGCATAGCACGATTTAATTTGCATTAATATTAACCTGCAGTACAGTACAGTATTAGTATTGGGTGTGATGCAAAAAAACATGCTTTTCCTGGAAGCAAATGTATCTAGTTCTATTTCTTCCACTACATCATCAGCATGTGACCTCAATCATTGTTACATCACAAGCCCTGCTGCCTGATTGGTAACATGTTTCACAAATTAACAACCAAGCAGCAGGAGATTGACTCTTTTTGGTTACTAGTATTGTCACAATTATTGTGATCACAATGCTGATGGTGTACAGAGAGAAACAGAACTGCACATATCAGCCTCCAGATATAATAATAATAGCCAATGCATCATATGTAGCACTATCACATACAAAACAAATCTACTTAGCAACATGAAAAAATAAACAAAAAACATCAGTTACAAAAACTGATTACTTCTGCCCACAGTGGTGCCGAGGTCCAGTTCTGGAGACCTCACCTATGTAAAGGTATAGATAGGGTAGAGAGAGTCCAGATGAGGGTGACCAAAGTGGTGCAGGGCATGCATCGGAAGCCCTATGAGGAGAGGATGGAAGAGCTTGATCTGTATTCACTGGAATTAGAAGAGACTGGGGGGACATGACTGAGACATTTAAATTCTTGAAGGGGATTAACAAGGTGAAGGAAGGGAGCATATTTTGGAAGAAAGTAAGTCCAGCAACTAGGGGTCACAGTTTGAAGTTGGAAGGAGGAATATTCAGAGGTAATAGGAGAGGGCACTACTTCACGGAGAAGGTAGTGGTCCCCTGGAACAGACCACTGGAAGAGGTGGTGGTGGCCAAACTGGTAGGGGAATTTAAGAGGTCATGGGATAATTAATATGGGGAATAACCAGAAGAGGGAAGGGGATGAACCTGGAAAAATGGAGGAGACTGGAGTCTCCATCTGGGGGGGGGGCAGGGGAGGGGTGCAAAGAGTTGGGTCTAGGGTTAACTATGGGGATGGGATAAGGACAGAGTGGATGGACCAAGGGGTCCTTTTCTGCTGTCAGATTTCTGTGTTTCTGAAAATCAGCTAGCTGCTACAGTTGCTTATTTGTAATTCAAGCATTTTTAAACAGCAACTTTCTACCTGGTCCCCCCAAGAAGCACAAATAACCCTTGCCTGCCCCCAAATGAAATCCTTCAGATACTTCCACACTTGGCAGAGGTATCAGGAAGTGGAAGGGATCAGCACAACGGGGCTCCACGAAGCAAAATACGATCCCTTCCCTTCCAAAATTGGGGCACTCTCTAAAGGAAATATTTGAAGGACTTCATTTGGGGGCAGGTAAGGGTTATTTGTGCTTCTTAGGGGAAATTTAAAAAAGAGTACGATAGTTGCTCTTTAATATCATAGTGAGCAGCAGAACAAGGTAAAATATTGTAAATGCTGATCAAAAAAAAGAGGAACAGTATTTATAATGCATAAATGATACAGAAAGCATATTGTTTCCAAGTTGTGTGGTTTTTGTAAACACACATGAAATAAAAAGCCTCAAAACTAACAAGAAAGCATCAAGCATATGCAAATCTGTGTGTATGTGTGTGCGTGTGTGTGTGTGTGTATGTTGGGGGATGGGGATAAACTGAATAAAGAAAGCTTGACACTGTATTCTTGTTCCATCACACTACTCAGACCTCAGCACAGTCAACTCACCCATACTAAATGTACCAATAATCTTTAAAATCTTCACAAGAGTATGCATGGCAACAACAGGCAGAAGCTATCACTTGCTACTCCAAATGTAGTTTTGTTTTTGCTTCCAGTTACCTTGCAAAGCATCTATATTTCACTGTGGTATTGTACAGCTGTAAAACAGTTATGGAATCTTTCTATAATACTTACTTGGGGAAGCAGGGATGGGACTGGTGATAGTTTTAAGTGAGGTCACTAGTAAATCAGAGAACTAACTACATTAGTAAAGAAAAGACAAGCATCGCCACTGTTGCGCTAGACTTCACCTTGGTTCAGCAGAGTGATCTAAAAGATATTGCTTTGAACAAGGTAAAGATGGCCCATAAACTGAAAGAGAAAGCTCTTGGACTGGAATGGAAATTAAATGTTAAAATGAGAAAGCTAAATGAAGCAAGCCGGCACTAGCTGATAATAGCTTAATGCCTTACATCTTAGGCAGTGTCATGGCATGTTTGAAATCTTTGGCAAACATTCCTCTTCATCGTAAACAAAAATGGATGTCACTTTCAGCACTGCAGGAAAAAGTAAAGATATTTGCAATAATCCCAGTGTTCGGATATTCTAAGTCAGTAGCTAGCAGCACCCTGATCAAACCAGTGATATCAAAGGGAGAGAAGCATCTCACCTACTACAACCATGCTTTTTTTCCCAGCTCTTCCTTACAAGACCTTGCATCCCTTGGGCAAGGCAAAATCAGACACCTACTAAAAAACGTTAACAGGACATGAATCATGCTCAGGTCAGCTGCATCTTGCAGTGCTGTTGCTACTGCTGTTGTATTGCTTTTCCTCTTTTTCAGTCCAAACGCGTTGCACTTTGAGGAGTCTTGCAGTTTACAAATTCAGATTGCAACTTCATTTGGTTTCTATTTAAATTATTCTTTTGCCCCCGGCATATTACATATAGTATAATGCATGGGTCTGGTGTATAACAAGATTAATTTTATACACCTGAGGCATGAGTGCGACATTACACATAAACTACAAGAGCAAAGCTCAAGTGGTTTCTCTAGTTATCTCACACTGAGGATATGTTAAAAAAAAACCTCTTTCGGTCACCCTGATGGCTCATTGGTAGTGCATGTCCATGCTGAGGACCCAGGCTCAGGAGTGAATTCAGATCTTCTCATCAGGAGGTGGGCCAGCGTCAGATAGCGTCCACATTGTAGTGTCTCAGCCAGGGTGAGCTGGCAACAGGTTCCAGCGCTACAGTGACCACTATGACCCGGCTAGGCAGCTTGATCCTTCTATAGGGGCACACTCTGCATGCACAAGGCCAAATAAGAAGGCTGTGCCATGCCTTGGGAGGTGTGAAGAGTCAGGGGGAAAAAAGCTTGGGAGAAAAATCTTAGGCTTCACCGTAGATGACAGCTGTCAGCATATCTGATCCCCTCACCATGCTGCAGTCCACCCATAACTGGATCTGGGCCTAGGTGGGAGGCCGCCAGCCTTCTCCCAGATCACCCATTGTGGAGGGATTGGAAGCACTGTAGTCAGCATGCAGAATACTGTAGTTAGTGAGTAATGGGGTGGGACTGAGCTGGAGACAACCTAGAGGCAAGGTAAAGACTGCAAGGAATAAAAAAAACTCTAGGAAAAAAATCATTCTTTCACCATCCCCAATGCTTTTATTTTTTATAATGTTTTATAAAAAAGTAATAAAAATAAAATAAAAACTGGATGTAATAGAGGTAATAGAAACTGGAAGTGTAATTGTAAGAAATGTATTATAAAAATAGGAACATGATTACTACTTGCCATCCAGATAACCTGGGTTCATGAACCAAGCCCAAGATGACTGAAGCCAACCAGTGAGGCGGTGTTCTGGCATCTGTCTTGAACAGCTCTTGCCTCAGTGAGGGAGTGCACCTCCTTCTGTTGCATAACTACCTCCTAGTGGTCTGCAGGGAGGGCATGTAGTGGGGGAAGGAATAAGTGGTCCCTCAGGAGCACCATATGTAGGTATATACATGTTTACCTGGTGAATGTTGCAGAGGCATCACACATCCAGCCTGGGGCTGGTAGTGGAGTTCTGAAGGTACAGCAGGGCTCACCCACCCTTTCAATAGCCCTGTCTGGTGTCTCACCTGGTCACGTCTCAGGATTATGTGCTGGAGAGGGCTTAGTGGGGGAAAAATACCCCATTAACCCCAGACAGATGAAGCCCCCCCCACGTACGCGTGCGCACACACACACACACACACACACATACACACACACACACACGCAGACACATACATGCACACCACAGTAGGGCTCTACTGACTCTTTCCCAACCTTGACATTATCTACTCCCAGGCCTCAACCATCGAGTGATATACAGTATCATCCTCCTGACTTGTGGAACCAGGGGTCCTTCCCACAAGGGACAAGCTGCGGGTTACAGAAAGGGATTCCAAAGAGCATGTCTAGCAGAGGCTGGTGGTGGTTTGAACCATCAGAGGATCACTTCAGTGGTGCAGAAGGGTTTGGATAGGTGGAAGAAGTACCTGGGTGCTGGCAAGGAGAAATGGAGGCTAAAATAGAAAGCAAACAAAAAAAAAACAGGAGTATGATGACAGCATTCACAATTGCATAAGTGTAAAATATAGAGATGGGACAAAGCCTCACCCTGAAAACTGAGTTACCCCAAACCTGGGTGGTTTATATTTAAACAAACCTGTACCAAACAACCTAGGTTCTGCTTGGATTTTTAGCCTTCTTTTCAAATGCTTCCAGTTCTTTTAATCCTTGCAGCCTGCAGCTGCCTACTGCCTGCCCACAACAACCAAACTGTCACTCCCCCCTCACCCTCCCTCTGAGTTCTGTCACCTCCTTGGCTGTGCCTCGCTTTATATGCACATGCGCAGTAGCATAGGCAGCAACTCAGTCTGGGCACCTTTCACCATCGCTGTCACTGGTCATTCTGGGGTTAGAGTTGTGTAATGAGGAAGAAGCTGCAAGCCAGGTGGTGGGCAGGCCATGCAAACCTCGGTTTGGAAGGACCAGAACCCGACATTGTGGGGGAGAGGGGTTGTGGACTGGCATCTAGTTGTGTGGAGTGAACAGAAGAAAGAATAAGCTGAAGCAGGTGGAGATGAGTCAGGAGTGGACATCACTGCTGTGGATTCAGCAGCAGTCTAAAGAAGGTATTGAATTATTGCTTTTAATTATTTAAAATGATGTTGCTGATTTGATTTAGTTAGAATGCTATAAAATGACCAGGCTTGTTTAATGGAGACCAGGCAGCCAGGGGCCCAGGTAGTGGCTCTGGGTCATGGTGGGATATAACATAAGGGACATAAAATATTAATTTTATGCATGGAGTATAAAAAATGTGGAGTAAATCAGAAACACACAATTGGCATTTGCCACTGTGTTTTGGTTTTGTTCAGTGTTTGGTTATACTATTTTATGACTGCTGCCTATTATGTAGTTGAATAGGGTATTTGATATTCTGGTTTGTGCAGAAGTGTGGTTTATGTAATATTTAACTAAAGCAATGTAGGTAATTTTATTATGCAGCGCTTGTTTAGTGTGTCTGTGTGTGGTGTGTTTTTTTTTTAAACAGTGTATTGATCATACAGTATGCTGCATCCTGTACCCATGGATGTACACATCTTGTAGGCTGGATATACAGTTTAGCTTACTGTTGCTGCCAACAGCCCAACGCTCCAATAAGAATTTAAACAAGGTATGGTCATTTAGCAGTTTGGGTACTCTCGTAAAAAAGAATCATTGTGGCCAGTGTTGCTGTTCAGGCTGGGGATGAACAATGTACAATTGTTACTGTCAGAATTTTAGGAAAATATATTGCAAAGCCAAGCCTCATATGCAAGAGATTTATGGGACATGGTGAAAACTGGACTTCCAGATCTGGACTGGGCCAGATTGGTAAAATCCATACAAGCAGAAGAGAGAAAGAAGTAAGTGCCTCAGCTGGGACTTGAACCCAAGCCGCCTGGTCAATACCATTCTGGTTGTGCTACCAGCTGTGCCACCAAAGCAACTGAAACCTGTACTGTCCCAGAGCACATTACTCTTTCTCCAATGCACAACCTGATGCTGCATGGATAATTACATTTTCAATCACAAGAGTGCGGTGTGCATATTTATGGAACACACACAAGCAGAAGAAAGAAAGAAAGAAGTTAGTGCCTCAGCTGGGACTTGAACCCAGGCCACCCAGAATACTGTTCCAGTTGTGCTACCAACTGTGCCACCAAGGCAACTGGAATCTGAACAGTCCCAGAGAACATTACTCTTTCTCAAATGCGCAACCTGGTGTTGTGCCAAACACCTTTGCCTCAACTGTGCCTGATTTTAGTAGATTGAATGCAGTTGAGACAGTTCCCCAGATTTACGGCAGCTTGTGCCAGAGGAGGGGCCTCACCAGTATTATCAATACACTGAATGGTTTAGATCTGGAGCTAAATGTAGAAAAAACAAAATTATGGTGTTTGGCAGTAAAAAAAAAAATAATACATGGATAATAAATGGGAAAAAATTGAAGAAGTAAAAGAATACTGTGGACATTATTTTTGAAAAATTATCTTTCATGGAAACCTCATAAAAATTAAATGAAAGATAAAGCTTATAAAATAAGCTGACCCGTTGGTGCAGAGGGCTGAGGTGCTGGACGCCTTACCTCTTGTCACACTGGCAACCTGAGTTTGGATACGGACTCAGGTCATTGGGGAGCCAGAATGGGGGGGTGAGAGTAGGATTGAGCAGCCATGGGGCAGCTCTCCTCTCTCGGGGTGGCTGTCGCTCCCCCGTAGTTCTGCTGCCACCGGGTGGAGCCCTGGTGGCTAGCATAAGCAGGAGGGAGTGGCAAGTTGAGGGAGGGTGTCTTGAGCTGCAACTTGTGCATGTCTCCACATAGGGATGGGTGAAAAACGGGCGGGGGTGGAGCTTATAAATCAAGCAACAAAAGCAATTGGATTGTTTGTGCACAAGTTCACTAATAATTCCTTCACTGCCTTAAAAACTTCTTCTGAGGCAAAAACAATTAGCCAAACGTTATATAGCAGTGAAATCTGGGGTCAGAATCTAATTATAATATTGAATCAATTCAGAATCTTTTTCATTACAGGTACATTGAACTTGCCTAGAGATTGCCCGACTTCCTTTCTAAGATTGGAAACAAGATGTTGCCACTAGAAACAAGAATATTTATTAGAGCTATTAAGCTCTGGGGTCGAGTACTAAATATGGATAGTAGTAGATTACCAAAAATGTGTTGGATAGAATTCTTGAACAGCTTGTAACATGATTCATCAAAAGAAAATTGGTTCACTAGATTAAATAACTTTATTAAAAAAAATAGGTTTGGAGGATCTATCGTCAAGAAAAGTCATTTGTAATCCAAAAATATTTATAGAGGAAGCAAAACAGAGGATACAAGATATCACCATACAAATGGATATTGAAAAACTATGTAACATAGATAAATCTAGTCGATATGTACAAATAAAAGTGAATTGTGGATTGGAAAAGTATTTGCTTCTATGTGAAAATAAAATCCACAAAAATATGTTAAGCAAACTTAGATTAAGTGGATTATGTGGATTATATCTGCGGCTATCAGTAAGTAATAAACATGGGGAAAATAATTTATGTCAGTGCACAATAGATACATCATTTGTAATGCACCTGATAATGGAGTGTAAAAAGCTGTCCGAAGAAAGAGCTAAGTTGTCAGAAGAAAGATCTAAGTGGATCACGCCTCTGCTATTCAACAAACCCAATTTATCTGGAATAGAAGATTGCATTTATTCATTGAAATTTGATCAAGTCAAATTAACATATGATATGGCCAAGTTTGTCTTGGCTATACAGAAGTTTCTGCCAATGGAATTTCTGTGAATACAGTTGTCTAACTGGGATCTTGAAAACACCATAGAGTTTTAATTGTGTATAATTGTACCACCCAGTGGACCTCCTCTACTTTGATTTCAGTAAGGCCTTTGATTCGGTGCCGCACAACTGCCTGCTGAAAATGTTGGAGGACCTGGGTGCAGCCAAATGCATAGTCAGTTGGGTAGGTAATTGGCTTAGGGACAGAAAACAGAGAGTAGTGATCAACGGGGTAAGGTCTGATGAAGGCACGATCACTAATGGTGTGCCCCAAGGCTTAGTGTTGGGGCCAGTCCTGTTTAATGCCTTAATCAGTGACATCAGCATAGGTATTCCAGGTAAAATTGCCCGATTCATGGACGATACCAAGCTAGGAGGAAAAGCTGACAGCAAGGAGATGGTTAAGGACCTACAAAAATACCTACAGAGGCTGGAAAGACGGACCAATATCTGGCAGCTGAAGTTCAATGCAAAAAGATGTAAGGTGAAGCATTTGGGTAAAGGGAACCCAAGGACAGAGTACCATCTCAATGGAGTCCAGCTCATTGCCATGCAGGAAGAACAGGACCTAGGTGTCATCACAAGCAGCACCCTTAAACAGACAAGCCAATGCAGCAAAGCTTATGGCAAGGCCAACAAAATGCTGGGGTGCATAGGGAGGGGATTCGACAGCAGAAGGAAGGAGGTAATACTGCCACTCTAAAGGTCCCGGGTAAGGCCCCATCTGGAGTACTGTTTCCAGTGTTGGAGTCCACATCAGAAAAAGGATACAAACAAGTTGGAGGCTGTTCAGGGAAGAGCGACCAAAATGATCCAGGGCCTTCAAGGGCACTCGTATGAGGAGCATCTGGAAGCATTAAATAAGTTCTCACTGGAAACAAGGAGGGAGAGGGAAGATATGCTTGAAACATGAAGGTTCCTGAGAGGAATAAATAAGGTACCATCCTCAGACCTCAACAGAGCCTCCGACTCTAACACTAGAGGGCACAAGTGGAAGTTGGGGGGGGAGCTTCAAGATGGAGCTCAGGAAACATTATTTTATAGAATGAGTCATGGAGCCATGGAATAAACTGCCAGCTGAGGTAACGGAAGCAAAGTCTGTGACATCATTCAAGCTCAGGTGGGACAAGGCTAAAGTGTGATCAAAAGCAACAGGAGCAATAGGAGGCATTAGGCAGAAGGAGGGTTAGGTCCTGGTATCTG
The DNA here is from genome assembly GCA_016271365.2 of Neoceratodus forsteri. NCBI lineage: Eukaryota > Metazoa > Chordata > Ceratodontiformes > Ceratodontidae > Neoceratodus > Neoceratodus forsteri. Next base: position 2,585,661 of record JADMNL010000040.1, read on the forward strand.
AGAATGTCCAAGGAACATATGGGCAGACTAGATGGACACTTGTTTTCCTTCTGCTGTCTTTTGTTTGATGTTTCTATATAATGTCTCTTTTTAAACCCTCTTTTGAATATAAAATGCTACAAATTTGTTGATATTTTATGCATTTGTATAAATAAAATTTGAACTTGAACTTGAACTGGAAGTGCAGAAGAGCATTATATACCACACTTATCTTAAGGTTGTTGAGTGTGAGCTTTGATTTTGTTCTCATCCATCTGCCCTGACCTGTGTAGATGTTTGTCAATACTCCCTACCTGTCAGGCTGACATCTTTTGTCTATTACCATGTCCTGTTGGGCCTCCAAGGTTACTCCCCTGGTGAGGTTTCCCTGACTTGTGCACCATTTCAGTGAGCTGGAGACCTGAAGTAGGATCAAGACTTTTGTTGAGAGTTCATAATCTGTTTGCTCCACGTCTTGAATTGCTAGGATTTATAGAGATCTAATGTTCTAGTAGACCCAGGGAACTAGGTTGATGCATGATGCCTTTGTCCCTAGAATTTGTGACAGTTGTAGTGTGGATGACTAACTGTGTATCGGGTTTGATGCCTGTTGGATCATATTCTCCACTGTATTCTTGGATGGCCACACCGGCCCAGCAGTGATGTCTGTCCATGCTCCTAGGTGCTCTATGCATTGATTGTGAGTGGGATTACAGTATTGTTTGTTGATTATCCACCTATTACTTTTCAGATAATGGAGGACCATCTGAGTTTCCCTCTTGGCCAATGTAAGTGATCTGTCCTGGATTTGCTAGTTGTCTAGGTAGGGTATTATTTGAATGCTCTTCTTCCTTAGCTTGGTGGCAAGGGCCACTGACACCATGGTGAATACTCTTAGGGCAGAGACCAGACCAAAGGGAAGGGATTGGTTCTGGTAGTGGAGTCCCATTACATGAAACTTGAGGTACTTGTGGTGAGATGGTCTGATAAGAATATGGAGGTATGCATCTTTCCTATCTATTGATGATACTGTAGGTAGTTCCCTAGACGAATTGCCCTAAGTGTTGTAACTGGGTAATAAAATTACCTTTCTCAGGTTCTTGTTGTAACTGCACAAGAGTGAAGAAATGAAAGACAAGCGGTGTCCAGCACATAAAGTGATTTATTTCTGGTATATAAAACAGGCTTACAACCAAATCACAGTGATAAACACCGGGGAGAACACCTCTAATCTTTCTTACCTATAGGCAGCAGCAAGTCTCTTCTCAGAGAAAATGGTGCAATGCAAAGGGTTTTATACCCCGAATAATAACCATAGCAACTACCAAAAAGTTATTTAAAGGTCTCATCATTGGATAGTGGCAAGTAACCTGATTTCTTACTAGCCTGGGAAAGCAAGCTGAGCTAGCAGAAATACAAGAGAACTAAACAAAGGACCTGTATTTGTGAAGGTCACTTGTGGTTACATACACAATTGCATAGGTAATTGCTGTTCTGCACTAGAACTGAAGATGGCAGTATTGTCTAACTAATGATTATACAATGGTATAAAGAGAGGTGTCTCCCAAGTGGTACAATTAGAATGATGGCAAATGCATTAAGATTCTCAGTAGAAAATACAGCAGAACTCAGATCCTGACACTTATGCTTATACATTAAGTGCCTGTGCCCTAAGCATTACTGTCTGCGAGATAGGGAGCCAATCAGGGGTGCTGGTCCATGGATAACATTCCCCCTTGTTGCCTCTAAAGGGGCAACAATCCCAAGTAAGATGGTCAGGATGGAACTAAAAAGGTCATTTACAGGCCCGACGTACGAGCCTTGTAAAGGAATTTGAGTTGTTCTCTAAGTTGTTTTTGGGTATGTCACAGGCAGCATAAAGTGAAGATTAGGAAAACAATCAAGAATGCTTGAATAATAACAAAAACTTTGAAGCTAAGTTCTACCCAATAGTTGCCAATGGCAAGACTTAAATCACCATCATGAATCAGATCATTAAGTATATTATTAGCTTTAGATATATTATTGCTAATATAAATCAAATGAGCATCTTTTCTAGCCAAAAGAGACTGTAAGGAGAGAGTCAAGGGATCAATGTGAACATTAAAAATAGGCAAATATTGAGATTGGGCAAGCAAGTACTGGGGGTCAGTATTGATAACATCTGGTTCAGGGAGAGGAACAGGCATGATCACAGTGTGACCAATGACAGTTTTCTGCTGTGGAGTAAATCAAAAGTTAGGTTTATCGATATTGCAAGTATGAGTTCCATAGACAAATGACAGATAGTTTGTGACTATACAGAATTGACCCTCAGAGGTATAGGTGCTCTGAGTGTTGGTATGCGCCAGCGATGTAAGTGTACAGGGCAGGTGAAGGTCTGATTTGTCAGCCGAGTGGTGAAGTGATGTATCTCTTCAAGATAGCTTCTGAATGGTGCTATTTCAGTGTCGAACACTGAAGATGCATCAGAAGGGATATCATCTGGATCAACGCCAGTAAGGTTAGTCTGCAAGTCTTCATTCAGTGTCAAAGCCCAGTCAAGATGTACTGGCAAGTAGCCACAGACTGGTTTCACAATGTCAGAAAAACGTCACAGCGGCACAAGAAGTAGAATCCTTTCTTGGCACAACAGTTACTGTGAGGAGCCACCCAAGCTTGGAGAACTGGGTGGTAAACTAGCATAGAAGGAAGTTCAGTTTGTTCATAGAAAATGTCATTTTCAAGATGTCCAAAGAAGGGAATGTTTGCCAGCTTGTCGAAGACAGATGTGGCCAGATCAAAGAGTGGTAAGGAGAAAGTGAAGGTGACGAACATGTTGTCCCTAATGGAGCAAGATTTGGTTAGGTAACATTGTGCTTTGTTAGGAAACCTGGAAACGTAACCAATATTACACACTGTAGCCATAAAAATGTTAACAGTATTCTTTAAATACGTAGAAATGCAACCAGTGGCTGTGCAATGTGGGCAAAACCATTAAGATCATGAATAACATCTGGAATTTTGCCTGATTCCAAGTCTCTGGAGAGAGCATTACAGTGGATATAACATAAGAGCCATAAGCAGAACACAGAATTTCACACCCAATATATTGCTTGTCCACCTTGCGGTTATTCTGAAAAATAAGATCATTAAGTTTCTGTCTCGTATCACTGAACCTTTGAGCAATCTCCTTCATATTATAAACTGTATATCATTCTTCCTCACTAAGAGAATTAACTCCTTGCAACATAGGGGGCATAACATCATTGCCAAGTATTTGCTAAAACTTAAGAGTCTGTGCTTTAATAGAGGTGATATCTGCTCTATTCTAAATAGACATTCCTGAGCCGAAAAGGCTAGTAACAGTGCTGGCTACTCCAGTTATACCAAACAGAACCAGCTGTACCAGGTGCATTTTGGTCTGGGTTTAGCATATTTATGGGTGGGTCTAAAAACACCAATATGGTTGGTGGTGTGAGGTCCACCAGTAGGATCATTTGTGCGTGTTTGGTAAGCAGCTACAATATCAGTAAGCATCATACTGTGAAATTTAGAAGTATTAGTTTGTTGACATAATCCAAATTCAGCCATATTCCAATGTGATAAATTGAAAATAACTGGGACATGCATAAATTTTACATTGTTTATCAGAGCTCCTGGGAGTGATGTGGTGGACAAACCACTAGGAGGGCCATCCTCCAGACGAGGACAGGCAAGCAGTTCTTACTGACTGGGTGGGACTACAGAGAGGTAGAAAGAAGAAGAAGCAGCATAGTTTTGAAGACAGAATTCAATGGCCTCATGTGAAGGGAGTCTGTCACAAAAGGCAGTATCTATTAGTGCAGTAAGATTATACTGACCAGTGTGCCATGGAGAAGCCTGTCTAATAGAGAGAGAGAGTACCATTTTGAGATATATCAGCGTTAGGCCAGCCATGGAATGTACCTTGGCCAGGTGAGCTACAGGGATGGTGTAGCCCATTGCATGAGTTTGCCATTGAATGGAAAGTGAAGCTTTATCCGGGGCAACAACTACAGAATCCAGAAAGGCGTCTTTGCCTTGAGTAACCTTAATGTTTTTGTTTGGAATGTTAATCCGAACACCCATGGCAGTTGAATGTTCCATTTGACCAAGCAAGTGATCCAATCGGTCCTTGTGAGTCTGTGGGGGTTTGAGTGGGGGTACTACAATGGTTAGAGGCAGTAGTCCCACCAGTAGGAGAAGAGGGTGCAAGATAGCCATCTTGCCGATATCTGAAAGAAATAGAAAAGGATTAGTTAGCTGGAAGTACTATTCTGCCCTATGGGGTTAGGAAAAGTAAGTGTTTAGTCACCTTTATACAGTCTGAGTTGGTTAGCATGGAGCCACTTGTCAGCAGTCTTTTTCTGCTGCTGTACTCTGACCTGATACACAGCAGGGCTGAGCTTGTTGACAATGGGATGCAGACCTTCCCATTTTCTGGCAAATGAGGCAGAAGTTTGACGTCTTTGCAGAATATTTAAACTAGCAAATGGGGAGAGGGGTGCAGCACCCCATACGTCAAATGGGAAGAACACCCCTTCCCCCTCAGCTAGTGGTCAAACAGGCATTCAGCGTGTTTGCCGTTCACTTGCATCACCAGGTAAGAAAAAAGGTTTGTCTCCCCATACGATGCACAGGGGTAATACCAAACTTCACCCAACAACTAACACACCAAAATCTGGCCAATGTAAAATCATGTACACAAATGCTCACAGCCTGGGAAATAAGATCCCAGACCTGCAGGCAATAATGTCAGAGGCTAAGCTGGACATAGTAGCAATTAGTGAGACGTGGTTTACCAGTAACCACACTTGGGAGACTTCAGTACCTGGCTATGTATTGTTCAGAAGAGACCGAGGTGCAAAAGGGGAGAGGTGGCCTGTATGTTAATGAAAATATCAAAGCTACAGAAATTCAGAATACACATAAGGAGCCAGAAGAACTGTAGGTCACCCTGGAAACAGGAAATGGGACAACAAGAACTGGGGTTGTCTACAGGCCCCCAGACCAGGGGAGGACATAGACACATTACTGTTAGAAGATATACAAAACATGACAGCTAAAGGGAGGTTCTGATAATGGGAGACTTCAACATGCCAGAAACAGATTGGTCAATACCAGCAGGAACATCTGCCAGAACTAGACTCATAGTGGATTCCCTGCAGAGGGCCTCAAACAACTGGTACAGCAACCCACAAGAGACAGGGCTATCCTAGATCTAGTACTGACTAACAAAGAAGGATCACAGATCTCCAGGTAGAAGGTCACCTGGGGCCAGTGACCATCACATGGTATGGTTCAATTTGGCTACTACATCTAAATCATCCCATTCCAAGGCAAAATATGGGACTTCAGAGGAGCTGACTTTGATAAGATGGCCAACAGAGTTAAGCTAGCCCTGGCAAAAGAAACACAGGTGAGGAGGTATAGGCAAAGTGGGCAAGCATTAAGGATACAATACTTGAAGCAACATCCATTGTGTTAGACAGAAAAGGAAATGCAAAGAAGAAACCATTTTGGTTCTCAAATACAGTAGCAGAAAGGTGGAGCCAAAAGGCTGGCCTTCAGAAAATATAAAGGGAACACAGCGGGATGAAGATAGGAGGCATACCAACGCTGCCTAAGGGAAGCAGGTAAGGCAGTAAGGCAGGCAAAGTCCCAAACTGAGGAAACACTAGCACGAACAGTAAAAGGTGACAAGACTTTCTATAGATACATTAGTGAAAGGAGAAAGTCCAGAGAGGTGCTAAGCTTAATGGAGAAAGGGGCATGTGAGGAGGAGGACCCTGTAAGGCATCTATCCTAAATAGATACTTTTGCTCAGTATTTACTGAAGAGAAGGTAGGGCAGGGCCCACAGCTCAGCATCATGGACACAGGGGAGGAGGTGAGCACTCTCCCTTCACAAAGAAAGGGTCCTACAAGGCTTGCTAAGCTCAGGGTGGATAAGGCAATGGGACCTGATGGCATACATCCCAGGGTACTTAAGAAGCTAAAGGAGGAACTAGCAGAGCCATTAGCAGAATTGTTTAGTGAGTCTCTGAGCACAGGAGAGGTCCCAGAAGACTGGAGAAAGGCTCATGTGATCCCACTCCACAAGAGTGATAGCAGGAGGAGGCGGGGAACTACAGACGGTCAGTCTTACCTCAGTAGTGGGCAAGATTATGGAGGCACTCCTTAAGGAAAGGATAGTTGCAACACCTGGAATCCATAGGGCACAGGATCCAAGACAGCATGGGTTTACAAAGGAAGGTCCTGTCAAACTAATCTCATAGATTTCTTTGACTGGGTAACCAGAGTGGTGGACCAAGGGGAGCAGTTGATGTTGCCTACCTTGACTTCAGCAAAGCTTTTGACACTGTTCCACATAGAAGATTGATAAATAAGCTAGGTAGGCTCGGGGTGGGTCAGAAGTTGGTCAACTGGGTGGCAAACTGGTTGACTGGCAGAAAACAGAGAGTGGTGGTAAATGGTATACAGTCAGAAGAGATGCAAGTCACAAGTGGGGTACCTCAGGGATCAGTCCTGGGGCCAGTCCTATTCAACATCTTCATTACTGACCTGCAGATGGACTAGAGGGTAAGAGCTTGTCTGTTTGCAGATGACACCAAGATCTGCAACAGAGTAGATGATCCAGATGAGGTGGGCAGAATGAGAAGAGATCTGGATAAACTAGCAGAATGGTCAGAAGAGTGGCAACTGGGATTTAATGCAAGAAGTGCAAAATCATGCACATAGGGAGAGAGAAATCCTGAAGCCACTTATAGGCTGGGAGGGAGTTGCTAGCAGTCACAAAGGAAGAAAGAGACTTGGGCATCATCATCACTGATGACCTAAAATCATCAAGCAGACCTCTAAAGCAGTAGGTAAGGCTAGGGGGGTGTTAGGGTGTATTAGTAGGGTATTACAAGTCGTAGAGGAGGTAATAATCCCTCTGTACAAGACATTGGTTAGGCCCCATCTGGAGTATAGTACGTGCAGTATGGAGCCACACCTTCACAAGGACATTAACCAAATTGAGGCAGTCCAGAGAGGGCAGCAAAAATGGTGCAGGGACTGCATCAGAAGACATATGAAAGGAATTAGCAGACTCCAATGTATACCCTTGAGCAAAGGAGGAGAGGTGATATGATCGAGACATTTAAACACCTTAAGGGCATAAACAAGGTGAAAGAGTCTAACATGTTTAAATATAAGAAAAATAGCAGGACAAGAGGACACAGCATGAGATTAGAGGGAGGCCGATTAGGGGAATGTGAGGAAATTCTTTTTCACAGAAAGGGTGGTAGATGCATGGAATGGCTTACCACAAGAAGTGGTGGCTATGAATACAGTGCAGGGCTTCAAACAGGCATGGGATAGGCATAAGGGAGCAATACAAATGACTATGACTAGATAGGTCACTGACAGAGCAAAGGCCGATGGCACATTTATAAGGTAGAAAAAGAAATGGGCAGACTGGATGGGCCTTGCGGTCCTTATCTGCCATCAACTTCTATGTTTCTATGTTTCTATGAGTGCGTGGGTTGTCTGTACTGGAGAAGCATTACTTGGTCTCCAACTTGCCAGTTGACTTCTTTGACATGTTTGTCAAAATGAGCTTTAGCTTGTTGTTGAGCCTTGCCCATCTGCTTGGCAGCAAAGAGGTGTGTCTTCATGATGTTATCATGAAGCTTTTCCACATACTTTTCCACAGACCATACTTGTCTACAGATACTCTATCTGCATTAGGGGTGTGGAGATCAATCAACAGGTGCTCAGGTAGTCTCATAGCTCTACCAGTCATAACCTCATAGGGTGTACACTGGGTAGTAGCTGCAGGGGTGCCCCTAATCGCCATTAGTAACAGTGGCAAGAGGGAATCCCAATCTTTGGGACTGTCATCAATGAATCTGCATGACATCTATTTTTTACGTGTGTTAGCTCTTTCTACCTGACCTGATGATTGAGGATGGTAAGGAATGTGGAATTTCTGATCTACTCCAAGAAGTTGGAGTGTCTGTTGCATCAGTTCCGCTGTAAAGCTGGTTCCCTGGTCTGAGTCTACTTTTAAAGGTAGGCTCCACCTATAGAATTATTGATCCACCAGGATCTTGGCAGTTGTCTTTGCTGTGTTGTTCTTAGTGGGAAATGCCTCTACCCACTTGGAGAACAAATCTGTGACAACAGACGTACCACTCAGCCACCATGCACACCACTGCAGCATGGCTCCACACACCAACTGCAAAGTAGACACAGACACAGATGGCTAACCACAGAAATGTGTATTAAAACAGGCATAAAACAACTATATATAGATTAACAATTAATGGGTAGAGGGAGCAAGGAATGGGGAGGCCACATACAAGCTGGGAGGCCGGGGAAGGGAGGCAGGGGGACAGAGAACATGGCTAGACTAGGGTACAAAGGAGGGCCAGGGAGGGGGGACAGGGAAGGGAAACAGTTGAAGACCAACGGGCCCTATGGGTGTCCATGCCCCAACGGTGCCTGACACTGACGTCTGTGCTGCGGCCTGCACAGTGCCTGTTGTATCAGCCGTGTCACCTGGAGCGTGGCAGTGGTGACCCAAAGGATCTGCCTCAGGAGCCTGGTGCTGACATCAGGGTGACGGACACCTAGGACAAAGGAGGGGACATGGTATGAGTGCATGGCTGTATGACCGTAGCCCACCCACTCTGCACAGTGGACAGCGGTGGCATGCACCCCTGAGATGGCACACAGCCTCCCACAGCATGTGTGCCCACATGAGCCACCAACCCGACTATCCACAGCCATGCAGAACACTGCACACCAACACCACCCATGTGCTGCACACCACAACCATGGCAGCCAGGTGACAGGGCAAAGCAGCGGAATGGCAGTGGCACAGCTGGAATCCAGGTGCACCCACTGCCCACCTGCAGCAGCAACACACACACGTGCAATAGCCACGGCATGGTGCAATGGACACTGCAGGTGGTACACAGCTGGAATGGCCATGTGCACAGTAGTCTGTGGCCCAACCCACCCTGCACAACATCATACCTTGGAACAGTGCCTACCTGCTTACTGCGGTGTACCCTGTGCTTGTCCGGCTCCACCGCCCATGCGGCCTGCATCCTACACCTGAGCCCCTATGCTGGCCTGCCCTGGCCCACCCACAGCACCAGCCAGCCGTGCTCTCCTTCTATCCTCAGGGCCTAGTAGGGAGACATGGAGAAAGACACATGAGTACCTGGCAACACCACATGCCCCCCGAGCACAGCATGCCACCTGGCCCAGTGCCACAGTAGTGTGGTGGCACAGCACACCCATGGTGCACTGCCACAGCCATCAGAATGCACAACCCCAGCCCCCCTGCAGTATGGTGTGCCACCCTACTGGCCCCCACAGAACACTGGATTGGCATGGGCATAGGCATAGTGCACTTACCTGGATGTGACACGGCGCCCCTCTGGACGGGTGCCAGTAGTGCCCGTAGCCTCTCAGGATCTCTCCACCAGAGGTCCCCATAGCAGTGGCAGCACTGCTCACTGTTGCGCTGTGCCCCTGTGGCCTCCTCCAGCCCCTCAGCCACCTCCTGCCACACCTCCGTCCGTGGCTGATCCAGGGGCACCTGGCTGAACAGACTGCCTGCATGTAGCTCCACAAGGGCCACAAGGTTTACCAGTTCCACCTGTGACCAGTTAGGTGCCCTGGCACTGCTGCGGTGTGGCATGGTCATTTCTGCAGTTGCACAACCAAATGGCACCCAGTAGCGCACAAGCCACACGTGCTTTGGGTGCGCGACTTGCTTGATGATGTGCTGCTTTCTACAATCGCGCAGCCACGGTTCTGCATGACACAGCTGGTGCAGCACTGGCACCTACCGCAGGTCACCTGGAGAGTCAAAGGACAATTATGAGGTCAAGAGTCGGCACCCGCACCATGTATGAGAGCGCGATTGGGCCCGCCATGCGTGGGGTGCAATAGGGGCATGTGGGCCCCACAGTCCATGGGCCAATAGTGCCCGGGCACAATAGGGCATACAGCGCATGATGCCACATGCCCAATAGTGGCAGAGTGCTGTACCGCATATAGCGCATTGTGCGTAGGCTGTGCCACTGATGTATGTACCGGCACTGCGCACATGCGCACTGCCAGACCTGTTGTGCACATCACACTGTTGCGCCACAGCTTGTGCATGCGCAACACCAATGCGCTATGCGCAATTTCACGATATTCAGCTGGCATATGCAGATTAGCTAATCAGCATATTCACGGTGCATCAGAGGCATTTGCATCTCATTTCAGTTGAACATACCCTCATTTGCATGCGCTGAGCTATATAAAGGTGCCAGGGAACTGCACAGGCTCTAGACTGGTATTGCATCCTTCAGAGGTAAGCCACCAGGCTGTGGGCCTGTTGGGACAGTGGAATGGGAGGGCAGTGTGGGTTGTAGCCATTACTGACCGAATGTTTATTCCCACAGGACTAAGCATGATGGAGGTTGAGGAGCATGGGCCTGCATGGAAGCACAGGCCCAACTTCACATGGGCAGAGAGCGATGCCCTATTTGATGCCTAACTGGACCAGGAGCCTCTCCTGAGTGGCTCAACAGGCACCCCACAGGCCTGGTCAACAGCATGAGAGGGTGTGGCCAGGGCTGTGAACCAGCAGGGCATCCATCAAAGGACCATGCAGGAGTGCAAGAAGAAGGTTGGCACAGATCAGAGGCAGATTAAAGAGAAGGTGGCTGCCATCCGGGCTGCACATGCTGCCACGGGTGGTGGACAGCCTGACATGCCACAGCTGTCACAGCTGGAGGAGTTGTTGGTGGCGTCCATGCAGTGCAGCGTCATCGAGGGGGTGCCCGGTGGTGGGTTCCAGACAGGGAGCAGCCCATCACTGCATGGTAGGTACAGCAGCACCTGGGGCAGAGGGGCAGGGGGCAGGGGTGTGTGCCAGTGGCACTAATGTGACTGTGTTCCCTTTCAGCTCTGGAGCACCTGAATGCAGCAGCAGGGGTGGGAGTGCCCATCATGGGGGCAGTCCTGGACCTGGAGGACCATCCGTCCACCTCCACCAGTGTCCGGGTGCCAGACCTCAGGCAGCCCAACCCCACTGTCCATCTGGATGCCTGTGGCGTGGTTGCGGACGAGGCCCTGGCTGTGTTTCAGCATGATGCCAGCCATGGCATCCAGTATGTTGACACTCAGATCAGGGCGGGGTCCGGGACCGATGATGACATGGCCATTATCCTAGATAGTGGTGTTGCCATTCAGGGGGAGACACCCATACCACACACCCACCACAGCAGCGCAGACGGTGCCCTGGTGGTGGTCGTCCAACCACTGGCCACCACACCCGGCGTTGCTGTGTGTGCCATCGGTGTGGTGCAGGCTGAAGGGGGTGGTGGTGGTGGTGCAGCCACTCTGGCACTGATCAGTGCACAGTGGCCAGAGGGGCAGCAGCGGCAGCTGAACGAGGTCAAATGGGGGCCAGGAGCAGTTGCCGCCAACGGTGCACTGCCGAATGAGCAGCCCCAAAGGAGCCCCGCTGTGCAGCCCCCACCAGTGTGGGGGAGGCTGGGCTGCGAGGTCAAGCACCACCCATAGGTCAGCGCAATGCCCATGCCCCCCAGGGTGCTGACCCCTTGAACGAGCACACCCGTCTGCTATGGGCCTCCGTGGAGTAACTGGTACTGGTCATGGCAGGGGTGCGTGCACTCCACACAGAGCTGTGCCAGTCTGCAGGGAGGTGTGACACAGACTATGAACAGCTCCTGGCCGAGACCACACGTATGTGGGAGGACACAACCGCAGCCCTGGATCGGCTTACCGCTGCGGTCATGGCCGGCCTAGCACCACTGGCCACCCTGGTGCGTGGCCGTCGACCACAGTCCCCATGGAGTGCTTTCTCCACCCCTCAGTCATGGTGTCGTGTGACCCCCTCAGTGTCGATGCCGGGATCCACTGTGGGCATTCTGGGCATGCCTGGAGCGGGCATGTTTGGGAGCCTGCAGACACCTGTGAGAGACCAGTCGCATTCCTGCAGTGACACACCTGGGGGACCATCAGAGACACCACCTGTGGCCATCGGACAGCCCGCATCTGCTGGGCTGTCTTGGTGGGGCCGTCCACGTATCCATGGTGGCCATGTGACCACACGGTGCTCTTGAGCTGCCATCCACCCTGTCCTCTGTCTGCCACTGCCCTGTGTACACATTGGTGTGGAATGTGCGTGTGCATTCCAGGGATGTGTCATCCATGGTTGACGCCACACACAGGCCTTGTGCACACCCACCTGGCCGCTGGCCACTGTGGCATGTGCATCATGATGCCAACACAATGCCAGCTGCTACTGTGCACCAGTGTTCATCATCTGACACATGCCCATTGGTGGCCTCTGGGTGTGCGCATGTGGTTGCCCATGTGCATGTGCGTGTGTGTGCGGGTGTGTGTGGGTTTGTGTGGGTGGGGTGTGCAGTGATATACAGGGTGCTTCCATGGAGTCCAGTCCCATGCCTGTCCATGCTACCCTCCAGCTGTTACTGTCATGGGGCCCACCCTTGCATATCTGAATACTATGCCATGATCCCTGGGACATGCATGTGGTCATGTTCACCTACCTGCATGCACCATAGTGCTCCTCTGCAATTGTGTCCCAGTGCTGCTGGGCCATCCTCTTCAGCCGAGGTTCCCTTCACCCGGGGGGGGGGGCTGCTTACCACCACCTCACCCGGTGGCTACGTCGTCCCCACTGCTGTTCCCCTCTTCAATCTCGACAGCTATCCCATGGTCAGTGGCCATGTTGTGTAGCATACAGCAGGCCAGGAATAGGCTGCAGGCCTTTGAGGAGCTGTACTGTAGGGCACCACCAGACTTGTCCAGGCAATGGAACCGGGCCTTCAGCAGCCCAAACACACGCTCGATGATGTTCCATGTGCTGGCATATGCCTCATTGTATCGCTCCTATGCTGAGGTCAACAGGCGCCAGTATGGTGTGAGCAGCCAGAGCCAGAGTGGGTATTTGCTGTCACCTGTGTGTTGACATGTGTGGTTAACATGGTGGTTGTGTAGCTGCACCCCCCTGCCTTCCCGGCCACACCCTCTGATGCCCCTGGCCTAGCATCCCCCACACCCTGCCCTGTTGTACCAGGCTGCCCATTGCAACAGCATACTCATCTACTAGGTGGCCGGTGGGGATGTCCCCACTCTCAAACCTGTGGCACAGTGCTGACTGGTGCCAGATGAAGGCATTGTGTGCTCCACCAGAGTGTGTGGCACAGACATTGATTATGCGCCCCCTGGCATCGCACACCACCTGGCAGTTGACACTGGGGTAGCCCTTCCTGTTGATGTAGGCTACCCCCTCCCAGTCAGATGGTGTGCATTTACCTACGTGGGTGCAGTCGATGGCCCCTAGCACACCAGGCATACGTGCCACCCTGTGGAACTCCTGCATGTTCGCTGTACACTCTGTCTGTGTGCTGGGGAAATGGATGTATTTCACAGCAGGTGGCAGCAGTGCATTGAAGAACTGTGTGAAGAACTGTGATGTGGCCAACTGGGTTATGCCTGTGGTGTCCCCTGTTGATCTCTGGAAGGTACCTGTGGTGATCAGACACATGATGTTCATGACCTTGGTCTCCACTGACAGGGCGTGGCTCCGTCTTGTGGGTGCCTGCATCTCATCACTGCACAGCTCACAGAGCTGCCTCAGAATTGCCCAGTTCAGGCGGTACTGGCCCACAATCTCTGTATCACTGTACTGTTCAAAGGTGGTGCAGGCACGGTACCACCTCTTCCAGGCATACCGCTGACGGGCCCTTCCACGGTCGCGCTGATCTGCCTCCTGCCTCCTCACACCCCTCATTACTGCCTCCATCTGTAAGATGGCACTGGCCATGGCCTGGGCTGTCCTGCTCCCCGGGGGGTGGCTGTCTCCCCAGGCACCCCCGGCTGTGTGCCGCTGCATGTGCCCCTACGCTGGGCACACACCTGTGTTTGGGGTTCCCAGTTGGCGGCCTGTTGGCTGTAGCCTCTGCCTCCCACCTGTCCAGGCACTTTTGCTGCCACTCCTATGCCTGGTATCGCAGACACACACTGCTGTTGTTGCCTCTGCTCCTGTCTCACACACACACACACACACACACACACACACACACACACACACAGTCGCTCACACACGAAGGCACAATCAGTGTCACACGCCCAGTCCCACACTCTGTTGCACTTCCTGCCTGCCTCTGTTTCTGTCTTGCACCCTCCTGCTGTCCTGCCTGCCCACTCGCTCTCCCTCTCTATTGCTCCCCTGTGACGCATGCCTCCATCCCTTGCTTGCTCCCTCTTTTTATGGGCTCAAGTTTGCTCTGCGCATGTCCCTGTTGCTCTGCACTTGCACTGTTTGCTTGCTGTTGAATATCGCACTGCGTTGCTTATTCATGGCTACACCCCCTGCACTTGCATATACATTCATTAAGGTTGCACACTGGTGTACTGCAATTTGCACAGCGCAATGGCTTCCGCTGAATATCGCTCTTTGGTGCATTTCTGCACTTGCACAGGCGCATCTCAGTTGCAAAATGCGCAACTGCTTTGAATATCCCACCCATAGTGCTCCACATCTTTTGCCATACCAGGCCACCAGATGACTGTCTTCAGTCTCTGGAGACTGTTTTCTGTCCCCTGGTGTCCTCCAGTGGGGGGTGTCATGATCCAAATGAATAAATACAGTTCAAAGTGGTTGTGGTGCAACCCACAATTTGTCACCTGTATCCTGTTTGTGATACCAAATGAGCTTCTGATCACTGGACAGATGCAGATTGTCCAATTGACTTTTGTATGGACTGCCAACAGGCAGTGGCTGTTCAGTTCCTTTATCTAGGAATTTAAACACATCTCTGATCTATCTGCTTTCTGCACAGCAGAAAGATCTAATGGGGGTTCTGGTACTAGTTTCTTGGTGACAGCAATTATAGATGTCACAGTTGCTGCTATGCACTGTGGGTGAGTCATTTCCCATGTCTCCCCCCCTCAAGCGCATGCTTTTGCAAGCGAGTCCACTCGTTCATTGAATTCATAATAAGGGTCAGATTTACTGTGAGCCTTTACCTTTTGTATGTACAGCTTATGTGTGAACATTTGTGCCAGAGTGTGTGTATATACACAAATAGTTCCCTATATTTGACAGGGGTGCCATCAGATGTGGTGAAGTTGTTCTTTGGCCAGAATGGAAAGAACTCAGTTAGGGATGAGCATACCCAATTGGAGTCCGCAAAGATGATGATGTCTCTGTCACCACGGGGCATGATCTCTAATGCACAGGCCACAGCAGCCAGTTTGGCATACTGTGAAGAGATAACAGTGCATTTTGTAGCAATGTGCCTGAAATCACCCTCATGATCCAATATGAGCACTCCAAGGCCTGATACCTATTCTCCATCTACACAGGATGCAGAGCCATCTGTGAAGATGCAGAACATTGTTTTGTCTTCCAGGACCTCAGGTGTGGCTGGCAGGAAGGGTCCTGGGTCAGGGAGTTCAGGTGGCTGGGGGGCACAGTCATGGGGCTTACCTGTGTAGAGTAGACCATGGGCCAGGATTGATGGCATTTTGGCAGGCAGTACTTTGATCTCTCTATCCTGCAAAAGCAAAGACCAATGGGTGAGTCTGGTGTTAGAGACGGATCCATCTTTTACTTTGTCTGAAAGCAAAAAGTTAGTTGGAGTGTGACAGGTATGCAGAATAATAGGAGTGTATCCAATAATGTAGAGGAAGTGTTTGACAGCCCAGAAGGTTGCCAAGAGTGTTCTTTCACAGAGACTGTATTTTCTCTCTACTGGGGATAGCATCTGTGATGCATAGGCAATTGGTCTGTAGTACCCATTGTATTTTTGTCCTAGCAGTGCAGACATGGCCACATCAGAGGTAGCAGTTTCCAAATGGAAAGGTAATCTTGGATTTGGGTTGATCAGTGCTGGGGCTGAGGCCAAGGCCTGTTTGAGCTGGTCCACAGCTTCAGTGTGTGTGAGGCCTCATGTCCATGGGACATCCTTTTTCAGAAGTTCATACAGGGGAGCAGCCTTCAAGGCAAAATCAGGAATAAAGTCCCTGGAATAGTTTACCATCCCTAGAAAGTGTCTGAATGTTGCCACGCTTGTAGGAAGTGATAGCTCTTGTAAGTCCTGGATCTTTTTGACAGGTGAGCTCCTCCCTTGGTCAGTGATGCATCAACCAAGGAAGATGACCTTCTTCTCACACAATTGTGCTTTAGAGGGGCTACACTTGAGGCCTGCTCTCCTGAGGAGAGTCAGTAGTTCATCCAGAAGGGTCAGGTGTTCCTCTATGGTGGGAGTTGCCAAAAGCAAATCATCCACATACTGCAGGAGACACTGTGGCATGGAGAACCCTTGTAGAGCATCCATCATGTGGAGATGGAAGAGGGAAGGGCTATTGTGAAAGCCCTGAAGCTGACAGGTTCAAGTGTACTGGCACCCATCAAATGTGAAGGCAAATTTGTATTGACTGTCTTGTGTTAATGGGAGTGACCAAAACCCATTAGAAATATCAAGAGCTGAGAACCATTTTTTGTCAGGTGTCAGCAACTTGAGCACATCGGGGCTGATGCCACAGTTGGGGCACAGCTGGGGGTGACTTGATTGAGTTTTCTGTAATCAATTGTAAGTCTCCAAGCTCCATTTGACTTTTTCACAGGCCAAATGGGCGAATTCACAGTAGAAACACAAGTCCTAATCATTCCTTGTTGCAGTAGTGATGGGATGATCTCCCTCAATGAGGGTAAGGCTTCAGCAGGAAATGGGTACTGCTTCTGCCTCACAAGATTAGGTCCTGGGATCTCAATGGTGGTGTGCATCCTACCACAATCAGGCTTGCTGGTAGCAAACACATCAATATGTTCCTGTAGCAATGGTTGTAGTTCAGGAAACAAGTCATAACTTTTAAACAGAGCCATGACGTCATACTCCTTGTTATGGGAGATGGCTGCCACTGTATGTAAGTCTGGTATGGTGACAGCGTGACATTGTCCTTTGATCTGTAGCAATAATATGTTAGCTAGGTCCACCACACAGCCATGCTGTGCAAGAAAATCAATTCCCAGTATGCTGGGGTGATGACCTCATACCATGAGGTCAAAGACAAAATTAGTCTTAAGGTGGCCTAAATGCACAGGGAGAGACACAGATCAATAAGTTTGTAGTTGGGTACCATCTACCCCTTGTGCACTGGTCTTCCAGCAGGTAGACCAGGCAGATGTGGCTGGGTTCTCATCATGGAGAACAGACATAGCTGCTCCTCTAACTAGAAGCATGTCCAGTTGGTGGCCCCTGACTGTGGCCCTTACGCAGGGCCATCCGTTTGTGTCAACAAGCAAGTCACTCACAGTCTGGACTGGGGCCTGTAATTGTCAATCAGTACTGCTCTCGGATTTTTCCTCATCCTCCTGTCGCTGTGATCTGAGGCCTTTGGAGGACCATTGGGCCCCCTCTCGGTGCTTCACAGGACACGAATACTGTACCTCTGATGTTAGGGCTGAGATCTCAAACTGTTCAATTGATGGTTCCCGAATCACTGCATTGGCCTAGCCAGTCACCGATGCCATGAAAGGATTTTTTCCTCACTGCTCATTTGCTGAGTAGCCGAAGACCAGAAAGGATTGATGCTGTTACTAGCCGGTGCCAGGGCCACCACAGAACATGTGGATGCAGCCTCTTTTGCAGCACGGCGCTCCTTCAGCTGTTTACAGAGGGTCTTGTTTTCATCCTTTAGGTCCTGATAGCTAGGCCTGTTATGGTACTTGCCATCAGAATTTGAGTATTGGCCATTTCTGTTGTAGTTGTTATTGTTCCAGTTATTCTTGTAGTTCCTGTCCCCTCCCCATGCGACTGTCGGTCATCAGAAGGGGCTTTCTGTTTATCATTGTTGCCTTCCACTACATAGTGGGTTGGACAGGGCCTACCATGGCAACTTGGGCCGTGGTGGCCTGGGCCATTGGAGTTTGGATGGCAGCAGCCTTGTTGGTGTTTTTACTGGAAGCTAGGTTACGGAGATAGACCTGGAAGGCATGCTCCGTCTTGGTGAGGATTTCGGCGAAGGCATCGGTCTGCGGGTAGACGTTGGCTTCAAATTTCTCTTGGTGAGCCGGGGTCATGTTCCAAATGTACAAGTCCTTGTACTTAATTTGCTTTTTGTCAGCATTCTCACCCACTAGGCCTTTTCCGGCCTTGTAGGTGAGCCACAACCGCTGATGGTAAGCCGCTGGGGTTTCCTTCACATTTTGCTGGACCTTATAGGTCAAACAGGCTCCAACAATATCTGGGGAGTTGGCTGCAAGAAGTGCCTGTGTGATATCACTCTAGTCGAGCATCTCACAATTGCAGACGGCTTCTGGGAGTTTGGCCCAGAGGGTAGGCTTGATGGTTTGTCTCAGGACTTGGACCTGGTACTCGGGTTGGAGGGAAAGCTTCTCGCAGAGGGTGTGCACCTTCTCCAAATGTCAGCTGAGGTTGTCAGTTGGGCCCATCTGTCCAATGTCTTGGGCAATTTACTGAACAGAATAAGTAACCTGTAGGGGATTGGAAGTGGGCGAGCAGGAAGTGGTGTTTAGTTCCCCACGACCCAAGGCATCGCGAAGGACAGATTCCGTTGCCACATCAGCAACTGCTTTGAATGCATTTTCCTGGGTTACAGCATTTTCAAACATGCATCCGATCTGCTCCTGCATGCAGGAGCTTCCCTCAGGGGTTGATAGTCTAGTCAAGACATCCTGTATAATGCCTCGCACTTCCGGTCCATCTTCCCTGGGAAAGGGGACCCAGTGGAATCAGGCTCCTACTTAGAGGTGGTCAGCCTCCCATATTATGAGGGCTGCCATGTTTGTTTTGACGTGGCAGTGCAGAAGGTGTGCCAACATGACATTGGAGTGGGCTATAATGGCTGCCATCTTGGGAATGACTGGTAAAGGCCACCGCCCTGTGGGACAGGGTCTTAGATGTGATGAGGTGTCCTATGTCCTCATAATCAGAGTCATCATCACCTGATGAGATAATGTCAATGGGTGTGTACTGAAAACCATTCATGGCTTTTACATGGCCAGTGAGCATATCTCGCTGATGGCGCATTCTCGCCATCTTGTCTTTACATTTCTTGTGACAAACTTTAGCAGTGCCCTGCTCAATACCCTTCTCAACCTCACACTGCAGTACTTTGTATGCAGCACCCAATTCGATGTTTTCCCTAAGCTCTTTGTCTAGCTCATGCATCAACCTCACATTCTCTTCCTTCAATTCAATGTTATCCCCTCTCAAACTTTCATTCATATCACTCAAAATGTCATTCAAATAAGATAGCTGTTTCTTATTACATTTTAACCTTTCATTGTCATTCCTTAACATACACAATTCACACTCAGAATCTTGAGCAGTGCTGTGCAATAGTCTGTTATTATGATCATGGAGTGACTGTGTCTCCTCCGTGAGTTTCTGTTCCTTTTCCAGTAACTCCGATGCCTGCAAGCCCATCTCTTTTTTTAGAGAAGCATTTTGCAGCTCAAGGGAGGCATATCATGCTAGCAAATGTTCAATGGCTGTATGTAAAGCCACAACCAAGAGAC
Source organism: Neoceratodus forsteri (assembly GCA_016271365.2). Lineage (NCBI taxonomy): Eukaryota > Metazoa > Chordata > Ceratodontiformes > Ceratodontidae > Neoceratodus > Neoceratodus forsteri. The sequence continues at coordinate 2,605,236 of JADMNL010000040.1, forward strand.
CTTTGGTGCGGTATTTCTTGGCTTTTTACTTCAACTCTAGGTATTGATCAGAGCTCGTAAGCAGAGGGTCTTCTGACTACTTCGTGTCCAGTGCAAAATCAGTTCAACCTATGGAGGTAAGGTAGTTTGAGACATCTAGTCTCAGTTCTGTGCACAGTTCAGGCATAGCAAATAAAGGGGTAAACAGACAAACAAAGAAAGCAGTCGAAAGACTGGAATAAAATCCTTGGTGTCGTCACCCAACGGCTTTCTGGTCCCCCGTTGGCAAACAGTGGTGCCAAGGTGGTACACTGCAACTCACAAAGGGAGTATGCCAGTGGTTCAGTGTGGGTCTGCCTCACCCAAACCAAGATGGAACAAGTGCGTAAAGGAACAACCATAGTAAGTTTGAGTAGGTCCAAGTGGGCAAAAATGCACCACACTACACGACATTCAGTTCAAAGAACTCAAATGGAATCCTCACTTTGTACATTCCAACCTGCACACGGTCACCAAATGTAACTGGGTAATAAAATTACCTTTCTTAGGTTCTTGTTGGAACTGCACAAGAGTGAAGAAATGAGACAAGTGGTGTCCAGCACATAAAGTGATTTATTTCTGGTATATAAAGCAGGCTTACAACCAAATCACAGTGATAAACACCAGGGAGAGCACCTCCAATCTTTCTTATCTATAGGCAACAGCAAGTCTCTTCTTCTCAGAGAAAATGGTGCAGTGCAAAGGGTCTTATACCCTTGATAATAACCATAGCAAATACCAAAAAGATATATAAAAGTCTCATCATTGGACAGTGGCAAGTAACCTGACTTCTTACTAGCCTGTTAAAGCATGCTGAGCTAGCAGAAAGACAAGATAACTAAACAAAGGACCTGTATTCATGAAGGCCACTTGTGGTTACATATATAATTGCATAGGTTATTGCTGTTCTGCACTAGAACTGGAGATGGCAGTATTGTCTAACTAATGATTATACAATGGTATAAAGAGAGGTGTCTCCCAAGTGGTACAATTAGAATGATGGCAAATGCATTATGATTCTCAGTAGAAAATACAGTAGAACTCAGATCCTGATACTTATTGCTTATACGATTAGTGCCTGTGCCCTAAGTATTATTGTCTGCGAGGTAGGGAGCAAATCGAGGTGCTGATCCATGGATAACAGTGTGAAACAAATTGCCTCCATCATGAATTTCCTGTGCTGTATGAATCGGTTCAAGAATTTTAAGTCTAGCACCGGATGTAAGTCTCCTGTTTTTCTGGGTAACATAAAGAAAACTGAATATATTTCTTGGCCCTTATCTTCTGCTGGTACCTCTGTAATAAGCTTGTTTCTCATTAGGGCATTCAGAATGTGTCTTAGTTGATCTGGACATGCTTTTCTTTTTGATATTGGCAATGCTATCCATCTGTCTCTTGCAAACTTTTCCATCATTACTATGGAGCAACTCTTATCCGCAACCTCCAGGATCTGTCTGTCTTGAGTTATTTTCCTCCATTGATTTGAAAATTGCTGTAGCCTGTCCCCTATCGGAGGTTGTGTAGGCTGTGGTTGGTCATGCTGTAGTTATTGACTGGATTGTTGTTTTAACTTGAATGAGCTATTAAATCTGCCCCTTGCTGAGTTATTGGGTTTCTGAATCGTTGTTCTTGCCTGAAAATGAGGATTGGAAACCATTGCATCCATTGGTATTGAATTACTGGCATCTGTCATGAAAATTCCTGTATTTTCAGAATCTACCACTTGCTGATAGCAGATATGTACATCTTGCATTTTTGTTCTTCACCTGGCTCTTACCATCCTCTTTGGTTTTTGAGAACTTCTCCAGTTCTTCACCGAACAGTTGACCACCATTGCATGGTATCTTTTGGAGCATTACTTTTGACTCTCAGTTTGCCTCCCACAGCTTTAATCACAGAGTTCTGTGTGTGCCCTATTCACTGTGGTTGCTGCTGTGGTGTTTATTCTGAGTGACTCCACCACCATGTCAGTCATATACTTCATAGTTTAGACTGACTGCTCCAACAGTTGTGCTTCTGTGGATATGGGAGTAAGAGTCTTGTGCACTTCCAGTATCCATGCAAGTTGTGCTCTTGTGGCATAGATGGCCATGATAGCAGCTCCTGCCCCAAGACTATCTACTTCACAACTCTTTTTGAACATATCTTCAAGGTTGCAATCCAATAAATCCTTGAGGACAGTTGTTCCTTCTAGAGGGAATACTGCCTTCTTTCTCAGTGTTGCAATTTGTGAGTTGACTGCTGGTGCATTGTAATATATTTTAAGTTTGTCCTCCTGTAGAGGGTCCATCTTATCCCACTATCTTCCACTAGGATTCTAGAATGCTCCACTGCATTTCTCTCCTTAGCCATCACCTCATTGATGGGCTTGCAAACTCGGAAGGGGTCTGTAGTTTAGGCCTTGGAGTGTAGCAAGTGAATCAGTTTGGTTTCAGGTGGTGGGGGTGTAGCCTTGAGCCCCACTGTGGTTTTAATGGTTCTGATGAGGATAGGGACCTGATCTAGGAAACACATTTTGGCAGTGAGAATTTGAGGGTCATATTCAATGTTGCACTCCTCATCCGACTCTTTACCTGACTCATCTCCTGAGTCTAACTTGTCTCCATCAGGTTGTGGTCCAGTTGGTTGAGCAGTGGGGGGAGGCAGAGCTGGAGATGGGTTTTGGATTAGGAGGATAGCATGGGCTATTAGCTCTGCTAGCTTCTCCATCATTTCTACCATAAATTGCTATTGCGCCTCTTTTGGTGCCAGGTAGCTTGTTGATTTTCTATGACCATTGAAGTAGTGTCTGTGTGTGTGGTGACTCATCCAGAGGATCCCTCTTGGGTGGAGGGTCCACCTTGGGGGTTAGCTTTATTTGTGGCTTGCCTGTGGTTTCTTGGGATGAGTCATTGGAGTCCGTATTGCTTGTAGTTCTGGTTGGACAAATCTGCGGTGTCCTCCTAGGTGCATGTGGTGCAAAGCAGTCCACAGTAGGGGAACATTGCAGCTACAGTGCTTCTTTGCCTTCACCATGATTCCTGCAAAGGGAAGTCATAATGAGATGGTGTGTGATGTATATTAGTGCATGCTGTGAAGCTTTATAGGTTTTCACCTTATAAGCATAAATTGGGAGCAATTACACAGGATGGGCACCTGAAGAGTATTGTAGCTGCACAGGGGAACACAAGAATACTATACCACATACGTATACACTGCTAGCCCCTTATATGAAAGTACTATAAAAACATTCTATATGACTCACAAAACAGCTGCTGGAAGTGATGCAGATCAGGACACATCTTAGCCTCTGACTCACAAAATGAGTCTGCTGTAACCATGATGACCTGTTGGATGTCACATTATTTGGACCACTTCCAAGGCTAAGGGATGTTGGTATGCTCCACATGGCCGACAGAAATGATGCAAGTCAGGTCACTTCCACAGTTGCCGGACATGCAGGAAAGCAGAGTTGTTGATTCAAAGGCCCTCTGACCCGGGGAGGGAGTAACAGCTGCCTCTTAATGGATAATTAGCAGGAGTGAAGCTGATAGTGGTGCTCCTTATTGTCTGCCTACCATTGAGGCACCAGATTTCCCAATGGTGTGGGAAACACCTTTACCAAGCTGGCATCTGTTGCTTGTCCATCTGTACTGATGTGATTGAATCATGACGTCATTGGCGTTGGCATTGATGCATCACTGTGCATGTATGCTAGGAGAAGGATGGCATGGTCAGCACAGATGAGGAAGGGATGCCTAATGGCATGGCCTCCAACATGGTTGCCATTGCAACTGTAGGTTGGATTAAGATGCTCACCAATTTTGGACATTTGCTGCCTGTTTGAGTTGCCTCTTCCCTGCCCCTACTGCATACCTTCCACAGGGAGAAGTGGATGAACCTGAAGCTGCTAGCAGGTGTTCCAGGCATCACTGTGTGAGAGTCTATTGGGAGAACAGCAAGTGCTCTCCTGCCACGGGAGTGCTCCACTGTCTCTGAGATGCATGGCACTGCATTCATCCACTGCATTTGGGGTCACACACGTGCACTAGGCATGTCCCCAGCCCTGCTGGAAGGAGGAAAAGACAGTGTGAAATTCCAAACAAACCAGAAGTGCATAATATTTGAAGCATAAAATACAACATGACACTGAACATTTACAGGATCAAGCACCATATAAAATTGTCCACATTTATGATCGACGCAGCAACAAATGTGAGGCTGGTCACAACTAGAATAGGAAGCCATTAAGGAACAGAGATATATTATAAAAGGATAGTAGTAATTATAGACATAAAAGCCTGCCTGAAGTTAGCAAATATATAAATATAGTCACAAAGCCTTAAGTGCATATGATTACCTTGTTTTTTCCCCCTTTATTTCTTGTGAAAATAGCTTTGAGGAGCAGGAGCTCTGATACCGTGCTGCAGCCCAGTCAGATGCACATGAATAACTTAGGATTCTGAGCTGGAGCAGTGTCTAAAGTGGGTCAGATTTCACATTTGAAGTTACATGTGCATCATCAGCCTATCAGATGGATGCAACCCAGTCTGTAAGGATTTGGAGTGCCTCAGAGATTACGACCCACAATAACGTTTGTACTTACTATAGAACATGCTTATATTTTTACAAAACAATAAACTGAATTGACCCTAACAGTGGGCAACATTATAACATTTAACTCTATGCATCCAGGTACACTGAATTGTTTAAAATCAGCCATCAATTTTAATGGAATAAATAAACAGTTCAAGAACAGTCTCGTGAAAGTCCAGTGACTGACAGGCAGTGGCATCAAATGAGATATAGCATGGGAAAAAGATAACAATCCCTACACAGTTCTGAATTCCTCTAATGCCATGTTGCTCCATGCGGTAAGAGATTTTGTAGGCACCACTATTACCCATCAGTGTCCGTCGAGTTGCATTTAGTCCCGTGTATAAAATGCACACTAAGGCAAATTTAAAAGAAAATAAGTAGAGCTGTTCCAGCTTTCAAGTACCTGGCAAACAGTCCCGTAATACTTTTCACACTCATCCAATCCTTATGTCTCCTCTTCTGAGTCTCTGGTAGCAGTATCCTGACAGCCAAATTCCTTTTTAATTTTTTGGGCCAAAATACTAAGCCTCTTTGGAATGAAGAATGTATAATGCCTTCTCACATGCACAACATGCAGTTTTGCTGGCATTTGGAGATCATGATTTACATTACATTTGCGCAAGCCAGCTTCAACCCCATCAAAGGCTTTTCTCTTTTTCTCAAGTAGAGAAGGTCAAATAAATCTGGAAAAAAAAGTGTAGATGAGTCTTTCTTTCAAAGTATATTCTCTCCATTTGTGTGGCTCTCTGTAGCAAAAGTTCCTTTTCCTGCTGTCCAGATGTAACAATAGAAGAGATCAAAGGGAGTTCTCTGGGCTTGTTCTTTTATGTGGAGTGATCCTATAAACTTTGGACATGTTGGGATCTATTTCTAGTTGTAACATCCTTTACTAGTTGCTGTATGAGTCTTTTAGTACCGTCCCCTTCACTGTGTTCAAGCAGCCCCAAAAGCCTGATATTGGCCACCCGTGCCTGATTCTCAACTTGCTCCTACCTCTACCTTAACTGCATCAACTTATTTTCCTTCATAACCTCGGAGGACTCCACCATCACTCTCCAACTGCCATGTTCTGAGCCTCCTTCTCAGTGGTCTTTTACGCAGTCGTCATCCTCCGCTTAAACCCATTAACTTTCTGGTCTACATCACAGACTGCTTTCAAAACTAGAACCAGTGTAAGCTCTGGTTCAGCTTCTACTGGTGTGGATGGCTCCATAGCTTTATTGGCATGCTTCTAGGCCCATTCCAGTCTGTCTTGCATGGGTGTCAGCATGGCTCAGTTGGTAGCACATCTGCCTCTGGACCAAAAGGTCATGGGTTCTTGTCCCACACCAGAATGGACTTGCACCTAAAAATCACTGGGATCTGAGTGTAGTATTGGGGGGTGTTGTACTGCTGGGGTGTGCCGTCCTTCAGATTAGAAATTAAACCGAGGTCCCTTCTGCCCATCCTGGTGTTGTCCTGGTGGGTGTCCAGGTGGAAGTAAAATAACCCAGGGTACTCTTCATAAAGAGCAGGGAACATTCCCAGTGTCCTGGCCAACATTCCCCTTCCCATAAACTGGTTCATGCAATTATTCAGGCTGTGTGTGGGTGATGATGTGCGATATGGCCGCCACCACACATTCAGTCACTTCACTACCAGTCTAGCATTGCTTGTAAAATGCTTTGGGATACTGTGTATGAAAAGTGCTATATAAATGCTGATTCTTCTTCTTCTTCTTGTGCCTTTTGCTTCTCACCATTGCAAGCACCACTCTTAGGATTCCTTGGCATTACTGCAAGAGACTTCTTTTAAAATTCGCCAAACTTTTGTCGGGTCTGCCACAGCAAACTGTCTTTTTTGGTAAAGTCTTTGTTTTGTAAGATATATTATTTAAAGGCAAGTTTTTAAGTTATTTTCTGTTGTGAAAAATAGAACTTGATCCAAATGCATGCACACAGGTCAGCTGTTGGCTCTGCTCCCCCCTTTCATCGTTTTCAAGTCTCTGCACTTGGTAATCTAATCTGACTTGTTTGGAATCTGCATGATGAGCAATTTTAGAGTTAGACACTTACAAGCCACTGCCACACAAATATTGTAAAGTTTCTCCCATGTTTATTCTTCACTTCTGGAGGTAGCAGTCTGAAAACAATGCAAATCATAGATAAGGTTTGAGAAAAACCAAAAAAATCTTACAACCACTGAGCAGTCTCTGATCAATATGGTTATAAGTTGGATCTTTTCCAAAATACATGGGTATGAATACCAGTCCTTTGGCAACTTCTCCAGCAAATATTTGTGTAAGTGACTTTGAAATGGTGGATGATAACATGGGTATGGAAGTAACACACATATTTGTTAAATACAGTTGGAGTGAGTGTACCTCTGAAGAAAGGTGACGAAACCTGGTATGCAATTTACTGTGGTTATTTCATGAAACTGTCTTACAACTGTTTAGTGTACAGGAGACTTTCATTGTTGGGGTCATATTAGTGCTTCACAGCTCAACACATTGGGATTGTGGAGGTATTCCTCAGTGTCTGAGATCGCTAAAGAGCACAAACATCTTGTACCCAAAACTAATAACATCAGTAATGTATGGCAGCTTAGATTTAACGCAAAGAAGTGCAAAGTAATGCACCTGGGAAACAAAAACCCAAGGGAAGAGTACACAATGGGAGGTGAGATAATGACAACAACAAAAATGGAAAGGGACCTGGGGTAGTCATATCAGACAACCTAATGGTGGGCCAGCAATGTGAGAAGGCAGTAAGGAGGGCTGGGGGATACTGGGATGCATAGGGAAAGGCATCACCAATAGAAAACAGGAAGTTGTCGGCCCTCTGTACAGACAGTTGGTAAGACCACATCTGGAGTACTGTGCACAGTTCTGGAGACCCCGTCTCCACAAAGACATAGACAGGGTGGAGGCTGTCCAGTGGAGGGCAACCAAAATGGTGCAGGGTCTGCACCAGAAGACATATGAAGAAAGATTAAAGAAGCTTAAGATGTATAGCCTCGAGGAAAGGAGGGAGAGGGGGACATGATAGAAACTTTCATATACCTCAATGGAGTCAATGAAGTCCAAGAGGGTAGCATCTTTCAGAAAAAGAGATGTGCAAGAACAAGGAGGCACAATTTGAAGATAGAGAGGGGACGGCTCAGAAGTAATGTGAGGAAGTATTTCTTCACAGAGAGGGTTGTGGATGCATGGAACAGCCTTCCTGAGGAGGTTGTAGAGTCAAAAACAGTGGGGGAATTCAAGACTGCATGGGACAGACATAAGGCAATTCTAGTGGAGGGTAAGAGGAAGTAGGCTGTTGGTTAACTAGGATCTGCAGTTTATATGTTAAGTAGAGAAATGGGCAGACTAGGTGGGCCAAGTGGTCCTTATCTGCCATGAAATTCTATGTTTCTATTTTTCTATGTTTCAGTAGTGTGTTTGCAGCATAGTAGACTGCTACACTGAGGTTTTTGGACTAAAAACAGTGTTTTTAAACATTATATTTTATATTTGAAACATCCTGACAAACTGGAAGTCGAGGAATGCTTGCTTCTGGGCTTGGGCAGTAAAAGGAACCGCACTAGCAAGAGGGCAAGCGAGCGCGGGGCCATGCACAGAGACATGGGCATGTCAGCTGTGTCCAACGTGAGAGCTTGGAGTTTGGGCCAGAAAACAATTGATTATATTCTATAAGTACACCACACTGAATAAGTAGAACCACTATGGATATTCAGGAAGGGTTCATAATGTTGAGCTCAGGTGAAATTGTCAGTATCAGTGGCTCAGTAGGTAGCACACTCACCTCTGAGGCTGGGAGATCAGAGGGCTGTGGTTTCAGTTCCCACATCTGGCATTTGGGTTAATATCCCAGTACTGACACTGTAGTACAGCATGAGAGGGGTGCTGCACTTCTGAGGTGCCATCTTTCAGATGAGACGTTAAACCAAGTTCCCATCTGCCTGGATTGGTAGTAGTTCAGGTGGATGTTAAAGATCCCATGGCACTTATCAAAAAGAGTAGGGGAATTTTTATTTTAAATCAAAACAACTTCATAACAAAATATATACAAATCAAAAATACATTGTGCGAAAAAATGAAATTTATAATAAAAAATATACTAATCAAAAGTACATCATGCAATGTTATGAAAAAGGAAAATACAAAACATGAATCAGTACTACTTCATACAATTCTCCAAATATAAGGAGAACTTCTTTAACTCCCCCCTCCCGCCCCACACTTTAAGAGTAGGGGAATTTTATTGAAATTATAAAATATACCATTCAAATTCCATCATACAAATTATATGTAATCGAAACATAAATAAATATTAACCCATACTGCAGATCTAACATAAAAAAGGTATACCCATACCTTCACCCCTTCATTAAAAGACAGAAAATATTTCCCATAAGAGTCATAACAAAACATATATATAAAAACAATATTACTCCCTATAAAACAAATCAAAAATCAAGAGCATTCATTTCTATTCCTAATATAACTTTATTCATTTCTAAATTCTAAACATCCTTAAAGAAAATCATACCCAATCCACAATTTAGCCCAATAAGTAGAATTAAGATGCAAAGTTTCTATATGTTGCAAATGGTGTAAGTCAAAAATTATCATATAAAATAATTCTTCAGGAGAAATCACTTGCTGTTGTAGTAACAATCTACATCTACTGATCCATAACCAATATAAAAAATGGCCATGTATTATTCTCAAAGTACTAAGACTATCTTTAGCCATAGATATATTAGGAATGCCATAGAATAGTAATTCTATAGTCGGGGGAACCGATATCTTATTCTTCCAACGGTTTTTTACCACATCCCAAAATTGTACTGCATAAGGACAATAAAAATAAAGATGTAACATAGTTTCCAATACTTCAGCACACCCCTTCCTTGGATAATATTTTTCCTGAAGACTTTTATGTTTTTGATTACTACGGACATTCACCCTATTGTGAAGACCCAACCATACTGTATCCCAAAGATGTTTGGGTATTCTTAGATTGGTAATATAATCTTAAATATCTTGCTGATGAACCAAAAAGAATCCAGAAAAAGGAGACTCACAAAAACATCTATGGAGAACATCTATGTAAAGAGCCTTCTGTACTACTGTTTTTACAAAAGTCCAACCTATTTGCCAAGTTTTAATTTTATCAAAAACTCCTTCCCACTTAAATACCAAACTTGAGCACCTCCTGTCTTTATGCTGAAAGGAACCAGAGCTCCATTCTGACAAAACTCCAGATACTTGCCTATATATGAGACCCTTCCAACAATGAGTACCTCCTTTAATTAATGGTACTATATTACTATATAAAAAAATGGAGAAAAAGAACAAAACCGGATGAACCATATTGACCCCACCAGCTTTTATTGACAAATATAAAATATTCCGTTGGAGCAGATTTAAGCGACTCCCCCAAAAACTACTTAAAAAACAACCCATTAACTGGGTCTCCAAGGTTCGTGGCATTAAAAAAACAGAACTTAAAAATTAAAAAACTGGAAGAAAAAAGGTTTTAATCAAGTATACCCGTTTCAATTTTGACATTTTCCATCTGTTCCAACTTACACAAATTTTTGTCCTTTAGCCAAAGCTCATTGCCAATTATATTCCGCCATATAATTGCCCCCAAAATAAATTCCTAATATCCGACAAGGAACCATATCCACAGGTAAACCTCCCACTACTTCACATTCTGCAGGAAAACCACCCATACGCAAACAATGTGTTTTGCTCAGATTTATTCGGGCTCCCGTTATCTTACCTACCCCATTTATTAAATCACAAGGTGCAACAATAGAATTACCATCTTTTAGAAATAGGCAAAGATCATCTGCGTATGCCAATAATTTGGGAAAAGTACCGAAATCCCCAATCTATCTCTCTAAGTCTGGGAGACCTAATCAATAGTCTCAATAAAGGGTCCAATAAAAAACATATAAAAGGGGGCTAAGTTGACACCCCTGATGTACCCCTTTCAAAATCTGATGACGAGACCTTATCCACCCATTATCGTATGGTTTAACATTGGCCAAAATATAACATAATCTAATCCACTGAACAAATGGTTCTGGAATCCCATAAGCCGTTAAACATCACCATAAATATACATGTGAAACCTCATTGAAGACTTTGGCCTGGTCCAAACTGACTAGATAACCCAAATCTTGATCTCCTTTTTTGTTTTCATCTCGTGTGTCTAATAATTCCCTAATCAATAATAATGCTTCTGAGATGCGTCTTTCAGGTACTGAACAATATCGCTCCTGACAAATTAGGTCTGGCATGACTAAAGATAGTCTGTTCCCCAATAGTTTTGAAAATATTTTAAAATCCACATTTAATAATGTGACATGCCACCAATTTTCGATATCAGCACGGTCACCAGATTTGTAAAGAAAAACGAATAAACCTTCATACATCTGTGAAGGCAAAAAAAAATCTATCAAAAAAATTATACAAAGATAATAACGTAGTGGGCATTAAATGCCACAGAATTTTATAAAAGTCACCTGGTAACCCATCTGACCCAGGAGATACATTTATCTTTAAAGATAATATAACCCTTTCTAATTCTGCCAAAGTGAATTTCCCAATTAATATCTTCTGCCAACTTGGTGAAAGCTGTAGAAGGTTTGCTGCATGAAACAAATGTGGTAACAATTTAGAATCTTCAGCTTGTTCTCCAAATTTATATTCAATATAATTGTCAAGGATATTCATTATACTAACATTATCATAAGCTTTTTCACCAGAAAAGGTATTTAAATATTCAAAAATGCATTTTCTCTTACAGTCTTTACATGCCATAAAGGGGTTGACAAATGCAGTTCTCCCTTGTGTTCCAAAGGATTGCTCTTTATTTAAAGAAGAAATTCTGTCATACTAATATTCACTCATTAAACATTTAACCTTCGCAATCTCCTCAGTCAAACACCCGTCCTCTTCTTCCTGTCGAGATAGCAATGAACACAATAGATGTCTATACTCATTATATTCCTCCAGCTTTGTTTTGACTTGTGATTTACCCAAAGTTTGGAAATATCCTATCAAACAATATTTAAAATGTTCCCACCATTCCGCAATATTATCATATAAGTCTATCGTCGGAAGTTTGTCCTGTATTATAATTTTTAGATCAGTTTCAGTGCCTGGTAATGTTAAAAGAGAGGAATTAAGCTGCCATACCCCAGGACCTCTCTTACGTCTGGGGGGATTTTCAATACTAACTCCTATCAGAGAATGATCAGAAGTTTCTATTGGCATAGTCATTACTTTATGAATCAATAAGGATTTATGTATAAAAATAAAATCAATCCTGGAATTTAAAAGCCCCTTTGAAAATGTTGATCTTGCCATTAAACCGTCTTGAACATGTGCATCCACCAGATTTACTTGGGTAAGAACTGACTTTAAAAATACTTTCTCACAATATTGTTTTCCTGACTCTGTTCCCTGGTGTAAGTTTATATTAAAATCTCCACAAAAAAATATCTGGTGGCTTGTATACAAATATGGTTAAATTTTTCTTGCAGAGCAACTCTTAACACATTTGTCTGGGGACCATAAAAAGAAACAAGCCAACACTGTAAACCATGGAGAATCACATCTAACAGAAAAAGTCTCCCTGGATCAACATCTACTAATCATAAAACATGAACATCTGATGTCAGAAAGCAAAACCCAATCCCACTACAAGTGTCCTCTCCCATTGACCAATAAAAGCGACCCCACTGCCAGTCTTTTGTTGCCTGAGCTACCTCCACTCAACATATGCAATCTAGTGTCTTGTAGTAAGTAAGCATCATAATTCAAATGGGATAAAGCACCAAAGGTCATAAGACATTTGACTGAATATTTTATACTGTTTACATTTAAGCTTGCAATGCGTATAAATGATGGTTCAGGGAGGGGGTTTATAATCTTCCCACTAGATCTAGTAATATATTTTTTTGCTTCTAAACCATGAGCCTTTCTTGGAGGTAGTTGCACACCAGATATTTGGACATCAGTGCTCTCCTGACTAATTCAGTTTTGGGCAAAGGACTATCTTGTTCCATTTGGTCTTCCCAAGTGGAAAGAAGGGTAAATCGATTAGTTAATGGTAAAGGAGATAAGGGCAAACTCTGCACCTCAGTACCTTCCATTCCTACTAACCCAGATGATAAATCAATCCTTCCCTGTTCCTGAACACCTGACAACTGAGTCAAATTATCAGCGTGAGGCAGTGGTGCAAGTGGTAGACAAGAAGCACAGGAACTCAGTCACTGGCAATTGTGAAATGCAGAATGAAGATCCTCAATCTGAAGGATATCTGTGTTAAGACACATCTGTCTGTTTAGACACTAGTAGATGCAGTTAGAGATATTGAAGTATTTCTAGGAAAATAGCATTGTTGTACAAGTCAAATGTTGTTATGTAAACCCTGATTTCAGGTCACACGCCCAGAAACTGTCATTATGTTGCTGGTTTAAGAATTTCAGTTCTAGTGTCAGTAGGAAGAAGTACAGGAACTCCGTTCCTGATGCAAAAAAAGTACAGGAACTGAGTTCCTATGCATTCCTGTTCACTTTCATCACTGGTGTGAGGTACAGGAAGGTGTTCTTGATTCTGTGAACCTAAAGTGGAAGAAGGCAGGAGACCTCTAGTATCTCTTAATGGGGAACCAAGTGCAGTCACAAAAGGGGTTTCTCCTTCATTAGTATCAACCACATTTTGTGAAGGGAAGGTAACATCCATAAATTCTGGCAAAGTAAGATTAGCCTCTGGTGGGAGGCACAACCACTAAGAGCCTTGAAGTAGCTCTCTCACTTCTTATACCCCTCCCCTACCTCTACCTCAATGTCTACCTTTTTCTGAGCTTTCAATCTCAAATTCCTTGGGAGGGAAGGGTTTCCTAGCTTGATACAAAAAATACTTTTGATCAGAGGAGGCATCAGAATCATGGGTAGCCCATGGGCAATCAGCATAAGAATGACCTTCATCCACACACAAATGGCAAACAGAGGGAGCGACACAGTGGGCTGCAGTGTGACCCAACATCCCACATTGAAAGCATTTAACTTGGTCACAGGAAGCATTCGAGTGTTGTAAAAACCCACATCTATAAAAGCTCTTAGGCTGGCCTACATAGAAAACTATTCCCCTGTCTCGACCCAGGAAAAATTAACTTGGGAGGTGTTGAATGCCTTCCTCTGTCTGGTTTAATTGTACTCTTATTGTCCACCCCCCAGTCCAAAAACCATTTTAATCTATTATAGGTCTAGGATGATCATACATCGAACACCTTTTTTTCAATCAGAATATAATATTAGCCACATTAACACCTTCATTATGAAAAAGGACAGTCACAGTTTTAATAGTTGGTTTGGTAATAGGGATAGCCAAGAAGTCCTTCCAAACCTCAGAATCCTTAACTTCATAATACTTCCTCCAAAACTTGTCCAACGATTTCATAGTTACAAAACTAATGTCATAGGAATGTTCTCCAGGGGGGCGAATAAAAGCATATACTTTTGAAGGTGAAAATCCTAAAGAATCCACCAAAAGAGTCTTCCCAACCCGAATCCTGTCAGGAACTACTGGGGCTTTACTCTTACAGCGAAATCTGACCCAAAACCGGTGCTTAGCCACCTCTGCTGGCTTATGAAACAAGTCAACATAAGTTTTAGGCCCAGAATCTGGTCTAGTAGGAGAATTCCTGTCTATTTGATTCTTGTCAGTAATATTTTCCATAGAAGTGACAACCGAAGCCGACTGGACCACATTTGATTCACCTTCACAGTGTAGTCCTTCAGAAGATAAATTAGTAGGCTGCAAATCCAAATTAGAGCAGGAAAAGGCTGAATTATTGAATTGTAGAACTCAGTTGATAATGCCAAGCTGGACACCTGACTCTCCTACCTGCCCTTGGAGACATGCAGTCACAGTAGAACTTGGCAGAGGTAACTCACCAACAGGAAAATCAAGAACAGGGAGAACCAACTCAGCAGCCTCAGCAGCACCAGACCCAGACAGGCTATTGGAAGCAGAGGAGCCAGGCAAGGGGATCTGCAGATCTGGAATCTAGCGACCTGCCTCCCAGAGCCATCCTGCTTGCTGTAAAGTTGCTCCAGGAGACCACTCTGGTAGTGAACAGTTTTTTTCTGATATATTAACTGGCATAGAGGTTAGTTCTTTATCTATAGACTGAACTTCTGTAGATGAAGAAAAAGGCAGTCTCTTACTTGCATTTTGTGTAGGACTAGCCATAGGATGTTTTCTTTCATTACGTTCAACTTCCAATTTCTGTCTACAGGTATGGAAATCTTGTTCTGCCATATTTATCAAATCCAATAACTGTGCTTTTTTCTTATCCAACTCACTTTGTAATTGTTGTTCTGCAAGTGCCTCAGCTTCCACCATCGATGTAGAAACAGTTGATTCCAAAGCCAATACTTGGTCACAGCCTAAAACAGACTGACCTTCTCTTTCAGCTATAGAAGGCTCCACCAAGAGCTCTGGAGCTCCAAATACACATCCATTCTCCTCCACAACCTCCTTCGAACTGAGGTCCTCCATCCCTGCAGACAGACAGACAGCACTACCTGCCTACAGAGTAGGGGAATTTTTTATTATAACTTCAAAGAAAAACATACACAACCGTGATACATCTCACTGAAAAATAATACAAAAAATGAAACAAAAAAGGAAATTTTTTTTATCATATAGTACAGTACAGAAATGCAACTCAGCATGTGCAAAACCCCAGAAACCCATGTAGAGAAAAGGAAACCCACTAGAAAACTATTCAAAAAATACATACATAGTAGTGATACTTCTCACTAAAGCAAAAAAATAAAGAAAAGAAAAAAAAAAACAATACATCATTTAGAAAATGTAAAACATAAAAAACCATAAAATAAACCCCCCAAAAAGACCCAAATCCCCAAAAGACAAGACCCCTCAAAAAAGCATAATGAAAGTGATAAAACCACAATAGAGAAACACCCCCATGGTAGTACAACGTGTAACAGTAGCAAGTCCAAGCCAATACACCCACAACCTAAAAATGGCCTCCCTCATACTTAAACTAACCAACATCTAAAAACCAATCCATATGATGCCACCTGTCCTGAAATAGGGAGAGCGAACAAGTCAAAAAATCCAAATCCCTAAACCTTTTCAATGAATTTTGTACTGTCCAGAATAATTGTTCTGCCATTACCCGTCTTTTATACAAAGTCAATTGGCATCTTGTATGCCATATATGATACTTAAGCACCAACAAGAATAAATGAACAGTGCCTGAGTCATATTTATTCCACATTCGAGGTAACAAACCCAGTAACTAAATATCCCTAATCATCAATGAGAAAGGAAAAGTGGGCCACTGTGAATACAAAAAGGACCAAAAAGACAAAACAAATGGACATTCAAAAAATAAATGATCAATAGTTTCTAATATGCCATGACAAGTGTCATCTCTAGGACACCGTCTATCTGCAACTTCCTTATGTTTCAAATTATTCTGTACATTCAATTTTTCATGAGTGCATAACCAGAGCACATCCCACATTTTCCCTTGTAATCCAGGATTTGTTAACATTTTCCCTATTCTAACAGTCTCCACTGGAGATTTAATCCAGTATCTAGGAATGTCAATAAAAAAAAAACTTTCCACAACATATGTATACATCTCCTACCCGGAAAACATCAACAATTGACGTTTCGTAATGGACCATAATTTCAATTTACCAAAAATATACTGCATAAAAGAAGAAAGACCCTGTAATGATTTTTGTTTTGGAATGGCAGACTCAGCTCCCCAGGAAACAAGCCAAGGGTCCACCTGATCAGAAACTCAGGGACTCCAAACCTTGATGCCAGATTGCAATACAGGCTTCAGATTGCCATATAAGAATAAAGAAAAGAAAAAAAACAATAGGATGAACCATCTGCAGTCCGCCATCTTTAATAGAATGATACAAAACACCTCGCTTTATCGGGTTGAGTCTGCTACCCCAAATACACTGAAAGAATACGCCATAAAGCACCATCTCCAATCATGTAGTTGGTGGAAAAAACACACATAAATGTAAAAACATAGGTAATAAAAAGGTTTTAACCATATATATTCTTTTCAATTTGGACATGTGCCAGGAATTCCATTTCCCAGTTTTCACCTTAGCTTCTAAAATAATATGAGACCAATTATAGATACACAGGTCCCCTATACCAAAATAAATCCCCAACAACTTCTGTGGTTGAGTCTGACATGGTATGTCCAGACAAACCGGAGTCTTAGGAACCAGATCTCCTATAGGAAGGCATGTACTTTTAACAATGTTAATGGTAGTACTAGTTAGTAGTGAAAACACTGAATTTCCTGAGCTGCCATACTTCCTGATGCCTGGTCCCCCAATACCAGGCACATATCATCCACATAGGTTACACTCTTTATTTCCAAATCCCCACTATGCACTGAAAGACCCCTAATATTATCATGTAGCTGTAATTTCCTTAAGAGTGGATTCAAAGCCAGGACATACAATGCCAGGCTCAGGGGGCAACCTTGTCTTACCCGCCTCTGAACCAGACAACTAGCCCCCACCCAGCCATTCACATATGGTTTAACCAAAGCTTTCTGATAATACAATTTAAGCCAATTCAAGAAAGTATACAGAAAACCATGACCGCGAAGCACAGTCCATAAATATTTGTGACTAACAGTATCAAAAGCTTTGGTTTGATCTAACCCCACCAAATGACCACTCAATTCTCCTCCAGTTCCCTTTTCCATAATCTCCCGAAGCAAAATTAGCGCATCTGCTATTTTCCTCCCTGGAATAGCACAAAACTGCATAGTATGAACTATGTTCTCTAGGACCAAAGCTAAGTGAGGATACAGTAATTTCACCAGAATTTTACTATCCGTATTTGAAAGTTATTGGTCTCCAATTATCCAAAAAGGCTCTATCTCCAGCTTTAAACAGAAAAAAAATAAGGCCATCATACATGCTACCTGGCAAAGTGTAAGAACTTCAAAAGAAGTTGAAAGCAGCAACAATCTCCACTTTAAGCAGTGGAGAAAGTAATTTATAAAATTCATTAGGAAGACCATCTGGTCCTGGGGCTACATCCTGTTTCAACCCAGAGATGATGGAACCCAACTGATTTTCAGTAACTGGAGTTATCAAAGAAGATTTCAAAGAATCAGATATTTGTTGCAAACCACAAGAGGCCACCCAATCATGAACTTCCCTGTCGGATATATTTATGGAGGAAAATTTGTTCTTTACATAACTTTCAACTTCCTTCATAATATCCAATTTCCCAAACTTCTCAATCCCGTCCTTAGATTTAAGGGAGTACATGACTTTATTTTGTTGTTGGACTGAACAGGAGTCAAAGGGATTTACACTACCTTGCTTCCCCGTACATCCCCTTTTCTGTTCAGTTTCCAAGGATGTCATCTTATCATATTGCAAAACAAATAACTTGTTCTTAAGCTTATCTATTTGGTCCACATAGGAAATCCCTGAAGAAGACTGTAAAGTCTGCAATAAGGTTAGGTGGTCCTGTAAAACCTTACAATCTTCTTTCTTCTGTGTACCATTCAATTTACCCATTAGCTGAAAATATCTTTGGAAATATTCCTTACTATCAGACCACCACTCCTCTAGAGAATCATATCAAAAGACTACTGATTCCCTGGCTTGTACCAGAGAATGAAAACCCTCCTGTATCTCTACATTATCCAGCAAACTTAAATTAAGTCTCCAATACCCTTCCCCCTCGTGGTAGCAGCAAGGTCGGAGAGGGAGACCTCAAGAAGACCATGGTCAGATGTAGCAACCGGAATCACAGTTTTATGTCTAATGGTTAAATTAGGAGATAAAAACCAAAAATCAATCCGTGTAGATAAAAGCCCTTTAAAAAAAGTATGAGGGGGATTCAAAACATCAGGAAAAGCAAAGGCATCAACAAGACTGGTCAATTGTAAAACATGATTGAGATACGATGAGTCACAACAAAGTTTGGAGATCCGTGGGGCCCTATCAGCAAAAAACCTACTAGTGTTAAAGTCCCCACCAAAAAGTATATTTTTGGATGTATAAAGATATGGCAAAATAAGTTTAAACAAATCAATCCTAGCCGATTTAGTCTGGGGGGCATACACATTAATTAAACGAAAATCCATCTCTTGAAGTTGAACATCCAATAAAAGGGCTCTACCCGGTAAAATTTCTACATGATGAAGAATTTTAACATTATGAGAAGAAAAACAAATCCCTACCCCACTACAAAGATCTGTCCCTCCTGACCAATAGCTGGCACCCCAAACCCAAGCATCCCTGCCAACCTTGATACCAGTCTGAGTCTGTAACCTGGTGTCTTGCAAAAACACAATATCAAAATGAAAATCAGAAAACAAAGCAAAAGTCACTAATCTCTTCCGCTCTGACAACACACTATTTGTGTTAAGAGAGGCAATAGTCAAATCATAGTGACTCATTCCCAGAAACTGTATCAGAGAGAGTGTCAATGTACTTTCCTAGAGGAGGCCCTAACACCCATTCGTCTCCTCCTGGTTCTGCTGGCAACAGTACCTTCCAGATCTTCAGCATTTGAGGGAGCTTCAGCCTGTGAAGAGGCCCAAGACGCAGTGTCAGAGTCCAAATCTTCCTCAGACATGCCCTTCCGCAGTGGGTGAAATGGATTATTGTGGACAACTGACTCCACAGAAGCTCCAGGGGTGACCTTGCCTTTTCTTCCCTTCATCCCCTACTTTTTCTTAACCTCTTGAAACCCATCACCCACAGGTGGGGAGGGGGATTAGAGGGGCATAGCTTCAGAGGATTGTGGGACCTCTTCTGGAATCAGGATAGCATCCCTACCTCCAGCAGAAGAGTCCATCACAACAGCAGTAACCAGACTAGCCACAATCGGACACACTAAATCTGAAGTGGATTGAGGGGGTGGAGAAAAACCTCAAAAGCCAGAAGCAGATTTCATTTTCTGAATATAAAAATCCTGGATAGTATAATCCGCATCAGCAGTATTATGGGATGCCCAAGAGCAAGTCAGGAAGGAATGCCCCTCCTCTTCACACAAGGTACACTTCAAGGGATTTGAGCAAAGGAAACTTGTGTGGCCTAATTCTCCACATAGAGTGCACTTAAGCACCTCACAGTTGGGACTGATGTGCCTAGCAGACCCACATTTAAAGCACTGACGGGGCTGTTCTGGATAAAAGATAAAACCCTTATCCCGCCCAATATATAGGAAATTCGGTAAGTGCCGCAAGTTAGTGCCTTCATACTGCAGTTTAATTTTAATCTTCCAACCCCCATTCCAAAACCCCTCCCCATCCAGGATAGGCTCAGGGGTACCTTGTACCTCACATTTCTTATTCTACCAATAGAGTATATCTTGAATATTAACTCCCTCATTCCAAAATAAAACAGTGATCACCTGAAAGGATTGTTTAGTTAAAGGGATGATTTGAAAAGGGGTCCAAAGGGGGTTAGTTTTTAAATTCATATACCTGGCCTAAAACTTTTCTAACAAGTCTGGGGTCCGAAAACTGATATCAAAAGTTGATCCCCCTGCAGCATGGATAAGAGCATAAATATCAGCAGGGGTGAATTGCAAAGACTGTTTCAATAAAACTTTCCCCACAAAAAAACTATCTGGAGGCATCTCCATACCCCCTAAATACCAAAACCGCATGGCATTTCATCTTTTTGCAAGCTCCAACCACAGGCTTTTTAAAAAGACTGGCAAAGGTTGGGGAAGAGCCGTCTTTCTCACCCAGGGGTTCTTCTAGCAAATCACCCCTCTGGGGATCCGGGACAGGCTTCAGAGCAGGAACCTGTGCGACTGAAGGCTGGGTCCCATCCACAGAAAGAACTTGCAGGCCATGTGGGGAAGCACCCAAAACAGGAGAAAGATCAACAGTACCTGAGGGCTCCACCAACTGCTGATGCTCCACATCAGTCACAACCACGGGCAAATCTGCAGTTGGCTCCACAACAGCTTCTTGGTCAGCACAAATCATTGTCAGAGCCACTGCAGCTGTCCAAACACCTTCCGCATTCTGCGTCCAACCTGCCCTCTCTAGGGCTTCTTCCAGGGACCATGCTTCTTCCACGTCACCGCAATATGCGTAGCCACCTGGGGAGGACTGTAATCACCAATGAAAACTTCTGAGCAGTTCAAGAAATGAACACTTTAGAAGCACCACCATGCACAGTTCCAAGGAAATCATTAACCAACCGTTTGCATTTCTTTTCATCGTCACAAAGCAACTTCTCTGCCTCCAGCTGGGCTTCAACTACCGCCAACTCATCTCACAGAATTTGCCGTTTTTCCTCTAAAGAGAGGTTAAGCTCTTCCTTCTGTTTCAGAAGCTGGGAAGAAGCCATAGGGACTAAAGCCTCAAACTGCATACAGGGTTCCGAAGACTCTGGCTGAAGTAAGTCTTCAAGAACAATTTCAGTGTCTACAGCACCTGACAGAGCATCCAAAACAGGTCCTATCCCCTGCTCTTCATCTCCCAAAATGGAGATCTCCATGCTAGCAATAGCGGTTCCCCCTACCGATGAGTAGGGGAATTTCCCTGGTGTCCTGGCCAAATTTCCCTCATTCACTAAAAATACCACCGACAGCTTAATCTGATTCAAGATCAGTTGGCATTCATCTGTATCCCCCTCCCCCGGGTCGTGCCTGAAAATACGCAGGATTCGTCTAGTGCACTTACCCGGTCAACAAAAACTAAATAAAAATAAAAAATTGCCATGCTCTGTATTTATTGTAATAAATTCTGCTTAGAATCTCAGGCAGGGTTTGAAGGCCTAAAATGTTTACAATGCTTAGAGATTTTGGATTTAAAAGCTAAAATTATAAAACTGGAACAACACATTACTGACATGAAAAGAAATATTGTTCAGGATAACACAGATGCCACCACAACTAGGGTATTACAACAAATTAATAAATCCCAGGATGATTCACTTAAACAAAATAGAGAAGTAGATATCAGTAGTGACAATCAGGAATGGAGCCCTGTAAAGATTAAAAACAAAGCCAAAAAGGGCAGATGATGTATGGAATTTAATATTCCAACACAAAATAGTTTCTCCCCTCTTGCATCTGTTAAAGAAACAGTTGACACTGCACAACTGAGAGATAACGCTGACAATAATATCCTTTCGGTGATCAATAAAGAAATAGAAACCTTAACTACACATGACCTGAGCTCATCTTCTGTCACTAATAGTACATTGTATAACAAAACTAAACTTATAGTAACAACTCAGGTTTGTGCATTAGCTGATGAAGTATGTAATACCGAAAACCCTTCCAGGACAAAACTCAACATAAACATGGATGGCAGTAAAAATAACATGGCAGATAGAAATAGTACTAGTCCTGATATTGTAAACCCTGTCCTGACCATAAATGGAGAACAGGATATGGACACCATACAAGCTACAAATACTTCAAAAAGACAAGTTTTTGTTTTAGGGGACTCTATAATCAAATATACTGATGGATATATTTGCAAACGAGATAAGGCAAACACTACCTGTTCTAGCTATAGAGGAGCATGGATAAGGGATATTGACAGAATGCTCCCTAATATCATCAAACATGCTGGCGATAACCCGCTTGTGGTACTACACATCAGCACAAACGATATTAATAAATTTACAGTGGACAATATCAAAAAAGATTTTATTCAACTTGCAACAATACTAAAATGGGGGGGGTGACTTTTGCATTTCAGAACTACTACCAGTTCCTAGGGCTAACATCATGAAGCAAAACAAAATTAAACAAAGTTAACAAATGGCTACAGAAATGGTGTTTACTCAAAAAGGTTAAATGCATTACCCATTGGGAAAAGTTCTCTTGTGATAATAAGCTTTTTAGCCAGGATGGCCTCCACCTGAGTAAAAAGGGGGCAGCTGAGCTAGGGAAATCAATCGCAGAAACCATTGAATCCTGTTTAAACTGAATGGGAGGGCAACAGGGGAAGGCTTCAAATATTAATCATAATTATAATATACAAAAACAAGGTAACTACAAAATATTAGTAGCCAACACCAGAAGCCTGAATGTGCTTAAAATCGCAGAACTAACAGGGATATTGACTAACAACCAAATTGATATTGCAGCATTGTGTGAAACATGGTGCGATGAAACTTCAGATTGGTATAACTCCATCCCTGGTTATACCCTGTACTACAAGAATAGGCACAATAAAAAAGGTGGGGGAATTTGTTTTTATGTAACCAATAAAATAATAGCATCAGAATACCCCTTACTCAATAACTCAGTAGAAATAGAAGGATTATGTATTCAGATTACCCAGCAAAATGGAAAAAAATTCCTCTTGGCAAATTTTTATAGACCCCCTTCCTCATATTTAAATAATGACACTATTATCTTAGCAGAAATAAAAAAAACTTGCACCTCAAGCTGAAGTAGTGATCGTTGGTGACTTTAATCATCCAGGGATTATCTGGGACAAATTAACCACAAGAACATCACTGGAAGGTCTTTTTTCAGATTCCATGATAACGGCAGGACTTGATCAGCTGGTATATGAACCCACTAGGGGAAAGAACATCCTGGACCTTGTTATGACAAATTTTTTAATGGATATAAATAACCTTAGTATCACTAGTCCGATTGGTAATAGTAACCACCATTCAATCATATTCAAAATCAAAAGACATAAAACAAATATAGGTTAGACACATTACAGATACAATTACAATAAAGCAAATTTTGATAAAATCAGTAAAGCATTAAATGGGTTTATTTGGGAAGATCTTTTTAAAAAATCTGAACATAGAACAATGTAGGGAGTTATTTAAATCAATTATTGATGAACTAGAGAAGTTATATGTTTCTATGAAAAAAAAACATAATAAAAAAGGCAAAATTCCCTCATAGCTAACAAATGCAATTAGGTTACAAATTCATAGAAAAGAAAAGGCATTTAAAACTATGAAAAAACATCCTAGCCAATTTAACTAGCCACAGTATAAACATGAATTAAAAGTAACAAAACAATTAATTAGTAAAGAAAGGCAGAAAATAGAATTTAAAGTAGCTGTCACTAAAAATTCTAAGGCATTCTACTCTTATATAAATAATAACAAACATAAGGCATATGGCATTGAAAAATTGAACGATAATGGGAATGACATTACAGATAATTTGGATATGGCAAATAAATTTAACTCTTTCTTTGGGTCTGTATTTAATAAACAGTAACATATAAACTATAAAAAAAGTGAAGAGACTCTAACTAGGGAACTCAGCGAGCAGGAGGTCTTAGAAGCCTTAAAGTTGGTTAAACCAAATACAGCTCCAGGGCCAGATGGCATAAATCCACATTTTTTTGTAAAATACTATTAATTCTATCTGTAGTCCTCTTAAACTTCTGTTTAATGTTTCTCTACATTATGGAGAGATGCCTGTAGAATGGAAACAAGCAGTAGTTTCCCCAATACACAAAAAAGGGAACAAAAAAGTAGTTGAAAACTACCACTCCATAAGTCTCACGTCGGTAAGATGTAAAAAAATGGAATGTATTTTAAAAAATAGAATAGATGTAGAACTGGAAAAAAAATGAACTTAAAGATCCAAAACAACACGGTTTCAAAAAACACAGATCCTGTACCACAAACCTCATTGGGTTTTATGAGAAGGTTAGTCAGTAGTTAGATCAAAATATTCCAGTGAATGTCATATATCTGGATTTCAAAAAGGCATTTGATAAAGTTCCACACAAAATTCTTGTAGACAAAATCCAGAGTATGAACTTGGATCAACATACAATAATATGGGTTGCAACATGGTTAGAAAATAGGACTCGAGGGGCGCTGCTGAGCAGCTTGTAGGAAGCAGCAAATTTCCTGTGCTTCTGGGTCTATGAGAGGAAAAAATGGAATAAAATACTTGTCCCCGACTGATTTTTTGAAATTTAGGCAATTCAAAACCTATACGAATGCCCTGAGACCGAAGATATGGGGAAAAATCGAGGAATGGCTGCTGCCTCGTCAGAGTTCTTTGCTCCTAAGAAATTGCAGCGACAACATGAGGAAAGGCGTGCATCCCCTTCAGGAGCCACAGCTTCAAGTGATTTTCCACCTGGGGGTGCCTCCCTGGGAACTATCCAGGCAACTCTGAATCAGCTTGTTAGAACTGTGCATGATATAGACAAGAAGCTGGACTCACTTACACTGCGGGTGTCAGAGTTGGAAAATAGAATGGATGGCTGTGAGTGGGGAATGCAAAAAATGGAGCAGTCTACATTGAAGACCTACGAGGCCACTACTAAATTGTTCAAAGAGAACTCGATGGTACGCCAACGCCTACAGCTGCTCGAGAATCAAGCAAGAGAACGCAACTTGTGTATTCTGGGGTTACAGGAGCTAGCCAAAGGAGAGGACCCATTGGAATTCACCCGGACCATCTTAGCAGCTGTGCTTGGCCTTTCGGAGGATGAACCCCAGATATCCATAGAGAAAGCATATCGTGTCAATCCGAGGAGGCCACCTGAAGATGCGGCAACTCCACAGACCTTCTTGGTGGTTTGTTCCGGAGTGGGCAATCGGGATCAGGTACTCAGCTATGCAAGGAGAAGACGCTCTTTACAATATGGTCAGAGTACCTTGCAGATATTCCCGAATTTGGCCTATAGCACCCGTCTCCGAAGGAAGGGCTTCAATGGGATTCGCAGCCGGCTGCGGCGCTACAAGATACAGCACCAACTACTTTTCCCGGCCCGACTGCATCTGAACTGGCAAGGCAAGCTATTTCAATTCCATGATCCCAAAGATGCAGAACGTATGTTACAGACCATTGAACTAGAACTTGGTGGGGAGGAAGAGGAGGAGAATGTGTCCTCAGATGATGCAGTGCCATGAGCTTGAGTTCTACAAGTAACTTTATGAGGCGGGCGGGTATGGGATGGGGCATGGCCCGGACTGTTTGGGGATATTTCTTATTAAAGTATTATCTGAGCCTAACTCCTTAAAAGTCGTTATGGTAAGACATTAAGTTGTGGGATTGTATATGTTCTAAAAGGCCATTAATGTGCTTCGAGCACATCGATGAGACTTTGTGCTGGGACTATGGAAATGGACTGGGTACATGATACAGAATGGGCTTTAGTTAAAAATGTGTCATTTTTTTTTTTAGGAAGTGATACTTTATATGTCTGGGAGTCTATGCATGTTGTATAGTTACTGGGTTATGCCACGATCGGTGGTGGTCGGGGCTAGTGGGACCATAAAATTGACTGGGAGGATGGGAGAATTTCTTGAACATCTTGTTATTTAGGTATGCTATTTCAGGAGCCATTTGGACCAGGGGGAACTGCTGGTCAACAATTTTTCTTTTAGTTCTGTTACTAAATTCTGTTAATCTTGGCTCACCTTTATGCTTCCTTAGCTGCATGCTATGGGTACCAGTGGGTTTCTTTGTGATAGATGGTTCTTCCCCCTATGTGGTGACTACTGGGGAAGGGCAGCTTTAATACTATCTGCTTAATACTGTCGGATAACATCTGCCATATATATTTTTAGTTTCCTCCTGTATTGTAAGTCTTTGTATGGTTGTAATGCAAAATTATAAATAAATACTGCAAAAAAAAAGAAAATAGGACTCAGGTGGTTAAAATCCAGGACACATGCTCAAACCCTATCCCAGTAACTAGTGGGGTCCCCCAGGGCTTGGTCCAGGGGCCTACCTTATTTAATATTTTTATATCAGATCTTCATAAGGGGATAAAAGGACACATTAGCAAATTTGCTGATGACACTATTAAATATGCAGTGAGGTGAATTCTGTTAAGAAAACCACATTACTACAAAAGATATTACCACATTAGAGAGATGGTCAAAAAGTAATCGAATGGTCTTTAATGAAGAACAATGTGTCATTATGCATCTTGGGCCGAAAACCTCCCACACAAAATATTACTTAAATGGTATAGAGTTAAAATCTGTGAATTCTGAGAGAGATCTGGGAATTTTAGTAGCTGACCAATTAACATTAGGGGAACATTGTAGTCATATCACACAAAGGGCAAACCGAATAATAACAGCTGTAAAAAGATTCTTTTCTTATAGACAAGAAGCATGCATCCTACCCCTTTACAATTCATTCATTAGACCTCACCTAGACTATGAAGTAGCCTTTTGGACACCATACCTCACAAAGGATAAAAACTTACTTGAAAGTGTCCAGAGGAAAACAACCAAACTCATTGCAAGATTAAAAAAATCGACACTATGAAGACAGGTGTAGGGCACTTATTCTATATGATCTAGAGACTCGTAGGAAGAGGGGAGACCTTTTATTATTGTTTAATATATTAAACGGTAACATCCTCAAGGAGGAATGTGGAATACAATTAGCCAACAAAATAAATACATTGAGATGTAATAACAAACAATTATATGTACCTAGGGTGGTTAAAAACAAAAGAAAGCACTTTTACACCATAAGGGCCATTAAACTTTGGAACAAACTGCCTCAGTGCATAGTAGATGCAACAAAATCTGAGCAATTTAAAAAATATTTGGATGGATACTTTTTTATGGGCACCTAATTACTATACTCCCATACGGTGTGGGGAGGTAGACTCGATGAGTCATCTGACTTTCTTCTACCTTACAAAACTGAGTAAATTGAGTAAACATTGCATAATCCTCCACCCAAATTCCCTCCAAACTGCTGCCGCTGTGCTGCAATGAATCTTCCAGTAAAATATGGACCACTCCCAGTCAGAGAGCACCCCACCAAGCTCCTCCACCATTTTTGTTGAATGAAGTTCAATGAGATGCAGCATGGAATTCTTTAACAGTTGATTAAAACGAGCGATAAACCCATACTAGTGGAAGTTTGAAGACAGAAGTAAAAAAAAACTGTTGCAAAGGAGAAATTTCCTTTAACCACTGCAATGGTAAGAAAAGAAAAAATACTCACCTTAGTACTGTTGTTTCTTCTCAGGGATCCCTCACTATGGTTTCACTCAATGCAGCAATCTCCACAGAGACAGGTGCCCTTGCGACAGACCCTATTCTAAGAACAGAACTTAGAATTTAGAGTAGGTGTTTGAAAGATTCTGCGGCCACCTTCCACCCTGGCAGTTGTCAGATTTGTTTCTATAGCCACAGTGGAAAGGTGGCTAGTGAATCTAGCTAAAAGGCTACCAAAAAAGTTTAAATTAAAGCAACCATGTAAATGTAAAAAAGTAAGTATAAAGAGGTAAACGCAACTTACAATTGTAGAGAAACTGCAATAGTAATGCTCAAACTACCTAAGTAAAAGGAACTGATTATTATGAGAACCCATTTTCAGGTTCTGGAAAGGGAGCCAAGGTGGGAGAGTGAAACCGTAGGGCGGGATCCCTGTGCACTGCTTTCCAGGTAGCTATTGCTTATTTTACTTATATTAAGCTCTTTAAGTATCTCCTCATACGGCTTCTGGTGCAGACCCTGACCCATTTTTGTTGCCCTCCTCTGGACCGCCTCCATCCTGACTATGTCCTTGCGGAGATGGGGTCTCCAGAACTGCACGTAGTACTCCAAATGAGGTCTCACTAACTGTCTGTACAGAGGGATGAAAACAGGAAGTTGTTATCCCTCTGTACAGACAGTTGGTGAGACCCCATTTGGAGTACTGCTTGCAGTTCTGGAGACCCCATCTCTGCAAGGACATTGTCAGGATGGAGGCAGTCCAGAGGAGGGCAACTAAAATGGCACAGGGTCTGCACTAGAAGCAATATGAGGAAAGACTTAAAGAGCTTAATATGTACACCCTTGAGGAAAGGAGGGAGAGGGGGGACATGATAGAAACTTTCAAGTACCTCAAGGGAATTAACAAAGTTGAAGATGGGAGCATCTTTGAGAGAAAGAGATGTGCAAGAACAAGGGGGCACAGTTTGAAGATAGAGGGGGGACAGCTCAGGAGCAATGTCATAAAGTATTTTTTCATGGAGAGGGTAGTGGATGCATGGAACCGCCTTCCTGAGGAGGTTGTGGGGTCAAAAACAGTGGGGGAATTCAAGATTGCATGTGACAGACATAAGGCAATTATAGTGAAGGGTAGGAGGATGTGGGCTGTTGGTTAACTAGAATCTGCAGCTTATCCAATACGTAGGGAATGAGCAGACTAGGTGGGCCAAGTGGTCCTTATCTGCAGTCAATGTCTATGTTTCTATGTGGCTACTTTTCAAATGTCTATGTAACTGGCCACTTGTTTAACTAGTAAGCAAACCTCCCCTACGTTTTCTGTGTAGGGGAAAAGAGAGGGGTGAGGGTACAAAGCAATTGCACAGAGAAACACAAAGTGTGCACTAGACACAAACGGACCATTACCAAAACCCAGGTACTGAGGAGAGAACTTTTGCTAAGGGATATGCTAGATCTGTTCTTCTGGAGGGGCATCCAGTAAATCCACACAGGAAGTAGTAACTAGACTGTCCATACCAGGTTGGGATTCTAGAGTGTGGCTTTATTCCAAAACACAGTTGGAACGCAAAAATAAAGATGGACCCCCAAGGGTTTACACTTTGAAGCACAAGGCAAATGCAGAAAACACATCCTCTGCACTCTGACAGCAATTTGCTACTTCCCATATTGCATAGGATTAGACATCTGGAAATGTGGAACTAGCCACAATGAAAACACAAAATTCTCCTGGAAGTGGCATTAGGCCTTGACTTAGAACAGTTCCCATATGGCATATGATTTATTGAAGGAAATGTGGCACCCTGGCCACGATGGAGCACACTAACAAGGGTGTAGGCAAGCATACTCACTGTACACATATGTGTACAGTTTTGATGAGTGCCTGTCACACACCATGTGCCTTGCTGTTAACTTTACCATACCAATCTGAATTATTGCAGCTAGTGTAGGCCACTGAGTAGGGTCTCTGCTCAGGCTGCTGTTGTGTACGAGACAGCTATATGTATAGCCCCTTCAGAGATTAGAGGACTCATCCATCAAACTACTCAGATATGTTTGGAAGGGGGCAGTATGTGGAGGTGATGTGTACACAGGTAGATGGGGGGGGGGGACCTGTTGCAAAATGTGTGTACAAAACACTGATCTGATTTGTTTGGAAGGGGGCAGTATGTGGAGGTGATGTGTACACAGGTAGATGGGGGTAACTGTTGCATAATGTGTGTACATAATAGCAATGACTGGCTACACCCCTGCACACTAAGGCTCAAGGCTAGCAAAAATCCCACATACAAGGGGTGAACTTCATCTTCAGGCATTGGCCACGTGCACTGAAAGAACAGGCGCCCTTACAGAACCTGAAGTGCTGAACTGGTCACTCCAGATGGGGGGGGTTACCCACCTTTTGCTTCCTCATCCATACCCAGCCATTCTTTCAGAGCTACACCTCACAAATACTGAACAGTAAAAATCATGCTTCCTTTAAATGTTTAGTGCATTTTAGTATTAGAAAACACCACAAGGGGGTGTAAAGTTAAAGTTCTGAACAAAGGGCATAGTCACATATGAGACATCCACTGTTGTCAGCAAACTTTAAAACAAACTTCTTGAGAAAGGTCTCACAGAAATGGGTGAATGGATCCCTTTATCAGAGTGTCACCCCACAGAAAAACAAGGCAGGTACATATCCTGGGTAAATCTCAGACAGAATCTACTCACAATTTGTACACCAAAGGCAGCTTCAAAATGATCTAGGTTGGATCAGGGGACTGCCCCTCAAATCCTCTGCAGTCCCCCTCATCCCATTGGGAATGAGGGCATACGGGAAATCCTGAAGATGGTTTCCACCACTTCACAAATCAGACAAAAGATATTCTCAGACTAGGGTGAGAAAACTGGCACTCTTCTCTCCTCACTGTTCACTCTCTGAGGTGCTGGAATGACACTAACTCTAGAATTCTAAATTCCCCACACTCACAACAAGCTGTGTGGCTTATGTTGCTGCAAGAGTTCTAAATGACATCACCTCTCTGCTCTCAGCTGAGACTAAGTAAACAGAGAGGGAGCAGGTGAAAATCCATTCAACTAGATATTCACCAGCTGCCTTCCCTACCTAACACTGACACTGATGGGATTCTAGTAACCCTAGGGAACTGGGGGATTGCACTCACCCTGAGCCAGGTAAATGACTGTCTGCAGTCATTTCTCTGCCCGGCACTAGGCCATCCTACCCTCTGTGTTACCTATAGGGAGGTAATGCTACTTCTTTCCTACCTGTGCCAGGCACAGGCAGGCAACACTAAAGGCACAGAGGCCGGCTGATGGAACTTCAGCCTCTATCCTATGATCTATCTATGGAACATCAGT
This sequence comes from Neoceratodus forsteri, assembly GCA_016271365.2. Lineage (NCBI taxonomy): Eukaryota > Metazoa > Chordata > Ceratodontiformes > Ceratodontidae > Neoceratodus > Neoceratodus forsteri. Next base: position 2,636,187 of record JADMNL010000040.1, read on the forward strand.
GGCTCCAAGAAACTGCCTGAAGCATGCCCTAATAGACCAGCATGGAGGCCCCTACTGCAGGTCAGAACCACAGTCTGTCTATCCCCCTAGCCCTCTAGGGAAAATCTATATGACCAAGCTGCCTACAGGGGAACCTCCCCCCAACCCAGGGTATCTGCAAACAAAAACAGCAAGGAAACAATACATCACAATGCATTACATTTCCCACAGCTTTCCCCACTTACACCTGTGTAGGAAAAACATGTTAACCACAGTTAACCGCATACAATTCTACAACTTTAAGCAAAAGAGGAACTCGGCTGACTGCCCACATCCTCTTCATTTCTTCTCTTCTTTTCTTTGCCAGGAACACCTGCAAAAGAAGAAAACACAAAATCACATTCTGCATTCTACACAGTGTCTAACCCTCCACCTGAACACTACAGAATCCCAAAAATATTTTTATAGAAAAGTACAAAAGTAGAAAAATGGAAAACAGACATTTATACAATACATTTTGGGGGATGGAATGCCCTAAATGTCCCATACTAGTGTCAGAATATTGTTGCCAGAGGGCAAGGTCCATAAAAGAGTCTCTCCTGGGCCGGGGCTCACTGAAGAGCAGTCCTGGAACAGGGCAGGGCCTGAAAAGTACTGCAATCCATGGGGAGAGTCTTTGAGGACAGTTCAAACAGTTTGTGGTAGTCTGCCAGATGTAGGGTGTGTTGTGCAAAGTCAATTAGAACATAGAAAAATGGGTCTTACCAGTTCCTTGAAGACTGAAACAAAAATTGCCTTACTTCTCCAAGCTGAAGACTCTCACACACCAGGCGGCATCTTCAGATACAGCTGAGCTGATGTCATCTGGAAAACTAGGCGATGAAACAGGAAAACAGCTGGACTGATGTCATCATGGAAATCAAATGATGGAACAGGAAACAGCTGGATTGATGTCATCTGGAAGGCCAGGCGATGAAAATGAGAAAATACTGCTGGGCTGACGAATTTGGATGCACCTGAAGAGCCTGGAACACCAGTAGAGCTGCATCTTCCTCCTTGGATACTGCTGCTGCTGGATGACAGACACTGCACTGCCACTGCTTTGCTTCCCTCTGGGCATGCTGGATATATTCACAGGGAGTGGTACCATTAAGGATAATACCACTTGGGGTGAGCTGCAAGAACTATGACACCATCTGGGCGCTCAAAGTTGATGTTGTGGAATGTCTTATTCAAACACCATGAAGTCTTGCTATATTATAACAATAGCAGTCAGCCACTGCAGCTGAACTGCCCCGGGGAGGAAGGAGTTAACTCCAGAAGATCTGGAGTTCTACAGCGCGAGGGCGCTGTGCCCAAAGCTCTATCTGGCAGTTTCAAATGAAACTGTCAGATTCTTTACTCCGCTTCACTGAACAGTCGCTCCGGAGATCAGCTCCTTCAGCTCGGTTCATTCTCGGTTCAAGAGAGTAGTTTTCGGTTCATTTGAACCGGCAAAAGTCATTATTTTTACCGCATTTCGGTTCTAAAGCTCTATCTGGTAACCGTAAGTACAAAAATTCAAGTCTGTGTGGAAAATTAATTATCGGTTCGGTTTTGAACCGATCGCTTATTTTTCTGCCTTTTAAAACTGTACTGTGGGTTTTAGAGTGCGGTTCCCGGTTCTTATCGGTTCTAAAAACGAAATTATTACGTTTTTTTCAAATACCCGTGACACGGTTAGGAACCGATAAGGTGTCTTGCTGGCACTGCCATCAAAGGGCAAGTTTTTGGTTAGCTGGCATTATGTCTGAGAAACCCAAAGAGAAACCGGGCCCACTGGGTTTCAACACTGTGATGTCTGTGGGGACGCCTTTGCCAAGGCTGACCCACACACCACTTGTGTCTATTGTCTGGGGCTGACCACCTCCTGTCAGACTGCCAGGTGTGTAAAATTTCCTGCAGCCACCCTGGAGAAGAGATTGGGCCGGCTCAGGGGCGAGAGGCCAAAAAGTCCGCTGACCGGATGGCCAGCCCGGTTCCAGTACCCACTGGACCAGAGGGGTGCCCTCTGACCAGGGCGAGACTTCCTCGGGCCAAAGGAAGACTGGTTCAGAGGAACCAGTCCCAAGTAAAAAGACAAAGAAATCAGGAGGTTTGGAGTCCAGAATTGTGTCTCCAACTGCTGCAGAGATAGCTAAAGCCATTCAGATTGTCCAGTCACTGTCTCAGGGATCTGTAGAACCACCAACAGTTGGTAAAAGGTTGGTTCGTTCAGTCCCAGTGGTTCAGGATTTTGAAGTTGAGGATTTTTATGAACCACAGGAGGGGGAGGAGGAATTTGATCAATATATGTGTGGCTGGGAGGGTCTGGACGTGCCCATTGAACGGGCATTTCTCCAGACAGACCTTTAGAATCTCCCTATTCTGTCTGAGTCCCCTTCTTTCTTTATTTTTTACAAAAGGTTGCAGAAACCCTCCAGCTTCCTTTAGAGAGGCTGTGGATGAGCAAGAGGAGCCTGATTATGTGGAAATGATGGATATTCCAGAGTCTAGGAGGTTGTCTATTCCTTTGCATAAGTCATTTAGGAAGCAAACAACAAAGATTTTAAAAATCCTCATTCTGTCCCTCCTGTAGATAAAAAAATGGACAGAAGGTATACTTTGTCAGGCTGGATACAGACTTCCTTATTGAGCAGTGTAGTCATGTAGGTGTGGTACAAGCTGCAGCCTGTGACAAGGCTAATATTCCTCTGGCCTCACATCCTCCTGACAAGGATTCTAGGAAGATTGATGCCATGGCGAAGAAACAGTATATGGCAGCTTCTTTGGGACTCAGGCAGGCAAATTATATGGCTTAGTGGCTAGATATCAGAAATCTAGGTGGGACACAGTATTGCAGTTAGCAAGCAGGCCCATGGCCAGCTGGCTAGTGAGTTGGAACAGGTGGCTGCTGATGGCATTGAAGCCTCTAAAGTTCAATTTCATACTGCTGTTGATGTTAATGATGTTTCCTCCAGGGTCATGGCCACTTCTGTAGCTTTCCGTAGGTTGGCATGGCTCAGATGCACTAATCTGTCCCAAGATACTCAGTCAAAGGCTATGGATTTTCCTGTAGTGGGAAATTCTCTGTTTGGAGAGCAAACAGAAAATTATATGAAAAGATGGATGAATACAGAACTACTTACAAAAGTGCCCAGGCTAAGGAGAAGCATGCCATGCCACAAAGGCATGCTCCCAGAGGTAGGGGCAGACCCTTTTCCAGGCCTTTTTACCAATTTCAAGCCTCCTCTGCTGTCTCGCAGAGGGGTTTCTTCAGAGGCAGGGGTAGACGTGGTGCAAGTAGACCGTCTCCCTCCCCTCAGCCTAAGGCTGCTGCTAAGCAGGCACACTGATGGGGTGCCCAGGGCCGATTCTCCTGTACCAGTGGGGGGCAGGTTGGCCTATTTCAGCCAGAGCTGGCTGTCCCTAACTTCGGACAGATGGGTTCTGGAGGTAATAGGCCAGGGTCTGGTTCTCAGCTTCAAATATTTTCCAAAGATGAGAGCCAGGCATTTCCCACCTGCAAATCCTTCAGAAGCCCTTGCTTTGGAAGCAGAGGTTTCTTCTCTTCTGGTCTGCAAAGCAGTGGAAAGGGTTCCTCCTTGCCATCAGGGCAAGGGGCTTTATTCAAGATACTTTCTTACCCCAAAAAAGACAGGAGAATGGCGGCCCATTCTGGATTTAAAATACTTGAACAAGCATCTGTTGAAACCAAAGTTCAAAATGTTAACTCTGGCAATGATATTGCCTTTCCTAAGGCCAGGGGACTGGCTAGCTTCCCTGGACCTCAAGGATGCCTATTTTCATGTTCTGATCAGGCCTTCCCACCGAAAGTACCTCAGGTTCGAACTGCCCTCAGGCCACTACCAGTTCAGGGCAATGCCCTTCGGCCTTACCTCTCGCCAAGGGTATTCACAAAATGTCTCGCTGTAGTAGTGGCTCATTTAAGAGGCAAAGGGTTGCTGTGTTCCCTACCTGGATGACTGGCTCATTGTGGGTCAGTCTCCAGGTCAGGTAATCCCACTTGCAAGTCACCCAGCAGCTTCTCACTTCTCTGGGATTCCTGCTAAACTTACCAAAGTCAGTTCTGGAACCAGTTCAGGCCCTAACTTTCATAAGGCAGAATTGAACAAGGTTAGCCAGGCCTTTCTTCCCTCGGAAAGGGTGGACAGACTCATCGCCTGGCATCCTCCTTTACCCTGCGGGTCTCTCGACCAGCAAGGCATTTTCTGCAACTCCTCGGGCACATGGCTGCTTCCACAGCTGTTGTGCAGGGAGCAAGATTCCAGATGAGGGACATTCAGTTCCATTTGAGGGCCTATTGGTCTCAGAGGAAGGACCCCCTTACCAAATTGGTCCCAGTTACTCAAACCCTGATCCTGGCCTTACACTGGTGGCAGGATCAAAGCAATCTGAAACAAGGGGTTCCCTTCATTCCCATTTCTCCCTCCCTCACCCTCACCACGGATGCCTCCCTGTTAGGGTGGGGGGCTCACCTGGGCGACCTTACCACTCAGGGAGTGTGGTCTCCTCAGGAATCTCTGCTCCACATCAATCTTCTGGAACTCAGAGCTGTCTTTTTAGCTCTTCGGGTCTTTTCAGATTCTGTCCAGAACAAAGTGGTTCAAGTCAGGACAGACAATACCACCACAATGTGGTACATCAACAAGCAAGGGGGCACTCGGTCTTCAGCCTTGTGCACCGAAGCAATGAAGTTGTGGTCTCTGGCTTATTCCCTGAACACCTCCCTGATAGCGGTTCATCTCCCAGGGAAGGACAATGTGCTGGCGGACGCCCTCAGCAGAATTTCTCAGGGCCATCACGAATGGGCTCTGAATCCACAAGTACTGGGGTCTGTCTTTGCCAGTTGGGGCACTCCTCAGATAGATCTTTTATGACCCCAGACAACCACCAACTTCCTCTTTTTGCTGCAGGCCTCCAGTACTGGGCTCAGTCCTCTGGATGCCTTTCTGTTGGATTGGAAAGGGAAGTTCCTGTATGCCTTCCCCCTTCCTCTCCTTTTCAGGGTACTAGTGAAAATCAGATCTCAACCTTGCAGAGTGATTCTGATTGCCCCAGATTGGGCCAGACAGCCCTGGTACCCTCTGCTCTGTCCCTGGCAGTCCACCTGCCCTGAGCCTGCCCAGAGTTCACGACTTACTGGCCTGTGCACAGGGGAGAGTGTATCCGGACCTCAAGTCCCTCCACCTCAAGGCTTGGCTCTTGAGGAGCTAGAATTGCTGATTTACACCTTTCTCAAGGTGTTATGGATATTTTAAAGGCTTCAAGGAAGCCTTCCACTAGGGCCACTTATAATTCTAAGTGGAAGAGGTTTTCCATCTGGTGCTCTGAGAGGCAGATTACCCCAGAATCTGCTGATCTTCCCATTCTTTTGGACTATTTGGTCCATCTGAATTCCCTAGGCCTTAGACCAGCTACCCTGAGGGTTCATCTGGCAGCTGTCTCTGCTTTTGTGTCAGCAGGGAAGCCTGCCTCCCTTTCTTCTCACCCTGTGTTCTCCAAGTTTTTTAAAGGGTTACTTCACACTAACCCTCCCTTTCTGGAACCAGCTCCTGCCTGGGACCTGAATATTTGCATTGCTCAGTTAATGCAACCCCCCTTTGAGCCTCTGTCTTCAGCAGAACTCAAGTATTTAACTTGGAAAACTGTTTTTCTAGTAGCTATCACCTCTGCCAGATGCATAAGTGAGTTACAGGCCCTGTCAGTGGAAGAAGATTTTATCTCTTTCCACAGAGATAAGGTAGTCCTTAGGACTAATAGAAAGTTTTTGCCTAAGGTGGTTTCTGATTTCCACCTGAATCAATCTATCTCCCTCCCAGTATTTTTCACTGAGCATTCTTCCTCAGGTGAGAGGAGACTGCACAGCTTGGATGTCAAAAGGGCATTAAGTTACTATCTAGAGGGCACCAGAGGTCATAGGTTCGAATCCCTCCAACTGTTTCTTACCTATAGCGAGGTTGGCAAAGGGAAACCTGCCACTAAGAGAACAATTGCAAGGTGGATTGTCTCTTGTATCCAATTTTGTTATCAGAAACTGGGTAGAGTACCCCCTCAGGATTGAGGGCCCTCCACCAGGGTATAGCCGCGTCTCTAGCGGCTGCTAGAGACATTCCTCTATTCTGGAGATTTTGTCAAGCTGCTACCTGAAGACAGTTCACACTTTTACCAAGCATTATTCCCTGGATGTCCTGTCCAGGAGAGATGCTCGGTTTGGCACAGCTGTGCTTCAGAGCCTATTTCCTAAGTAGGTTCTGACCCTCCTCCATGGAGGTACTGCTGTGTAATCTGCTATTGTTATAATATAGCAAGACTTCATGGTGTTTGAAGAAAAAATTACTCACCTTAGTAATTGCTTTTCTTCTCATGGAGTCTTGCTATATTATAACCACCCTCCTCCTGCCTCTCAGAACTCCTACTTGGGTAGAGGTGGCAAATTGGTGCAAGCACTGTGTCATGCCATTTAGTTTTCCCTAACCCTGTTTTCCTTTGGGTTAGGGATCTAGATGTTCATTTAGGTTATTTTTTATTGCCCCTTCTTGGACTTGAGTCTTGGGGGAAGGGGGTTCATATGTGCTTGTCAAGGGTGGAAAACGAACCATAATACCATCAATCTTTGTTATTATGGTTCTGGGTGTTTCTTTGTTGTTTATATTGTTGTTATTACTACTAGTAGGTAGCCATAGGCTAGTGTAGTTTTTCCCACAGACTTTTTCCGTCCTTTGATGTTGGCTTAGTAAAGATCTGACGTTTCATTTGAAACTGCCAGATAGAGCTTTGGGCATAGCGCCCTCGCGCTGTAGAACTCCAGATCTTCTGGAGTTAACTCCTTCCTCTCCGGGGCAGTTCAGCTGCAGTGGCTGACTGCTATTGTTATAATATAGCAAGACTCCATGAGAAGAAAAGCAATTACTAAGGTGAGTAATTTTTTCTTCCCTGCCTTGTCCACAATTCGCACAATGTCTTAAACAAAATTCTGCCCAATTTCCAGAATTTTGGTCTATCACTGGTGACTCTGTCCCTGACACATACTGCTGCACCAGGATGCAAATTCTTGCTTAACTCTTCCAATAACCAGGATTGCCTGTTCTGTTCAATTTCCTCCCAAACTCCACTAGAAAAGGTAGGAAAGGACCTCCATATAGGGTGTCGGCCCTCCTATGTAGCAGTCTCTCCTCTTTGTTACTCTTCACAAGTGTACGGCCCATGGCTCGGTTTGGGGGTGGCCAGTTCTGGTCAAGCCAGTGCCGCATACTTAATGAATGAAAAAACTTGTCCCCGACCATTTCTGTGGGCAGGACAGTAGAGTCATCTTCTTCTCTCTCTGGCTCCTCCGAGGCAAGAGCTTGAGGCCTGTCTCTGGGACCCTCAACATGAAGATACATCTCTTCATCCTCTTCTTACTCACTTAGGATCTGAGCCCAGGAATGAGCAGTCGTCCTCACTCCCGAGACAGTCCACTCCTCATTGGGCATGGAGGTAGACACCTCCCAATTCAATGTCTGTTGCAGTTCATCCTCCCCTACAAGGCTAGGACTAGTACCCTCCTTCCATGGGACCACGGATCCTTCCATCGCACTGTCCCTCTGGAACACAGGCGTGGAAACATCTCTTGGTGTCTGCCCTTGCAGTCGATCCATACTCTCTCCATCTGTGCTACACTCTATGGGGCCTCCCCAACAGGTTCAACCTGGTGCTGCATGCTGCTACTTGCAGGATTTCCTACTTTGGTCCAAGTGGGAGCCAAACGAATTTGTGATGCCCTTTCTGGCACTGCACCCCTGCTCATACCATACTTCACTAGGCAATCCGAACAATGGGGTATCAAAAACACATCCCTTCCAGCCCTAAGGCACATAATACATAGTCTCACTGGATAGCTAGGGATTGCCATGTCTGGAGGCAACCCTTCACCATAGAAAGTTCTCTCTATTTCCCTTAGTGTGGCCACCTCCTCTGCTATCATAGCTCAGGCGTGATCCGGGTAACGGGATGGTCCCAAAGCCATGTCTGCAATTAAAACACGTAAAAGTTCATTGTTACGCATTTGTTTACTAGTCTCTGCACAGTCTCACAAAATGGCTCCCTGCTGCTGTGTTTACATTGCTAACCCTGCCCTGTAATGGCGACAGTAGCTCTCCTCATGCATGAGATCTGTTTCTGACTCAAAAACTGTGTTTCTGACCTTTTTTGCTACTGATTTTGCTCAAAACTGTTATCAATTGCAATGCTTGTATTTTGCTAAACACATTCATACTCCCCTACTACTGGTCTCCATGCTACCTCCCTTCTTGTTTTCTCTCCCCCAAAATCCAACCCCTCTCTCCAAGCTAACCTAACTTTATCCTCAAAATATAATTATAAATATGTTTTGTGAATGTTTGTACTTACTTACTACTACCTACATTACTTTTCATTATGTATTGTTTTAACCTCTGCATACCTGGGCATTGTCTAAACCTGCTACAGGTGGATGTTGGTACAGTAAGGTCACACCTCCTCCTCCCCTCCTCTTTCTACCTTTTCCGCAGGATGTCCATGGCCAGGGACTGCCACCGGCTTTTATGCCCAGCCTCGGAACCACAAGCCCGACTGCACCTACCCGCCTCCTACCGCTAAAGCTGTACTTCAAGCCACCTTTTTTCCTCCCGTCCACCCCTCCCACTTCCTCATCCCTGACAGTGGGGCCATGAACCTGGCGTCCCCCTAGTCTGCTGCTGGGATGTCTCTGGCATCTTTTCTCTTACTTTCCCTGGGTACCCTGGTGCTGTTCGGGCTGACTGCTGTTGGCTGCCAGTTTACGGCTCCTTTCCACCCTTCCTCCCGACTATTCTTGCTTCTGGGTGCTTTATCTGTCTCCCCCTATATGGCCCACCCCTCCCTTTTGATACACACTGGCCAACTACTTCTCCCTCTATTCATGTTGCCTGCACCCCCCCTTCACTCCACATCATCCTGCCCGGTTGGGGAACCACAAACCCGGCAATCTCCATATGCTTTCCCCAGTAAAGCCATAAGCTTTCCCTTTTGGTCCTAAACTCCTTTCCTTACCCGCTACTTGTACCAACACTCCCCTGAAATACCTCCTTGCTCATGGCCTCCTGCTCACTGCTTAGTATAGCCTAAATCATGTTAGACTAGCTGGAACTGCCTCTATGTGTCCGGATTGTACTCTCTATGGTTGTTGCCTCAATTTGTAATGTTGCTTCCATGTGTTATGCTGTATTGTACTCTCCCAGGTCGTACCTGAAAATAGTCACCTGCTGGCTAGCACACCTACCCGGTAAACAAAAACTAAATAAATAAATAAATAAAAATATGATTATACAGGACTTTACGATTAGCACACAAATCAAGACTATTTACACAGGCTTAAAGTCACTTGCAAGCCACCGTATTTTTCTTTGCCAGGATTGCCTGTTTGCTGCAGCCTAATATACAACTCACAGTCTCTCACTTGCTTAGAACATTTTACTGTTGCTGAACCCATCATAAATGCTCACAGTCTATGCTCAGAATTTTGTTTGTTGCCTTGCTCCTTACAGCTCACAGTCCTCTTTGTAAAACAATCTCATTGCTTGCACACAGATTCAGCTGGCTTGAAAATCACAACAGTTTGATGCACAGTAGTTTGGGTTTTACTCACTGAAATCAGTAGCTGGCTTTCTCCGGTAGAAATTTTCGGTCTGGTGCCAATCCTGGAAGGCCTCTGGGGTAAAACACACTGGAAATCCTGCCAATTGTTGCCACAAATGCCACACTCACTTTCCAGTCGGTCAGATTATGGATTGAGCCTGAATTTGTACAGCAAAAGTCAGTTTTTTTACAGATTAGAATGTTCACAAGCCCCTCGATGGTTGATCCTGGTCTGACCAGCTCGTACGCCACTCACTCTCTCCTTCTCAAACACTCGGCTGCACACTGAAGCTGGCTGCGGGTCAGGACTGATTGCAGTCGCACCAATCACTCAACACCATGCAAATGAGCCTCTCTCTCTCTCTCTCTCTCTCTCTCTCGCTCGCTCTTCCTTCACGACGATCATCGAGCAGGGCAAATTTAAACTGCAAGCTGTAACTTTTTTCTCTGCTGCAATTTTAAGGTGGGAGCACCGTTTTGACCATTTTCTCACACAGAACTTGCCAATTTCTTTAGCGACTCCGTCAATTTACACGCAAAGCACATGAAACATTCAGGGCACATTTCTCTTTGTTTCCTGAAATCTACATTACATTTGGCAATTAAAACTTGAGATTTAGAAGTTCTGTAAAACATTCTAGATGCAGAGACAAGGACATACACTGTCTGGATTTACAGTCTATAGTAAGCTGGCACAAACACACCGCAGCACTGTACTAGCAGGCACACAGCAGCACATATGGATGGCACTCTCCTGAGCAAAATCCTTTTGTACTAAGCTTCCTTTTCCAGTTTTGGGCTACCAAGCTACCAGACAGACAAAACGCTAGCCATACCCTCAGCAAAAATCTCCTGTTCTCTCCTCAAATTCATACAATATCCCGGATGAGACCCCATACTTGTAAACCCACCCCACCGGCCACTTGTTTAATTAGTAAGCACACCTCCCATACTTTTTCTGTCTAGGAGAAAAGAGAGGGGTTGGGGTACAAAGCAATTGCACAGAGAAACACAAATTGTGCACTAGACACAAACAGACCATTACCAAAATCCAGGTCCTGAGGAGATAACTTTTTGCTAAGGGCTATGGTATGCTAGGTCTGTACTTCTGGAGGGGGTACCCAGTAAATCCACACAGGAAGCAGCAACTAGATTTTCCATACCAGGCTGGGGCTCTAGAGTGTGGCTTTATTCCAAAACACAGTTGGAACACAAAAGCAAAGATGGACCCCCAAGGGTTTACACTTTGAAGCACAAGGCAAATGCAGAAAACACAACCTCTACACTCTGACAGAAATTCGCTACTTCCCATATTGCATAAGATTAGGCATTTAGAAATGTGGAACTAGCCACGATGAAAACACACAAAATTCTCCTGGAAGTGGCACTAGGCCATGACTTAGAACAGTTACCATATGGTATGGGATTTACTGAAGGAAATGTGGCACCCTGGCTATGACGGAGCACACTAGGGCTCAAGACTAGCAAAAAAAACACATACAAGGGGTGAACTTCATCTTCAGGCATTGGCCACATGCACTGAAAGAACAGCCACCCTTACAGAACCTGAAGTGCTGAACTGGTCACTCCAGATGGGGGGTTGCCCACCTTTTACTTCCTCATCCATACCCAGCCATTCTTTCAGAGTTACACCTCACAAACACTGAACAGTAGAAATCATGTTTCCTTTAAATGTTTAGTGCATTTCAGCATTGGAAAACACCACAAGGGGTGTGAAGTTAAAGTTCTGAACAAAGAGCATGGTCACATATGGGACATCCACTGGTTATCAGCAAACTTTAAAACAAAATTCTTGAGAAAAGTCTCACAGAAACAGGTGAATGGGTCCCTTTATCAGAGTGTCACCCCACAAAGAAACAAGGCAGGTACATATCCTGGGTAAATCTCAGACAGAATCTACTCACAGTTTGTGCACCAAAGGCAGCTTCAAAATGATCTAGGTTGGATCAGGGGATTGCCCCTCAAATCCTCTGCAGTCCCCCTCATCCCATTGGGAATGAGGGCATCAGGAAATCCTGAAGACGGTTTCCACCACTTCACAAATCAGACAAAAGATATTCTCAGACTAGGGTGAGAAAACTGGCACTCCTCACTGCTCACTCTCTCAGCTGCTGGAATGACACTGACTCTAGAATTCTAAACTCCCCACACTCACAACAAGCTGTGTGGCTTATGTTGCTGCGAGAGTTCTAAATGACATCACCTCTCTGCTCTCAGCTGAGACCAAGTAAACAGAGAGGGAGCAGGTGAAAATACATTTAACTAGATACTCACCAGCTGCCTTCCCTACCTAACACTGACACTGATGGGATTCTAGTAACCCCAGGGAACCAGGGGATTACATCTAGTAAGGGGATGGCCCTTGTGGATGCTGTAGAAGCAGAGGTGCTTCTTGTGAAGTGTTCTCTTAAGTCTCATGGTGGCATTTTCCCTGCTTTTTCATAAAAGAACTGAATGCAAGAGACTATCCAATGAGAGACAGACCTCTTGGATGCTGGCTTACCTTTGCCAGTCTCATCATCGGTAACACAAAGTTGAGGCTTTAGGACCTGACATCTTTTGTTCAGTCCATATAGATTTTTATTTTATTTATTTATTCAGTATCAGAGTATACCTTTGAGCCAGAGGCTCATTTACAAAGGTTCCATGTCTTGGTACATTACACAGTGAGTATACAGTTTAACAACAACAACAGCACAATAATAAAAAAAGGAAAGTGTATATATTGTAGCAAAATGGTTAGAGGTAGGGAGCTAGAATTAGTTGAGTTAGAGTAGAAAAAGGGAAATTATGCATAGAGTGAAGTTGAAAGTACCATAGGAGCATCCAGAGGCCTTGTCAGGGATAGGAAGTCTTATTAAACAAACTCAGCACTAAAATGACAGGCTCATGAGGCCCTTGGAGGGGGTGGAATGAAGGAAGAGGGGGGAGACCACTAGCTGTTGTGTAGAGAAACAAGAGGATGGTTACTGGAGGTAAAGGGGGAGAAGGAGGGGGGAACAAGATCTCATAAGGGATCAATTAGCAGGGTGATGTGGTGATTAGGAGGGGAGGGGAAGTGGAGAGAGAGAGATAGAGATAGTAAGGGAGATGGGGAAGAGAATTTTGGGGTGAGAGGAGGGAAAAAGGGGGAACAGCCTGACCAGGGTTGGGATGGAGGGAGAGGCAAAAGAGAGGAGAGTAGGACCAGGATCTTGATTATAGGGGCAGTCACAGGAGGCACTTGCTACAAGGTGTTGGCGAAGTTTGCGCTTAAAGGAGCCAAGTGTGGAAGTGTTGGCGATATCCAAGGGAAGGGAGTTGAACCAGTTTGTGGCCCTGGCATAAAAGGACCATTGTCCTTGGGTGGTTCTGCAGTGGGGTATGGAAAAAGTTTGACTGCCCGTCCTTCTAGTTGTGCATGGGATACTGTAGGTGGTAAGTATGTTCTGGACCCCAGGAGGAACAAGAGCCAGGGAAGTCATTTTGGCTAAAATGCAGGTCTGGTACTTTAGTCTGGCAGAGAGTTGGAGCCAGTTTGCCTGCTTGCAGATGCCACAGGTGTGAAAGAGGTGGTCTGCAGAGGTATAAAGCCGACAGGATTTGTTAAGGGTTAGTGCTATGCGTCGGAGGGCTGTGTCAGGGACTGAGCCATATATTACAAGCCCATAGTCAATTACTGAGATAACTGAGCTCTGGATGGTGAGATTTAGTGGTTCAGTAGTCAGGCAGCATTTATGTTAGTATAGGAGCCCTATGCGGGTATTCACTGACTTTGCGATGTTATCAATGTGTTTGGAAAATGACACAGTGCAGTCAAGGGTCACTCCCATGTATTTCAATTGGTCCCCCTGCTCCAAGGTGACACCCAAGTTGTTTTTCAAAGTTAATTCATGGTCCTTGAGTTTATTGTGGGTCCTGTGGAGCAACATTGTTTTGGTTTTTGGTAGCTGAAGATGAGTTTGTGTGCTTTAAACCAGGCTTCAACTTCTGTGAAACTTTTCTGCAGTTGTGGCTGTAAGAGAGATGGATCTGGGCTGCATGTGAAGATTACTGCATTGTCAGCATATAGGAGTATTCGATCCTGACAGGTGGCAGGGAGATTGTTTAGAAAAATGCTGAAGAGCAGAGGGCACAGGATGGATCCCTGGGGGACACCAGATCGGACAGGAAGGGGAGATGAGAGAGAATCACTTTTTCTGACTTGTTGGGTATGGTTACTGAGCTAGCTATGGAACCAGTGGGTTGTATCAGTTGAGAGACATAGTAAAGTTAGTTGTTCGATCAGCAGGTGGTGGTTGACTGTGTCGAACGCCTTTGTTAGATCAATGAAAGCATCACTGACAAGTTGTCCCCGGTCCAGGGCATGATGGATGAAAGTGGAGAACTTGAGGAGCATTGTGGTGGTGCTGTGCCCTTTGCAAAAACCGTGCTGCTAGGAACATTGTAGATTGTATTTTTCAAGGTACTCACTTAGTTGGTCAGCGGCTATACGTTCCAGAGCTTTTGAGAGCGGAGGAACTATTGAGATTTGTCGATAGTTGTTAGGAAGGGTTTTGTCCCCACGTTTGTGAATGGAAGTCACCAGGGCTCCTTTCCATAGCTGGAGAAACTGGGAGAGCCTAAGGGAGAGCTTGAGAATTTTTGTGAGCGGTGGAAGGACTTTGTCAATGGGCAAGGAGTTTTAGGTCGAGGGAGTCTCCACTGTGTCTCGTCTTTCTGAGTACTTTAAGGATGTGCTTTTTGGCTAGTCTCTGTGAGATAGCTTTGAAGTAGAAAAGAGGGTGTCTCTGAGTAAGCCCATGGTCATTGGGGGTTGAGGGGTCGAGGGCAAAAAGTAAGGGCGTAACACATGACTGAGGTCCGGGAAGGTGGCATTGAAGGCATTAGCTATGGTTACTGGATCCTGGGTGATGATGTCTTCAACATTCAGAGTGAAGGGTGTTGTTCTGAGTTTCTTCCCTGAAATTTTGGTGAGGTTGCTCCAGAACTTTCTTCCATCTTTCTAGGTGCTGGCAAGTGTGTTCCTGTAAAAGTTGGCTTTCTCAAGGTGAATAGCACGGGTGCAGGCATTTCTGGCAGTTTTATATGCCTGCTTGTTGGAAGCAGAGCAAGAGGCCTTGGCACGGTACCAGAGGAGGTCTCAGTCTTTCAGTTGTTCAAGGAGATTTAGGGTGAACCATGGGTTATTGTCACCCCTAATCTTACGCTTCTTAAAGGGAGTATAGATGTCACAGGCTATGTTGAAGCTGGTAGTAAAGTAGTGAAGTGCTGCATCCACATCACTGGTAGAGTCAGTCGGAGTCCAGTCACACTCATGCAAGAGAGAGTTTTTAGGGGCCCTAGGTGCCCTGGGGTCAGCATTCTGCTATTGATAGTTTTTGGTGGTGGTTTAGTGAATTTGTTGGTCCATGTGCACCAGATGGGGGAATGATCGCTTAGGGAGTCAGGCAGGACTTCTGTCTTTATGATATGCTCTGGACGGTTGGTAAGTACCCAGTCCAGAAGTGTACACATTCCCATTCTGTAATTAATCCTGGTGGGTGATAGGACCATTTGTGAGTAGTTAGTGACAGCCAGTGCATCCTTCTAGCTGTTTGCAGTATGGGCCAGCCAGTTAACATTAAAGTCACCAAGTATGATTACTTCCAAGTTCTGGTCAAGAGAGTTGATACAGTCAAGGAGGAAATGAAAGCCCTGAGTGGCCAGCTAGGGGGAATGTAGACTGAGGCCAGAGTAAGGGCCTTATTATGCGCTCCAAGTAGTTCTTTTGTGGTGAGGACCTGAATGTCATTCCCCAAGGAGGGCATGTTCAGGCCATGCCCTGTGACATAATCATTTAAGTAGAGGGCACAGCCCTCACCTTTTGTTTTACCCTATCATGTCTGTATACAGTATATCCAGGAATAGTAATTGCAGAGTCAGGAATCTTAGAGGACAACCAAGTTTCAAGCACTGATAGGATGTCCGGGTTGTGCTGCGATACCTAGGCAGAGAGAGAGTCCAATTTTGCGAGGAGGTTGCAGATATTAATGCTTGCCAAGGAGAGAGTCCCAGCGTGGCAGATATGCATGTGTCCATGTTGGGGGGGGCCTGGGTTTGGGTGAATGTTTCCAGAGATGAGCAACAGTAGTAGCAACAGGCATTTTAATACAGCTGCAATGTGTCTTCTAATAGATTGCTTTCTATTTGATGGTTTATTCCCAGCTGGTATTTGTGTGGGATAGTGGCTAGCTAATGAAAGCAGTGTGCTAATAAGCCAGTGGGCCTTTACTAAACTTTGGAGGATAGACCAGAGGTGTGAAGGTCTAGGTGGGATTTGACAGAATGGAGACATGAAGGACTGGCTTGTAGTACTCTCATATGCTGATAGCAGATGTAAGATTGTATGGGTAGGAAACAGGTGTGGTGGTGGTTCATGCACTTTAGCAGTCAGTAAAGGAAGTACTAGGATTGTTAACAGAGTAAGTAAGGGGCAGGTAAAAGTCATTTTATTTTACCTAGCTGCAGCTCAACTACCCTTTAAGAGTGTGAGAGATCCCTAAGATTAGGTTCCAAAAGAGGTGAGGTAAGAAGGAGAAGGGAGGGGTTTAGGTGTATTTAATGGAGGTCGGGGACAGGATGGGTGGGTGGAAAAAAAACACCCTCCCCAAAGCACAGCACTTAGCGACAGTCCTTAGACACGCAGGCTGCTTGGCTGTGTCAAATCACTGCTTGGCTGTGTCCAATCAGGGACAAGCTGCAGAGTCATGCCAGGATTTGAAATCCCCACCAAAGAGGTTGGGACCATACCTTGTGTTTGGCTTCTGCGGGCAGTAGTAGTAGTGGAGCAGGTGGCCACTGTGGAGGGAGTCACACCGCTCAGGGTCCAAGTCCAGTCAAGGGCTCCAGTGATTCCAAAGAGAGATGAAAGTGAGAGAGAGAGATGCCCAGAACTTGTTTCTGGTCAACACTGTGCAAGTTTTGCTTGCCTAGACTGGAGTGTTTTGGGTAAACATAGAAACATAGACTTTGATGGCAGATAAGGACCACTTGGCCCACCTAGTCTGCCCATTTCCCTAACTATAGGATAAGCTGCAGATCCTAGTTAACTAACAGCCTGTTTCTTCCTACCCCACATGAGAATTGCCTTATGTCTGTCCCATGCATTCTTGAATTCTCCCACAGTTTTAGACCCAAAACCTCCTCAGGATGGCTGTTCCATGTGTCCACCACCCTCTATCTGTTGTCCCCTTGTTCTTGCACATCTCTTTTTCTGAAAGATGCTACCCTCTTGGACTTTGTTGATTCCACTGATGTACTTAAAAGTTTCTATCATGTCCCCCCTTTCCTCAAGGGTATACATATTAAGCTCCTTTAGTCTCTCCTTGTATGGCTTCTTTTGCAGAACCTGCACCATTTTAGTTGACCTCCTCTGGACTACCTCTATCCTGTCTATGTCCTTGCAGAGATGATGTCTCCAGAACTGGATGCAGTGCTCCAGATGGGGTCTCACCAACTGTCTGTACAGAGGGATACCAACTTCCTGTTTTCTGCTGGTGATGCCTCTCCCTATACATCCCAGTATCCCCCCAGCACTTCCTACTGCCTTCTCACATTGCCTGCCAACCTTAAGGTCATCTGATATGATTACCCCGAGGTCCCTTTCCATTTTTGTTGTTGTTACTACCCCCCCACATTGTGTAATCTTTTAGTGGGTTTTTGTTTCCCAGGTGCATTATTTTGTACTTCTTTGCATTGAATCCAAGCTGCCATACTTCTGACCATTCTTTCAACCTTACCAAGTCCCTTCTCATCCTTTCCACACATCCTTGGGTAGAGCACAAGAAGTGTTACTGACTGATTCAGATAGAATTCCAACACCACCTTAGGTAGGACTTTCCTATTGGTTCTAAGGACTACTTTATCCCTGTGGAAGATTATGTAATTTGGCTTTGTGCAGTGGCTTGCAGCTCACTCACCCTCCTAGCAGAGATTATGGCACTCAGAAATATGGTTTTCCATGTGATATACTTTAGGTCAGCAGTGTTCATGGGCTCGAATGGAGTCTGCATGAGTTGGGTACAGCAGGCATTGTGATCCTGTGGTGGTACTGGGTCCCTTACCGGTGGGTACAAGTGAATGAGTTCTTTAAAAAGCTTTTGAAAGCTGGCCTGGTGGTGCTGAGGGTTGAGGTGCTGGACACCACACCTCGTGCCACACCGGCAACCCAGGTTCAGGAATGGACTTGGGCCGCTGGTGTCCAGCAGGGGAAGGAAGGGATTGAGTGTCCAGAGGACAGCTCTCCCTCCCCGGGGTGGGCTAGGGGACTTGCACTGCTCCTTATCAGCCCCTGATGGATATCAGGGGCCTTGCAAGGAAGCAGTACCATAATTCAGGAGTGGAGCAGAGGCGGACGTCGACACATTAGTGCCAGGATGCCATTGCATGTCCGCACTCCAGGGGGCAACCACAATCGAAATACTCCAGAGGACCAAGGAGTCAACAAAGGTTCCAGAAGCCTAGCCCACATCCCCAGTGCTAGATCATCCCTCCACCAGCTCTCCTGAGCCCACCCAGCCAGGACCAACCCTCTAATCTCTCAGAAAGGCCACCAGGTAGGTGGGGCAGGCCCTCTCCCAGGGGGCAATATGGGGGGGCTGGAAGGTCCTTGGAAGGGTGTGCTCAGCAATCTCATTCCTGCAGGAGGGGGATCTCCAAGGGGAGTAGATGCAGCAGTTGAGTGGGCACTTCTGAGAGATGCCCTTGTCCACCAGAGCCAGTAAAAAGACTCTACAAAAAAAAAAGCTGTTGAAAATGGGTTGAGAGGCCAATGACTTTCCCTTGCCTGCTACTATGTAGGCTGACACTGCTGTTAGGTGCACATTCAGTGTTGATGGTCTTAGACCTATGAACTGTAGGTGTATCGAGTATTCCAAGACTGTAGGTAACCCTGCCTCTGTTGGGGTTATTCTTCTGGGGGTACACTAGTAAGAAAATATCTTCCATTTAGAGGAGTATGTTTTCCTGGTTGCTGTTTTCATTGAAACGCTAAGCACCTTCAGGACTTCCTCTAAGAGGTCTAAACCAGAGTATTCTTGCTCCTCAAGAACCATGCTCTCAGGCATAGTGTTTGAGGTTTGAAAATGGTATTCTGCCCTGAGATAGGGTCAGCAGATTGTGACTCAGTGGCAGGCTGATTGGAGGTTAGCCAGACAGGGTCAGCAGAACTGAATACCAGGTCTGTCTGGCCCAGTCTGAAACTATTAGGATCATTGTTGCAGATTCCCTCCTGAGTTTCAGGAGGACTATCTGGATGAGTGGAAATAGTATGAAGGCATACATGAACTTCCCTGTCCAGTCCAAGATGAGGGCATCCCCTGGGACTGTCCATCTGGCTGGTGGTCTGCAACAAAACTGTTGGAGCCGATTATTTTCCCAAAAAGCAAACAGATCTAATTTGGGAGTGTCCCACCTTCTAAACACTGTGGACAGAACTTGTCTGTTCAAGGCCCATTTGAGATTTCCCTAAATGAGTCTGCTTAAGGAGTCTGCCAGGACATTGTTTTTGCCTAGCAAGTGCACTGCTTGAATGTGTTTGCTTCTAAGGTGTATGCCAGGTCCTAGATCTTCACTGCTTCTGTACACAGTTTTGAGGATTGTGTCTCTTCCTGGTTGTTTATGTAATACATTGTTATGGTGCTGTCTGTTCTGATTTGGACAGATTGTCCCTGTAGCTGGGATGAGAAAGACTGCATTGCTAGCAGCACTGCCCTGAGCTCCAGGAGGTTGATGTTTTCCAGTGACTCCTGTGTCTTGGATGACCTCCAGGTAGGGAAAAAACTATCCCAACTCACCTTCTTAGATATGATGGCACCACAGCTAAGCACTTTGTGAATACCCTTGCTGCTGAGGTGAGGTCAAAGGGAATAGCTGTGAACTGGTATTGGCAGTTCCCTAGCTTGAACCTAAGATAAGTTCAGTGTGACAGCCTGACTGGGATATGAAAATAGGCATCTTTCACATCCAGTAATCCCAGCCAGTGTCCTGACTGCATAGATGGTATAATTGTTCTCAGTGTGACCATCTTGAATTTCTCCTTTATACGTTTGTTTAGATACCTGAGATCTAAAATGAGATCTAAAATGGGTTGCCACACCACATTTTCCTTGTGGGTGAGGAAGTATGTGAGAATAAGTCCTTGTCCCGCTGAGAGGCAGGGACCTTTTCTAAAGCTTTTGCTGTCAGCAATTTTTTTTTACTTCCAGTTCCAATTGAATTCTTTTTGTGGGAGAGAGTGCTGGAAAATGTTTATATTTCTGCAGTCTTGGGAATTCTTTGAACTGCAGAGACAATCCCTGGCCCACTACCTCCAGAACCCACTTCTCTGAGGTCATATTTACCCATTCCTGAAGGTAGTAAGCTAATCCTTCCCCTACTTGCAATGGATCGGTGACCTAGGTAGAACTGTCAGGGGTTTTGCTTTGGCTGAGACTTGAATGCTCATGCTGCAGCAGCTGTACTCTTTGTGCCCCTTCTGCCCCTGTAGTATCCCCTTTGTGGCTGATACTCATAGGGGGCATATGGGGTATAAACTCTAGTAACCTCTGCCTCCCTTTCCATAGGGCATATAGGAGGTAGAAGGCTTTTCCCTTTCATTGTCACTCCTGTAAGTGATCTTGTATTTATCCACTTTCTTCATATATGCCTCTGTTTTGTCACCAAAAAGTGAATTTTCCTCAAAAGAGAAATCTATGGCTTTGGTTGTGGGTATCCTGGAAAAGGATGGTAGTCCTTAACCAGGAGAATCTTCTTACAGACATTGCATGAGCTAGAACTCTAGCTGCCATGCCATTAGTATCTACAGCAGTGTGGAAGTGGTACTTAGTGGCGTCCAGGGCTGATCTTGCTGTGGTAACCAAGTCCTGTGCCAAACCACTATCTGCTCTATCAGCAAGCTGCAGTATAAGCTGTAGTATAAACTTGGCTTTGGCCATAGCAACCATTTTTTTGGAGTATTCTTCTGGAGGCCGTGCAGAGACTGTGACTTTTACTCTCTCGCCATCAGCAGTCTGGACTACACCTTGGTGATTAAGGTGGTCATGCCTCCTGCCTGTCCGCCTGGTACTTTCTATCAATCTTTTGTCAACAGTTACAGCTGAAGAAGGGGCAGACGTGGCTACTGATATGGCCTTCTTAAGGGACTTGCTGTATGTATGGGGACAAGCAACCTCCTTGAGAGAACCATATCCATCATTTCCATAAATTCAGCATTCTCTTTATCCTCCTGAGTTTTGTGAGGGTGGATGTTTACAGTATCAAGCAAATGCATGACAAATGAGGAACAATTAACTATAGTCCTCATTATACCCAGGAAGAGAGACTAAACCTTGCTCAGGTGCACCTCTGATTCCATGGGCTCACCTTCCTGCTCCTGTACATACTATTCTTCTTCCTCCTCCTCCTCTTCCTCCTTCACAGGCAGATAGAAACCTGAGCATGGGCAGTGGGATGGTATTTATATTATTAAAATTTCCCATACCCTGGACGGCTTGGAAAAATTGCCATATTTTTGATGTGTCCTCTGATGAGGGCATTTTTCTTTATCATCTGCCTGCTCCTTTCTCTGTTCAGGAATAGTGGTGACATTTTGTTCTTTAAAATTCATTTTAGCAGACACTGTTTCCAGTGCCTGCTCAAAGAATCTTTTAATTATATTTTTGCCATCAACTGATTCAGGTTTCTCCCTTAAGGGCACCCTGATATCTGACCCATTTTTACCGTGCCTTTCAGATGCCTGAGCAGGGTTATCTCTTTTCTTGTCACCCTTCACATCTGATGCTGCTGTTGAACATGAGGCAACAGAACCCTCTGATGCATGCTTTACACCACCATTGGGAACTTCCTAAGAGCCTTTTTTATTAGTTTTTAGTGACAAGGAGGCAGACCAAGAAACCATAATGACACCTAATTTATTTGCCTTTTTATTTTATGGTTTTGGGGCAAAACAAGGCAGGATTCATTAAAAAATAAAGTGGTGAACTGATTAGGGGCAGTTTACATTAAGCTCTTGGCAGACTGCCTTTGCCAGGAGCTAAAAATGAATCATACAATTTTTTGAGCCTATGGATCTCCTAGGACACTCTGCTATGCCAATTTAGAGAGATCCTATAAATAAATGAAAAAGAATTCCCCAAAAACTGCTAAAAATAACCAAAAATAAGCACCCAGTATTAAAAACGTCTCTTACCTCAAAAAAAAAAAAAAAAACTGTGCCAAAGGCCAAATTGCGTCTCCCTGTACAGGAAGCAATTAATTAGGGTGAAGGGCACAGACTGAAATGGAATGTAAAAGTGCTTCTGTTCTCTAAAAGAAAGACAAAAATAAGAAACGGGACCATGATTCACCAAACCAAAAAAAGGGAAACTTTAGATTACTATAGTACTCTGAGAGGCAATATGAATAATTATCAGTTGTAAATGATATATAATTTTATAAGGGTGCTAGGACAGCCTCTTATGGAGGTAAGAGTGTCACCTCACGTGTTCTTAGGGCAAGAGAACAGAACCGAAGGTGAGCAGTTCTAGTGCCGTAAGGATGCAAGAGGTGACACTCTTATTCGTAAGAGGCCATCCTAGCGTCCCTATAAAGTTATTCTATATCATGGCATGATTTAAAAAAAAACTTTTCGGGGGTCCGCTTGTGCAGTGGTTATCAGAAGCCCTTTACAGTTTGAGTGCATGAGGTACTCTTAATGCAATGAGTATCTCACACGCAACTGAAGAAAGCAATGTAATTGGTCAGACAGCATCATGTAATGACCCCACAATCTATAATATTGATTACGTGCTATATAATAGAAATAAGTTAAACATTGCTGTAACAGTAATTTTTATTTAATTTCTAATGTGCCCAGTGCATAGTATTTAAACACT
The DNA here is from genome assembly GCA_016271365.2 of Neoceratodus forsteri. Classification (NCBI taxonomy): domain Eukaryota; kingdom Metazoa; phylum Chordata; order Ceratodontiformes; family Ceratodontidae; genus Neoceratodus; species Neoceratodus forsteri. Next base: position 2,658,755 of record JADMNL010000040.1, read on the forward strand.
TGTTATGAAAGTATGTTACTTTGTATTCTATACTTCAATAAACTTTTATTGATAAAAAAGTGCTTCCATTTCCGAGTAGCACATCTCAACAAATAGGATCACCTACTCAAAAAAAAACAAAAAACAGAGAAGTTGTAAAATTATCCCAAAATATCTAAAAAAGAAAAAGGTAGCCAAAAATAGGCATCTGATTCCCAGGAATCAAAATGGGAGCCGGAAGGACCAGTGTGTTAAACAAACTAATGCAGAGTAGGAATAAAATTAAAGAATTAAAAAACTACTAACTAACTTATTTGTTTTAAAATAATAAAGCAACTGGAAACCCAGCTGTCCTAGAGCTTGGTGGGGCAACTGTTCTTTCCAGGCAGTGAAACAAATCTGACAACTGCCAAGGCAGAAGCTGGCTGCAGTTTGGGGCATTTGTCCTTATAGTTGCTTTTACACGTTTCTGTAATGGAATGACCGTTACAGAAACAATATTCCGTTACATCCCTTGTGTGTAAAGAGCATCTGTTCCATTCCCTGGTGAACGTTAGCACGAACCGCATTCTCAGCTTTTTGTGGTTCGTCCTGATGTGTTCTGTTTCATCTGGCTGTGTAAAACAGCCATTCTGAAACAGTGGAGAAACAGCCATAGAGCAACAAACTCTGTGGGGGGGCCAAAACACAAATAGAAGCGGGGCTGTCGGAATACTCGCAGAGTGTAAAGGGAACCAAGAACACAACAGAGTACAATGGTGCCACACAGGTAATGCTTATTCCATTTTTAAAACCTGTGGCCCGGATATTCAGACTGCACCTGGCTGTGGCTCAAGCCTGGGCGCAGCGCAACTTAGCTGCGCAGGAGCATTGACTGGGTGATATTAAACAGAGCTGCGCCATGGCACAGCATTGTTGAATATCGCGCCCTGGACACCCACAGTGTGCATGGTGCAGTGGCACTGCACCAGCACAAGTGGCCAGAGTGGAGCAGGGGGATGCGCTAGCGTTGGTTCCGTTGCACTATGCGCAACAACTGCGTTATTCAAAAGTGTACATGCAAATGGGGCTATAATGTATGCAAGGTGCACATGGGGTCATTTACGTGTTATTATGGCCCCACTTGCATGCAGGTGCGATGATCCCCGGCGACTTGCGCCTGGCGCCCTGCCAGGCAGCAGCCGTTGGGGACTGACGCCCTCTGCACAGCACGGCAATGTGCCCCACTGCCTGATCGCGGGCATATGTTGATTGAAATTAATGTCCAGTATCCCTGGTGGTCCAGTGGACTGCTAGCAGCCCAATCGAGGGCTTAAGTATAATAAAAGCACATCCAATATCCCTGGTGGTCCAGTGGACCGCTCGCAGCCCAATCGCGGGCTTAAGTATAACAAAAAGCATGTCCAATATCCCTGGTGGTCCAGTGGACCTCTCGCAGCCTGATTGCGGGAATATGTTTAAAAAATAAAGTCAATATCCTGGTGGTCCAGCAGTACCCCCACCTGCCCACTGAGCCCACCGCCCGCCCCGGTCAGTGACGGCGCAACACCACCCACCTGCTGCACCAGCCCGCCCATGTGACACCATAGGTAGGGCTGTGCCCATTGGTCCCTGGCGTGAGCCAATGGGAATACGCAGCCCGTCCATCTCCACATTCAGATATGTGAATGGCTCCATTCATATCTGGACTGTCTAATCTCGATACAGGCTTTCACATGCCATTGGCTCAGCTGTGGACCAATGGGTGTACAACCTACTATTCATCGAGATAACGGCAGCAGCAGGTGGAGTGAAACCGCCCGTGACTGGAGAAGGTGAGGCGGTGGCATCGTGGTGAAATGCTGAGCCACCGGGGATGATGGTTTATTAACCGCAAACGCCTTTCGCCCGCAATTGAGCAAACAACCTGGACCACCAGGGCTATTGGACGTGCTTTGTATTATACTTAAGCCCGCGACAGCACAAGCGTCCACTGGACCACCAGGGATATAGGACATTACTAATTTAAACAGATGCCCGCGATTGGGCTGACAGCGGTCCACTGGACCACCAAGGAGATAGCACGTTATTAATTTAAACAAATGCCCGCAATTGGGCATAGGGGGGCGCCGCCACGAAGGTGCAGCCGGAGCTCGGGTGGCCACCCACAGGTGGCAGCTGTTGTGTTGCACCCTGCAATATGGCAGCTCACCTGTGGGTGGCCAGCTGTTGTTCCTTTTCCTTTGGGCTCACCTGCGTGCAGTGCAAGTAGGGGTTGCGCATGCATGGACTCAGCACATCCCGGGCTGAATATTGGGATGCGCGGAGTATGCATGGGCATCCCCCCCCCATCTGCACCTCATACATTACTGATGTGCTCCGGCGCATCGGGATTTGTGCCAGGCACAATCCCCATTTGAATATCATGCCGGGGCGCATCAGTGTGTTGCGCATGGTGCAACACTGTTGCGCCATGCACAACCCTTATGAATATCCGGGCCTGTGTGTAAAAGTGCCTTATTAGATTGATACATGGAGTGAAACCATAAGTGAGGGACTTCTGGGGTTAGATGTCTAGAGTTACAAATAACAGAGAATGAGACTGCAGCAAAGCCAATTCTTGTTGCAAATCTGTAAAAATTCAAAAAGCTTCTTCCTGAAACAGCTGTCCCAAGCAATGCAAAGCTGTCTCTCCATTGTGTATATACTCAATCAGATCAGGCCAGTAAGTTCAGGGCAATGTACTATGGGAAATAGTATTTTGGAAGCCCTTCTCTTTCATTGCTTGATACCAGGTTCAAATTGTGGTAATGGTCAAAGGATAAGAGATTGGACACAGAATTTGAGGGGAAAGAGACATCACCAGCAAAAGAGAAAATGGAATGAGACAGATGAATGTTCTTCCATATCATGCCAAACACTATTTAGTTCACTACTGTAAATTGACAGGAATTTCTGACAAGTGGGAAGCCTTACAGTAGTTTTTGAAATGTGCCTTCTTTTTAAATTTTGGAGCAGAGAACTTGCATAACTAAAGCAAGTTTCACAAGTAGAAAAAGGGAAGTGGTTATCCCTCTGTACAGACAGTTGGTGAGACCCCATCTGGAATACTGTGTGCAGTTTTGGAGACCCCATCTACGCAAGGACATAGACAGGATGGAAGTAGTCCAGAGGAGGACAACTAAAATGGTGCAGGGTCTGCATCAGAAACCATATGAAGAGAGACTGAGAGAGCTTAATATGTATACCCTTGATGAAAGGAGGGACGGGGAGACATGATAGAAACTTTTAAGTACCTCAAGGGAATCAACAAAGTCCAGGAGGGTAGCATCTTTCAGAAAAAGAGATGTGTAAGAACAAGGGAACACAATTTAAAGATAGAGGACGATGGCTCAGGGGTAATGTGAGGAAATCTTTTTTCACGGAGAGAGTGGTGGATGCATTGAACTGCCTTCCTGGAGAGGTTGTTGGGTCTAAAACAGTGGGGGAATTCAAACATGCATGGGACAGACACAAGGCAATTGTAGTGGGGGATGGCAGGAAATAGGCTGTTGATTAACTAGGATCTGCCGCTTATCCAGTAGGAAGGGAAATGGGCAGACTGGGTGGGCCAAGTGGTCCTTATCTGCCATCAAAGTCTATGTTTCTATGTTTCTATGTAAAGCAACTAACATCTCCATGAAGGAAGTGAGTAAAAGCAGAGAGAAAAGAGATCATCATGCTTCTCTAAGAAAATGGCCAAGGTGGTGAAGGAAAAATGTTTGGCATTCAGGAGGTATAAAGAAACACAGAGGGTGGAGGAGAGGGAGGTATACCAAGTAAGGCAGAAGAAAACAGGCAAGGCAGCGAAAGGAGCAAAGGTGCAGATAGAGGAAAGGATCAGCAAAGGGGTTTTCCTAAATGAGATAAGACTTTCTTCAGATATGTAAGTGAGAAGAGGAAATCAACATAGAAACATAGAATTTGATGGCAGACAAGGACCGCTTGGCCCACCTAGACTGCCCTTAAAAATGGGATGGATAGTGAGAATTAGAAAGGCTGAAGGGGGAGACTGCACAGATGAGGGACCAAGAAAAAGCTGACATCCTAAACAGGTACTTCTGCTCAGTCTCCACAGTGGAGGGAGGGAGGGAGGGAGGATGTAATGAACCACCAGGGAGTAGCAGGAATTGGTGGGGAAAACAAGTCCATTTACAAAGGAAAGAGTCTGGAAGGGACTTGCAGATCTGAGAGTGGGTAAGATTATGGGACCCGACAGGATACACCCAAGGGTACTAAAAGAACTTTGGGAGGAGCTAGCTACTCCATTGGCAGCCTTGTTTAACAGCTTACTGGGAACAGACATGGTTCCAGAGGACTGGAGAAGGGCTGATGTGGTCCCTCTACAAAAGAGCTTTAGCAAGGTGTAGGCTTGCAACTATAGGTCAGTCAGTCTTACTTCAGTTGTGGGGAAATTAATGGAAACCCTATTGAAAGAAAGACTAGTAGAGTTTCTTAAATCCAATGGGCTGCAAGACCACACACAGTAAAGATTAATGAGGCCAAGATCATGCCAAACAAATCTGATAGTTTGTTTTTTAAACCGGGTGACCAGAGAAATAGAATAGGGGAGGGAAGGGGGCAAGGTTTATCTGGACTTTAGCAAGGCCTCTGATATTGTGCCGCATATGAGACTGATATAGAAATTTAACAGCCTAGGAATGAGATCCAAACTGGTGAATTGGGTTAGAAACTGGTTGACAGTTAGAAGGCGAGAGTGTTGGTTAAAGACATTCGCTCTAATGATGGGAAAATGACCAGTGGGTCACCACAGGGCTCGGTAGTAGGACCAGTCCTCTTCAATGTCTTCATAAGGGACACTGCAAAAGAACTGGAAGGGAAGGTGTGCCTTTTTGCAGATTATACCAAAATCTGCAACAGGGTGGGCACTCAGGACGGGGGGTGGAGAGAATGCACAGAGGTTTTGGGAAACTCAAGGAGTGGTCAAGAGTATGGCAGTTGGGGTTCAATGCCAAAATGTGCAAAATCATGCACCTAGGACCCAGGAACTCAGGCGCTGAGTAGAGGATGGGGGAGGTACTGACAGTCACTAAACAGGAAAGGGACCTTGGGGTTATTATATCTGAGGACCTCAAGGTAGCAGGGCAGCGTGACAAAGCAGTGGGTAGGGTTAGTGAGATGCTAGGGTCCATAGGGTGGGGTATCTCCAGCAGGAGGATGTAGGTGGTATTGCCACTGAATCACTCATAAAGTGCATATTAGTCACAACTGATCCCATAAATTGCTGATGGGATGGCCCCAGCTGGGATACGTAATCATATGGTGGCATGAGGCTAGGTAGTTACTAGTTACTGTATTTATTTTATTTATTTATTTAGTTTTTGTTGACTAGGTAAGTGCACTAGACAAATTCTGCCTATTTTCAGGCACGACCCGCGGGAGGGGGATACAGATGAATGCCAACTGACCTTCAACCAGATTAAGCTGTTGGTGGTATTTTTAGTGAATGAGGGAAATTTGGCCAGGACACTGGGGAAATTCCCCTACTCATGGGTAGGGGGAGCCTTGTCCACCGGCTGCATGATGGCCAGTTCGAGGGATCCGTCGGAGGAGATGATGTGGAGGGTGCAGGAGAGAGAGGGCCTCCTCTCCTGTGCTTGTTGAGCTAGAGACCGTTGAGGAGGAATGCACTGTAGCTAAAGTAGCTGCAGTTAGTGTGGTGGAGGCTGATGTGCCCGATGATGGGGCTCCTGCTTCTCGGCAGGAGGCGTCATTTTTCTGTTCTGCTGGACTGGATAAAAACTGTTTATTATGGGAACGTTCTGCTTTACTCAAGAAAATGGCACTATTGGATGAGGAGATTGCAGCTCTCCCACCGGCATCTGTTCTCCTTTCCCCAGAATCGGACTTACGGATTTTCGACTCCCCTGCTGACGCAGAGCATTCTGTGACATCTGCGCATGCTGAGTCTGTTCATTCTTCCCCTCTGGAAGCTGGTTTGAGGGCTGGCAGTTTACCGAGTACTCACACGGTGTGTCTACAGCCCATGTTAGCTCCCAAGGTGAGCAAAACCAAACAGACCGGGAATAAATGTCTTGGACATTCTAAACTTCAAACTGCTCTGCAAGGAGATCGGCCAGTTGAGTTGGGCCCTGTGGATTAATTGGCTAGCGTTTTCTTTTTTCCTTGGACTCAAATGCCAGGTTGGAGTAAATGATTGGGGACATCGGCTCCTGCTGTCCAGTCGGCAGTGGAGGTACATATTGACAAGTACAATACTACTGTGGGTGTTCGAACAGATGCACCATGGTCCCTGGAAGCAGCCCTGCAGAACGTGGTTTGGGAACTTGGGGAAGAGGGTACTTGGATGCCAGACTCTCAAGACCCTACCTATCTGACAGTGCTTCATAAGGCTGCAGCACCAGTGGCCACCGACCTGTCTTCTCAACTGAGCTCCAACGAACCCTGGGGTAATTCTTCTATTTCTTGTATTACAGAAGGTGTTGTTACTAAAGTACAGTCTGAGTTGCCAAAGACTATTAGTGACCTAGGGGGTGTTTCTACAGCTGTTGTTCCTCATATATCAGATAAACCCTCCCCACTGAGTAAAGTATTGCTTAATTCTGATAGTGTTGTTAGTCAACCCATAAATTCTGAGGTTCCCCTCAGGATGGGGCCTGCTTCTTTGTTGCTGGAAGCACCAGAGGATGACCCTGTCAGGCCAGTAGGTTTTAAACTGGCAGACTTATTTTCCACTAAAGGAGAACCTGCCCCTAGATGCAGTGCCATGCAGTTATTGTATAAAGGGGGCTTGCTGGACCCACCAAATAGGGTTTATGTTGCCAAAACTTTGCTTAAAGGCTCCATTAAGTTTTTTTCCCTCAGAGATTTTTGCACTTATTAGTCTGGGGAATGGTAATTATGATATCAGTTTTAAACAAGTCTCAAGTTTGGATAGATTTTGGGCACAGTATGCGGTCTGTCAGTCCTCTCCCACTTGGTCCCCCTTCCATGCTATTCCTTTAACTAAACCTACTGTTAGGAATATCACTATTATGTTTAAGAACGAAGGGGTTAATGTTGAGGATATTTTATTTTGGTTGAGGCAACAGTGTGAGGTGCTCAACAAACCTATCCCCACATTAGATAGTGAGCAAATTTGGGATGGTGGGTGGAGGGTTTGAGTGAAATTATACTCTACTAATGCTGGGCCTAGTCATTTACCAAGTTTTTTTATCTGGGTAAAGATAAGGGGTTAATTTTTTATGCAGGACAGCCTAAATCCTGTTTCAAATATGGATCCCGTGCTCACTTTAGTTCAGCCTGTGATACAATTAAGTATAACCATTGTTTTGAATTCGGACATAACTCTAGTGCCTGTCTGAATGTCTTTAAGTGTAATTTATATGAACGTACGGGACATGCCTATGGACGCTGTCCATGGGCTTCTCATAATGGGGAAGATTGTCCCTCTCACGAATGACTGATTACACTGGCTCAGCAATCACAGGCAACTTGTTGCTGATCGGGATTTAAAAGCTAGTTTGGCCTCCTCCAAGCCTGAGAGACAGGAGGTTTCTACTGGGGCGGTTCCACTCAGGGTAGATCATTCACACACCGATCAACTCCCTCAGGAGCAGGTTTTAGTTGCAGATACTCCAGTATTACTGAGGTGACAGTCCTAGAAGAGGCAACTGGTGCAGATGTCAGTGTCATGCCTCCCCCCCTCCCAATACAATCTACTTTAGGCCCTGAGCAACTGGCTTTGTTCAAGTACAACATAAGAGGACTAGGAAAGGTTTGGCTGTCTCTGGACGGGGTAAAGAGGCAGGGGTTTGCTCTTGGAAGGCTGGCAATAAATTTGCCTTATTAGCTTCGGAACTGTCTGATAGGGACTCTGTGGGGGAGGAAACTGACACTTCCTCTATAGTGTCTAATACTGACACTGAGGGTGATGGGGAGACAGATCCTATTGCTAAAAGAACTAGACAGTGTCGTAGAAGTAAATCACCTTTAGGTACCTAAATAGCTTCCTTATCAGTCTGCACCTTAAATGTTAATAGTATTAAAGGCCACAGAAAGCTTGGGGGGGGGGTGATGTTAACTATGTAGGATTTAAGGTGTGCTATTGTTTGTCTTGTGGATACCAGATTGAAATCACATCAGGAATTGCAACAGGCCTCCAAGGTGTGGCCTCTTGGTCCTTTCTTTTGGTCTTCTGGGACCGACAAGTGTGATGGTATAGGGATTTATTTTCAAACCCTGGTCTGCATGTTTCTAGACTAATAGATATCCTGCCTGGTAGAGCATTGTTACTGGACATTTCATACTCCTTGAAGAGATTCTGGTTAATTGCTATTTATGCTCCTCAGACTAAAGCACAGAGGGTGTCTCTCTTTCATTTAGTGCGCCTTTCCTACATGCTTCCAGGTTGATTTTGTGGGTGGGAGATTTTAACTGTGGGTTGCATCAATTGGATAGAGGGCTGCAAACCCCTAAATTATTTTGTGGTTCCTGCGCACTAAAAGATGGGATCTCTACAGCTCAACTTGTGGATGCTTATAGAGCACGTCATGCGTCTGGTGGGTTTACCTTTTTTAAGGGAAATCTGCGAACTCGAATTGACTTTGTATTTTTGTCCAAAGTCTTACATATTCTTTCTTGTAAGACTATTGGTGTGGAATTTTCGGATCATGCAGCAATCTGGGTTTCTTTCTCTTGGGAGAATGCTCCGCAGTGTGAGAAAAACAGGTGGAGGCTCAATGATTCCATATTACTTGATCCTAAAGTTCAGAAAATGTGGAGGAGGGAATGGGCAGCAAGACTCTCGGTAGCTGACTTCTGTGATGAAGCATTTGATTGGTGGGAGGATTCTAAAATACGATGGAGGCAGGTTTTTCAGGGGAAGGCTGCTGCTGACCATAGTACCCAATATTTGCATTATTTGGCATTACAACAGCAGTTACAGCATTTGATCTCACTGTCTGATACCTCATCTCATGATTATAGAGGGCAAATTGCAGTGGTTTGTAGTTAAATGAAAGCCTTACAGTATGATTGAGCTAGTTCCCTGGGGCACGAGGCTAGATTTGGTACTCGAGTATCTAAAGTGGGGTTAGACCCTTTTAAGGCCTGTAAGGGATGGGTGGAGTCTAGATTTATTCAGGCTTTACAGTCCCCCTCTGGAGAGCTTGTTCAGGCTCCGGAACTTTTGGTGGATGTGGTGGAACAGTATGTTCTTGCTATGTTGGGCACTGCCCCAGTTTGTGAGTCTGCGGATTCCTTTTTGGACTCCTTGCATTTACCCCCACTTTCCCATGCAGATAGTGCTATGTTATCAGCTGTTATTTCGGCTTCTGAGGTGACTCAGGCTATTGGAAGTTTAAATTTGAACACAGCACCAGGGTCCGATGGCCTTACAGCCCGGTTTTACAGTACCTTTAAGGAAGATTTGGTTCCAGCTTTAACTTTGTTATTTAATGACATGTTGTCTAACGCCTCTTTTACAAAAACTATGAAAGAAGCTATTTTAGTATTGATTTTTAAAAAGGGTGATGTGGCTGATTTAAACAATTGGAGACCACTTAGTCTGTTAAATGTGGACTACAAAATTTTAGCTAAAATTTTGTTGGCTAGATTACTTAAGATAGCTGACATAGTAAGTCCAGCTCAGACTTGTGGTATACCAGGAAGGTGTCAACACGATAATCAGGTTTTATTACGGAAATTATTTGCACTAGGAGATAGAGGTGTTGTTTCAAGTTGGGTATTAGGCTCGGGCCAGGAAAAGGCCTTTGATAAGGTCTCCCATGGGTTTTTATTTTCTGTTTTGGAGGCCTTTGGGATTCCAGTTCAGTTTATTCAGTGGCTTAGGGCTTTATATTCGGAGGCTACTATTGTTCCTAATGTGAATGGTTGGTTGGATAGGCATGTGACAGTTAAACGGGGTGTTAGACAAGGATGCCCATTAAGTCCCATTTTATACAATTTTTGTAAAGATGTCTTGATTAGGGTGATTCTCCTTTGTCCTCAGATAGTGGGGCTGAGTGGAGCCCAACCTTCTGTTCCCATTAAGATATTGGCTTATGCTGATGATTTAGTTTTGATGGTTGATATACATACTGAGGAGTGGGCTTTGGAGAGAGCACTACAGATCTATTCCTTTTTTTCCTGGTCTCACATTAATTTAGAGAAAAGTGCTGGGGTTCCTATTGGTCATCTCAATCTTCCGCTAACTGGTACCTTTGTGGGTATTCCGATTTCTACTGCTCCTTTTAAAAGTTTGGGCATTTTGTTTGGGACCAGGGATATGCAATCTCAAAATTGGCAGACTGTAATTGGGAGAGTGGAAGGTCTCATTGCTGGGTGGAATCAGTACGAAATTGGTAAGAAAAAGCGTGTTTTTCTGATTAAAACATTACTAGTTCCCATCTTTTTATATCTTTGTAATGTCCCCCCCGGTAGCATTATTTACTAGACTGTACAGTATTTTTTTTCAAGGGTTTTGGGGGTCACAGTTGAACCCAGTCAAATGTAGTGTGACCTATAGGCCACTGAGTGAGGGTGGGGTTGCCATGGTTCACCCTGTTGCCTTTTTTTATAGTTTATTTTTCTGTTATAATTTTGGGAAGGCTTTGAAACCTGGGGAGGTGGGTTGGAAACCTTTTCTTTTGCAGTGGTTGTTACCCTGTCTTACTCACTGAAATTTGGGAAAAAAGGGTTGTGTGTCCAGAATTCCTGATGTTCCACCTATAGGAAGGAAGCAATCAGATTGGCTTTGTCCTTGGGCTTTAGCCCCAAGGATTTTTGTATTCTGACTCAAAAATTACTCTATGAAAGGGTTCGGAGGCGAGAGGCTCACAATGAGGTTGCTTTCCCCTTTTGTCCTCCAGATTATTTTGACTGGATTCTCAAGCACTCTGAAACTCACGTTTACCCCCATACATCTGGGATACGGTTTGGTTGAGTAATTATGGGAGATTGAGTGTTAAGGGCAATCATAAGCATAAGGCAATGGACAACAGATATTGCCCTAGGGATTCCTGTCAGAGTATTCTAGAAACCCAACAACACTTATTTCTGGAATGTCCCTTTGCATTTTCTTTTTGGAAATTATTAACTAGTAGGTGGTCTGAACCTTTATTGCGGCATTTATCATATGAAAATATTATGTTTTGCACAACGGTTCTTTGTTACGGAAATATGAGGCTGAAACTATGTATATTGTCCTGACATTGATTTGTTATTATTTATGGCAGGCCAAATGCATGTTAGTATTACATCAGAAATGGATTTCATTGCAGGAAATTGCTCACAATATCAAAACTGCTGTACTTTCAGTTGAATTGCATGACGTCCAAGTTTATCCTAGATCTCGGTTTTTACAGTTTTGGAAAAATAGTGATGTTTGGTGTATTGATTGATTTTCTACTTTTCTGTTTAGCTGTATAAGGTTCTGTTCTTGATATGTTTGTTTATTTACACTTCTGTTTTTTGTTGCTTTATTTTGATTATTTGTATTGTATATTGTTTCTTCTGTAATGAAGTCCAATCTTTTCAATAAAATTCCCCTACTCTTTTCGATAAGTGCCATGGGATCTTTAACATCCACCTGAACTACCACCAATCCAGGCAGATGGAACCTCAGTTTAACGTCTCATCCGAAAGACGACACCTCAGAAGTGCAGCACCCCTCTCATGCTGCATTACAGTGTCAGTACTGGGATATTAACCCAAGTGCCAGATGTGGGAACTGAACCCACAGCCCTCTGATTTCCCAGCCTCAGAGGTGAGTGTGGTACCTACTGAGCCACTGACACTGCCCCCTTTATCTCTTCTATCACTTCTTCCCATTTATTTTTTTGACAAATGCCTCCAGCTGCATCTTCATCCTCCACCTCTCCTCTCATCCCTGTATGATGTTGGTGTGCAATAAAAAATTTTGTTTATTTATTTATTTGTTCTAGGATTACAAGTACCTTTGAGCCAAGGCTCTTTTACAAAGGTTGCACGTCAGAAATAACAAACAACAAGGAAGCAACAGTGAAATAACAGTAAACTATTAATGTACAACAATGCTATTGAAAGGGGTCAATTATAGGAAGATTAAGGTGTAGAGAAGGAGGAGAAGTATAGGTAGTTAATGGAGGCAGCTACAGTAAGATGGTGAACACAGCTAGGGCACATGTACCCACAAGGAATGGGTAGGGTCAGGTGCCCAGGGGTGGCAGAGAAACAGGGATGAGAGCAGAGTGGGAGGATGAAGATGCAGCTGGAGGCATTTGTCAAAAAATAAATGGGAAGGAGTGATAGAAGAGATAAAGGGGGCAGATTGGGGGGATAAGTGCTGTAATGGGGCAAGAAGAGACTAATGAGGTGTTATGAAGACCTGAGATTTGAAGTGGTGCCTCAGGAGCTGGGAGGGAGGGGGACTGGGGGGCCCAGGGTTAAGCAGTATATAAGTTAGGATTAAAGCTGTGTAGGCCATCATCTAGGAGAGCCAGCCACAGGAGCTAGAGGCAATGAGATGGGTCCAGAGCCTGGTTTTGAACAGACCTAGTGTTGAGGCAGAGGGGATGGTGTGGCTGAGACCATTCATCTATAGAGGAGCCCTACTGGCAAAGGAGCATTGGCCCTGTGTAGTTTGACAGAGAGGAACTTGTAGAATCTGGGTTGTCGAGCTCCTGGTGTTCTGTCAGTTGGTGTTTTGCTGAAACAAGGCAGTAACACTGGGGTGTGTGAGACCAAGGTTGATTTTTCCTGCCATAGCACATGTGACATACTTTATACGGTTGGAGCCATCCGGATTGTTCATAAAGGGCACAGGTGTCGGTGAGGCGGTGGGCACCAGTCGTGAGTCGGCATGCTTTGTTAAGAGCAGTTGTTATACGTCGAAGAGTGGACGTCGTGGAGGAGCCATAGATAATAAGGCCATAATCAATAATTGACACCACAGAGCTCTGGACAGCAATCTTCAGGGCCTCTGGGGTGAGGTGCTGCCTGTACTTGTAGAGTAATCCAAGGCGTGTGCTGGCAGCTTTAGCCACACTGTCAATGTGAGCCGTAAAGGAGAGATTGGGGTCAAGCAGAATCCTTAGGTATTTGAAAGAGTAAACTTGTTCGAGGACAGTCCCCTGCTTGGTGGAGATGGCAAGGGGGTGTTGCTTGTAACGGTTATGTGAAATGCAGAATAGCAATGACTTGGTTTCCTTGTGATTGAGGACTAGTTTCTGATTGGAGAACCATGTTTCAAAGGCACTGAATCCGAGTTGGAGGCTGTGTTATAGTGGTGAAAGGTCCTTGTGGGTAGAAAAGACAACAGCATCATCTGCATACAGGATGATTTGTTCTGAGCAGGATTGTGGTAGGGAGTTTAAAAAGAGGCTGAAAAGGAGAGGGGCCCAGTATGGAACCCTGAGGAATTCTGGAGCGGACAGGCAAGGTGTCCAAGATAGCACTGACAATTTTTACTCTCTGAAAGCGGTTGTCAAGGTAGCTTCTGAACCAGCGGGCTGAGTCTGGTGCGAGGCCAGCAAGGAGTAGTTGGTCATACAGCAGCTGATGATGGACTGTGTCAAATGCCTTCGAGAGGTCAATGAAGACAGACCCTATAAGAAGTCCTTTATCAAGGGAACTATGCACTGTGCCGGTAAATTCAAGCAGGGCAGTGGTGGTACTATGCCCTTTTCTAAAACCGTGTTGTTGTGTGCACAGAATATTATATTTGTCCAAATAATCAGTGAGCTGGTCTGCAACAATACGCTCTAGGGCCTTGGATAGTGGTGGCAATATGGAGATCGAGCGGTAGTTAGAGTGGCAGGTCTTATCCCCAGTTTTGTGGACCGGGGTCACAGTCGCAGTTTTCCATATTTCAGGGAATGTACTGGTGTGGAGAGAGAGAGAGGTTAAGAATTTTAGTTAAGGGACTGAGGACCTTGTCAAGTGTAAGTGATAGCAGCTTAAGGTCCAGGGTGTCACTGCTGATTCTGGAAGTGGAGATGACTGAGGCAATGTGGCAGCGGGCTTCATTCATCTTAATCTCCCTGAAGTAGAAATGAGGGTGGTTTGACAGAGTGCAGAGTGTGTTAGAGGGGGTCTGACTGACTGTGAAGAAATCAGGTGGTAGAACAGTACTGAGGTCAGTGAAATCTGTGTTAAAAGTATTTGCAGTGACCATGGGATCAAGGGTAGTGGACCCCTCAACAATTAACATGGCCGGAGGGGACTTTGATTGTTTCCCAGTAATGTTGTGGTAGGTGATATTTATTTCTCATTTTGCTGAGGCTGATATTGGTGGGATACATTAAGGTATATTTTAGATTTGAAAAATGTAATTGATATATATAATAAAATGTAGGCAGTGTGAGATTTGGTTACCCCAGGTTTAATGTGGTAGTAGCAGTAGTTAAACTACAAAGCATTTTGTTGGTTTGAGGGAGTGATTCTTAGCCTCACATTGCCATATGACTAGGTATCCCACCTTGGACTATCCCATCAGCAACTTATGGATCAATTGTAGCTAATGTGCACTTGAATGGTGATGTTCCATATTCACCTGCATAGGTTATAGTATTGCACAAGATTAAATTATGGCAAGTGGTTGCACAAATTAGTTGAATGTCCTATTTATGGGTTTTCATGTTGTTTTTAAATTTTTATATTTATTTGGGTCCTGAATGTTTATGTAGTAAATGTAGGCTTATTTCTTTCATATGCAAATGGTTAAATTGTACAGCGGGTCTTTAAATTTTAATTCAGTACTGATTGGCATAATTAATTTTGGTGTATAAAAAGAGGTTGTTGGTATGTGAGCACCACTCCTTGACAAAGCCTCTAGTTTGAAGTGCTACATAGGGGTTCTGCCATCCCATGCATGTTTAATAAATAATAGTGGCAGTACTCAGTCGACATGTGCACCCTTTTCTGAGGAAGTGTGACAGTCACTTTTAAGGGCAGCACCTTCAGCTGTAGTGGTGCACCTGATTGTTCAGCTTTGACTGTTAGCAAGTTCACCAACCTCTGCCAAGACAAAACACCTCAAAATGTTATCCTTAAATTTACCACCTATGCATTTCAGGACGTGTCCCCGAATCCTGCTGCAGAACACAGGATCAAATACCTCCATCTGTTCATTTAGTCTTGTTGAGTATGCAGATTCACCTGCGCCCCCCCCCATCCCTTTTTCCAGGGTGAACATGTTAAGAGAACGCACATTGGGACAAGCTCAGAAAAGCAGTGTTGCATATAAGAGAACCTCTAGCTCCAAAACTGTGAGAACAAAAAAGCAAAACCACACGCAGTTCAGGAGGAAGCAGCAACAGACTCCAATGATGCCAAAGTACAAAAACACAATCAGCAGTCGGAGCTGGAAAACAGCACCAGCATCAAATGCCCCAGCGCTTTCAGCATACAGCTTTTCATCAGTGAAAGAGACTCCTGATTTTAGTTTTGGAATTTTCACTTTAATAAAAGCACTTCAGCAAGACTGAAGACTCTGGCTCTTCTTCCTGGAGTTTGCATTTTTTTGGTTTTTTCGCTTTTTCATTTGAACATGTTAAGGTCCTCCATTCTCTCATCATAGGACTCAGCTAATCTATTTTGTTAGAGTGGTTGCTGGCTGTTTCAGGATGCAAAGAGTCAGTATTAAACAAAAACAAAAAACTAAGCAGAAGGGGAATTCTGAGTAAGCATAATCCACTTTCACTTTAGGTTTCTTTTATGAGCAATGCTGACAAAGGTTGGTCATTTCGGATAAACCAGAACTTCCTGGGGAATTTAAAGAAAAGCAAAGGTTTATAACTGTGTTAGTAATCGTAAAACTGGATTCATTGCATATTGTGATACCTTTTATTGGAGTTACAAGAAATTGTACACAGATTCCATAGTACACAAACTTTCAGGCTACACAGGTCCCTTAGTCAGGTGTAATAAGTCACATTTCCTCTACATATCCTCATTGAAATGGGAGATTTCTAGATGCTGGGCAGAAACTGACAATGTGTTTCAGTAAGGATGTTCAAAAAGGTTGATATATGAACATGTTTTATAGATATAAACACACACACACACACATATAAAACATATGTTTGGACCCTCATACCCATAGAAAAAGCTATTGTATATTTTTCTGTATACCACCATTGCCAGTTAGGGTACATGACAAAAACAATTAGCCTATATGAAAACAGCCAGCTAGTTACACTATTTTAATATGTTAGTAACACCTTAATAACACATTAATACCTAACGCACTACAAACCACCTTATTATACGCATAATAGCACATGTAACAAGCACCATAATAACACGTGTAACAAGTACATTAATAACAAATGTTGCAAGCACCTTAATAACATATATAAGAACCACCTTAGAAAACCCTCACACAAATTAAGTCACAGAACTAATAGTCGGCACCCAAAACAGCAGCTCACAACCTGAAAAAACCATAAGAACCTACAACACACTACTGCAGCACCTTCCCACATTCCCACCCCAACATCATGTCCCCAGTCAGACAGAAGCCATAGAACCTCCCCTCTATACTGTTGCATCCTACGTGTTCCTATAGGCCGACTCAAAAGCCACCATACTGCTGCCTCCTTCAATGCATGATACTCCTCACCCCGGACCACCACTCCTGAACATTCAGGATACCGCTGAAAGTCAACCACTCCTGACCGCATGCTCAACTCACACCATCCTGAAAAGGGAAATCCCACCAACCCACTTCCCCTTTTATAGGGGACTTCCAGAAACAGGCATGCACATACAAAAACGTGCATCCCCTCCGTACACTACAGAAACAAATTTAAAAAAACTACTTCACTAAGCAACTGCACTATCTCACAACACCACCACACTATGGAAAAACCCTACACTATGGAAAAACACTAAGAGGCCTTATGAAAAAAAACAGCAACAGTTACTAAGCACACAAGCACAAAGGTAACCAAACACATGTATTATATCAAATAAATGATGGCAATGTCGGCAATACTTGTGAAATAATACCATCTCAGGGTCGAGCAAGCTCATAGAGGCCACTCACTGATCAGGCTCATGGCTTTATGGTTTGTTCGACCCCTTGATGGTATTATTTCCTTGTGTATCACACTTTGCCATCATTTATTCTCGCATTATATTATTTTTATTATGAGAAATGCAGTCATTTGCAAAGATAGTATAGTAAATACCTTTCACATTTCATGCAATTTATTAGTCTACCAAACCTCACTCACAAAATCCGATGTAATACTTATGAGTTCTTTCACATAAAATTATCTTTACAGCCCAAAAATAATGCTTAATTGTATCTTAGTACATTATGACAGTTATGAGCCCCTAGCATATTAAAACATTCTGTTTTTCATGGTAGTCATCACTGGTTGCCAGATAAGATTATAAAGTTGGTATTTTTTTTAAATTCTGATAATGAATTCACCCCTTGTATTATTGGAGGCAGCCGCAATGGAATGCAGTGACTTGCAGTAAGTGACATGTCACAAAATACTGCAGTAGAAAAGGGCTTAATTGCTACTGAATTACACTGTTCCCTGCTGCATACTGCAACGTTTTGTGATATACTGCAGCATTACTGTTTGCATCCTGGCTGCGCTGCTGTACAGCAAATCAGAAAATAGACCTTTCCATTATCCATATGTAACTCCTGGTTGGTTCTGGTCAACCAGTAGGTTCATGGACCTCAACGGGTTAATTCTAGCCAGCCTGGAGACTCTGCTGGCTGGACTGACTGGGAGTTTTCAGGGGGTGTGACCATCTCCTGATATCTGGTGAGTCATCGGGTGTGGTTATTCTTCTCAATTTTGGAGGAGAGAAGTGGAGAGGGCTGTAGTCTGCAGCTAAAGGAGTAGAGGCTTGCTAGAAGAGGAACTCACCCAAGCTTTGGGAGCATGGCGGTGGCCTGCAACATGGAGGCCCCAGTGGAGTGTCATCCCACCATATGCAGATTCTGAAGGGAAGTTATTTTGCGCTCAGGGTTAGGTTTGCAGCCTCTGTGGTAGAATGTGTGATTGTTATGGACATTTAAAAAGGAAATGTATTAAGGTGCTTTGGCACCTCCCCACCCCCCCCCCCCGCTGGGTAGCAGGGTGATTTCTTGTAATATATTGTAAGGAGCAGGTAATTCTGTAATGGACCCTCTGCACCATGGGGATCTAGCTTGAGAGTGGGTGAGAGGCAGGATTTGTAGTAAGTGGGACCCCGAGTGGGTTACTGCCTTTCCCAGCCCTTGTGAAATGTGTGTCAAATTTCCAAAAGCTGAAGCTGAGTGATTAATTTGGATTGGGATTCTCTGCAACATTGGGTCAGAATCCTGGGAGAGGGTGAGAGGCCACAGCTGTGGCAACTGTGACCCCAAGGGGTGATGGACTCACCTACCATGCATAAATTGTGGGGCAAATCCCCACTGGTCCTTTAACCAATGGGACAATAGTCTGAAATAGGTGTAGATTATGTAGGCTCCAGGCCTCTAAACTGGTTACCTTAATTCCACAGGGAGGTGAAAGCGCCAGAACCCTCAGACTATGCTGGACTCTCCCTTGAAGGCAGCGGCGACGTGTGTACCAAATTTAGTGGGGTCTGGAAAGATGGAATCCCCAGGTTGCCTCAGGGTGGAATGCTCCATACTTAGCTACATCCATATCTCAATGCTACTGCTGTTTGAACTCTCAGCGTGGAGTCTGTCAGTGTGGAGTCTGTGTAAGTATACCTCATGCTGGGTACTGTAAAGTAATTTGGATATCCCACTCTTCACTTATTGTTCTAAGTGCCCCAGGGTTGTCCGCAGCCCATGAAGAAATGAAGATGCCTAGTAGAGGGCCTGTGTCCTGATAATGTGCCTCCTGGAGTAGGACACTGAGCTTCCTGAAATTACAGTTCACACTGTAGGAAGGAGTACCTGACACCCTCCTGGCTGGGACTTATAATTTTTCCCCTGTAATAATATGCTCATGAGATTTTTCTTTTATTAAAATTGATTCAGTTGGACTTTACCCCTGATGTGGACATTCAGTTACTAGTTATAAAGTGTTTAGCTGCTAACTAGTTGAACTGCAGCACTCAGAGGCAAAAAAAAGGTTCCTGCACCCAGGAGGTCACCATAGGCCTAGGAGGTCTGGTAGGTCAATTTATTATTTCCTGGACTCCCTCCCCATGGAATGAGTCAGGAAGGATACCCCTGTGCCAGGGAGATTACACATACATAGGTGGTCATTTTTTTTCCTAGAGCTTAGATGTACGAACTGTGTATGGACTATTAGTCCCAGGACATAATGTTGCGGTTAATTAGTAGCGGACATTATGTCGCGGGGACAAAAGATAGTTACCGAGTTGGTGGCAGATGCTACTTATTGTCAGTCAAAATGGAGCAAATCACAAAATGGAATGCCCAAATAGTTGTCACCTCCCATGACTCGTGCACATCCCAGGAATCATATATTTTAAACTTTACCTGGAGCCCCCCTTGAAGAGTGCACTCACTCACCCCAATGAAGCAAAAGCAAGTCTAAAACAGGGAAAAGGATGCTCTCACCAGGTTTCTTGACCGGAGCAACTGGAGACAGGTGGAGTTCTCCCGGGAGATAGCAGAACTCCCACCTCCTGCTGCCCCGGTTACCCCCTCAGTCTGACTGCCACTTCTAGCAACAAGTCTTTCAACAAAACCTCTTTAGTTCAAAATGGATAAAATATTTTAATTGCAGCACACTTCCTCCATTGTTTGCCCTAACTAAAAAAGAAAACCTACTGCTCCTATAATTACTCACTTAATACCCTGCCTAGCACTTTATCCCTACACACTAAAACTAACTAAAAATAACTAAAAGCATGGCGTGAAACTCTCCTGATATTATAGCCATTTTAACTAAAGCTCTTAGGTTTTTTAGCGTTACTGTTTAATGTACACAGGTGTGGTGGCTCGCGGATCACATCGACGTACGTAGAGTTCACATACCAGAGCTTAGAAATACAGGTCAGCACTTCTCATGTGTTCTGCCAAAGCTCACAAGTCAGTTCAGTGCCATGCATAAACGTTGCCATCTTGCCGTTGCCACTAAATGGTCACTGTAGCTCCTTTTTGGCCGTGACCTCTTTCCCGGTGACAGCAAGTCTTTTCAACACTATGACCACACCGTTGTGACCATGGGCAATTGTACTCGTGACTATATGTCCATATGCCTGTACGAACATATGTGTAACCCCCCTGCTGGGGGCTTACCTGTTTGCCCCTTTGGGGTTGCTGCTGTTTTCCCATTTCCTTCCCCTGGCATTTCCCTTATTGTGTCCCCAGTTCCTGGCTGGCCCCTTGTGGTGTCCTGGTCCTCCCTCCGGCACCCACATAGTTTTTTTTAAAGTGGGGCTGAGGGAGGTAGAGTGCAGAGCCGCCAGTGTATTTTGCACTGTGATGTGCACACCGGAGCTCTGCACATGCACTGTAAGTGCATCTTCATGTGGCCATTTCAGTAGCCTTTCAGTTTGTCTCTCCAGTGGTTCCAGTCCAAGAATTAAGGAAAAGAGGGACCAGAGACTTTAGTTGGGCTGGATAGGCAACAGAAGGAGCAGAAGAAGAATTTTTCAGACCACCAATTGTGCTCAAGTATTTGGATGCTGCCTCATTAATATTCATAAGGTGGCTCATAAATATTAATGAGGGGAGCCTGTCTAGCACTGGGGCAGAGTACAGTTAGCGCTAGCAACAGGCAGGAAATTAAATAAAAATAGATAAAAGCTGCAATGTGTGCAAGTGCAAAGGGGAAGCTATGATTCTGTGGGGGCATGTTTAAATAAAAATGTATATTTTGGGTGCACTGGGTCTGGGAAGTTGGTGCACAGGTGGACTGTAATGAGACCATGTATGGGTTACCTAGGGGCAATGTAAAATGGCCCCAGCAACTGGAAGAGGGCTAAATAAAAATATTAAAATGTGCAATCACTTCACAGGGCACTGGGAAATTTATGGATCTGCAGAGTGATTATAAAATAAAAGTAAATGTTTTGGCTGCAAGGACAGTTTAAACTTGGGACCTGGTGACAACTGTAGGGATGCTGTTTACTTCAGCAGCTATGTTTTGCAGCCATGTGACGCCTGCCAGCCAATCCAAGGGCTAGGATTCTCCAGGAGGACTGTGGGACTGTCTGAAAGGACTCTTGGGTGAAACACATGACATTGGGAACATTTAGGCGCCTTTTTGAGCAGCCTATGAGGCATCAAGGGAGCCTCATACACATTCATTTTGGTTAAGGACAGTGGCTCCAGCCAATAGGGAGCTGCCAGAAAGCTCCCAAAAGAAAATAACTTTTGGATTCTGAGTCAGTTCAGTAGGAGCCCCTCCACAGGGAGGGGGGGCTTCAGCCCCTAGTGAGAGAATGGGGCTGCGAGGCTGGGATAGGGCCTGCCTGGAGGCTGCCAGCAACCTGTCCCCCAGGAATGGTTGCTGCCTTTCCTCATCTGGAGAGAAAAGAGAAGGATTGTGCAGGCAGTTCTGCAGAGAAAGAGAGCTGCAGAATCCTGATGATGTCATAGGAAGCTGCACCATGAAGATAAAGAGAAAGGGATGTTTGAGAGTGGGGAAAGGATTGGAGAAATGGACTGATCCTGGAGAGGAGAGACAGCCTCCTTGGAATTCGTCTGCACCTCAACAGTGAGACATGGATGAACCAAGATGTGTGATGAGAGAGTTGTGAGATAGGATTGTGAGAAGAAAAAGGTCCTGTCTACCCTGCAAAGACAAAGTGTCTAAACAGAAAAGGGGGAAGCACACAAGGTCTGAGGACTGGGTGTAGCATTAGGAAATGGCTACTGGAAACCGGATTGGAATCAGGTTTCGAAAAGGTTGAAGAGAGAGCCACTTTTTGTAACTCTGTTTCTTCTGAAGTTGTTGAAAGTAACACTATTTGGTGTTTTAAAACCCAACTTAAACAATGGCTCTTAACTCAGAATGTACTTGTACAAAGCATTGATTAATGTTGAATGTTTTTTACTGCCATTTGATCATATGTATGTTAAAACTGTCACCTGTGCAACAGGCATTTGGCTAATTTGGTCTACAAGTATAATAAATGAAAATGAAATGAAAAATGAAAGCCTCTTCTGCATTTATCTGCACCTGCACCTGCATGGTGAGAAAAGAGACTTTCTGCGATACATGGCTAAGAGGAAAGGTTTCTGGAATTGTGTGTGAGCCAGAGCAAGAATGTCGCTGTGTTAAAGTTGAGAGACTGTGAAAGCAAAAAGACGGGCAGGTGCCTTCTGGGCTGGGTTCTTGCTGTCTGTTCCTGAGATACAGCTAAGAAAAGAGACTTTTGTGATGAACTTGTAGTTCAGACACTGCATGACTCCCCAGAGCCTGAGAGACAGGAGGGAAACAGAGACTGCTTTGGTTACACACTGTAGCTGGTTATTTTGGAAGAGAAAGATGATCTGAAGTTTCCATCCAAAACCCAGGGCCAGGTGGGGAACTTGCTAACCTCCATCAAGTGGGGTCTGCTGGCTGCAGAAAATTACTGGTTCACACCCGAGTACTAGGGCACTCTGACCTATGAAGGAGCCAGACCGTGGGGCCACTCCTAGATCTGGGTCCTTTGTAGTCAGTGGGCTCTATGCATGTGCTCTGCAATGGGCCTTAATAGGCTGAGGGGACAAGCTGCAAGACCTTCCGTCAAGTTGAAGATCCACGCTGCAGACTCCTGTTCCCCTTTTCAGTGTGTTCAAGCATCGAATCCCAAGTTTGGCTTCTTCTGAACCATCAACCCCAGAACTTCAGTCACATGTGCCACCCGAGGACAGATGTCACAGAACCGTGAGTAAAAGCAGGAATTGCCCTGCCCCTGAGGGTTATATATAGTTTTATGCTCAAATATGCCCACTGGTGTAGCGAGGTTTAAAACCAATCAGGAGAGAAGTGTAAAAAGTTAAGCTGATTCATGAAGCACGCTAACACCAGCCAACCAGCTGCACCTCAGGCCTGCAACTTAAAATCTGGGTACCCAAGGACAGAATTTGGGCATTGTTCTGAACTGGTACCAGCTGGGGGTCTGGGTATGGTAACACCTACAGCAGTTAGCAAGTTAGAGAGCTGTGGCTGCAATGATCAAAAGGTGATTTGAGGTGAATATCAAAAGGGAAAATAATTGTTTGGAAAAAAGACAAATCTTTAAATGCGCACCTAATTAAATGTTTTCTTAACCTATATTCTATCACCCTTTCCTAACACTCCCCTTGTAAATAAATTATGATGTTACTGTTTTGGAAAAGCCAGATTTTAGTGAGCATATCATTACCTGAAGCTAGATGAAGTCAAATGTTGAATGTGGGGACTTGGATCCTGGTAAGTCCATGTCTGGGGTGATTGTTGGGGAGGTGGGTTAGCATGATATCCCAGGGGGTTGTACTGGTAAAGATCAGACCCACTAAATGTACTCTGGGTAGAGGCACCACCATTTTAATTTATATCTTGGGAAAGGACCCCATGTAACACCTTTATGGGAACCCAGACCCCTCAACCATGGTCAGGCCTGCACGGCAGGGGTAGTAGCCCTCTCTAGGATGGCACCAGAGAGGGGCTACATATGATTTTAGGAAAGAAAGACCACTAGTCCATCAAGTTCTTTTGCCTAACAGCTCAGTGGGAATTCTCGGTCACCCTTCTTTCTTCAAAATATCAGCCAAGTCCACGTTTACACATAATTACAGTATCAACTGATACAACCTGCTCTGGGATTCTGTTCTACATGTTCACCACTCGTTCCATGAAGTATGTCTTTCTGATGTTTCCCTCAAATTTTCTTCCTTTTAGTGACACTGTGTGTCCCCGTCTTCTGGTATACTTGGATATTAGCTGTGTTTGATCTTTTTTTAGTTCACTGTTTATGCCCCTTCCTACACCACTATTCAGATCTTCATCTGGGTTCCTCAGATGCCGTGACTTCACTGGAACCCAACCCCTATGGCTGTTCTTACCTCACTGCAGCAGCAGAGTGCCCCCAAGCTGTGTTTGATCTGATGGTATTTATTCCCTTAAGGTGTGTGAATACCATGCTCACGTCTCCTCCAAGTTGCCACTTTCCAATAAGAAGAGCCTTATGCCAATTGCTCCTCATAGTTCATGTTGTTTAAGTGTTTACTAAAATTCTGAGGGAAAAAGACATTGAGCCAAGGTTGTTTAACAAGGCATGCACAATGTTTTCAAACCTCCAACCACTTTTGTCAGGCTCAGCTGGTCATTTTTTTGATCATGATAGTATATTCTCGTAGAGATGGGGACCAGAATTAAACATTGTTCTCCAGATGGGGCCTGACCAAGGGATCAGACACGATACCATGCATAGAAATT
This sequence comes from Neoceratodus forsteri, assembly GCA_016271365.2. Classification (NCBI taxonomy): domain Eukaryota; kingdom Metazoa; phylum Chordata; order Ceratodontiformes; family Ceratodontidae; genus Neoceratodus; species Neoceratodus forsteri. The sequence continues at coordinate 2,683,063 of JADMNL010000040.1, forward strand.
CATTGTTGCACTCCTTGTGTTAGTGCCTGCAAACCCTGCTTGTTCACACTAACGTCTGGATTTGTTAATTTACTTTCTGACCGAGCCACAGAAGGAATCTTCCACCTGGCGATCAAGGGCCCAATACACACAAATAGCCCAGATACCAGGCCCCCCCTCGTTTCCCCAATACGTGCATGGAGGGGACAGGGACATTATGGGTTGCAGAGCATGGCTGGGCACTGAGCATCCAATTACATGCATGGGCTAGCACTGGCTCCGTATTGAGCAGGGGATTGTGGGATATGGTAGGGAGCAATAGGTGGCAGAGAACAACAGGCCCAAGCAAGGTCTGGCATGGGCCCAAGTGAGCCTTGCACAGAGGGCATGCAAGCATTACGATTGGGTCAACCAGTCATAAGGATGTCACTGTCCGCACTCCTTCTATGGCTAGGATATTTTTTAAGAGATGCATCAAGATGTGCCCCTGATCCAGTCACCTATGTAGACCCAGGAGTTAAGTGGAATCAGATGCTGAGGGCCAGCACAACCCAAGCTGTGGGTGCCACTGGGAGCATAGTGAGCACTCCATGGCTTTTGCTGCTCCTCTATATACAGAGAAGAAGAAGAAATATTTTGTGGATCAGACCCAAAGTCAACCCTTTGTGAAAAGCAGTTAATTGTATGGTCACAACTGAGAGGAGGTATTCTGACACCCACAATGCAGCTCCACACATAGCAACTGAGGCGATGGATCAAGTGTTTCTTTTTAACTTTGGAATAGATTTTCCAATTCCTGCACAGGGATTCCTGCTCACATAGCTGTACCGTGTATGGTGGAATCCCAAGTGATTTTCCAGTTCTGCCACAATTTGTGGTATAATACAGACTTTACAGCCACTTATGGGAAACCTTTCCCAGAAGCAACCATCTTTGGCCCGTGTGTAGGCATACAGCTGCCACCTATGCCATACTGTTCAGGCTGATTTTAGTGGGGGAGGGGGTTGCCATTCGGGGCCCTAGCTGTCCAGTTTGTTTGCTCTCTCTCTCTCTCTCTCTCTCTCTCTCTGCTTGCTTTCTGTCCCTATGATGGTATCATATAATTGCCGTGCTTTGTTGGTATTGACTCTTGACAAAGCACCTAGTTTAAAGGTGAAATGGCATAGAGTGCTACAGGGGTTGGAGGCCTGTTTCTAAATGCATCATTTGCATGAGTTATTAAATGAAAGGAATCTTCAGTACTTTAAATGTAACTGTGTGTGCCTCCTTCCACTTCGTGAGTGCTGAACGTTTCTGTTTTTCAGTTGGTATTAAACACAATGCTAAATATCTAAGACTCTGTTGTGCTGCAATGCTTGTGCTCTTACTATAGGCTTCCTTAAGTACAACATGAGGTACTATACCCCCCCGCCCCAAAATTGTGGGGCTTACCTTTCCTCCCTCTGCCACCCCTAACTGCCTGCCTGAACTGTGTGGCATCATCTGTTTGTTACACTCTCAGGCCCAGAAACAGTACCTGTGTGGGGACTGGAGGAGCCTTCTTCTTGTTGCAACTTGCCTAGCTGTCTGGCTATTGGCCATTGAGGTTTGGGAAAGAACTAGTTCAAGACATAAGCTTGCCAGTATGGGGAAGGAAAGAATTAATATAAATCTCACAGAAACATGGCAACATACTAAATGCTACATCAAAGGACATTCCTCCGACGGATGTACCTCAAAAGTCAGGGACTCCATAAGTTAAAGGGGCACATTGACCATTGACATCTCAGAATGTTCTTAGGTGACTGGCTACCCTTTACACCAATCAGGTTGCTGCCCTTGATCAGAGAAAGTCTGAGGCAGATCCAGCCCTTTACATCAATCAGATTGCTGCCCTTATCCCAAAAAAGTCTGAAGGTAGATCCATGATTAGCCAGTTGGCCATGAGCTTTAACAGTGTGAGGAGGGCTGGTGCTGCGGCTAAAGTCACTGAAGGAAGCCTGCCTGGGGCTTCTACAGCCATTTAGCAGGAGGTAACTTCAAGGTTTCTACAACCTGTGACGTACAGAGACTGAACTGTGTCAGAATGACACCTTTTTGAGAAATAGACTGTTTCTGTTTTCCTGTGAGTGGAGATAAAAGCATGCTGATCTAGTAATTGGGACACCACAGCTACCAGCCTGCAGTGTGACCTGAGACAGTGTGTGAGCACAACTATGTGAAAGCCTGCATCAAGAATGCAGATAGTTAAGGAGACAGACAGTCAGTGCTACTGCTAGGCACTGGCTAGCGTACCACAATAAGGTCCAGAAGCCTAGATATGTGTGTGTGTGTGTGTGTGTGTGTGTGTGTGTGTGTGTGTGTGTGTGTGTGTGTGTGAGGGGGCCCGGATGCCTAGACTGGTCTGTCCTGCTGAGGAGAGAAAGGAGCCAGAGAGATCCATATGACAGCCAGTGCAGAAAGCCTGATCCACATCCAGAGGCACCTGAGACCTGTATGGTGAAGCTGACCCCCATCTGCACAACTGTTTAGGAGAACCTCCAGAGAGGAGGAAGAGGAGTCCAAGCTGTCAGGGAAGCTAGTAACACCACAACTGTGAGTACCCTCAGGGCTTCCTGGCAACTAGGATTTTGTATAAAGTTTGCCACCAAAGCTACAACTTTGGCTATCGGACCAGGACCTATAAATACCTCCTCTGAGGTTTGCCATTTTAGCATTTGCATGACCTGTGCGTTTGGGTTTAAAAGTGTTTATTCTGTTTTGAAGGGCACCACCGTCATCCAAACAGCTGCAACTTCTACAGACCTGCACTGTTTCCTGTTTCTCTGGTTATGTATTCCAGGCAAGCATAGGGAGTTCCAATAAAGTTTAAAGGGGTTTAAATTAGTATCAGTGGGAAGTGGTAGTGCACCCCCCCCCCATACAGGTTGGCTGGTAATACCAAAGCTTATACAGTATTTACCGCACTGTATGTGTTTTAAAATGTGTTTAATAAACCAAGACAAGTCAGGCATCTAACTTCGGCCCTGCATTTATAGTTCACGTGTTATCACCAAAAAGAGTTTTGCATTATATTCCCCTATACCTTGTGAATATTCCCCAATAAATATTTCCTTGTTATTTTACATTTTGTCTTGTGAGCCTATTTTTAGTAGTAAGTCATTAATTGCATGTTTGTTGATTTTAAGGTTGCGCTGTGACTTTTTTTTTTTAATAAAGGTTTTTTATCCTTTGGGCCCAGACTGGGTGGCTAGTCAGCCTCGTCCCTGAGCACCAGCCACTATTCTTTCCCTTTCTTTTTCTGGTCCAGGCTAGGAGGTCCCCCATGGATTGCTCCCCTCTCATGGCAGGGCCAGGGGGTAGGGCCATCCTCCACCCCCCCTAGAGATTCTCATCCTGAATCACCCCTGGGCCTTGAAGCAGCAGGGCAGGTTGCGTTGCCTCAGGTGTGGCTTCACGGAGCCCAGGTCCATCATTTTCCTCCCATTTTCTCCCTAGTCTCCCAGTGCTGTGGTGGCACAGAGGACGCATGTGCGTGGAGGCATGTATGCACTTCAGAACCGTAGCCCTTTCCACCCCTCGACTCTCATCAGTCTCCTGGACATCTGCTCTATAACCAGGCCTTCACCTGGAGGCAGCCAAGGGCCAGGGCAACTCACCACCCCAGTGTGGGAGAGGACAGCTGCCATCCAGCCACTCAATCCTCTCCAAGACCTCCTCCCTACCAACCTCCCCCCGGTGACCTGATCTTGTTCCCGAACTATCGTCAACATGGCGAGATGTGAGATGCGTACAGTGCCTCAGCTCTCTGCACCATGGGGCCGGCTGCACTGTGGTTTTTCATGTCCAGGGGAACACTGTGGGAGCTAAGTAGGTACTGCATCACTGTGGTTGCACTGCTCTGACACCAGACCCACTTAAACTAATCTCTGGGTGGAGGCTCTGCGCTAACTAAAAGTATCTGGGTACAAATTCCCCTATCGGGTTACTAAGAACCCAGGCTTCTTAACCTTGTTTGAGTCCACAAGGCAGGCATAGTAACCATAACATCCACAGTGCCATGGTTACAGTGCAGTATACAAGGGGGCAGGGCAACAAACATGACCATATGTAAGTGGGGGGTGGTGTCTCCAAAAAGAGTTTAGTTAAACAATTGTTTTTTTTCCTAGCAACACTTCTGATCAAGTGAGGGGTCCCCAAAAAGGGTTTAGATATACAGTTCTTTAGTTCTTTTTTACCTAGCAACACCCCCAGATCATTGCTAGATGTGTTCTGTTGATGTTTATCACTGGGAAAGAACCACAACTACAGCATACAAGTGCCTTGGCTGATGGAATAATTGCACTTTTAGGGTTTTTCTGCCCTCAGACCCCATGTGGACCAGCTGGCCCCTAGTGCACTATCTCCTTTCTCTCAAGCTCTGCAGTGTTCTGTGCTGGACAGTGGAGAGGAAGATCCAACAATCTGGCTTCATTCTAGTCTGTTTACCATTACAACTCTAAACAGCAATGGCAGTACAGCCAAGTGTCTGTTTCTATTGTAAACCTGTCACATTGTTATCATTATCGTAATCACATGCAAGTTGTCACAGGTCAATGATGTGTACACACCCTGGGTCTTCCTAGTAAATTGCTGGGCTATTGTTTAGCAACATTCGTGGTCACGCAGAAACTGTTACATTAGATGGGCTTTCTTACTGGAATTCCCTGACACACTGATAAATAAGGATGTGAAAGCACACCACTGAAAAGGAAGTAAAACACAGGTTTTATTAATAACAGAAGGAACAGGGATAGCATTTATGTGATGCAACTGACCTTTATTCCACTGTGCAACCTGAGACCAGACTAGGTATTCACATCACGTGTTTGTACCTGTACATCTTCATGGACTGTGCCTCTGCTTCTAGATTAAGTCTTAGTTGTCTGTTTAAAACATCTGACAGTTCATGTAATCTGAATTTTTTAACTTGGGGGGCACAGTCACAATCTGTATATAGCACCAGTATCTAACACTACACATTTTTAAGAGGAAAACATTTTCCTTTTGTTTAAGGACATAAATAAATAAAACAATAAAAATGACTCCGTGTTGGCAGCCCTACGGTAAAACTCCTTGACAAGCCTATTATTATTACTATCAGATAGAGTTTGGGTCCTGGCAAGACTGAAATCCATGTACTGACCCTCCTTCCATGCTACTCTCACACTGGACAGCTACTGTAAAACAAACATTTGGGTCCTGATCCAGAAAAATGGTGGGATACGTGCATATCCTTCAAGTATACCTCTATATCATAATGCCTGTCCACACCAGATGGTATCCACAGTCTCCAGACACCCCCTTCTGCCATTGCGGATCTCCAGATGAAGATATAGGATAAGATGCCCAGATACAGCATAGAGTAAAGCCCCTGTTCTGTGCAAGTAGGGGATTAATGGAAACGGCAGTTTTGCAAGTATTGCCAAATCCCCTTTGGGACAATTAAAAAAAAAAGAAACATCCAAGAGCAGTCCTTGCCAGCCCTCCATTGCTGTCTCAGAGGGAGAGTGCTGTGAGTTGTGTTAGCAATTGGAGCCAGAAGTTCCAGTGGAGGCTGTGGTGGGAGGGCGCATAGGATTTACTGCAGAGGGCCCCTGTTGTAGCCTACATGCCCTCGAAGGTGTATATATTTTTTTGTGAAACCCCAAAAGAAGAAAATGGTTCCTCATCGATGTATGAGCCTCCCACCTACCACTCAGCACCCCCACCCTACATGCATCTCCACACCCCTCACTCACCACCATAGATCCACTCTCTGTACAGAAGGATATCCTCTGCCTGCATCTTCTGAGCTCTTGCACTTGACTGTATTGCTGATCATAAACGTCAAGGCACATAACCTTTTTGAGCTTGTTATTATATTTGTAACCTCTATTGAGCTTAGTATTGTATCTTTCTGTTGTTTAACTTCCCTATACCCAGCACTCTGTCTGCTAGTTATTATATTTCATATTTTGTTCCTTTGGGTATTTCTATGCATATTCTATATGTCACCCTGTATTCTGTATAATGTTTCTGATTGTGTGATTCTCCCAGGTTGTGCCTAAAACTAGGCAAATGTCTTGTCTAATGTACCCATCTAGTAAATAAAAACTAAATAAATGAATAAACTGTGATGGGGAACTGAAAAAACATTGGAAGTGTGGTTAATGTATTTTCAATGCATTTTGAATTTTTTTCAACATGGCCTTTTTGGGACCCCCACCTCGTGAACAAAGGATGTGAAAGTTTTCAAATTCAGGCCAAAAGGTGATTTTGCAGTAACTCCATGAAATCACCTTTCGGGCAAGATTTAAAAATTTCTTTTACCAGATTCAGGCGGTCGTGTCATAAGAAAACTATGTTGAATATTTGGTGACAAAAGATGTTAAAATGAACATGTTATGAGTAAATGAGGAAGTTTGCCAATATTAACCCATAACTTTGGTAATTTTCAATATTTTGACCCCAAATTTTCAACCTAGCCAATTTTTCACACCACCTCATGAAAGTGACAGGAGTTGTTTTTCAAATTCTACCCCCAAAAAATGTATTTTTGCATTTGTGGCACAAAATGACATTTCATCCTCAATTGTATAAATGACACCTGTCATGTTCAGAAGAGGGGGGCTCATAAAAACACTACAGTATGTTAAAAATCTGGAATCCAAATAAAAAAAAGTTATGAAGAAAGGTTGCGTTCAGAGCTAGCCATTGGCCCAGTGAGTAGCACATTGCAATCCCATGCCAGTTAGCAGACTTTGAGAGTGAGCTCAGTGAGCCAGCTGGATGGGCCAAGGCTGGGGAGAAGGTGCTGTTGTGTGACACCACTCCCAGCCTCGGGAGGAATGGTGCAATGTTGGCCACACAGGCATCAAGTAACTGCACAGTGAAGACAACCCTTCTCTTGGCATAGGATTCATAGGGCCCTGCACCTCTGCATCCGTACCTGCACAGAAGTGAGGAGCTTAGAGGGTCCTGCACTTCCACAGCCAGATGGACTGTTGACCCTGCACTTCTGCATCTGTAACCCCACAGACAGCTCCATGGATTCTCTGCATCCATAGCCACACAAAAGTATAGGGCCCAGAGGGCCCTGCACTTTCACAGCCAGACAGACTCTTACCTTAGTAAAGGGCCCAGAGGACCTTGTGTATCTGCATCCATTCACACAGGTCCCTTTGGGACCTGCATAAATCAGGATACAATTCCATTATAACAAAAATAATGGAAATTCAGTGAAAAAAAAAACTACGTTAATGCAAACATTAGGTTGAAGAATGCAAAGCAGATAAAGTAAGGAAATTAAAAACATTAGGGTTTGGAGTCTCGGGAGTCTTGGTGAATCAGTGGTGTGATTGTCAACCCTAATGCCAACCCCTCCCCTGAGCAAAGAAATATAATCCCTTGCCTCACACTGGGCCCTGCATGAAGAAAGCTATGACTAATTCTGTGGCATATGTAATGAGCTATATTTATCTACCTCTGAAGAATACATGCCTAGGAGGCACTGGCTTGGAGCTTTACTTTAGTGCTTTGGGAGGAGGCTATGGACTGGGGAGAGGGGTGGGCATTAGGGTTCAATGAGACATACCCCAACCAGCCAAGATGATTATTCCAGCTTCCTGTTGACCCTGCACCAGTGACATAGGACCACCACTGACTGGATTCTGTTTGTGGTGTGAGTTGAAGAACCTCACCAATAAAGTGGTAGGGGGGTAATCCCTGGTGGAAAAGAGGTGAAGGGAAGTCCAGGGACAGGGAAAAGCCGGGTGGCTGGGCTGGGAGGCCAGCATGAGGGGGACCTGGTTGGGGAGAAAGGGAGTGAACAGATTAACTTAAACAAAAACACCTGTCATTGCCAACAAAAGAGAACCTGGTTCACCAAGCAGTACTGCCATCTTCCCTGGGTTAAGAATCAGCTAGGTGGAGGCCATCCAGTCATTGATTTTGGAAAGGCAGCAACTCAGAACAGAGACTACACTGTCCCCATTAGGTGCATGAGACACAGATAGCAGGATAACATTAGTATAGAAGAGAATCTCCAAGTTATACTGTTTAATGATCTTGCCCAGTGCAGCATGTATACTAAGACTAACATGGGGGCAAGAATCGAAAACTGAAGTACATCGCAACTAAGCACAGCTGTTCAAGAGATGGTATTTCCTTAACAACCTGCTGTTCCCTGACCATGAACTGTGACTCAGACCAATGCAGAACTGTGCCGGTGAGCCCTACACAGTGTCTCAGTTGGTTCAACAACATCTCATTAGAGCCAAGGTTTGTCCGAGAACCAAACCTGATTTATTCGATTTTCACCCGATCCGAACTGAACTTAAACCCTAAAAAAAAACAGATGAACCTGAACTGAACTCAAACCCAGACCATGTGAGATGTGGAGAACCCACATGGAGGCAATAGAGTGAATTCATTAGCACTCTAACTCAAACTGATAAATTACCCCCCCAAAAAAAACTTGAACCGAACTGAATTCAAACCCAAATTTTTACTTATCAAATCAAACTAAACTGAACTCGAACTATATCCTGCCAAACCCAAGCTGATCTAGAACCCTAAAAACATGTTGAACCCTGGCTCTACACCCCATGACTCACAGTGTCAAACACCGACAAGAGCAGTGGCAGTTCCAGGATATTACCATGAGGGTGCTGGAGTGGTGTGCCTACTTGATGTGCAATTTAAAATTTGTATTACTTCTTTATATTGTCTGCTATTATCATTTTCAATAAAAAAAAATGTCACTTGCCCAGCACCTTGGCCCATCAGAGGGAGCCTCGTACCCCCCCAACTCCATCCACCAGGTCCTCCTTAGGATCCCTGGCTTCATTGTGCTCATTGTGACTGGGGGTGTATGTATTTTTACCCCATTTTTCTCCCTATCCCCTGAGGGTGCTGGAGCAGAGGACATTCATCCAGATGGACGATGTGCCATCAAGCGCCCGACAGCGTCCTCCAATTCCAACTCCATTGAGCCGTGTGCCCCACCGCCCATGCTTCCACAGGCAGAGGAGCTATGAATGTTTGTACTACCCGGTAACCCACCCAGACTGGAGGAGGAGAGCATCTGTTGGGATGCTCAATCCTCCTTCCCCCATATGACCCCTGATGACCTGGGTCTGTTCCTGAACCCGGGTTGCCAGCGTAGCACAAGGTGTGGCATCCAGTGCCTCAACCCTCAGCACCACTGGGCCAGCCACATTTTCAGTACATTTTTGACAGAAAACACAAATGTAACCTATAGTTTTGAATGTAAATTTTTGTACAAGCAATAAATCAGACTTCTTCAACAAAGTGAAATGCAGCAGCAGCAAACATGTTACAATGAGAAGTTCGGCTGCACCCTTCGCCACCCCCTAGATCCGCCACTGGACAAAAGAGCAAAAATGACCAAGATGGGCTGGTGCCCTCTGTCCCTCACAGTAAGCAGATCACCAAACTCCTTGATGAGGGCAGTCTTCATGCTGCGGTGCGGTCTGAATCCCAACTGGAGAGACTCATAAATGTCAAATTCTCCAGGTGAAATTCCAGGTGCACTGCCACCACCTTCTTGACAACCTTCCTCAAAATTCACAAGATTTGTCTAACTTCAGCAAAAAGTATAGAAATTTGCAGGAGCAATATGAAAGTGGAAAAGAAAAATGTCAGCTCCTGAAAAACAGGAACACTTTGAACCAGTGGTCTTAAGTCATTCATTTCCTAGCTACCTTTCTCAGCATAAAGAACAGGAAGAAAGTACAAGCAAGGACTATATTCCTCCTTGGAAAGTTTCTTATACAGAACCTGTAAAAGAAACTTCTTCTCATCAGCCATACTCTCTTTTTCAGCCTAGTATTGAAAGAGAGTCAGAGGTTAAGAAACAGAGGTAGTAAAAACAGAAAATGCATATAGATAAAGCAAACAGTGCAGTGGCAAAACAGAAAAGTACATTAAAATCAAATACTCATGTAGAGAAGAAAAAGAAAGGCACTGTATAAAGAGTAAAAGTAAAGCTGAGGAAACACTGAAAACATCTGAAGAATCAGGTTCTGACACCGATTCTGAAGCCTCTAGTGTTTCCTCTTCTGAAAAAGATCATTCCGGTTCAAGGGAAGAATCACATAAAAGAAGTACACAAAGTAAACCAACTCTAAACAGAACAATGATTCTAATTCAGAGGGTGAATTACCTAACAGATCCAAAAAGAATAAAAAGTGTCTAAAACAGAAAAAGGTTATCTTAAGTCAAAAACTGTCATGAAAGCCTTATAGTTACTTGGAGCATGATACAGTTCCAAAACTGCCAAGGAGGGCATTGAACAACACATTCGTAAGTTAAAAGCATGGTTTTCATCATTGTCTATAACTGATAAGGGAGACCAGAGTTTTATAATTCAGTGGTCTGAGGATGATCCACGTGTCAGTTGGTCTAGGGTACCTAAAGAGGAGAGAAATAAACCAGTTAGATTAGGTTTCTCGAAAAGGAATTTGGTGAGGAGCAGTTAGGTGTGCCACTTACAAAATGAAGTGTAGTGTTGATCAAAGTCCATGGGATTTTTATTGTAAGCTAAAAGATGTATACCTTGGAGTAGAGGATGATACTGACAATGATACAGATAATTTCAAAGACGTGTATTATTGTGGTGTAACACAGGTGCCACCTCCCAGCAGGCTACTACCCCTGCCCACTGCCCTGAATGCAGGTTGAGGGGCCTGGGTTCAGATTTAGCTAACACAAGGGGCTCAGGATCAATAAGAATGCTATTATCCCTGTGCCTACACCCAGAGAATTCTTTAAGTGGGTTACATGTTAAGCTAGCACAACCCTCTTGGAAGCTGTACCTACCCTCAGCCCACCCAGTGATCCCACACATAGAGAAGCATGAACCTCTTTACTTGAAATTCAATGACACATTTTATGGTTAGTGTTAATAATATGCTCACAGTGACCACATTTACCAACAGGGTTCTGGCTTCTGGTGTATACACCCTGTGCACCTGCAATAAAAGGGTTTCAGAAACAACACTGTACCTTTCAGTTATTTGCATCAACCCAGCATTCAGTAATAGTATGCTCAGAGGCCCATATAATATTCAGACAACTAACTGATTTATTAGGGGAAGTGAACAAGAGGTGGGAAAGCAAATCAATAGTTATCTTCAAGCAATTATTAGGCTATTGTATTAAATGGACATTTAGATACATTTGACCCACTGGATAGTTTAGTTATAGCTGCTGGGTACCCAGAGTTTTATTAGGTGCAGGCCTTAAACGTTGCTGCGGGATGGCCAACGTTGCAGCTGGTTTGGGCCCTTAAACAAATAAATGAGCATTCTTTTCCCTTTAGCAGTTGCAAAATTCACAAACACTTTAAACCCAAGGAAAAATTGTAATCCTCAAGCCCAATGGCCTGCAAAAACAGTTTTAATCACAGCGAGAACTTGATAAACAAATCAGATGATCAAGCACTTTTATTTTGTGCTGCAGGGTTAAACCCAGGGCTTCTGTTAACTCTATTTTGGGAATATTTGACTTCCAAAAACAAGGCAAAAACTTTCAAAACAAAGAGGGAGGAAGTCATTGACTTCCACATGTAAAACCAAAAATTAGGTAACTTCCAAAATTGTAGGCTTGGAAGTCAGAAATTAAGGATTCTTCTGAAAGAAATTGTATTTTAGTATTAAAATATTACATTAACAGCCATAAGTTTGTCCTTCCTAGAATATTGACTTCCAAAGGTGGGATTCTAGGAGTATTTTGACTTCCCAAAAATTGGAATAACTTCCAGATTTTGACTCCTGGAAGTTTTAGACTTCCACTGAAAATATATTAACTGAACCCCTGGTTAAACTCTGTTGTACAAGTTTCTCAAAAAGGAACTTGGTGAATGTCACACCAGAGGAGCAGTTAGGTGTGCCACTTATTGTGGAATTCATTGCTGGGTTACCTCCAGAAGGCACCATCTATTGAAGTATTTAAATGCCAGATTAAATCCTTTCTATTTATGCAGGCTTTTGGGGTCTGAGAGGATCTTTAAAGATTTAGAATGGGTTCAGTTGTTTTAATTATATGGGGATATACTATATAGGGGATACATGATGGGCAGTAGTGAGATAGGGAAATATTCTCACTCCTGCAGAGTGAAACTCTGTGTTCTCACAGGTGCCGAAGGCACGAGTGAGAATGCACAGCTCACTCTGCAGGAGTGAGAATATTTCCCATGTCTCACGATCTGCACATCATGTGTGCTATTTATACAAATGGGGTGAGAGCGTATGAAGGGTCATGTTTTGCTGTATCTTTTTCCCCTGTATCTATGTGCTTTTCTTTTTTTTTTTGAGTTTTAGTCTTTAGTAACTAATTTTTAGTAGGCAGGTGTGTTTTTTAGGAGTACTGGGAAGTTAAGTGATTTGTTCAGATTTACACAGTATGCAAGTGGAGGCTGTGAGAATCAAACCTAGGTCTGGTCTGCTGACTGTATCAAGCTTGTTCAGAGCTCATTACTCCAAGGTCTAGGTTATACTGAAAGCAGTGTTTGTCTGTGGTCTGAGAGTGTGGGAGTGTTTCTTAATGGGCTGTGATTGTTAGAAGCACTGTGGAACACAGGTGATTGTGTTTGGCTGTGCTAATTGTGTTAGTTGCAGCTTGCAGTGAGAAAGAAACTGCTTTAGTTTCATTTGAAGTCAGGTTGCTTTTATGTTGAAGGCAACACAGAAATGGGCTAAGAGTGTTGACCACTTTGGAACACAGGTAAGTGTGGTTTGCTATGCTATTTGTGTTATTTGCAGCTTGCAGTGAGAAAGAAACTGCTTTGTAAATGAGTTTCATTTGAAGCTGAGGTTACCACAGAAATGAGTTAGAAGTTTGGAAACTTTGGAGCACAGGTAAGTGTGTTTTCTATGCTATATGTGTTAGTTGCAGCTTGCAGTGAGAAAGAAACTGCTTTGTAAATGAGTTTCATTTGAATTTAGGTTTTTGAAGCTGAGTTTACAACAGAAATGGGTTAGGAGTTTTGGAAACTTTGGAACACAGGTAAGTGTGTTTTCAATGCTATATGTGTTAGTTGCAGCTTGCAGTGAAAGAAACTGCTTTGTAAATGAGTTTCATTTGAATTTAGGTTTTGAAGCTGAGTTTACCACAGAAATGGGTTAGGAGTTTGGAACACAGGTAAGTGTGTTTTTCTATGCTATATGTGTTAGTTGCAGCTTGCAGTGAGAAAGAAACTGCTTTGTAAATGTTTCATTTGAATTCAGGTTGCTTTTATGCTGAGATTAGCACAGAAATGGCATAGGAGTGTTGGAAACTTTGGGATACAGGTAAGTGTTTTGCAATGCTAACTGAGTGATTTGCAGGCTTCAATGAGACACACAAACTGATTTTTGAAGCACTTTCATCTGGAATGCTAGCTTGAGTGAATGAGTGAGTCACATCAGCAGAATATCTCACTCCACTGATGTCATCAGCATTTATCTCACCTGCAGGATATATCTCACTCCACTGATGTCATCAGCATTTATCTCACCGCAGTGAGCATTTATTTCACTGCAGTGAGAATATCTCAATTTATTGCACTGGAATAGCTCTCACCCCCATTGTATAAATATATATATATATGTTTTATCTATATTTTCCTGTTCTGTTATTTATGTATTTGTAATGCCTTTGTAAGGGCATCCTGAGCCTTCGGGGAAGGGTGCCCCAAATAACTAAAATCTACTACTACTACTACTACTCACCGAACCAAGAATCTTAGGATCTGGGCTGATTTCCAGGCTGACTCCCCTCGAGGTAGGATTTGGCTCTCTGGCATGTGGCTGCAGGCACAGGACTTCATCCTTTCTGGCAAGGACCAGGATGCAGGGACCAGGGCCAGCACAACTCAACCCCACATCAAGGCCTAGCCCCAAGGGTGGCTGCAATCCACGATGATCTTTGTCGCAGTTGACTCCCCACACTGGTCTTCTAGCAGCTTTGGTTGAACAGGCAGCAACAGTCTTTTAAGCAAATTGTTTGGCTTCACAGGTTTAACTTCTGGTACAGTTCTGGCATATTATAGGTCGCATAGTTTACTCACTTGCAAGTTGCAGTCCTGAACAGGTAAGCTGGTAATACAGAAATCCAGGTCTCCCTCTTTTGGCAACAGAGTTGGAGACAATTTCTGGTGATCCCAGGCTTTAGGATTAGGCATAGTCTCTGAGGCAAAACAGGTCTCTCACCGAGATGCAGACTGGGGATCTTACAGACGCTCTGACCCCACTTCAGTCTGGAATTTCAGCTCTGGGGGAAATTGCTTCTTTGCTCCAACTGGAGGTTTTAGATTAATCTGCAGGCTTGGCAGTCCCAATAACTAAGACAGTAGTTTAGGTCTAGAAGAGGTTTAGCAGGCCTCTCCCCAAATTCCTCAAGCCACTCATAGAGTCTTCTAACCCTTTGGAAGCTCTCGCTGGACTGACTCTAGTTCAACTGTCCCTCTCTCTGAAGGAAAACAAATTCTGTTTTCCAATTGGCTGCTCTGGCTGTTAATCTTAGTTTAAGTCTTTTAACTGGCTAGAATTTGGGTGCCAGGAATTGTCCCTGCTTTTTCCTACAAATGTCTTTGGCACTGTCCCAAGAGTCTCTGCACACAGTCCTGGCTCCCCACTGGCAGAAAGGCTGCAAAGATGGCTGCTGTTAACACAGTCCCCAAGCAGTTTATACAGTCCCCAGTTTCAAAGTTCTGGTGCAGCCAGTGAAATCACTTTTATTTAATCAAAGCCTCACAGTTTGGTAGCCCCTTCAGTGCCCTGTAAAGCGATCACATCATAAAACATTTATTTACAATACTTTCCTTGTCACTGCTGCTGATATCTAATAATAATAATAATAAAAAAAATAATAATAAAAAAATGTAGTTGTTATAGCACCTTTCATATTTCAAAGCGCTTTACAATCAAAGTAAAAACAGTATACAATAAAATACAATAAAATCAAGAAAATACAGAATAGGTTTTCCTCCCACAAAAAAGTCTTAAGAGCCCACTTAAAACACCCCACCGTCCTGCGCTCCCTAAGCTGATGTGGCAGAGAATTCCAGAGGGTAGGTGACACAAACCCAAAGGCACGTGCACCTGATGATTTTAAGCTTACCCTCAGAATCTCTAGCAACCCCTCGTCAGCTGAGCAGAGCTGTCGCAGAGGGGTATAGGGCACCAGGAGCTCTTTCAAGTAATCAGGACCCTGTCCATGTAGGGCTTTGTAAGTCAATAGACCTACCTTAAAGATGGTCCACCACTGAATAGGCAGCCAGTGCCGACCGTGCAGCACAGGGGTAATATGAGTTCCTCTTGATACCCCAGTCAACAAATATGCTGCCGCATTCTGCACTAGCTGCAGGCAGTGGATATCAACCCCAGGAAGCCCTAAGTAGAGGGAGTTAAAGTAATCAAGGCACGATGTCACAAAGGCATGGGCCAAAACAGGAAGGTCGCTGGGCGAAACAAGGTGCCTAATCCTAGCAGTATTCCTAAAATGACAAAAGGCCAGCTTGACGACTGCCGACACCTGATGACGAAGTGTCAGACCATCGTCAAGCACCACTCCTAGGCTACGCACCCGTTCAGAGGTGAGAATCTGGGCCCCTCCCAAAATTAAACTGGAGGGAAGTCCAGTTCCCAACCCCTCTGTCCTGTGACCTGGGTCCACAACCAGAACCTCGATCTTTCCTGGGTTCAACTTTAAACCGCTGGTACTCATCCAGTCTTGGATTTCTGTGAGACAGCTGTTCAGTACTGAGATAGCACTAACCTGGTCAGGGGCAAAAGACAGGTAGAGCTGGGTATCATCAACATAGTAGTGAAACCTCAGCCCATACCATCTTACAATGTCTTCGAGGGGCAGCATATATACTGCGAATAACATGGGGGACAGCACCGAACCCTGGGGTACCCCGCAAACCAGACAGAAAGCCCCTGAAGAAAAAATACCTGAGACAACTGTCTGCGATCTACCACTGAGAAAAGATGTAAATCATCTGAGAACGACAGCCCACAGATGAACCTCAGACGTTCAAGCAGAACTCCATGATTCACAGTATCAAAAGCTGATGATAAATCAAGAAGAACCAAGATGGAACAGTATCTCTGATCTCTCGCCATCAGGAGATCATTGAGCACCCAAACCAGAGCAGTCTCAGTACTATGTCTCTTACGAAAACCTGATTGGAGAGGTTTGTATAAATTATGGATGGTTAAATTGTTATCCAATTGAGTCACCACAACTTTCTCAATAACCTTCCCCACAAAAGGGAGGTTAAAGATAGGCCTGTAGTTTGCTAGGTTATCTGGGTCTAAAGAAGCTTTCTTCAGGAGGAGTCTCACCACCCCCATTTTCAGGGACCTAGGAAACTCACCCAAGTCCAGAGAGCACCAGACAATCTGAGCTAAGACTGGGCCAATGATGTCAATAGAACCCAAAATTAGGGAGATGGGGCCAGGGTCTAAACTGCAGCAAGTGGGACACATCGCCTGGACAATCCTCATAATATCCATGAACTCCAGCAGCTCAAAGGTACTCCAGAAAACTCCAGGCTCTGTGACATAGCACCGATCAACAGCAACACCCATAGAGTGGAGTTGGAGGCATTCATGCCTGATGTCTGCCACCTTATTCATAAAGAAGTGAGCAATCTCATCACGATCCTTTTGTGAAAATACCTGATGGAACTGCTGACAAACTGGGTTGCACAGTCTGTCAACAGTCCTGAAGACTTGGGCCGGTCGGTTCCATGAGACAGCTATTTCCCTGGACAGGAATTCTGCCTTCTTACAGGAGATTTCTGTTTGATAGAGTTTATAATGCTCTAGCAAAATAAGGTGGTCAGCATCTAAGGCTGTCCTCCGCCAATGATGTTCCAACCTACGCCCCTGTTTCCGCAACTCCCTTAGAGTCCCATCAAACCAAGGGGCCCCAGGGTGACGCGCAAGGGGGCTAACACGAACAGGAGCAATTAGATCAAGAGCTGTAGAGATGGCCCTATTATAGGCCACAACTAACTGCTCAGGATCCATGCTAGTTTCATCAAATGATGAGAGGTCAATTACCGCCATCAGGTCATCAGGGACCACTTCCCGCAAAGAGCAGTAACTGACCATCTCCATGGGGGCCAACCTACCCAAGGGGGCCAAAAAATGGAACCCAACAGAGTAGTGCTCGGACCAACCGACTGGTTCTACCACCAAGTCAGAGGCCTCGATCCCCAGGAGGAAGACCAGATCCAGAGAGTGACCACCCTTGTGAGTAGCTGAGGAAACAACCTGTGTGAAGCCCAAAGATATCATTGACTGGAAGAAGCGTTGACCAAAAAGAGAAGATTTGTTGTCGACCCAGGCATTGAAGTCACCCAGAACCATCAATCTGGGTGACTCCAATGACATGTCATTGATGAAATCTATTACTTCCTGCAGGAAAAGCTTCTCATCACCTGGTGGATGATAGATGAGAGCTATCCTGCACCCCACACCAGCCACCATGGTGCACTCAAATGACCTAGCCTCCTCTACTGGAACATTAGTTAGGCCCAATTCAGTCTTGAAACAGACCGCAACCCCCCCCCCCGTGGTCCAATCTCGGGCTATGTAAAACTGTGTACCCAGCTGGAACAGCTGCCTCTAAAATAGGGACAGCATTTCCATCCAGCCAGGTCTCAGTAATGCAAACCAGATCTGCCCTTGCAACAAAATCTGCAATAAGGCCAGTCTTGTTGCAGACAGATCTGCATTGCATAACAGCTCCCGAGTTGGACAAGGTTGGTGAACTGTCCCAACTACTTGCCCTCCAGAAATGGAGGTGCCCTTGGGTATGGGAACCAGAATAGGATTACCACGTTCCAGATACCATTTCTCCCCAGGGTGTCTTCTGGGCCTAACCACCTCTAAGGGAGAGCACCATTCATTCGGACACTGCTGTCCACAACCTCCCAACCACCCCCGACTCCCTCTCCTGCGAGTAATACCCAGCGCTCGACAGCGTTAATAGACAAAGGCAGGCGTGGGGGAGAAGAAAATGGGCAGAGGGCATGGATAGCGGAGGCCGAATAGTGCCTATTATTGTTCATTTAATATTAATTATCCCCGAAAATGACCCTGATCCTAGCGCTTCTCTGCACTCCTTATTTATATCAAAAAGAAGCCTCTCAGTGGCCTTGCTCTGGTGCCCTGTCCCCACTTTAGCCTTTAATGTGACCAAGACTGAAAAGGAGCCATACTGTACGTATGAACACAAACTGCAGTCAGAAAAGAAATGCACCTTCTGTGCATGTGCAAGCACCAGCCAGTTGGGGAAAATGCTGGTGGCTCATGATCTTGCTCCTTAAGCCCCAATATGGGCAAAATTAACACAGTAGCTGATGGGGGGCCCCTGAGCATACATAAAGGACTCGGGGCAGGTGGCGAAGAATCAAGGAACAACACAGGACACCAGTGGCAGACGGGAGAAATGGGAGGCATTGAGGTAAACCCTCATAGGGGGTTATACTGGTTTACCTTCTTCAGTTAAAATACAATTGGCAGTGGCATTTAATAAGAAATGTACAAATGTACACTGGAGTGTAGAAGAGGCTGATCAGATATGGGACTCTGGACAAGGTGATGATGCTCCTACACTGAAAAGAGAAGTTCCACCTCCAGGGCAAAAGTGTCTGGAGTCACTACCTCAGATACTGTAGATATTTATTTAGCTTTTGTTTACCGGGTAAGTACACTAGACAAGTATTATGCCTATTTTCAGGAACGACCCGGGAGAGTACAACATGAGGAACAATAGTCAAGGAGACATAGCAAAGAGAGTACAGTTTTTTGTCACAGTAAACAAACATGTGGGAAATACATCATTTGACACTAGGGGAAACATACAGTAGTAAGCACATTTCAGATTATACACTCTAGACTAGCTAGTTCAACTGACAGATATATACAGGTCATCATACATAGGAGTGGAGCATAGCTCAAGGACTGGATTGGTCATAATATAACTTATAACATTGTGATATACACCCCCTAGGCTAGTTGGATCACGGACAGGTATATACAGCTCATCACATTTTTCTAAATATGCACATGTTAGACAGAAACAGAAACACTTGGTAGTACAAGTTTCTACCAAGTGGCCAAGGTGCAATATGTCATGGTTGACCTATGACCATGGAGCAATAATGGGTGTAAAAATGCCCAAGGCTTTTTAGACAGGAGTAGTCAGAAGTCATTGATACAGTGGGGAAAATATCTCCAGGAATTCAATGGAGACACCCTGGGGAGGTTCAGACAAAACAATTTGACACTTTACTCTAGGGAGGTTTGGGGCAGTCACACTCTGATGCTAGTTTTAGGAAACCCCACAGGGAATTTCGAAAACTCAGATAGGAGGG
Organism: Neoceratodus forsteri; assembly: GCA_016271365.2. NCBI lineage: Eukaryota > Metazoa > Chordata > Ceratodontiformes > Ceratodontidae > Neoceratodus > Neoceratodus forsteri. The sequence goes on from JADMNL010000040.1 coordinate 2,702,438, forward strand.
GGCAGCTCGGATATCCACAGGCAACGAATTCCAGAGTCTGGGCGCACTTATGGCAAAGTCCCGATCCCCCATGAGGGTCCAGGTAGGAGGGACTTTGAGCATCCCTGATGTGAGAGACCTAAGTTGGTAGGGGGTTGGATTCAGCTTAGGCAGAAGCCAGGCCAGCCCCTGGGGGGGTGCTAGTTCTGATCACTTTCCCAGAGAGGCATCCCAAACCAAAATCAAGGTATCTAGCTGGTGAGAGCCAGCAGAGTTTCTCATATAGCTCACAATGGTGAGTGAGTCGGGGGCAGTCAAGGCAAAGCGACAAATGTTATTGTAAGCAGTATACCACCGGGTGAGATGTGTCTTTGGAGGAGCGAGCAAATAGGTGCAGCCCATAGCTGAGGAGGGAAGGAGCACCCTTCACGCTGGGGGCAAGCCTGGCTGCTGATGTAAGGTTAAACTTGGCCCTACCGGCCGGACCCAGTTGCAGTTGCCGCCCTGCAGATGTTAAGGATATGATTACCCATGTCAAGTTGGGGTCAAGAGTGTAACCCCCAGATATTTGATGGATCTCACTATGGTGAGGTCCAGCTGCGCTGATGATGTGCAAGGCCGATGAGGCTTTGATTTTAGTCATTGAGCCAAAGAGCATAGCCTGTGTCTTTTCAGGTGCAGGACCAGCTTGTGACTAGTAACCCATGACAATACCCTGTTAAAGTCATTGGTCAGGTTCTGGTTTAGGGTAGTGGCATTCTTGGAGTGAGCCAGGATTACCAGATCATCTGCATACATGGTGGCACTACAGCTGGTAGTAACCATGGGTAGTTGATTGATGAAGAGGGAGAAGAGGACGGGACCCAGTACCGAGCCTTGAGGCACTCCGGAGGTCACTGGTAGGGGCTCGAAGAGGACTTTATTGAAGCAGGTACACTGCTTTCTGCCATGTAGATAACCCATTAGCCATTTCATGGCATGGGGGGAGAGGCCAAGTGACCACAACTGTGCACCAAGCAGTTTGTGGACAACAAGGTCAAAGGCTTTGGACAGGTCGATAAATATTGCCAGAGAGTTTGCCCTGGTCCATGGCTGTCTGGATACTTGATGTAACCGAGATTAAGGCTGTGGTGGTGCTGTGTCCCTTATGAAAGCCGTGCTGGGCTGGGGACAGAAGTTCATGAGAGTGGATATATTCTGAAAGCTGCTCAGCCACTACCTTTTCAAGGAGCTTGCTAAGGGTTGGGAGAATGGCAATCGGTCGATAATTGTCAGGTAGTTTGGGATTTCCTTGCTTCAGTACAGGGACAATCCTCGCCTCTTTCCAGATGCCTGGGATTGTCCCCAGACCAAGGGATAGGTTGAAGATAAAGGCTACTGATGAGGCAATGTGTGCAGCACCAAGCTTAAGGAGTTTAGGCTTCAGGTTGTCTAGGCCAGGACTGGAGTACTGGGAGAGGCCAGCTAGGCATTTCTGCAAGTCCTGAACTGATACAGCCCTGAGGTGGAACATTTGACGAGGAGGGTGACCTCCAGCAGAGTGGAGGGAAGGGGGTGGGACAGAGCCTCATCAGGTGAGAAGAGGGTTGTGAAGGCAGAGAGGTCAGAGAAGTGATTATTTAGGGAGTTAGCAATAGTATGGGGATTATTGCAGGAGACTCCATTTATGACCGTGTTCGTAACCCCCAGATGGGAGGATCCGCTGACAAGGGATTTAATATCTCTCCAGAACCTCCTGGGATTACTGGCAGAGCTTAGTAGGGTGGACTTGCAGAAGTCACTCTTTGCTGCCCTGATGGCCTTTTTGCACTTGTTCCTGAGGTGTCTGTACCTTTGAATAATCATGGGATCACTGGTACCTTTGGAACGAGCCCAACACTTATCTCTCTCCCGTATCTGGGCTAGGAGATTCCCATTTAACCAGAGGGTAGCGGACCCCCTCACTGACCTTGGGAGCATGCTTGTCTTGCAAGACCCCAAAGGTGGAGAGGAAATAAGAGGTTGCTGCCGAGGAGTCAGTGGCACCATACACCCCAGACCAGTCAGTAACTCTTAGGTCTTCCAGGAACTCCTCAGTATCAAATCTAGAGTAGTTTCTGACATGCATAATTTTGTGTGGAATTTTGGAGGTGGGAATTTTCCATACACAGAAAACCGGTGAGCGGTCAGAGATGGAGTCAGATAATGTACCCGCTGAGGAGATCCTGTCAGGATGGTTAGACATGATCCAGTCCAGTAAGGTGCTGGAAGATCCATTTGCTGTCCGCCTAGTTAGTTCCTGGATGAGCTGGGTCAGGGCAGGGTTAGCAAGCAGTGGCTCAAACTGCTTAACATTACCACTATCCCAGTTAAGGTTTACATCCTCCAGGATTATGAGTTCATTATCCCCGACTCTGGGACCAATTTTGTCCATGAGGTGAGTTAATCCAGGTAGCCCACCTCTTGGAGGATTATAGGTGCACACCAGGTGCAGTTTCTTTGCTTCCCCAAGTAGCAGTAGCACATGTAGCATATGGAAGGAGATGATTTACCTGCTTCTAAAAAGTTAAAAAGAAAAGAAAAGAAAAGTAAAAGAATAACAAGACTCCACAGGAGAAACCTGTGGAGCAGTCAAAACCTATACAAGACCTAGGTGTGGTTCAACAACCTTGTCCTAATCAACAGCCTTGCCAAAATCAGCAGCAGTATCAAAACCCTCAGTAATACCAAAACCAGGGTTTCTCTTATGCAGGATACAACTGCAGTAGAGGCCCATTCACAGAAGAGAGAGTCATAAAAGAGCTAAAAAAACTGAAAATAGACAAGGCAATGGGACTGGATGGAATTCACCCCAGAATACTAAAAGAGCTCAGAAACGAGCTGGTAACACCCCCTGGAAGAATTATTCAATAAATCACTGCAGACAGGGGTGGTCCTGACGGATTGGAGAATAGCAAATGTTGTCCCTGTCCACAAGAGTGGAAGTAGGAAGGAGGTGGGAAATTATAGGCCGGTCAGCCTAACCTCAGTGGTGGGGAACGTGATAGTGGCATTGCTAAAGGAAATAATTGCAGAATTCATGGAATCCAGTGGACAGCAGGATTCAAAGGAGCATGGATTCACAGCAGGTAGGTTCTGCCAGACAAACCTGATAGAATTCTTCAATTGGGTAACCAGAGTGGTATACCAGGGTGGTAGATGTGGCCTACCTTGACTTTAGTAAGGCCTTCGACTCCATTCCACATAGAAGGCTAATAAACAAGCTGAGCAGGCTAGGAGTGGGATACAGGGTAGTGAACTGGGTTAGAAATGGGAGAACTTGGCTAAGTGGGAAAACACAAAGGGTGGTAGGTAGTGAACAGAGCTAAATACATGGAGAGGGAGGTGACACGCGGGGTGCCCCAGGGATCAGTGCTGGGGCCAGTTCTCTAAAATGTCTTCATATGCAACATTGTGGAGGGGATGGAGGGGAAAGTGTGTCTGTTTGCAGATGACACAAAGATATGCAATGGGGTAGATACACCAGAAGGGTGGAAAGGATGAGAAGAGACCTGGGTGAGCTAGAAGAGTGGTCAAGGGTGTGGCAGCTGAAATTTAATGCTAAAAAGTGCAAAGTTTTGCACTTGGGACACAGAAATCCCGGGGAAAAGTATTCAGTGGGTGGGGGGCATGCTGGCAACCACCAAGCAGAAAATGGATTTGGGAGTGATTATAACAGATGACTTAAAGGTGGCCAGACAGTGTAAGAAAGTGGTAAGGAAGGCCAGCTGTATGTTAGGGTACATAGGGAGGGGTATCTCCAGCAGAAAATGGGACTTTACAGATTACTGGTGAGGCCTTATCTGGAATACTGCATACAGTTCTGGAGGCTGCACTTCAGAAAGGACATAGACAGAATTGAGGTAGTACAAAGAAGAGCTACAAAGATGGTGCAGGGACTGCACCAAAGGACATATGAGGAAAGGCTAGCAGACCTAGACATGTATTCATTGTAGAAGAGAAGGGAAAGGGGGAGGATATGATAGAGACTTTTAAATACTTCAAGGGTTTAAATAGGGCACGGGGGGGCTCTTTCAGAAAAAAGAATGCTCAAAATCAATGGGCCCATGATATGAGGCTGGAGGGAGATAGAATCAGGGGTAATTTGAGGAAGGGCTTCTTCACTGAAAGAGTGGTGGATGCCTGAAACTGTCTCCCCAAGGAAGTGCTTGGGGTGCAAACAATGAAGGCTTTCAAAAATGCGTGGGATAGGCATAGGGGAAACCTAGTGAATGCACAGAAAGGGTAGTCAAGGGACACTTGGGGGTAGGGAATAGGAAAATAGGAAATACGGGCAGACCAGATGGGCCTGACGGTCCTCAACTGCCACCAAATTCTATGTACCTATGTAGAGGATATGACAGGGGGCAAAATTATTTTAGAGGTGCTAGAGGTAATTTCAGAGGGTGCCAGTATCATAACAATGATCAGCAAGGTTATAGGGCACCCCAGAGCAGATATAGGTCTGGTTCTTCAAGTCTAGAAAAAATGATTAAGAAGTCACAAGATGAAATGGGACAGAAAATGGAAAAACAAATGGGGGACTTAAAAGTGTTTTTTTCAAAGTAATTTGCTACGTACTCCTCAGTTGCCTCCTGCTTCTCTTTCTCCTGTGCAAACTTCTTCAATAGCTCACAGTACAGGTGCATCCAGTAATCCATCTAACTGACTAGTAAATTATGTTACCTCTGCTGCTGCCCAAGTAAATGAAACTGTAATTGTTGAAAATAGTAAGGAAATGGTAACGAAACTTGAAGATGAATGCATGACAAATATAAATGCTATCTCTGAGTCTGACCTTTCTCAAGAGGTGTCCAGAGCTGGTATATAAAAAGTATGCCATGTCACAGTGAAACTGCTTTGTTGCCAGGGATAAAAAAAAAACAAATTCTACCTAGGCAACCTAATTCTGAAAGGAAAAGCAGAAAGGTGTTTAGTTTGACATAAACGTTGAGAACAATTTGGAATGTGAAGCTTTGTTAGCTTCAGGTGCAGAAGTGACCATCACATCTAAAAACTCCTTTGCCAAACTGACTGATGCCTTAGGTAACTCAAAAGTACTGAAAATACTTCTGATGACTTGAAAATACATTGTATAGTAAACTATGCAACAGAATTATTTATTCTGTGACAGCTCATTCTGTATATATATATATATATATGTATTTAGACAAGATATTTTAGATGTATATATTTATATATTGGCTTCTGTTTGCATGATGAACTGCTGTTTGTTACTAGCTATGTGTAGATGAAATTGATGACACCTGTTTTAGATGTAAGTGTCTTGATGGCATCAGTTCTTGAGGACTATAAAAGAGGGTCTTTGGCAGTGTACATTTAACCCTGGAAAACACAGAGACATAGAATCTGTCAGCAGATAAAGAACACTTGGCCCACCCAATCTGACCATGTTTCCCTACCTACAGAATTACCATAGACCCTATTTAATTGTCAGCTCTTTTTTCCTCCCCCCATTTCTTTCCACTAAGCTTCCCTCATGCATATCTTATGCATTCTTAAATCTCATCACTGTATTCACCCTACCATCTCGGCTGGTAGACTATTACACGAACCCTTTCTGTGATGAAGTACTTACTCGTGTCCCTCCTGAACCTGTCCCCCCAGCTTCATATCATGTCCCCTTCTTCTTATACATCTTTTCTTCTGAAAAATACTTCTTTCCTCTATCTTATTCTCCTCATAAGGTATTTAGAGGTTTATATCATACCTCCCTCTCCCTTCTCTCTTTTGTAGTGTACATATTGAGTTCCCTCTATCTTTCCTTGTAGGGCTTATGATGCAGACCCCTCAACACTTTAGTTGTTCTCCTCTGGACTGCTTCCACTCTGCCTATATATTTCTGTAGATGTAGCCTCCAGAACTGTTCACAGTACTCTAAGTGAGGTCTTACCAATGATCTGTACAAAGGCAACACTAACTCCCTCCTTCTGCTGGTGATACCTCTTCCTCTGCAACCCAGCATCCTACTAGCCTTCCCAACTACTTTGTCACATTGTCTGACCACCTTTAGGTCCTCAGAGATAATTACCCCCCAGTCTCTCTCTCTTGTTTGGTAGTCATTAATAATACATTATCCATTCTGTACTCTACCCTTGGGTTTCTGTGCCCCAAATGCATTATTTTATACTTTTTCACATTAAAACCCAGCTGCCATACTCTTGACCACTCCTCAAGTGTTCTTAGGTATCTGCTCATCCTTTCCACCCCACCTGGAGTATCCACTCTATTGCAGATTTTGTTGTCATCCTTAAATTGGTATGTCTTTCCCTCCAGATCCTCTGCAGTGTGACATAAAAATATTAAAGAGGACCGGTCCCAGCACCGAACCCTGAGGCACCCTGCTGGTCACCCTCCCCTCCCTTGAGTGAACTCTATTTACTACCACCCTCTGCTGCCTATCCCCCAACCATTTTTTTATCCTGTTTATCACCTTTTGACCCACTCCTAGGTTACTCATCTTGCTTAAAATTCTTCAGTGTAGAACTAAGTCAAATTCCTTACTAAAGTCTAGGTAGGCCACATCCACTGCTCCATCTTGATCTAATTCTGTGGTCACCCAATCAAAGAAATTTATCAGATTTGTTAGACACGGCCTCCCACCCATGAATCCATGCTGCCTCAGGTCTTGTAACCCATTTGATTCAAGATACTCCACTATCATCTTAGGTTCTTGGGACAAAAGAAGGCAATGAATGCCCATCAAGATTGTCCCCCACATATGTGGGATAATCAAACCAAGCTGACAAACTGGGTTGCACAGTATTGAAAGAGAGTCAGAGGTGAAGAAACAGAGGTAGTAAAAACAGAAAATGCATATAGATAAAGCAACAACGTCTGAAAGAGGCCTGGGTATAATTATCTATACCTCATTACATTTTAAGGAACAGTGTACTGCTGCAGTATCAAAGTCAAATAAGGTGAGGTTGCCATCAAATGCAACATCAGGAATAGAAACACACAAGTAATCATGTCATTATATAACTCATATGTAGCACCACATTTGGACTACTGCAGTCAACTGTGGTGTTCTTATGGAAAAACAGAAATCAATAATGGTAGCGAGAGTGCAGCAATGTGCCACCAAAATCTTAACAGAATATAAAGATTGCTCATACACTGAGAGATTAACTGACCTAAGACTGTACTCCTTAGACGATTGTAGGAAGAGAGGTGGTCTGCTCATATTCTGTTGTACTACTTTTGATCTAAGATTCTTTTAAAGCTAGTCAAATCTGGTAAATCAATAATGCTTTTGGGGTGTCTACTGCATACTTCAGTCACTCTGACTGTATAGAAATTGTCTTGTTTGTTTGTAGAAACAAATGGTGTTTGAAGTTTTTGTTGATGAGACCTTAGATTATTATGTGTAGTACTGAATTCAGTATATTACATAGTGACGTTAAATCAGGGGATTTAATTTATATAATAATAATAGGTCCCCGTGCTGTCTCCTAGCTTGTAAAGAATGAAGACCAGTTATTTTTAGCCTGTCCATATATGCTAAATGCCTAATGGATATAATTAGCTTAGTTAGTGTTCTTTGGATCCTTTCTATCTGATAGATATCTTTCTGGATATAAGGTGGCCATGTTGGTGAGGCATAATCAAGTATGTGTCAAATACAGCTTTTATACAAAGTAGTAAGGAGATGCATATTTCTGCAGGTAAAGCTGCTATCTTCAGCAGTCCTTCTTTAGCTGTGATTCCATTAACTTTCCCACCACTGATGTGAGGCTGACTGGTCTATTATTGCCACCCTTCTCTCTGCTACAACTTTTATGAAGTGGGACTGCATCTTCCTTCCTCCAGTCCTCTGGAACCACACCTGTTTAGAGTTAGCAGTTGAAAAGCACTATCAAAGGTGCAGCCAGTACCTCCCATAGCTCCCTTAATGCCCTACGGTACACCCCATCTGGTTCCACTGCCTTATCCACCTTCAAATTAGCAAGTCCCTCTAGGACTCTCTCCTCTGAAAAAGTACTAGTGTCCAGCACTCTGTCTACAGAGATCCTATTACTTTTTTGTGGCCCATCCCTTTCTCCCTCCACTGTGAACACTAAACAAAATAATATTTGTTCAGGATGTCTGCCTTTTCCTGATGCCCCTCTGCACTATCCCCCTCATCCTTTCTTAACCTTACAATCCCTCCCCTGGTCTTCCTTTTTTCACTTAAATACCTAAAAAACGTCTTGTCCCCTTTCGTTACCTCTTGAGCTAATTTCTCTTCAGTTTGTGACTTTTCTCTCCTTACTGCTTTCCCTGCTTCTTTCTGTTTCTCCTAGTACACTTATCTATCATCCTCCCTCTGAGTTTCCTTACATCTTCTGAATGCACTTTTTTAGTCCTAACCCTTTCAGCTATCTCATTTATACAATATAAACCTTCATCTGAATATAGCAGCGTGGGTTAACTCATGGTTGAGTGGTAGGAGACAGAGAGTAAGTGTCGCTGAGCATTATTCATCCTAGGCAGAGGTTACGAGTGGGGTACCCCAGGGATCAGTACTAGGCCCAACCCTCTTTAGTTTATATATAGCATCACTATGAACAACAGATGGTTTTGAGGCTTGTAAGTTTGCAGATGATGTGAAGGTTGGTAAAATTGTGGATAGTGAGGAATCTACAAAGGAATTTCAGCAAGAAAGAAATAAATAATATTGCATTATGGAACATGGAACACAAATTGCCATTTAACACTGAAAAGTCTAGGGAGCAGGAACAAGAGGGCAGTATATTACACGTATAAAAATAAATTGGTAGAAACAGAAAACGAATGTGACCTGGGGGTTATTACTACTAACAGGATGTCACATGAAGCACAGTGCAAGGAGGCAGTTAATAGATGTAATGAGATCATGAGCTGTGTACTCAAAAATATCAAGAGTAGAGACAGGGAGGTGCCCCTGTACAGGACACTGGCATGACCACACCTGGAGTACTGTGTACAGTTCTGGGCCTCAAGTATGAAGCAGAACATCAGGTTACTAGTGGGTGCCCAACGGAGGGTCACCAAAAAGGTTAGGAATCTGTCTCATTTATCTTATGAGGAGAGATTAAAGGAGTTGAACCTATGCTCACTTGAGTATAGAAGACTGAGGGGGACCTATGCTTGACTTACAGGGCAATGTACAACACGGACATCCTGGAATGTGCAGGGTTGGTTAAGAAACTTCCAGTATGAGATAACAGATTCCACTCATACCAGCTGAAAGACAATGTATATAGAACTGAAAAATTGGGGGCTTGGTTAAACCTGAGAGTGGTGAATACTTGGAACAAGCTTCCACTAGAGGTAGTGTCTAGTGAGACACTGAGGGCCTTGAAGGTATCACTGGATAAGTACATGGGAAACAAGAAAATCTGAACTTTTGGAATAATCGATGGTGAGTCTCATGGTCATATGGCTACTGACCCGTATACTGCTATGATCCTAAGATACTATGACCGCTTTCAAGAACCACAGCCATCTCTTTTTCCTTTTACTCTTACTCACCGTTTCATGCATAGGTTTGTTGCCTTCAGTATTCCTTTTATTTTTGCCCACTGTTCTTCCACCCCACCTATTTCTTACCCCCATGCCAGTTCATCCTTGAGGCATTCACCCATCTTTATAAAATCTGCCTTCCTGAAGTCCAGGACTCTCACCCTTGCGTGGTTCAATTCTGCAACCATTCTTATATTGAACCACACTGTACAGTGATCATTGGTCCTTAGGTGGTCTCTCACCATGATGTCTACAACTCTGTCCCTGTTGCTAAGTACTAGGTCTAGTATTCTCCCATTATGTGTGGGTTCACTGACTAGCTGTTTGAAGAATGCCTCTTGCAGTGAATCCAAGATGTCTCTACTTCTATTTAAAGCCACAGCTGGGATGCTCCAATCTACATTTGGGAGATTAAATTCCCCCACCAGCAGCACTTCCCCCTTTTCTTCCACCCTGCCAATGGCTTCTATCAGTACCTTATCTAACTCCTCACCCTGTGTTAGAGGTCTGTAGGTCACAGCAATGTGAATATTGGCTCTGTTCCCCTTTTCCAGAGTGATCCACAGTACCTCAGCCTCCCCCTGTAGTCCCTGTATCTCTGTCACTTTTATACTTTCCCTCACAGAAAGCACCAAACACCCTCCTTTCCTCCCCATCCTGACCTTCCTGAATAGAGTGTAGCCTGGTATGGACATGTCACAATCATGCTTTTCAGTGCATCATGTCTCATTAATGGTCATTATATCCAGATCAACTTCTGCCATTATGGTCTCTAGACCGGGAATCTTATTTCCTAGACTTCTAACATTTGCACACATGGCCTTCCAGATCTAGTTAGCACCCTGCTTTTTACCCCCTTTCCCTTTATTCCCCACACTAATTCTCCCCTTTCTTTTTAATGTTACAATTCCCCTCTCTCTCTCTCTCAGATGCTAACACTTTGCTTCTTTTATTAACTTGCAATATGGGAAAAGCACCTTTCAGGTGTAAAACACTGTTGGGTGGAGTTTGCATCTTTGCCAGGAGTTTTGTTTGCCTCCTTGGCTATTTTGCAACTTATCTATATGTATGCAAGTTTTTTTTTTTAAATAAAAGCTATATATATATATATAACATATCTGCTTTTGCAATGATCTGTGCTCAGTGTTGCTGGAAGCTAGTGTGAGAGTTTTGGATTGGCTTGAGATTTTCAACTCCACACACAGCCTTGCCCGGGGCAATTCCTGTTTGATTCCTGTAATTATTTCAGTTTTTTATGCCCAGGTTCCCACATACAACACAATCCCTATGGATCCTGTATTTAACTCACAGCCAGGACCAAGCACGGGTGCAGGAGGCACAGCTCCCTGCAGTATGCTAAAATACCTCATTGTGCATAAAGGGAACTCTAACCCACTGCTTTGTGAAGCTGCAACAGTAATAATGGCAGGGGTGCTAATAATTCGATTACCATACAACAAGCATTTAATCAGCTACAACGTATAGCTCCAAAAGCACACCTAGTATATTGGCAGCAAACTACGCTGCAAGCTTATTTGACAATGGGTTGTGTTCCACAAGGAACTATGTATTTTAAAGAATCCAGTTTTTGGTACAGATCATGATTCACTTATGGAATATTGGCAGGAAGCCCTATTAAAGGGAACTGCTTTACTATTTGAGGCAATTTTAAAGGGTTCAAAAAAACTGTAAAAAGTAATCCAAATAGAACTGGCAGAAAAAGAATGTATTTTTATATATTTTTCTGAATGGCCAGAACATGGTGCTTTAGCGAGAGACTTGCAGCAAGCACTAGAACACCAAAATATTAAGATCAAGGCTGCTAAACATAAGACATTCATTAGAGGCCAAGTGTACAGCTTGCCCAGTGATGGAGAGGGCTGAGGCACTCTGTATCTTACCTTTTCCCACACCGATGACCCAGGTTTGGGAATGATCTCAGGCTGACACAGGTCGGCCAAGGAGGGAGAGGACTGAGCATCTGAAGGACAGCTCTCCTCTTCCAGGGTGGGATGGCTCGCCATCTCAGCCTTGTGGCTGCCCCCAGGTGGAGGTCTGGGGTAGCACCTGTAGTCTGAGTGACAAGAAAGGGAGAGGCCGCAATCCCATAGGCATGTGCACCTCCACACACATGCCTTATCTACCACTGTGGCTAGGGGGCATGGGAGAAAAGAGGAAAAAGGGTTGGTGTGGGCTAGATGAAGCAATGCCCCCCTTCCTCCGCCCGCACTGTCAGCCCGTCACCTGCCCCATCTGAATGTGTGTCTCTGGGTGGAGGAAGGATGGCCTTCCCCTTCCCAGCCCCACCATGGGAATCCATGGAGGATCTCAGGCATGGCGAGTTGGTGTTGTGGGTGCTGGCTGAAAGGGGATGGGGACAGGGCTGAGAGCTACCCACACCGACCATGGTGAGAGAAAAATTTCTATGGCAAAAACAGAGACCAAATAGACTATGAGTCTGACCATATATTTGAATGGCATAAAGCAAAAAAGGCCAAACAATCATTTAATTCCCCCCCCAATCTATTTTGAAAATAATCAACCCCCTACTGCAGATATGGATATTGATTTGAACAGCTCAGGCAGCACAGCTTTTTTAGAAATCCCCCCACAGACCAAAACCTCACAGAGGAGTCCACAGGTAAGATTCAATGGTGCTCCAGGAGACACAAGACTAGAAGAGGATGCAGATGAAAGAGGAGATTATCACCAGCCATGAGGAAAGAGACAAATGCCGATACAACAATTCAAGTTCAAGTTCAAGTTCAAGTTTATTTCACCAGGAAGGCTCCGTTGAGCAAGCTCATTTACAAGGAGGTCCCATATGGACAGAGTACATACAAATACAGCGTTTTTAACAGAGGAATATATATTGAACAGGAATCATCTGCAGAGATATCAACAGCAATAGTGAGAGCCGGTATAGAACAGACCACAGTTCAGGAGGCTAACCTGAAAGAACTATAAGTATTAGTGGTAAATATCTCCTCATATTCACTCACTGATGTAGAGCTTGCTTTATTAAAGAGAGGACTTTTTTTTTTTTATTTCTTTTTTTGTACTCCCCCGACACACGGTCTCTACTGCTTCGGGAGACACAATGCGGTATCCCTGCACACACAGCCTACCTGAACTCCTGGTCAGTCCCCATGGACCCTTGGTTATACCCCTCAGGTGGGTAAAGGGCGGGGCAGAATACCCCGAATACTACTTCATTTCATTGGACCTTCTCCAGGCAGTCAGGCAGGTGCATGGGCAATCAGGGTCTCCGCTGGGTGCTCTGTCATCCAGGAGACTGTGCACTGATTTTCCCTGTTTGGGGGAGTGGTTTGTACCCAACGTCATGGCCTCACTGCCAATGTAGCCACTCCCCATCCCCCTGCAACTAGCTCTATGCTTGCTGAGCCCCGGACCTCTGCCAGAGGCCAGTCAAGCACTGAGCATGAACCCCCCTCCCTCCCAAGAGAGGAAAGCTGTCCATCAGATGCTCAATCCTCTCCCTCCCCTCCCGACCCCCGATGGCCCTGGCTCGTTCCCGAACCTGGGTCACCGACGTGACACGAGGTGTGGCATCCAGCACCTTAACCTTCAGCGCCACCGGGCTGGCTATACAGAGAGGACTTTTATTTGTACCAACAACCAAAGTTAAACTTTTTGATTGTTATATTGATTTATTGAGGTTTACAAGAAAACTTAATTTGAAATACTTCTTTGCTAAAAATCGCTCTGCATCTGTACAATATATGCCAGATAATATTAGAGTGGACAGAAATTTAATACATTCTAAATCCACTTTCTACCCCCTATCTGCGGCAGCAGTTGTAGCCTTCGAATAGACTTGTGAGAGAGAGAGAGATGAAGCTCTTATTAGAAGAGCATAGTCATACTAGCTATGTCAATATCAACCCGGGGGGGGCGGTGGAATGTCCTATCTGGATTTCAGCAAGGCCTTCAACACCGTTCCCCACAGGAGGCTAGTGAACAAGCTGAAAAATGTAGGAGTGGTTGATAAAATAACCAGGTGGGTAGAAAACTGGTTGGCAGATAGAGGCCAGAGAGTGGTGGTTAATGGGGTTTACTCTGGGACAGGGTGGGTGATGAGCGGGGTACCCCAAGGGTCAGTACTGGGTCCCCTCCTTTTCAACATCTACATTAGTGACATAGCGAAGGGACTGAGAGGACAGGTGGGCCTTTTTGCAGACAATACTAAGATCTGCAATAGGTGGACACCGCGGGGTGGAGGACATGAGACAAGACTTGCAGACTTTAGAAGGATGGGTGGAGACTTGGCAGCTTAAATTCAATGTCAAAAAGTGTGCTGTGATGCACCTGGGCCACAAGAATCCGAAAGTGGGATACACACTGTGGGGGATGATATTAGGGTTATGGAGCAAGGAAAGAATTTAGGAGTAATAGTATCTAGTAACCTCAAGGTGGAAAGCCAATGCAGCAGGGTAGTGGGAAAAGCAAATGGGATTTTGGTGTGTCCTGGAAGGGGCATCGCTAGTAGACAAAGAGAGGTACTGATGCCTGTCTGCAAAGCCATGGTAAGGCCACACCTGGAGTACAGAGTCCAGTTCTGGAGGCCACATCTGCATAAGGAAATAGACAAGTTAGAGGGGGTTCAGAGAAGGATGACTAAGATGGTGCAGGGTATGCAGGGTAAACCGTACGAGCAGAGATGCAGTGAATTGGGGCTGTACTCATTGGAAACTAGAAGGGAAAGAGGGGACATGATTGAAACTTTCAAACATGTCAAGAGGATCAACAAGGTGAAAGCAGGGAGTCTATTCCATAGGAAGGACGGTGTGGTAACTAGGGGGCATAGTTTGAGACTACAGGGAGGAGATTCAGAGGCAATCTGAGGGGACAGTTCTTCATGGAGAGGGTGGTGGAGGCATGAAACAGGCTTCTGGAGGCTGTGGTGGGGGCCAGAACAGTGTCAGAGTTCAAGATTGCATGGGACAAACGTAAGGGACTGTGTGGGGGGGGGCCACCAGAAGGGGTGGAATAAATAAAGGGGTAGGAAATGGCAGACTAGATGGGCCTGAGGGCCTTTTTCTGCCATCAAGATTCTATGATTCTATGAATAATAGTAATGAAGAATAGGCAACCATTTTATCATTAGAGAAAAATAGTCAAATTACAATTAAACAAGCGGATAAGGATGGCTTCATAGTTATTATGGATAAGGAGAAGTATATATCAGACATACACCAACAACTTAGAGATGGAAATGTCTATCAGAAATTATGTTGTGATCCCATTGCTAATTATACAAATAGAACTGACACATTCTTATCTGACTGTTGTCAAAAGACATTCAGAAAAGGACTGATAACCTGAAACCCTTTAGTGCCCCTGGACATGACAATATTATCCCCTAAATGTTAAAAAGTATGAAGGAAAGCATTTGTATCTCACTAAAAATTGTATTTGAACCATCGCTTCATGAAGGAGGGAATCCCACAAGATTGGAAAACAGCAAAAATCATGCCCATACATAAGAAGGGTAACAAGTTGGATGTGCAAAACTATAGACCTATCAGCCTGACGTCCATTCCTGGAAAGATCCAAGAGGCCAATTGCAGATAGGATCAAATCTCAGTTAAAGTCAGCAGACTCAGCTGACAAATCTCAGCACGGCTTTACTGCAGGTCAATCATGCGTAACAAACCTGCACTGTTTTTATGAAAAAATAAGTGCAATACTAGACCAAGGTGGTTCAGCTGATGTGAGCTTATTGGATTTCCATAGGGCATCTGATACTGCCCCACACTAGGTGATAGTAGAAAAACTAATAAAACACAAGATTGATCATGCTATAGTAGGTTGGATTGCGAATTGGCTAAGAAATCACACCCGAAGAGTCTCCAAAAATGGCTTCCTATCAAACGTGGGAAGTGTGACCAGTGGTGTGCCTCAGGGATCTGTTTTGGGTCCAGTCTTGTTCCAGTTGTATCTGACTTGTATAATAACATCAATAATCTCATAGTGAAGTACGTGGATGACACTAAGATTGGTGGCTCGGTATGTACTCAAGTACAAACAGCAAGTATCCAAAAAGATCTGGACACTATCACCATCTGGGTTTTTAAATGGGGTGTGTCCTTCTATCTAAGTAAATGTATTGTTCTACATTTGGGCATACATAAAACACAGACTCAGTATATACTTTGTAACACTATCTTAAAACCAACAACATCTGAAAGAGGCCTGGGTATAATTATCTATACCTCATTACATTTTAAGGAACAGTGTAGTGCTGCAGTATCAAAGTCAAATAAAGTGAGATTGCCATCAAATGCAACATCAGGAGTAGAAACACACAAGTAATCATGTCATTCTATAAGTCATATGTAGTACCACATTTGGACTACTGCAGTCAACTGTGGTGTCCTTATGGAAAAACAGAAATCAGTAATGGTAGCGAGAGTGCAGCAATGTGCCACCAAAATCATAACAGAATATAAAGATTGCTTATACACTGAGAGATTAACTGACGTAAGACTCTACTCCTTAGACGATCATAGGAAGAGAGGTGGCCTGCTCATATTCTTTGATGTCATGAAGGATCAATACATGATGGAACAGCTGAATGTAAGTAAAAAGCAGAGTAATCATAATGCATGGCCATCCTCTGCAAGTACAGATTACAAAATTCAAATCTGACAAAAGAAAATATTTTTATGCACAGAGGGTAGTTAACTTATGGAACAATGTCCCCAAAAATATTGTTATTAGTGAGTCTAAGGGCATCTTTAAAAACAGGTTGGACAGATACATGTCCAACGGTGACAATCTGTCATATTACTCCTAATTCAGAGGAGCTAATCAATGGGCTAGCGCCTTATCAGCTCCTGAACATCATTAGTGTCATTAGTGAGTGTTATAACCGGAGAGGAAAAATATTTGCTTACCATGGACTGTTCGGTACTCACTACGGTACATGTTTTATTTTTATTTATTTAGTTAGTTTTTGTTGACCAGGTAAGTGCACTAGACAAATCCTGCCTATTTTCAGGCACGACCCGGGGGAGGGGGATACAGATGAATGGCAACTGACCTTGAACCAGATTAACTGTTGGTGGTATTTTCAGTGAATGAGGGAAATTTGGCCAGGACACCGGGGAAATTCCCCTACTCTTTTCGATAAGTGCCATGGGATCTTTAACATCCACCTGAACTACCACCAATCCAGGCAGATGGGACCTCGGTTTAACGTCTCATCCGAAAGACGGCACCTCAGAAGTGCAGCACCCCTCTCGTGCTGCACTACAGTGTCAGTACTGGGATATTAACCCAAGTGGCAGATGTGGGAACCGAACCCACAGCCCTCTGATCTCCCGGCCTCAATTTTACCTAAGATGCAGAAAAATCTGAACAATCCTCCTGATCATCCTATCGTGGCGAGCATCTTCTGTCTAAGAGAAAAACTGTCTCAAGATGTGGATTTCTATTTATGTCCCATGGTTAGCAGGTTTTCATTCTATTTGAAACATGCAACAGGTGTTTTAAGATTACTTAATGATATTGGGCTCAATTTCCAAATGGAGACATTTGGCGCAAGGTGCTGGCACCAAAAGGAATTGACGCAAGTGGCACCTTGGGCCAAATGTTATGGCAATCCCAATTTTCAAACACAGGCTGCGTCCAAAATGGGATGTCATGTGCCGAACCCCCCCTGCACCAGCCTTACACCAGCAGAGGTGGTACACCAGGATACACAAGGGGGCTTGCACCATGGTGGGGCTGCAGTATCCCCTTATTTGGGATTTTAGAATCCCCTCCATGGTCGCATGAGTGGTATGAGGTTAGACCAGCCATGAGTTGGTCTAAGGGTCTTGTGCCACTGGCTAGAAGGAAGGAGAGTTGGGGGGACCTGCAAGGTCTGGACTAGGAGCAGAGGGACCAGTGGGACTGCCATAGTGGACAACAGGAGCACGGCAGCTGTGACAGAGTTCAGAAGTGGCACCCAGCAGAGGTGCTATGGCCAGTGGAACAGAGCTGCTAGGCCCAGGTTCACCAAGGTAGGCATGGACAAACCCTGTCCCAGATTCCCAGGTGGCAACAGCCGTAGCACCAGCACCATAGGTGACACAGTCTCTGACATGTGAATGGTGGAATTGGCTGCAGAATATGAGGTGCAGTCAATGAATGGGTACATCTCCCAGTCATCATGACATTCCCCTGCTAAACAGCCCACTGTGTGAAGCCAAGCTGATGCCCAACTACACTGTCAGGGACTGTGTCAACTATGGGGCAGGTGCCAGGGCTGTTGCCACTTGGGGATCCGGGACAGGGTCCGTCCATGCCTACCTCAGTGTACTGGGCCTAGCAGCTCTGTCCCAGTGGCAATGGCACCTCCACTGGGTGCCACTTCTGAACCCTACCACTGCCACTGTGTCCCCATTGCCCAATACAGCACCCCCACTGGTCCCTCTGCCCCCAGTCCTGACATTGCAGGCATCTTCTCCCACCTTTGTGGCTGCACCAGGATTGTGCTGGGCTGGGGGACTTGATGGGACCCTCCGTTAAACCCCTCCAGTGCACCAAAGGTTTGCCGCAACCTTGTGACTGCGGCAACTCTTAGGACTTCAGTGTAGGAACCCCTTTCTTCTGGAATAGGGTGCAGGGTACCTGGAGTTTGCTGCAGCAGTGGATTTGCGCAATATGCACCAATCTAGCAGTGATTTGAAAATCAGGCCCATTAAGATGGAAGCAAATTATATGCTAGTAACAATGGGTGTTACCTCACAATATGCAAACGTTCCCCATGCAGAAGATATGAGAGCAATGTGATATTTAGAGCAAAGTGGTGAATTTGATTTAGATTTTGTTAATTTCCTGGTTAGAAGTGGTGAATTTACATTAACTGGCACCCAGCTATGTTAATTTATACATGGGGCTATGAGGAAAACAGGTAGTTCATTATCCTCGATTTGAATCCATTCTATGGCAAAATTCTGGTCTACTGCAGGTGCATTGATGATTTATTTTTTTATATGGAGTGGTACAAGAAATGAGTTATTACAGTTTCATATATTTTTGGAGAACTCTAACCTGAATCTGAAATTTACAGTAAATCACGATTCAGAAGCAGTGTCTTTCATGGATTTTAAAATCATGAAGTCAGCCGCAGGCTCTGTAGAGACAGATCTGTTTAGGAAAAATATTGATCAGAACTCAGTTTTGATGGCATCTAGTATGCATCCAAGACACATTATAGAGAATATACCGAAGAGTCAAGTCTTGAGACTGCAACGCAACTGCAGCCTAGAATCAAATTTCAGAGAAAGGCTGACTTCATGGGCAAATGCTTTAAAAACTGAGGTTACAATAAAAATGTGGTAAAACCAGCTAAAATATGAGCTGAACAGCAGGATAGGAATACATTAGTTTATCGGTGACACATCTAGTGTGTATAATGGTAATGAAAGGATTAAATACATTACCACCTACACTCCTCAAACTGTGAAGGTTAAACAAATTATACAAAATAATTGTCACATAATACAGGCAGCTCCAATTTGGGGGAAAGTAGTAGGGAATTCAATCCCAGAGTTTGTGTATCATATGGCCTGTAATTTGGGAGATGTGCTTACACATTCACTCCAACCAACCCCCAATGAAAATACTGTATTTCAGGGCTTCCTCCCCCACCCCCCGAGTAGTAATACATCTGGACACCATAAATTTCATAAGTTTATTAAGTGTGTTAAAGCTTTTAAACATCTTACAAAATATACAATTTACACCATTAATAGTTTGATCCTATGTGATACCTGCAATGTAGTATATTTGGTGGAATATACATGTGGCACATTTTATATTGGTAAAATTAAGCATTCATTTAAAGTTAGAATAGGGAAGCCCATTAGAAATATATCTGAAAGTAATGTAAAAAATATACTGGCAGCTCATGTTAAATATGGGGGAAATTATATTATTACATACTTGGTCCTACACAGGAATTGAGCATGGTAAGATAGGTAGAAGAGGTGAAGACTTAGATACTCTCTTCCTTCACAGAGAAGGTTTATGGATTTACAATTTAGAGGGCTTGAATGCACAGAGTGTTAATTTCCATTTTGAACAGGCACCTTTTCTGTACAATAAACATTCATACATACATACACAAATGAATAAAAACTGAGGAATGATTATGAAATTAATAAAAAATAGTGTAAAATGATATAGATCTGTATATATGTAAAAAGGATTGGCTGGATTTATGTATACTATTGAGAATTAGAATATGCTTCTAATACGTTCTTTTTTAATTTTGAATTTTAGAATCCTCTGTGTACTAGTTTAGTTTCTGCATATGTATGAGGGCTATGTCAGCTGGAAACTAACCTGAAGTGAGGTGCAGAAGCAGAAGTCCACACAAGCTAATGAAGGAATAAATAAAAAATGAAGAGTGATCACCTTGAAAAGATATATATATATATATATATATATATATATATATATATATATATATACTGTGCAAATATAATATGAGCATAGTATATAATAGTAGTGCTGCCTTGAAAATAAATCGTATAGTAAACTATGCAACAGAATTATTTTATTCTGTGGCAGCCTATTCTGTAGATGTATGTATATTTTTATATAGGATGTTTTAGATGTATATATTGTTGTTTGTTACTAGCTATGTGTAAATGAAATTGTTGACACCTGTTTTAGATGTACGTGCTTTGATGACATCAGTTATTGAGGACTATAAAAGAGGGTCTTTAGCAGTGTATATTTAACCCTTGAAAAAGCACCTTTCAGGTGCAAAATGCTGTCAGTGGTGTTTACATGTCTCCCGGGAATTTTGTTTGCCTCCTCAGCTATTTTGCACATTATTTATATGTATGTAAGTTTTTTTTTTTAAACTGAAAGCTTTTTATGTGGCATATCTGCTTTAGTTGTGATCTATGCTTAGTGTTGCTGGGCAGTTAGTGTGAGTTTTTTTTTTTTTGACTGGCAGTAGGTTATGAAGAAGAAGTTCAGAAGCCCTTAAGGAAAGTTTGGTTGAAACTGAGATTTGGTAAAATGGTAGTTACACATCCAGTGTATGTTACCAACAAAACAGGCGATGATTTTCTAATTGTAAATTACCTTCTGAAAAGGTTTAGACCTACTATGGATTATTTTCATGGAGTTTTGTGGTCACAGGTAAAAAGACCTATTCCATTGGAAAGAGTCTTAAGGCTTCTAAACAATGAGTCATGTTGCATTGAGAAAGATGATGCAATAATTAAACAAAATTTTGTACACTCCGATGTACCTGATGTATCTGTATTCGGTAATTCTGAAAATTTGGCTAAATGGAGAAGAAAAGATCATGCAGTTTCAATGTAAAAGAAGGATAGCACACAGATGGTGGTACCTGTCCAAAAATGGAAATCCAGAGACGAAAAGGCAAACAGCAATCACCACTTGTTCCTGTGAATAACTAAGACACTGTAAGAAACAGTCCTCTTAATGCATCTATTTGTGTCACAGTGAATCAAGACTCCACAATGGAGCAACAGATGCCAAAGCAACTGCTGACCTTATGTTTTGCCCTGCCCAATCAGGGACTTTGTCAGAGGTCACATGGTTTGTTTGTCAAAATGAGACATGGTAAGATCTGAGACTAATGCAAGAGGTTTAACTTTCTTCACAAAAGAATTACAACCTACTGTCTCAGAGTCCCATCCTCTTACTGAAACAGAGACACTAGTCTCTGAATGCAGTCTTCATGGAGGATTGTGAAAAGGAAATGCCACTGAATCATGAGTCCTTTCTCTGTAAAATAAAGTCAGAAAAAGTTGTATTTATGGTGCAAGTTTAAAAAAGAGAATTTGCAGACAGCCAGTTCTGTGTTGTGCATAGGCTATGAACACTGTCTAATCAGTGAAGAGTTTTACAAAATATTAAGATAGTGGAGGCCTAATTTGTCATTTGTAACTGAAAGACTGTGGCTAAAAGATGTCCCACACCATGATGGAAGCTTAAAAAGTATATGTGTTTGTGTCTTGAACCTCCATATAGGGAAAAAGACTATACAATACCATGTGTGTGTAGTGCAAGGTTTGGAATCTCTCATGTACTGTATCTTGGGTTAGATGTACTTGTGCAACTGGCTGTGTATATAAATCTAGCCAATGATATTCTGTAGTCATGAATAAGGGGGAACCCTTACCCAATAAAGGTGACACCACAAACCTTGATGTCTAGACAAACTATTCCTCAAGTGTGTCAGGTAGTGAGTGAATTCACTGTAATAGTTCCAGGTAATGTAAGGGAATTTTCTGTTAGGATTAATGTAAAGAAAGGTCAAAAAATGCCTAACCAATTTACATTATTTGTCCCTAACCAGCAGTTTAGTGATATGGGTTTAAAGATCCATTCCACACCCTGCTTGGATATGAGGAACAGAGTAACACATATTTTGGTACATAATCCCATAATAGAGCCTGTCACTATAGAAACTAACTGTGAGTTAGGAATAGTAATAGGTAAACCATTTTGTGATTTGGAATTAACTGCTCCTGTTATTGGGAAACTACCTGAAAACATTACCCAAAGAAATGAGACAGATAGGAACATTAAATTTTTATCTAATGGTTTAATTATTTTGCAGGAAATCTGTCCAGTTGGTAAGAAAGAGATAGATACAGTACATGTATAGTGGAGGATGATTATCTTGTATTGTGCATTACTGTTAGTGAAACAGAACAGCTTAAAGAAGTGCTTGTAGTTGACAATGAAAATGTTTCTGATGTGATTGAAGATAAGACAGAGTTAGATGAGAACTTACATCACCCTGATTTTATTTATTTATTTAGTTTTTGTTTACCGGGTAAGTACACTAGACAAGTTTTATGCCTATTTTCAGGAACGACCCGGGAGAGTACAAAAGGGCACAACAGGTAGATTGATACAGTAATTGGTTCAGACGAATACATTCATTTTAAAGAACAAGTTAAGCAAGCTATACAAACATGTAATTGCAAAACTGAAACAGAAAAGGAATTTATTTATAAAATGTTTTTTCAGTTGAAAGAAATATTTCCAAAAGATGCTTATAACTGTGGGATAACTGACCTCCATGTTACAGGGGTATCTACTGATCTTAGTAAAGGTCCAGTTTATGTACGCCAGTACAGAATACCACTAGTGTCTTATGAACACATACAAGAGATATTGTATACCCAGATGAAGCAAGGATATGTAAGAGAAGTGAATTATGTTTTACAATTCACTCATTTGGTCTGAACTAAAACCTACAGGAAAATGGAAACTCACGATTGACAACAGACAGTTCAACAAGCAGGTGCCTTTATCTCATTGGCCCATGACGTATTTGGATCAAAGTTTGGCAAAAGTTGAGGGTGCAAAATATTTCACAACTCTAGACATAGCAAATGGGTTCTGGACATTAAAAGTAGATCCAACAGATCTAGAAAAACTGACTTTTACCTTTGAAGAAAGATAATATACAATGGAACAGATATCCTAGATATTTAAATTTCCCTGCAGATTTTCATATCTTCCTGCTCAAGGCCATGCCTGATGCTGAAAATAAAGGAAATCTTGTTTATGTGGATGATATACTAATGTAAAGTAATTCCTTTGAGGAACACCTGGAAAAGGTAACTTATGTTTTGAACAAGCTGAAAAATGCTGGTAACAAATTGTCTTTGACAAAGGGACAGTGGTTCAAAAATAAGGTAAACTATCTTAGGTATGAAGTTGGTCCTGATGGGCTGTGTCCACAACACAATAGAATAAAAGCAATTCAGACAATTGGGCCACCCAAAACTTTAAAAGAATTATGCCATCTGCTTGGAATCTGTAATTACTCAAGACAGTTTATTCTGGACTATACTTGAAATTGCCAATCTTCTCACCAGGTTACTGAAAAAGACAGAACTGTGGGTATGGTGGAAAGAACAAGAGAAAGCTACCCAAACTTTAAAAGATAGTCTGAGTCACGCATCTTGCCTTGCTTATCCACAAAGGGATAAGGATTTTTATTTGGAAACAGGGTACACTAACCATAGTAGTAGTGCAGTATTGTATCAGAAACATGATTCAGACAACTGTGTTATTGCTTATGCTAGTAAAACTTTAAGTAATGTGGAGAAAAAGTTTTCAGAATGCAAAAAAAAGTATTATTTTCTATTGAATGGGCAGCACAATGGTTCAGAAATCATATTTATGGTAAGAAAATTATTGTTGAGACTTATGACCAATCTATTGCTTTCCTGGGGAGCCTGAAAATTAGGGATGGTAATGTGTTTTGTAGCAGGATTGTGGCCTGGACCTTATCACTCCAGGGCCTAACCTTTAGAGATCAAATATGCAAAAAACAAAAGTAATGCAGTAACACAAGGGTTGACAGATCTGCATGGCCATACTGCAGATGAACATCCAGTACAATGAATGACCCCCTGACAGTGACACCCCAGCAGCGAACGACACTACAGCGACTATAGCACCACGTCATTGTAGTGTCAGCTGGAACACCTAGCACTGTCTGTTAGAGAGTCTTACACCCCAATCAGCTCTGACTCAGAGTTGATTATATATTTGTGGAGGAAGGTTAGCCCCTGCACTGAGGGTTCGGGGCCAAACACTTAAGATCTCTGTAAACTGGCAGCCGACCGAGAAAAGTGGTCAACCTGCTGGTTTCGCTGTCTGGTCATTCGACAATGATTTTGTCAACAATCAGTCATGGATCCCAGTACAAGGTCCTGAAAAAACTTCAGAATTGGAAATAGTGCAAAAACAACACAGATATCACAAGTATGATGAAAATGTGTGTCAAAATCTATCTAGCACTTATGTTGTTAGTTGTGCATTCCGCCAAGATGGAAAACTGCATTCTGGTTTAGGAGTGGTGTGGCATTAAAATGTACCGTGTTCTTCTATTAAATACCAGCATGGTTCCAAGTCTAAAAATATGCTGAATTAGCAGCTGACCATACAGCCATACAAACTGTAGTGCAGCATAACTTGCAAGACATTGTAATTTCTATTGATTCTGATTATGTTAGTCATAGCTTTCTTACATATTTACCATACTGGAAGGTGAATGATATGAGCAATTCCAGGGGTAAAAAGGTGGCATACACAAAACATACTAGCTATAGATCAGTTAATTCATGAACATGATTTAATTCTTTATTGGAAAAAGGTAAAAGAACATTCCAAAACTCAGGGACCAGACAAAAAGGGAAATGACTTAGCAGATGCTCTGGTTAAGGAAGGTGCTCTAACTGGTAGGTATGGAATTTTATCCCTACTGTTCAAGTAGTTGTAAACGTGGTTACCTGTCAACAAGAACAACAGGAGAAAACAGTGCTATATTTATGGTGATAAGCCTGATTTTAACTTGACAAAAAGGCAACAGGATGACAAAACAGTGGAAAATTATATTGTTTCATTGAGAATCCCAACATAAACATGATTTTTGAAAGTGACCTACAAATAGACAGTGAACTGAAAATCGTGTAACAAAAAAGATAAATTCCAGTCATGGAATGGTCCCCTGGTAAAAACTGGTGAAAAATCACAAAGGCCCAGATGGGTAGTTCCTTTAGATCATGGAGAAATTATGCTACAACATGCTCATGATGAACCATCTGGAACACATGGGGGGACAGAAGAACTTATGACACATTAAAAGAAATAGCCTACCGGCTTTATATGTATAGTGATGTCACAAATTATGTAAAAGGGTGTATAACATGTTGTAGATTTCAACCTTCATTGCCAAGACACAGAGCACCACTGCAGGTAAAAGAAATTGCAATGCCTTGGTCTGATATCCAAATTGATTGGATGGTCCTGTTACAAGGTCTTCAAGGGGTAACAAATACCTTCTAACAGTTCCCTGTTTATTTGCAAAATGGGTTGAATGTCTACCTTCTCCAAATGATACAGCTGAAACTATAGCTTTATTATTGACAAACCATGTGTTTAGTCACTGGGGATTACCAATCAGAGTGGACTCTGATAGAGGTATCCATTTTACAGGAAATGTTATAGAAAACATATGGAAAATAGTAAAGGTTCAAAGAAAATGAAATGTGTCCCATCATCCAGAATCATCAGGACAGATGGACCATGCCAATTAAACAATTACATATGTACTAAAAAAAGATATTAGCTCATCAGGAAAAGCTTGGGATGTAAAATTTCCCCTTGTATTAACAGCAATACATCCTACTCCAAGTAAGTCTACAGGTATATCACCTTTTGAAATGATGACAGGAAGGCAAATGGTGTTACTTTTGCATCTCCTGTATACAATTGGAAATGTAAATTTGTCATATGGTACTACAGCATATGGCTATGTTACTCATTTAAGACAACACCTGCATGAAACCTTTGCAATTGCTCAAAGGAATTTGGAGAAAAGTGTTCAAGGTTCTAAGTCCTATTGTGAGAAAAGAACTAATCCAAAAGATTATCAAATTGGAGACTAGGGACTGGATTTTCAAAGAGTGGTGCAAGGCTTATGCCAAGCCCTGAGCCATGACACTTTGGTTCTGGTGGTGTGCTGAATCCCTGTGCCTCAACTACACCCAATTTTAGTATGTTGGGTGCAGCTATGACACTTTACCCAATTTACAGTACCTTGTGCCAATGATTTAGCACCAGCCCCATAAAAAGAGCACCCAGGATTGCTGCAAGCTAGACCAGAAAAATATGGTCTAACTTGCAACAAATGGTGCACAGGATAAAAAATCATGATCACTGTTGGGAGAATGCCACAAGCCCCATGCGCCATATGTTTGGTGCAGCCAGGGCTTGCAACATTCAGGGCTATTTGAAAGTCTGGCTCAAGATGTTTTATTTTAACTACAGCAGAAACACTGCTGAGGTTAGAAAGTTCCTGCCAAGCTTGGAAAGACTCTTTTTAATCAAGGAAATAGGTTCACCTGTAGTATACCAAACTGAGGTCAAGAAGAACACTGCTGAAGTAATGCATTGGCTGCATTCATATTAATCAGTTGAGACCATACCACAAACACAAACAAGTCTGGTATCACATCTTAAGTGACAGGCAAAATGATGAACAAGAGTGGTACTATGAATTTCTGATTGTGATACTGATATCTGTGAGTAACAAACAATAAATAGT
Organism: Neoceratodus forsteri; assembly: GCA_016271365.2. Classification (NCBI taxonomy): domain Eukaryota; kingdom Metazoa; phylum Chordata; order Ceratodontiformes; family Ceratodontidae; genus Neoceratodus; species Neoceratodus forsteri. The sequence continues at coordinate 2,729,076 of JADMNL010000040.1, forward strand.
TGTACCACTTGTGAAATTTCTATAAAACTTTGATGTACCAAAGAAATCAGTTGAAATGATAGAATGACAAAGTATAATTGTAACTGTATTTAATTATGGGTCAGCTTCGTTTTTCCTGAGTAAAACTGTACATCGCTGAGGATGTCACCTTCAGATGATGTCACGTTCTGATGATGTCATAAGTTTACATGTATGATGATGAAACGTTTCTATTATGTTGTACAATTTATGGTTTTCCCTACTCACATACAATATCTGATGTGATATTTAAAGTGCATACCCAAATAATAGGATTACAGTTTTGAATAAAAAAATAGTATTTTAGAAAACATTTTTTTTAATTCAAAAGGGGGAAGATGTCATAGCAAATTGCTAGTTATAACAATGTTTTGTAATATTTGCTTACAGAGTATGGTTATGTGGGTGTTATGTGATACTGAGACATTAGTGACATGTTTAAAAATCCAAAATGGAAACAAAGCTGTGTTTTTAAGTGCTTCGTGCTATCCTTCCAGCAGTAAGGGGCCTCATGAATTTCAGTATGAACTAAATGCAGACTGGTACAGAGGCCAAGGGTGTGAATTTTAGCCAAAGTTGGTGAAACTATTTCCATGGTAACCAGCTCCACAAGCTGCTCAAAATCTGATAAGAAATTTATTTTTATAGCTAAGGAACTAATGCTTAGATTTCAAAAAAAAAAAAAAAAAAAGAAAATGTAATATTTTCTAATGTAGGACATGTATTTTTGCTTATTTATAAAATATTGCAATTGCTGAATATATGAAACTAGCATTGTCTGATGATGGCATATGTTTTCATCTGATGACGAGCAAATGCTTATAATAAAAATGTTCTTACAAAAAAAGTTATGTACAGAAAAGTCCTGTGCTAACAGTTTAAATACTCATGTTTAGTTTCTTTTTAATTCTCACGCCATGAAACATTCAAATATATATCTTTCATGTGTTTACAGGGTTGCAAAAATTAGTTATATTGCTTAAACTGTCTGCCATAATTGCTTGAAAGTCTTGGAATGTCTCTGAAATGTTTGACTTTTCATGCTTCACTAGTTACAGACAAAGAAAGTTTTGCTCAGAAGAGGTTCTGACACTTCTGAGCTGTTTCTAAAGGTTTGTCTGAAATAAAAAAGGGTTCACCAATATTTGAGTGCAGTCAAAAAAACGTGCTGCGCAGAGACCCTAAAAGCATATGATCAAAAACCACACTGAAATTAAGTAAACTAACTCTGAACCGCGCACACTGTTTTGACTGCACAGTTTTTCAACTGCATAGTTCTTTCCTCAAGCTCTTGATGGGATACCAATAAAAAGTCCATAATTTTAAAGGACAAATAGAGAGGATTAAGAAGATATGATTTTTATAAAGATATCCATTTGGAAACAATGTTTATGGCCTATCTTGTAAACTATAGGCTTTGGAGAAATGGAACTTATACAAAAATGTGCAAAATGATTTCTTGAGTTCACAAACCTGTATGTTAACACATGTATCTGGTAGCCTTCAGATATTAGAGTGGAAAATAACTGATTTTATGGTTTTCTTTTTCCAAATGAACATTATATTAGAGAGGAGTGTTGCCAAGAAGAGGAATTTACCATTCTCCCTCCTCATTGGCAATGTCCAGTCAGAGTTGGTAAACCAGAATATGTGATGTCATAATTATGGAAATGTGATTAGCATATTAATATTGGACAGTCTGAAATTTGGTTAGAATGCCTTCAAACCAGCTGCTCTCATGATCCACATCTGTCATTGCTGCATTCAAGCTGAAAAGCTCCTTCCAACAAAAGGTAGAGCCTGTCCCTGCATGTGTACCAGATGTTTGCCATGCCAGTGGGGGGAAGTGATGCTGTACTTCTAGCAAAAAACAATATCACCAGGGTGACATCAATGGCAGAGCAAAGAAGAAGATTCTCCTTTATTTTTGCACCATGAAAAAAATGCACATTTTGTACAAACTCCAAATGTCTTAGTATCACTTTAATGTTTTATATTTTTAGTGTAGGTTAGGAAAGGGGTGGTTACATGAGGGAAAGTTTCAAACATATATGACATATGGGTGTGCAGAAATAATGGCACTGTTTAAAAAGTTTGCTAAGACTACATACTGTGTCTGGTTACTTTTGTTTGTTTTTCTTGAAAATGTTATTTATTACTTTGTATTTATTCTGCCTTGTGCAATGTTTACAAGACATGATATATATATGCAGCAGTTGTATTAGTTTTATATAGTACAAGAGTAATACAAATCTATTTTTATATCATTCTGAGGTCACCTCATGCCATGTTCATTTATAAATTATAAGAACCTTATTTGCAATAGGTTGTGAAGGAAAATCTGAGCTGTTTTCTCTTGTTTTGCATGATCCATGAAGCAAGGAAAAGAAAAGTTTAAACCTGAGCTGAGTGGACATAATAAATAACTGATATTCCAGCCTATTGTTCTGACACTGCCATCAGCTGGCTCTAATCAGTGGCAGTGGCACTGCACTGGCTGGGTTCTAGTTAGAGCAGTGGTAGAGGTCGAGAGAAGAGTTGGGCCGAAGAAGCCCAAGCAGAAACAACAAGTGGTGTGGTCTGCAAAAGCCAGCAGCAGCAGTAACTCTAAGGTGAGTGAGTGAGTTGAGCAAGCAGTGAGCTGAGCAAATTGAAATTTTGTTCTTATTCTTTGCTCCTGCTTCTCACTTCCCCTGGTTCCCCCATTGTACCTGGCTTGCTTCGGCCAGTCTGGTACAAGGCCTAACCTGAAATCCAGCTTTCCTTAATTATTTACTATAGATGACCTAAAATAATGTAGTATGCTAGGCAGGGCAGGTGAAAGCATCATTTAGAAAAGTAATTACTGTACAACTATAGGTTGTATTAGACACCATCCATAAACCCAGTCATATCCTGCATTATGTGTTATCAAGATGAAGACTTGTCATTTCTTTGAGTGGAGGGATGAAGATTAAAAAAAATTGCAGGGGGCTCTTGTGGGCAGTCTCTTTCTCCTCTGCCATCTTGTCTTGGATGGGGTAGATGTGGGATTAACAAGACATACAACATCAAGATGGGTAATTTTTCTAAATAAATGACTGTGAATACTAAAGTAACACATTCCTTTAACTAAATAAAAGAACTACAATTAACATAGTAACAGACTGAGCTAAATAATTCATGTAACACACAAACTGTGCTACAGAAATAAAATAAGAAATCACAGACTCCCAGACAAAAATAAGTAGGAAGAAAGACTGAAGAAAACAAATATGACTGGTGTTCAAACTGTTCACAGGCCTGCCTTGTTTGCTAGTAAAACAGCCTCCCTACCCCACACACCACTGCTTCAATACACAAAACAAAACCTGTACTTTAAACTAAAGAAGTCTGCAAAACTACAAACAAACAATGGAAATCTAGCTGCACAAGGAACACTAGATATTTTTCAGAGCAATTTGGTTCTAAATACTCGTCCTTAGAAGTACTTTTAACTATTTTTATGATCAGACAATCAGGGACAGACTTCTCTTCAACTCTTTCTTCTTAACTCATTTGCTCCCAGTGGCCATTTTGGGTTGGATCCAGCAATGGATGGTTCCGAAGCCATATGGTGTCTATGAGAACAAAGGAGTTAAAAAGTTGTACTGAACACAGCCTTTGCATGGCATACAGCTCGTTTTAGTACTATGTGACCTCTAATCCCATGGTACATTTCAAGCTTCACCTGCATGCCTCATTCCACTGGGGAAATTGTCATATCTGCTATCTGTTATGTTAGCCTGCACTGCAGATTGCAAATTTGCCATGCAGATTAAATTTGCAAATTTGAGTGAATTCACAAAATTTGATCTGCAAAGTGAAATTTGGCAACTTTGCACACCAATAGTCGTGAGGTAGTATGACTAGGCAGTGAGTAAAACCAGTGGGATGTTGGGGTGCATAGGGAGGGGTAACGTCAGCAAAATGGAGGGAGAAGATATTAAAACTGTATAGATTGCTGGGGAGACCCAACCTAGACATAAAACATACAATGAAGCCAGCAGAATAAGGCCAGTTCATCTATTGAGTCTGCTCATATTGCAGGGTCCTCTGCATCAGCTACTGACCCTGCCCCCTTCCCCTCCGTCTGCCCCCCGGACCTTATTTTCCCATTAACTCTATCCCAACATCTCTTGAAGCTGTTCACAGTTTCCAATGAAATAACCTCATCTGGAAGGCCATTTCAGCCAGCCACCACCCTCTCCATGAAGTACTGCCTTCTAGACTTCCTCCTAAACCTCCCCCCTTCCAACTTGAGACTGTGTCCCTTCAAGTTTCATTTCCCACTAAGCTTGAAGAGACCCTTCTTGTCCACCCTATTTATTACTTTCAAATACTTGAAGGTCTCAATAATGTCCCCTCTCTCTTCTCTCCTACAGGGAGTGCATGTTCAAGGCCCCAACCTCTCCTTGCGCATCCTACCCTGCTGGCTCCTTATCATCTTGGTAGTCCTCTTCTAGACCGTCTCCAGCAGGTTTATGTCCTTGTTAAGGTATGGCCACCAGTACTGCTCGCTGTACTCCAGGTGTGGCCTCACCAACAACCTCTACAAGGGCAGTATCACCTCTTCCTGTCTACTGCTGAGCCCCCTGGCAATGCAGCACAACATTTTATTTGCCTCAACTGCTGCTTTCCTACATTGGGTGGTGTGTTTCAGGCCACTAGTGATCATCACCCCCAGGTCCTTGTCCTTGGATGCAGCTATCCAGACCCCTCCCAGGCTGTACCTAGTCCTTGGGTTCTTGGCCCCAGTGTGCATAAATGAAAATTAAATACTTACTATAATTCTTGATCTTCTTGGACAAAGTCTCCACCACCACTCATTTACACTAATGGGACTATGCTGGAGGCACTAAGACCCAGTGGGAGCCAAAATCTTTAGGAGGGCTGGCTCCAAGATAGGACCGCACATGCATGACACTGCGAGGCTGGATAGCATCTGTATAGGCTATCTCAGAGTCAACCCTCCAACCACCTCAGTACCTTTTTGACCGAGGAGGTGCAGCATAAACTAACCTGGGAAACTAACCTAATCCGGACATAAGATAGTCCGTATGACCCGTGTAAGAAGAGTCAGCTCAACAGTGTGTTTGCAGCTTAGGCCAGTAAGGGAGTGAAGACCAGAAAAGAGTGAGTGAGCTCGGAGCATGGTGGGTGGGCGTGTGAATGAGTGGTGGAGACTTTGTCCAAGAAGATCAAGAATTATGGTAGGTATGTAATTTTCATATCTTCCTGGACTAAAAGTCTCCATCACTCATTCACACTACTGGGAGAGTACCTAGCTGAAATCAATCCCCTGAGTAGGGCGGCAGGAAAAAGAAGAATCAGCATTTATATAGCGCTTTTCATACATCCAAAGCACTTTACAAGCAATGCTAGACTGGTAGTGAAGTGACTGAATGTGTGGTGGAAGCCATATCGCACATCATCACCCACACACAGCCTGGATAATTGCATGAACCGGTTTATGGGAAGGGGAATGTTGGCCAGGACACCAGGAATGTTCCCTACTCTTTTTGAAGAGTGCCCTGGGTTCTTTTACTTCCACCTGGACACCCACCAGGGACGGGCAGAAGGACCTCAGTTTAACGTCTCATCCGAAGGATGGCACACCGAGCAGTACAGCACCCCCCAATACTGCACTCGGATGCCAGCGATTTTTAGGTGTAAGTCCAATCTCGGTGTGGGACGAGAACCCATGACCTTCTGGTCCAGAGGGGGATGTGCTACCAACTGAGCCACGCTGACACCTAAATAAAAGGAGCTCACTCAGGACAGAAGTTCATTAAGGATTGTCTTGCCAAAAGAAGGATGCTGTCTGGCATAGACATCCAGAGTATAGTGCTTCACAAAAGTGTGCACATATCTCCAATTGGCCATGTTATAAATGTCTGCAATGGGCATGTTCTGAATCTCTACCAGGGATGCAGCAACTGCTCTGGTAGAGTGGACATAAACTCGGCCTTCCAACTTGACCTGTGCCATTGAGTAGCGATGGTGAAGGCAGCCACCAACCATGCTGAAATGCATCTGATGGCAACAGGCTGACCCAGCTGGGCCATGCTGAATGATACAAAGAGTTGTTTGGATTTACAAATCTCTTTCATTCAGTTGATGTAGAATCACAAAAAGATCTTGATATCCAGGAAGTGAAGTGTGCGTTCTCCTTCATTCTGGAAGTTGGCAAAATAAGTTGGAAGGATCAAGGGCTGGTTAAGGTGAAACTCCGAGACCACCTTGGTAAGAATTTTGGGTGAGTTCTGAGAACCACCTAGTCCTTGTGAAATACTGTATAAGGTGGGGATCTGTGGCCAAGACATGTATTTCAGAAGCTCTGCGAGCAGAGGTAATGGCCACTAGGAAGGCAGCCTTCCAGGTCAGAAATTTCAAGTTGCAGGTTGCTAGAGGCTCAAAGGGCTTACGGGTGAGCATGTCTAGCATGAGGTTGATATCCCACATGGCTACCGGTCTCCTGATAAGGGGCCTAGTGTGCAGGATGCTTTTAAGGAATCTCCTGACTAGCGGCAACTGAACAAGTGACATATTCTGCACAGGCTCATGGTAGGCAGAAATCGTGCAGAGGTGTACCTTCACTGTTGAGTATTGCAGTCCTGCATTTGACAGGTCTCGGAGATACTCCAACACTTTACTCGGTGGGCAAACAATGGGGTCCAGGATGGACTTTGCAAACCAAATGGAAAAATGTTTTCACTTTGCCATGTAAGTCTTCCTAGTGGATGGCTTATGTGCTGCTAAGAGGATTTCTGAGATTTATTGAGAGACATTAAACCTACCCACTTCTATCTCCTCAGGAGCCAGGCATGGAGATGAAGGGAGCACAGCTTGGGATGGACCACAGGTCCCTGTGTTAGGAGGTCCATTTGTAGAGGAAATTGCCTCAGAGGGACTTCCAACAATCTGTTGATCAATAGGAACCATATCTGTCGAGGCTAGTATGGGGCAATGAGAATCATCATGCCACCCTGTGTCTCCAACTTGAGCAGCACTCTCTGAATTAATGGGAGAGGAGGAAATACATACAGAAAGCATCTCATCCACTGCAATCTGAATGCATCCTGATGGAAAACACCAGGTTCTGGATTTCTGGAGCAGAATAGAGGCAGTTTTGTGTTGAGCGGTGATGCAAATAGGTCCAGGTCCAGACTGCCCCACTCATTGAATAGCGATTGTATGATGTCGGGTGTGAGTGACGTTTCATGCGGATCTGCCTCTGTTCTGCTGAGGCAATCCACCAGATCATTCTGGACTCCTGGCAGCTAGACTGCCTGGATCAGAGCATTGTGCTTAAGGTACCACTCCCACACTCTCATGGCTACTCTGCATAGAGGGTAAGAGTACGCTATACCCTGCTTGTTGATGTAATACATCACAGCCTTGTTGTCCGTCTGAAGGAGGATTACTTTGTGACAGAGGACATCTTTCAGGGCTCGGACAGTGTACAGGATAGCTCTCATCTCCAAGACATTTATGTGTAGATGGGACTCCTCCTGGCTCCACATTCCTTGAATGTGGAGGTCCTGGCAGTGAGCTTCCCAACCAATCAGAGATGCATCCATGGTGATGATGATCTGGGGTTCTACTGGGACAAAGGGTAGACTTTGAAGAAGCCTGTCTTCCTGAGTCCACCATGGAAGTGACCTCATCAGTGGCTCTGTCACCTTGATGTGGAAGGATTGCAGGGGCATGGTCGGTGACCACTGAGTGCTGAGCATCCACTGTGTGGTTCTCATGTGCAGGCGGGCTAGAGGCACCATCAATATGGATGATGCCATGAGATCTAGCATTCACTGCATCGAGAGAGCTTGAACTGAGTTGTTCTCCCTGATGAAATGAACCATCTGGAGAATGTTGTTTCTCCTGTCCTCTGGAAGGAAGGTCCTTGCCCTGGAGGTGTCCAGAAGGGCTCCTATGAAGAGAAGCTGTTGGGATGGCCGAAGCTGTGATTTTTCCAGGTTCAGAAGCACCCCTATAGAGGTGAGGAACTTGGAAGCTGTGGAGACTGCTTCCTGTGTCTTCTGTCTGGATGAGCTCGCTAGGAGCCAATCATCCAGGTATGGGTAAACTTGAATGCTGAGTTTTCTGAGATGCACTGCAAGTACTGCGGAGCACTTTGTAAAGACTTGTGACGCTGAGGAAAGCCCAAAGGGTAGGACTCTGAATTAATAGTGTTGACCCAGAACCACAAAGCAGAGGTACTTGTGGTGGCTTGGGTGCACCGGAACATGCTGGTAGGCATCCTGCATGTCCCGGGATGCCAACCAGTTGTATTGATGAATTAATGGTAGTAAAGTTCCCAGAGATTGATGAATTAATGGTAGTAAAGTTCCCAGAGAGATCGTCTTGAACTTTTCTTTTGAACAGATATTTGTTCAACTTCCTTAGATCGAGAATTGGGCTCATGCCGCCTGTTTTCTTTGGAACTAGGAAGTAATGGGAATAGAACCCCATGTTCTGTTCTGCCTGCAGAACCACTTCTACTGCCTTGTTTTTCAGAAGGTCTTGAATCTCAGAAATAAGAAGGTCTGACTGAGCGGTAGACAGGTTGGACTGCCGGTTGGGTGGAAGATCTGGGGGGATCTCTGTGAAACTGAGAGAGTATCCCTCTTGAATAATCCTGAGGACCCATTTGTCCATTGTAATGGATTTCCACTGGTTGTAAAACTGAGTCAGATGACCTCCTATTGCTGCAGTGGGCTGCTGAGGTGGGACCTGGGCTGAGTCTTCAGAGGGTGGCACCAGGCGCTTTTGGGGCCTGTGCCTTTTTCCTGAGTTTTATTTTCTGGCTGAGAGATTTGGTTCCTGTTAGAGGCTCCTCGGCCCTTATCTCAAAAGGACCACCTGTTATGAAACTGTAGGCATTTTCCACCCCTCTGAGGTGTGGCAGGAGCTGGCCTGGCAGTTTTAATGGCAGTTCTGGTTTTCTGAGTGGCCTCCAGTGCCTGCTTCACCTGCAGACCAAACAGATAAACACTATCAAAGGGTAAATTCATAATTCTCTGCTGAGCATCATTTATGAAGCCCAAAGTCCTGAGCCAGGAATGCCATCAGGTACAAATCCTGGCCGGCGCTGCCCTAGAGACAGTGTCAAAGGCATCCATAGCAGCTTTTAGCTGGTGATTGTTGGATTCTATGCCCCTGGTTATGGTCTGCAGAAGCTCCACATTGATGTCAGGCTCCGGGAGGTTCTCAACCATTGATCTGAGTGAGTGACAGAGGGTGTACTCATACTGAGAGAAATGGCCCTGGTAACTAGCTGTGTGCATGCCCAGAGTTGCTGCTGCTGCAAACATCCGTTTCCACAGAGTGTCAATTTTACTGGACTCTTTATTCAAGGACGTGTCGTGGATTCCTGGTGGAACACGTCTTTGTCGTTCTCCACCAGTACCACCAAGGCATCTGCAAAGGGTTGTGAGGCAAGGATTGGCCTGTCTTTAGGAGGGACGTACTTTCTATCTATAGACTTAGCCACAGAAAGAATAAGTGTCGGTCTGTCCCATACCACTTGTGAAAGGATCTCAAAAGATGGTTGCACTGGCAGTGTCCAGTCCATGGGAATCTCAGGGACATGTAGATATTGCAGGTGGAAAAGCTTCTCAGGGTCCACAGCAGAGGTCTGAAGGGCCAAGGTGGATCCCATGTTCTTCAACAGAGACTTAAAAGTAAGATCTTCGACCACAGGCTCAGCTGATGTAGAGGGCTTACTTTCTAGCCCATAAAACGAGTCTTCATCCATGTCTTCTGACAAACATAGATCAGAATCAGGCCTTTCAAAGTCTCCCTCTACCCCAGAAGGGTCAGCAAAGATAGGAAAAGAGGGAGGGAGTGCTGTAGGTGCCACTCCTGGAATTGGCGTAGAGAACCCTGGTACCCAATTCAGCACTGGCACAGAACATGGTAATGGCACAGCATGCAGTGCCACAGCTGGTGACGGGTGAGGATTCAGGGTCCCCAACCCCATCACTGAGATGCCCAAAGACCATGACACCACTGGAGACTCCCAGTAAGTGTTGAAACGAAGAGAGGAGGAGAATGCAGTACCTGTGCTGGCCCCTGCGCCAAAGCCATGTGAGGGGTAAAGGCATGATGGGTCAGCATCAACAGCACTGAAAAAGGTGTCATGCATTCAACCTGACCCAACCACCCCAACTGTGGACCAATAGCCCCTAGGCCCAAAGGCCCCAGGACCGAGTCCACAGGTAAGGGCAGTCAGGACAGCCACTGATCCCACTACTTCATAAGAATGGCCCAATGAGAAACTCACCAGCATAGGTACCCGGGGCGGAGGGGCTCCAGAGTTGAGAATTAAGGCTACCAGGGACCGAGGCATTGGGAGACCCCGAAGGAATCGGAGTCAGCCTACCACCCCACCACCACCAATGATCTCCACCCATACATACCAGACAGCGACTTCGGGTGGCACCGCTTCTTATTCAACTGGTGGGAGGAAGAAGAGCTCAAGGGTGAGTGGCACCAGGTCCCTGAATGGGATTGGGAATGGGCCCGCTTCTTTTTGTGCTTTCGGAAGGACCGTCCCTCCTCTCGAGCACCAGACTGACTGTGGTCAGACTCCCCCTCTAAAAAGGTCAGCAAACCAGATCCAGCCCCGCTGCCAGAACAGCTTTCAAGAGAAGTCTCCATACTGTCACCAGCACTGTTCATGGTCGACTCCATTGATGGCAGGCTGAAGAATTCTTCTTTACTTCTCTTTTTTTTAACTAAAGAATACTATTAAGGATAACTAAAACTAAACGAATACTGAACGACTAAAGCTGCTGTCATATGGACATGAAAATGTGACTCCCAGTGGGTGAGCTACATCATTTACTGAAGCGCACTTGATGGTGGGAAAAAAGGAACTGAGGGGGTTGGAGGGTCAATGCCGAGATAGCCTATACAGGTGCAAGCCAGCCTCATGGTGCCACACATGCACGGTCCTAACTCAGCGCTAGCCCTCCTGAAGATTCCCACTAGTCCCATTAGTGTGAATGAGTGGTGAAGACTTTTAGTCCAGGAAGATCCTTGCACTTCTTTGCATTGAAGCCAAGTTGCCAAATCCCAGACCACCTCTCCAGCTTTTCTAAATCTTCCTTTAAGTCCTTTACCCCTTCTGCTGTGTCGACCCTTCCTCAGGGCTCAATGTCATCCTCAAATAGACAAATTTTACTCTTAATACCATCCCCAATATCACTGATGAAGATATGAAAAGCTCCAGTCTGAGCACTGAGACCTGTGGGACTCCAGTGGTGACCTCCCTGTGTTGGAGAGCTCACCTCCCACCACCACTCTCTGGGTCCTGCCCGTCAGTCAGTTTTCACCCACCTAGTCAACTTCTCACCAATTCCTAGATCCATCAACTTCCTGACCAATTTCTTGTGGGGTACAGAGTCAAAGGCCTTGCTGATGTCCAGGTAAAGATGTCTACCACTTGGCCCCTGTCAACAGTTTTAGTGACCCAGTCAAAGAAGTCAACAAGATTTGTCTGACATATCTTCCTTCCATAAACCTGTGTTGCTCCTCATCCTGGAAACCATTCTCTTCCAAATATTTTATTAATCTTTCCTAATGTATGGTCTCCATGAGCTGGTACACAATTAAGATTAGACTGAGTAGTCTATAGTTCTCCGGGTCATCTTTGGGACTATTCTTATGGAGGGGCACCACATGTGTCCTTCCCAAGTCCTGCAGTTCCACTCCCGACTCCAGTGAACTATTGAACAGGTGAGCCAAGGGACGTGAAAGCTCCTCTGCCATTACCATCAGCACCCTTGGGTGCATACCATCCTGGCCTGGGGATTTATCTACCCTTAATGCTATCAACCCTTTCTTCACCCTTGTGACAGGGTGGAATAGGACCCTGTCCCAGTTGTTATGGAGAAAGTGTTTAACTGCAAGGATCTGTTCATTCCTTTCCTGTCTCTTGTCTGTCTGGTTGTGCAACTAAATTTTCCTGTGAGACCTAGGATTTGATCACCCCAACAGTCTCACAATTCTTTGCCTCTCACTGTCTCTCAGCCCTTCCTTGCTGTCTGTTTTTCCTCCCTTACATATCTGCTGGTATAAAAATATATGCAATCATTATGTGGAAATGTAACTGATATTGGGATCCCTTTGTTTAGAAAATATACAGTGTTAATTTTTGAAATGTATATAATTATAGTTTGAGATGATTGCAAAAGGCTATTGTAAACTTGAGAGGTTACCGGAGTGCAAATCTTTAAGTCTTTTGCAGAAGAGCTGTGGAAAATGGGGCCTCAGCTCAGGCACACTGTGTTCCTGCCTTGCACCTGCCTGAAACATACAAGAACAGGATGTTTGTTAAGAATGGGGTTTGGAAGGATTTACAAAACAGCTGAGCTGCAATTGCTAGAGAGGAGAAAAGGGACACAGATATTGAAGGAAAATTCTGATGGATGTTCTCTATTTTATTTTACCTTTGTAAATAGTTATACCGAACAAGTTAATTTTTTTATGTTACTGCCAGTGTAAATAAATATTTTTGGTGAATTCTACAACTGCTCCTGGTTTTCCTATGCTTCCTGACCTGTGTCTCAATGACAGACGGTATCAGCCTAAGTGGGATTTATGCTATGTATACTCTATATGCGAGGAGTTTTGTGCATGGGTACTGGACCTAGTATCAGAGAAGCATAGAGAAAGGTATAGATTCTGCAGCAGCAAGTCCAGGAGCGGTTACCAGGAAAATGGCAGCCAAACTAGCAGAGACAGAAGTCCAAACTGAGATTGTATAGCCAACACAAGTTATGGAAAAAGAACAGGCAGTGACAGAACCTAAAAGCCTGATGGACTTTTTCAAATGGTGGGCTATACAACCAAAAGAGTCTGAGAAACAGAGAGAGAAAGAGATTCAATGTTTAGAAGCACAGAGGACAGAAGAGATGTAGCGACAGGAGCAGCAATGGCTGAATGCCTTGCAAGTTATCAAAGGCAGAGGTTCTGACACAGATCCAGATGAGCAACAAAACACAAGCAACTTAAAAGCCATTAAACTTACAAAGTTGTGTTCCTCGGATGATTTCGAGGCATAACTGACAGCTTTTAAAAGAGTTGCCACAGTCTGCCAATGGCCAAAGCAGCAATGGACAATTAGTCTGGTACCCTACCTGACAGGGAAAGCCCAACTTGTCTACAGCAATATGGACACTGCACAGTCAGAAAACTATGACCTGGTGAAAAGTGAAATCCTGAAAAGGTATGACATCTCCGGAGAGATCTATAGGCAGAGATTTCAATCTTTGAGGTACAACTCAGTCGACAATCCTCGAGAAGCCTTCACCCATCTCAGAGAACTCCCAATAAAATGGCTCCAACCAGAGAGCAAAACAGTCCCACAGATCATCAACACATTTGCCATGGAGCAATTGATCAACATCTTGCCTACGGATGTGCAGCTTTGGGTAAAGGAACACCGACCACAGAGTTGGGAAAAGGCTGTTTCTTTGGCCGGGGACTACCAAATGGCCTGATAGATGCCACAGCAGTGAGGTAACAGCCAAGCACTGGTAAGACTCTCTTTTTCCTATTTAAACTCTAAGTCTGATAAGAACTCTGGTGGAGTTAACAAATCTGTGCCCAAAGATGTTATCTGCTATAACTGTAATAAGCCAGGCCATATTGCAAGAAACTGCCATAGTAATGAAGGTGGCACTGGAGCAGATTTGTCCTTGGCAAATTGGGGCAAGTACTTAACAGATGTGAAGGTGGAGGATAAGACTGTAAATGGACTCATTGCTTTAGGAAGCAGACAGACCCTAGTGCATGTTGAAGTGCTGGGAAAACACTGTGCAAAGGGACCAGGTACTGGTGTCAACTGCATCCATTGGGACACTCGATACTATCTCACCACCCAAGTGACTCTGATCATTAAGGGTGTGTTGCATCAGATGAAAGTGGGGTAGTGCCAAAGTTACCTGTACCGGTGATTATTGGAAATGACTTTCCAGGATTTACTGAGCTAATCAAAGAGGGAGTAAATCCTGATGATTCAGCAGCAGTGATAACAAGAGTTCAGGCAAAGAAGATGTCAGATGGTGGGGACACTTTTCCTTTCAGTGATTTTGATTCGGACTTGTTAGAGTACAGCTCCAAGATCTGGAAATCCAGGAAAGAAAGACGATGCTTGAAGAAACTGTGGCAACAAATGACTGATGGACAGAAGGGGTTAACACATTAAAATGCTGAAATTAAATTGATAACTGATTGTGATTTTCTTTCAGAACAAGCTAACAATGTTCCTCTCCAGGGTTATTTTAAGCAGCTGGGGGTAAAACCAAAACAGGGTGGACCAATGTTTGAAAAATGTAATGGGTTATTGTACAGAGTTTGAGTTAAATCTCAGACACAGGAACAGACAGAACAATTGGTTATACCACCGAAGTATAGAACAGAGTTGTTACAGATAGCACATGATAGTCCTATGGCTGGTCACTCAGGGAGGGATCACACCCTTGCCGGATTGCTGTATAGATTTTACTGGCCTGTAATTCATGAAGATGTTGCTACCAATTGTAATTCATGTGCCTAGTATCAAAAAGTAGCCCCGGTCACTAGAAAAGACAAGGTGCCCTTGGTGCCCCTAAAATTGATAGATGTGCCCTTTGAGAGAATTGCAATGGATATGGTTGGTCCTTTAGACAAAAGTAAAAAGAGTATTAGATTTATCCTGGTAGTATGTGACTATGCTACTCAATACCCAGAAGCAGTTCTAATGCATACTGTCACAGCTTCAAAAGTGGTAGTAGAGCTTGCAAAAATTTTTCAGCAGAATGGGCATACCTAAAGAAATTATTACTGATCAGGGTAGTAATTTTGGTGCTGCATTATTTATTTATTTATATTGCAATCAGTTTACAACCTTTGAGCCAGAAGCTCATTTCCAGAGGTACCTCGTCAAGAGAAGAGAAGATAATACATGTATAAAATACATAATATACAAAATACATAATATACGAGAAACAGATGCATAAAGATGCAGGCATACATGGATCAGGCATACACGGATCCAGGGAACATGTTACATTGATTGCATTATAAGGTGCAGATTCAGGTATTGTAGATAAACGGATTGGTTTACAGAGTTTAGCAGCATCTAAATATGACAAGTGCAAAAAGAAACAGTCGTAACAAGTTCCATGGTATTAGTTCCAGAGTTAGCAGAACAGGTGTCAAGGACAACACAGCAGGTAGTTTGATTTGGTAACAGTAGTGCATACTAGTAGGACAATTTAGCAAGCATTATATTAAGATTCTATCAGACATGGTACGTTCTTGCCAACTGAGAGGTATTTAAGGAGCTGTACAGACTGCTAGGTATCACTGCCATAAGAACCTCCCCCTATCACCCTCAGACAGATGGTCTTGTTGAGCATTTTAACCAAATCCTAGAACGCATGTTAAAAAGGTTTGTAAAAGGGGAAGGTAAAGATTGGGACTTATACTTGCCTTACCTATTTTTTGCTTACAGAGAAGTGCCACAGTCATCAACAGGGTTTTCACCATTTGAAATGCTATATGGTGGGCAGCCAAGAGGGCCACTGGATGTAATAAAAGAAACTTGGGATGATCCCACTCAGAAACAATCTATAACATCTTATATGTGTGCCCTAAGAAAGAAGCTGGCAAAATATGTTGAAATTGCCTATTGTAATCAGGAAGATGCCCAAAACCAGCAGAAGGTATATCATGACCATGGGGTAAAAGGAAAACATTTTTGAGCCAGATGAAAAGGTTCTGCTACTGTTACCCACAACAGAAAATAAACTGTTAATGAAGTAGCAAGGGTCTAATAAAGTGCTAGACGTACTGGCGCCGTTAACTATGAGATTGAGACCCCTGACAGGAAAAATCCTATTGAGATATACCATGCTAACCTCCTCAAGAAATGGGTTGAAAAAATGTCAAAAGCTACTTTGATAGTTTTACCAGAAATTGATAAAGAAGATATGGATGTAGCTTATGATAGACTGGAACAGCTGTAATGGCTGATGCTGTAAAGGTGAATGTTTCCTTAACCTCAGAACAAACTGAAGACATTCATTATGTGCTAAAGACATTTAATAGTACATTTACCACAGCACTAGGCCAAGCAAAAGGGGTTGAGCATGTTATAGGGACAAGAAATGCTCATCCTAGTAAGCAAAAGACATACAGGTTACCAGAGCAGTTAAGAGCTGACGTGGTTAAGAAAATACAAAAAAATGAAAGAACTGGGTATAATAGATGAGTCGAGGAGTGCTTGGTCATCTCCAATGATAATTGTGAACAAAACAGAAGGGAGTGTTAGAATCTGCCTTGATTTTAGGAAACTTAATCAAGTGTCAGAATTTGACAGTCATCCTATGACCAGAGTAGATGATTTGGTGGACAGACTGGAGAGTGCAAAGTATATCAGTACCCTCAATTTCACCAAGGTTTACTGGCAAACAGCTTTAGCTAAAGAATCCAGAAATAAAACTGCATTTGCCACTCCTGTTAGATTCTATCAGTTCACCACCATGCCATTTGGTTTACATGGTGCACCAGCTACATTCCAGTGGTACATGGATGTAATTTTATCACCTCACACTGGTTATTGTGCTGCATACTTGAGTGATGTTATGGTGTACAGTCCAGACTGGAAAAGCCACATGGAACACCTACAAGCAGTTATCCAAGCTATCAAAAATGCAGGTCTCACTATTAATTCTACCAAATGTGCATTAGGCATGCAGGAAACCAAATATTTGGCTATGTGTTGGGAAATGGAGAAGTTAAGCCAGAAATTTCTAAAATAGAAACTCTAGCTAAGAGCCCTGTACCTAAAACACAAAAATATGTCAGGTTATTTTTAGGGCTGCATGGTTATTATCAGGGATCTGTTCCCAACTTTGCAGAGTTAGCTACTCTCCTCACTGAACTCACAAAGAAATGGTACCCAAATAATGTGAAATGGACCCCAGAGTGTGATGAAGCTTTTCAAGCCATAAAGGCTGCGTTATGTTCAGCTCCTGTTTTAAGAAGCCCAGACTTTGAGAAACCATTTTTGTTACAAACAGATGCATCAGAGGTCAGTCAACAGTAGGTGCAGTCCTGAGTCAAAATACAGATGGGAAGGAACATCCTATTCTGTACATAAGCAGGAAGTTGCATGACAGAGAGAAAAGGTACTCCACAATTGAAAAGGAGTATTTAGTAGCAAAGTGGGCCATGGAGTCCCTTAAGCTTTATTTGCTAGGAACTGACTTTGTTCTTGTAACAGATCACAATCCTCTCTGTTGGCTTAACCAAATGAAAGATAAAAATTTCAGAATCACAAGGTGGTACCTGGCACTACAGCTATTTTAATTCACGGTGATACACAGATCTGGTAAATAGAATAGCAATGCTGATTTTCTGTCAAGAGATGGCTCAGGAATTGGGTGCTCTGAAGGCTGAAAAACAAATGTATGGGTTTGAACTTTACTGTTTACTGTAAGGTTATAAAAAACAGATAATGCACATGTGCTTAACTTCTGAAAGTTAGAAGCTAATATTAGTAGAGAATTGGTAGAAAGTTTTGGAAACCTGTTACATAAAACAGGTTCCACCTTAAGGAGGGAGGTGTATGTGACAGGGTGGAATAGAACCCTGCCCCAGTTGTTATGGAGAAAGTGTTTAAATGCAAGGATCTGTTCATTACTTTCCTGTCTCTTGTTTGTCTGGTCATGCAAACAAATTTTCCTGTGAGACCTAGGATTTGATCACCCCGATAGTCTCACAATTCTTTGCCTTTCACTGTCTCTCAGTCCTCCCTTGCTGTCTGTTTTTCCTCCTTTGCATATCATATCTGCTGGTATAAAAATATATGCAAATCATTATGTGGAAATGTAACTAATATTGGGATCCCTTTGTTTAGAAAATATACATGTTAATTTTTGAAATGCATATAATTATAGTTTGAGATGATTGCAAAAGGCTATTGTAAACTTGAGAGGTTACCTGAGTGCAAATTTTTAAGCCTTTTGCAGAAGAGCTGTGGAAAACAAGGCCTCAGCTCAGGCACGTTGTGTTCCTGCCTTGAACCTGCCTAAAACACACAAGAACAGGATGCTTGTTAAGAATTGGGGTTGGAAGGATTTACAAGACAGCCGAGCTGCAATTGCTAGAGAAGAGAAAAGGTACATAGAGACTGAAGGAAAACTCTGATGGATGTTCTCTATTTTATTTTGCCTTTGTAAATAGTTATACTGAACAAGTTTATTTTTTTATGTTACTGCTAGTGTAAATAAATATTTTGATGAATTCTACAACTGCTCCTCGTTTGCTTCCTGACCTGTGCCTCAACGACAACCCTATCCACCTCTATCAAAATATCCGTGCTCTCCCCCAGCTCTTCTCCTTCCTCCTAGAGGCACCAGTCTAACACTCTTCCTGGTGAAGACCAAACAGAAGTACTCATTCAGTACTTCTGCTTTGCCCCCATTCTCCTCTACTTCCCATCCTCTTTCCTGAGCCAGCAATCCCATCTTTCTTGTCCCTTTTCTCATTAATACAATATAGCAGAAAAAGGCCTTTTCACCCTGTTTAATTCCCTCCGCTAGCTGCAGTTCCCTTCAAGCTTTAGCCCACTGGACTACCCTACCTACTACACTAGCCATCTTTAGGCAGTCCCCCTTGTATTCTTCCCTCTGTGGACTCCTGAACTTCTTGTAGGCTGACCTCTTATCCCTTACTGCATGGGTGACCTCTGTGCTAAACCAGCTGGGTGCCTTGGCCCTTGAGTTTTTCCTCTTGAGCCTAGCACACTCCCTTGTAGCTACCATTAGTCCCTCTTTAATGATGTACCACCTTTGTTCCACCCCTATATCCCCTCAGATGCTTTCCAGGTGAGTCCTTAGCTGATCCCCCACCTTTCTGAAGTTTGCATTTCTAAAATCCAGGATTTTAGTATTAGTGAGGGCTCTCTCCCTGCCCATGTCCAACTGGAACCACACTACGATGATCACTCCCACTCAGGGATTCCTCGATCTTTATATCCCGGACATTATCCCCATTTGTTAGCACCAGATCAAGGATTGCCTCCTTCCTGGTGGGTTCTGTGATGCCCTGTGTCAGGAATCCACTTTGCAGTGTATCTAGGATCACCTGACTCCTGGCACAAGTCATGGCCAGTATCCTCCAGTCCACCTTGGGCAGGTTAAAGTCTCCCACTATTACCACCTCTCCCTTCCCTGCAGCAGTCTCTATTTGTGAGTTCAGTTCCCTGTCTCTTTCCTCCTAGTTTGGTGATCTGTAAACCATCCCCAACTTCATCTTTTTCCCTCTAATTGACAGTAATTGAATCCACTTTGCTTCTGCCCTCCCTTCATCTGACTTCTCCCTCATACAAGTTATACTCTCCCTGATTTAAACCACCACCCCTCCCTCTTTTCTTACTCCCTATCCCTCCTGTATGATTTAAACCCAAGGACTGAGAGTCCCGGTCATGGTTAGACACAGCCAATGTCTCTGTGACTGCAGTGATGTCCACTCCCCTCTCCACCAACAATGCCTGCAGGTCATCCATCTTGACTCTAAGACTTCATCTATTCAGGGACACCACCTTCCCCATAGAGTCTGAGCCTCCTTCTCTTCCCACCCATCTGCCTTTCTCATTGCTCCCTTTGCCTGTATCCTGTCACCCCCACTACAACCCTCACACCCTCCTCCACCATTATCCCCAGTCCCCTTCTATTGGCATTGGGGGGAGGTCTCTTAGCTTGTCCCTGAGGACTGTTGACCACTTCCCTACTGAGGTGTAGTCTGTCTGGTGCAAAAAGTGTTTTATCTGACCAGGTCTCCTCCCATCCCCCAATACAGCCATACCATTCCTCCTTGCACCACTCACTAGCCAGTCATTGAACTCCTCTATCCTTTTCTTTCTGACATGCTGGCTCTCGGTACTGGCAACACCTCTAAGAATGCAAGTGATCTGGATACCTCTCTGAAGGTCTTCTCCACCACACTGAATCTTTCCTGTACTATCCCAACCTCTTCCCCAGCTAGGTCTTTGGTATCTAGGTGTATAACTACATATGGTTCCCCCCGGCTCCCCTCACCAACTCCACAGTCTTTGGGTGCACTCTCTCTACCATCATCCCTGGCATGCAAATCACCTTCCTCCCCATATTTGGGTCCCCCTTCTTTCTCAAGTGAATACCATTAACTATTGAGTCCCCCAGGATTACCATCCTTCCACCCCACCCCATTCCTGTCTCCCTCTTTTCCTTCTCTGTTTGCCTTACAAGCTGTTCCACTACCTATCTTCTCCCCCTCTGTCATGGGCACCACCACCTTATTCTCCTCAAGCCCTGCTTGAATGACCCCCCACTGCCCCTACTCACCCCCTGGCTGCCTTTTCACACCCTTCCCTGACTTTTATTTTCTGGCCACCCACACACACCCTCCCTCTTGTCACCTTACCCTCTTCCTCCAATTCCGCCCACCTTCTTGATCTCTTCCGCCTTCCATTGTGACTACTTTGTGACTTTCCTACCACCCTTCTTGAGTCCCACTCTCAACCTGATGCCCATACCTGACCTCTCCCCAGCTGCTATTCCCCCTCCTCACTTCTGGAGAGGTTGAAATGTATTCCTTAAGAGAAACTCTTTGAATGCTATCATTCCTCTTGCACCAAACCTCTCTCCCCTGGGCTTCCTCCATCTTCCTTTCTCTCCCCCCTCCCATGCTCCTTCTATACTATATGTCAGCCTCCCCAATTCCCATCTTAGCTGCCTTACATCTGCCCTTTGGTGCTCCAAACTCCTGCACACTGGACAGCCCCCTGTTACCCACATCATCCCCAAGAATTCTGCTGCCCCACAATCATTACAACACACCACTCCCCCCCATCCTGATGCCTGTACATGTCCTAGACCCCCACATCCTCCTGACCCCTGGTCCACTCACCATCCAGATAGGAACTTCCATATATAACCCCAATGAGGATGGCTGCAAAAGGCGTAAAGTCCCGCTATCTTAGACAGCTAACTCTAGATGCTCCAACCTCCTCTACTGCTACCTTGAACCTCAATACAAGTGTAAGTGGACCCTAGATAAGGACCAGTTGTAACCTTACCGATTCCCTAGTCTCAACACAATTATGAGCTGACCCTAGATAGGGATCAGTTGCACTCCCCTGGCTGTGATACCCTTGTGGGCTGGTCCCAGATAGGAGCCAGCTGTCCTCCTTTGTAGTCCCCTATCTGTCATATACTTACAGGCTGATCCTAGAGAGGGATCAGTTGCAAACCTTTAGCAACACCTAACAGTGTATTTTACACTTAGCTACTTTCCTCTGACCGGTGTGGCCTGCAGCCTGTAGTCCTCCCTATGGCTGTCCTGCTGATGCTCCCAGATGCCACATAGATAGATGACACACTCCCACTTCATGGCACTCATGCTTTGGGGTCACTCACATGAAGAGTGGCTTGGACCTCTGGGTAATTTAGGAACTACAGCTGCCCTACAGGCTGAGTGCAGCCATGTGATCCTAGTGCCCCTCCAATGGTTTCTGCTTGTTTTTTTTTCAATCACCCTCCCTCAGCCCTCCCTCTGCTGGCATCCTCCCTCCTCCCAGAACTCCAGTTCCACAATCAAATACCCCCAAAAGAAATACCTTTATTCTGCCATGCTCTGTTTCACAAGAAATGTCCCAAATCCTAGAAATGAAACTCTTCTTCAACCCTACCTTTGCTGGTATCCTCCCTCTTCCCATATCCCCAGTCCTCACAGTAATACTGATCACAGCAACATCATTCATTCAAACAGGAGTCCTGAATGAGAGAAATAAAAAAAGGCCCAACATTTAGCTTTTTGCCCTACTCCACTCCAATGTGATCATTTGGTAGCATCTGATAAGTGAGGGAATGGACTTCAAGCTCAATGTGTTTTATTCTAAAAGTCTACGGCTGCCCACTATGCTGACTGTAATCACATGATCCTGGTGCTCCTCCCATGGCATCTGCTTGTTTTTTCTATCACCTTCCCTCAGCCCTCCCTCTGCTGGCATCCTTCATCCTACCAGAACTCCAATCCCACAAATAAACACTCCCAAAATAAATACTTTTATTCTGCCATGATCTGTCTCACAAGAAATGCCCCAAACTCCTAGTAGTGAAATCCTCCCTCACCCCTCCCTCTGCTCATGTCCTTCTTTCCTCCTCCTAGATCCCCATTCTTCATAGTAATACTGATCACAGCAACATCATTCATTCAAACACAAGCCCTGAATGAGAGAAATCAAAAAAGGCCAAAACAATGCAATTGGTGGCATCTGGTGAGTGAGGAGTACTGTGCCCAGTTCTGGAGACCACATCTCAGGAAGGACATAGACAAGAGTGGAGGCAGTCCAGAGGAGGGCAAGTAAAATGGTGCAGAGGATACATCAGAAGCCCTAGGAGAAGAGACTGAAGGACCTCAATATGTACACCCTTGAATAGAGAAAAGAGAAGGAAGATGTGGTAGAAACCTCTAAATACCTCAAGGGGTAAATAAGGTACAGGAGGGGAGTATTTTTCAGAGGAAAGGGTGCATGAGAACAAGGGGATATGCAATTGGGCTGGAAGAGGGTAAATTCAAGAGAGATGTGAGGAAGTATTTCTTCACTGAAAGAGTGGTGGACGCCTGAAACAGTCTCCTGGCAGAGGTGATGGGGCAAAAACTGTGGTGGGTTTCATGCATGTGTTAGATAGGCACAAGGGAATTTTAGTGGGAAGCAATGGGGAGAGGGAGCTGGAGATCAAGTAGGATCAGCAGTGACAGTATGGGCAGGGAAAAAATGGGCAAATTGGGTGGGTCAAGCAGTCCTTATCTGCCATCAGATTTTATGTTTCTGTGTTACCCAGTCTCTCCAAGTTTTTCTGTAGATGTATTGCCGTACATCTGTTTCTTCCTCCTCAATACTGCCAATGTTTAGTGCAAATTTAGAGATCCAACCAGTAATAACCCTATGCATGTTACTAACAAATAGATTAAATGATGCTGGCCCTAGCACAGAGCCCTAGAAAACTTCACTTGTGACCCCTACTCATTAAGACATCAAGCAATTATGTCACACTCAATGCTTTCTGTCATGTAACCAACCAGCAATCCATTTTGTGATTTTGTTGAGTCCCATTATCTCTAATTTGTGGACTAATTATTTGTGGAGGACTTTGCCAAAGGCCAAGATCTAAATATATCACTTCCACTTGTCTGTTGTAATTTATGGATTACTAATAGGGTCAAAAATGTAATTAAATTAGTTGTGCACGACATACCCTTGGTGAAGACATGTTGTATTGCTATTGCATCTGTTATGCCCATATTAGTTATGCTACATTGAATTTGGTCTCTGACTATTCATCCTAATAATTTGTGCGGAACTGATGTAAGACTAAATGATGGATAGTTTTACACATCCTCTTTTGTTCCCTTTTTGTGAATTGGAGTAACTATAGCTTCCCTCAAGTCTCCTCAGACCACTAACATTTTCAGTGATTCGTTAAAGACGACAGATACTGGTTTTACCAGTTTGAGTGCTGGTTCTCAGGTGTATGATAGCTGGCCTGAGGACTTGTTTGTCTTCAGTGATTTTAGTTTGTTCATAACTATTATTTGTATAAATATGTCCTCATCATGGTTTATTGTAGGGTTACCACCTTTTAAGAAGCCCAAAGTGGGACATTTCTTACTGAAACATGATTTTTCGCAGGACAATATTCAACATCAGCCAATGCAATAGATTTTTTTTCTCTAAATAATCAAACTTAAGACTAAGTGTTGCATTTTTTTAGGTGTTCCTGGTGTTTCTTATAATTTTAAGGTATTTTAGCTAAGGTACTATAGTTTTTGCAAAATTTAGAGGAAAGTCTGAAAATATTTTTTCTACTATAATGTCAGAACAAGTGGTATTTTTCATGTTTTTTCACAGGACTCAGCTGTCCAAATCAGGACTGTCCTGCAAAAATAGGGACAGGTGGTAACCCTAGTTTATTGCGGTGATAATTGCTGGGTACTCATCTTTTGTTAAATACCAAGCTGAAGAAATTGTTTGTCTGCAATGTCAGTCTCTCTTTTTTTTTTTTTTTTTTTTGAGTAGTCTGCTTTCCTGTTTTAGTGGTCCCACTAGTCACTACTTTTTTCCTTACTTTGTAGAAACATCTGTAATTATCTTTCCTAGCCCTAGCGATTTTCTTTTCCACATTTATTTTAGCTTTTCTTATCTCCCTTTTGCAATTTTCTTGGCAGACTTTTGATTGCTTTAATTCTACTTCAACATGTCTGTTTGTATGTGTTAAACCCTATTTTCCTTTTTTGATAATAGTTTAGAAAGCTGTGTTGATAGCCAGAGCATTTTTCTCTTTTTTGTTGTATTCATTTTTTACTGAAATATGCTTTTTTTGTAATCCCTTCTACCTTATTTTTAACCTTTCATTTTTCTTTATCACCCACTTCATTGAAGTCCTCTCTCCAAGTCCATTCTCTCAAGTCTTCCTTCATACCCTCAAAACCAGAACACTAGCAGGTTAGAGCAAGGGAAGAGGTAGGTACAGGGTGGGAAATGTAGAGGACAAAAACAGAAAGAATAGAAAAAAGAAATATAACAACACAGTTGCCCATGTAGGACTGTGCTCAAAATAGTATAAAATGTGGAACCTGTAATTGTTTTTACGTCCAGAAAAAAAGGTGACATATTTCCAAATCTGAACACGTGGAATTTTTAATACTTACTTCAACAAGCATTTGCCAATGCCAAATGTTTGCTTGCTGGCATTGGCATTGGTAGTGTAGGAGTTACAGAGCTGCATAATAGGAATGGCAGTGAAGTATTGAACTGAAGCCAACCCCATCACCACCCTGCAGATAGTGACAGGCATTGGGGTGTGCCTTTGGGTCATCAGGCATAACAGCCATGCCATTTCACCACACCCTACTGTACAGACACCGACAAGTGTCACAGTGTGCCTTGGGGTCTTTGGCCCTAATGCGCACCCCATTCCATCAGGAAATATTGTGAGATGGGTGCAGTATAGGAGAATGGGGTGAACTTTGGGGCCGAAGAGTCCAAGGCACACCTCGATGCCTCTCAGTGGCTGCAGGGTGTGGGTGGGGGTGGAATGTTATGAGCATTGCAGGTCACAATCCCAAGTCACAGCCCTGATGCCTGTCATTCTCTACACGGTGGGGTGTTATGGTCAGAAACCCTAACGCCTCAGGCATTTGTTGGTATTTTCACTCAAATTTTCAACATGGTTTTTTGTGACCCCCACCCTCATGAACAGTGGCAATATCAGTTTGTTAGCTGAAAGCTGCTTGCACAGCGACCACGGATTTGTCACTACAGGTGCAAAACACATTCTGAACAGGATGTGAAAAATGACAGCTGTACTGTTCATGGGGAGGTGTAAAATATGGCAATGTTGAAAATCTGCAGTGAAAATATTAAAAAAGTGGTGAAGTCAGGAGCGTGCGTAGAAACTGTGCAACGTGCACCCGTAATGTAATTAGTTTGGGAATTGTTTACAGCAGATTGTCAACACAGGCATTTTGGGACCTCCGGTCATGAACAGTGTCACTGTGGTTTTTTTATCTGTCGCCAACAATGATTTCCCACAGCGACCAAGCATTTCTGTGCTGAAAGTGTGAAAACACATTTCGGCCATGTTGTGAAAAATAACAGCTGTACTGTTCATAAGAAAGTGTGAAAAATGTCACTGGTGAAAATCTGGACTGAAAATATTACAAATTCATGAACTTACAGTACGAGGGTGCGTGGAAATTTTCAAAATAGCCATTTTAAGACCTCTGCTCATGAACAGTGTCACTGTGATTTTCTTAATGTGTCCCATACATTGATTTCACACACTGACTGCGCCATTGTGCGCTACATGGTCGGAAACATGTTTTGGGCAAGATGTGAAAAATGACGGCTGTACTGCTCATAAGGAGGTGCCGTAAAATGGCAATTTTGAAAATCTGAAGTAAAATATTGAAAATTTGCGAACTTATGAGCGCAGGAGGATCAAAAGCAACAAACGCTTGGAAAACAGTCATTTTTGGGAATTTTTTCACCAAATTTTCAACATAGCCATTTTAACACTTCTTCTCATGAACAGTGTGACTGTGATTTTTTTAATGTGTCCCATACATTGAGTTTGCACACCGACTGTGCCATTGTGCGCTACATGCGCAGAAACACATTTTGGGTGAGAAGGGAGAAATGACAGCTGTACTGCTCATAAGGAGGTGTGGTAAAATGGCAATGTTGAAAATATGGAGTGAAAATATTGAAAATTCGCAAACTTACGAGCATGCGTAGGAATAGCACAACGCACGCTCGTAAAACAGTCATTTTTAAGAATTTATTCACAAAATTTTCAACATAGGCTTTTTGAGAGTCCACCTTATGAACACTGGCACTGTCATTTAATTAATTAGTCCCAAAAGGTGATTTCATGCAGTGACTGTGAAATCACCCTTCGGGCCTGATTAATGCCATGACAGTGACAGAATTCATGAGGAGGGGTCCCAAAAACCCCATGTTGAAAATTTGGTGCCAAAATTCCAAAAAATGCTTGAGATATGCAGCAAAGTTGAAAAAACCCTATTCATTACATTATACAGCTTACCAGCATTTCCTCAGTTCACAGTCGGCTTTGAAGAGTGCAGACGTGTTCCTGGTCCACCGAAGATCATCACACCGAGCTCCAGAGGTAAGTATGGGGTGAGGTGGGGGGTATGTGAGGAGGCATGGTGTGCAGAGGGTAGGCGCAGGTGGGGAGGGGCAGGGAGGCAAGGGACCTTTTGTGTTTTCAGGGTTTTATTACGATGCGGGACATTTGCCATGGGGTGGGCTCCCAGCATGGCAGCTGAAAGCTTGGGGGCAGTGGAGCCGACAGGGATTGGGCACTCCCATCAGCCATTCCAACTGTTGCCACACTGGGGTGAGCTCCCAGCATGGCACTCGGTAATCTCTTGGGGACTGGAGCTGACTGGGGATTGGGCACCCCAGTCAGCCAAACATATTGTTGCCACGCTGGGGTGGGCCCCAGCGTGGCACCTGGAAGACTGTTTGGGGGAAGGGGGAGAGCACTTCAGTGAGCACTTCCCTTATCTGATCATGCTCACTGAAGCGGCTCTCTCCCTTTCAACTGTAAGCCACTGCATTCTCGAGTGCTGTCATAGACAGCTGCAGCATGCATTGGGCAACTGTGGCCATGCCTGAAAACACACAGAGGGAATTGGAAGAGGGGGTGCCAGACCTCCAGAAACTCAGATGATGGCACTATGCTTCTTGCACATGCGTGCAAGCAAACATAAAATTGAAGCTCAGGGTCAGTGGCCAGAAAAGTGAAGTCATTCCTTGCTTCAGTCAACAACAGTGACTAATTTTTTGTGCACTTGTGTGAGGTGTGTGTGCATGTGTATATGTGTGTGTGTTTATGTTTTACCATCTGTCACATTTATTTAAGACTTTTTTCAGTTTATGAGCCTTGAGGAAACAGCGCAAAACTGTAAAATTGCTAAGTAGAGGATATAGGCACATGTGACCATGTTGTCATGTTTACTGTAGTGTTCAGCATCTGTGAATGCTCCCAATTCCTTGTTTTAGCCTATACAGAAAATATTTCTCATATGCAACCCCCCCCCCTTCTTGGCTCACCGTATGACTTTCTATAATGCCCTTAAAGGGGTTGGCATAGCTCAGGGTGTCTCCTGTGTCTGGGGGTATAAATGTTGTAACGCTCACCAGGCATCCCCTTGCAAACAGTTCCAGTGTTGGCTGCCACAATCACTAGTTATTTCTCTGAGACATGACTCAGTATAGTACATCGCCCAGATCTGCAATTCATCTGTATTTTCTCCAGGGTGCATTGGTTGCATTCATTTATGATAAATTTCAATTTGGTTTGCAAGCAGGTTGCTAAGGCCCTGTCCTTTGTCATGGTATACATTTAGCATTATGTTAATTCATGATGCCGTACATGGTGCCAGCCTCAGATCACTTCCAGCAGGTGATCCTGACCTATTAATTTATTAATTTATTTATGTACATATGTATTTATTTTAAAAGTTTTACCAGGAAAGACATACTGAGCTGGTAACAGCTACTTTCTGGATGCATTCTGTGGGATGGGGAAGAGGTATATCAGACAAAAGCAGTGTCAGTGGTTCAACAGATCACACACTCACATCTGAGGCCAGAAGATCAGAAGGCTGTGGGTTCCATCCCCACACCAGGCACTTGGGTTAAATCCCAATATTGACACTGTGGTGCAGCATGAGGGGGTGCTGCACTCCTGAGGTGCTGTCTTTTGGATGAGACATTAAACCAAGATCCCATCTGCCTGTTCTGGTGATAGTTTGGGTAGATGTTAAAGATCCCATGGCAGTTTTCGAAATGAGTAGGGGGAATTTTTTTATTATAACTTAAAAGAAATACATAATAATAGTGGTACATCACACTAAATAATAATACAAAAAATAAACAGAAATAAGTATTTCATCATACATTAAATACATAAATGCAACTTAGCATTTGCATAACCCCAAAACCCATTTAGTGAAAATGAAAGCCTATATTAAAACTAGAAAAAATACATACATAACAGTGTTACTCCACACTAAAGTAAGAATACAAAAAGGAAAAACAAACAGAAAGAAATATTGCATCACATAGAGAACATTAAAGCACTTTTACCATGAATATAACCCCCAAAACCCAGCCCCCAAAATGAAAACTGCCCCCGAATAGCATAAGAGAAATGGTAAGATAACCTCAATAGCAAAATACCTCCATGGCAGTTTAACATCCAACAAAAGCATAAGAAAAGGAAAAATAAACAGAATAGTGGATTCGGCATACCATTATACATCACGGAAAGAAGGAAACAAAAATAAAAAGGCAATCCAACAGTCCTAAGCTAATATACCTAAAAGCCATAAATAGTAGTCCCTACACGTAAACTAACCTATATCCAAAAACCAATCCCTGTGTCTCCACCTATCCTGAAATTGGGAGAATGAACAGTTCAAGAAATCCAAATCCCTAAACTGTACCATTGAATTTTGCATTGTCCAGAACAATTGTTCTACTGTAACCTGTCTTTTATACAATGTCAGTTGGCATCTCATATGCCATATATGATACTTAAGTACTAACAAGAATAAATGAACAGTGCCTGAGTCATATTTATCCCACGCTCAAGGTAGTAAGCCCAATGACAAAATATCCCCAGTCATAAATAAAAAAGGAAAATTGGGCCACTGTAAATACAAAAAGGACCAAAAAGACAGAATAAATGGACATTCTGAAAATAAATGTTCCATAGTTTCCAATATGCCATGACAAATGCTATCCCTAAGGCACCCTCTGTCTGCCACCTCCTTATGTTTCAAGTTGTTCCGTACATTTAATTTGTCATGCGTGCATAATCAAAGCACATCCCACAATTTACCTCATAATCTGGGATTTGTTAACATCTTCCCTATTCTATTACAGTTTCAACTGGAGTTTTAATCCAGTATCTAGGAAAGTCTATAAAAAAACATTCCACAACATGTGTATACATCTCTTTTCTGGAAAACATCGACAACTGATGTTTCATAGGGGACCATAATTTAAATTTACCAAAAATATACTGCATAAAATAAGGGAGACCCTGTAATGATTTTTGTTTTGGATTGGCAGACTCAGCTCCCCAGAAATCAAGCCAAGGTCCTGCTTGATCTGATACCCAGGGACTCCAAATTTTAGTGCCAGATTGCAATACTGGTTTCAGATTGACATATAAAAATAAAGAAAAGAAAAAAAACAACGGGATGAACAATTTATAGCCCACCATCCTTAACGGAATGATATAAAACCCCTCTCTTTATTGGATTAAGTCTGCTACCCTAAATACACTGAAACAAGATGCCAGAAAGCACCGTCTCTAATTGTTTAGTCAGTGGGAAAACCACACATAAATGTAAAAACATAGTTAATAAAACGGTCTTAACCATATAAACTCTCTTTAATTTAGACATGTGCCAGGAGTTCCATTTCCTAATTTTCACCTTAGCTTCTGAAATAATATGAATCAAATTATAAGAACACATATCCCTGTACCAAAATATACCCCCAAAAGCTTTTGTGGTTGTAGCTGACACGGGATGTCCAAACAAATCGAAGTCACGGTAACCAAATCTCCAGTGGGAAGGCATGTACTTTTAGCAGTGTTAATGGTAGTACTAGTAAGCTGCATAAAACACTGAATTTCCTGAGCTGCCATACCTCCTGATGCCTGGTCCCCCAGTACCAGGCACATATCATCCACATAGGTTACACTCTTTATTTCCAAATCCCCACTATGCACTGAAAGACCCCTAATGTTTTAATTTAGCAGTAATTTCCTTAAGAGTGGATTCAAAGCCAGGACATACAAAGCCGGGCTCAGGGGGCAACCCTGTTGTATCCCCTTGTGAACCGGACAACTAGACCCCAACCAGCCATTCACACATGGCTTAACCAATGCTTTCTGATAATACAATTTAAGAAAGCAGCTGGAAAACCATGACCCCGTAGTACAATCCATAAATATTCATGACTAACAACATCAAAAGCTTTTGTTTGATCCAACCCCACCAGGTAACCACTCAGTTCTCCACCAGTTCCTTTTTCCATAATTTCTCTAAGCAAAATTAATGCATCTGCAATTTTCCTCCCTGGAATAGCACAAAATTGTGTAGGATGAACTATGTCTTCTAGGGCCAAAGCCAAATGATGATATAATAATTTTGCCAGGATCTTACTATCCGTGTTTAAAAGTGTTTTAGGTCTCCAGTTATCAAAAAAAGTTCTATCCCCATATTTAAACAGGAAAACGATAAGACCATTGTACATGCTACCAGGCAATTTATAAGTACTTAAAAAGAATATGAAAGCAGCAACAATCTCCAATTTAAGCAGAGAAAAAAGTAATTTATAAAATTTGTTGGGAAGGTCATCTGGCCCTGGGGCTGCATCCTTTTTTAACCCTGAGATGATGGAACCCAATTCACTTTTGGTGACCGGGGCTATCAGAGAGGATTTCAAAGAATCAGAAATTTGTGTCAAACCAGAAGAGGCCACCCAATCCTGTACTTCCCTGTCTGATATACATAATAAAGAAAATTTTTCCTTTACATAGCCTTCAGCTTCCTCCATAATATCCAGAGTCCCACATTTCTCAATCCCTTCTTTAGATTTAAGGTAGTACATAACTTTATTCTGCCTTTGGATGGAACGTGAATCAAAGGGATTTACACTATCGTGCTTCCCCGTACACCCCCAGTTCTGTTTGGTTTCTAAGGATTTCATCCTGTCATATTGCAGAAGAAATAACTTGCTCTTAATTTGGTCAGTTTGGTCCACATAGGAAATTACGGGAGAAAACCGTAAAGTCTGCAATAAAGTTAATTGTGCCTGTAAAACTTTATAATCTTTTTTTGTGTGTGCCATTCAATTTTCCCATTAACTGATAATATTTTTGGAAATATTCCTTACTGTCAGACCACCATTCCTCTAGGGAGTCATATAGAAAGGCCACTGATTCCCTGGCTTGTACCAGAGAATGAAAACCTTCCCGTATCTTGATATCATCCAGCAAACTTAAATTTAGTCTCCAATATCCCTTCTCCCTCGTGGTGGCAGCAAGGTCATAGAGAGAGAGAGAGACCTCAAGAAGACCATGGTCAGATGTTGCCACCAGCATTACATTTTTATGTCTAATCATTAGATTAGGAGACAAAAAATAAAAATATATCCGTGTGGATAAAAGCCCCTTAAAATGTATGAGGGGGATTCAAGATATTAGGAAAAGCAAATACATAAATTAAACCGGTCAACTGTAAAACATGATTAAGATACATGGAGTCACAATATATTTTGGAGATCCATGGTCCCCTATCAGTCAAAAATCTACTAGTGTTAAAGTCTCCTCCAAGAAGCATATTTCTGGACATATAAAGATAAGGCAAAATCAGTTTAAGCAAATCAATCCTAGCCATTTTAGTCTGGGGAGCGTACACATTAATCAAATGAAAATCCATCTCCTGAAGTTGAACATCCAACAGAAGTGCTCTACCTAGTGAAATTTCTACATGATGAAATATTTTAACATTATGAGTAGTGAAACAGATACCTACCCCACTGCAAAGATCCACCCCTCCCGACCAGTAACTAGTATCCCAAACCCATGCGTCCCTGCCTACTTTGATATCTGTCTGGGTCTGCAACCTGGTGTCTTGTAAAAACACAATATCATATTTCAAATCAGAAAATAAAGTAAAAGTCGCTAATCTCTCTTTCTGACAACACACTATTAGTGTTGAGACAGGCAACAGCCAAATCATAGTGTCCCATCCCCAAAAGGCTGTATCAGAGGGATCTTCAAGGAACTTTCCTGGAGGAGGCCCTAACACCCATTCGCCTCTTCCCGGTTCTGCTAGCAACTATGCCTTCCAGATCTTCAGCATCTGAGGGAGCTTTGGCCTGTGAAGAGGCCCAAGATGCAGTGTCAGAGTCCAAATCTTCCTCAGATATGCCTTCCCGCAGTGGGTGAAAGGGATTATTGTGAACAACGGACTCCACTGATGCACCGGGGATTGCCTTGGCTTTTCTCCCCCTCATTCCTTTTTTGTTTTTAACCTCCTGAAACCCATCACCCACAGGTGGGGGGTCCTAGATGGGACCATTCCTTCACAGGACTGTGGGACATCCTCTGAAACCTGGACGGTGTCACATCTTGAATCAGGGGGGCCCGCTCAAACAGCAGTATCCAGTCTAGCCAGTCGGGCTTGCCAAATCTGAAGTGGATGAGGGGGAGGGGAAAAAACCCAAAAGCCAGAAGCTGTTTTTGTTTTCTGAATATAAAAATCCTGTATGGTATAGTCCACATCAGCAGTGTTATGGGATGCCCAAGGGCAAGTCGGGAAGGAATGACCTTCCTCATCACACAAATTACACTTCAATGGATTCAGGCAATGATACAGTGGCGTGAAAAAGTATTTGCCCCCTTCCTGATTTTCTCTATTATTGCATATTTGTAACACTGGATGTTTTCAGGTCTTTAGACAAAATATAATATTAGATAAAGGGAACCTGAGTGGACAAATAACACTTTTTTTTACTTATTTCATTTATTTAATGAAAAAAGTTAACCAACACCAACTGGCACTGTGTGAAAAAGTAATTGCCCCCTAGTTAAATCAACCCAATTAAAGGGATAATTAGAGTCAGCTGATTGAACACAGCCAGGCTTGATTACAGCCAGCCCTGCTCAATATAAACCTCACTTATTTTGGCCCTTACCATCAGAGTCACATTGCCAGCTCAAAGATTCAACAAGCACATTATGCCTTGATCAAAGGAAGTTCCTGAAAAGATCAGAAAAACATTTTGTTGCCCTCTATCAGTCTGGAAAGGGTTACAAAGCTATTTCTAAGGCTCTGGGACTCCATCGAACCACAGTGAGACCATAATCTCCAAATGGAGAACACTTGGAACAGTAGTGACCCTTCCCAGAGTGGCGGCCTGCAAAATTACTCCAAGGGTGCAGTGTAAAATCATCCAAGAAGTCTCAAAGGATCCTAAAACAACATCCAAAGAACTGCAGGCTTCTCTTGCCTCAGCTACGGTCAGTGTTCATGACTCCACAATCAGAAAGAGACTGGGCAGAAATGGGCTTCATGTGAGAGTAGCAAGGCGGAAACCACTGCTAACCAAGAAGAACATAAATGCTCGTCTCTCATTTGCCAAGAAGCACCTGGATGATCCACAAGCCTTTTGGGAAAATGTTCTATGGACAGATGAGTCCAAAGTGGAACTTTTTGGACAACATGGATCCCATAATGTCTCGCGTAAAGCAAACACAGCATTCCACAGTAAGAACACCATACCAACAGTCAAACATGGTGGTGGTAGTGTGATGGTGTGGGATGCTGCTGCCTAAGGACCTGGATGACTTGCCATAATTAAAGGAACCATGAATTCTGCTCTGTACCAGAAAATTCTTAAGGAGAATGTCCAGTCATCCTTCCGTCAGCTGAAGCTGAAGCGTAGTTGGGTCATGCAGCAAGACAATGATCCAAAACACAAAAGCAAGTCCACATCAGAATGGCTAAAAGAAGTAAAATTAATGTTTTAGAGTGGCCTAGTCAAAGTCCAGACTTAAACCCAATAGAGATGCTGTGGCAGGACCTGAAACGAGCAGTTCATGCTGAAAACCTACCAAATGTTACTGAACTAAAGCAGTTCTGCGAGGAAGAGTGGGTTAAAATTCCTCCACAGCGATGTGTGAAAGACTGATATTGAATTATAGGAAGTGTTTGGTTGCAGTCATTGCAGCTAAATGTGCAGAATCCAGTTATTAAGTGTAAGGGGCAATTACTTTTTCACACAGTGCCAATTGGTGTTGGTTAACTTTTTCATTAAATAAGTGAAATAAAAAAAAAACAAGTGTTATTTGTTCACTCAGGTTCCCTTTATCTAATATTACATTTTGTCTAAAGACCTGAAAACATCCAGTGTGACAAATATGCAATAATAGAGAAAATCAGGAAGGGGGCAAATACTTTTTCACGCCACTGTAACTTGTGTGGCCTAAGTCTCCACATTGAGTGCACTTAAGTATCTCACAGTTGGGACTGATGTGTCTGGCAGACCCACATTTGAAACACCGATGAGGCTGACACGGATAAAAGATAAAACCTTTATCCCGCCCAATATACAGGCAATTTGGTAAATGCTTCAAGTTAGTGCCTTCATACTGAAGTTTAATTTTAATCGTCCAACCCTCGTTCCAAAACCCCTCCCCATCCAAGATAGGATCAGGGATACCTTGTACCTCACATTTCTTATCCAACCAGTAGAGTATATCTTGGAAATTAACCTCCTCATTCCGAAATAAAATCGTGATCACTCAAAATGATTGTTTAGTTAAAGGAATTATTTGGAAAGGGGTCCAAAGGGGATTGGTTTTCAAGTTCATATACCAGGCCCAGAATTTTTCCAACAAGTCTGGGGTCCAAAAACTAATATCAAAAGTCGATTCCCCTGCAGCATGGATAAGAGCATAATAATCTTCAGGGGTGAAGTGCAATGAATGCTTTAACAAAACTTTCCCCACAAAAAAATGATCTGGAGGTGTCTCCATACCCCCTAAATATTGGAACCGAACAGCATTTCATCTTTTTGAAAACTCCACAGGCTTCTTAAAAAGACTGGCAAAGGTCTGAGGAGAACTGTTTTGCACACCCAGGGGCTCCTCTATCAAATCACCCCTCTGGGGATCCGGGATGTGCTCCAGAGCAAGGACTTGTTCAACAGAGGGCCAAGCATCATCCACAGATTGAAGATGATGGCCATGGGGAGAAGTGCCCAAAATAGGAGAAAGAGCAACAGTATCTGAAAGGTCTGTAGGCTGCTAATGTCCCACACCATCAACAACAATGAGCAAATCCACAATCAGCTCCACAATGTCTTCCTGGTCTGCACTGACTGTATTTGAATCCACTTCTGCAGTCCAAATGCTGTCCACATTCAGTGTCCAACCTGCCCTCTCTAGAGCTCCTTCTGGGGACCATGATTCTTCCATGTCTCCACAATGTGACGTAGTCACCTGGGGAGGTCCAAACCCACAATCATCTGGGCTCTGCTGAGCACTGCAAGTAAGAAAGATTTTGGATGCACCACCTTTCGCAGTGTCAGGGGAATCATTAACCAGCTGTTTTCATTTCTTATCATCGTCACATTTCAATTTTTCTGCCGCCAATTGGGCTTCAACTAAATCCAGCTCGTCTTGCAGAATCAGCCGTTTTTCCTCCAAAGAAAGGTTTAGATCATCCTTCTGACTCAGAATCTGTGGAAACTCCATAAGTATTGAACCATCCAACTGTATACCGTGTTCCTTAGAGATTG
Source organism: Neoceratodus forsteri (assembly GCA_016271365.2). Taxonomy (NCBI): domain Eukaryota; kingdom Metazoa; phylum Chordata; order Ceratodontiformes; family Ceratodontidae; genus Neoceratodus; species Neoceratodus forsteri. Next base: position 2,765,074 of record JADMNL010000040.1, read on the forward strand.
GTATAGGAATATCCACAAGAACATTTTTGATGTCTACAGCACCAGACAGAGCATCCAATACAGGTCCTTTCTCCTTCTCCACGTCTCCCAAAATGGAGATCTCTGTGCTTGCAACAGCGGTACCCCTTACTGATGAGTAGGGGACATTTTTATTGAAACAAAAATTGTACGAAGAAGCCAACACAATACATTGATTAAAAATATACAGAGAAATCAAGCAAGAAAAAGGGGATGGAGAAATAATAAAAATGCAGTATGAGTCCTTTAAGTAATGGCTGAATCAGTGTTCGTGATCCATGGGAGGGACGTCCATAAGGCCAACAGAGACTGTGCCGAATACAAAGTCCTTTCATGTTCATATATTTTCCGTAAATCCGCTAGTATCTTCTCTTCAAGTTCTGAATAAGAACACAGTTTTTGTTGAAGTGTAAACATACATCTTGACATCCAAACATTCCATTTAATAACAAGAAAGACAAGATTCAGAGTATCTCTATGCCAAGCAGACCAGTGAGAAGAAAAAACACCATATATGATATTCTGATATGTAACTGTGGAAAATACAGGAACATCCCACGAATCTGCTAAATATGACCACCAATTTGTGATGTAAGAGCAATCAAAAAACAAATGAGATATCGTCTCCGGGGTAGCTATACAAAGAGGTCTTGAGCAAAACCTGTCCTGAGACTGTTTGTGTTTATGATTTGCTTTTACATTTATACGTTCATGACATGATAACCAGTGGAAGTCCCACATGTGATCAGGGATTCTAGAACAACGTAACAAAGTTAGAAGCGAGGGTAGACAACTATCCGGACATTTTGGAAAAGGGGTTTTTACTTTACAAACTGAAGACAATAGTGTTTTATATAAAGTCTTATGCGTATTTGAAATAAGAATCTGAGGCGACACTTTCCATTGTTTTAAACGAAGAAACATATGTTTTATATATGTCGGAACATCCCCTTGTTGTCGTAATACTCCTAAAGAATTATGTTCCCACTTATGGAACCAATATCTACAAGAGTCGTAGAACCACGCTTACCACCCTCTTTGTGTGTTCACCAGTAAAGGCCGCAGATTAGTTGAAAGGAAAATACTAGTGAAAAAAAGCAATGGGTTACTTCATCAGAATACCTCCTTCAAAGGTAGGCAAGTAAGTAGTATTCCTCTTAATCGGATTTAACCGACTGCCCCAAAGGGCCTGAAAAAATATACTAAACACCTTAGTTTCCAATTGTTTTGGGATAGGGAAAACATAACTCATATACAAAAACAGAGGGAGAAGATAAGTTTTAATCAGAAAAACACGTTTTTTCTTCCCAATTTGACCTTTATTCCAAGAGGTCACCATGCTTTTACCAAGTTTTAACTTCTCTTCCCAGTTAAATAAATCAGAATCTCTTAATCCGAAGTAAATACCCAGTATACAGATTTGACCTTCAGTTACTTTTAAAGGGCCAATAGTGTCCGAAGAGTGGGAGGAGGAACCCAACCAAATTCCCATACTTTTACTATAATTTATATTTGCTCCAGATATTGCACCGAAAGAGGAGCATTCTTGGAGACACAAGCGCTGAAGCTTCATCAGCTACTAAGAAACATCGTCATCTGCATATGCAATCGCAGCAAACGGAGATCTTAGTACTGAACATGATATGGCAATGAATTTGGGGTGATCATTAAGACGGCAAAGCAATATATCTAGAAAAAACATATAATAGAGGGCTTAATGGACAACCTTGGCTAACTCCTCATTTCACCGGGATCATTGGGCCTGCCCAACCATTAATTAAAGGAACGATTGTCGCCGTCTTATATAATGTCTTTATCCAGCTAATAATCTTATCAGGAATATGTAAAAAATGTAATACCGTCCATAGAAAATCATGGCTAACAGAGTCAAAGGCAGCTTTTTGATCAACTGAAACAATAAGCCCAGAAACGGAGTCCGAAAAACCATGAGAAAATAGTTCACGGAGAAGAATTAAATGATCAGAAATTCTCCTATTCGGTAGACAGCAGGATTGGGCTGGATGAATAACTATTTCTGCCAGCTTAAGCAAACGTTGTGCAATAAGTTTTGTCAATATCTTAAAATCCGTATTTAACATGCATATAGGACGCCAGTTGTCTAGGGACTTAGTGTCACCTTTCCGTTTATAAACATAGACTAATATGCCCTTAGTAAACTCTAAGGAATGTGTTCAGTGCAAGGAGAAAGTAAACACTGAGGTCAGTTCGAAAGGAGGTGTTCCACCAAGAATTTATATAAGGCTGTGGGGAGACCATCCGGGCCAGGGGTCCTGCGCAGGGGCAGTGAAGATATAGCTAGCCGAATTTCTTGTTCTGTGAAAGGTTGACATGCAGAGTCTACATTCTGCACGGAAGGAATTGGAATTTCAATGGTACCATATAATCGTTGTAAGTCTTCTGACGCTTTGGGTAACGGGGAAAACAATGCGGTCGTATGGTCAGTAACAATTTGACATATATCCAAGTGGAGGTACTAATATCTCCATTTGCATTGATAAGACATGACATTGTTTTCTGAGCATTCTGATGATAATTCGATTCAAATGGACAAACTATTTCCCTAGTACTTTTCATTGCATAACTATGTTGATGATACAGTTGTTGCGACTTTTTAGACTGAAAGTCCAACATGTCCTTCTTCAATAAAAGAATTTGTTGTAGCAAATCTTGTCCTGTCAAGTATGCAAGTGACATTAGAGACTGGAAATGAGCCCTCTTTTGTAGATATACCAGATAATCAGACCTACTTTTTAAACGACTATATGATTTCAACATCCCAGTTAAAGTATGTTTAGTATCCATCCACCATCTCATTGGATCGTCATACATAGGGTATACAGACTTACGAGCATGAATAAATGACAACAGGGTTTGCTGAAGTGATGGTACTTGTAATAAAGAAACATTGAATTTCCAGAAACCAGGCCCTCTATCACAATTAGCAGGAGATCCAAGACTGACAGAGAGTAGCTTATGGTCAGAGAAGGCTATTGCCTGTATTACAGCCGAGGCGACTACCAAAGTATTGGAGGTAAAAACAAAATCAATACGGGTAGCCAGCTTACCCTTTTGAAAAGTGGGAGTATGCTGTTTGTGAAAGATAAATATGACTCTGTCAAACAGGCAATCATGAATCATGCGTCCTAATACAAGAGAGTCACAGTACATTTTCTTGTTAGTAGCAAAGGAACTCTTATCCTGTAGACTAAGTCCACAATTAAAGTCACCAGACAATATGATTCGAAAAGAAGAGTGTAAAAAGGGACGAATTAAATCAAAAATGGCTATTCGTTCAGTTTTAATTTGGGGGGCATAGACATTTATCACCCGGTATGGGCATTGCCCGAGCAGAAAATCTAAAATTAAAACTCTACCAGGGACTAGATCAAACAGCTTCAAGAGCCTAAAATCTGGGATGTTAATCAAAATGCCAAGACCAGAACAGGGTCCTTGGCCTATCAACCAAAAGGAGGGGCCCATAAGCCAGTCTCTTTGAGCCAATCGGATCTCCTGCACCGTATGGAATCTTGTGTCTTGTAAAAGAAATATCCCTATTGGTAAAAACCTCAAAAAGGAAAACACCAATCGTCTCTTATCCACACGTTTCAAACTATTTACATTAATAGTATGGCATGTAAATAGTGATATAACAGGTCATGGGGAAGTAACCTATACAATCAAGATTTTCTCTTTCCTGCTACCTTAGTCCCTTTCAATCTCACCTTAGCCTTCCGTTTATGTGAAAGGCCAGTGCCTAATGGTGGTGTAGAGTTATCGAGGCCTTCTGGGATGGAAGAAGCGATAGAGAATGAGTCAGATTCCCCATCTGCCTCATCCGATATTGGCTGAAGCACCTCGAAGGTATTTGATAGTGTAATCGGGGATGCAGTATAAGCCTGTGGAGTAGATGTTACAGTGCGGGAACCAGATCGTAATGATCTGCGATTTATTACTATTGTAGGTTCACAGGGGGAGGCATTGTACTAGAGCTTGGGGCCTGCTCCATAGCCTCTGTCTCCGCATGGCTAGCAGGTGTTAGTACCTTCCCTGGGGATAAATCTTTGCTAACTAACAAAGGTGCAGTGCTACAAGAGATTTTCGCAGCTTTAGTTTTGGGGTGGGGGAGACTCTTCTGTAATAGAAGCTTCCGTAGTGTTGCGGAAACAAGCTTTCTGTGCTTGAGAGATTACAAAACGCTGGTCTACACCTCCATCATTGCTTATTTTAGTATAAGCAGCCCAGGGACATGACTGAAATGTGTGACCCATTTCGTCACAGAGATTACACCTGCATTCATTCAGACAGTGCATACCTACATGACCCATTTCTCCACAATAGAGACATTTAATTTTATCACACGCACTACTCAGGTGTGAGGGGTCTCCACATCTATAACATGCTTTAGGCTGACCTGGGTAAAACAAAACTCCTCTATCTCGGCCTAAAAAAAAGGAATTTGGTAAATGCACAGGTCCAGATTCAGAGACATTCAGCATGACTTTAAATTTCCAACCCCCTGTCCATATGTTTTCTGAATCCAAGATAGCCTCTGGCTGCCCCTGTAACGTACATCGTTGCTTTAACCAGTAAACAATATTTGAAACATCTACACCTTCATTACGAAACATGACAGTGATTATTTTAAAGGCCAGTTTAGTGAGGGGAATGGCCTGAAATGGGGTCCAAAGAGCAGTATTACACAAGGTATGATATTTTGCCCAAAATCGATCAAGTCCCCGAGATGTCTGAAAACTAATATCAAAATTTAATTCTCCTGAGACATGTATCAGGGCATATATTTCATGGGCAAAAACTTCATAGAGTCTTTCAACAATGTCCCTAGCCACATATATACACGATCAGGGGATCCTCAAGTCCACCCTTATATGAAAGCCTGACAGCATTATGTCGCTTAGCAGCCAGAACTGGGAATTTAAACAGAGAAAAAAGACCTCACCGGTCCTTTATGAGAAACAGGAGGTCGAGTAGTGGCTAGGGACTCTTCAGCCATGGGATCAGAACCTGAAAATGTCTGTTTATCTTGGACCCTGTGAATATCCAGGATAGGATTCTGGGTCAAACATAGCTCGTCAGGCAGTTCCATAGGGTCAGTTACCGTTTGAGGAATTAGTTTACCCTCCTCGAGGGATAAGTCTTGCACAGTTCTAGGGGATTTAGTAGATGATAGACCTGATACCCATGTACCCCCTTTAGGGTCTTTCACCCATCCTGCCGACCTTAACGCGGCATCTATGGACCATTCTGGGGCGGCTGTGGGGTTTTCTTTAGCATGAGAAGGCTGGGTCTGAGATGCAGAGGGCAAATTCCCCTCCAAGAAAACATTTTCAAAAGGCCCCGTCTGTATATGAGAGGCAGAAACTACCTCCGTTAGCGTTTTACACTGTACCTGCTCAGAAACATGGAGCTGGTCTGCCAGGACTGGAACTAAGGTTTCTTTTTCCTCCAAAGGTGAGCCGGCTTGATTTGGTTTCCGTGGACTCTGCAGAGTATCCATCTCGACTGACGGTCGATAGCGGTCCATCTCCATTAGGCAGTTGTGCGGTTCAGGCGCTTCCTGGCTTACAGGTTCCGTATTACAGGAAGTGTGCATCTCTTGCGATCCCCCTATACATCCATCATAGTGCTGGTTCATCGCAATGCTACAGACCTCGTTTGAAGCAATCTTCTGAGAAACAACTGTTGTTTTCTGCAAATCGTCTTCCTCCGGTGAAGATACAGGTACAACTAGGCTGTTTGCATTCGTGGTCTCCTCAGATACAGAGACAGGAGTCGAGACCAAGTCTCCTGTCTCCACAGCTCCAGCTGCTGCTGGCAGTAAAGCGTCCTCCATCTTGGACGAGGAGTCCTCTCCGAAAGAGTAGGGGAATTTCCCTGGTGTCCTGGCCAAATTTACGCCATTCACTAAAAATACCACCAACAGCTTAATCAGGTTCAATGTCAGTTGGCATCCATCTGTATCCCTCTTCCACAGGATGAGGCTGAAAATAGGCAGGGTTGTGTAGTCTTCCTTTCCCGGTCAACAAAAACTAACTAAATAAATAAAATAAGATGTACTGTACATGTAAAAAATACATTAAAATACATTAACAGTTTTATCACAACTAAATGCAGTGCAAGGTACTACAGTACAACAAAAAGGTGCAAAAGTACAAAACATTAACAGAAATGTAAATAACAATAACTGGTGCCACACAAATAATGGATTCTCCTGTCCCTGGTTCAAATGTGGCTTCTCTTAACCAAACCTGGGCTTTTCATCAGCCCCCCACCACCACCACCACCACACTAGTTGATTTAGGACTTGGCCTTCAGCATGGAGACTTTTTATCATATACTGGGGTTGAACAGTATGCCTATAAGATGCTCCAATGTCCAGAGTCACTACTGCTCCTATAAGAACCATCAGACTGGCATTCCCTAGCCATGCCCAGGTGCCCTAGGGATCCCAGTGCCTCACACTTCTCTCATACAGCAGCCTTTGCCTGATACTCCAGAGGCCCATCCCCAGAATCTTGCACCCAACAGGATGTCACAACCTGTCCAGTCCCATGTATCAGGAACTAACATTTTTCCAGAATAATGTTATATACTTGCACCTTGGGTGTTTCAGGTGGTATGTCACCTTCATTTTTGCTCTGTCATAACTGGATAGCCCCGCTCATTCTCAAAGTTGCCTCTCAAATGCTTCTGTACCCCCATGGATTCTTGTTGTGACTGTCATCAGGTAGCCCTCCTTGAGGCTGGACTGCAAACAGGCCCTTGCTGTTCCAACCACAGACTCTGACCAGGACTGGTGCTTCTAACCACCCTTACAAAGGGATCCATTTCCACTCCAGACCCAGGACTCTGCCACCATCCCAAGCCACAGGCTCCCTTCAGCCAGATGCTACTGGAGCACACGCCTAGCACCACTGCTCTGTACTCCACCCAGTGGGAAACCACCCATGGACTTCATATCCCCCAGGAAAGACAGAATCACAACAAAAAATTACAAAAATATTCTCCTACTAAAATATTTAGCATGCATTGCTCAGCGGTGTACATAGTTCTTGCATCGCATTTGGCACTGTTCACATCACAGTAAACATATAGCAGTTGGCATAAGTTAACTCATTGTACTCTAAGCTTCCATAATGCTAGCCCCGACTTAGCAGTCCACCAGGCCATGTATCTAAAATGAAAATGGGTGTCTATTTAATTATATAACAGCACTTTCCGGTGCAGCATTTTCTTTGCTGAACCCCTCCCTCCAAGTACACATGCAAAAATCAGAAATATGCATAGACTTCAACATTTAGCACATAAGTCCTATTATTGTCCCTTATCTATTTCCAGCAAGTTACTGTAAAGCATTATTTGGCAAATGTCCTGCATAGCATGATGTTTCTGCAATGCACAGTTAACACAACAATGACAATGGGGTCAACAATTGAGTGGTCTTCAGTCTACACTTTCCTCAAACCTAACACTGAAGAGATGTCATTGAACTTAAATGTCTCTCAAGACCACTTGTTGTCACTTGTCAAGGCTCCAGTACTGATTTGGGGGAAGCCTGATAATCAGTTTGCCACTGCCTCAGTGTTCCCATTACATCTGTGTCTGGTGTCAAGCCAGGTCACGTACGCCATGCAATGCAATAAGATGCTCGTCCCACTTCTCACTGGCTCAGCACCTCCTGAAATTTAGCCTCTTTAAACTTTTCTGTTTTGAATGTTATGTGCTGGATGCATTCCTCCATGTTTTCCCTTAAGCATATCTCCCAGCAGGTCTCCAAAGTGCACCATAGCCACACAAGCCACACAGGACTTGTAGTACCATTGACCCAACCCCTGGCAGGCAATATTTCGGTTGACCTGACACAACTGCATTAGGTCCATGAGGCCCTGGACTGGCTCCAACCACATCTCTGAGTCTTAAATGAACTAGTGTGATTAGGGGTGAGGGAAAACCCAGTTCAGTTAATGGAAGTCACATTTAAACCAGGGACAGAGAGTCCATTATTCTTGTAAATGGATCAAGATCATCAGGTGGCAGGGACACTGAGACTCATACCATATGAGGCCTAATGAATTATTATAATGCATGATGCATACCACAATAAAATACAGGGCCTTAGTGACGTGTTTGCACACCAAATCTAAGTGTGTCATAAATTAACTTGACCATTACACCCCAGTAAAGATAACAGGTGAATTGCAGCTTGGGGTGTTGCATGATCATTTCAAGTTGTACCATACTGAGTCCTGTCTCAGAGCAGTAACTAGCAATTGCAGCAGCCAGTGCAGGAAATGTTTGCACTGACTCCACAGGCCTGTTCCATGGACCTTGTACCCAGCAGGACTTTGTAGCCAGTCTGGCCTGTAATCCAGGAACTAACCTTTTTATTAATCGAGCTCTTTACCTGTACCTTTGGTATCTCAAGCAGTACATTATTTCCATGCCTTTTCTGTTGTAATAGGATGGCCCTGCTTATTCTCAGGGTTCCCTCCCAAACGCTTCTGTACCATCAGGGGCTCTTGTTACAATCACCATCAGGTAGTCCTCCTTGAGGGTGGACTGCAAACAGGCCTTTGCTGTCCCTATCTTAGACCCTGACAACAATCCGTGCCCCCAGCCACCCTTCCAGAAGAAGCCAGTGCTACTCAGAGCCCTGGACTCTAGCAAAATCCCAAGCTCACAGGCCACATCAGTCAGATGCTGCCAGACCATGTGCCTAGCCCCATGCTCTATACCACTGGAAGGGAACCAGAATGACCTAGGCGCCCTGGGCCCCATCACTCACACATTAGGAACCTTGTGCTAGTCTCCAGCATTGAGGATGGCATTGCACCAGGAGTTGTTACACACATACATGGCAATATATGGCAAAACTACATTTTGAAATAAACCAACATTGGCCTCCTTTTTGTTATATTTAAGACATACGAAAGAGTGTGAAAATATATGACACTTGTATGACCAATGTATGGATAATACAGTAAGAATATGAAAAGAGTTAGAAGCATGTTTCATATATTGCCGACAAATGTTCCACAGATCCCCCACTCTTTCAAATATCAGAATCTGAACAAAGGAGACCCTCACTGAAATGGATAGCAGGGGAAGGATCAAGCATTCAGGGCCGTCTTTTTATTGATTAACATAATAGCCTTTACAAGAATTATAAACTGCATAATGAAAAAAAGCAGAAAAGTCAATACAATTTTACATTAAGTATACATTTAAAAATACTTATGGATTTTTGGTTCTCTTATTGCAAGGTTACATTAATGTTAAAAAGTTATGATCCATACTTATTCACATAAACAGAGGTAGAGTGCGTTAGATAATGCTGTGCTGCCCAACAAGCGTGTAAGGAAGATAACTACATGGTAGTCTCCATTCCTAATGGATAAGTGCTTACAAGAACATAAAATGCAGTTTTATCAATTAAAACACAAGACTTAACTATTATCATTATATATCAGTTTTAAGTGACAAAAGGCATTAGCTGATGCAGTCTTACTAGCATGTAATCCAGATTTAATCACTGGAATTCTTGTATCAAATGGACTGAGGTCCTTATCTGGCTAAAAATACAAATTCACCTTTACAAACCTTATAAACAGATAATTTCAAATTCAGCTCAGCGTAGCTGAGGTCTGCCTTATCATACCCAGTTAGATACAGCAAAAAATAAGATATGTATTTATTAAAAAAATATAGACTATACAATTACCATGTGCAGCTAAAACAATGTTTAAGGAGATAGATATATAGGAGGCAAGCATATTTCATATACTGGAAACAAAACAATATTAGCAGGCTATCAATTATCATTTAAATCGCTATACTAAGCTAGAATTAGCCTAACTGATTGTCTTGGCTATGAGCAAAGAATTGTTTAATTTTATAATACTTTTAAGTCTTCAGAAATAAAAAGTTAGTCAAGCAGATATTCATAAGGGATGAACTATTTAGCCAAAAATGGTCCTAAAAAGTTTCTTCTAGTCACATTACACCAGGGACAAATGATAGTCACATGGTACAAATCTTCCACAAGGCCAAGGTAACAACCACACAAATCTGAGTTGTCATCACTCTGTTTTTTCTTACTAAATCATTTTCCTAGGACCTTACTTGGGAAAAGTCTGAATGTATAATGAGTCATTATTTTCCTTTTCACTGAGTCTGTTAAAACATATGGGTAAGGTTTCTAGAGATGCTCCTTAACATTCAGAGAGCATCAAGGTGAGCATCCGAATATTTGTGAGATCGAGTATCTAGCACTATCAGAAAGTGTCAGTTTTATCACTTAGGTATATTTATAATTTAATACTGATTCCAATGCTGACATATTTCCAGAGGTAATGATATCTATTGCATTTTAAATGGTTACTAATGGCATCCAGCCAGGAGAATCACAGTTCATCAATAGTAATTTCCTCTTCTCTTTCAGCGTTAGAGCAGGCACTCTATCTGCCAGGAAGCTAGTGAGTTTGATCCGGTAATTTATCATAGCCAAAACTGAGAATACCTTTAAAGGGAACATTCCCAATTCAGCTCTTACTAGTCTCGTAGGGGCTGACACTGGAAGCCCAGCACAACCCTTTCTAATACATCAATATTCATATTCCTCCAGATTTCTCTAGCATAAAGAACTTCTCTTTTAAACTTTGAAACAAACATAATGATGGCAGAAAACTACCACAGGTCCATCCTGTCTGACCAAGTCCTCTAAATCCTTGGAACCTTCCTTGGAACCTAATGTTCCTCCAGAGTACTAACCCGCCTGGTCCTTTCCCCATTCTCTTCCCTGGACTTGTCATCCAGGGCAACCACAATTTCCTTCATTCTATCCCAGGCCTGCTTGAGTCCCCTGACTGTGTTTGCTCCCACCGCCTCAGCTGGCAGACTATTCCAAGGTTCCACCACCCTTTCTGTAAAGAAGTACTTCCTCACGGTGAGTTGGTATTCAGGCTAAATAATTCTGCGCAGTTCACTTTATTAATTCCTTTGAGGAATTTGAAGGTCTCAACCATATTCCTCCTCTCCCTTCTGGCTTCCAGTGAGTGCATATTTAGTGCCTTGAGGTGCTCCTCATAGCATCTACCCTACTGTCCCCGAATCCTTTGCACTGTCTCCAGCCTATCCTTGTCTTTTCTGAGGTGAGGACTCCAGAATTGGGCACAGTACTCCAGGTGAGGCCTCACCAGGGATCTGTAGAGGAGAAGTACAGAATTACCCCTTTTCTTCTACTGTCAATCCCCTGCCCAGTACATCCCAGCATCCTGTTAGCCTTGCTAATGGCCTTATTGCACTGACTCATTTGTTTAACGGAGATACTGATAACTCTTAAATTCCGTTCCTCATCTGCAATGCTAAGTCACTCCCCTCTCATCCAGTACTCTGGGGTTCTTTTTCTGTAGGGGCATTACCTTACACTTTTTAGCGTTGAATTTTAACTGCCAGACCTTTGACCGCCCCTCAAGCTTTTGCAGGTCCTTCTGCATATCCCTTCTTCCCTCTTCTCTATCCACCCTCCCACATAGTTTTGTGTCATCTGCAAAGAGACACAACCTGCCCTGGATTCTTTCTCCAATGTCACTAATGAACATGGTGAAGTGGACTGGACACAGGACAGATCCCTGTGGAACCCCACTCATTACCTCCTTCTCCTCTGCCTTAATCCCATTGACCACCACCCTCTGTTGCCTCCCTGTTAGCCAATTACCCATCCAATTCACTAGACGTTTAGCTGCACCCAGGGCTTCCATCTTCCTAAGCAATCTCTTGTGTGGTACTGAACCAATGGCCTTACTGAAGTCAAGGTACAGCAGGTCCTCCATGTGGTCCTTGTCTATCTGCTTTGTCACCCAGTCAAATAAAACTATCAGATTGGTCTGACAAGATCTTCCTGCCACAAAAGTTTTTTTTACTATCCTGGATTCCGTTGCTCTCCAGGCAGTCTTTGAGGTCATCTTTGATCAGAAATTCCATCAGCTTCCCCACAATGGAGGTCAGACCAACAGGCCTGTAATTCCCTGGTTGTTCCTCCTCTCCAACCTTATGTAGCGGCACAATGTTGGCCATCTTCCAATCCCCTGGAACTTTCCCAGAGCTGCGTCAGCTGTTGAGCACCCAAGTCAGTGTTTCAGCCAGCTCCACTGCTAATTCCTTAAGTATTCTCAGATGCAAACCATCTGGACCTGGAGCCTTATCTATCTTAAGGGCTGCCAGCCCTTTCAGGACCCTTTCTCTAGTAAACAGTGGCTAACTCATTTTTGGGACTCCCTTTGTGGCCGCTTTGATGCTCCTCTCTGTCATGGACCCACGTTCCTCCTCAGTGAATAGTGAGCAAATGTAGTCATTCATAGAAACATAGAAGTTGTCAGCAGATAAGGACCTCCTGGCCCACCTAGACTGCCCAGTTTTCCCTGCCTACTGTGCCACAGCAGACCTTACTCTATCAGGACGGTGGCCTTTTGCCCATCATCCTCTATTACCCTACCCCCTTCCACTAGCCTTTCAATTCCACCTTTTTTCCTTTTTCACCAATATATCTAAAAAAAATGTTGTCTCTGTTCTCGACCCTCTCCATGATGTGCAGCTCTGTGCCTGCTTTTGCCTCCCTGATGGCCCTCTTTGCCTCCCTCCACTCTGAAGATATCCTTCCCATTCTTCTTCTCCCACTGTGATGCATTTGGGGAGTGGAGACGGAAGAGCAGGGTACATCCTAGGTGGGGAAGAAATTAAAGTAACAGGACAGGAGAGGGATCTGGGGATCATAGTCTCCTTGAACCTTAAGGTAGGAATCCAGTGTAGCCGGGCAGCGGGAAAGGCCAATGGAATGTTGGCATGCATAAGTGGGGGCATTACTAGCAGAAAAAGGGAGGTAATAATGTCCCTTTACAAAACCATGGTGAGGCAGCACCTGGAGTATGAGGTTCAGTTCTGGAGGCCTCATCTCCGCAAGGATATAGATACATTGGAGAGGTTCAGAGAATGGCAACCAAGATGGTACAGGGTACGCAGGGAAAGTCGTATGAGCAGAGGTGTAAGGAGCTGGATCTGTACATGCTGGAGACAAGGAGGGAAAGGGGAGACATGATTGAAACTTTTAAATATTTGAAGGAGCTCAATAAAGTGGGAGAAAAGTGTTTACTTAAGAGAAAGGAGGGGTCAAAACTAGAGGGCACAGCCTCAGACTGCAAGGAAAAAGATACAGGGGCAATCTTGGAAGCAAGATGGCGGTCACGCTGGACTAGCCTTCACTTTGTTTTTACTGTGCTCGTGCTTTAACTTGTTTTTATTTGCTTCAATATGTTTTTTACATTTAATTTTATTTTTGAGTTTTTCATTTGTTTTAGTAAAGTTGTGTTGCCGCGTTTATGTGTGTTACGCCTGTTTTCGACGTGGTCACGGTAGAAGGATGTTCTAGCAGGGGAATTGCCCCCCTTTATTAGCTGACTGCTGTTCTACTTGTCTTACAGCATCGTTATTTAAATATTTATTTAAATATCTTTCACCCTGCTTCGAAGAATCTGCAAGCAACTTTTTGTTGGGTCTCTGATTTGCCTTCCACATTATCGTTTTTGTGTTTGCTCTCACGGTGAAACTGTGTGTAGGAGTCTGGGGATACGAGGAAGTCAGCTCCTGCCAGGATCCAGTTTTCATGACTCTCTCATCCCCTTAGCAGCTGCTCCCTTGGTTTTCTGTATGTGCAGGAGTATCGGGGGAATGAGAGAGTGGATTTTTTCCCTGGGAATTAAACTTTGTGATTAGTTTACTGTTCTGCAGCTGTTCTTTTGCGCTTTCTGTGTATGGGAGTTTTTGTTGACTCCTGTCTCTGGGATTAATGGTTCTAGTTGATACAGGACGTATCCGCTGGATATATTGTGAACATCTTTGCAGTGTCATATTTGGCGAAGACTTGGACTAGTTGCTGTCACTTGCTGTGACTGCCTTATGTCTTTTGGACATGAAAAATAACCTGTGTATCTCAGATGTATCGTGAGTACTAGGACTTGAGTCTTCATCGTTGTCCTTTGTTTATTTGGGACTTTAAATCTGACTTTAAGCTGTGTTAAGACTTCTTGGGAGAATATTGCCACATTGTTGGTTTTGGTTCTGAGAGATTATCCACCCCCCCTTTTTTTTCTCTCTTTGCCTGGGCGTTTGGTGTTGTGCTGTCTGGGACCAAGCAGGAGCCTCTCCTATTCCCCTCAAGGAGTTGGGGGTTACTGGGGGGGTTTCTAAGTTACTCTAGGGCCGGCCTTATTTGGCCAGTCTGGGGGTATCTGAAGCGGTGGGTCTCAGTGGCATAACTGGGCCTTATTAGGCAGTTTGGGGGTGTGGTGGGGGGGCAGCTTCCTGTTGCCTCACAGCTAAATCGACTACTATCTCCAAAGAGTCATCTTCTCCTTCCATTCATAAGTTTGCACTGCATTTGCATATTGTTATTTTTGAATGTTTATTTAAAATAATTTGGATTTTGTTTTGGTTTATTTAACATTTTAACATTACCGATTTTATTGGACGGACAGTGTGTGCAGTGAGAGGGCCTCACTGTCTTTACATGTTTGGACTTTTCAACACTATACTCATTGGCAGTGAGAGTGCCTAAAAATAACTGCAACTTCTTTTTCTTTGGATCCTGTTCCATCATATAAAGGACAGTGGGTACAGTGAGAGGGCCTCCCTGTCCTTATATATTTGGATTCTTTAATAATTTGTTTATAGTTTATTTTTGGTTGTGTAGTCAGTAGGTTTTGGTTTATATTTTTGGGCAGGTTTTTAGTTTAATGTGTAATTGTGGGTATTTTATTTTAGAGATACCAGGATTTTTTATTCATTTGCTTGCAGCTAGTTTGTCTCCCACTTTTGTTATGTGTTGTTTAGTTAGCCCGGTCGTGCATTATTCGTCTTCCGACCTCCACGCCCTCCGCCCTTTTTGCCCTCCTTATCTCCCATTTTCCACCTATCAGCACTGTTGGGCGCTTGGTATTGCTCATGAGAGGGGAGGTAGGCATGGTGGGGGTCGTGGACACGGTAGGGCGAGTGAACGGACCTCTCACATAGGGGTGGTTAAGCCCAGAAGAAGCCCTGGGGCAAAATAGAGCCTGAAACATGGTTTTCCATGTCTAGTCTCCATACCCAAGGGCTCCTCCTATTTGGATGGGCAAGTAGTCGGGACGGCTTTGGATCTCTGTCCTACTCGGGTGGTGTTGTGCAATACCAGATCTGTTAAAAACAAATCAGCTATTATTTCTGATTTTGTTGAGACAGCAGATCTGGTTTGCATCACTGAGACCTGGCTGGATGGAAATACTGGCCCTATTTTAGAGGCGACTGTTCCAGCTGGGTACTCGGTGATTCACTGCCCGAGATTGGATCGCGGGGAGTAGCGGTCTGTTTTAAGACCAGCTTGGGGCTCACGGGTGTACCAGTTGAGGAAGCTGAATCCTTTGAGTGTACCATCGTGGCTGGTGTGGGTTGCAGGATAGCCCTCGTCTACCGTCCACCAGGAGACGAGAGATGATTCCTGCAGGAAGTGGCAGACTTCTTCACTGATATGGCGTTGGAGTCACCCAGACTGATGGTTCTGGGCGACTTCAATGCCTGGGTCAACAACGAACTTTCTGCCTTTGGTCAACACTTCATCCAGTTGATGACATCACTGGGCCTTACATAGATTGTTTCCTCGGCTACGCATAATCACGGTCACTCCTTGGATTTAGTTTTTCTCCTGGGGATTGAGGCCTCTGATTTGGTGGTGGAACCTGTCAGTTGGTCTGATCACTATACCGTGAGCTTCAATTTTTGTGCTCCCCTTCGTAGGTCTGCCCCTGTGGAGATGGTTCGATACCGCCCTTTATGGGATGTGTGCCCTGAAGACCTGATGGCAGTGTTGAACCTCTCAGAGTTTCCGACTGCCAGCTTGGGTCCAGAGGCTATGGTCTTGGCTTATAACCAGGCCATTTCCTTGGCCCTGGACTCAATTGCTCCTGTCCGTGTTCGTCCCCTCTCTCTTTGCCCTCGGGCCCCATGGTTTGATGGGTCCTTGAGGGAGTTGTGACATGTGGGACGATGGTTAGAGCGTCGTTGGAGGAAATCTGCTCTGATGCCGACCGCCTTAGTTTGGAGGAGCATTATTGGCTCTACCAGTCAGAGATCTCCCATAAGAAGGCAGAATTCCTGTCCAGGGAGATCTCTGTCACTCAGAATCGACCGGCTCAGCTCTTCAGAACTGTGGACAGGCTGTGCAACCCAGCCTGTCTCCAGCTCCGTTGAGCCTTTTCACAAAAGGAGTGTGATGAGATCGATCAATTCTTTGCGAATAAGGTTGCCGACATCAGATCTGAGATCCGTCCAACACACTCTAAGGGGGAAGCTTTTGGTCAGCGTCTGGTCGTGGAATCCTCTGTCTCCTGGTGTTCCTTTGACCTGCCGATGTTCAGTGACATTATGCGGATCATCCAGGGGATGCGCCCTACGTGCTGTAGTTTAGATCTGGGCCCTACCTCCCTAATCTTGGGTTGTGTTGAGATCGTCGGCCCATTTCTGGTTCAAATAATCTGGTGCTCCCTAGAATTGGGTGAGTTTCCTAGCTCCCTAACGGAAGCTGTGGTGACTCCCCTTTTGAAGAAGGCTTCTTTGGACCCAGATGTTTTTTCCAACTACAGACCAATCTCTAACCTTCCCTCTATTGGGAAGGTTATTGAGAAGGTAGTGGCAAACCAGCTGGAGGACCATTTGACCATCCATAATATCTATGAACCTCTCCAGTCTGGTTTTCGCAAGAGGCATAATACCGAGACTGCTCTTGTTCGGGTGCTCAATGATCTCTTGATGGCGAGAGATCAGAGGAACCGTTCTATCTTGGTCCTCCTTGATCTCTCCTCAGCCTTTGACACTGTAGACCATGGGGTTTTGCTCAAACGTCTGGAGTCCATCTGCGGCCTGTCTAGTACAGTGCTTAGATGGTTTTCATCTTTTCTATCTGAGAGAACGCAGAGAGTTGTGTCGGGGAATTTTTCCTCTGACCCTTTCCCTCTGCATTGTGGTGTCCCACAGGGTTCGGTGCTCTCCCCCATGTTGTTTGCAGTGTATATGCTGCCCCTCGGAGACATTGTAAGAAGGTATGGGCTGAGTTTTCACTGCTATGCTGATGATACCCAGCTCTACCTTTCTTTTGCCCATGACCAGGTTAGTGGTCTCTCGGTATTTAATAGCTGCCTAGCTGAAATCCAGGACTGGATGAATGTGAGCTGGTTAAAGCTGAACGACGGTAAGACTGAGGTTTTGGTCGTGGACCCAGGTCGTGGGACAGGGGGGTTGGGGTCCGGTCAGCTCTCTGGCATATTGCTGGGGGGGATCTGATCCTTACCTCTGAATGGTGCGTAACCTGGGAGTGAGTACCTGCGATGGGCTGACTCTTCGTCATCAGGTGTCAGCAGTGCGTAAGTCCGCATTTTACCATCTTAGGAACATCCAGGGTGAAACACCTGTTCCGCCAGTGATTTACCCATGTTGGTCTATGCTTTCGTGACATCTCGCCTTGACTATTGCAACTCCCTTTACTTGGGGCTTCCTGGGGTTGATATCCGCCGCTTGCAGCTAGTGCAGAATGCTGCTGCAAGGTTAATGACAGGGGTGACTAGAAGGACACATATTACCCCTGTGCTACGCGATCTGCACTGGCTGCTTATACAGTGGCGGATCACCTTTAAAGTAGGTCTTTTGATTCAAAGCCCTGCACGGACTCGGCCTGACTACTTGAAAACTACCGAGTTCATACCGCCGTCGTAGCTCCGTTCAGCCAACGAGGGATTGCTAGAGGTTCTGAGGGTTATATTTAGTCTTCTAGGCTAGGGCCTTTGGGTTCATGGCCCCAACCTCTGGAACTCTCTGCCTCGCCGGCTTAGAGAATGCATGACCATGGAAGCTTTTAAGCGGGATTTTAAGACTTTTCTGTGGAACAAGGCTTTTGTGGACTGATGCTGTTACAAACTGCTGATTTTATATGTATATTCTGATTTTATGATTCATTTGTACAGCGCCTTGGTACTTGAAAGACGCTAAATAAATAAAGTTTTATTAGTATTATTATTATTATTAATGAGAGAGGGCATTTCTTCACAGAGAGGGTGGTGGAGCCCTGGAACAGACTAACAAATGGAGTGGTGGGGGCTAAATCAGTGGAAGAATTCAAGAGGGTGTGGGACAAGCATATGGGGCTGAGTATCGGGGGAGAGTGGGGGCTGGCAGGGAGGGGGAGGTGTAGGGGGAAAAAAAGGGCAGACTAGATGGGCTGGTATGATCCTTTTCTGCCGTTAAGCTTCTATGATACCTGACGTGGTACTCATGTACCTATATTATGACTATTGTGATCTACCCAGTACCAAGCGTGTACCACCAGTGAATGCTGTAACACTGGTTGCTTTTTTAATCTAAGCGTTATGTACTGCACTGTTTATTTGCTGTGATGTATTGCTCTCTTGATGAGGTGCCTTTGTAAATGAGTCTATGACTCAAAGGTCTGTAAACCGATGATCTAATAAATGAATAAATGATTCTATGATTATAAAAGGCCCTCTTTTTGGCCCTAACTGCTTCCCTAACCCTAGCTGAGAATCATAGTGGTCTCTTAAATCTATTTCTCTTTGCTACTATCGACTGTAGCTAGTCAGACAACAGGATGCTGTGATGCTGAGGACACTATGAGGAGAACATTGGAGAGTGTTGGAGCTGGTGTCTGAGTGAGTCACTTCACGCTGCTCAGCTGAGGAGTTGCCAAGAAAGCAGGGTTCACACAACGCCTTTACCTGGTCAACAACAGGTATGCCACCATTGCACTAGACAAGAGTGTGTGACCCTTTCCAGTAAAACTTGTGTGGCTGTTTTAACTTAGTTTCTGGTTTCCACAATCACTGCTCTCCTTCCAAGAATGCCAGGAGTGCAAGCGGTGGTGTAGCCCCCCCCCCCCCACCAATTGAGGGCAGAGAGTCTCACGGGAGGCTATCAGTTGCGGCATCCTGCTGTGGAGAAAACCAAAATTGAAAACTATATATTTTTACTGTCAATATCTTTTCACCCTGCACCATCTGTTATTATTCACAGCCCCTCCAGACATTTGTTGGAAGTATATTGGGAGTCTCCCGATTAGCTCCTTCTTTACACCCGTTTTTGAAATTATATTTTAACAAAGATGTGGAATATTTTTTGAAGTGACTTGTTGAATCAAATATTCCTGAATCTTTATAAGACTGGGTTATATAATTTTTTCCCTATAAGAAGCTCAGGGTTAATTTAAAAGAGGTTTCTTTTTCTTTATTACAGGACTCTTATCTAAAATAAAATTCCTCTTATTTTTTAAAGCCTCTCCAACTCTTCCTTAGCTAAATATTTTGTTTTTAGGCTATTTATATACAGATATTTATAGTATCACAAAATAGTTTATAAATGTGTATATTTTTAAAACACACACAGGCTTATAGGCTCTATGACATTTGAGGTATAGTCACGTAGATAGAGAATTAACTGATACCAAAGCTTCATAACTGATGCGATACAAATGCAGATGTAGCCACCTTAGTCTGTCCTGTTGTTTGTTTTATAAGTGCCTGAAACAGTTATAGATTGCACCATGACACTCAGTTCTGGTAGCTCTAGCTCTTATTAGTCCCTAATAGCTTCTTATAATCCATAGTTAATTGCTGCTGATTGCAGCCTGTGGGTAGTTTTAGTTTCATGTAATCAATAAGTTCAATAACCATTTATTAACCTGATCATTTAATTGCTTATTGTTCATTGCCAATAGCTCTACCTTTTATCTTAAGAAGGGTTCAGATGCCTGGCAGCATGAAAACAAACAAAAGCAATTCTTTTCACATTACCGAACTGCTTCAAACTAATTATAAATAATTAAATCACCACCTGACTTAAATATTAACTCAGTTAGCACTAGCAATAATTAGTTGAAGCCTTTGCTAGGAGGTTAAAAGGTGGGTTCTTCTCCAGGAACGCCAGACACAAGCCAAATCCCGGAAGAGAAACAACTGCTTTGACACACAGATCAAGACTGTAATGTTTTTTTCATTATGAACCAGTTGAGAACCATTTGCGAGCTATTGCAGTTTGAGAAATCCATTTAAAATAAACTTTAGGATCTGTGTCTAGTTAAAATAACCAAAAGTAAAAATCTAGTAAGATTTGAAACAGTGGGGTGCTGAAGCAACTAGCGGTACTAGACTTGACTGAGCACAGTGTTGCCTGCCTGACCGAAGCATTTCTTCAGAGCTAAAGCTGCTCCTTTGAGCATATAACGTTGATTTATGAGTAAGTGTTAACTTTTATATAAATTATAACACACATTTCTTAACTAAATATCAGTGAAATTAAATTGAAACTGGGAGTATTTGGAAATTTTGAACATGTTTGGAAATGACTTAACTTAGTACTCCATTGACAAGTCAGATTTTATGCAACTGACATCTAACTTTTAAAATTGGAGTCTAGACTACATGTAAATTTAAATAGTCTAATTTACCTTACATAGTATTTCTGATAATATTTATAACTGCCCTCACTATTATTAGGATTTATCATTTACTTGCAGTGGCCATCTATAGTCGGAGGGAAGCTGTGAAGCCACATTCAGCTATTTAGATACAGTGAGGACTGTGGAAATCCTTGGTGACCTTTGTGGGTATTGCAATGAACAAAGGCCTTAAGCATCAAGCAGTTCCTGATTGACAGCATCAAGATTTAGAAAAACCATGATGGAGCCTTAACCTGGACCACATTATATAATCAAGGGTGAATATTTTTATAGATGAACTTAAGAACTGAACTTTCTCTAGCTGAACTGACTTCTCAGGAAAATTGTGATATTTATGTGACTTTTTTTCCATTTTACCTGCAGACTGGCTGGACATTTAGTACATTTAATTACTGCAGTAGTAATAATACATTGCATAATCTTCAGCGATGTGTATTGGACTTTTATATTGACAGATCCTATAGAAATATCTGTTTTCTTGTTTGTCTATCTGGAAGTTGGGAAAACATTATAAATTTACTTTTTTTATTTGTTAAATTAATACATACTTTGTTTTTGGACTTAATTGCTTATTAGACAAATATTTCCCAGCTGCCTGAAACAGTTATAGATACATCTTAATATTTCCACCATTCCAGCTGCACATGCCCCAGCACCCAGCACTTACAATCACTCTTTGCACCCTAGCATCTTACCTGTCATATTCCCTCGACAAGGCCCCCTGGCTACACTGTCTCGCCTTGCCCACATCCCCCTTATCTCCACTCCCACCTGCCCCCAACCACCTCCCTGCATTCTTACCCCTGCACCTCCTACCGACCTCCCACCACTTTCTCCCCACCGACCCCCCTCTCCCTTGTCTTGCTCATAGCTCAAGTCTTTGTACTGGTTATTACACGCCTGTAAGTCAGTGTTTGTAACTAAAAATGATGACTGTTGCACACGCTGACGTGGAACCTTTGTAAAAGAGACTCGGCTCAAAGGTATTGTAATCCTAGATTGAAATAAATAAATAAATAAAAATATAATTGTCTTAATAATCTACAAGTGGAAATACTGAGGGCAGGATTCACAAAACAGATGCACCTGGTGCATCTCAGATGCGCCAGCGCAAGTCAGAAATGTGTCGGAAGGCGATTCAGGCACAGGGAGGAAGCTCCAGTGCAAACGAGATGCCATGCACCAAAAGACATGCACCACAGATACATATGCGATGTACAGGCTATGTACTCCATGCATACACCGCATCCCTATCCACAGAGCAAAGCCAAGGAGCAGCAATGGAGCAACTCGAGCGCAAAGCCAGGATGCGCCCTAAAAAGATAAGTACAAAATAAGGAGACTTAAGTCCAGCACACCAGCAGGCCATCAACGGAATGACAACAGCAGGACACACACAGAGGGGAAGTCACAGTAGAGAGAGAGGCACAGACAGCAAGCCACATCACAGGGCTACAGCAACAGAGGGGATGAACCCAGCAGCAGTCGCCATTGCTGGTGCCCCAATGAGGAGGAGGAGGCAGGGTGCCAGAAGTAACCGTAGGCGGCCAGCCCCACAGTGGTACCGTGCCCGACTGTCCTTCAAGCAGCTGACAGAGGTGGAGACAGTCGGGTGACACCACCACAACAGGGCCATGCTGAGGCAGCTATGTGAGCTGTGCCATGATGTGATGCAGGCAGCCACTACAGCCACTGCACGAGGACACGCCATCATGGTGGAGACCAAGGTGACAACGGTCATGTGCCTGCTTGCCACAGGAACCTTCCAGAGGCCAACAGGGGACACCACTGGCATATCACAGGCCTCAACATCCTGCCTCCTCACACAGTTACTCACCGCACTGCTACCACATGCTTCGGAATACATCCGATTTCCCAGCACACAGGCAGAGCAGACAGAAGCCATACAGGGGTTCCACAGGGTGGCACGCATGCCAGGTGTCATGGGGCCATCGATTGTACCCATGTGGCAATCTGTGCACCAGCTGGTGAGGAGGGTGTCACATACATGAATCAGAAGGGGTACCATTCAAGTGAACAGCCAGGTGGTGTGTGATGCCACGGGGCACATCACCAATGTCTGCGCCACACACCCTGGGAGCACACATGATGCATACATATGGCACCAGTTGGCGCTCTGTGCAAGGTTCGAGGCTGGGGACATCCAAACTGGACACCTGTTAGGTACATGTGACTGTGCGCCAGCAGCCCAGGTGGGCCACCATGCCCGGGACACCTGGGACGGGCCGTGGGTGGGAGACCACAGGCTTTGGGGCACTGGGCCAGCAGGGATGTGGAATGGTGCTCGGGCAGCAGCAGGGTGGCATGGCCCCAATGTGTGCCATAGGATGGACGGGGGCAGGCAGGGGCAGCAGGGGCAGGGGAAGCAGGACTGCCAGGCATGCAGCAGCATGGGTGAGGGGGCAGGACAGGGGTGCACAACACAGGCCGAGATGGGGTCGGGTCACATGCCACAGTGTAATACCATTAACTAATGGACACATTTACCCCCACAGGTGATGCTGCATACCATTGCATCCCTGGCTCTTCACCCCTTCCACTGACCCAGAACAGTGGCATAGGAAGCATACAATGAGGCACTGCTGCTGCTTGGCATGCCGTTAGTGTGTCTTCAGCATGCTGAAGATGCATTTCCGGTGTCTGTGCTGGTCAGACGGTGTCCTACAGTACAGCCTGAGAATGCCTGTGGCATATTCCTGGCCTGTTGTATGCTACACAATATGGCCCAAGACCATGGGATACCTGCTGAGGCCAGCGAGGGCAACAGTTCTGGGGAGGAGGAGGGGGTGGGTGCAGCAGGGGTACACCCAGAGGAACATGGAGCCGATGACGGACATGGGCGCAGGGATCCAAGGCTGGCAGCCAGGGCATGGGCATACATCAGCAGAGTGGTGGAGGAACACCTCAGGACACACAGGTGTGTATGCAGGTTGGTACATGTGCAGGTGTGGGCACCACAGTGTAGGGACAACATGGCGAGGGCAAGGCAGGCACCATATGCCACACCGGGGTGCACATGCGGGTGCATGCACATGGTGGGACACACACACACACACTGCTTGCACCACACCAGAACCACACAGGCCATGCCCACACCGTCATGGGTCAGTGTGCACTGCGACCGGCACATGGGCACTGCATGCACCATAATGCACTCATCATACCCATGACACATGGCATGACTGCAGCACACACACACACACACATACACACACAGGTGCACAAGCACAGGCAACACGGGGGTGTGCCAGGGCCACTGTGTGGCTGGAGACCACCACGCACAGTGGCACTGGCACCACCTACAGGACAGCCAGTGTGCATAACCATGCCACCCACCACCATAGGCCCCTTGGTATGGACATCACAGGGCCACCCCACGACCACCACGGACGCGGGTGGCCTCTGCCACGGCCCCTGGTGATTGGGGTGCCACCACCAGCCACAGGGGGTGTCCCCATGGACCCCATAAGGGTGCACACTGAGACCGTGAATGGGTGCTCAGTGGGGTGGCCGAACCATGCCCCCCAACTGAGCCATGGCCGGTGGGGTGGATGCCAGTGGTGACAGAGCCAGCAGCAGGGGGCCCTCCTGGTCCCATCGATGGGGTGTCCAGGAAGTACTCCTGGGTGTCCGACTGGACGCACGCTGTCCGCGGTGTGCTGTGGATGCAGCCACTGCCTCTGCAGAGGCTGCAATCCACTCCATGACTGCAGTCATGCCCACCCACATGAGGCGTGTCTCAGCCAGCATCTGAGCATGCCACGCTGCCGTGGACTCATGCTCCTGGACCATGACAGCCCAAAGGCTATGAAACTCTGCCCGGGGTGCCTCCTGACCATCCTCAGTTACCCGCAACAGGTCAAGGTAGACACCCATGTCATCAGCAGGCGATGTGGCTTGTGGGCGGCGCCGCCGAACCAGGGATTGGCAGCCTCACCAGGGTCATCCATGGGCAGTGGATGCACCCTGTCAAGCTGTGCTGTGTGTGTATCATGGCTGGGCACAGTTACCTGCTGTCCATGCATGTCTTCCTGTGGTCTCACTGTAGCGGGTGTGTGCCCACTGGTGCCCTGCCTGGATGCCACTGACACTGCCAGCACTGTGCTGGGCAGCGGTGCAGGGGGCATGGCATACACAGCCCCAGGCATACGTGCCACTGCTGCACCGGTGTCCAGCACAGTGGGGACGCTGGTGGCACCCAGGGTCCCATGCACAGGTGGCCCTGTGCTGTGTGCACTGCAGTTGCCCATGGCAGTGGCGCTGTTGACAGTGGAACATGCGTCGGTGATAATGCCCTCACCCTGTATGCCACTGACAAGCACGATGAGTGCATCCACTATGTCCACCACATCCTCTGGGTCACCATCAGACAACCCAGCCAGGCCCCCCAACCATGTGATGTACCCACCTGCAGTACCGCCATCGCTGGTGAAGGGCTCTGCAGGGCCTGATGCCACAGGTGCCATGACCGGTGGTGTGTGGAGTATGGACATGACCACGTCACTGTCAACGGCCCCATGGGGTGGGCCTGCATCATTGCCTATGGGGTCTGCGCCGTCGGCCACGGCCACGCCATGGAGTCGCGATGGAGCTGTGGAAGACAGAAAGGGAGACTTGGTTAATGCACAGGACACACATGGCACAATGCACAGTCAGCCACACACTGACGGGTACGCATGCCTGTCCATGGCGGGTGTGGACAGGGTGCACAGCTACTCACCATGCTGCTACAAGCTGCCCCCCATCTGGAAGCCACCCCCAGGGACGCCATGTACGGATGTCCCTGACACACTGGTGGCCAGGAGGGCCTCGTTGAGGCTCAGTGGTGCCACCGAGCTGGGTCCACCCCATGTCCACCTCAGGGAGGCCTGGATGCTGGCCACCCTCTCCTTGGCCGTCTGTCACTTGTCATTCCAATGCTTCCTGCACTCCTGCACTGTGTGGTTGTATGGTACGACCGCGTTCACATGCCAGGCCACCTCCTCCCAGCCTGCTGCATGCGCTGTCCTGCTGCCACCCCTGCCAGTGAGTAC
Organism: Neoceratodus forsteri; assembly: GCA_016271365.2. Classification (NCBI taxonomy): domain Eukaryota; kingdom Metazoa; phylum Chordata; order Ceratodontiformes; family Ceratodontidae; genus Neoceratodus; species Neoceratodus forsteri. The sequence goes on from JADMNL010000040.1 coordinate 2,790,730, forward strand.
ATCCAGGCATAGATGACATGCCTCGATGAGTGCCCTCTCCTCATCCCGTGTGAAGTTTGGTCACCACCTACTGGCTGCACCTGACTCCTCAGACATTCTATACACTGTGGGTAGAAGCAACCTTGTGTCAGACCCACCCAGGCATACACATAGTCCCACACCAAGTTCCCACTGTCTGCAGGCTTACCATGGTCTGTGGTGCCAGTGGCCTGTGCCGTGGTCCATGCGTGGGCTGACTGGCACAGGTGGACATGCACCATGGTGTGCAGTCCATGAGGGATGGTGCACATGCCACACATGGCACCCAGGACACAGCAGGGGTATCATGTAGCCACCACAAGGTGTGTGACACTGACCTGTCTGCCGTGTGTGTGCGTCCCAATACCCCTGCTGCATGTGTCCCACCACCATAGTGCACCATCATACCTGGGTGCCACCACTATGCTGGCTGCAGGGCAGAGGGGGACTGCCTTGTGGTGGCACACAGTGTTTGCACAGCGGCAATGTGTGTGCTGGCAGTGATGACACTGTGCCTGCACAAGTGTTGTACTGCGCGCGGCGTACATACATGTGACATGGCGCTGCATGCACCTCACAGTGCAGTCCAACCCCAGCCATCCGTACCATCCCTGTGTCCCCGTGTACTATGTGATGTCCTCCATGCATGTTGCACCCCCCCCTGCAGTGCACCACCATGGCGCGCTGCCATCCATCGTACAGCGGTGCCCGGCACATGTTGTGCTGTGTGTGCCCCAGTGACACGGTCCTCCGCTGTGGCCTCAACAGGGACCTGTCCAATGTCACCCCATGGATATGTCCCTGCGGTTGTACATCACGTGTTTCTGTGGTGCCCATCTGATGGTCTGGTCCCACATGCGGTGTACTGGGGCACCATCAGCTGTGCATGCTCTGATGCAGGCACACCAGTGTGTGCTGTAGCCTGTGACTGTGGCAGTGTACTCACCCTGTAGGCACTGACTCTCCTCTCAGTACCCTGGTCTCAGCCTGCTGAATTGGGAGAATTTATGGATCAGGGCATGCAAATGAGGCCTGAGCACCTGTTAATGAGATGCTAATTGGCTGAGATGCCCATGCATGAAAGATGAGGCTGTTTGGGGCACATTCTCTCTGAATTGCATAATTGCTCCCAGGTCATCTCACTTTGCACGGGTCATCTGTGTGATGCATCACCGACAGTACAGCGCATTGCCAGTGCATGCGTGGTCTGGGTGGTGCATCTGCATGGCGTTGGGCTGTCCACATGGCGCATCCCCCACGAATGCGTTGTACATGTTGTATGGTGCATATTCCGTTATGCACTATTACGCCATTGTCCAGTGCGCCATAGCATGCTTGATAATCGCGGTGCCATGTACCGTATCATGCAGCTTGTCCCACAATGCGCTGCCCAGGCTGCAATGTCCATCCCTCCCCACGGATCGTGCACTATGCATGGTACACGTTACTGGCGTATGTTGTGCGCAACATGGCACCAGCACACACACAGCGCATGCGCGATTGCGTCCTTGCCGTGGGGCGCCATTGCATGGTGGCGTGCGCATGCACAGTTCCATCAGCAGCAGCCAGTAGCGCTTCACGTTCAGTGCGCAGTGTGCTGCACGTGTATCACTGTTGCATGTGGTGCATAATGGTCGGTGGACAGCGCATTCCCTGATTGCACCTTGCCACTGTATGTACACAGTGTAGGATGCCTGGAGCAGGGAGAATGGTGCCTAGGGCCATGAACTGGTCACATTTGGAGCTGTTACACCTAGTGGCACAGGTCATGGCTGTGGAGAGCCACCTGTTAGGACAGGAGGACCACCATGAACCCAGGGCCAGGGTGTGGGCCACCATCGCTTCATGGATTGTGCAGCATACTGGCATGCCACACATGGGTGAGCAGTGCAGGCATCACTATGGTGACCTCCAGAGGTGGGACCTGGAGAGGCTGGCATGACTGTGGCACCGTGTACACAGGGGTGCACTGCCATGGCCAGGTAGGTGTTCCCCAGCTGTATCCTTCTGTGGCATATGCTGTGTGTGACTATCACTACCCCCAATGTGCTCCTGTGCTGCTTTGCCCTGTTGCTGGGGGGGGATGGGCATGGCTGTGTGCACCTAACTACACCGGGTGCCTCGGACACTGGCATCGCTGTTTGCTGCATGGCCACGTGCGGCAGGAGTGGGAGTGGCTGGGTACTTGCATCCTGCACTGTGGCAGTGTTCGCTCACGGTGCTTTGTGTTGTATTTTGCAGGTCCAGGGGCCAGGCAACATGCCACGGACACTGCTGATTTGCGTCGTCGCTGATACATGGGTGCCAGGCCTGGTGCCCCTCCAGGGGTGGGTGAGTACCGCTTTACATGGTTGCAGTCTTTCTGGTGTTGTGCAGGCTTTGGTGGTTAGGGTTGTGTTTCATGTTCTGGCCTTCAGGGTGTATTCCTTCTGTCATTTTCTGTAGGTGTCCATGATCGATGTGCTGCACCAGGTGGTGATGGTGGTGGCGCTGTGCCAGCAGATGTGGACCAGAGGATCCAGGTGGCCCTGTGCCCTCTTACTTGGACTGTTTGGTGCCTGTCAGCTGCCCTGCTTGGGGTCATGCTGCACCTTCTGGGCCATGCCAGGGTGCTGTGTGGCAGAGCACGGTGCTGCTAGTGTCCCCCTGCCACCAACTGGGGGCCTTCCTGTGTAAATAGTTGCCCTACCCTGTTCCCTGTTTCTGTCCCTCTTCCTGTCCTCCTACCCGTCCCTGCTCCCCCTCATCCCCTTCTGTGGATGTCGTTGTTGATGTTGTTGTTGATGATGTTCCTTTTCTGGCAGTTGATCTGTACAGTTTCTATGGCCATTACATTTTATAAATATGTTTTACTCTACACCTGTGTCCAAGGGTCTGTTTGTGTCAGCTCTGTGTTTGCTCCTCCTGCCCTGCTGTTTTGCTCCAGTTGTTCTGCTGGCTCCCCTGTGTGGCTGCAGGGCTGCCTGCCTGCCCTGGGGCATCTCTGGATGCCCCAGCGCTTCTGCGGATGTGCTGTTGTGTCCTGTGGTGATTCACAGTGGTGTTGCACTTGTTGCTTGGCATGGCACATCCCTTTGTGAATGCCGCTGCCTGGGCTTGGCGCATCTGACTTGCACTGGAGCATCTGAAATGCGCCAAGTGCATCTTCTTTGTGAATCCTGCCATGAGTCTGCAGGATGGTAAACACCAGAAGTGGCAGACTTGTGTCTCCAATTGTGGAAAAGGTGGTGGTAAGTCAGGTGGAACACATTAGTAAAAGTAAACAAAACTTACCAAAAAAATGAAAAAAATTCAGCCAGAAGCTAATAAACATATTGACAGAGGAAGTAGTTATTTGGATAATGGCAAACAGACTGATTATCAGTTTTTGTCAATATTTTCATCCAGGGTTAATCAGTACTCCAAATATGGACAAGAGTAATGAACCCCTGGATTTGTGTTCCTCTAGGCTTACCTCTCCAAATAATGCAGGGGGATCATTGCAAGGAAGTCTGAATGAAACTGTGGGCAGCAGATGGGAACAGCATGAAGATTCTTTTTATTTAGATTACTCAAATATATCTGACCTTTATGATGACTCGGAATGATAATACAAGCATAGAGAACTAATCAAAAGGTAATAAATATAAGTTAGAAAGATTAACAGTTGAGAAAAGGGGATAGCCCAGATCAACTTATACAGATTCAAACCACAAATCAACAGAGGGGAAACTGTAGTAATAGAACAACAAACAGAATAACAAAGGAAAATGTAAAGATCAGTCATGCAAGAACTAGACTATACAATAGATGGGATAAAAAAATGGGCTAAGGATTTCAAAAATACAACTATTACCAATAGACAAGCTATGAATAATACAGAATCTTCGCAGCTTTCCCAAGAGAAAACCTTACCCAATGGAACTGCAGCATACAATAGAAAAAATAACCACATATCTGAAAAAGCTTATGGGAAAGAGCATTATACTAACAAAGGAGACTTCACTTCATAGAAACATAGAAACATAGAATTTGACAGCAGATAAGAGCCGCTTGGCCCACCTAGTCTGCCCATTTTCCTACCTAACAGATAAGCTGCAGATCCTAGTTAACCAACAGCTTACTTCCTCCTACCCCCCTCTAGGACTGCCTTACGTCTGTCCCATGCATTCTTGAATTCCCCCACTGTTCTTGACTCCATGACCTCCTCAGGGAGGCTGTTCCATGCATCCACAACCCTCTCAGTGAAAAAATACTTCTTCACATTACCTCTGAGCTATCCCCCCTCTATCTTCAAATTGTGCCCCCTTGTTCTTGCACATCTCTTTTTCTGAAAGATGCCACCCTCTTGGACTTTGTTGATTCCCTTGAGGTACTTGAAAGTTTCTATCATGTCCCCTCTCTCCCTCCTTTCCTCAAGAGTATACATATTAAGCTCCTTTAGTCCTTCCTTGTATGTCTTCTGGTGCAGACCCTGCACCATTTTGGTTGCCCTCCTCTGGACAGCCTCCACTCTGCCTATGTCTTTGCGGAGATGGGGTCTCCAGAATTGCACACAGTACTCAGATGGGGTCTCACCAACTGTCTGTACAGAGGGATAACAACTTCCTGTTTTCTACTATCGATGCCTCTCCTCTATGCATCCCAGTATCCCCCCAGCCTTCCTTACTGCCTTCTCACATTGCTTGCCCACCTTTAGGTCATCTGATATAATTACCCCAGGTCCCTTTCCATTTTTATTGTTGTCAGTATCTCACCCCCCATTGTGTACTGTTCCCCTTGGTTTTTGTTTCCCAGGTGCATTACCTTGCACTTCTTTGCATTGAATCTGAGCTGCCATACATTTGACCATTCCTCCAACCTTACCAAGTCCCTTTTCATCCTTTTCACTTCATCTGGTGTATCAACCCTGTTGCAGATCTTTGTGTCATCTGCAAAGAGACATACTTTTCCTTCCAGTTCCTCTGCAATGTCACTTATAAAGACATCAAAAAGGACCGGTCCCAGTACTGAACCCTTTGGTACCCCACTAGTAACCCTCCTTTCTTCACTGTGGACTCCATTTACTACTACCCTTTACGTTCTGTTGTCTAGCCAATTTTTTATCCAGGCTACCACCTTGGGACCCACTCCAAGGCTGGCTAACTTATGTATTAATCTTTTGTGTGGGACTGTATCAAATGCCTTGAACTTCAAGTTCAGCATTGTCCAAGCAGAATCTCAAGATAATCAAGAACCCATATTATGTAAACGTGGTTATTCTTGAGGATCTATGGGTAATAAAAGGAGACTTAGAAAATCTAGGAACTGAAGTATTTCAAAGCAAAATACTTATAGAAAAGTCATCTAGGAGAGTTCCTGAAATGCAACAGGACTCTATGATAATAGTAACAGAAGCAGAAAAAGCAAACAAAGCAATTCAAGTAAATTTGCCTCCCCCGTTCTTGAATTATGAGATATCTTTACAAGAAGAAATAGAAAGTGTACGAAAAAAATTAAAAAGAAAAAGCAGAACAACAAAGTAAAAAGAGGTAAAATCAAAAACCAATAAGTCTTCTCAAGTTGAAATAAACAACAAGAATAAGAGAAACATAAAAAGTGAAAGGGGTAAAAAGACAACCTCTAAAAAACAAATGGAACACAGAAGTAATAGTAAATATACAAATGAGGCAGTGGTAAACAAAAATAAAGATCTTCAGCAAGACATGGTAGGGTCCTCAAACTGTAGAAATGGTAAGGGGAGTATTATAAATTGCACTCAAGAACTGTACAGCTCACCCCTCCTCCCCCATAAGTAATACAGATCAATCTAAAACAGTGCAGAAATTAGGGGAACCTACACTAGAAGGTAGGAAAAATACCCTATCAAATAAAACTAATGAGAACACAGATAATTGGAGGGAAAATTATACACCAAACAAGAGACAAGGAAGAGCACATGGATAGAGAAAAACAAATGGAATATTTAATTGAAATACGAGGAGTAAAACCATTATACAAAGAAATACAGGAAAAATGAAAGACATGGATGTTAAAACTCCTGGGTATACAACAAAATTTAGCTGGATTATATATTACTAGACCTCCAATACCAGAAAATGACTGTGTACTGATATATTGTCCTACTATGGAATTAGGAGAATCAATCTGAAAAAAGAGATGGAGCTGAGTTGTAGAAGGATATATATGTTACCACCACAAAGTGTACCAGTTATATATGACAACAAGAACTACATGGAAGATATGAACAAAAGAGGCAACAATTCAGCACAGTTTAAAACAACATATGAACAACAGGTAAATTTATAGAAAAATAAATCATTAACTATATTTCGGTGGAAAGTCTCCAGACAGGTTACTATCGGGAAAATTAAAAGTGATCTAGTAGTGTTTTTTTCAAAAATATTACAAACTCAATTAGGAATAAACGCTATAGAATGGATAAAAATAAATAGATCAGACATGTTGCAATCCCAGATAGATGCAACTTTTAGGCATATACATCTTGCCAGATCAGTTCTTGAAAAAGCTCCAGTTTTGGACAAACTAGGAATATATGTGCTAGAGGTTATGACATTAATAAGAAATCATGAGTATGAAAAAGAAATAAATACAACAGTGGTTGAGAATCAAAATACACATTTATTAATAAATAATGAACAAGAAATTTGATGGGTGGTGGAGGCCCCGAGTGAAATAAATTGGGACCTTTGTATCCTGTCTTGGAATATCAAAGGACTACAAACCAAAACAAAATGACTTGGAATTGAAGGAATGCTTAATGTCTCATGATATACTATGCATACAGGAAACCTGGTATGCTGGCTCAGAACCAATATTAATACCAGGGTTCTCTGCCTATTCAATACTAGCAGTGAAAGGTAGTTAAGACAACACTTAAATGTGATGTAACACAACTTCCATGCAAACTCAACAACATACTTCCATTGGTTTTGCATTCAGAAAGATTCAAAATAATTTTAATAAATATATACCTCCTTTGAGCAAAAATAACAACAAGACTTTTGACTGGTCTGAATATACTGAATTTATAGAAGTAATAATAGATACATACTATATGGACCCTGTGCTCCTTATTGGAGACTTTAATACCTTGTACCAGCTAAAAAAACAACTAATCCCAGAGGCTAGATGAGCAGTTGCCTCTAGTGTCCTCCTACTTACATTAACTTATGCTGCCCTGGTAATTCAGGGTATGGCAAAGGATGAGGCTGGTAGGCTTCAAGTCCTATACAACAAGGTGGCGAGGTTTCCGACAATGTGTCACCCAAGAAACCACCCCTGCATCTCACTAGCCTAGCTGCAATGGCCTCCCTTCATGGCTCAGCTACAGTATCCCCTCCTCTGCCTAGCTTACAAATTGCAGAGCCCAGAGGCCCCACCAAGCCTGACAAGAATCATCATGCCCAAGCCTAACCCCCGAATGCTCAGGACCTCGGGTCTGTCCCTATTGGCGATCCCCAGAGTCAAGACTTACATGGGAGGCAAATCTTTCACTCTTATAGCTCCCAAACTGTGGAACACCCTCCCACCTTCGGTACAGGAAGCCCCCTCATTGTTAAACTTTCACACAAGGCTTAAGGCCTATCTGCTCGAGACAAGTTCTTGCCTCTGCGAGAGTATAGGACAATTCACCTCCGATCCCAATCACAACACTCACCCCCCTCTCCTTGTACCTAACTGGGACCTAACCTTGCCTTGATTCACTCAGAGGTTGCACTTATGGTCTACTAATTGAATAACTGCATGTAATGTTATCCTCATAACCGTGCAAACCTTTTTTACCCTGGATCACCTGACTGTATGTATTTTACTGTTTTGTGCTCCTTGGGTCGCCCCTGAAAAAGGGACCTTCGAGGCCCAGTGGGCCAACCCGGTCATCAAAATTCAATAAATAAATAAATAACACCAGAACCAATAATGAGAATTTAATTTCAATTAAAAATACAGAGATAAACCATGGACTGACCTTTTTGAATCGTAACATAAAGATATTAAGAAATAATAGGGACAAAATTCTGTACACACAAGGCAAAAACCTATTAAAAGCTATGGAAAATACTGACTGGTACATTTTGAATGATAGAATCAAAGTAGACATTGAGAGATCTTATAACTTAAATGGATCTAATGGTTCTTCAGCTATTGACCTCCATAGGCTAATCCAGCTGCCATAGACAACATTGTCAGTTTACAAATTTTACATGGGGCAAAATCAGCCCATTCACCTTTACAGACAATAACTAGCATACACATAGTTAACGATCAAGCAAATACCCGTAATATAGAAGATCCTGATATGCAAATATTAAACATGTGTAGGATACACTGGAATATGTACAATAGGGAAAACGTCAAAGTAATATTATCTGGTGTGCATATAGCAAATTGTAGAAATGTAATCATCAATCCAGAAAATTTCTCATTGGCACATTTGAACTGGTATAAAATAATTAAATATATCAGTCCTATGTGCCAAGAATCAAAAAAGTGTAATCAAACAGTACACACATAGTTTAACCAAACATGTAAAGGGGAAAATAGGAAACTAAATAGCTTAATGAGGAAAGTGAAAAAACACCCTAATCGAACTAATCACCATACCTTGAATCTTGCTAGGAAGAAATATAAAGCAGTACTAGAGAAAGAAAAAAAGAAATATCAGACCAAAATGTGGGACAAACTAAGGAAAGCAGTATTAACAAATGATGTCAAGAAATTTTGGAACATGGTTAGTATGGGGTATAACCAATATAATAAATGTATAGCGGCTTCGATTACCCCCAAATAAATGGCAGAAACATTTTGAAAGTCTATATTACTCACCACAAGAAGAACAGAGCTCAATAGAAGAACAGAGCTCAATATATATATATATATATATATATATATATATACAGTGGCGTGAAAAAGTATTTGCCCCCTTCCTGATTTTCTCTATTATTGCATATTTGTAACACTGGATGTTTTCAGGTCTTTAGACAAAATATAATATTAGATAAAGGGAACCTGAGTGGACAAATAACACTTTTTTTTTTTTACTTATTTCATTTATTTAATGAAAAAAGTTAACCAACACCAACTGGCACTGTGTGAAAAAGTAATTGCCCCCTAGTTAAATCAACCCAATTAAAGGGATAATTAGAGTCAGCTGATTGAACACAGCCAGGCTTGATTACAGCCAGCCCTGCTCAATATAAACCTCACTTATTTTGGCCCTTACCATCAGAGTCACATTGCCAGCTCAAAGATTCAACAAGCACATTATGCCTTGATCAAAGGAAGTTCCTGAAAAGATCAGAAAAACATTTTGTTGCCCTCTATCAGTCGGAAAGGGTTACAAAGCTATTTCTAAGGCTCTGGGACTCCATCGAACCACAGTGAGAGCCATAATCTCCAAATGGAGAACACTTGGAACAGTAGTGACCCTTCCCAGGAGTGGGCGGCCTGCCAAAATTACTCCAAGGGTGCAGTGTAAAATCATCCAAGAAGTCTCAAAGGATCCTAAAACAACATCCAAAGAACTGCAGGCTTCTCTTGCCTCAGCTACGGTCAGTGTTCATGACTCCACAATCAGAAAGAGACTGGGCAGAAATGGGCTTCATGTGAGAGTAGCAAGGCGGAAACCACTGCTAACCAAGAAGAACATAAATGCTCGTCTCTCATTTGCCAAGAAGCACCTGGATGATCCACAAGCCTTTTGGGAAAACGTTCTATGGACAGATGAGTCCAAAGTGGAACTTTTTGGACGACATGGATCCCATAATGTCTCGCGTAAAGCAAACACAGCATTCCACAGTAAGAACACCATACCAACAGTCAAACATGGTGGTGGTAGTGTGATGGTGTGGGGATGCTTGCTGCCTAAGGACCTGGATGACTTGCCATAATTAAAGGAACCATGAATTCTGCTCTGTACCAGAAAATTCTTAAGGAGAATGTCCAGTCATCCTTCCTCAGCTGAAGCTGAAGCGTAGTTGGGTCATGCAGCAAGACAATGATCCAAAACACAAAAGCAAGTCCACATCAGAATGGCTAAAAAGTAAAATTAATGTTTTAGAGTGGCCTAGTCAAAGTCCAGACTTAAACCCAATAGAGATGCTGTGGCAGGACCTGAAATGAGCAGTTCATGCTCGAAAACCTACCAAATGTTACTGAATTAAAGCAGTTCTGCGAGGAAGAGTGGGTTAAATTCCTCCACAGCGATGTGAAAGACTGATATTGAATTATAGGAAGTGTTTGGTTGCAGTCATTGCAGCTAAATGTAGCGTAACCAGTTATTAAGTGTAAGGGGCATTACTTTTTCACACAGTGCCAATTGGTGTTGGTTAACTTTTTTTCATTAAATAAGTGAAATAAAAAAAAACAAGTGTTATTTGTTCACTCAGGTTCCCTTTATCTAATATTACATTTTGTCTAAAGACCTGAAAACATCCAGTGTGACAAATATGCAATAATAGAGAAAATCAGGAAGGGGGCAAATACTTTTTCACGCCACTGTATATATATATATATATAGAACAATCACCAAGACTGATATATTTCAGTAACAATGAAATATATGAAGCAATTTAATCCATTAAGAATAAGGCCCTGGGCCCAGATAAAATAATAGAAGAAATCTATAAAGAATTTGCAGAATGGTGGGTACCAATTCTATATGTATCCTATAACAGCCTACTGCAAGGCCATGAAATACCTTATTCCTGGCAGGGAAGTACAATATACTCCGGGCCGGATATTCAAAAGGGTTGCGCCATGCGCAATAGAGTTGCGCCTGCACAAGTCCGAACTTGCTCCATTCTGCGATATTCAGCAGGAGGCAGTTGCGCCACTGAAAACAGGCTGAGCAACAGTGCAATGCAAATGAATGCATGCTGAACTGGTGGGGGAGGTACCATGCATAAACTGCACAGCCCAATATTCAGCCGGGCTGTGCAGAGTTGTGCAGGCGCAACCCCCAACCTGCGCCTGCACAACTTTGAGCCAAAAAAAGGCTTAAGTTGAGGGCCACCCACAGGTGAGCTGCTGCATTGCAGGGCGCAACACAGCAGCTGCCACCTGTGGCTGGCCCCCAACCCACTCCCTGTGCCCCCCTGCAGCCCGATCATGGGCAGCCAACTGTAAATCCCCACCACCACCCACCAGTGGCCCGGTCGCGGACATAGTGTACCCCCCCACCAGCCCGATCACAGGCAGCAATGGACCCCCGAATATCCTGGTGGTCCAGTGGACTGAAATGCCCGATCGCGGGCAGTAAGTTTAATAAACCCCCCTCCAAACATAGCCCTGGTGGCTAGCCTCCCCCACCCACCCACCCACGAAGCCCCCACCACCCCCAGTCCCCGGCCAGCGGGCGGCAGCATCCCACCCACCTGCCGCCCCGCCGCCGCTGACTGACTGCCTGGTAGGGCTGCATGCCCAGTGGTGCAGAGCAAGAGCCAATGGTGCCTCCATGCAAGTACATGACAGTCAGATTTGAGAATGATTCATTCACCAAATCTGGACTGTCATCTTGACTATGGGCATGCGTGGCTCTTGCTCTGCACCAATAGCGTGCAACACTGGGCCAGTCAGTCAGCAGGTGGCAGGGCAGGAGGCAGGTGGGATGCTGCCGCCGCTGGCTGCCAGGGAGGGGGTGGTGGGCTTCGTGGGTGGGTGGGGTGGGGACACTAGCCACCAGGGCTATGTTCGGAGGGGGTTTATTAAACTTACTGCCCGCGATCGGGCATTTTGGTCCACTGGACCACCAGGGATGACGGAGGGAGGGGCGTTTGTTATACACTGCCGTGATCGGGCATTTCGGTCCACTGGACCACCAGGGATACGTTGGAGGCCACATTGCTGCCTGCGATCGGGCTGGTGGGGGGGAGTACACTATGCCCGCAATCGGGCCACTGGGGAGTGGTGGGGGGATTCTACACTGTTTTGCCCACGGTCGGGCTGCAGGGGGGTGTCGGTCCCCGACGGCTGCTGCCTGGCAGGGCACCAGGCGCAAGTCCTCGGGGATCAGCGCACCTACATGCTAATGGCATGCAAATGGGGCCATAATCAGATGCAAATGGCCCCCCCCGTGCCTTGCATGAATTATGGCCCCATTTGCATGTCACCTTTTTGAATATGGGAGATTTCGCATGGGCGCAATGGTACTGCGCACACGCAAGTTGAATGCTCACTCTGACAACTTGCGGTGGCACAAGTTCCACTGCGCCATGCACAGTGGTTGTGCCGGGGTGATATTCAAAGGGTTGCTCAATAGCGCAGCTCCTTTGGATATCGCCCCTGCCACACCCCTGCGCAACTATTTTGCGCAGCGCAAGGGCTTGCACCTAAGAATAGTGCAGTTTGAATATCCAGCCCTCCATCTATAAAAAAAAAAGGGAATCCAATGGATCCAATCAAGTATAGGTCAATAAGCCTAATTAACAATTCACAGAAAATATTTTGCAGGATTGTATTGTCAAGAATTTATTTATTTTATTTATTTAGTTTTTGTTGACCAGGTAAGTGCACTAGACAAATCCTGCCTATTTTCAGGCACGACCCGGGGGAGGGGGATACAGATGAATGCCAACTGACCTTGAACCAGGTTAAGCTGTTAGTGGTATTTTTAGTGAATGAGTGAAATTTTGGCCAGGGCACCGGGGAAATTCCCCTACTCTGTGTGGAGAGAGTGCTGCTGGGTAATCCGGAGGGGTTGCTCAGTAGGCTCTTGGTCAAGCATGGAATCGGATGCTGTGTTGTCTGGCTCAGTGGAGCCTACTACGGAACGGAGACCAGAGCAAAATCCCTTACCTCGAGAACCGGGAGACGTGCTTAATATCCAGGAGAAGCCTCAGACTGATTCGCGGTCTGAATCGGGAGCTGCAACTAATTTATTTTCGATATCCAAGTTTTCTGTACCTGTGGAAATCGCGATGTCGGCCGGCCAGGTGACTGATTCCGGTCGGGCCCTTTTTGCAGATGCACCACAGGAAATACAGGAAGGGACTCATTTTGAAGCGCACCCGACAATGGAAGCTGCATTGGACCTGGAAATACGACCGCTGGACCCCTCGTTCTACACCTACGGCCTCACAGATTCTAAAACAACAATTTGGCTTGAATAATAGAAAATCATCCTACCCTACTATGGACTGGTCATCGGAGGAGGTTTTAAAAGATGCTGGATGGACAAAATCACAAACAGGCACATGGATCCCAGACCCTACATGGACGGACAGTTCTCAGTCTTCCACCATGCATGCCAACGTTTCTACAAACCTGAGCTCAGGTATGGACATTCAGACTTCTGGGGAGGAAACTATTAATGATAATCAGAGCTCTGAAACCCGTCCTTCGGCCATACCTGGGCGAGTTCGAGGTATAGGACTTGTACAGGATTTAGCTCAGACAGGGGCACAGGCTGGCTTGCAAAAACCCAGAGCAGTAATGTCTGACTTGTTTAAAACAAATTAGAACAGGCACCTAGAAGAGCACTGTCCGTTTACGTTATGGGAGTGGCCTTCAAACCCACCGGATAGATATTATATTGCTAACTCGCTTTTGAAAGGTTCCATGAATTTTCTTCCTGTTGATATTTTGCATTAATTCACATCTCAGGGAGGATTCTTATGATATTAGTTTTAAATCCTTTAAAGGCTTAGAAATTTGGGGATAGATACTCCATTTGAAAAATACCTTTGTGGGTTCCATTTATGCTATCCCCTTACTAAACCAGTGTTTCGTTACATTACAATCATGTTTAGGAATGAAGGTGTCAGCGTAGGTAATATTTACCAATGGTTGCAAAATAAATGTGAGGTGATGGGACCCCCTGGAGCTATCTTAGACCTAGAAGGTATTTGGACAGGGAGCTGGAAATTTAAAGTGAAGTTACCCCAAATAAATGGTGAAATTATCCATTTACCGAACAGCTTCTTTCTAGGGAAAGATAGAGGGGTCTGTTTTTATAGTGGTCAGCCTCGGGCCTGTTATAAATGTGGAGCCCGTACTCATTTAAGTAGCTCCTGTGACCTTTTAAAATGTCCACTCTGTGGAGGGTTTGGGCATGTAGCAGAAAGATGTCAAAACATCTTTCAGTGTAATCTTTGTGGTGATAAAGGCCATGCCTTTCACCAATGCCCATGGGCCTCTCATAACAAAGCTGGAGGCTGGGATTCTGATGCCCTAATTGACAAGGCCCAGGGGAAAACAGTGATTGATCCTGGATCCCTTCACACATCAGGTAGTCAGGCTGATCCTTCACCCCTCTTGGTGGACAAGCCTTCCTCCTCAGAGACTGAGGTGACTCCTTTGGTTGCAGATGTATCTATTTCATCTTCTCCACCCGATATCTCTGACTCTCAACAGGCCTCTTCTTCCATGCCCCCCCCTTTGAGATAGTGAAACCCCGTAGGTTTACGAGAGCTTCTAATAAAGCTTCCTCTACTACTCCCACTCCAGTAGAAAACTTTTTTTCTCCCTTGCAACTGGAAGGTAGGGACTCAGATTTAGAATCTGATACTTCTCACCTATCGGAATTGATTTCGGAAGAGGAAGATAGCAAAGCCACAGACTTAGCAAAAGAAAAAAAGGGAAAGAAAGGGAAGAAGAGGAAAACTAGCCATTCCCAGAAGTCTGGAACTTAATGGTACTATCTCTGCATCATGGCGACCCTGAAAATAGCCTCCTATAATGTCTGCAGTATAAAGAACTTTAAGAAGAGACTTGCTGTCCTTTCCTTTCTTGGTACTTTAAATGTAGACATTATTCTTTTACAGGAAACTAGGCTATCCTCCTGGCTGAAATCAAACAAACACAGAAAAGATGGGTGTGGGGCCTTCCTTTTGGACTTTTGGGCCTGACGCAGCTGATGGGATTGGGGTTCTCTTTACTTCATGGCCTTTAGAGTTCCTAAACTGGTCGACATCTGTCCAGGACATGCCCTGCTCCTAGATTTTCCTGGCATGATTTTGATTATAGATTATTAAACATTTATGCCCCTCAAGTTAAAACTACGCGTATTAAATTATTTGAGGATGTTAAGCCCTTTCTATATACTCAAGACACGTTATCTGGGAGGATTTTAACTGTGATATAGATACTAAATTTAAAGGGAAGTCAGAAAAAATATATTGTGATTCTTTAGCTTTAAAACAGATTATTAAAAATGCTGGACTATTGGACGTTTATAGGTCATTACATAGTACAGGTGGTTCTTCATATCACAGGAACATATTTTCTTCACTATTGACTATCTTTTGTCTCTAAGTTTCTAAAACCTTCCCTTACATATATTAAACCAACTGAGTTCTCAGACCATCACCTTTTAATTGGGTTTTTAGTCTAGCAGATATTCCCCAAACTATATTCAGCTAGCCCCAGATAGGCGTCTAAATGTGTCCTCCTTGGAGGACAGTGATTATATTCGAATTACAAAATCTATTTTTGCCCGTCATTCTACACTTTGTTGTTATGAGAACCTTTTTCTGGTGGAGAGACACTAAAATAGAGATTAAATCCCTTTTAAGTTCTGGAAACACAAGACCAATTCACGATATCTTCAATACCTACATTATCGAGATCAATTTTACAAACTGATGTCACTACCATCAGTGACAAACTCCCTTTGTTGTCTCAAATCTCAGAATTAAAAAACAGATGGTTGAATATCAGTACAGTAGAGCTATGTCACTAGACATGGAATTTAGATTTGGGGTACAAGCCCAACCAACGTCAGATCCCTATTTGGCGTGTAAGGAGCATATGACGGACTTTAATACAAATGAACCTCTTCAAAGGTAAAATAGTAACCTCCGAGAAAGATATGATGTCTGTTGTACAGCAATTTGTTTGGATACCTTTGAGGAGAACCCGAGCTTAGTGAGAATTTGCCTGAGGACTTTTGCCTTATCTTCCAGTGATGGACACCACATTTCAAGCTCAATTATTGAAACCCATTTCTCCATTGGAAGTGGAAAAAGTTATCCTATCCTTTAAACTTAAAACATCCCCTGGTTTGGATGGTATTCCAAATGAATTTTATAAAACCTTCATTTCGTACATGTGTCTTTTTCTTCCTCTTGTGTTCAATTTTATCTTAACCTCCAGCTCCACGTTTCCAGAATTTAATGTGGCCTTATTGAAATTTATTTTTAAAAAAGGGGATTCCTCCTTACTTACTAACTGAGGCCGATAAGTGTCATAATAGTGACTATAAGATCTTTGCTAAAATCCTCACAAATAGATTGTCCTCAATTTCTGAGTCCATTATTCATCCGCTCAATCCTGTGCAGTACCACATAGGAAGATACAACATAGCTTATATTTGTTAGAGACTTATTTGACAACAGTGATAGGGGAAAAGGTCGGGTTTATTATTGCTTTGGATCAGGTTAAGGCCTTCGACAAAGTGTGTCACTCTTACTTATTTAATATACTATTAACCTACAAAATTCCTAAACTCTTTGTATACTGGATTTCGATTTTATACTCGGAAGCAGTGATACATCCTTTAGTGAATGGAAGAATGGGGCCTGCGGTTCCTGTGGTTAGGGGAGTTCGGCAGGGTTGTCCCCTGAGCCCTCTTTTGTATGTGTTTGTTTTAGACCCTATTATTCGATATATTCAGGGGCATTCCGAGATTATGGGTTTGACCCCTGATGTATCCTTGCCAAGGGTTAAAATAACCGCCTATGCAGATGATATTACACTTTACGTTCAGGATAAGCCTTCCCTTCAGAAAGCCTTGCATTGTTTTCAGATTTGGGGAAAAATCTCTGGATCTGAACTTAACGTTTCAAAGTTTTATTTTTTCTTTACATCCTGAACAGGATACTCTCTTTGATACTGGGGGTATTCCATTCTCATCACAACCTAATAAAATTCTAGGAATTTGGTTTGGGTTAGGTGATATGGCTAAGGTGATATGGCTACTTTTAACTGGGAAAAGCAGTTAAAAATAGGGAATCTAAAGTGAATGTCTGGAAACAATGGAAATTTGGAAGCGGAAAAGGTTTCTATTGTTAAGCAATTTTTGATTCCATATTTTTATACATGAGTTATTTATACCCCACCTGTTTCATTAGAAACACGATTGGTACAGCGTCTTTTTCAGATGATTTGGGGAATCGTTCAAATCCAGTTCTGAGGATTTCCTTTACTTACCAGTTAAGAAAGGTGGATTGTCCATGATAAATCCAATTGTTTTTCATTCCATTTTTTGTTTAATTCTTTTAGTTTCCTTTGGAATCACACGGTTCCTTTGGCATTCAGTGGTCTTATTTTCTATGGAGTCCTTACTTCCAGAAATGGATGACGTACCTTAATTGTTAAAACAAAATCATTTACCCTGTATGGAATGCCATCTCTTAAAAATGTAGGCAGTGGAATTTATTATTTAATGACCTTTTCACATACTAGGATATCTTTCTATAACTATATTGTTTTTACTGTACAAGGCTCCATTTTGCTTTTTCAGACTGTGTGCCAGCAAAATATCTTTTGCTTTACGTAAATTAACTTACTATAGAATACCATCTTCTATATGGGACATTGTGTGGATATCTTTACATGGGGAATTGGGGGTGCGGGGGAATCTTAAATACAAACCGACAACTGAAAGATACTGTTTAAGGTCTTCTTGTGACTCTATTGAAGAAAGTTTATCTCACTTTCTTATTGATTGTCAGTTCGCAAAAGATTTTTGGTGTAAGGCATCTGATCATTGGGGGGTTCCGATGCTGCAGCAGATAACATATAATGCTTTGGTCTTAGGGGATTATACAGGTATATGGCAGTCTTATCATCCCAGCACCTTGAATGTTTTTTTCGCCTTTATTCAATTTTATCTTTGGCAGGCCAGATGTCAATTTATTTTTCAGCAACAGTTAGTTCCTATTTCTATAATTTTGTCACAAGTGGAGACTGGTTTATCCTCTGTTAAAGTCAAAGATAAGCAAAAATGTTCTGCTGTTAAATTTGCTTCTTTTTGGAAATCTTTTTTTGTTTGACATGTATATTTCTGTATACAATTTTTGTATTATTGTGTAAATATGTTTAACTGGTGATGTTATGTTATTTTCAATAAAAACTTCCCCTACTCTTTTCGATAAGTGCCATGGGATCTTTAACATCCACCTGAACTACCACCAATCCAGGCAGATGGGACCTCGGTTTAACGTCTCATCCGGAAGACGGTTAGAAGCAAATAATATATTATCAGAGTATCAAAAAGGAATTGGGCAAGGTCGATCTACTGTAAAACATTGTTATGTCCTTAACCATCTTGTCTGGAAGTATGTCAAAATCAAAAAAGGGAAATAATATTGTTGCTTTATAGATTATAAATCAGCTATTAACTTAATAAGTAGAAATTTACTATGGGAAAAACTGTTAGCCTACAACATAAACCAAAACTTACTGGATATTTTAATAAGATTACATAAGGATACATGGTTGCAGGTGCAATATAACCAAAATGGTGACCAGAACAATAGGATAAAAAACAACTTAGGTGTACGGTAAGGGTGTTTACTTGCACCAACCCTATTTAACATCTACAATGACGTGGAAACTTTGTAAAAGAGTCTCGGCTCAAAGGTATTTGTAATCCTAGAACAAATAAATAAATAAATAAAAATAAACATAAACTCTATATTAATTCTGTTAGAGGTCCCAGAATACCATTCTCCTTCTGTAGGTGGAAAAAATATATCTTTGTTGGCTTACGCAGATGACCTTGTTTTGTTTTCCACTTCATTGTTGGGCCTGCAAAGGAAAATCAATCATTTTCATATACTATGTCAGATCAATCATTTAGTTATAAATAAAGAGAAAACTAATTTGATGGTATTTGGACAGAGTCTCAAAAAATATCTCCTAATATTTACATAGATAAAGTAAAAATTCAAACAGTCATAAATTACAGTTATTTAGGGGTCACTTTCTCCAAAAATTGCATGTGGGGAGAACATTCAAAAATAATCAGACAAAGAGCAGTAACTTCATTTAATGCCTTTAAAAGGTTCTCAAATAAGATGGGTGGTAGTTCAGTAAGGGGCCAATTAAAAACTATTGAGGCAAAAATCAAAACAAGCTTACTGTACGCTGTTGAAATTTGGGTAACTAAACCTTTACAACAAATGGAGATATATTGTTGAATAAGACATATAGGTATATACTGATAGTGCCTCGATCTACCCTTGCTCCATTTATAATAATAATATTTTTATTTATAAAGTGCCTTTTGATTTTCAAAGCGCTGTACGAGTTAAAATAATACAAATCAAACATTGAAATCCAATATCAAACATAGATAAAAACCATAATACAATCAGCAATTTCAGAACAGTAAATTTTCTAAAAAAGGCCATTTGCCAGAAGTGGGTTTTCAAACCTCTCTTGAATTCCTCCACAGTGATGCACTCCCATAACCGTCGGGGTAGAGAATTCCAAAGAGTGGGCGCAGCATAAGAAAATGCCCTACACCCAGATGATTTAAGATTCACTCTTGGAATCTCTAGCAACCCCTCATCGGCTGAGCAGAGTGATCGGCCAGGGCAGTGAGAAACCAAAAGTTCTTTCAGATAGGCTGGACCCTGGCCATGAAGGGCTTTAAAAGTCAGCAAGCTGACTTTAAAGGTGATCCGCCACCGTATAGGCAGCCAGTGCAGTTCATGCAGCACCAGGGTAATATGACAGGACCTATTTGACCCAGTCAAAACCCGGGCTACTGCATTCTGCACTAGCTGCAGGTGGCAGATTTCAACCCCTGAAAGCCCAAAGTACAGGGAGTTGCAGTAGTCCAGACACGAGGACACAAAGGCGTGAACCAACATTGGCAGGGCGTCAGACGGAACAAGATGCCTAACTCTGGTGATATTCCTAAGATGGTAGAAGGAAGTCTTGTTGACTGCTGACACTTGTGACTGCAGTGTCAGCCTGTCATCCAAGATAACCCCAAGGTTCAGAGGTCGGGAGTGAAACGCCGCCAAGAAAAATTCCTGAGGGCGTACCAACAGACGACCCCTCTATCTGGTGACCTGGGTCCACAACCAATACCTCTGTCTTTTCTGAGTTCAACTTCAACCAACTAGAATCCATCCATTCCTGGATTTCTTTCAGACAGTTGTTAAACACTGAGAAAGTTCCATCTTGGTTGGGCTCAAAAGACAGGTATAGCTGGGTATCATCTGCATAGCAGTGAAACCTCAGCCCATACTGTCTTATAATGTCTCCGAGGGGCAGCATATACATCACAAATAACATGGGAGACAGCACTGAACCCTAAGGCACCCCACACAACAAAGATGTTGGGCTCGAGGAAAAAAACCCGGACACAACTCTTTGTGATCTCCCAGTAAGGAATGAGGTGAACCATTGAAGGATGGTTCTCAATATTCCACAAATATGCCTCAGGCGTATTCTAAACACCATGTGATCCACGGTGTCAAAGGCTGAGGAGAGATCAAGGAGAACCAAGATGGAACATCTCTTCTGATCCCTCGCCCTCAGAAGATCATTAAGCACCTGAACCAGCGCTGTCACTGTGCTATGTCTTTTACGAAAACTGGACTGGGAGGATTTGTAGATGTCATGGATGGTTAAATGGTCCTCCAATTGGGCTGCCACTACCTTCTCAATCACCTTCACAACAAAGGGTAGGTTTGAGATGGGTCTGTAGTTTGTGAAACAGTCTGGGTCCAGGGTAGCTTTCTTCAAGAGAGGTGTCACCACTGCCTCTTTCAGGGAGCTAGGGAACTCACCCGACTCCTAGGAGCACCAGACTTTTTGCACAAGGACTGGACTGATATCACTACAACCCAAAATTAGGGAGGTCGGTCTAGGGTCTGAACTACTGCATGGAGGGTGCACACTATGGATAATCCTCATGACATCCATGAAATCAAGTCGACTGAAGGAACTCCAAGAAAATTGAGGTACTGTGAATTTGCACTGTTCAACAGCATCCCCCCTAGAGATTGCTGGTTGCAGATCCGCCCTGATGTCGGACACCTTAGTTGCAAAGAACTGAGCAAGCTCCTCACACTCTAATTGCAAAAAGGCTTTCCGAACTTGCAGACAGGCTGGGTTGCACAGTCTGTCTACAGTTCAAAAAAGCTGAGCTGGTCAATTCCGAGCAACCGCAATCTCCCTGGACAGGAATTCTGCCTTCTTACGGGTGATTGCAGATTGATAGACTGAATAATGGTCCATCAATCTAAGGTGGTCGGCTTCAAGGGTGGACCTGCGCCAGCACCCCTCTAACCTTCACTCCTGTCTCTACATCTCCCTCAATGTCCCATCAAACCAGGGGGGCTTGGGGTGAAGGGATAGGGGGTGCACACGGACAGGAGCAATAGAATCCAGAGCCACCGTAACAGCCGTATTATAGGCCGACACTAAGGTCTCTGGACTATTGCTCATCAACGCAGGGGACGAGAGGTCAAGGACCACCGTAAAGCCTTGGGGAGTAATATCCCATAAAGGGCGGTACACAACCATCTCCACAGAGGTAGACCTTCTCATGGGGGTGCAAAAACTGAACCTCACGATGTAGTGGTCTGACCAGGTGACTGGTTCCACCCCCAGATCGGATGTTTCAATCCCTAGAAGGAAGACTAAGTCCAGAAAGTGTCCAGATTTATGGGTAGCAGCAGAAACCACCTGTGTAAGGCCCAAAGAAGTCATTAAGTGGAGGAAGTGATTACCAAATTGCGAAAGTTCATCGTCGACCCAGGCGTTAAAGTCGCCCAGAACCATCAATCTGGATGACTCAAACGCCATGTTGATGATGAAGTCTGCTACTTCCTGTAAGAATCGCTTCCCATCCCCGGGTGGATGGTAGATGAGAATGATTCGAACACCTACACCTGCTACCACTGTACACTCAAAGGACTCAGTCTCTCCACTACCACATTTGTGAGGCCCAGTTCAGTCTTGAAACAGACTGCACCCCCCCACCCCTGCGATCCAATCTCGGGAGGTGTATCACCAAGTACCCAGCCAGAGTCATAGCCTCCAATGTGGGGCCTGGATTTTCATCCAGCCAGGTCTCGGTGATGCAAGCCAAGTCCACCAAACCAACAAAATCAGCAATAATGCCAGTCTTATTCCTGATGGACCTGGCATTGCACAATACCAACCGAGTTAGATGAACCTCGGAGGCTGTCAGGCCCATCTGCCTACTAAATTCAGTAGTGCCCTTGGGTATGGGCACCAGACATGGCGAACCATGATCTGGATTCCATTTCACCCCAGGACACCTTCTGGATCTAACTACCCCAATACGGTGGTCCCCCTCATCCATCCTCCCTTGTTCATAGTCCCCCACCCTTTTCCCTTTCCTACGAGCAATTCCCAGTGCTCTACAGCACTAATACATCTCATATTGGAGAGGGGGGAATAAAAAGGGCGGAGGGCGTGAAGAGAGAAGGACGAATAGCGCATCACCATGGGGACTGAAGGCCAACACATGCCACTACTAAACAATTAAAACCAAATAATAAACCTACTTACAATAGATCACCCAAAATAAATACAAAACTTAAACTAAATAAATAAAAAAGGCTACCCCACCCCAAACAAAAATCGAGTCTGGGCCAAGCTAGAGAGCTACTGAGATCCTCCTTAGGTTTAAAATAAATATAAATATAAAGGGTTCTCTCACCACCCCAAAATAAACAAAAAACAGAAAATTAAATATAAATAAAATTATTTACCATCCCTAGCTCTCTCACAGCCAGAGGAAGAAAAGGTTACTTTGGCACTGTCCCTGCTGAAGTACAGATGTATTCTATAAACAAAACATAAATAACATTTCAAACTTAAAACAAAACTAAATAACACATCCCTTCCTCCCCAATCCTCTCATGACCAGGGAGTAGAGGAAAAAACAATCATACTTAAAGTAAATGGACACAAGGTCCTCTCACCACTTCGTTGTCCATAAAAATAAACTTAAAGCAAGTCAGGGAGGAAAATCAGGAGTCCTCAATCCACAAGGCACAGAGTCAATTTTATCCGCAGGCTATGGAGAGTCAAAATCCATGAAGATCGTAAAGAACGCACAGACAATCCACTCATCCACGAAACTTATTTAGAAAGGTAAATCCAGGGAACATCCAAAAACCAAGTCAGCCAAATCCATAAAGTTTCCACAATAAGGTAAGGACCCCTCACTCCCAACTAGGCAAACACCAGAGGAAATAATGTAGCCCGATAGAACACCCAGGGCAAGCCACCTTAGTAGCCCAGCCTGAGAGTCTAGGGGGCACAAAACTTCAGCCAATTCCTTGGCTGAAAAAATGTCAATACCCCCTTCAGACCACAAATCATGTGAAGGGTCCCAGTAGGAGTCGGGCCTCCTCAGACCAATCCAGTGACCAAGCTTGAAATGGCCTCATACACACCAAAGGATCTGAAATTAACTTGGCAAGTCCCCCTCAATCCTTCATCGCTCAAAACAGAAAGGCCGAGTTAGGACAGCTACCATTGGCAGCTCATATTATAGAGAGAAATATCAACCAGGTATTAAAATTATTTTTACTTCCTGAACACAGACTGCCTAGATGTTGTATTGAAGAAGAATTAGACTATAACAGCAGAGGATTTTTTCTTCTAATGTTAGATATTATAAAAAAGCATATCATCAGAAATGGTACTGTATGTGTGATATACTTTGTCAGATATACAACAGACAGTATATAAAGAAATTAAAATTCAAATCAAAAATAAATTAGGGATATATATTATTTATATGATATGGAACAGATAAAGAAATGTACAATTTTTTTTCTGGTATAAACACATTTAGGATAATCACAACTATGAATCTTATTTAACAACATTTAATGATTTAAAACCAAAAATAATTATGACACATTTTAGAATAGAACAGTTTAGGAGTAATTATATATTATTTAAACAGAATCACAACAATAATGCAAATGAATTCTGCAGGTGTAATATGAACTTGCACAATGATTTAAAGCATGTAATGCTGGTCTTCCCTCTATTTGTAAAAGACAGGAACAGATGGTTGGGTCATATCTTAGGAAATATGAGTGCACCACTTGAACAAATCCTTTTAACCCTGTTGAAATCAAAAGATCAAATAGTGCAAAGAGATTTATTGGGGTTTATGAACTAAAGTAAACTGTAATAAATTAACATGTGCAATAATGTTTCATAATTGTAATGTAAATGGTAATCATTTTATCAATTACATATCATATCTCTGGCTTATATAAGAATGAATACATGTGGATTTTGTGCAATAATGTTTTTATGATTTTATATTTTTATATAATCATTGTTGTAATTAAATTGCAAAATCTGAACAATAAACATTGATTTGATCTGATTTGCTACTGTTTTT
The DNA here is from genome assembly GCA_016271365.2 of Neoceratodus forsteri. Taxonomy (NCBI): domain Eukaryota; kingdom Metazoa; phylum Chordata; order Ceratodontiformes; family Ceratodontidae; genus Neoceratodus; species Neoceratodus forsteri. Next base: position 2,815,109 of record JADMNL010000040.1, read on the forward strand.
ACACATGTCTTAATTGCCTTCCATCTCTCCTCCACCCTGTCTGTGCCCTCCACCCCTGTTAACTTTCCTCTGACCAGTTCCCTCAACGTACCAAAGTCTGCCCTTCTAAAGTAAAGGACTTTTGTTCTTGTTTGAGGCTTACTGGCCCCAAAAGCCAGTTCAAACCACATGGCATTGCGGTCTCCATGCCCTAGCAGTTCCCCTACTCCCACAGCACCAACCAACTCTTGGTAGTGAGCACTACATCAAGGATTGCCTGGTGGGTTCCTTAACTAGCTGCACCATTCTTCATGGAGAGAGTGGTGGAGGCCTGGAACAAACTACCAAAGGAGGTGATGGGGGGTGAAATGGTGGAGGGATTCAAGAGGGCATGGAACAGACATATGGGGTTGGTAAGGGGAGGGCCCGTGGAAAAGGAGATGAGTAGGGGGAGGAAGGGGCAGACTCGATTGTCCGTTAGGGTCCTTTTCTACCATTGGATTTCTATGATTCTATGATTCACCAGTAGACAGTCCTGGAAGGCATCTAGCAATGTCTGACTCCTAGTATTCTTGGCCACTGGGACCTCCCAATCGATGTCTGGCAAGTTTAAGTCTCCCACCACCACCATCTCCTCCCCCTTCACTACCACTCTTTTAAGTTCCTCCCCGCGATCTCTGTCCCTTTCCTCTCCTTGACCCAGAGGCCTATAGACTACCCCAAGTGTATTTTCCTGCCTGAGGCTGCCATGAGTTGCATCCATATAAACTCAGTTTCCCCATTTCCACCCCTAATGTCCTAATAAGGCATTTAACATAGGGGTTACAGTCATCCCCATATTATGTATAAAGCTTTTGCAGAGCATACACACATTGTTTACTGACCTGGGATATTTTAATATCTGAATTCCAAGCAAGTGAACTGGTAAAGTTCAGGCCTGGACAGTGATAGGATCTTACTGTCTCTAAAGAAGATCCCTTGATATACCATTTCATCACTAGTTTCTTAGATCCAAAACCATTGCCTTAGACATGGACATGTTAATAATGAATTCCATTTCCTTGCAGATACCAACTAATTTATCAACATTTTTCTGAAGCTGTCCCTTGGATAAAGACAAAAAGGACAAGATCATCCACATAAGTGAGGACAGGTACACCAAAATCAAATATATTAGGGGAGTGAAAGTGTTCTTCATTCAATTCCAATAGGATAGCATTTAAATAAATACTGTAGTAAAGAGTGTTGGGGCTAGTACACATCCTTGTCTCACCCCATAGTAGAAGTTGTTTCTTGGAATTAATTTTCCATTTTTGTTACATTTTACTTTGGCCCAAGTACCTGTATACAGATCTTTTATAAGGACAATAGCATCTGTGCATTAACGTGCGGTTTTCCTATGCACCATGGATCCACAGCATGTAGGCAACCCTACGATGGAATCCCATGCACCAGGGGTCCAGCAGACCCCTGACAGAATTCACAGAAGGAATGCCTGTGTATTCCACACTGGATCCCACAGCTGGATGCACAACTATATGCGCAGTCAGTCTGGGGGCATGTCCAGGGGAGTGCCTGCACTAGGCATCATTCACGAAGGTGTGGAGTGCTAGGCAAGAGAGAGAGCACAGAATATGCAGGCAAGGACCCTGCCATATCTTCTGCATGCCCCCCACACAGAAACCCCATAGGCTGCAGGACAATGCCCCTAAAGTGCTGCCCCAGCTCTCTGGTTAGAAAGGGAGGGATAGGGGCAGCCATTCAGGCATTCACCCATCATTTGAAAATCTACTGTCACATACCTTCCCAGAATCCCTCACTTTTACAGAGCATGGGATCCACTTTGTGACCCAGGATGGGCATCTGACTGGATGCCCATATGTATCTTCCAATCCACCCCGTGCAGCTGCATGTCAGGGCGGGGCAGCAGACAGTCACCTGGCAGTGGCTGGGGATCCTGAGTGCCAACCACCATGAAGCAGTCCACAGACATGGAGCTACGTGGGCCAGGTACATGCAAATCGCGTGTACTAGGCCAATCATTGATGCATAGCCCCCAATGAGATCAGATTCAATGCTTATCCTGTATATCTTTTCCCATAATTTACCTCTTGCCAGAGTGTTGAAGGCAGAATTAAAATCAATGAAAATAACACACATTTTCTTTTTCCTTAATTTCACATATTTTTCAACAACACGTGGAAGGGAATAATGTATGGGTGAGGGTAACCATACACAACAAGCCTGTGTTTCCATCGAGGGCTAGAGATAACAGTTTATGGACCTCGAGAGTGAAGCTCAAGAGGTCCATGCTCTTAACCTCAACCCTGAGATGGAAACACAGGGTGAGTTGTGTATGGTTACCCATATTTTATTTTTTAAAGTACATGGTTTTTGTGTGAGATCATAATGTGTGTATGATTGGAATGGAGTGAGTGAATGAAAGTGCAGGCAGGAGCTGGGAAGCAGCGGCAGTCGGGCATGAGAGGGAAAATTAGGTGCACTGATTATAGAATGTGTACAACAATATCCTCAGAATGTGCACAACTTTTCAGCTGTGCACAACAAACTTTTTAAACAGGCTGAATTTCATACACAGTAACCTTTAACCATGTACTATAATGGTCTAATGTGATATGCCCCTCTCTGAAACCAGCTCGAGAGGGGCATAGCACTCACAATACAACTCTCGAGTCTCTTTAATAGAATTCTGGCATAGAGTGTGGTCATAATGTCCATCAGGCTATTCAGCTTTTACATAACTGGATCTAATTTATAACCCTTCTTACAAATTGGTAGGACATAATTACTGCTCCAAGATGCTGGTACAAAGTTGTTTTAATACACTTAAAGCAAGAACAATGCCCCACTATTCTGGGTCAAGTTCATAAAAATCAGCAATATACTAGCAAAAGCTAGTCAGGCAACAATGGCATACCATTCCTAAGTATTTCCTAAGTATTATCATCATAAAGCTGAAGCATACTCCTCAAGCTATGAACCTCGCAGACACCATCTTCCTCGGGATCAAGCATTACATGGGTAAAAAATAACGATAAACTTATATCAAATTTGTATTTGGTAAAAATGCCAAACTCTGATGCTTTGGATACACAGGAAGCAGGTCCAAAGAAACTCGGTTCCCCTTCCCCACACTACCACCAGTTACACTCTCCATCACTATTGATTCTTTGGGCCAGAGAACAGAAGATAACAGTTCACCTTTAGGCTGACTGTCCCTTCATAACATTATGATTTTTATAAGACATTGGGAATATAATGTTATACTTCATCCAGGGGAGGAAGTATGCTTTTGGCCAAAGGGTTTAAATGATTGAAATCAACATGCTAGTTATATAGAACAAAACTCGGTATTACTCGGTTTAGTAATGGCAAAAGTAGGCACTAGGCCCATCAGGACTGCCACCCCCACACATCATGGGGTGTTTTACCCAATTTTAGCCATCAGGAATTTATCCAAAGTGGGTAACACAGTATAACCTCATTTATCTGAATGTGCTGGGGGGACAATGCAATTATTTGGATAAATGTGCTTTCAGATAAGGGACAGCACTTTATAATATAGTCTATGAAGCTCAGAGACACATCACAGTTTTGGATAACTGAGAGTTTTGGTTAATTGAGGCTTGGATAACTGAGGTTTTACTGTAGACATCAGAATAATGTGATAAAGTTCTCAGCCAAATAAGATTTCTCTCTAAGCTTTGGCATGTATAAGTTTCATAATGCAAAACAATGGAATCATTTGTGAGGGAGAAAATAGTGTAGGAATTGAAAGTGTTGGGATATGGAGATAAAACACAACATGGTTTTACTAATGGGCGTTTTGATTAATGAATCTGTCTTAATGAACCAGTTACAAAAAGCTTAGACAAGGAACCCCAGCAGATGTTGTTTGTTTGTATTTTAGTTAGGCTTTTGATACGGTATTAAAAAGGAAACTGCTTTATGGGCTTAGCAGCATAACATTAAACAGGAAGTTAGTCAACTGGATTGGTAGCTGGTTATTAGCTAAAGCAGAAAACAGAATCAAATGTGGGAAGAATGACACGCAGGGTGCCTCAGGGATCTGTGCTTGGTTCCCTATTAATTACAATTTACATTCAGAAAATGAATAAAGAAGCAGACAAATGGGTTAATGCATTTCAGGATGATACCAAAATTGAAGTAGTAGTTGACACAGAGGAAGTTACTAGAGGAATCCAGAGGGATTTGGATAGGATAGTAGACTGTGGTGCAGCATTAGTGGGGTGCTGCACTGTTGAGGTGCTACCCTTTGGATGAGACAATACAACATGGGACCCGATACTGAACATTAAAACATGGGGTCCAATATTTGAAAAAGCACAAAGCCTTGCAACTGACTGGCAGCCAAGGATGCTATAATCAGTCGAATAGCGCACAGGTGCTATTTGACTGAGTATCAGACCATGTCAGCCCAGTGCTAAGTCAAGTAGCACTGCCCCAACATGGATCCTGGAGTATGTCGCCAGAATGGATCATGCAGGAGTGCTATCTGTAATATACAAAGGGACCCATGCAAATGAGCCCATTGGGCATGCAAGGCACTAAGGGGCCATTTGCATGCCCATTATAGGCTCATTTGCATGGGTAGTGAGGCAGGTTAGCGCAGTAAAGCCCCTTCAATTGCCCAGTCCCAAAATTGTGTAGACATCCCTGGTGGTAATGCCCCCCACCCTGAACGCCAGCCTGTACTGTAATATGAGGAAAATCCCTGGTGCTAGTGGTCCCTCCCTTTGATCACCAGCCCATCTAGGAATGATGACAATCCCTGGTGCTAGCGGTCCCTCCTCCCCCAATCGCCGGCCTGTATTGCACATAACAGAATCCCTGGTGCTAGTTGTCCCCCCCCAATTGCCAGCCTTTCCTGTAATGATGACTATCCCTGATGCTAGTGGTCCCCTTCAATCACTAGCCTGTACTGTAAATAACAGAATCCCTGGTGCTAGTGGTCCCCCTTCATTGCTGGCCCATACTGTAAATAACAGCATCCCTGGTGCTAGTGGTCTCCCCCCTCCCTCCAATCGCCAGCCTCTGCATACAAAACAAACCTGCCCTGGCATCCCATAGTCCCCCCTGGATACCAATCTGTGGTACCGCTGCTGAAAATCCCTGGTGTCTAATGGGCCCCCCAGTCACCTTAACAGTCCTTTCAGTGTCGGGGGTGCATCCGGTGACCAGCGCAGCCTTTCTCAAAACTCCTCGGCCAGTCACCGTGTACCCAGGCAGGGAGCATGCCTCTTATTTATAGGACAGGGTGGCAGGCTGATCTTAATCAAAGACTCACTAAGGTGAATTTGCATGAAAAACAAACCATTCAGAGAAAGCAGAATAAGTACACAAGAGACAGCATGGATTACAGTAATAATCATGTGTATACTTGAATTCGGCTGGTACACTGCATAGAGGAAGATCAAGTACCAGGAGTACTAGGTCCCAGACCCAAAAGAGAGGACAAACTAGATCATGAAAAAATACAAAACAAAATTTAGTGGGTAATAATACTGGAAACACTGCTAATAATGTCACTTTATTAGTGCCAAACCAGCCATCAGAGACTCCACTGCCACAAGCCCATACAGGAGCAGTATGCAAGCAACACAACCTTGCACACATACTGCATCAGGAGAGTCTGCAGGGCAGGCAAAAAGAAGCAACAAAATACTCAACCAGAGCCATGTCAGCACTGTCTACAGAACAGAGACTCTGACTTTCAAAAAACAAATGGACTTTTTTCTCAACTACTCCCTCACTGTGCATTTTATTACTAAGAAGGAGTTCTTGTATCTAAAACAGGGTATACCCCCCCCCAAACAGTGACACCAACACAGCGACCTACGTCGCTGTTGACAAAATCAACAGTTCATTGACAGATCACAGTGTTGGTGCAGACAGGGGCACGCTGTCTCCCGGTCCTGCATCCCCTCCCCAAATCAACTCCGACTCAGAGTTGATTATAATTAGAATGGGGGAGTGATGGGCAGAGCCCCCCGCATGGGGGGTTTGGGGAGCAAAGCCCCTTAATAGAAAAACAGACCAGAAGACCATCGGGATTTGTCAACCGCAAGTTGCAGTCGACATAAATTCAGTTGCTGTGATGCCGGTCGATGAAAGTGCTGTCAAACCAACATCATAGAGCCCTAAAACAGGACCACTCATTGGTCCCTACATTTTACATGTAACCTAAATTGCATAAGAGCATTGAGAGACCACTAGGTAAAGCAATCATGTTTTGGATTGGCTCCCTTATTGAGGGCCTATCTCGCTACATCAATTCATTTTTACAAACTACGGTTGCTCAATTACCATCTTATCTACATGATATTATGGCAGTCCTTGATGCTCTAAGGCATCAACATTCTGATGCTGATTCAATGTGGCTCACTACTGATGTGATCTCACTGTATACTAGCATCAAACATAATTTGGGACTCAGTGCGGTTAGATTTTTCATGGACCGCTTTGACACCCATGACATTCTGTCTCCTAAGTTTGTTTTAGGGGCCCTGGATTTGATCCTGCATACCAGTTGCTTCACTTTTAATAATCAGTTCTTCTTACAAATTTGTGGTACTGCGATGGGGTCGGCTATGGCGCCATCCTATACCATCCTATTTATGGGTTGGTGGGAGTAGGCAGTCATATATGAGCCCAATCGCAACCCATTTGTTAACCGGATCCAATACTAGGGCTACTTTATTGATGATCTTTATGCATCTGGAAGGGGTCAGTTGAGGAATTATATCAAAGTATGGCATACTTAAATGATAACCAATGGAATTTACACTTACACATCTGTGCCATAAAACTAAAGCTTTTTTCTTAGATTTAGCCCTTAGCACCTCTCCAGATGATACCGCTGAAACTGAAAATTTTTGTAAACCTACAGTACATAAGGTAATACTTTACTCCATTATGATAGTGCCCATTCAAATCATTTAAAAAATGGCATTCCCAAGGCACAATTTTTACGGCTACGGTGGAATTGTTCTACTGATCAGGCCTGCCACTGGCAAGCTTAAGAATTATTCCAGAGATTGGTTAGTAGGGTTTATAATGTAGATATTCTTAATCAGGCCCATACTTATGCCCTTTCTCAAGATAGAGACACACTGTTAACCCCAAAAAACAGGGATTCCAGCCAAGATTTGCATATTAAATACATTACAGAATTTACTTGTGTCAATTCGAGAATAGCTGGTGCTCTAAAAAGCACTGGCATGTGCTTCATACAGACCCCGATTTACGGGATGCTGTGGATGAGAGCCCAGAGGTTGTATTTTGTAAAGGACCTTCCATTTCTGATAAAGTGGTTTACAGTCACTTTGTTGACCATGCCCCACCATATGCTGGGCTGCTGCCTCTTCCCAAGGGTATGCACCGTTGTGGCAGTTGGAACATCTCTAAGCAATAAGACACTACCTGGTGTGAATTGAACAGACATTACCGCATGCCCAGGGGTGTATATTAGAAAATGGGCTGGAAAAATAAAACAAGCTGATTGTCTGAAAGCCCAATCCAGACATGTATTTATTGTTCAACAATGCACGTTAAATAACAAGTGGCAATTCAGGGTGCCCCATTACTTAGGATATCCCTGGGCCACCCCAAATTTCCAAACTGGCTAACTGCCATTTTTTTCCTCTTGCTTACCGAGAGATACTGCCACCCCCCCCCCACCCCAATGCTCCTTGTACAGCTTTTGGTAGCCAGGTTAATATAAAATGTCTTTTCACCAAAATTCATTTGGCACACAAGTGTTATTGGTTTTTGTTTTCTTCAAAGAGTTTTGTATTTAAAACTAACAGCGGTAGCATGTCATGTGCTCAGTGCTACTTCAACACACCTTTTCCATCACATCATCTCACTCTGGCTCCAACCCCACTCACACTGACTTTACAACCATAGCTCCATTCCCCAGTTTCACTAACCCACCTGCTAAGGCTGTTTTCTGCATCTTCACAATCAGCAACCACAGCATCCCTACCATCCCTGGTCACCAACTATTCCATTCATCCAACCACACTCACGGTAATTCCATCACCTGACAATCTGCCTGCAATCTCCACTTCCTTCTCACCACCGTGCCCAATCCAAGTACAGTCCTTCTCCATGACTCTCTCACTCACATGCAGGTAAAAGAGAATGGGAGGGGCTTCATATAAGGAAAAAAATACTCATTTCATTTCCACAAAATGGACAGGGGTGGGAGCTGGACATTGTGGACAATTGGAACTACTGAGATGGGGCTAACAAAAAAAATTGTCAAACACTGCAGTGCCCTCTACTGGCAAGTATACCAGTATATGGACTACTTTACCAAAAAGTGATTTAAAATTGATTTTTTATTATTTGTTTTATCTTATTTCTTAATTCCTATGTAAAAATGTCCCATGTGCCCATTTTCTAAGTGCAATAATTCCCTCCAGGGTGGGCAGTACTGACCAATACTGGACCATCCAGGGGTTGTAAGACCCTCCACCTGTGGTGTCAGGCCTCAATACCTTCCTGGGAGGTCCGGTGTTGCCTAATACCGCCCACTCTGTCAGGTATTATCGCTTATTTAGTACATTGCATCTAATGGAAAAGCACAACTTTTTTTCTTTTTGGTCTGGAGTACATACATATTTATCATCTTATAGTCCTTCCCCACATATTTAACACTTAATAATAATCTCCTTCCAGGGATAATGTCTAATAGTCTGGAAAATATCAAGTTAGAAATGATAGAAGTAGGAGAGGGAGAGGAGTGTTAGTGCATATAAAAGAAGATTTAGGTCCCTGCAACCAGCTGGCTCCTTTTAATATCAAAGGCATACTACTGGAATTAAAAGTCTTTAATTTATCAGTAGGAATAATAGACTCCCCACTTCACATAAACTTAAAATATTTTGATGATTTCGCTGTTTACCTGGGGAATTAGATTTTAACACTCACTGGACTGGACCAAAACGGAATTGGTTAAATGAGGCTATGGCTCTATTAAACGTTACACAACTAATACCAGCACCCACTCGAATTAGTCGCAGGGGAGAAACCAGTACTATAATTTACTTTTTTTTCATATCTAACCATTTAACAATAAAAAACTGTCATGTTGGAGAACCACTACTCGGTGATCACTGTGTTATTGAATGCACTATCAACTTGGGACCTTATCCCAAGCCGGTGGTTACTCCCATAGTGGTCTCCAGATCATATAGAAAATTCAACACTGTGAATTTCATAGATGATTTGCATAGAGTTAAATGGCAAGGAATAGATCCAATACCTAATCTGAAAGATGCAGCAAACTTTTTTCTAGTTGAGTTTTTCGCAATTTGCGACGCACAAACCTCAAAAATCCAATTTAAAAGAAAACTAAATAGTCTCCCTTGGATTAATGGAAAAATATTAAAACACATCTGTGTGCACAAAAGATTATGGAAATTGGCCAAAAAATAAAATTGGACAGTGACTGTGACAAATGCAAAGCTTTCAGAAATAGGTGTCAGCTCCTAATTAAAGAGGTAAAAAAAAAGAAAATATTATAAAAAATAAGTCAGAGTCAGCTAACAACCCAAAAGGCTTTTGGAAAACAGTCTGATAACTGCAGTCACCTGATGCTACAGTACTTCTAAGTTCTCTGAAGGTGGATGGAGATACAACAGACGACCCAAAATTAATGGCTGAGGCCCTTAACAGATTTTTTACCAACCTACCTTTACCAAACGAGGAGCATTAAATGTTACCAGACATTGCTGTCACTCTGGAAACAGAAACTGTAACACCAGGTATGGGTAGGGCAAAATTTAAATTCAAAATTTTGAACTCAGAGGATATATGGAAACATCTAAAAGCCTTAAATACATCTGAATCTGAGCGATTGCATGGGCTCAAGTCCAGGCTGCAGAGAGAGGGAGCTGATATTCTGGCTTCACCCTTGACAAAACTATTCAACTGCAGTCTGTGTTGTGGTACCTTCCCAGAAATTTGGAAATGTGCAAAAATAACACCAGTATTTCAAGGTGGGGATCCACAACTAGCAGACAACTACAGACCCATAGCCTTACTTTTGGATGTGTTCAAAATATTAGAAAAAATACGTAAGCAGATTTACACATGCTTAGCCATTAATCATCTCCTTGCTCCTCAGTAATCAGGCTTCCGACCCCACTATTCCACCCACACAGCCTTGATGGATTTCATGGATGCTATCTCTCATGCACCGGAAGCTAAACAGTGCACGCGGGCGGTGTTCGTGGAGCGATCAAAGGCCTTTGATACAGTTGACTATCCACTATTACTACATACATTGGAAGTTAAGGGTTCAGCACAGGGGTTCTCACATGGTTTACATCTTATTTATATGGTCAGAATCAAGTAGTGGTTTCACGGGGAGTAACATCTAAACCCAGGGAGCTGATTAGAGGAGTGACTCAAGGATCCATCTTGGCTCCACCTTTTTTATTTTATTCATTGACGAACTACCAAAAATTCTGACAGAATGTATTATAAAGTTACATGCTAATGAAAGTTGTCCTGCTCTACCACCACCAGAAATATCTATACTGTAGAGAAAGTGCTCAAGCAGGAATTTCAAAAGCTCGAGCACTGGCTCACTGTGAATAAATTGGTTATAGATTTTCAAGAAAACCAACTCAATGTTATTTACAGCCAGGGTGGTGAGAGGCAGTACAGTGCCATCAAGATTACTTATAAATTCTGTAAAAGGTCATACTCTGGTCCAAGCTACTGTACTAGTTATAAGTACTTACGACCATGGGTAGCCCCTCATCAGACCTTTGACATACATATTGATTACATTTCAAAAAAGGTATCTCAAAAATTAGGAGTTTTATATAGGCACAAAAACAATGTAATGTGTGAAACAAGAGAAAAGTTGTTGAATACATCAATGCTGCCTTTCATTGATTACAATAGTACAGTGTATCGGCATGCAAATAAAGGCACACTACAAAAGTTAGACAGACTTCACTACCATCTGGCCAGATTCACTTTGGGTCTCACAGGTTCTTGTGTGTTGTATCACCACTGTGACTTACTCTTGCAATTACAGTGGACACCACTGGCCCATAGAAGGGAGAGGCTTTTACTTTTTTTATACAAACGTGTAAATGGCACAGTTCCAGAATATCTTACCTCTAAAATGTCACTTAATAAATCCAGCTATTCTTTATGTGACATAAAGGGTAGGGGGTTTACAGTTCCACGAACACAAACAAAATACAGATGCATGCATTTTGATTTTATTGTGTCCACTTTCTGGAATTCCTTTCCACTAAATTTACACAATTTGCCTACACACTTGAGCTTTAAGAAAGCTTATATTGAATTACATCATTTTCGTTGTGACTGTTATCTTATATTATATTGTACTAGTATATATTTTTATATCATGTTGGTATGTACTGAAACTTCCTCAAACACAGGATGGTCCCGAAAACAGGCTTTGCCTAGTGCTTTATTCTGTTAAAATATAAATAAAACTTGAAACAGAAAATCCTGAACCTTTAAAAAGGACTCCCACCCCCTCATATACTCCCACTCCAAATGACCAAAATGAAAGTCCCCATATCCAAGTTTTCCTTGCTTAATGTACTTCAGGCTGAGTGCATAGACAAGTGTTTTGTAAAAAGAAAACAATAATATAAAATGTTATGTTTTGGGTGTTTCAGACTGTTAACCTTTAAAGTAGTAATACCCAGATCATGTTTAAGAGTCATCTTAGGAGGCATAGCTGAGATGCTATTTAAATGCATATCTGTACTGAAGCTTTTGTCCCCCCTTTTGAGTTCCATATTTACTCTTCAACTTTGCAACTCTCAATCTCTGTCTTTGGGCTTTTCCACCTGCTCAGAAGATACTCCCAGCTGAGATGAAACCATAGATGAGGCATTTGAATTAGCCTCATCTTCTGGGTCTCCATAGTCTTTCACAGCTGTCAGGGTCTCACATTTATTTGTTAGGATAAGATCCGAAGAAGTGGAACCTCTCCTACCAACTTTGGGTTTGTTCTGGAGGTGGCATAAGCTCTTCCCTAGGTGCAACATTATCTGCATCAATAATCACTTCATGAGCTGTGACTATTTCAGAAAACTGTTCAGGAGTTAATGTCTTATCCAGGTCCATTTCACCTTCGACTGTACTCGAAGCCTCAGCATTCCCCTCTGCAGTAGTTGTAACGGAGTTGGACTGAGGTGGTCAAGTAACTTCTGTAAATTGGGTATGACCAGTTGGTTGCATTAGCTAAGCATTGCTTTCTTGTTGTCTCTGGAGTACTTATTTTTCTGTGTCCTGTCCAAAATATTATCCTGGTCTGGTCTGTCTGAACAATTTGGAGTTGCCCAGGTACACTGGCAATATGAATGACCCATCTCATCACAAAGGCTGCAACATAAATCATTCGGACAAGGCCTGCCCAGTGGCACAGAGGGCTGAGGCACTGTAGGCCTTGTGCCACCAATGACCCAGGTTCAGAAATGAGCCAGGGTTGTCGGGGAGGTGGCCAGGGGGAGGGAAGGGGCAGATTGAGCAGCCATAACAGCAGCTCTCCTCTCCCAGGCAGGATCTCTGTGGCCCCTTCCATAGTTCCACTGCCCTTAGGTGGAGGTCCAACGGGCAGCATAGTCGGGTGGGGGCAGTAAGTAGTGGGAGGGTGCCTCGGAGCGTGCACGACTGAGGCATGGAGGTAAAAATGTGGGGAAAGGGCATAAAATGTATATAGAAAAAATATAATTCAGACAAAAGTTGCTGGCATGTCCACATTCCAGGCAGAGAGTAAGCTGCACCATGTCACAAGCATTGCTAAGATATTCTTGAGACTCAGATCAAAAACGTGCCTTGGGTTGTCCCTGGCAGAAACAAAGTGCTCTTTCTTTCTCTGAATAAAAACAGGAAGGTGTGAAAGACCTATCCTTGTACATCTGAGATGAACCAGGAACTTCCTTTCTCCAGTCCAGATCTGTTCTTCATCCATTACTGGATCCAGGTTTCCTAGTACTTTGCACCTCTGTGATGATCAGTACTTGATGTCATATACATTAACACCTTTATTTTTCAATAGCATTGTAACACTCTGGAGGGCGAGCTTTATCAAAGGAATGGCCTGGAAAGGATACCATAACTCAGACATCTTTAAAAAATTTTACTGACTCTTGAAACAATCCAGTGAGGCTGGTGTTTCAAGTGGACACAATTTGAATATGGGGGGGGACGGCTCTGAGGTCATATGGGGAAGTATTTTTTCACAGAGATGGTTGTGGATACATGGAATGGCCTTCTTGAGGAAGTTGTGGAGTCAAAAACAGTAGGGGAATTCAAGAATGTGTAGGATAGACCTGAGGCAATTCTAGTGGTGGTAGGAGGACGTAGGCTGTTTGTTAACTAGGATCTGCAGCTTATCCATTAGGTAGGGAAATGGGCAGACTAGGTGGGCCAAATGGTCCTTATCTGCCATCAAATTCTATGTTTCTATGTTCTATGTTTCTATGTTTCAAACCTTACATTAAAAATACTGTACTTTCACCAGAGCCATGTATTACTGCATGAATCTCAGAACTGTAAGATGTCATAGTCTTTCCACAATTTCTTACCAACATAGATTTGATCTGGTGGGTGTTCTAGACCTCTTCTGTATTTCAAACAAGAAAAAATTACTTTCCATAGTAATATTGTTTCTTCCAAGGGATCCCTCACTGTGCTTAACTATTGCAATCAGCCTGGAAAGTTGAGCTGCCTCAGAGAGAGTGGAATGTATGCAAATGATGGAGCTCAAAACACATTTTCTGCCTCATGGTGGCACTATGTTCTGCATTTCAATGTCAGATTTCTTTTGAAGGCCAATAGGCCAGTAGCCACAAATATTATTAACCTATCCTAAACAATACCCAAAATGAAAAATTACCAACCTTCCCCATCCCAAAAATCAGCCTTCCTAGCCAAGCAGACTAAAAACAAAAACCACCGCAAAACTTACTGTGAATGAACAGCAAGTAATGCTACAGCCAGAAGACACTAAACAAACACAGATTTATGTAGAATCTTTTCCAGGTTCTGGAAGGGGAAGCAAGGCATAGATTTAAGCATAGTGAGGGATCCCTTGGAAGAAACAATATTACTATGGTAAGCATTTTGTTTTTTCTTCAAAACCCAGGAATCCCACACTATGCTTGACTATTGCATACTACAAATCAATACCTTGGGAGACTGGAAACAGAACCCATCCAGGGAAACGGTTCTGCAAAACAGCAGTGCCAAACCTGGCATCCCTTCTGGACTGAATATCCAGGCAACAGTGCTTTGTAAAGATGTGTATAGTTTTTTGAGTAGCTACTTAACAAATTTCTAGCAAGGGAATATCCCTTGCAGCTGCTGCAGAGGCAGCAGTGCCACATGTGGAGTGTGCCCCGAAGCCTTGTGGTGGCAGCTCACCAGCTTAATAGTAGCAGAATTGGATGCATGAGGTTACTCAGTGAGCAATGGACTCTTAGACGCTGACCTGCCCTTGCCACTTCACCATATGTGAGGAACAGCTGTGAGCTTGAAGAACTGAAGGCCTTAGTGTGGTCCAGATAGTAACTAAGTGCCCTTGTAATGTCCAGACTGTGAAGCCTCTGCTCACCAGCACGGGACATTGCTGTGAAGTACACCGGAGAAGTGGTGGACTGGTTTAAATGAAACTCGGACACGACCTTGGGAAGGAAGTTCCCGTTAGTCCTAAGGACTACCCTATCTCTATGAAATATAATGTAGTTGGGTTCTGTGCAGAGAGCCTGCAGCTCGCACACCTTCCTGGCAGAAGTTATGGCCACAAGGTAGACTGACTTCCAGGTGGCATACTTCACGTCTGCAGTGACCATAGGCTCAAAGTGGGTTCCATAAGCTTGGCTATGCAAAGGTTCAAATCCCAGGTAGGGACTGGCTCCCTAAAAGGGGGATATGAATGTGGCAAGCCCTTAGAGAATTTCTTGAAAATGGGATGTGAAACCCCCATTTTCTCATTACCTGTTGAAACATAGGCAGAAATAGCTGTCAAGTGTACCTAAGGAGTTGAGGGCCTGAGACCCAAAGCCTGAAAGTGTACCAAGTAGTCCAAAAAGTTTGAGCAGCTCTGCCTACAGAGGGTAGAGCTGCTTAGGAGCACACCACAGAGAAAACCTTTTCTGTTTGGAAGCATATGTCTTTCTGGTAGCAAGCTTCCTGGAAACCCTGAGTATCTTGAGGACCTCCTCTGAAAATTGAAAATCAGAATACACTATCTCAGGAACTAAGCCCTGAGATGCATTGACTTGAAGTTCGGAAAGGTTACTCTGTCCTGAGACATGCTTAGTAGATTGTGTCTCTGTGGGAGATGAATAGGATGTTTGGTGGAGAGGACCAGGAACAGGGAGCACCGGGGCTGTCTGGTCCAGTCTGGGGCCACTGATATCATGGTTGCAGGCTGGAGAACTCAAAGCAGTAGAGGAAATGGAGGGAAGGAACCTCCATAACAGATCCAGGACCAGGACGTCCATGGGGACTGAGCCCACTGCTGAGAGATGCAACAAAAGTGAGGGAGCTGGTAGTTATCTTTGGAAGTGAAAAGATCTATTTCTGGTGTGATCCATCCCCCGAAGACTTGGCCAACACCTGCTTGTTCAGAAACCATTCATGATGCCCCTGACTGATCTTGCTGAGGGACTCCGCCAGGACACTGCCCTTTCCTGGAAGAGGAATTGCTGATAGCAGCACTTCCAGTGAGTAAGTAAGATCCAGATCTTCATAATTTCTGTGTGAAGATTTGAGAATCTTGTGCCTTCCTGTTTGATGATGTAATACCTGGAAGTGGTGTTATCTGTCCTGATTTGGACTGACTGACCCTTTATCTGTGGAGCAAATGACTGCGGGGGCAAGAAGAACTGCCCTGTGTTCTAGGACGTTTATGTGTTCCCTGGACTCCCAAGGGGACCACACGCCACTTACTGTTAGGTTGCCCAGGTGGTCTCTCCAACCTAGAAAGGAGGCATCTGTTGTCAGGACAACCATGAGACTCTGTTGTTGAAAGTGAACTCCTTCTCTGAGGTTGTCCCTTTCCTTCCACCATTCCAGTGCTTGTAACAGAGATTTCATCACAGGCACAAGCCTTGTAAGAGGGTGTCACTTTTGGGACCAATGGGCCCTTAAGTGATACTGAATGTTCCTCATTTAGAGTCTTGCCCCTGGCACCGTGGCTGTGGTGGAGGCCATATTTATTTATTTTGTATTTATTTGTTATGCATTAGACCCTTTAGGCTGGACCTATTTTCAAATGGTCTAGAGTCAATCAAAAGAGTGAGTTCCATGGTGATGCATCACATATACCTCTTATACGCATTTACACATTTACATTAGGCAAAATACAGTATATACAATACCTACAGTGCTGAGTAAGAATTAAATTAGGTAGTGAGTCCAGTAGCACAAATACTAACTTGAGAGAGAAGAAGCATTGAGAGTGCAGGTTAAACGCACCTGATGCGGATCCTCTTAAACACACGTAAGGCAGTAGGCTGATTGAGAAGTAGAGTGAGCATGAGTCGATGATAGCAGTCACAGTGGTTGAGGGGGAGTTCAGACAATAGAAGGGATTTAAAGAGGGCCAGAGAGTTAGTGATGCTAAGGGAAGAGTCTGGAGAGTTTCATAGCTTAGAAAATCTGAAAGAGAAATAGGATTGTCCAAATGCAGTTCTTCCGCATGGGAGGGCCAGGGAGAGTTGTTCAGTACTCCTGGTGGGATAAGAGGGAACAAGGGGGGGGGTTCAGCAGAGCCTTGACTCCGGGCGATTACAGCCCCATGATGGCTTTTTTGCCTTATGCCCTAGAAGCTGAAGGAAGTGCTTTGCTGGTCTGGGCTGGCCCAGGGCAAAGGGGCTTGCCTGACATAGAAGACTTTCCAATCTTTCTCAAGGTAGGAATGCCCTGCCCTGGTGGGCATGCAGTCCTGCTCCTATGAACTCCAGTACAACGACTCCAATCTCAGGACACTGAATCTCAACAAGCAACCCTGAACTCTATCAAGCAACTTCTTAGGCAATTTGCGAGGGGCAGTTCATAAACGGGTAGACTGGAAGGTCATCCAAAGGCCTTGGTGTTGAAAGGTAGGACTCAGGGGTTGTATATCAGGGGGAAGGGCTGTGCAGTGGCTCTGAATGCTTTTGAGGGGGCAGGACTCTGGGCCCAGCTGGAGCAGGGGACCGGTGCCCTGGCTCTTGGGAGCTCTAATATTCAATCTGGGGCTGCTGGGGTGAGCTGAGTCGCTCAGATGGGGAGATTGCCTGGTAGATATGCATGATAGGATGGATGTGGGGCCTATGTAGGCTGAAGGGCACAAAACTACATGGCAGGCCTCCTATGGGGTGCTGATTCATGGGTTGGCACTGTGGAAGGAAGGTGGCTTTCATGAGGGGGCAGGAGAAGCCACAGACTGGGGGGAAGTAGTTCCTCTTGGCTGGGGCCCTCATGACCCTGAATACGTATAAGGATTTGGCCCAGGCCTAGGCCCAATAAACTGCATGGATGGATCATTACATTAAATAAAAATCAGAAACCATTCCAGGACCAATGATGTCCTGATTGGAGAGGATGGTCACCTAGTCTCCAATGGGGGTCTGTTCCTTTCCAGTAACTATCAGGCCTGGAACCGGACAGGCTTTTCTCCCCCGCATTGGGTGACCGGTTGAATCCCAACAGTTGTAGCAAACTGTGACTCTTACGGAGGCAAGTAGGAGCTCCTGGATGGGCTGTGAGTATGGGGGCTGGGGTTCTAGGCAGGGACCAGGGTTGGCTCCCACTCCCCTGAGCTGAGAAGCGGTGGGCACATTGGCCTCCCATACACAGACTTCCTCAGAGGTCTCTGCCAAATTGCACCTCACTCAGTTTTCTATCTATCAGCCCTTTGCACAATGGAGACAATATTTTCAGGACATGGGTCATGCTGGGGGAGACCTTCAGACTCCATTTGGTGGCAGCAAATGAAGAAGAGGCACACAGATATTCAAAACTGTGGACTATCAGCCAACAGAACTGGTGAATTGAGTCCTTAAAGTTATAGGATATGCAGGCCCCACAGTTCCGTCAGTAGGCAGGCCGCGAGGGTGCTAAGGATATAAATTAACTTTAACTAGAAGCACATCATTCACTTAATGTTTTGACATTTACTGCTTTGTCATTAATCTTTTTTCTGTCACATTTGTCTCTTTTGGGTTTTTCCTACAGACTATTTTTCAGTATTTTGGGTGCTTTATAACCCGGGTAGCAACTTGTTTTACAAGCTGCAATCCCCACAACAGCTCCTAAGGAAGGGGCGGTTATCTGGGTGGTTAACCCAGATTTTGGAAGTCACCTTGATATTGTACATAGTTTGTGGTATTCTAGTTTTTTTTCTCCTCACAAAGGCTTCATGGGGAAAACTGTAGATAGTCATATATTCTCAGAAAATAAGGTCCACACGGGAATTATACTGCAGAGGGGAACAGACACTGAGTCAAGTCAAAGGAGAAGAGGTACAATACACTTAGGATAAAATGATCAGCATAAATAGAGAGCAGTCAGGCAATCAAGGTTATATCTTTTGGTTATGGTTATGGGTAATCTCCCAGAATGTAAATGGCGTGAGCGGCCCAATTAAGAGAGGAAAAATAATGTCCTACCTAAAGAAGTTTCATCCCCAAATGATACTGTTACAAGAGACCCATATGAATTCTACTGAGCACCAAAAACTGTAAAAATTTGGCATGGCTACGGTAATTGCTAGTTCCCATCGATCTAGCAGAAGGAGGGGTACAGCCATCTTAATACTAAAGTATTCACCATTTCAGTTGCAGGATTCTTTCCAAACTAGGGAAGGTACATTAGCTATGGTAAGAGGAACATGGTGGGGGATACCATATACAGTGGCCAGCATATATGTTCTATCAGGAGCAGCACCTACACAGATACAGAGTTTATTTGAGAAACTGATACAATTTAAACAAGGGACCCTATTGGTGGGTGGGGACCTGAAACTATTAATGGACCCAGGTAGGGATAGTTCTAACCCAAACCCTCCAAGATCCACTAGTGGCCAGAAGCATGGAAGGAAGTTAATATGAGATCTGGGCTTTATAGATGTCTGGAGACATCAGCATGGGAGAGACAGACAGAATGCTCATGATTTGGCTGCACATAGTTCTTACTCAAGAATTGATTACTTTTTGATCCCAGCGGAGCATAGAGATCAGGTAAAACAGGTACAGATATTACCAATTCTACTATCTGACCATGCCCCAATACTAATTGATATACACACTGAAGTTGACAGAGGCTCTGGTCAGTGGCGCTTTAATACTTCCCTCCTTAGAAACAAGGATTATATTAAACTAATCAAGCAAAGGATACCAGAAATAATTAACCAAAATAGGACACCCGAGAAATCCCTGGGTGCTCTATGGGATACTTTCAAGGTGGTGGTAAGGGGGGACACCATTAAATTTGCCTCTCAGGCTAAGAGAAAGCTGGAACAACAACAGGTGGAATTGGAGGCGGAACTCCAATTCTGGCAAGCTGCATACATGCAGGGAGACAGGGCAGCCCAACCTCAGGTGAATTCCATTAAAGCTAAACTCCAAGAACTTTTACAATATAAAACAGAACAGGCACTACTTTATCTAAAACAAAAATGTTGAGCAGGAGGAGCTAAAGCCCTTAAAGTATTAGCCTTTCGGCTTATGGCCCAGAGGAATAGGGGAATTATTAAACAGCTAAGACACCCACAAAGCAGACAGCATTTATCCAAAACTAAAGATATTTTCGAGGGCTTTAAGAGTTTTTATGAGACCTTATACTCCCAGGAGGCTGAGCCAGAAGAAGAGAGTTATATAAATTTCTTCCAAGCTATAACTCCCCCCCCCCCACCTCTCTGCTGAGCAGAGAGACTGGTTATTATGCCCTATTGTTCCCCAGGAAATAAAGGCAGTTATTAAGAAGGCTAAAGCAGGTAAGATGGACTGCCCTCTAAATTTTACAAAACATTTATGAAGGAGCTCATACCTTCATTGTGCTCAGTATTCCGAGCAGTACAGACAGATGATACCCCCCTCTTGGCAATACGCAAATATTTCCACAATTCTAAAACCCAACAAATGCCCCCTTAACTGTAAGTCTTACAGACCCATCTCAGTACTCAATCAAGACTATAAATTCTTTGCAAGTGTATTGGCCCACCGATTGGAAACTATATTGCCAACACTAATTAACAAGGACCAGACAGGGTATCTCTCTAATCGTAGAACAACTGATAACATTAAGAGAACTTTACCGGAAAAAGTAGCTTACTCCCCTTCCCCTTTCATTCTGTTAAATATAGATGCTCAAAAAGCTTTTGATCACGTTTCCTGGAGATTCCTACATCATGTTATAAGTAAGTTTAATTTCTTCCCAGAATTTAACAAACTAATTAAGACCCTATATACCTCCCCTCAGGTGGTAGTGAAGGCCAATGGTTCCATCACTGATCATTTTTGTTTGGATAGAGGCACAAGGCAGGGGTGCTCACATCCCCCCCTCCTAGTTGCTCTGTATGTAGAGCCAATAGCGCAGTTAATAAGGGAAGATGAGACAATCGCTGGCTTAGAAGCAGATGGGATAGTCCAAAAGATAGCATTTTATGCTGATGACCTGCTAATTTACTTAAACCCTACTATCTCTTTGCCTAGATTGTTCGACAGGTTAGCCGAAGTAGAAGCCCTGCTGGTTACAAGTTGAATACTTCCAAGACAGAAGTCCTCAGATGGCAATTTGAACCCTCTGAGGATCTGAGAGACAACTTCCCCCTTAGATGGAACACTGAAAAATTCAGATATCTGGGTATCCAGGTCCCCAGAGACTTAGGGGACTTGTATGAGGCAAATTTCCACCCTATAACTAAACAATTGAAAACTGAATTACAGAGGTGGCGGGACCTCCCCATTCCCTTATCCCAGAGGGTGGACTCTATAAAAATGACAATCCTCCCACGCTTTTATATTTATTTTTAAATCTTCCTATTCCAATTCCGGCTATAGATTTAAAAAAAATGGAATAAAATGATCTCTGGATATTTGTGGCAGGGAAAAAGGCAAAGAAAGGCCTTAGGACTGCTACAGCTATCAAAGATTAAAGGAAGCTTGGCCCTGCCACATCTAAAATCATACTACCATGTGGCCCACCTCACCCATCCTTTACAGTGGTGGGACTCGAACACAGATACACATTGGAAGAGGTTAGAACTGCAGCAGAATGAACAGGGAATCGAATTAATACTTGAGTCCCCCCCCCCACCTAGAAGGAGTAGGATAAGAGAAAAAGTACAGTCCCGATTCACGGCCCAGATCTTACAGATTTGTTGCCTAAAGCTAGAGGAATTTCCAGTTAGTAATTCAGCAGTGATCTTGATAATTCCAGCCCTGAATAGATCTTTCTTGCCAGCACAACAGGATGCCACGTTTGAAAGCTGGAGGAGAAAAGGTGGAGCCATATATTTCAATGGTTAAGTGGAGGAGTGTTTGTCCCCTTCTCTCAGCTCCAGCAATCATACTCCCTGGGGAGAGCTGATTTTTATCGGCTCCTTCAGACTCGGCACTATATACAGCAGAAATGTGGCTTCAACTGGCAGGTGGCCAGAGCACATCCCTGGGTCCAAACAATGATAGAAACTAAAACTAGGCAAATGCCTGAACATGTAGTCTCGGTCTTATATAAAGCCATCCAACCTAGTCAAAACAAAATCATTAACAAAAATTAAAAAATCATGAGAGGCGGACTTAGGGGAGCAGGTGTCAGAGTCTGAGTGGGAAGGGATATTCACTAATCTTCATAAATCAATGACTTCCTACAGTATGGAGGGAGTACGTCTGGAAGTGTACAGTGACATTTTTTAGAACCTCACATATCACAGCAAAATATGATAGACTGGGAAGGAGAGGATGCTGGAGGGCATGTGCAGAGAACCCAGCCACACAGCCACATATTTTGGACATGTCCAGTGCTCAGGGACTTTTGGGACATGGTGGAGAGATCAGTGCATGAGCTATTCCCTGAGGTGACTCGACTTCTGATGGGCTTAGCACTTTTACACTGGTTCCCTCCAGAAGTTAAGAGTCAGCACTCTAAAAAGCTGTTGACAATACTTCTTTTGGCTGCTAAAAAAAACATATCCAGAAGATGGCTTACACCCGATCCTTCACGGAGAGGGGAGTGGGAGGACCTCATATACCAGATATATGAGATGGAAAAAATTACAGCTAAGGTTGACTCTAGGAAAGAGAGAGCCAGAGATTTCTGGAATAAATGGCTACTAGAGGTAATGAATTATAGGCAGGATATTGTACCCTAGGGGACTGCTGAAACCTGCATTGTCAGTTACCCCAACGGGGTGTGCTGGAGGATTTTTAAGTTTCTCTATGCTCTTCTATAATCTATCATACTCATATAAGAAATTGTCTTCGGCTGCCTCTCCTCTATACTCATGCTGATTGGATTGTTATGACTGAGAGAGTGCACCCTCTGTTCTACTGACACAACATGTAACCTGGACCTCTGAATAAATACAAAAATGAAAAAAAAGGAACCTGCAATCCAAAATGGAACCCTGGAATCAGAAGTCTTTTTGAGGATCTTTCCATATGTTTGTTATTGGAGAAAGGGCCCTCATCTGAATGCTTTTGTAATGTAGAGGCAGACTGACAGGCCATAATGACTAACTTGTTGGCCCTTTTTCTAACTGTTTTGGAGCAGAACTTGCTGCAGAGCTCACAGTCAGTAAATTGGTGGTCAGGACCTCGGCATCTTAACCTCAGCTCGTTCTGATCTGCCTTCACCAAGAGTTTAAAACACCTGGTTTCTTTTTTAGATCTGTCTGACATGCCAAACTAACAGACCTTAAGTGAAAACAGTTCCCTGAGGGAAAAAAGTGTAGTTTGCAGTATGCTATCCAAATACCACAAACCGCTAAAGAAATAAAGCACAAAACTCTTTTTTGTTAAGCTTTAGAGCTCAGAAAAGCAAAAATGTCTTGGTTCTGCCGAAAACAGGAACGGAGTCAGAAAAAAACACAAATTAGTAAAATTAAACTTAAGAAAGAAGAAAAATACTAATTATAGGTACGAAAGTGTGGTTTAAGACAACCACTATGTCTAGAAAGTAAAGATTTCTCCAGTTCCAGGAACCACTGAGGAACTGGAGAAAAACCACCACCCAAAAAAAAAAAAAATACACACAGAAACTGCGTTAATACTAAGATGCAGAGATATCAATAAATTATAAACATAAATACTTATAGTCGAAAATAAAGCAGTGAAAGTGGATCTCTTAACAAGCACTCTTCCTGGAAAACTGGAGTAGAGAGGGAGGACAGTACCTCTGCTCCAGCACAATCACCATCTTCCTCATTCCTCATTGCCTGCTAAACTTGGATGCTTTCACTTTTTTGTAAAAGCTCAGGTCGATGTTTCAAATGGAATTCTGCTGTTAGTGAACCAGTCAGTTACAATCCTGCATGCAAATTAGCTGGGTTGAAAAATGATCCTGTCTAAGCAGAATGCAAGTTACGCTGAGGCATGATGGCATATCCCTTTTTCTGTCTCCTTTTAGAAGTTCAGTTCTTAAAGGCACAGTTATTTATTTCTGCTAGTTTTTAGGGCTGCAGTAAGTTTGGTAATATTCAAATTTTTACCCAACATTTTCTACATTGTCATTTCTTAACAGCACCTCATGAATGTTACAGCTGTAATTTTTCAACTCCTGCCCAAAATGTGTTTTTGCATCCCGAACATTGATTTTGCAGTCCCTGCGCAAAAACTCCTTTAAGCTGCGCGTCCACCTTTGTGAATCGGGCCTCTAATCTGTATATTGGTCAAATATGCTCTGAGTGGTTAAGCAAAAAAGAACTAGATGTCTTGTGAGGAAAAGTAAGGTAGTTTGGTTGGCCATCATACACCACTAGTTATCAATTCCAAACAAATAGAAGGAGCAGATAACAGAACCTTAAAACTTGGGGTAGCTTTTTAGCACCTCCTATCGTTTCACACTGTCATGGCAGTCTGAATGCATCAGCCAATAGGCTATCCAGCTGGTAATGTGCATATGGTAATGGCTACCTTAGAGCTATTAAATATAATGCAAGTGCAATATGTGAACCTCAGAAAGGATGCACAGGCAGTACATGAATTTTAATTCCCACCTACTCCATACACAACACTGATTCATGCCAGTTGGGTCACTTGAACAAAAATATTACTTGGTACTACATGCAATCATAAGAAAAGTGCTTTGAAAGCACATAGATGACATTACACCAAAAAGTGGGATGAGGGGGATTCATGAGTACCTGCATCCAAATTACTTCAATGCTATTGTGGCAACAGCCATTGTGGCTCTGACCAGAACTTGTTTTTTTTGGTTGCCATGTCCCCAGTAGCTCAACCCCTGCTCTCCAGACTGCCGCCCAGCACTTCCGGGACTTACCTCCAGTGACGATCCTCCCAGGCGTGCCCCCCCCAAAGGCAGGGCTGCTGAGCAGGTGCTGTCTCAATGGACTAATATATCAGGTTCCCGGTGGACCCCTGTAACCGGTGTGCCTCCCTGGCTTACCCCCAGGGTGGGGTCGCTCCTGATGGAAAACTAAGCTAGGCCACCACTGAGTGCCGCAGGTGGGCAGGGCAAGACCAGTGGAGTGGGGCATCATGGACAGGACCAATAGTTTTTCTTGCTACTTAGTCCCCATGGGAGGCATGGCATGCTATGACATAATGGCACAAGGCACCAATGTCCAGCACGCCTCCCCACTATCCAGGCTCCAGCAGCTGCTCCCCCCGGCCTCCACCAGAGGACAGTCAAGTGCTGGACCCATGATCACCCTCCTCCCAGAGGACAGCAGTCCATGAAACGCTCAATCCTCCTTCCCCAGCTTGCCCTCTAACTCCTCAAATCCCTTTCCGAACCCGAGGTGTCACCGTCGCAAGTGGAAGCCCTACCGTTGCACTGGCAGGCCAGCCCTTGTTTATTGTTCTTGCCACATGCACCCCCAGTGACATCTGGAATCATTAACTGGATTTGTTTTTTCATCAGAGTTCTGTGAGTTCCATGAGGCTATAATGGTGTCAATGCTTGGTGCCAAGGGAGAGCACTAGGCATACTCGCACCCCCCTCAGAACAGTTGGTTTGTACTTGAAATTCAAACCCATTTGAAGAGTGTCACTAAAAGACAAAAACAGGAATGTAAAACTGTCTTTTAAGTGAAATGTTATCTGAAAGACCTTGCTAGCTCCAAAATTACTCAAGAGACTATTAGAAACATGTCATATCTTGTATGACCACTCCCTCAAAAAACTAAACAAAAAAAAAAAAGTTCCCTGGAATCCTCCTATGAATGCAAAACGTTACTCTGTTTACTTTGACTACTGGCTAGTGATTCACCTCTCTGGAGAGAAATCCATATAGAGACATTTCTCATAAGTTAAAAATTAAAACACCTGGAAGTGTTTTGCTGAAAGCATAACGCACTGTTCAGAAAACATAGTTTACAACGGTAGACAACTGATCTGATTTTGCAAGGTTTCTTGTACAGGCTGAAAATCTACAATTTTGAATATACAGAGCTGTACTTAACATTCTCCTTTTACTCCCTCACACCCACAGTGGAGCCCCTCGGTTACGCAGAATCCATTACTGCCATGGCAGAAGGTGAGAGGCCACCTGGAAATATTCAACAGCTGGGAGGGGGTTTTACCCCTTTACCCCAAGCTCTCCCTTTGGTGTAGTAACTCCACCCAGGCTCTGAGGTCTGGCCTCCCCATGTTGGACATAAAGAGCATGCTAGATCAGCTGCCAGGAGTGTTCCACAACATTTGCTCTGGCATGCTCTTGGAGAGTGTGGAGACGCACCCTGAAGCTCAAAAGCTGTAAATTCAGGGGTAATGCTAGGAGGTATGTCTTCTCCCAGAAGGTGGTGAACCTATCGAACAGCCTTCCACTGGACACAGTGGTCATGTAAGCAATAAGACACAATGGGATGTGCATGGATTCTTGTTGTAGGGGGACTGATGGAAGATAGTTCTGGTTGTAGTAGGACTGATTTGCTCATTATGGATTATTAGGTCTCCTGCCAGATGAACTGCTGAGAGGGATAGAAGGTTCCCCTCTGTCCACAGTAGCACAGTGGTTTAGAACCAGGATGACTGTGCATTAAAAGAGAGTTAATGCACGGTCACATGATAAGTGTTGATCAATGAGACTTATTTATTTTGGATGCCCATTTTATAAGAAGACAGTAAAGAACACCAAGGCAAACCTGGATACATTTCTGCTTACAGATGGAATCCAGGGTAACCTGGATAGCAGAGTGGGTAAGAAGGCAACCTGATGAATTAGTATATGTTTGCACAGCATATTTTTTGGTCCCTGCTTATAAAGCAGAGTGCAGATCTGATAGAGCAAGAGTACCTTTTAATATTAAATTAACAAGTTATGTTACTATGAAAAACTAACAAAAAAAAGAATGCAAGTTTGACACATGTAAGTACATAGATAAGGAGACCTTCACTGTAGTCTTCCTTCCTTTCTTTCTTTTCTTTCAAAAGTTTTACCAGGAAAGACATACTGAGCTGGTAGTAGCTTGTTTCCAGATGCATCCTGGGGAGAAGGGGTGAAGTAAGCAAATAATGCAAAATACCAATACAGACATCGTACCTTTTATCTATCTCACCCTCTCCCACCTCCTTCACCCTCTCCCCTTCCCCCACCACCACTCCTGACAAAGCTGAATTACCTGGCTGCCTCCTTTGTTGTTGTTTATTTATGCACTTATCTGAATGTTTAATTCATCCTCTGTAACTGCGTACTTATATTGTTCCTATGTTCCCGGGCACTGTAACTCATACTTGTGTTGTACTCATGTCCCCCTACTAGTTGTATTTGTGTTACTGTTTCTGTATGTATGATGTGGAACCTTTGTAAATGAGCAACCAGCTTAAAGGTCAATATTCCAAGAAACTAATGAACAAATAAATAAAATACAACACTAAGGTGAAAACAACATAGGAAACAAAGATAAAATAACTTAAGCATGGCAGAAATGATTGTTCAGGAGGTACAAAGTCAGACTGGCCAACCAGGATACAATACAGTTACGTAAGATCTTACCGTAACAGTAGATCTTCGAGAGTATCTCTTGCAGCAGGTCATAACACATAGGATATCAGCCGCAGGTGTCATTTCCTCTGGATGACTTCTCAACTGTCGACCCTGGGACCTCCCCCTAAAGTTACCACGTGGTGTCTGCATGGCACTTATAAAAGGGGGAGGTCATAGAAACATAGAAACATAGACTTCCATGACAGATAAGGACCACTTGGCCCACCTAGTCTGCCCATTTCCCTACCTACAGGATAAGCTGCAGATCCTATTTAATCAACAGCCTATTTCTTGCTTCCCCCCACAAAAATTGCCTTATGTCTGTCCCATGCATTCTTGAATTCTCCCACAGTTTTGACCCCACAACCTCCTTAGGAAGGCTGTTCCATGCATCCACCTCTGTGAAAAAATACTTCCTCACATTGCCCCTGAGCCGTCCTCCCTCTATCTTCATATTGTGTCCCCTTGTTCTTGCACATCTCTTTTTCTGAAAGATGCTGCCCTCTTGGACTTTGTTGATTCCCTTAAGTACTTAAAATTTCTATCATGTCCCTCTCCCTCCTTTCCTTGAGGGTATACATATTAAGCTCCTTTAGTCTCTCCTCGTATGGCTTCTCTTGCAGACCCTGCACCATTTTAGTTGCCCTCCTCTGGACTGCCTCCATCCTGTCTATGTCCTTGCGGAGATGGGATCTCCAGAACTGGACGCAGAACTCCAGATGGGGTCTCACTAATTGTCTGTACAGAGGGATAACAACTTCTTGTTTTCTGCTGGTGATGCCTCTCCCTATACATGCCAGTATCCCCCCAGCCCTCCCTACTGCCTTCTCACATTGTTCGCTTACCCTAAGGTCATCTGATGTGATTACCTCCAGGTCCCTTTCAATTTTTGTTGTTGTTACTACCTCCCCCCCATTGTGTAATCTTCCCCTGGGTTTTTGTTTGCCAGGTGCATCATTTTGCACTTCTTTGCATTGAATCCAAGCTGCCATACTTCTCACCACTCCTCTAACCATGCCAAGTCCCTTCTCATCCTTTCCACACCTCCTTGTGTATCAACCCTGTTGCAGATCTTTGTGTCATCTGCAAAGAGGCATACTTTTCCGTTTTCCTTCCAGTCCCTCCGCAATGTCACTTATAAAGACATTAAAAAGGACTGGACCCAGTGCTGAACCCTGCGGTACCCCACTAGTAAACCCTCTTTCTTCAGAGTGGGCTCCATTTACAATTACCTTCTGTGTCCTGTTGTGCAGCCAATGTTTTACCCATACCACCCTGGGACTCACTCCCAGGCTGGTTAATTTGACTATTAATCTTTTGTGTGGGACTGTGTCAAATGCCTTGCTAAAGTCTAGGTAGACCATGTCCACAGCCCCTCCCGGGTCTACTACTTTGGTCACCCAGTCAAAGAAATCAATTAGATTTGTCTGACATGACCTTCCTGCTGTGAACCCATGCTGCCTTGGGTCCTGTGCCCCACTGGCCTCTAGGTACTCAACAATTATTTCCTTCAGAAGTGATTCCATCACTTTCTCTACCACAGAGATCAAACTGACAGGTCTGTAGTCTCCTGCCTCTGTCTTGCTCCCACTTTTGTGAAGGGGGAATCACATCCACCTTCCTCCAGTCCTCAGGTACCACACCATCCTCCCATGATTTCTTAAAAAGGGTAGTCAGTGGTGTCACTAGTTATCTCCTTAATTCTTTTAGAATTCTGGGGTGAATTCCATCAGGCCCCATTGCTTTGTCCACCTTCAGTTTTAGGAGTTTTTTCAGAACCCTTTCTTCTGTGAAAGGACTGGTATCGACCCCCCTATCCAGAGTGCTTCTGTTAATTGGATTAGGCACCTCCCCCTCCTCTGCTTTTGTGAATACTGAGCAGAAGTATTATTTATTTATTTTGCTTTTGGTAACCGGGTGAGTGCACTAGGCAAAACAATGCCTATTTTCAGGCACGACCCGGGAGAAGACAGTTTACAGACAAAACAATATACACATGTGTCGCAGCACATGGAAACCATGCAATCAGAGTGAAGAAACAACGTTTGGATGTTTGATACAAGCACTTTGACAAAAGAATAATATACATGTGACACAGCACATGAGAGCAATACAAGCAGAGTAAGAAACAACAATGTCTGGGTGTTTGATACAAGCATTTTGATAAAAGAATAATGCAAGTAAAAGTACTGTGAGAACAAATAATAGTTTGGAGTGGGTAACACAGGAGACACATTAAAAGGAGATAGGTAGAGCAGTACAGTTCAATAAGTGCCAAACTATAAGGTTATGTGGCTGGGGGAGGGAGGGAAAGAAGGTGGGGAGAGAGGAGAGGGAGGGGTTAGAGAGTGGATAGGTGGGAAAGTAGGAGAGGAAGGGGAAGAGGTAAGCAAGTAGGTGGATAATCTGAAGATAAAGAAGGGGGGGGTGTGGGTTCAAGGTGGATTAAAGCATGTGCAGGGGTTTAGAGTGTGTAGGTGTTCACGGTGTAGTTTTTTAAAGGTAGCATGGGTGGACACTTGACGGATAGAGGAGGGTATGGAGTTCCAGTATTTAGGAGCTGTATAAGAGAAAGTGCAAGTGCCCATGTTAGATCTGCATCTTGGTATAAGCAGAGGGGCTTTATCATTTGATCGTAGCTCATAGGTGAGAGATTGTAACTCCAGTGCCGAGGAGAGGGATAGGGGGAGGCCAGTTCTGGTAACACTGTCTATTAGTGACCCAAAGGTCTGGAGATGATAGGCAGAGGGGCTAAGCCATTTTAGGTCCTTATAGAGTTGGCAGTGGTGCTTGAAACGCGGTGATGCAGAGGCATAGCGGCAGATGTTATTGTAAGTGGTGTCCCATTTGTGGAAGGAGGATTTAGCTACGGATAGATAGATTGCAGAGCCATATGCCAGGGCTGGCAGAAGGAATCCTTGTGCCACTGCTAGCCTGGCAGGGTAAGTAAGGGTATTGCTAGTGCGATAGGCACTTCCTAACTTGGTGTTTACCGACTTACAGATGGTGGAGATGTGTTGGTCGAGATCAAGAGAATCATCCAGGGTAACACCGAGATATTTGAAGGATTTGGCAGAGGGTAGAGGGAAGGTGTCAGTGCATGAGATAATAAGGGGAGTGGGATTAGATTTGAACCTGGCTGGTGAGCCAAACAACATTGAGTAGGATTTACTAGAGTTGAGGATGAGTTTGCTATTAGTGAGCCAGGTTTGAATATTCGCATAGTCCTTGGCAAGGGTATGATTTAGGATATCAGAAGTTTTTGCACTGTGGTAGATAACCAAGTCGTTAGCATAGAGCAGAGATGAGCAGTTAGGAGCAGAGAGAGGGATGTCATTGATGAACATCGTGAAAAGTAGAGGGCCAAGTATGGAGCCTTGAGGTACTCCAACGTGGATTGGAGCATGATCCGAGATGGCTGAATTGAAGACCACCGCCTGTTGTCTATCAGTCAGGTAGCTTTTGAACCATGTGACGTGTCTGATGAGAAACCAAATGACCGTAATTTCGTAAGAAGAAGCGTGTGGTTGACCAGGTCAAAAGCTTTAGTTAGATCAATGAAAACTGCACCTGTCAAAAGGCCTGAGTCCATGGAAGAATAGATGTCACTTGTTAGTTTTAGCAGGGCGGTGGTGGTACTGTGACCTTTGCGAAATCCATGTTGAGAGCTTGACAGAAGGTTGTATTTTTGAAGGTATTCTATAGATTGGGTGGAGACTAGTTTTTCAAGGATTTTGCTTAGTACAGAGAGTATGGCGATGGGACGGTAGTTTTTGATTTCCTTGGGGTCTCCTTTTTTGGGAATGGGAGTGACTTTAGCAATTTTCCATATATCTGGGACTGAACCATAGCATAGGGACATATTAAAGATTTTGGTTAGAGAGGAGACAATGAAAGGGGCAGCAATCTTCAAGAGCCTATGTTCAAGACCATCCGATCCTGGGCTAGTATTGTCAGGAATGGAGAGTAGTAGTTGTAAAACTTCTCTTTTTTGGATGCTCCGAAACCTGAAAGGGGGATTCAGAGGTGGATGATTGGTGTCACATTGGGGTGGAGTGTTGTGACCAGTAGGGAAGGAGGTCAGGTAGTTGGTTAGGTCTGAGAAATGCTGATTAAAGGTATTAGCAATGGTTAATGGGTTATTGCAATGTATGCCATTTACCAGCATGTCATTTGTATGGGCCTTCAGTATCCCTGCTTTTTCACTGTCCCTCTCTGCCCACCCACCATCCATTCTATTCAACCTCACTATCCCTCCCTTTGTCTTTCTACACTCCCTGATATACCTATAAAGGTTTTATCCCCCTTCTTAACCGAGTTGGCTATGTTTTCCTCAGTTTGGGCCTTTGCTATTCTGACTACCCTCCCTGCTTCCTTCTGCCTTAACTGGTACAGTTCTCTGTCCTGCTCCTTCTGTGTTTCCTTATACTTCCTAAATGCAATTTTATTCTCCCTAACCTTCACCACCACCTCTTTTGAGAACCATAGTGGCTTTTTCTTTTGTTTTGATTTGTTTATTTGCATCACACAAAGGCGTGTTGCCTCTGTGATGGCAGTTTTGATGTTTCCCCATTGTTCTTCCACCCCTCCTTCTAGCCTGTTTGCTAGTGCTTTTCTAAGGCACTCTCCCATCTTGCCAAAGTCAGCCCTCCTGAAGTCCAGAACCCTCACTTTTGTATGGCTTGACTCTGTAGCTGAGTTTATCGTGAACTCACTGTTTGGTGGTCACTTGTTCCCAGATGGCTACCCACTTTTATATCTGAGATCCTCTCATTGTCCCCATTTTAGAGTATGAGGTCTAAGATTGCTCCTTCACGAGTGGGTTCCAAAACTAGCTGTCTGAGGCATGCATCTGAAGGGCATCGAGAATGGCCCTGCTTTTGGATGTGGCTGCAGCAAAGGTGCTCCAGTTAACATCTGGCATATTCAGGTCCCCCATCAACAGTATCTCCCCTTTCTCTGCCATCCTAAGGATGCCTTCTATCATATCCTTGTCCATTCCCTCCCCCTGAGTCGGGGGTCTGTATACAACCCCTGTGTGGATTGTGGTACCAGGTCCCAGCTACTCCTCAGTTTTTTCCATCCTAGCGACCAAATGAAAAACCATTTCTCAGGCCTCCGATTGGAACCAAGGAGGGGAAATAAGGCAGCAGCTCGTGGAGTCATAAAAGGACAGGAGCAAGGAACCCTTCTGAAGTAACAGCAAGGGAGAAGGTGGGTGGGGCTGCATGACCTGCTATAAGAGATACTCTCGAAGATCTACCATTATGATAAGTTCTTACGCAACTGTGCTATCTTCTTCGAGACAATCTCTTGCAGCAGGTCATAACACACGGAAAGATTCCCAAGCAGTTATTATGCCAAGGGGAGGAGGAAGTGAACTATCAGGACTTAGGGCAAGAGGCCTTGTAAAATTCACTGTCCAAAAGCAGTTTGCTTCTTGGAAGTGATGTCTAGACTAATGTTTCTTAACTGTACAGTGAAGCCCGCCAGGATGAAGTGCAGTGTCACAGGTTTACTGAATGACAAAAGGGATTAACTCCCATTGAAATTGCATTGTTTACTGCAGTAACTCTACTGCAGAATTCTGCAGCACTGTGCTTCATCCTGGTGGGCTTCATTATATGTACAGTAGACCACATGGCAGCCTTGCAGATTTCTAAGGCAGAGATGCACCGGAAACATGCCATGGAGGCAGCCATGCCTCTGGTAGAATGGGGTTGTACAAAACCTGTGAAAGGTTTGTCATATTTTTTATAGATAAATGAAATGCAGTTGGCCAACCATGTGAACAAGTATTGCTTTGAAACCCTGATTTCCAGGGGTGAAAGAAACAAAAGGTTGCTCAGTTTTTCACAACTGTGAGGTGCGGAGAAGATAAAGACTCAATGTTCTGTGCACATCAAGAGTATGAAGCAGGGATTCCCCTGGATTCACAGGCTCCACATAGTACACTGGTAAGTGGATAGCCTGATTTAAAGTAAATTCAGAAACAACCTTTGGCAAAAATGAGGGGTTGGTGCGTAAAGATACCCTATCGTTATGAAACCGCAGGTAGGGAGGTTTGCACATTAGTGTCTGTAACTCTGAAATATGTCTACCCAACATAATGGCAACTAAGAATATAGTTTTCCAAGAAAGATAACACAGCTTGCTGGATTCAGTTGCCTCAAAAGGACTTGTAGTCAATTTTTCAAGCACAAAATTCAGATCCTACACAGGGACCAGATCCCGGATCGGGGGATGAAGGTGCAGAATGCCTTTTAAAAAGGTTCTGATCAAAGGTAACGGGAACAATGGTTTGTTGCCCACAGGTAAATGGAATGTGGCAATGGCCGAAAGGTGGACATTTCAACCCTCCAACAAGAAGAGCAAATAGCCTAAGATGCTCTGAGGGGAACACTCATAAGGGTCTAAATCATGCGTAGACACCCAAATGGAAAAGCGTTTCCACTTCCTAGAATAGGAAGACAGTGTTGACAGTTTCCTAGCAGCCCAGAGGACTTCTCCCACCTTTAGGGACACCCTGAAGCGTGAGAGAGGACTATGTTCTCAGGAGCTAGGCATGCAAATGGAGGAAGTGATGGTCTGAGTGTATCAGGGAGCCTTGCTCCTGGGACAACAGAGTCCAGCAAATCAGCAGAGGTAGTGGATCCAGTTCCAAGAGCTGTAGAAGCAGTGGGAACTAAATCTATCTTGGCTGGAATGGTGCTATGAAAATCATAGATGTCCTGTCTCAGACTAATTTGAGTAGTACTCTCTGAACAAGATGAAAGGGCAGGAAGGCATAAAGAAATCTTCCTGTCCAGGAAAGAAATAATGCATCCTGCCACACAGTTCCAGAATCTTGCTCGAGAGAGCAGTAAACAGGCAGTTTTGCATTTTGCGGAGAGGCAAATAGGTCCAACTCCAGTCTGCCCCATTGGTGGAAGATGTCATTTAGAATGTCTGGTAGAATTTCCCACTCATGGGCCTGTGCTGTGGTCCTGCTCAGTAAATCCACCAGGGTGTTGGACACCCCAGAGATGTGGACAACCAGAAGATGGATATTTCTCTGGATCGCCCAATGCCAGACCCTCATCTATTCTCTGCACAGAGGGTATGAATGGGTGCATCCTTGCTTGTTTAGGTAGTGAACTACTGCCGAATTATCAGATTGCACCTGAAGGCAACTGGGGGAAGGAGAGTCTCAAATGCCTGTAAGGCGTAGAGGACTGCCCTCATCTCCAAGACACTGATATGAAGACAGGTCTCTACTGGCATCCAGGATCCTTGGACCAGACTTGCAGAAGATGAGCACCATACCCTGTCAAGGAGGCATCTGTAGTCAGAATGAGACATGGGACAGGAGAATGAAATGGCATACCTCACATTAGGTTGTCCCTGGACTTCCACCATTGTAGAGCTTGAAGAGCCAGGGAAGACATCAGGACCGGGGCATTGAAATCGTCCTCCTTCTGGTCCCATTGTACTCTCAGGTACCACCGAAGGACCCTCACATTTAACCTGTCATTGGGGACCATCGGAACTGTGGCCGTCAAATGTCCCAGGAGGCGCAGGTAGTTTCTTGCCAAGACCAATCTGCTGGACTCTAGTCTGCACACCAAAGCAATCAGGGCATCTACCTGAGCCATTGGCAAATATGCCATCCCCAAGGAGGCATCTAACATGGCTTCGATATAGAGGAGGCATTGCGCTGGGTACATTTTGTACTTCAGATAGTTTACAGCTATCCCTACCTGGGCAAACAACTGCAGGGTTTGAGAAAGCATGGACAACAGCCACTGGTGGGAAGACGCTTTCAGAAGCCAGTTGTCCAGGTAGTGAAAGACATACAGGCCTTCCCTGTGAAAGGTCACTGCTACTGCCACCAGGCATTTTGTGAATACCCTCAGGGCTGATGAAAGGCCAAATGGGAGGGCCCTGAACTGATGATGATGATCCTGAAACAAAAAACGTAGAAACTGTCTGTGAGCAGGGTGCATCAGGATATGGAGGTATGCGTACTTTATATCGAGAAGGCAGAGCCAATCTCCCTTGTTCAGCAAGTAGAGAAGTGTCAGAAGAGACACCATCCTGAACATTTTGGTATTTGAGATAGAGGTTGAGACACCTTCAATCCAAAATGGGGCATATGTCCCCCATCCATTTTGGAACCAGTAAAAATGGGAGTAAAATCCTGTACCCTTCTGTGGAAGGGGAACTGGTTCAATGGCATGTTTTGTGAGCAAAGCATCAATTTCATTCCGTAAGACCAATGCTTGGTCTGGGGGGTAATGAGAGACCCATTGTGGCAAAGCAAGGGGAATCTCTGTGAACTCCAGTGTGTGTCCTGACTTGATCAATTGCAGGAGCCACAGGTCAGAGGAGATGGCTTACGACCCTTGTAAGTGCAGGGAAATCCTGCCCCCGACGGCCATGGGAAGGGTCTCCAGTCCCATGACCAGAGGAAGGCTTTCAGGCCGAAGGCTGGCCCTGCTGGGGACTATCAGCAGCAGGGACATAACGGGATGCTTTCTGACCATTTCTAGGATCAGGCAAAGTCAACTGAGGCTTTTGCTTATTTGCAGGTGGTCTTTTTTTCTTTTTTTGTTACTAGTGTCTCTCCTAGCCCCCAGTCGGCTGTACATCCTGACCATCCTCCCAGCCCATACCCCGACATCAGGTCAACTTTCCCTCTTATTCTCCATGGGTTCACCTCCAAGACAGTGTGGTGAAGTGCCCCAACTTGACTCACCTGAAATGGATCCAGACTTTGGGGGAACTGCCATTCAGGGTCAGTGCCGCGGAGGATGGAAGCTCATGCTGCCCGATCAGGAGCTCTTTTCCTGTGTTCCTGCACTTTGGTCCCTGGAGGTGGAGCATGCAGGGATGCCAGTGACAGCACCACACATGCTCCTGTGCGTGCACCCCATCGGGCATCTGTCTGCCTCTGCCCGATAGTTGCAGCGTCAGTGTGCCAGCTCCCAGCCACCGCTAGGGGCCAGGCATGCACCGTCACCTGGTCATCCCCCCTCCCCAGAGAAGGAGAGCTGTCCCTGGGATGCTCGAACCTTCTCCTCCCCTGCCGATCCCCAGTGGCCCATGCATGCTCCTGAACATGGGTTGCCAGCATGGCGCAAGGTGTAGCATCCAGCGCCTCAACCCTCAGTGCCACCAGGCTGGCTGGCAGATGATCTTTGAGTATTGGGATGCGCCCAGTAGGGGCAGCCACTAGAGGATCCCCTGAAGGCTGATTTTGCTTTTGGACTGTACTGGGTCCAGACTGATTGAAGGGTACGACCTGAGTCCTGTAAGTCCTTCAACATTTCTTGGGTCTGTGGACCAAACAGCTGATTACCCTTAAAGGGAGCATTAAGGACAGATTGCTGCATGTCCTGTGAAAATCCTGACACTCTGAGCCAGGCGTCTGAGACAAACACCTGCCAAGGACGTACAGGCTGCAGAATCAAATGGATCATAGAGGGCCTTGAGCAGGTGGTGGCAAACAGCCACCATCATAGACATCTTGGCAGTCAGATCATCCTGGGCAGAACCCATAGGGAGGGACTGGACCATTGCCTGGGAGGCTTTTTGGATTTCCTCCCGATATTTCAGGAGGTGTCCCAGGTAATTAAGTATACAGAGAGACATAGTAGCCAAGGCATAAACCCTTTTTCCCATTACATCCAATTTCTTGGATTCCTTATCAGAGGGTTGTGCATTCATGTGCTGAGGTCTAGAGGACCTATCATGAGTGGCATTGATCACCACAGAGTCCGCCTGAGGCAGAGACATGAAGTAGGAGTGGTCCACCAGGGCCTGATAAATCCTATCAGTCTTATGAGGACTGGAGGGAATTTTGAAAGGTTGCT
The DNA here is from genome assembly GCA_016271365.2 of Neoceratodus forsteri. NCBI lineage: Eukaryota > Metazoa > Chordata > Ceratodontiformes > Ceratodontidae > Neoceratodus > Neoceratodus forsteri. Next base: position 2,852,149 of record JADMNL010000040.1, read on the forward strand.
TCCAAGTAGCCCAAATAGCCTCTTCAAAAGTGTTCACCAAAGGGGGGATGACCAGAGTGGAGCATTCCAGTATACCTAAATACTGTGCCAACTTCTTTCTTGAAGCATCCTGCTCAGTACACTGGAACCCAAACATTTTCTGGAGGTGTATCATAATGTCGGAAAATGTGGGATCATCTGGTGGGGTACAAGGGAGTTCAGGGGTAGGTTCACCCTGAACTGACGAGGTGGCCGAGGAGGACTGAGGAGAGTCCTCCTGGTCCATACTGTCCTCATCCTCCAGGTCAGCCAAATCCCAGTCCTGCAGGAAAGGGTCATCCATGTTTACATCCTGAGGGTGAAAACCCAGAGAGACAGGGGAAGAGCTGATCCTCCTCTGGCCCAAAGAAGGCCAAGAGGGAGTAGAGACCAGAAACAACCCTTTACTAGGGGGGGGCGAGGGGTCTGTGTAAGGTCCAGGATAATATTTAACTAGAACCTGGACATCAGTCATGATCATCTGCCCAGCGGACGTAGCCAGGGTAGAATGGATTGAGTGAATAGAGACCACTGATGTAATTGAAGAAGGCAGTGGAACTAAGTGAGTAGCCATTGATGAGGGGTATGTATAGGACCCCAGGATTGTTGACGAGGGTGCTAACATGGAGCCGAAGGCCGATCGTCAATGAGAGGATTGTCGACAGGCCAAAAGCCATCATTGATTGGCGATGGCTAGAAACCATGGTGGGGAGGAGCGATAGAAGCTGCAATATCACCCCAGAACCCACCGTTGACAGAGGAGCCAGCAACGAGGGAAGAGAGGAGCCAATAATCATTGACAGTGCAGAAGACAATGTTACAGTGGCAACCTTCTCAATACTTGGCTTTTTGGTAGTGATCGGGGTACTCGCCGTTTACGATGTGGGTGCAGTAGAAACATTCTTTGTTTTGCTGGCATGTTTCTTACCATGACCCTGTCCTGTCGATGAAGAGGGCTCACCCACAGAGAGGATGAGACCCCGAGGAGGATGTCAAAGACTCCCTGGGCTTGGAGCATTGCTGCTGTTCCAGAAGGTCAACCATTTGTTCCTTGAGGAACTCATGAAGCTGTTGAAGCCTTTGACGTTTGGTGACCTTGTTGAACTGCCTACAGAGGATATAATCCCGGGTGTCATGTTCAGGACCGAGGCAACGAACACAGACATTGTGGTGGTCCTCTGTAGTGACTCTGTGACCACAGGTACACTTTCAGAAAAATGGATCCAAAGACATCAGTAGATGAACTCGTTTAGATGAACATTTGGTCAGTAGAACTCTTTGTCGATGACTGGTAAACAGAGCTCCAAAGGAGGACTTGTTGATGCAGGTCACGGTTGAAACAAACTGAGGAGTAGCTGGGACCTCCCCGTTTTATATATACCATACAGACAATCATGTGGTAACATTAGGGGGAGGTCCCAGGGTCGACTGCTGAGAAGTCATCCGGAGGAAATGATGCCTGCGGCTGATATCCAATGTGTTATGACCTGCTGCAAGGGACTGTCTCGAAGATCTGGACATTTCTAAGTAGACCCCTCTGCTGGGTACCTGACCACCTTCTAAACTCCTAAAATCTTGGCGTTATCTATTTTATAATCAAATGGGGGTATTTGTGGCATTGTAAGTAAATGTAAGATGTAAACACAGAACTTTGTATCAGATATAAGTAGAATACTAATAAGAATATGTCCCCCTGGGCCCTTCTGTACTGATTTTCCTGGTAGGCTCCTATATTCACTTTCCAGATGGGTCACCTGTATCCCAGTGTGACCCTGAGGAGGTTGTGGTGTGATATCCTCTTTCCGGGCTACCACCCCACAAGGAAAGACTGTCCCATATAAATGTATAATATGAAAGGATAAATTTCTTCATGCTTACTGTAATTTCCCTTTCTGTTAGCTCCAACACTGTCAATGGGTAATTAATACATACTGGTAATGTGCACCCCTACTAGGGGTAGTGGTACAGCCCAGAGCTGTGAACAGCACAGAACCCTGGGCACATGAAGATTCCAAAGAGCAAGGACTCTCCAGTCACCTCTGTCCTCACAGTACCTATACAGTCATTTGTAAGCGAAAATCTATATGTGTCTAAGGTGTATTATTCCCTCCATGTAGCAGTACACATCACATGTACAAAAACAAACGCGTTTGTCCTAAGAAAAGACAGTAAATGATAGTCTACCTCACTCTATATAATGGAATGGAGCAAGGCCGTCTCTCCAACAGACCTGGGTTCTGCCCCATATCTTCTCTGTAGGAATGCCACACCACTAAAAAGGTTGTTAACATACAGGTATATAACAGTAGTAACATGAATAATAAATAGCAAGCATAACTGTAGAAAACAGTGTGAGCACTAACCTGCAACAGGGAGGCATCACCTCATGTTCAGAAATCTCAATCTGTTAACCTGCGTGCCTGTAATAAAAAAAACTGCAACCTGTTTCCTCGTTAGTAGATAATTTTGGATAGGATGTTAACCATCTTTACAAACCATAATTTCTGAAAAACAGCATCCTTAGATACAGATTGGACGATATTCTCCAGAAAGAACAAATGCTCCAGGGACAGGCCCCACGGACAATGTTGGAGCTAAAAGAAAAATAAATTATGGTAAATATGAAGGAATTTCTCCTTTCTGTAGCGCTCCACGTGGTCAGTGGGTAATTAATACATACTGTACGGGTTTCTAAGAAACAGTACCCATTTTCCCAAGTGGGTGGGGGAGAATATTGTCCCATATATGTAACCCATACAGGCAAAAAATAATTATCTGCTAACCACCACCTGCAGAACTCTGCAACCAAAAGCCGAATCAGCAGAACTTTGAACACTGAATATGCAGTGCTTAGTGAATGCGAGGACAGAGGACCACATTGCCATCTTGCACAATTCTAACACAGATACCTCCCCTCTCTCCACCCACAAAGTAGCCAGAGCCCCGGTGGAATGAGCCTTGATGACAGCCAGAGCTTTCTTCTTTTCTGACGTATAGACCTTGGTGATACAGGCCCTCACCCACCTGGCCAAGGTGGCTTTGGAGGCTTTTTGGCACTACTTGGCTGCTCTGAAGAGCACAAACAGACTGTAGGATTTTCTGAACTCTGCAGTTTGTTTGAGGTATGTCCTGACTGCTTTGTGCAAATCTAGCTTGTGCAGATCCTGCTCCTTTTGATAAAAGGCAGCAGACAGATTTCCTGATACACATGACAAGTTGTAGGAATTTAAGGAACAAAAGACGGAGCCATCCTCAGGACAACCTTGTCAGTATGGATGATAAGATAAAGTTCTTTGTGGGAAAACACCTGAAGTTTGCCAATTCTTCTGGCTGAACACACAGCAATAAAAAAAACAACTTTTCATGACAAAATGTCCAGTGGCACTGGTTTGAATGGTGCTTTACACAGAGCATTCAACACCAGATTCAGGTCCCACAGGGGGTACCTGCAATCAAAATAGAGGTCTACTTACGCTAACTGCTCTTAGGAAACACATAACCTCCCAGTTTCTCTGAAGAACTGTAGCTTTAGAAGGCCTGATACCTTTCTCTCTGGCCCAGACAGAGGTGTTCCACACTCGATCATAAGCAGCAGACATAGATCCCTTCCTGTCAGCCATTAGGATATCCACTACTTTACTGGAAAATCTGTTTTAACAATCTCCACCTCCTTTCAGGAGCCAGGCATCCAATTTTATTGCCTCCAGATTTAGATGTAGGATGGGTCCTTGGGACAAAAGGTCTCCCCATAGTGGGAGCTGGAATGGCGGTTGATGACCTTGATTCACTATGTCTGAGAACCATGGCCTTCTTGGCCACTCTGGTGCTATCAAAAGAAAATTTCCTTTTGAGTGCCTTATTTTGTAAATGACCTTGGGAAGGAGTGGCAGAGGAGTAAACAAATAATACTCTGGAGAAATCCTACATCTGGGACAGAGCATTCATCACTTCTGCCTGTGGACACAGGTACCAACTGAAGAACCTCAGTACCTGAGCATTTTGACTTGAGGTGCATAGGTCGATCTGAGGCTGAATGAACCTTCTGCACAGAAGGGTGAACACTTCCAGATTCAACATCCATCCTCCTGGATGAACAATCTCTCAACTCAGCCAATCGGCTTGGATGTTTAGGTCACCTGCCAGATGAGCTGCCGAGACAGAGATAGATAGAAGGTTCTCCTCTGCCCACAGTAGCACTCTGGTTACTTCCGCTAGCATTTCCTTGCTTCTTGTGCCTCCTTGATTGTTGATGTATGCTACTGTGGTGGCATTGTCTGACCTTACTTTTATGGCTTTTGACCATACCAGATCATGATAGTGAAAAAAAGGGCAAGCCATACTGCCCTCATCTCCAGCACATTTATCTGTAGCTGTTGTTCCTGTGCAGACCACATGCCCTGGACAGTTGTGCTATAGGAACTTTAAGAACCTTTGAGAACACCCTGGGTGCCATCACCCAAAGGGAAGTGTGTCCTGTACTGAAAATGCTGTCCCTGAATCACAAACCTCAGAAATTTCTGGTGAGACTGGCAGATGGAGATGTGGAGATATGCATCCCTCAGGGCTATGGAAGCTAGATAATCCCCTGGCTGAACAGCCCTCATGATTGGCCACAGTGACTCCATTTTGAAGGTCACGTGTCAGACAAACTTGTTTAGGTGCTTCAGATCCAGAATTGGTCTGAAACCTCCAGACATCTTGGAGACCACAAAATAAATTGAGTAGAATCCCCAACCTTCCTCACTGGGGGGTACTGGAACAACAGCCCCAATCTGTAAGAGGTGATGTAAGATTTGCAACACCACTTGTCGCTTCACTGGGTCTTTTGGCATACAGGATTGTAGGAAATGCCCCCTTGTGTGTACTGTGGTGAACTCTATTGCATAACCTAGTGGCAGTATTTCTAGCATCCATGCAACTGACATCATCTGAGGTCATTTGGGCCAATCTCACCTAAGAGTTCTGCAGCCTTACTTCCTCTTTGGCCTGTACTCCCATTGCACTTGCAGGCAAATGATCCTCTGTTACTGTTGCCTTTAAATCTAGAATAGGCTCCCCTATTCCTTTGGTTTATGAAATTCTAAAAGGGACAACAACCACCGTGAGACTGCCACTGGCAGCCATCTCCTCGACTATTTGGTATTGAACCTGCTTTCTGCTGCTTTTTTGATACCGGAAGGTGCCTCTTCTTATCCTGGATGTCTTTTAAGATGTCATCTAGGCCAGATCCGAATAACAGTCCTCCCTCAAAGGACAAGTTATACAGTTTTACCTTTTGACGCCTGGTCTGGGACTCAATGTCTGAGTCATACACCCTGCATGGCTGATACTACATAAGCGGACTATGCTGACATTCACAAATTGTCCACTGTGGCATCCCTTAGAAAGGTGGAAGCCATGGCAACCAGCTGTAAGATGTTCACCGCTGAGTCAGGGTGAATGAAACTACCCAGAGCCATAATCCATGAGTTCAGGGCTCTGGAAACAATAAAAGATGCATAAGAGGTGTGGAGATTTATGCCATTCGAGACAAAGGCCCTTCTGCATGTGGCGTCCACTTGCTTATCATGTGTATTGGTTAAGGCTAGTGACCCTTCAATAGGTATAGTTGTGTGCTTAACAGAATTATGCACAGCCTTTTCTTCCAGGGAAGGAGTTTTCCACTTCTGGAAGTTCTCCTTCATAAATGGATAACATCTCATCCATGGCCTGGGTAGATGTTTTCTCTGGTCCACACCTGCCCATTCCTGCTCAATAATTTGGTCGCAGTACACAACATCTGGAAAATATTTTGGTGCTGAGGAGGATGTGCACAGTATTGGATTCATGTCCAGTGCCTCCATGGCCTGCACCTCCTTTAACTGTAAGGTCCTACAGGCCTTAAATATGAGGCAGGACAGAGATTTTGCATCAAACAGGGGAGGGATCTGAATCTTCTCTTGGGGTCCATAGACTCAACTTCCTTCTCCTCATCAAAAAGCACATTTGGGTCAGGATTTTCCTCATGGTCCCTGTATCATCATCTTGATCCTCTACATAGTCAAGCTCGGGAACTGCCTGTAACTCTGGATGAGCAGTGTTGCCCTGCTCTGGTGCACCTGGATGTGCCTGTATGGACCCCCCCTTGACCTAAGGGGTCCACCTTGTGTGCAGGTGTGTTGGTGGAGATGTCCTGCAAGACACTGGGGCTCAGAAGCTTGTTCAGGAGCAACAGTAAGGATTTGTGCAACTCAGCCTAGCCATTGCCAGTTGGTACCCTGTGTGCACCCCCCCCCCCACCGCCAGCTCTGGGGTATGACTGGGGGAATCAAAATAGGCATAATGGACTGTGTTACACAAGTAGGGCAATAAGAGCCTAAAGGGAAGGGTGTCATCAACCTCCTGCAATTCTTACAACATTTGAATACCACAGGTCTCCAATAAGCCTTGATGCCACTAGCTTGATCAGAAATCCACCAATAAATGCAGTGCCATTCCACAAAAATATAATCAGTAAACCCAGATAAGGCTTTTAGCTGCCTTAGCCAACAGTAAGTGATTACTGATGCTAATCCTTCTTATTCCCCAAGCTTGTAAACTAGGGATTTTGCCTGAGGAATAGATAGTTAACAGGACTGCCTGTGCAATAGTACTCCCCACTGGAAGTACAATAAACAGAACGTTGTTAATGCAATAAGAATGAAAATGCTCCCCAACAGTAGGATTCTGTTGGTACTGTGTTTAACTTTCTCCCTTGGAGATGCCCAGGCATAGAGAAAGTTTACAGAATGTGTGAATCAGTGTGAGCACACTGGGTGATGTCATAGCGAGGCGTGTGATGTCACCACGCTAACAGGAATGCGCTTAAAGTCAAGGCCATGAAAAGCAGCCAAAATGAGCAGTGGGACATGCCTTTTAGTTGAAAAAAGGTGTGAGACTGTACTGGCTAGCTACCAATAAAGGCCAATTCCCCATGCGGCTCAGCTGAGCTAAAAACAAGCATGTTCTGAGGCGTGACTGAAGAATGGAGCACTATAAAGTGCTACAAGAATGATCACCAACTAGCTAGTAACGTAAAAGAAAAAAGTCTCTGAGCCTGTAAAAATGGCTCAAGGCAGGCAGTCCAGAATAAAACCAAACCCCAGAAAAGTTTAATAAAAAGGGTACTACACGGTTATGATTCCTCAGCTAAGGGAATGGGGGGGGCCGTCATTCAGTAGACAGTGTAGAAAAGAAACAAAAAAGAGAAACGGTTACATAAACAGCTGTATCTCCCTCTATAAGCCTCCTTCCCACAAAATACTATTTTATTTACTTACCTGAGGCACCAGGAGATAAACAACAAACTGAGACCTGAGCCAAACACCCTACTCAAGCAAGGCAAGTGGTTTCCAATCCAGGCACTAAAGCAGTGGAATATGGGGGGGGGGACAACAAGTTAGTCAGTTTGAAAACTGCAGTTTAACAGCAACAATTTCTAAATTTAGGGGGTGCTCCCCGAGAACGGGTAGCCCAACCTGCTCAGAGTTGCTGCAATCATGTTATTAAAATAACAAAATTAACAATTTCTTCGGAGAGAATCTTCTGTGCTGTTTATTTCTTAGTGGTATAGCAAAGACTGGAGAGTCCTTGCTCTTCAGAATCTTCATGTATTCAGGGTTCTGTGCTGTTCACAGCTTTGGGCTATACCACTACCCCAGCTCATTCACTCCAGTAACCATCTGTAGGTGGCAGCAGAAAACACCCCCTTCACTCCAGTAAACATCTGTAAGTGGCAGCAAATCACTCATGGTCCCTCTGGGAAATGCCTGTGGATGTCTCCAGCTTGGATGTATATATTTAGCCAGCCAATCAACTTTGGGCTTATTTAAGTAGTTCTAGGGGTACTTCACTATCTGCTTATCATGTATGGATGCATAATTTGATGTTGGTATTTTACATGTTTTTCACAAAAAAAGGGTTTACATTGCTTTTTTCATTTAAAAAACACAGTTTGGGGGGGTATTTTGGCTACTGTAGTATAAAAAAAAAAAATGAGTTGCTTAGAACTGATTGCATACCACTGCCACAAACCCACTCGTGAGGGTCAGATCACTGAGCTCATAGTGCCCACCCCTAAGTGCAATCCGTGATAAGAAGAGGGGAAACAGGGATACCCTCCTCATGTACGCCCAGTGTGCTTGCTGGATTTACAACTGAACACTTGCCATGAGGTCCTAGAGTATCCCTCTATACTTCAGGGCACAATACCAGTCTCAAGTCTTGTGGACAAATATGAACCCTTTTTGTGGCTATTACACACAGGATGATGGCCCAGATAATTATGCTCTCTTCAGGGAAGCAGCACAAACTCCTGATGGCAATACTGGAGATTATCACACCAGTGCTACACATGTAACATAAATCTTTCATGAATACAGCACCTGCTTGTGCTTACCATTAATGTTGGTTGTGTCAGTTTGTTTGAGTTAGGAGGCTTCACCCCCCCACACCCCCTTGTTTTTTTATGGGGGTGTTGGGGGTGAAGCCCACCAACTCAAATAAACTACTAAAAAAATAACCCAAAGACTGATTTGAAAAAGTAGCGTAGCCTGATCCTACGCTAATAGTGTAGGACTGTTGCTGGTCTGATAATCCCTACTATCACCTACCTGATTTGACTTTCGCCCTACAGGACATGCAATAGCCCAGTTCACAATCCCTGCAGACCCATATGAGACTCTGGTATTCTCCCAAAATCCATCCAGATGTCCCCACTAACCCTTTTCAATTTGGTTGCTCTTTGCTGACCCTTCTAAACATAAACAGTTGTCACAGATTTGTATTATAAATTTCTATAGTCACACATACAAAATAAGGAATCTTGTGTAGACAGAATTCTTTAGAAAAACCAAAGACGTTACTAAAATAATGAAATAAATGCAGTTACAAGAAAAAGAGAACATATACAAATTTAGGTTACAGTCAGAAAATGAAATAGACAAGAAAAAAGGAAAATGCTTTGAAACTGGTTGTGACTTGGACAGCCAGTTCTGAGTGCTGTATGATCATTTTTTGTGATACATAAAAATGTGTATGGACTGTCTCCCATGACAAGGGCTGAAACAGCATGTGAGATCACACACACACACAGGTTTTAGAGACAAGGTGTTACATGAAAGCCATGAGCTAATTACAGACCAGGCCTTGCTCAAGGATCTCCTGTGTTATCTATGTTAATTACAGACTAGAAGAGGCTTGAGTTAAGCATATCCCTTTTATGACGTTTCAAAGGGGAAACCAGGTTTAGTATCCTTGTGCGAAATCATAAAGATGCTTTCATGTCCTTGAGAGGGAAGCTTGATCAATAGATCAAAGAAATGTCATTTGAAGAACACGAGTCATGCTGAGGTTGCAGAATTTAATACTTGGAAAAAATATCCTGTTTTTTATATAGATTTTTTTTTATATCTTCTGACAGGGAGGAGCTAGGTGACCTCATGCAAATAGGTGGGGCAAACCAGTTTTTAAAACATTATTCTGTTTTCCTTGAGACACTTTTATCTAGACTCTGACAAAGAAACATCTGTGAGCACTTTAAACAGGTATTTAGAAAGAGAGACAAAATCTAATTACTGTAGTAGGAACTGCACTGTTTAAAACCTTGTTCTTTTAAAAGATTTGTATGTCTTGTGATATAATAGTTCTGTATTGTATGCGTTACATATTATTATCTATTTTAGTAAAACTCTTTTTAGAGCTTACTTGGTCTGTCTTTGATTTCTTTCCGTTACAAGTAGAGTATATATGGTTACAACAGACACTGGGCATAAGCTTGAATGGTAATACCAAACTGGAAAAATGTAAGAATAATCTGAGGCCTTTATTAAAGTTTAAGGGTTCATTTTTGTACACTTGGTTAGGTGCCCATAGGCAAAGATATCTGGCCCCCTGAAGACAGATATATCTGAGCCTGTGCATTGGGTACGCTAGCAAGAGGTTCACAGTTTGAATCCCTTCAAGACTTGAGACCAAAGGTTGATTCAAACCCACAAAAACAGATAAGAGGGTTACCTTGTTCTGTTAAACTGTTCACAAGACTGCGCTCAGAGGTTGGCACTTTGGGAGTAGAGGGCTGACCTGCTGAGTGGGTTTGTGACACTGGTTAATTAAAGTTCTACCTTACAAGCATGACATTTGTTCAGTCTACAGTTGTGCCTGGTTGATTCTTAGGAGTCCAAAACAGAAGTGTGTTCCAGTGTCCACTCAGCAAGACATAATAATAGGAGAGAAACAATGTGTCCACCCATCCTATGATGTCACACAGCTTGTTCATAATGCTGGCTGTGAGGCAACACTCATCCTGCATAATTAACCAGTAACATGACTAGTGTCACATGTAAAACTTTGATGTTTTCAGAGCCCCAGCTGGTAGGCTAATTTCACAGCCTCCTGCTATAGTTAAAACTTTGATGTACCAATATTCCATCCAGTAAGTTAATTCATATGTCCTGGTAAAATGTTATATAGCATTACTAGGAAGCAGCTTTCCTCCTGTTACCCCATAAAATGTAGCATAATAAAACAGCTTCCAGTGATCAAAGTCTTGGCTTCTGAGAACATGTTTTTTATAGCATTCACAGGGGTTTGGGCAGATCTATGTTAAAAAAAAATTAACAAACTTTTAGCCATCTCAGTTCCAGCATCCAGCTGCCTTTGGGTCAAAAGATTAGGCCTGTTTCTTTAAAAAAAAACAGTCTTTTCCTATAGTATTACTGACACTGCCATGTTTCATAAGCAGAAAGTCCATAAAAAACATATATATATGTATATATATATAAAACAAGATTATGTACAAATAATGAGAAAGGTAATTTTGTGCTGAACAGCTCTGCCACTCATACTTTGTGGGTAGCACTTACGGTTCATGAGGTATTCATATTTGTTTATGCTATGGTGTGTATGGTTTTTAATTTTTTTTTAATCAGTTTTGGAGGTATTTTGGCTTGTATAAAAAAATAACAGAATTACTTAGAATAGATTGCATACCACCATTAGAAAGGTAATATTGTGCTGAACAACTTTGCCACTTGTACTTTGTATGTAGCAGTTACGGTTCATGAAGTATTCACATTTGTTTATGATATGGTTGACTTTTGTCCATCAAGCCTCGCAAAAGCACCTTGAATAAAAAGGATAAAAATAAATGTTTTGTATTAAAAAGCTTGCTTTTAGTACAGAATTACTTTACTACCTGCTTATCATGTACATATGGATACATAAGTTGTTGTAGATGTGCTACTTGTTTCCACAAAAAAAAATGGTTTATGTTGTTTTTTTATTTTTAAAACAAATCAGTTTTTTGGTGTGTTTTGGCTAGTAGAAAAAAAAATTGCTTAGAACTGATTGCATACCACAATGAAAAAGGTAATTTTATACCAAACAACTTTGCCCCTCGTACTTCGTGTGTAGCCCTTACAATTCATGAGGTATTCGCATTTGTTTATGGTACGCAGCATATGGCTTCGTTTTTGGTTAGAAAGGCCCAGGATGCATTGTTCAGGGTATAGAGGGCAGAAGGTGTGGAACTCTCAGAGAGCTGCTGTGGAGTGGGTGAGCTAGTAGTTATCCATGTATAATAATTAATCACTGACAATGTGGAGCACTACACAAATTAGATGTCTTGACTTGTACCAAATATGCTGCATGACTGCATAACGATCATGTGGATTTTTTGCCAGTTCCAATTTTAGCCCCCCTGTTACCCGGGGTTACTAGAATCCCTTAGTGTTGTCTGCCTGTGCTGGCACATGGTAGGGGAGAAGATAGTGCTACCTCCCCGTAGTCAACACATGGGGCGAGATGGCCTAAGCCAGGTAAATAATGACTGTGGACAGTCATTTTCCTGGCCTAGGGTGAGTGTAACCCCCCTGTTACCCAGGGTTACTAGAATCCCAGTAAGACCTAGTGGTAGGCAAGGAAGGCAGCTTGTGAAACTCCTGTTAAATGGATTTCACACTGTCTTACTCTGTTCTCAGTCTCAGCTGAGACTGAGGGATGACATCACCACAGAACTCTAGCAGCTGCATGAGCCACACTGGAGTGCTGCAGTTGGAAGTTAGGATAAAATCTTGGGGATTTTTGAGCAGAGTCTGTGTGCAGTCTTGAAGAGAGGAGTAGCACAGCAGTCTGAGTGCAGGCTCTCAGAGCCTTAAGCTCTGTTTCAGAGCTACTATAAGGGAGGTGTGTGTTTCCACCGAAAGAGGAACACAGTAAGCTGATTGTGAAGTGATGGAGACCACTGTTACTGGTCCATGTTCCCCATCCCTGAGAGGATGGGGGTGGAAAGGTTTGCCTGTCTTCCAGGGGCAACCCTCCTGGTTCCAGCAGAGGAAGAAGCTGCCTTATTTCAAGTTGTGCAAAGCACCAGAAGCTGTGGGAGAGAAATTCCTGTGAGGAATCGCCTGTGGGGCACCTGCAACCAAGGGGTGAGTTCGCTCTTACAGAGGGCCTATGTTTTCATCTGAACTGTTGGAACGTGGGGATTGGACTACTTAATTTGTAGGCAGTCTAGTGTAATAAACATTGCCGGTTAATTCAAGTAGGTTCAAGTCCAGCACACAGAGTGAAGTAATGTGGGGATTGGACTACTTAATTTGTAGGCGGTCTAGTGTAATAAACATTGCTGGTTAATTTAAGTAGGTTCAAGTCCAGCACAAAGAGTAAACTAAAGTGGGGATTGGACTGCTTAATCATTAGGAGGCCTAGAGCAATGGGCTGAGCCAAGTAAAAGTATGTTCAAGTCCAGCAAAATGGGAAAGCAAGAAAAGTAGGGGAAATGTGACATACATTAAGCCTTAGTCTACATTGCCAAACTTTACAGAAAGATATGTTTAATGTCCAGAGAAATGGCCGGGTATGAATTGTATAAGCGAGAGGTGGGAGACCCTCCCATCAGTAGTAACCAAATTTACCTCTACGGATTTGCTCTGTGGCACCTTTACTTTCTCTCAGTTACTTGGCCAGTGCCTGAGGAAAGTACCAGATGTGGGATTAAAAGGAAAATTCCCTGATAGAGCTGAGGTGCTCTTAGGTGGTTTAGGGAACCACCAGAAAAGGTTTCCATGACATATGGAAGGTATCCGAGTGGCTGGTAAGGGAGCTGAGCCAGGGAAAACCCAGAATAGTGTACAAGTTTGGGCTGGGTACCCAAAGCAGTGTGCAAGTCCAGGCTGTGTGCCCGGTGGGTTCAGAGCCTGAGGGCTGAAGTGTTGAAGAAGTGTTTCTGATTCTTTTTAATCTGCATTACCAGAAGTGTAGCCCCGTGGAGGTCTGTCTATGCTTTGATTGTTCGTTCTGCTTGGATGTGAATAAAAGCCACACTTTAGAATCCCATTCCTGGTTTTGGACATTACAGTTATTGCTTCCTGTGTTCAGAATTACTTGGGTGCTCCTGTGCAGAGTAGCCAAACCAAGCCCTTGTGCCGAGTAACCTATTCCTTCCCGAACCCAGTCCCGACCTGGTACTGCTGTCAGATTCAAACAGCATACCACCTGTCATTTGCAAAAAGGCAGGGGGGGTAGGGGTTACAAAATGGAGGCACCACTTTGGATTTTAAATTTAGGGAGGAAAGATGCTTGGGCAAAGGGCTAGCATTTTGGTTATCTGGCAGTTGGTAGCCCAAAAAGCTGAAGCAAGGTTAACTAGTGTGTCACTGTATGCTGTTGTCCATGTGCTCCTGTTAAATGCCAACTGTTTACCAAGCAGCAGTAAAGCCTGAGAGAGTATGCCCTTGTCCTGCATCAAAAATTTACAGAGTTTTGCCAGCTTTTAAAAAACTGTTGTGACAAAGAAAAGTGTGGAAGACTAGGGGTAGCAACAGGAAAATTGTGCCCTGGATGTTGGAAATGCTTTCTAGGGAATGGAGAGACTTGCTGTGTTAATGGCCATGACAAATGGTTGAAATGGGCTCCCGCCGTGGAGTCAGTTCAGAAGAAAAAAAAAAGTGTTTTTTGCAGTTTAAATTTGCCCGCTCGACGATCGCCGTGAGGAGAAGAGCACTCACGAGGGAAAGAGGCTCATTTGCATGGCGTTGTGTAATTGGTGAGACTGCAATTAGTCCTGCCCCCAAGCCAGCTCTACAGCGACTGCCCAGCATTCGAGAGGGATTGTGAGTGGAGTGCGTGCACTGGCTTATCGGAGGAGCGTCGCGGTGACTGAAAGTGCTGTAAAAGTTTAAAAACTCGGACTTTTCTATCTAAATTCGAGCTCAACCCGCATCTCGATCGACTGGACTGTGAGTGTGGTGTTCAGAGGGACGATTGGCAGGACTGCCAACCTGCTTCTTTCCAGAGGCCTCCAAGACTGGCTGCAGGCCGTTTTCCACTGCAGCAAACAGCTACTGATAACAGTGAGTACCAACAGAAATAATTGCTCAAACAAGTGATTTTTGCCAAAAGCCAGCTGAATCTGTGTGCAGCAGTGTAGTCGTTTTACAAACAAAGATTGTGTTAAGTTTTTACCAGCAAAAGCAAGCCTGTTAAACCATCGACTATAAGCATAGTTATGGGTTCAGCGTCAGAGTAAAATTTCAAAGCCATAAGAGAAACTGTGAGTTGTATCAAGTTATGCAGCAAGAGTTACAGGCAATCCTGTGCTTGAAATACTGAGGCTTTAAGGGACTGTGAGCTACTGCAATGTGTTCAGCAAGTGAAAAGTCCGTGGTAAATCATATAAATGTGCTAGGAAAAAGAACAGTGTAGGTTTGTGCAGTTTGAGCAAAGTTATCAGTAGAGAGTGTAAATCGGATGCGCAGTGGCTTGACCCAATTTCAGAATGTTGATGCACAGGAGTGCTGCCACCGCCATTACAGGGTGGGGTAGTAATGTAAACACAGCAGCAGAGGAGCCATTTTGAAAGTGAAACAAAGTGTTCAGTGATGTGGGACTTTCAATAACAGTGAGCGTTTGTTTGTTTTTCTCTGCAGTCATGGCCTCAGGACCAGCCCGCTACCCAGATCATGCCCGGGCTGTGGTAGCAGCAGAAGTAAACAAGTTTAGGGACATTGAGAGGTGTTACTATGGAGGACAACTGCCTCCTCATGTGGCGATTCCTGGATACCCAGTGCAAGTGTGCTTAATATGCTTAAATGCTGGAAGGGACGTCTTCATGGTACCTCACTGTTCGAGGTGCTTAGAGAAATACGGTTTATTTAAAGCGCTCAAGATTCATTTGGCTCCCACATGGACAAAAGTTCAAGAATCTGCAGTTGGCAGCACACAGCACCAGGCAGAGCCTATTGGAGAAGGCCCGTCGGGGGAGTGCGGCACAAAGCTAGACGGTGCAGATTTACAGACAGAACAACGTGCTGATGTTTCGGATGCTGGATCACAGAGAGACAATTCAGGCAGAGCATGAGTAGACCCTTGGAGAGGGGAGCCTAGCTGAAGTCTCATAGGAGAAGACGAGATGAGAGAGACCTTTGAATGGGAGGTATCGACCTCCGCGCCCAGCGAAGAGTGGATAGTCTTAATAGTGAGGAAGACTGCTCACTCCTGGGCACAGATTCCCAGTGAGGAAGAAGAAGAGGGGGAACCTATGTGGCCTTGTGAAAAAGGAATGGGTACACAGCCTCGAGCTCTTGCTCAGAGGAATGCATGGAAGAGATTGGTGATGCCACTGCCCTGGCTGTGCAAGAAGAAACCAGGGATCCATTCTTTGTCTCTTTGAGAATGCATAGCTGGCAGAACCAGGACTGGCCACCCCCAAGCCAGGCCAGCTTCTCAGGTTGACCAAAGCTAGTAAAGAGGAGAGACTGGTTTGTAGAAAGGCGAATGAAATCTATGGGATGTCCTTTCCTACCTTTCCTCAGAGAGTCTGGGAAGAGATTGAGAACAACAGAAAATCCTGGATTTGGGCCGAAGCAATGAAATGTATGCATCCTGGTGCAAACAAGCATGTCAGGAACAGAATATTTCATGAAAAATACAGCCAGTGGAAAAGAGGCAGGATACTGTTAATGGACACTGTTCGAATAGTGGATGGAGAGGGACATGAAACCTTTCACAGTGTGAATTATATGCGCTCAGACGGGGTAATAATTCAAGCTCCTGACCTGTTGTACTATTTTCCTCAATGCAAAGACCTCCCGGCAAATGTGCCCATGCCTACCAACTGGAAAGCAGAGCAGTGGTAGCCAGTGCTGCCACTCCAGCCATTGCAGTGCCTTTGTTGTTCCGCCAGTATGGACGTCCAGGACTCAGGTGCCTCACATTCATCAGTTCTACAGTATACTGATTTTCCAGAATCCATCGACTGGCCCACCAGATGACTTCAGATCCAGAGAGGAAACCAGCCCAGCTGTATCCCGATTCATCGCCTGGTAACCGGATGACGTCAGACCAGCTGTTTTCCTTTTTGTTCCTGTTCCAAGGTTCCATCTCCAGAGATGACATCAGTCCAGCAGTTTCCAGATGTGCCCTCCTGTCGTTCCTGGAAGATGTCCGCCCAGCTGTATCGGAAGAGTGCTGCCAGGGAGAGTCTTTGGCCGAGGACCAGGTCAGTGTTTTGTTCATTCTACAAGGGACTGGTAAGTCCAAACTTTTCGATTCTTATGACATTGCAGTACATACCCTACACTAGCAGACTCCAGAATGTGTGAACTGTCCTCAAAGACTCTCCCCTTTGGGACTTTGGCCTGCTAGAACTGTGCTTCACTGGGCTCCGGCCCAGGAGAGACTCTTTAATGGACTAGCCTTCAGGCACTGTGGTCACTAGATGGGACTTTTAGGGCACACCATCCCCCAAATGCGTACTGTAAATAATGTCATTGTTTTTCCACCTTTTTTTAAATGTTTATACTGTTTTTCTACCTTTTCTAAAAAAAATATATATATATATATTTTTGGGATTCTCCAGTGTTTTGATGGTAGGGGTTTAGATAGACTGTGTATGTAGGTTAGGAGTGTGTGTTGTCTATCTTTTTCTTGCAGGTGTTCCTGAAGAAGATAGAAGAGAGGACAAGAAGAGGAGGAGGGACTCATCGGAGTTCCTCACTAGTACTTTAGTGTGTAGTATTTAAAGTACTGTTGTTGTTGTTGTTGTTACTGTGTGTAACCCTTTTCTTCCACAGGTATGGTTGTGGGGGAGTGAGGGAGTAATGTAATGGTATGGTATTAGCTCCTGGTGTGTGGTTGCATGGTGCCCAAGGTCAGGGAGGTCCCCTGTTTGCTTGTTTTGGGGTTTGAGTTAAAGGCAGATAGATTTTCCCTAGAGGGCTAGGGGGGATAGACAGGCTGTGGCCCTGACCTGCAGTAGGGGTTACAGTGCTGATCTATTAGAGCTATGCTCTGGGCAGTTCTACCGGAGCCACTAGGTACCCATAGTCAGCAGGTAGAGTAGAGGCTGATGCGTCAGCCAATGGCCTCTAGGCCCTTAGTGTTGCCTGCCTGTGCTGGCACATGGTAGGGGAGAAGGTAGCGCTACCTCCCTGTAGTCAACACATGGGGCGAGATGGCCTAAGCCGGGTAAGTAATGACTGCGGACAGTCATTTTCCTGGCCCAGGGTGAGTGTAACCCCCCTGTTACCCGGGGTTACTAGAATCCCAGTAAGACCTAGTGGTAGGCAGGGAAGGCAGCTTGTAAAACTCCAGTTAAATGGATTTCACATTGTCTCACTCTGTTCTCAGTCTCAGCTGAGACTGAGGGATGATATCACCACAGAACTCTCGCAGCTGCATGAGCCACACTGGAGTGCTGCAGTTGGTAGTTAGGATAGAATGTTGGGGATTTTTGAACAGAGTATGTGTGCAGTCTTGAAGAGAGGAGTAGCACAGCAGTCTGAGTGCAGGCTCTCAGAGCCTTAAGCTCTGTTTTAGAGCTACTGTAAGGGAAGTGTGTGTTTCCACCAAAAGAAGAACACAGTAAGCTGATTGTGAAGTGGTGGAGACCGCTGTTACTGGTCCATGTGCCCCATCCCTGAGGGGATGGGGGTGGAAAGGCTTGCCTGTCTTCCAGGGGCAACCCTCTTGGTTCCAGCTAAGGAAGAAGCTACCTTATTTCAAGTTGTGCTGCGGCACCAGAAGCTGTGGGAGAGAAATTCCTGTGAGGAATCGCCTGTGGGGCACCTGCAACCAAGGGGTGAGTTCGCTGTTACAGAGGGCCTATGTTTTCACCTGAACTGTTGGAATGTGGGGATTGGACTACTTAATTTGTAGGAGATCTAGTGTAATAGACATTGCTGGTTAATTCAAGTAGGTTTAAGTCCAGCACAAAGAGTGAAGAACATGGGGATTGGACTACTTAATTTGTAGGAGGTCTAGTGTAATAGACATTGCTGGTTAATTCAAGTAGGTTCAAGTCCAGCACAAAGAGTAAAGTAAAGTGGGGATTGGACTGCTTAATCAGTGGGAGGCCTAGATCAACGGGCTGAGCCAAGTAAAAGTATGTTCAAGTCCAGCACAATGGGAAAGCAATACAAGTAGAGGAAATGTGACATACATTTAGCCTTAATCTACATTGCCAAGCTTTACAGAATGAGATGTTTAATGTCCAGAGAAATGGCTGGGTATGAATTGTGGAAGCGAGAGGTGGGAGATTTCCCCATCAGTAGTAACCAAATTTACCTCTACGGATTTGCTCTGTGGCACCTTTACTTTCTCTCAGGTACTTGGCCAGTGCCTGAGGAAAGTACCCAGATGTGGGATTAAAAGGAAAATTCCCTGATGGATCTGAGGTGCTCTTAGGTGGTTTAGCAAGCCACCAGAAAAGGTTTCCATGACATATGGAAGGTATCCGAGTGGCCAGTAAGGGAGCCGAGCCAGGGAAAACCTAGAATAGTGTACAAGTTCGGGCTGTGTACCCAAAGCAGCATGCAAGTCCGGGCTGTGTGCCCGGTGGGTTCAGAGCCTGAGGGCTGAAGTGTTGAAGAAATGTTTCTGATTCTTTTTAATCTGCATTACCAGAAGTGTAGCCCCGTGGGGGTCTGTCTATGCTTTGTTTGTTCTGCTTGGATGTGAATAAAAGCCACACTTTAGAATCCATTCCTGGTTTTGGACATTACAGTTATTGCTTCCTGTGTTCAGAATTACTTGGGTGCCCCTGTGCAGATTAGCCAAACCTAGCCCTTGTGCTGAGTAACCTATTCCTCCCCGAACCCAGTCCCCACCTGGTACTGCTGTCAGATGTAAACAACATACCACCTGTCGTTTGTAAAAAGGCAGGGGGGTTGGGGTTACACAATGTGCTAGACCCTATACTCATTCTGTTTCTCCCTCTCACACACCACATACATGCTCACCATTCCCTGTCAAGCAAAGGCTGCAGATCAATAGTGAAATTTAGTGTGGAAAAGCTTTTTAGATTGGTTAACTCTAGCTTCTCTGCCAAAAAAGCTGAAAATTATAACACAAACCTACAACCATGTGGCACTGCCATGACTCTGTACATTCACTCACACTCTCTCTCCTGACATACACCTATGTGAGTGCTTGCTTATGGTGTATGTCTCAAATCCAAAAAGGCACTGGAGCATTTTAAAGAAGAGAGTTGGAGTACTGGAGTATCAAGAGTCTTGGAGTATCAAGATCCAGAATTATTCTCCTGTGGAATTGGGGTGAGGACGTGGGGGACCACATGAGTTTTACTGACAGAGGTTTTGGCAATAACAACCTGCATGACAAGCTTGCTATGTGGCTTCATACACCAGAGTATCTGGTGTGCCTGATGACAGCAAACACCACAGCCTCTGGTGTGTCACCATCATATGCTTACTTGCATCTTCTAAGATGGTGACTGCGAGATGAAACAGAAATATAGGCAACTGACCGGACTGATGATGCCCTTCCCTAACCTCCTGTAATGCTATGCAATCAAATATTTTAATTCCAGAATGTTTATGACAAGTTAGAGTCTTCTGTGAACAACCTTTTTGTGAGAATGTATTTATGGCCATCTTTGCCAGACAGCACTCTGCTAACCTCAGTTAGCATTCCATGTAAAACATCAATTTGTATTTCACATACTTCCCAAGCACACTTTACACCCAATGCAAATGGCAGTATTTCGTAACTGCCTCTAAACCAAAACCCCACCCTACCAACTTTAGTCATCATTTCTAGAGGCCTGTTTCCATTTGCTGTCACAAAATTTGGTAATACTGACACTCACCTGTGAAATACATTACTTAAACTAGTCAGCTCAGATGAGTTTCAGTTTTCCCTGTGGACTGAACTTTGTTGTCAGGTTGAAAGTGATGCAGTGATGTGTACTGTAATGATCTATAAGCATACAAACCACAATGAATGACAGAAAGAAATTACAAATACTAAAAACAGAATCAGCAGTATAAGAAATACATACATGTAAGATGGAGCACCAGTAAGAAAAAATTACTTACCATAGTAATATTGTTTCTTCCAAGGGATCCCTCATTATGCTTACTAGTGCAGTGAGCCCAATAGGTGAAGCTTCCCTGGAGCATGAGGTTCAGAATTTAGAATGTCATTTGAACTGCTAGGTGTCACTGCCAGCTGCAGCCTAATATCAGATCTTTTGAAGCTCAGATCAAGGAACCCATCCACTTCATATTCTAAGCTATCCTATGCTAAACAGACAAACAGAGAAGGCCTCAAATTAATATGGCCCATACAGCCAAGTAGGACAGCCCAAAAAAGCTGTCATAAAAAACAGAACTTTGTGATTTGTGAATGAACAGAAATGTTCAAGCAGTTAAATAAGAGAAGAATATCAAATGATTATTATGGTACCTTGTCCTGGTTCTGTAAGGGCAGGCAGGGTAAGAGACTTAAGCACAATGAGGAAGCCCCTGGAAGAAACAATATTACTATGGGAAGTCATTTTAACTTCAAACCCCAGGAATCCCCATTATGCTTACTTATGCAGACCACAAAGCAGCACCTTGGGAGGCCGCATACAGAACTTGGGGAAAAGGTTCTGCAGAACAGCAGTGCCAAACCTGGCATCTCTTTTAGACAGTATGTCCTGACAGTAATGCTTTGTAAAAGTGTGGACTGTTTTCCATGTAGCCACTTTACATATCTCTAGCAAGGGAACATCCCTGACTGCTGCCACAGAGGCAGCAGTACCACATATGGAGTGATCCCTAAGACCCTGAAGTGGCTGTTTCCCAGCTTTAGAGTAACAGAACCGAATGCATGAGACAATCCAGCGAGCAACAGTCCTCTCTGAGGTTAGGCTGGCCTTCTTCACTTCACCATAGGTGAGGAACAGCTGAGTGTGGGAAAGCCTATGGTCCTTGGTACACTCCAGAAAGTACTCCAGAGACCTCCTGACATCAAGACTACGTAGCTTTTACTTGCTAGTACTGGAATGCTCCGTAAAGAACACTGGAAGGGTGTTGGATTGGTTTAGGTGGAATATGGACACCACTTTGGGAAGGAATTTTCTGTTAGTACTAAGGACTACCTTGTCCCAGTGGAAGTAATTTGAGTCTGTGCATAGGGCCTGTAACTCACACACCCTTCTGGCTGAAGTGATGGCTACCAGGAAGACTGTCTTTCATGTGACATACTTCAAGTCCGAGGTGGCTATTGACTCAAAAGAAGGTTCCGTGAGCTTGGCTGTACTGACGTTTAGATCCCATGGAGGGACGGGCTCCCCAACTGGAGGATACAGGTGTAGGATACCCTTAAAGAACCACTTGAAAATGTGGCAAGATGTTACTATTTTCTGTTTACCCACTGACACATAGGCAGAAATAGCCATGAAGTGAACCCTTAGGGTAGCAGGTCTGAGACCTAAGGTTCGCAGGTGCAGAAGGTAGTCCAAGAGTGTAGACAGATCAGCCTGAAGGGGGCTGAGATGTTTAGAGGCATATCATAATGAAAACCTTTTCCATTTGGATGCATAAGTTTTCTAAGTAGCTGGTTTCTGTGACACTTTTTGGACATGTAGAATCTATTCCAAGTAATTATAATCAGAATATTCTAGCTCCTCAAGAACTAGACTTTGAGCCACAGGGACTCGAAGTTTGGGAAGGTTATTCTGCCCTGAGACATTGTCAGTAGTTTGTGCCTTAAAGGGGAGCCTGTGAGTTTACTGACAGACAGAGATAATAAATGAGAGTATCAAGGCTGTTTGGCCCAGTCCGGGGCTATTAGAATCATGGTTGCAGACTGAATTCTCAGTTTCAGGAGAACCTGTAACAATAGCAGGAATGTAGGGAAGGCATACAGAAACTTTCCTGTCTAATCCAGACACACATCTTCCATGGGAATTGTACCCACTGCCAGAGGCCTGCAACAGTAGAGAGGGTGCTGAATATTGTCTGGAAGCGAACAGATCTATTTGTGGTGTGCCCCATCTCCTGAAGATGGTGGCTAGCACTTGCCCATTCAGTGATCATTTGTAATGATCTTGGCTGATCCTGCTGAGGGAGTCTGCCAGGACATTGTCCTTTCCCGGGAGGTGGATTGCTGTTAAGTGCACCTCCAGTGAGCTAGACTCCAGAGTTTCATAGCTTCTGTGCACAGCTTTGAGAAACTTGTGCCTCCCTGCCTGTTGATGTAGTACATGGTGGTGTTGTTGTCGTCTGCTCTGACCTGTACAGAATGGCCCTGGGCTTGTGGTGTGAATGACTGAAGAGCTAGAAACCCTGCTCTTAGCTCCAGTAGATTAATGTGCTCCCTGTAGTCCCATTGAGACCATACCCCATTCGTAATGAGGTCTCCTGGGTGAGCGCCACAGCCCAACACTGAAGCATCTGTAATTAGAGCAACTGTAGGAGCCTATGCCTGAAAAGGTACCCCTTCTCTGAGGTTTTCCTCATCTTTACACCATTCCAAGGCTTGTAACAGGGTTCTTGAGACTGGCACAAACTTGGATGAGGCCGGGCTGACACTTTTGGGACCAGTGGGCTAGATGGAACTGAGTGTCCCTTATTTGAAATCTTGCTCCTGGAACCACCACCATGGTGGATGCCATATGTCCTAACAGCTGAAGGAATTGTCTTGCTGGTTTGGGTTGACCCATGGCAAAGGATTTTGCCTGGTCTATAAGGTTTCTCACCCTTTCCCAGTGCATCCAGTTCTGCTCCTATGAAGTCCAGTATTTGTACTGGGTCTGTCTGAAACTTCTTCACATTTCTAAGGAATCATAATCTCTTCAGAGTGTGCTGAATGAGGAGGAGTAAGTCTTTGACCTGCTGGTGTGATTTTCCCATGACCAGTCAGTCATCTAAGTAAGGAAAACTTATCACCCCCTTTCTCCTTAGATGTGCTGATGCTACGGTCAAGCACTTTGTGAACACTCTGGAAGCATATGACAGGTTGAAAAGGAAAGCTGTGAACTGGTAGTGACCTGAGGGAAGCCTGAACCACAGGTATATTCTGTGACTGGGCCTGGTTAGGAATTGAAAATATGCATCCTTCTAGTCCAGGTATGCTAACAAATCCCCCTGTTGAAGGGATGGTATAACA
The DNA here is from genome assembly GCA_016271365.2 of Neoceratodus forsteri. Classification (NCBI taxonomy): domain Eukaryota; kingdom Metazoa; phylum Chordata; order Ceratodontiformes; family Ceratodontidae; genus Neoceratodus; species Neoceratodus forsteri. The sequence continues at coordinate 2,875,582 of JADMNL010000040.1, forward strand.
GCGGACAGAGTGACTATCTTGTATTTGCAATTTTTTCAGATGCTTGTTCAACAATCTGAGGTCCAGAATGGGTTCACAGTCCCCATTTTTCCTTTTTGTGAGGAAGTACCTTGAGTAGAGGCCCTTTTCCCACTGGGATATGAGCACTTTTTCTGCTGCGTTTACCAGTAGGAGTTTCTTGACCTCCAGTTCTAGCAGGATTTTCTCTGTTGGAGTGGAGGGGCGAAAATTTCTGTGTACCGACAATTTTGGAAACATTTTGAAGTTTAAAGTGAGGCATTGGCTTACTATTTCCAGGACCATCTTGTCCGTGGTGATGTTTTCTTTCCCTGAATGAAAAGAGCCAGCCTTCCCCCTACTGGCACTGGGGTGGCAACCTGGGCACACACATCAAGGGTTCTGTTTAGGCTGAGCCCTGGAGGACGAACCCTGATCAGACTTTCGGGTGCTCTTCATCCTTTTCCCCTTGAAGTAACCTCTCAAGTGAGAGTAGTCATACAGCATGGGCATGGGGTAGTAGGGTCTTGTGTAGTGACCTCTACCCTGGCCTCCCTTTCCCATAGGTCTGTAAGGCACAGAAGCTTTTTCCTTCTCTGTATTGCTTTTGTTGGTGGTTTTATACTCCTGAACCTTTTTCATGCAAGCCTCTGTTTTGTCCCCAAAGAGTTATTCTCACATGAGAAATCCATGGCCTTTGTCTGAGCATCATAAGACAAGTTAGTTGTCCTTACCCATGCAAATCTCCTAAAGGAGACGGCATGGGCCAGGGGCCTGGAAGCAGTTTCATTATTTTCCACAGCCATGTGATACTGGTATTTGGTGGCCTCCAGAGCAGTTCTAGCAGTGTGTGTGTTATGTCCTATGCCTGGTCCCCTGGTATTTGCTCACACTGGGCCAGTACCAGATTCCAAAGGGCTTTCTGGTACTGGACTGCATAAGCTGTATATGCAGCCTGTCTCAGGAGCAGGGAGGCTGTTGCATATATTTTCTTTCCCATACTGTCCAGCCATCTCATCTTTGTCTGGAGGCTGGGAAGAGAGGGGTATCCTGTCCTTGTCACAAGCAGCTGCCTGGACCACCCCCTCATGGTCAGGGTGTGCATAGAGGTACTCAGCATTATATCTATCCAGTTTGTGCTTTCTATTTTCTTGTCCACCCCTGTGACAGATGTGGGGTATTGAAAAAGTTTGCAGGTTGCCCTCTTTAGTGCCCTGTGCACTGGTAAGGGCAGCCTTTTTGTGGGGTGTATCCCCATCATGTCCAAGTGATCAGCCTCTTCTTCTTCCTCACATGTCTCTGGAGTGCAAAGAGCCAGAGTATCCAATGTCTGCCTCGCAAAGGCATAGTGAGTTGGATAATACTCCTGCTCCCAAGGAAGGAAACCAAAGTCCTGACAGGGAGAACCATCTGATTCTATGGTTTCCCCCTCATCCTCAGTGTTCTCATAGCACGAATCATCACCCCTGTCCACCGGGGCAGGGGAGAGGGGGCAGAGGTTGAGGGGGAACTGGTAAGGCCATCGTGCCTCCCATAGCTTGAAAAGCCTGGAAGAATCGTAAAACCCTTGCTTTGTCCTCTTGCGAGGGCATTGTAGGCTTGTTCAATGGCATCTCTTTTTGCTGTTCAGCAAGAGGGACAGTGCACTTTTTGATATTTTGCTTATGTGTAGTCACTGGCATCTTCTTTTGCTTTTCAACAGGAGGGGCAGTGGCTTTCGTCACTTTGATTTTTTCAGGTTTCTCCAGTGGCATCTCCTTTTGCCTCTCAGCAGAAGGGGCTGTAGTATGTTTCAATTTCTGCTTCTTCTTAGAAGGGACATACTGACCCTTGGAGGGGTCCCTAGAGATCCAGGAGTGTTGACCTGTGAAGGACCTTCTCACGCATCCTGAGGTAACAGAGGGGCAGAGAGAGAGAAGACATTATGCCAACACAATCACCACAGACAGACAATAAGTAAATAATTGGTTAAAGAGGGACTATGGTCACACATTACTGGCATCAGTAAAATCAGTATATTGATCAATGCAGCCCCAGTCATCATCATGCCAAAATTGAGATCCCAAGTTACTTTATTTTAAAGTTACAGATCATTTTACAACCTTAAATTCTCTGCCTGTTCAAAAAAGCCAGTTTCAGTGAAGCGATGCTGATGATGTCATCTCCTGAACTCGCAGTCTAGCCCTCCCTGTCAGCAAGCTTACAGGACCTGCTTCTCCAAAGTTTAAAAACTATGTGCAAATGGTTTTCTCCCAGTAAAACAGGCAGCAACATTCAATAAACATTGCTTTAAAACCTATGTTTGTTTCAGGTTTTGTAACAAAGTTGACAAATTCGTATTTTTGTTTTTTGTGTTTTTTTGTTGTGGTCCTTTTCTCCTGGGTTGCTGAATGCTAAGTCACAGCACACTAATGTGAGATTTGCAGACTGGATATCTCTGATGTGGAGAAAGGCTGTGACCACTCACACCTATCATGCAATTGAGGTGATTTCTCAGAATGGCACTTTAAATTAATTATTCCATCACCCTGTAAATGGGGGTGGGAGAGGTAGTGCTATTTTGAAACCTTACTAAGAATTGCTCTGCAGTAGCTAACTCAATGTTTAATCATTCAATCAATCAGTATTTTATTCATCATCAGAGTATGAATGAATAGGATACTCGGTTGAGTAGAGTTCATTTTCTGTTTTCTCATTGACAGGCTGTTACTTGAGCTCTATTCAGGCTCATCTGCATTGTACTCCACATTATAGTGATTGTTCTACCAGGGCTAACACTTCCACCCCTAGTAGGAATTAACACTTGCCTGTTTAAGGCCCCTATTAAAACTTATTGTAACATGGCCAAAAAAGAGACACGTGAATGGAGTATGTGGATTGGAGGAAAGACAGCACATGGTACATTCTGAAGCAGGGATTAATCCAATACTAATGCCCACCTCAGAATGTCTCAGTGTGCTCAGCGAGACCGGGAGCGAGCAACAGCAAAGAGTGGAGGAATGTGTCACTTGTGCACGCGCTGCCGAAATTGTGAGCGCGGGCGTCGCACAATCTTAAGAAAGCAATGATTAGCGGACTGTGAATGGAGCAATCGGGGCACTGGGCAGTGCTTGTCATTGTTAGTAGAACACCGAGAGAAGTCAGACACTGTGTGCAGTACATAGATTCAGAAAAGGCTACTGTCAGTAATGTAAGTCTGTGTGAATGGGGAGCCGGGCCATGGGATATCAGTGAGTAGAATGAGTGCATTGTGGTGATAGAAGGAATATTTGCATACACTCAGCGGGTCAATAAAATGAAATCCGAGGTATGAAAATATGTGATATCTTCCCACAATCAAGTAGTGAAAGTGACAAAGAAAAGATTGAAACGAGTGTAAAGACCCGTGTAAACACAAGTGAAAATCATGTTATGCATCCACATCTCTCACAAACGATGAGTTAACCCCACGTAAAAAAGCAAGAGAAAGTACGCGCCACAATACTAACAAGTAGCAAAGTTAGAGCGTGCACACGACTGATGGAGGTCGATATATGTGCAAAAGTACACAGACCAGCAGCTGTTCAAATATTAGAATATAGTATGGAAACTTCCTGTGCACTAATATGTCACATACCAGTGACTTCAAACATTACCTAGTTTGCACTTGCCATGTTACAAGCATATTAAACCACTCCGAAGGTGGCATCTAATGGGATTAATGCATGGTTGGTCTATTGTACACCCTCGGCCTGCGGCCTCCGGCCACAACCTTCCCAACCATGCATTAATCCATCATTAGATGCCACCTTCGTCATGGCTTAATGATTACTTGTAAAGCAGACACTGACAAACAGCAATGCAGTTACCAACATTGCAACACTTGTAGCAATACAACTTCCAAACAAGCACTGCAAAGTAGCACTTCACCTGGTATCAGCAGCATGGAGGCATGCTGACTTGGCATCCTGCAACTTTAGAGAAATGAACCACACCAAAAAGGTATTAAAATACAAATGTGTGCCAACTTTGTTACAAAACCTGAAACACATAGATTCTATAGCACTGTTTTTAGAATGGTGTTGCCTGTTTTACTTGTGAAAATCATTGCAGAATGATCTTTTAACTTTGGAGAAACCGGTCCTATAAGCTTGCTGACAGGGAGGGCTAGACTATGAGTTCAGGAGATGACATCATCAGCACCTCTTCATTGAAACTGGCTTTTTTGAACAGGTAGTGAAATCAGGGTTACAAAATAGCCCATAACTTTAAAATGAAGTAACATAGAAACCTAATGTTTGATATGAGATTTATTTGGGGTGTGTTTATTCTAATTCTTCAGTGTAGCTCTTTTGGCCAGGGTCACGCTTTAAACAGTCTGTTGCGATGCACAGTATCACTGGACTTTCCCCAACCAGGAAAAAAACCCTGCTAACTGACATGATTTTTTACCCCAGAATGACTGAACAATTACAGTAATTAAATAAGCAACAACAAGAAAAAAGAGGTGATGCTGCTGACAGGAACGCGAGTCTCAGAAGCGGAAACTCCTGAGGAGATTTGCACTGCTGAGGGGTGTTAAGAGGCCCCCCCCCAATTCACAATTATTTAGGTAAAAATAAAAAGTAACAATAAATAACAGCAAACCAGGCTTTCTGTAATGCGGGCTGAAAGTGCTGTGAGGAAACGCTGGCCTCAGGAGCGGGAACCACTGAGGAGCGATCACAGGTAGTGAAGCTCAAAAAAGTAATATTTTACTTTAAAAGCAATAAATAAAACCTATTAGAGGGTGGAGTTGAGGCAAAATAAAAACAAGAAAATGACAGGAACACAATAGCGTTAATGGCAGTGAATTGCTGAAGAGAGCTCTTCAGGGCAACTTGCTTCTTCGGATGGATAGAAAGATCTGACGTTAGGCTGCGGCTGGCAGCGACACTTAGAGGGCAGCAGTTCAAAGGATGTTCTAAATTCTGAACCTTGCACTGTGGGACAGCTTCACCTATTGGGCTCACTGCACTAGTAAACATAACGAGGAATTCCTGGGACTTGAAAATGAAATTGTTGGTGGGTACTGCTGATGTCAATTTATCTTAAGGCAAGTGAACGGGACAGTCCAACTGTCAAGATCCACCCCCTCAGATTCAGGTGTTTGTTGTAAAACAGCCCATTAGTATAGGTGGTTATCAAGCAATACACACTTTTTCTCCAGGCACCCAGTTATGAAATAAAATAGATGCTGCTCAGTGCAAATTGCAACGACAGAAGAAATTAACTTCATACTTACTGTAATTTCCTTTTCTGTTAGCTCCAACATTGTCAATGGGTAATCATAACAACTGGGTATTGTGCAACCCTACCAGGGGAATGGCACAGCCCAAGCTTTAGAATGTCGGGCTCATGAGGATTCCAAGCAGCAGCAACTCCACAGTCACTACTGACCTCGCAGTGCCATAACAGCTACACATTTTCATACATTATAATCAATTACCTATATAAACCATACCACAACATGTAATAAAAAAACTGTCTTACCTTCCAGGCAGATGTCCAAGGAGGAAAATGCTCTCCACTGGACTCAAGGTTTGGACTATTCGATCCTCACTGTAGGAAGAACCATCCGGCAACAAGGTAGGCGCCACACCATTTGGACATCTGGAAAACTGAGGCTGATCACCCACTAAGGCATAACTTTCAGGCAACAACTGGATGCAGTGAGGCTACCTGTAACAAGGTAAACACCTCAAGTTAACAGTAAAGCTGATAAACTATGGTCACAGACTGATCGAAAAATAATCCTACTTTTTCTTATAGATATATCTTATTTTTAAATGAGTACAGTACAGCAAGAAAGAGGGATGTCCAAAAATATAGTAGGAGATTTTGACAAATAGGACATCCCTCCTAGCATACAGGAAAAGATTCTCCTACAGGCGCCAGGCTTCTGGGAGGGCCCCAATGACAATGTTGGAGCTAACAGAAAAGGAAATTATGCTAAGTATGTGTAACCCCCCCTACAAATGGGGGTTCCCAAAAGTCTTCCTTGGGCTTGCCTAAATGCCCACTGCCAGGCTGGTGTTCTGTGTTCTAGCGGTTTAAAAGTGTTTGCATGTGAGTGCCCTGTTAGCCTCCATGCCTGTCTCTTTAAGAACTGCCTATTTTGTGGTATAAAATTAATCTGGGTAGGAGCCGAGTAGTTTCAGGCTCGAGTCCCACCTGGTCTGCAGTGTTATTGTTCCATTCTGCCATCACTATTTGCACAGAGGGAGCCCTGCTAGGAACTGTGACTGTTTACTGTTTATCTGTTTTAATAATAATAATAATAATATTGTAGTCTGTCTAACCTGCCTTCCTTTGCAGCATGGACATTTCTGTATTGCACCACCATCCTGGTACTGGACTGGAAGTTTGGACCAATCAGTAACTTTGGGGACCCTAAAATGGCATCTGTCCCCAGGGGTCTTGTGGGAGTGAATTTCTGTATGAATTGTAGTTTTTACACTTTGGCGCCTAAATGGACCTGGAGGGGGAGCTCTAGCTGTGACAGACAGCTGGATCAGCCAACCAAACCTTTTGGATTTCTAAGGAAGTCCCGGTGCTGCCTGCAGCAGAAGTTCAGTCTGGAGTTAGAGTTTGGAGAGTGAACAGTTTGAGTGATTCGAGCAGCTGCTCCTGCGTGGTAGAGCGGGAAACTGGTGGGAAAGCTGGGTTTGGCCTGCCTGCCTCATCTTCCCTTGTGAGGGAATCTGTCTGAGCCAAAGAGAAATAGGACTTTCTCCGAAGTTGCTGTGCTGTGACCAAAATCCTGAATTGTGACAAACTGAATCTTTCTGAAGGAGACTGAAGATTTACCTCAGTGCAATCAGCCTGTCAGGACCTGAGACTACCGCAGAGCATCGGTTTGAGCAGAGACATTGTATATTGCAACCGGACTGCCATCCGAACTGTGGTACTGTTTCTTTTCTTTACTATAATTGTGCTGAATGCTGTTAGTGGGTCGCGATTTGGTTCCCCACTGCCTGATTGTGTCACGCTTGCTGGAAGCTGTATCCAGCACTACCGTACTGCCATCCAAATTGTTCACCTGGCCTAGGCCCTGTCACCTTGGCCCAGCCAGCTGCTCATACCACAGAGAAGAACATCGATAAGAGACCTGCCTGGGGATCGGCCCCCTGATCAACATCATGGACAGGAACGACACCACAGTGAATCGTGTAGGCCCCGCTTCTCCTGGCAAACCAGCAAGTCATTCTGTAGTCTCCATTTCGTCCTTCCTGTGTCCTGTACTGGGTAGTGTGAGTAAACACCAGGGTAGCTCCCTGCAACAACAGCTCAATCAAAGTGTGTCATCTGATTTAATTGTTTTGCTTGATTATCACGAACTGAGCCATCTGGCTCCGGATTACAAATTGTGGGTTACTGTGCATGGCTATTTCTTTCCACCTATGGGGCCCTGACCAGCTGTAACACCGGCCTACTCCGGGCAACGCACAGGCTAGCCTATCTCACCAACTGGGTACCTAGAGTGTGCATGACTGTGTTGAGGGACTCTAAAGTGCATGCCTTGTAGCTTGATTGAATCAGTACTTAAACCAATCAACCTGATTACACTCTTTCCTTGTTCATTCCCCCCGAATAAATCAGATCTGAATCTTTTTGTGCTTAAACTGTTTGTGGTGCATCTCTGTACTAACAGCACCGGATTCCTATTGCTTGCAGTGTGTAACCTTATTTTACAGGGGGTCTCCAGGGCCAAGCTGGTAGAACCAGCTCTAATGGTAAGTGCAACAAGTGTAGTGGTACACCTGCTGTTTGGGGGTTGTGGTAATTGTGTGTTCAGAACATTTTTTAGGCCACTAGAGGATAAAGGGGGGGTAACAGCATCCCGGAGGGCTGTACCCAGGTCAGCTACGCCAACACCAACCCTGTCCTCCGGGTAGAGGCACCCGTTTTCAGTGCCCAGGCCCCTCAACCTGCATTTTGTCAAGCAGGCAGGGGTAGTAGCCCTTGGGTTAGAGCCACCTCGGGGTTATGCCATGGAGGCACCAATGCTAGGATTTGCATTTTCCAGTGGTCAGAAGTGGGTACTACAACCCCATACTTAAAAATGTTAATAAAATGGAGGCACTTGCTATGCCTAAGTTTAAGATTGCCCCCCATAAGCTGTTAGTGCACCGTATGATAGGGTGGAGTGAGGCTGAGGGGGTAGACCCTCAAGAAGCCATTTTGTTAATGGACATCCCATTAGGAACCACTAATGCAACTATTATAGAGACTGTTGAACAAGTTAAGTGTTTGGGGAAGGTTGATTTGAAAGGGAGAGACTTGGACCTGTTTGAGCAAACCATGGTGGCCCTCCTATCCTGTAGCCTTCCCATAGATTCTGAGAGAGTGTCCCCTATAATTTTTCCTGAAGGATCCCAGAAAGGGTGGCAAGGCATTCATTTGCATAGTGACCTGGCTGCTCCTGGGGGATCCCCAAATATAGAAGGGTTTAAAGACAAATTGCTTAGACTGCTAGCCACTGAGGGGCGATCCGCAAAACAGTTAGCAAAGATGCTGGATCTTTCTGAAGATACCACTCCCCTGCAGACCCCTATAGTGTCTTCTGCTACCCCTAGAGCTTCCCCTGTGGTGACCTCCACTATAGTGATACCTTCAGTACACTTAGACTCTTACCGCAGACTGAGACCCTTCTCAGGCATGGTCCCAGTACCCATAGGGGAGGACCACCTGGAAACATGGATGGACTATGCCACCCCCTTAGTCCAGGAGTGGCAGTGCTCTGAGGGGGAGAAAAAAAAGAGACTCATGGAGAGCTTGAGGTGCTCTGCACAGGAGGCAATCCACTTTCTTCGTTCCACCAGCCCAGAGGCCTCTGCTGCTGAGTACCTCTCTGCCCTGGAGGCGGTCTTTGGTAGCACTGAGTCAGGGGATGACCTGATGTGGAAATTCAAGTCTGCTAAACAATGGAAGAACAAGAAGTTATCCATGTGTGTCACCAGAATTGAGCAGGCTCTGCATAGGGCTCATAGAAAAGGGGAGTGCTGGCCAGTGAACTGAATCAAGTTCGAATAGAGCATATTTTGAAGTCTGCTAGGTACTCTAGTGTAATGATATTGAAGCTGAAGTTGCAAGATAGGAGGGCAAACCCTCCCGAATATTGCTACCTTATGAAAGAGATTCACAAAGCGGAAAACAATGAAGAGGGGTGGGAGCCCTATGCTGGGGTTGCCCACACCAGTCAGACCACTGATCAAAGTGATGAGTCTGAAGAATTACAACAGATGAGGGAATTAATTAAGGAACTGAAAGAGATAAGGGCCAGTCAACAAGCTGCCGATGCAGCGAAAGATGCAAACCCTTGTCAAGTACCTCTAGAGCAAAAGAGTGAGATCCTGCCTGGAGGGGTTGGGGTGCATGTCATTTCTTCTGAAACTCAGACGGAGAGTAGTCTGATGGAAGAAGTACAAGAATTGAGAGCCCTGGTAGGAGACCTTATTAGGGCCACTCAAGTAGCTGATTCTTGGAGAAGTTCAAAAGGAAGGGAAAGTGAACCCCGTATCAGAAAGGGACCCCGGGATCTGCCTCCCCCACATAAACAAGAAAGTGGGTTTTCTTCCCCTAGAGACTCTAAAGAACCCAACTTTTGTTACCATTGTGGAGAAGATGGGCATACCTGGCCCAACTGAAGTTTGCCTCAGAATCTGAGAAAGGTTACTACAAGGCTGCTAGCATTGATTCACCAAAGCAATATAAGGCCTCAGAAGGGGCCTATGAGAAAGACTTATTCCCTATGACTGCCATAAAACAGACGTCTAAGTCCTCTTCACCTGATTGGTCCGAGGTGGTAGGCCCGTCAATGGAGACCTCAGTAACAGTAAATGGTGTATCTGTAAGGGCCGTGCTCAACAATGAATCACAAGTGACCATAGTGTTTCAAGATTGGTACCGAAAACACCTGCCTGATGTGCCCCTGCAGCCTCTGGAGGGTCTACATGTGGGGTTTAAGTGAGAAGTCCTACCCCTACTTGGGATATATTCAGATCTGGTTGTCTTTTCCTGCTGTGGTACAGGAGTGGATGAACAAGTAGAGACGCAGTCACTCGTGTGTCCTCCTACAGGATTGTATAATGGGGTTCCCTTGCTCATTGGAACCAACGCCCATATGTTTGGAAGACTGGCGCAGCTATGTCAAGAGAAACAAGGGCAATGGACTGGGTGGGCTCTGAGAATTCCCACCTTGATAAAGACAGCCTATGACCTGCAGAAACAGACTGACAAAGTGAACAGAGGTGAGCCAGTGGGGACAGTGTGGAAGAAAGATCCCGAGTCTCTGGTACTACCACCCAATGCTCAGTACATCATTCATGGAGAAGTTCAACTTAGAAAGGACGTTAAAAATAAAATATTGATACTGGATGCACCCGGTGAAGGGAACTTGCCAGACAGGTTATTGGTTAAACCAAGTATCTTGTCTGCCTGTGCCCATGCCTATGCATGGCGGGTGATGGTTCAAATACAGAATGTGTCAGATCGAGAAATCTGAGTGAACTGGGGGTGTACGTTAGCTACGGTACACTGTGCAGACACTGCAATACTGCCTAGCAACAAACATTCTAGTGAAAAGGAGGAAGTGACCACAGACCTATTTGACTTTGGTGATTCCCCACTGTCTGCTGAATGGAAGACTCAAGTCAGTAGGAAACTTGCCAAGAGAGACCAAGTGTTTTCCTTAAAGGAGTGGGATGTGCGGTGCATCCATGGTGCTGAGTACACTATCAGGCTTCATGACGACAGACATTTTAGAGAGTGGTCCCGCCGCCTGGTCCCTGCTAATATAGATGATGCTCGGAGGCACCTACAGGAAATGCTAGCTGCTGGCATTATTCAACAGTCAAGAAGCCTCTATGCATCTCCATCATAGTCGTGCACAAGAAGAATGGGTCAGTGAGGATGTGTGTGGATTATCGGAATTTAAACAGACAGACTGTACCAGATCAATACACCATGCCCCACATACAGGGTGCCCTGGACTGCCTGAATGGGAGTCAGTGGTTTTCAGTACTTGATCTATGAAGCCGGTATCACCAAATCCCAATGGATCCTGAGGACCGTGAGAAAACAGCCTTCAGTGGTCCCTTGGGGTTCTACAAATTTCTGAGAATGCCTCAGGGGATCTCGGGTGCCCCTGCTACTTTCCAGAGATTGATGGAGCTTGTAGTAGGGGACATGAATGTGCTAGAATGCCTAGTATACTTAGATGATGTCATCATCTTTGGACACACCCTCGAAGAGCATGAAACCAGATTATTCAAAGTTCTTGATCGCCTGGAAGAATTCGGCCTCAAACTGTCTATAGACAAGTGTCAGTTTTTCCAAATGTCTGTAAAATATGTGGGACACATAGTGTCAGCTGAGGGGATACAGACAGACCCCAACAAAGTAGAGTCCCTGACCACCTGGCGCAACCAGCTAACTTAAAAGAACTGCAGCATTTCTTGAGGTTCTGTGGCTATTATCAGAGGTTCATTAAAGACTATTCAGAAGTAATCTGGCCACATCTTAATCTCACTCATGTTTATCCTCCTACTAATCGCAGGTATAAGAAGGGATCCCTCAAGGAAGAAGAAAAGGTGTACTTCTGAACAGGTGAACCATTTGGAGCCCATTGGACCCCTGAGTGTGAGGCGGCGTTCTTCAAGATCACCTATCAGCTTACTCACGCCCCAGTACTTGCCTATGCTGACCCTACCAAGCCTTATGTACTGCATACGGATGCCAGCCTGAAGGGACTCGGGGCCGTGTTGTATCAAGATCATGAAGATGGCCTGAGACCTGTGATCTTTGCCAGTAGAAGTTTGACACCATCTGAATGAAACTATCCTGTTCAAAAGTTGGAGTTTCTTGCTCTAAAGTGGGCCATAGTTGACCAATTTCACGAGTACCTCTATGGGGCCAAAATACTGGTAAGAACTGATAACAATCCTCTAACATATGTACAGACCTCAGCAAAGTTGGATGCCACTGGCCACCGGTGGCTTTCTGCTCTGTCAACTTACGATTACGTGGTTGAATACTGCCCTGGACTGAACCATTATGATGCTGACGGTCTTTCACAGTGGCCAAGCCCCCAAGACAACTGGGTGAGGTCGTCAGAACACTCTATTAAAGCATTGTGCCAAAAATTTGACAAAGACGAGTAGCCTTCCGCAAATACAGTGGACTGTTTGTTGGACTGCTTGGGGCCCCCCCGATACTTGCATACCTGCAGCCTATTGTCATTTTTCTGCACTGGACATCAGTGCCCTGCCTCAGTTTGATAATGACAGTATTCAGTGGGCTCAATCCCAAGATCCCATGATCCAGCCCGCACTTGATGCCCTACGTGCTGGGAAAGATATATCTAAATTACGTTCTGCCGACTTATGAACTGCATTATTATGCAAAGAAGGCCCCCAATTAAAGTTGCAGGACCAGTTACTATATCGAGAGACAGTAGATCACCAGGGTCAATTGGACAAGCAACAATTGGTGCTACCTACAGCCTTCAAGCAGCTGGTGCTGAGTCCCTGCACAACCACATGGCACACCTTGGTATTGACCAGACCCTCGACTTGGTGAGGTCTAGATTCTACTGGCCAAAAATGGGGGCCAATGTTGAAAACCATGTCAAAACCTGTGGTAGGTGGCTTCAGAGAAAAGCCTTGCCCTAGAAAGCCGCTCCTTTTGTTAACATTTCAACCAGTGCCCCCATGGAACTGGTTTGTATAGACTTCTTGTGTCTGGAGCCTGATCAAAAGAACATTGGCAATGTATTGGTAGTAACCAATCACTTTACCCGATATGCCCAAGCATTCCCAACCAAGGATCAGAAGGCCTCTATGGTGGCCAAAGTGCTAGAAAAAAGTTCTTTGTCTATAATGGTGCGCCCCAACGTATCCATTCTGATCAAGGAAGGAACTTTGAAAGCAGATCGATTAAGGAGATGCTCTCCCTGTGGGGGGTGCAAAAGTCTAGAACCACTCCTTACCACCCACAGGGGGACCCCCAACCTGAACGCTTTAACAGGACTCTCCTGGATATGTTGGGCACTCTTCATCCCAAAGACAAGTCCAAATGGAGCCAACAGCTTAGCACCATGGTACACACTTACAATTGCACCAAAAGAGATGCTACTGGGTTCTCTCCCTATCGCCTCATGTTTGAGAGAGAAGCCCAGTTGCCCATAGATGTCTGCTTTGGAGTCTCCCCAAATTAGGTCAGAGCTGAGAACTATTTATAATATGTGCAGAAACTGAAAGCTCAATTGAACCATGCGTACCAACTGGCTCAAACAGTGGCTGCCAAACGAAACCTTGCTAACAAAGAGAGATGTGATCGAGTAAAGGCCCAGGAGTTGTTGCCCGGGCATCAAGCGCTATTACGTAACTTGGGACTGCATGGCAAGCATAAAATCACCGACAGGTGGCATCATCTTCCCGAAGTAATACTAAGTTTGATGATTTACCTGTGTACAAAGTGCGTCCTGAGAATAACTCTAAAGCTTTCAAAACCATGCACAGAAACGACCTACTGCCTATTGGCCAAGTGATCATTGATGCTGAACCATCAGACATTGCCTCTCCTGGGCCGGTAACCCAGTTGTTACAGATTCAAGGCCTTCCCCCCCAGCGGGTCCAGAATGATAGTGACTGTCAGTCCACCTCTGATGATAGTGAGTGTGACAATGCTTATTACCCTTCTTATGAACTGAGTCAGCTGTTTTGAGGGAACACTATGTATAATCATGGGGATGAAGCTGGACTCTCAGGACTGCCTAACCCTCCAGCTTCTTTCCTGGAGCCAATGCTCCCTAAAAGTGAAGTGCAGAGTATTGTGTCTGAAGTGGCAGAATCTTTGTGTCCAGTAGAACTCTTTGAATTACCCGAGGAGGAATCTGATGTGGTAAATCTTTCTGGTGATATACCCAAACTTGCAGAACAGTATGAAAGTGCTGACAACATCCCATCCATGCCGCAAAGTTCAATAATCACGGAGTTCCTTCAGGATGAGCAGAATGGGCCTTCTTCAGGAGATACTAATAAGTAAAGTGTTGTGGAAACAGAATCTGCAGAGCAAGGAGCTTATAGTGTTCCTAATCTGGACATTTCAACCAGTGCAGAGGCATCCCTCACTACAGAAGAAGAAACCAATGCCAGTGTTAACTGCCCAGAGCCTGCGTCTGTCCCCCCCAGAAAGTCTGGGTGAGCTGTCAAGCCAGTGATGTGCTTTAGCTATGACTCCACTGGGAGGCCTGTGGATTTGCCTCTCAATGTTGTTCACAAGGGTGTTTACATTTCCAAGAGCTCACTGCCCAAACTGAGCCTATCTGCCACTCCTAAGTCAATTGTTCTTCCCTCAGAACATGGTGTCCCTGCCCCATCTAGCCCTAAGTTAGCAGATAGGGATGGGCCCCCATCTATGTCATTCAAAGTGCGAGAAACTATTACATGAAATGTATAGTAATGTTATAATGTAGATCATAGTAAAATCGGTACTGAATGTATGAAAAATGCAAATCTGTTGTCATTATGAATATAGTATATGAATAGAGAACACTGAATAAATATAGTAATGTAATAAGTTATGTTTTACTGATACATCAGTCATTATTGAATTCTGTAATAATGTCACGTATATGACATATAGTATACTGTCTTCTTCCATGCTATTATGGTTTAGACTTGATGCAGACACCAAGTTCTTTCCAGGCAGGGAAGGGGGTAACCCCCCCTACAAATGGGGGTTCCCAAAAGTCTTCCTTGGGCTTGTCTAAATGCCCACTGCCAGGCTGGTGTTCTGTGTCCTAGTGGTTTAAAAGTGTTTGCATGTGAGTACCCTGTTAGCCTCCGTGCCTGTCTCTTTGAGAGCTGCCTCTTTTGTGGTGTAAAATTAATCTGGGTAGGGGCCGAGTAGTTTCAGGCTCGAGTCCCGACCGGTCTACAGTGTTATTGCTCCATTCTGCCATCGCTATTTGCGCAGAGGGAGCCCTGCTAGGAACTGTGACTGTTTACTGTTTATCTGTTTTAATAATAATAATAATATTGTAGTTTGTCTAACCTGCCTTCCTTTGCAGCATGGACATTTTTGTATTGCACCACCATCTTCATTCTGGACTGGAAGTTTGGACCAATCAGTACCTTTGGGGACCCTAAAATGTTGTCTGTCCCCAGGGGTCTTGTGGGAGTGAATTTCTGTAGGAATTGTAGTTTTTACACTTTGGCGCCTAAATGGACCTGGAGGGGGAGCTCTAGCTGTGACAGACAGATGGATCAGCCAACCAAACCTTTTGGATTTCTAAGGAACTCCTGGTGCTGCCTGCAGCAGAATTCAGTCTGGAGTTAGAGTTTGGAGAGTGAACAGCTCAAGTGATTCGAGCAACTGCCCCTGCGTAGTAGCGGGGGAAACTGATGGGAAGACTGGGTTTGGCCTGCCTGCCTCATCTTCCCTTGTGAGGGAATCTGACTGAGCCAAAGAGAAATCCGACTTTCTCTGAAGTTGCTGTGCTGTGACCAGAATCCTGAATTGTGACAAACTGAATCTTCCCAAAGGGGACCGAAGATTTGCCTCAGTGCAATCGGCCTGTCAGGACCTGAGACTACCGCAGAACATCGGTTTGCGCAGAGACACTGTATATTGCAACCAGACTGCCACCTGAACTGTGGTACTGCTTTTTTTTCTGTACTATAATTGTGCTGAATGCTGTTAGTGGGTCGCGATTTGGCTCCCCACTGCCTGTTTGTGTCACACTTGCTGGAAGCTGCATCCAGCACTACCGGACTGCCATCTGAATTGTTCACCTGTCCTGGGCCCTGCCACCTTGGCCCAGCCAGCTGCTCATACCACAGAGAAGAACATCGACGAGAGACCTGCCTGGGGATCGGCCCCCTGATAAACATCACAGACAGGAACAACACCATGGTGAATCGTGTAGGCCCTGCTTCTCCTGGCAAACCAGCAAGTCATTCTGTAGTCTCCATTTCGTCCTTCCTGTGTCCTGTACTAGGTAGCATGAGTAAACACCAGAGTAACTCCCTGCAACAACAGCTCAATCAAAGTGTGTCATCTGATTTAATTGTTTTGCTTGATTATCACGAACTGAGCCATCTGGCTCCCGGTTACAAATTGTGGGTTACTGTGCATAGATATTTCTTTTCACCTATAGGACCCCGACCAGCTGTAACGCCGGCCTACCCCGGGCAACGCATCAGGCTAGCCTACCTTACCAACTGGGTACCTAGAGTGTGTGTGACTGTGTTGAGGGACTCTAAAGTACATGCCTTGTAGCCTGATTGAATCAGTACTTAAACCAATCGATCTGATTATGCCCTTTCCTTGTTCATTCCCTCCTGAATAAATCAGATCTGAATCTTTTTGCACTTAAACTGTTTGTAGTGTATCTCTGTACTAATAGCACTGGATTCCTATTGCTTGCTGTGTCTAACCTTATTTTACAGGGGGTCTCCAGGGCCAAGCTGGTGGAACCAGCCCTGGTGGTAAGTGCAACAAGTGTAGTGGTACAGCTGCTGTTTGGAGGTTGTGGTAATTGTGTGTTCAGAACATTGTTTAGGCCACTAGAGGGTAAAGGGGGGGTTAAAGTGTCCCGGAGGGCTGAACCCAGGTCAGCTATGCTAACACCAACCCTGTCCACAAGGTGGAGGTACCCATTTTCAGTACCTAGGCCCCTCAACCTGCACTTGGTCAAGCAGGCAGGGGTAGTAGCCTTTGGGGTAGAGCCACTTAGGGGTTACATATGAAACAAATTTCTTCTTTCTGTAGTGCTCCACATTATCAATGGGTAATCATAACAACTGGGTTTTAAGAAGCAGTACCCAGAAAAATGGGAGGGGGAGAAGATTATCCCATATGCCAGAGGCAAGCACTGAGAATTACTTGTGAACTGCTGTCTGTAGCACTCTGAGACCAAAACTGCGTCAGCCAAACTCTGAACATCCAAGATGAATGTTTTGTGAACATGTGAATGGAAGACCATGTAAGTGCCTTGCATAACCTTAAAACCAATGCTTCACCTGTCATGCCCAGGGCATCGCCTTACCCCTGGAACAGTAAACCTTGAGGAGAGCCAGGGGCCTCCTCTTACTACAGTGTTGGCCTGAACAATGCAGGCCCAAACCCTTTTAGTGAGGGTGGCCAAAAAATGCCTGTTGACCCTGCATGTCTGTTCCACGAGAACAAACAAGAATATTTGACTTGTGGAACACAGCCACCCATTTAGGAAGATCCTAATGGTGCATGATAAATCCAACTTATGTAATTCCTTCCCTTGGACTCAGGAGGCTGCAGACAGGAGGACACAAGTCTATGTCCTGGAACTCCTGGAAGGCAATGAACACTTTAGGAACGAAACTCTGTTCTGAGTACCACCTGTCCTTATGCCTAATAAGGTATGGCTCCTTAAGAGGAAGCCTATAAAACAACAGATCCAGTGATATGGATGGGAGTGGTTCAAAAAAACTCCTTGCAAGGAGCATTCAGAACCCAATTCAGATCCCACAGAGAACCGAGGATCAGGATACAAGACGTGTCCTATTAAACACGCGCCTATTAGTTCCTAAGCCAAAAATCCTAGGATGCTGTGAGAGCAGAACCTGCCCTCTCAGCAGACTCAATATCAACCTCTTCACCACGCCTTCTTGTAGAAAACCCCAAAAACTGCAGAATAGAGGCCGATGAAGGTGTAACCTTCCCTGCTGGCCCCAGATAAACAGAGAGGTGGCCCCTACCGGATCATAGGCTGCAGACATAGAGGATTTTCTGGCAGCCATCAAGGTGTCAAGTAGTTTCTGAGGGAAAACAAAGGTGCCTCCTCCTCTCAGAAGCCAGGCTGTAGGCTGTATCATGCCTGGATTTTTTTTTTGGTGGAGAGACCCTGATAGCAGGTCTCAACACCCCAGAAGGCAGAAGGGTGCTTGCTGAACAAGATTCACCAAGTCTGAGAACTAGTCTTCTCAGCCACTCTGCAGCTAATAAGAGGCAACTCCCTCTAGAGCGTCTTTTATATTGATTTAGTATTCTTTTTTTTTTTTAAAGACTTTGGAAGGAGCGTTAGTAGAGGAAGCATACGCTCTGCTGAAGGTCCACTCTTGAGGCAGAGCGACCACTGCCCCCAGCTGTTGACACCAAAAAAGACTGAGAACCTTTTTGGATCTGAGCACTGCAACTGGATGCGAACAGATCAATCTGAGATCAACCAAACTGGTTGCACAGAAGTTCAAAAACCTCTGGATTCATCCTGCACTCCACGGGATGAACATTTTACCCTTAGCCAGTCTGCCTGAAGGTTCAACTCCCCTGCTAGGTGAACTGCTGACAGGTTGGTGACCTCTCGAAACATCTCTTGTGCCTTAATGGTTATGTACAAATTTACACCATGCTTAGCAGCATTGTTGAAACCTAAGGAAAGCTAGGTGGACCTTCTCCATCTCCCAAACATTGATGTGGAGATGCTGTTCCTAGACTGAGTAAGTTTTCCGAGTGGGAAGCTGGCTCTGACCTGCCCCCCATCCATGTAAGCTGACATTTGTTGTGGGAATTAACCCTGGGAAGTTCTAGTGGAACTCTACTCAGATCTTGCACATCCACTCACCAACTCCGGGAGGGATGAAGTTGAGGAGGGAGAAGGAGTGAAAACTAAATGATAATCCTCTGATGAGGGATCCCAGGCTGACAGTAAACCCATTCAAAAGGCTGCATCTGGAAGAGAGCCCACTGGATTAAAACTATCGCTGCCTATCCTGAGGCCCAAATTGCAGCTGACCAAGGGCAAATGCCAATGACCGCGTCCTGAGCCAGCGGACTTCTGACAAAAAATTCACCTTCCAGGAAGGCGAAAACCTTCCCTGGTTTTGTGCTGAAAAATTACCACCAGGCATTCCAAGGTCTGAGATGGCTTGGGAAAGCTTTCTCCTGGATCACCTTTAGCCATGCAACTCTAGCATATCTAGAGTGCTGAGTACCAACCTCTTGCCAAAGACAATGTCAGTGCATGTGTAACCCCATACCACCTGGACCCCCCTTGTTTAACTAGCAGGGCTTCTCCTCTCACAACAACATCTAGGGGCAAAAGAGAGGAGTGGGGATTTACATTTTGTAAAGGAGATTTAAGGATAACCACCAACCAAAGCCATTATATACAATGTGGGCTAGTCTGTTATACAAAACAGACAACCAAGTGTGGCAACTACCTGGCACACACCTGGTAGGGACCACTTACCATGGCCAACAACCAGGGTCCCTGGGAGAAAACACTTGCTCAGGGCTATGCTAGGTTTGCACTTCTGGATAGGGACACCCAAGTAACTCCAGACACAAGGAAGCAATAACATTACTGTCCAAACCGGGTTGGGATTCTAGAGTGTGGCTTTTATTCACATAATAGAATAGAAATAATCACAAAGCGAAGATGGACCCCCATAGGGCTACACATACTTGTAATGCAGATTACTGAGGTACAGACATTCCTGAATTCCCATTTAGCACATAATGAAGAAAACACACAAACTTGTGAACACACTGGTTCCTATTCGAAATTGGCACATGTGGCCAGGTACTAGTACATTTCCCATACTGCTTAGGATGAATGTGGTACACATGACCACCAAGGAGCACATACAGGCTCAGAACTTTCAGAACCCACTATACTGGGGTAAACTGAATGAAAACAACCCACATGCAGGGATAAACACTCTTGTCAGGCATTGGCCAATTGCACTGAAGAAAAAGTAAAAGGTGCCCTTCAGAACCTGTAGAGGTAAACTGGTTACTCCAGATGGGGGGGGGGTCTCCCACCTTTTGTTTCCAAGCTTATACTCATCCATTCATCTTGTTAATAACACCACACAAACTGTAGAAACCGTAGATGTTGTCTTAAATGTATATCACACTTAACATACTACACACACACCTCAGATGTGTCAGAATTAAAAGTTCTGTACCTGGACAGCCACTTTCTGGACTCCACTGTAGGCAGACACTTTTAACAAGGAAATCTTAGGTGACAGGGTCCCTTTTTCAGAGAAATTTACCTCACAGGCATTGCAGGTACTCCTGGGTTTTACACATTAAAATCACACAAAGTACTCACAGAGTAGTTGTACAAGGCAGCTTTCCAAAAGTCCAAATGGATCAGGGGGTTGCCCTGGGATGGAGCACAGGGAAACCCACTGCCACAGGTCTCCACCACTTCCAAAGACTAGAACAGTTGTCCTCTACTAGGGTGAGAACTTAAAACACAATCTGGTAACTCTCTGACAGAGCTGAAGGAGGAGCTGCCTAGACTGCAGCCTTCTCCACTGAACTCCAACTACAGACTCCCTGAACATTCTAAAGCTAGCTTTAGCAGCTGCTAGCAAATTGTGGCTTATGCTGCTGCGACAGTTCTAAATTATATCATCCCTTTAGAGCTCAGCAGAGACTGAGAACAGAGAGACACAGAGTGAAACCCATTTAACTGGCATTTCACTAGCTGCCTTCCCTGCCTACCACAGATTCTAACTGGGATTCTACTGACCCCTGGGAACAAGGGGGTTACACCTGAATAAGCAGGTTGTTCAATCAAGATAGACATTAAGCCACCAGGACTATCAGTCCTTTCAAGGAACTCAGAGGGGCTGATGCTCGGGTGAAGAGAAGTGCCCTATGCTGGAGGATTGGTTCAGTAACAAAAACCTGAGATGCTCTGAGTAGGACTGATGGAAGGAATGTGGTGGCAGGCATTCATCAGATGTATTGGGGATTAAAAAAAAACCTCGACTGAGCAGCCCGGTGATTGACCTCCGGGGATTCATCCTGAAAAGGTTTGTGGAGCACAAACTTGTTCAGGCGCTTGAATTTAGAATGGGCCTGACAACCCCCCCCAACTTCCTGGGGACTATGAAATAAACCAATAGGTCCCCTGACCTTCTTTGATTAGCAGGACCTGTACTATGGCCCCCAAAAGAATGAGAGGGTCAGGATCTCTGATGACATCTGGCCTTTTCGCCATCCTTGAGAACTGGTTTGTGCCGGCCGTTACCTTGACCCCTTTGGGTTACGGTAGTCTTGCTCTGTTTGTCACTGGAGATAGCCTTTTTCATTGATCTTTTTTTTTTTTAAAATAGTATCCAGGTCAGAACCAAACCATAGGCTTCCCTCAAGGGGAGGTTAAACAGCTTAGGTTATGAAGCTTAACCAGACCCATTGACTAAACCACACAACCTTCATGGCCGAAATTGTCAGAATACAATAAGACTTCATGTTGTTTGACCAAAGAAGTAGGCCAAGCAGTCTAACACAAAATTCTCCAGTGAAAAACCACCTGGAAAGGTGGAACCATAGCCAAGAACTGCAAAAAGGCTTGCACCTTCAGAAAGGTGGAACAAAACTGGCCAGGGTAGTAACCCATATGTTGAAGGCTCTGGCCAATAAAAGAAGCATAAGACATACAACTGTTACATGATGATAGAGGTGAAACCCCTCCTTCACACGGTGCTCACCTGCTTTACATGAGAGACTGTTAGGGCCAGAGCCTTCTAAAGGCAGGGCAGTGTCTTTTCAGAAATACAAACAGCCTTGTCTTTCAGTTCAGGAGATTCCCACCAACGAGACCTTTTCCTTAAAAAAAGGAAGACCTGTGACATGGTTGGGAAGACACTTTCTCTGATCTACACCTGCCCAATGTTGCTCAATAATTTTGGTCACATAGTAGCCGAAAAAGATGTAGACAGAGTCGGACTGACATCTGCCATCTCCACGGACTGTACCTCCTGAGTTGTAAGGGACGATCCTCAGCTATCCAGAAAGACAAGGGCTTACTATGAAGCAGGGGAGAAGAAAACATCCCTGATTTGGACTCCGTTCACTCCCTTTCCACTTCTGTCTCCACAGAGGGAAGGGAACGTCCTTTTTTTTTTTTTTTTGTTAAGATCAGGAATTTCTCCAAGATCCCTGTATTCGTCATCTTGGCCTTCAAAAAGGCAGGGTTGGGGTCTGCCTACACATCTGTTATCATAGCCTAAGCTCACTGCGCTGCACCTGGATGGGCCCCCCCGACCTGAGGGGCCAAATTGGGGTCGGGTGTATCTGCGGGGATGTCCTGCGGGACATCGGGGCTCAAGCTCACTCAGGAGCCACAAAAGGTAATTTCTTCACAATTCTGCTGCCATTGCCAATTAAAGAACCAGGTTCTCCCCCTCCCCAGGATGGAGAACTGGCTGGGGGTGCTGAGCAACACAATGAGGGCAAAAGGAACCCATGGGGGAGGGCCTCATCACCCTTTCTGCAGGTCTAGCATTGTTTCATGATTAATGGTCTCCAATAAGTCATGGTGCCAAAGAGAAATATAATTGTGCCAAATAACAATTACTCAGTATTACTCGGTTGTTTTAAGCAGAAGAGGGTGCTAGGCCCATCAGAAATGCCTTCCTCACACCATGTAGGGGAGATTAGTCATCATTACCCATGGGGTACTTATCAAGTTCTTTATTAAACCATGGGGAAATTAGCAATGTCTACTATATGCTGGAGGAGTGCATTCCACAGTTTACAGGTCTTCATAGTAAAATGTTTTCTTTTATTAGTTGCTGCCCTCCGAATATGCAGTTGTTTGTTATGGCATCTCAGGCTTTTTTTGTTTTGGGACGTTCTAATTATATTGCATTCCTTAATGAGATTAATGTCCTACATGATGTTAAAAAGCATTACTAGGTCACCCCGTCCCCTCATTGCTGCAAATCATAAAGATTTAGAGCTTGTACCCTGTCTGGGTATGACAGCTTCCTTACCTTAGGTATTAATTTGATCGTCCTTCTTTGGATATTCTCCAACATATTTCTATCCTTGATTAAGTATGGGGCCCAGAAAGATACTGCGCAGTCCAAGTGTGGCCGAATGAAGGATTTATACACTGGGACTATGCATGCTTCACATCTGGTGACAAATGCTCTTTGAATTGATCCCAGAAGCCTATTTTCTACAAGTGCCACCTTTCCGCATTGTTCCCCCAAGGAAAATATACTGTTGACTACAATACCAAAGACCATTTCAGACCTGACGAATTTTATTTGGATACCATTTAGAGTGTATTCTGTTTGTGGGTCCCTTAGCCCCAAGTGGATAACCAAACTTTGTCTACGTTAAAGGCCATTTTATTAGTGTGCCCAAGTCTCAATGTGTTTCAGATCTTTAGCTAACATATTAGCTTTTGTAGCAGTATTCACCGCTGAACTAATTTTGGTGTCATCTGCAAACTTACTGATAATGCACTAGATGGTTTTACTGCCCTTTTTGTGAATTGGAACTACAGTACTGTTGCTCTCTTCCGGTCTCCTGGGATAATACCTTCCCTGTATGATTTATTGAAAACAATTGCTAGGGGTTGGGTTATCTGAGCTACAGTTTCTTTAATAAAATATGTATTCATTTTGTCAGGTCCCGGTGAGGAATTTGTTTTTAGTGTTTTAATGGCCTTGCTAGCCTCTTTGCTAGTGATGATAGTAAGGTAATTTATCCCACTAGAAACTGTTGATTTAGTTTGGTCTTTTGTCGTAAATACCGGCCAAAAAAACCTATTGAAAGTATGGCTACCTCTGTTTTCTCATTTAATTCAACCTCATTTTCGATAATTGTTGCTATCGTATTGTCCCTCTTTTGGTTGTTATTAATATAAACAAGGAATGCTTTTTTGCTATCTTTGGAGAATGACAATTTGAATTCTACTTTTCTTTGTTCCAACAAAAAAAAATTGCAGTGTCAGTGGCTCAGTAGGTAGCACACTCACCTCTGAGGCCGGGAGATCAGAGGGCTGTGGGTTCAGTTCCTACATCTGGCACTTGGATTAATATCCCAGTACTGACACTATAGTGCAGCATGAGAGGGGTACTGCACTTCTGAGGTGCTGTCTTTCAGATGAAACGTTAAATCGAGGTTCCATCTGCCTGGATTGGTGGTAGTTCAGGTGGATGTTAAAGATCCCATGGCACTTATCAAAAAGAGTAGGGGAGTTTTTATTGAAATTCACATAAGATGTATCATTACAAAGTAAACATATTACATCACTTCATTGTACATCATATTCCCATAAATAATTACAAGAGAGGAAAAGGAGAGAGAGAAAAAAAAATGTAACACATTGATACACATATAACAACCATAAACATAATCTTTCCTTACTCAAAACTTCTATTTATATTTAATAAAAATTTGAAACCCCTTCCACCACCTATAAACCTTAGCCCCTGAATAGTGCATTAAATCAGATTGATAAACTGACTTCATTACTTGCATAATCAGATAACTAAAAACTTGATATGACATCATTTTTTGATAAATTACCCATTGACATCTTGCTTGCCATAAATAAAACCTAAACAACTTAACAAGATAAAATAGGTTTCTAGGTGAAGAGTAGAAGCTTCTCTATGAAGAACCCTAACACTAAGGTATCATAATCCATTTTCCAAACCAACTCATGTGCCATTTTCCATAAGAAAAGGCCAAAGTGACTTTGAATAAGAACAAGTCAGTAAAAATGGTTCATAGTTTCTTCTATATTTACACCACGAAATAAAGGGCAATTCCTTTGTTCTAGATTTTTATGTTTTGCATTACCACGAACATTTAATCTACCATAAACTGTAAGCCATGATATTTCCCACATTGCAGCTGGCATTCGTTTATTATTCAGTTGCTTCAAAACATGGCCATTCAGGGAAGGGGGACAATTCTTAAAACAAGGTTCTGTAGGGTACAATCGGGCCATTAAAGTAAAACAGAATTTTTTCCTACTGGCATGTAAAATCTCGGCACGAGTGATCTTCCATTTAAACAATTTCTGAGCTGCCGGGCGGAAATATTCAAGTACCTGCAGTCTAGTATGAAGTTTGGGTGCCACCTCACCCCAGGCTGCAAGGTAATGCTCAAGAACTAAATGTATCATCCCCTTAAAACCACCAAAACTGCTAGAAATGCCATACAAAACAGTATGATAAATAAATAAGGAATAAAAGAAAACAATAGGTTCAATCATTCCTAAACCTCCATTGTCCTTACTTAAATAGGTATACCATCTTTTAACTGGGTTAAGCTTGTTGCCCCACAACATTTGAAAAAACATTCCATAAATTCTAGTTTCCAACACTGAAGGAAGAGGAAAAATATAGGCCACATACTGCAACTGCGGAACTATGAAACTTTTAAAAATCTGTATTCTTTTTAATTTTGACAATTTCCATGTCTGCCATCTCTTAACTTTAACCCAAGTGCGCTCTATGACCTTTTCCCAATTAACCAAGGCCATGTTTGGAGCCCCAAAAATAATACCCAAAATACGTATTGGTTCTTTTGAAAAAAGTACTCCAGACACTTGGCAAGAGGAGATCCCCCAATTACCTATCAATAACCCCTTGCATTTGGAAAGGTTAAGTTTAGAATTTGAAACTCCCGCATATTGCACAACTGTATGTATAAAAAGGGAAACTTGATTATGATGCGGGAAAAACCCACAAATATCATCTGCATAAGCTAAAACTGACAATTTATCAAATTCATTCTGTGGTAACAAATTTCTCACTCTCAGTTTAGTTAAATGTTGTAGCAAGGGATCAATTGAAAAAAGGTACAATAAAGGGCTGAGAGGACAACCTTGTCTTACCCAGTGGAAATCATAAACCCCTCTGTAATTTGCCCTTTAAGAAAAACTTTAACAAATACATGTGAGTATAACATTTTAATATAGTTAATGAATACCATAGGAACACCATACCTGGCCAAAGTTAAAAAAAGGAATTTTCGATCTATACGATCAAAAGCCTTTTCTTGATCGAGCGAAAGCACACAGCCCCTATTCTTTTGTAAAGATACTAATTCAACAAAATCTCTAATCAAAATTAAAGCATCTTGTATTCTTCACCCTGGTATACCACAGAATTGATAATTTGACAGAACCAAAGAAGCATAGTTTTTAAGCCTAGTATTAAGGATTTGAGCCAGGATTTTATAATCAGTGTTTAAAAGAATTATTGGTCTCCAATTTGCAATATTTGCTCTATTCCCGGTTTTAAATAAATAAACTAACAAACCCTCTGAAAAAGCAAATGGAAACTCAAGATTCTGAAAAAATGATGAATATACTGTATATAGAATAACTGAAATTTTTGAAATAAAATATTTGTAAAATTGGTTTGGCAAACCATCCAATCCAGGAGAAGTACCTACTTTAAGATTTTTAATAGCCTCTTGAACCTCTACCAGAGTAATATTTTTGAGCAATGCTAATGCCTCTTTTGAAAAACTAGAAATATCAATATTTTGCAAATAATCCTGAATGTCCTCATCTGAGGGAGTCTCCGTGGGCAGTAAAGACTGATAGTGTAACTTAATCAGATTTTCCATACCTTCTGTTGTATCAAATCTATTACCACTAATATCATGCAAATATTCAATAGTACTATCTGAATGAATTTTTTTACAGGCCTTATAAGGATCACCGACCGGCCCTTTCCTAGTACCCATAGAAAGCATCGCTGAGATTGTGGATGCCCTATCATATTGATATTTCACCATCTCCTTCTTGATTATAGTGACCTGAGCAGAAAAATCCTTTCTACTTGAATAAGACAATGTATATAAATGCTGCAGCTGACTTCTAAGAGAGAGATATTTCAAAAACTTTTTGTTCCCTAAGGATTTACCATGTGCACAAAACCAACTTTGAATATCCTCCTTAGTATCCACCCACCAGTCTCCAACCTTGTCATAAAGACACAACACAGAAATTCTAGCAGCTAATAAAGCCTCTATTCCAGATTTAACCATGGAGGACTCCAATATAGACGTATTTAATCTCCATCTGTTTTTTTTTCTATTCTGTAGAGGGATATCTGAAATAGTAAATTGTAACAAAGAATGGTCTGAAAACTCACTAGGGATAATCTGAAAATAACCCTTCTTTATATTCTGAGAATGAAAAAGGTGATCTATCGTAGATTTATAATTTCCCCTACTATAGGTGAACCTATTGCCTTTATTATAACAGCTGCAATTGATCAGTTTAGCAGTATCAACTACAGCCGATAACATATGCGAGTCACAATATACCTTCTTTCTTTTACTGCCAGCTATTTGGTCTCTTACAATATCACAATTAAAGTCTCCCCCTAAAATGATAACATAAGAAGACACTAGATATGGTTGTATTAGCCTAAAAAGCTCTACCCGAGTTGCCTTAGTCTGGGGACCATACACGTTAATGAAACGAAAAGCTCTAGACTTCCAAGTTCCATCTAATAAAAGTAAACGTCCTGGGATTAAATCAATCAATTTTACCAACGAAAAATCATAGGAACCAAAAAGGATACTCACCCCATCTGCACAATCTGGCCCAAAGGACCAATAAGAAGGCCCCCAAATCCATTCCCTTTTAAACAATAATAATTGCTCTTTAGAACACATCCATGTTTCCTGAAAAAAGAAAATATCATAACCGGAACTGTGAATAGAAGAAAAAAACGCTCTTCTTTTAACCACATTTAACAAACTATGAATATTTAATGACCCTATAACAAAAGAGCCCATGAGCAGAAAAAGACACAGTTAAATCAAAAGAATCTATTTTTTCCGCTTTTCTTTTCTTGTCTTTATAATCCCCATACTCCATCCCAAAAGTGAGCTGACTACTTCCAACTGACTGGAAATCAGCTTCACTATGTTCCATGTCAGAACTCCCCTCTGGAAGAGATAGTGCTGCATATGAGTTCCCACTCTCCTTGATACCCACCTCTTTTAACTTGCTTAAGGGAATAGGCTTGTTCTGCCTAGATGAACGCCTCCTAGCTACTGGCTTGAAATCTAAATTGTCAGCCTGATCTACCTTAGACACTATTTTTTCCTCATAACAAACAGGTGAAAGAAGTGGGTCCACTTTGTCACCCATGCTTGCAATAGACTGTTTAAGCAGGGACCAATTGCAGGGTCAGCTACCGGAGGAGAAGGCAAAGGTGCGGAATATGCTCTAAAGTAGATGTAGAAACTGGCTTAGAAGGGGAGGCTATACTCTGAGGGGGTCAACCTTCCTCCAATAACTCTTGTGCCTGCTGAATTAAAGATCGGGGCTTGCACTTGGAACCTTGTTCCTGGCTGCCCAGGAACAATCCCAAATACATGACCCACCTCTTCACACAGATCACACTTAGTGTTATTAGTACAATGCAATGCTATATGCCCAATGCCCCACAATTATCATGAGGCTTGGTCACAAGTACTAGATAGATGTGTCCGTTTCACATTTATAGCAAGCCCTTGGCTGTCCTGCATAAAAACACACCCTTCTATCCCTGCCCAACATAAAGGAATTAGGGATGTGTTCTAAACCATTTTCCCCAACCCGTAATTTAACTTTGTATTTCCACCCCCCTGTCCAAAAGGACTCAGAATCCAATAAGGCCTCAGGTTTACTTAAAATCTCACATTTCTGTGACAACCAATATGTAATGTCGTCAACATGAACTCCTTCATTCCGAAACATTACAGTTACAAATCTAACAGAGGGCTTGGTCAAGAGGATAACCAAAAAAGGAGACCATAGGGGAGAGGATTTTACTAATGCATAGCGTTCCCAAAAAAGCTCTAAAGCATGAGTAGTTCTTAAACTAACATCATAGTTGTCTTCACCAGAAATATTTATCAGTGCAAAAACATCTTTAAGGGAAAATTGCAAGGAATCTTTTAGCAATTTACGACCTACAAACACACGATCAGGCCTATCCGCTAAACCTCCTTTATAGCGGATACGAACTGCATTTCGTCTGGGTGCAGCTTCTTTTTTGATATTAGAAAACAATTCTGACAATAGGGGCGGTTGATTTACTTTAGGGGTTTGTGACTGAATATTATTTATTATACTACTGTCTTTCATAAACACTTCCCCTTTAGTAGTCTCAGTTTGAGTAACAGGAACTGAAGTGACCCTATTATTCTCTGGCAGCTTTTGCGGATTTATGTCAGAAGGCTTCCATCCTGGTGACACCTGGGAAAAACCTGTTGAATAATCCCAAGTGGGATCTGGAATCCAAGCGCCTTGCTTGGTTTTCACCCATCCTGCTCCTTGCAAGGCCTGGGTAGTGGACCATGGTTCTACTGCGCCTGGCAGTTTTGAGGAGCCAGATGTAGAAACAGGGATAGCTACTGGAGCCCCTAACTGCTCTTGGGCAGATACAGAGCTTGTCTTAGGTGTAGATCCAAAAAAAAAAGTAGTAGCACCTTCCTGTGTTGCTGGGTCTGTTTGGTAAACAATGTTGTCTCTGGAAGCAATCCCATGCTTCGCTAATGATGCTGGTATTTTAAAAACAAAACCAGATTCTTTCATAATGGTAGAAGATTGAAATACAGCCTCATCTTCCTGACGTGGCACCTTTCCTGATTTTAAATGCTCAGCACCACTGTGTTCCTCCATGGCCACCACTGACCAATCCAAAGTTACCCCAGGCTTCAGGCACACACCTTCCTCGGCGTTAAAACTGCCAGCCTGTTCAGGACTCATAATAAGGGGCGCACATGCAACTGAATGAGAAGGCGCCACAGACACACTTGCCGCTCGCCCCTCCGTCAGAACTTCTGCTATGCCATTAGCCCCCTTAACAGTATAAAAGTCAGTTTCGGTAGATTTCAGCCCCTCAGGAACAAAGTGCTCACCTTTACCTTGATATTCATTGTGAGAGTGACCAGTTTCCGACCGCGTTGCTTCAACAGTTTCGTCGGCATTTAAGTCGGCTGCCGAAATACCTTCCGCATCTCCCGATAGCCGCTGTGCTGCATATAAATCCTCCGTAGAAAAAAAAAATCTCCTCCGTTTCTTTTTTTTCTGCATTACAGGGCATTTCACCACTTCGGGCCTCTGAGTTGAAAGAACTAGGAGAGGAAGCCCGCTCTCCCTAATGCACGACGTCCTGCTGCAGCAGCAGCTCCTCCCGAGTGGCCATTCCACTGACCTCAGGCTCCCTCTACTGCCCAAACAGCCGCATAGCTCAGCAGAGAGTAGGGGAATTTCCCTGGTGTTCTGGCCAAATTTCCCTCATTCACTAAAAAAAAAAAAAATACCACCAACAGCTTAATCTGGTTCAAGGCCAGTTGGCATTCATCTGTATCCCCCTCCCCCGGGTTGTGCTTGAAAATAGGTAGGATTTGTCTAGTGCACTTACCCGGTCAACAGAAACTAAATAAAATAAATAAATCCTGAGTTCTTTAGTTTTTCTCAATTCAGTTTTGTATATGGCTTTGTTTTGTTCAGTTGCAGGTTTTTTTTTTTCAATTTTTTAAATGCTCCTGCTTTCTCTTTTATCTGTAGTCTGGTTTTCTGAGTTAACCATGGGGGGGGGGGGGAATCTTACCCTTGCTGTTACGGATGTTTTCTATTGGTATATACACATGTTCTAGTTCTTTTATTATTGAGTTAAATAATACCCAACACTCATTTACTGGTAGGTCAGTCAGTAATGTTTCCCAGTCATATGCCTGTAGTGCCGATTTTATCCTTTGGTAATTCCCTTTTGAATAATTATACCTAAAACTTGAATATCTGCTATACTGGATGGACCATAGACTACGCGTCCCTAGGACAGCACAAGTGGAAACTTAGAACTCCGGACCCCCGCACTCAGACTCATACTAGACACAGAAAGATTCATGCCTTCAGACTACTCCTCGCCGCCCTAAGGAAAATTGTGTTCCTGCTACTTTTGTGTTCAGGCAATGTTGAACTTAACCCTGGCCCCACAAAAGCTCTTTCATCTCCATCCGACCTTACAAGACTGAAAGGAGTCAGCTTTATGCATGAAAATGTTTGCAGTCTTTTAAAGACATTTACATCAATCCAGGCATGGATTACTCATACTGCATCAGACGTACTTGTGCTCTCAGAATCCTGGCTTCGGGCATCCACCCCAGATAGAGAGGTAAACATCCCCAACTACCTCCTATTCAGAGCCGATAGGCAGAGCAGGGGAGGCGGAGTAGTCGTCTATGTCAAAAACAAATTTTCAGTGTCCATCCTAGACTCTACCTCTGTTGCAGGTGGATTTGAATGCTTGTTCCTTAAAGTTGAACTTTCCCCATCAATGGCTTTCCGTGTCATAGGCTGTTACAGACCACCATCCGTGGGGTCTCAGCTTCTGTCCCATCTGTCAACTATTATGGTCTTTGTGCCCCTTGCAACAATTATTCTAGGAGACCTTAACTATGATTGGCTGACTAAGGTCTCATTACCTCTGAAGCAATTCTGTGACTCCCATGGGTTCACACAACTTATTACTGAGCCAACTCGCATTAACAAGAAAAACCCAATGAACAGCACCCCATTGGATGTCCTTCTCGTAAGCAAACCATAGTCCTTTTCTCATGCCGGAATTTTTTCAGCTGATGTTAGTGACCGCTGCTTTATTGCTGGTATAAGAACTGGCACTAAACCCTCGCCAGCATCTAAATTTTCCACTAAAAGGTCCAGACATAACTCCGATCCGCTTGCATACTTCAATGAATTAAAAAACTCTTTGCAGTGGCAGAGTTTTTACCTAGCTAAATCGGTGAGTAATGCCTATGACATCTTCCATGAAATTATAACCAGTGCTCTAAACAATCCTGCTTCTCTGGTAAAAGCACATATAAAAGCTAGAACATGTCGTTGGTTCTCAGAGGACCTCAAGGCTGCCTTACTAAAAAGAGATTATCTCTGGAAAAAGGCTTGCAAATCACACACAGACGAAGACCGGTGTCTTTTCAGGACAGCTAGAAACACCTGCACTAAGATGATCAGAGAGTCCAAGGCCAGCTTTTACTGATCTGAGGTAGACTCTGCGTCGAAATGCCCTACCAAGTTCTGGTCCACCCTACTGACTGGTCACGCTCCAGGAAATGTGCTTCCCTCTAAAATTACCACTGACAATGCTACAATCAATGACAGAAACAAGATCCTGCAGGCCTTCAACAATCATTTTGCCACTGCAGGCCTAGCATTCGATAATGCACTGGTAAACAGACTCCGCCCACAGATCAACACTCAGCTCCCGGAACCGAGTAACAATATCGTAACCTTCTTATTCTTACCCACCTCCATAAAAGAAATTGAAGATCTTCTTCTAAAATTGGACACAAAAAAAGTGCTGGGGCTGACTTCTTCAACCCATATTACCTGAAAATTACTTATCACATCCTTGCTGCATCTATCTCACACTTATTCAACCTGTCCCTATCACAAGGTTCCCTCCCTCAGTTATGGAAAGTTGCTCACGTCATCCCCCTGTTACAATCAGGGGATCCCTGTGATCTAAATAACTATAGACTGATCTCCTTCCTCTCCATACTCTCCAAGCTCCTAGAAAAAATTGTGGCTACTCAGCTAAGATCTTTCATAGACAACTCGAACTTACTAAACACTATGCAGTCTGGCTTCAGAGCAAAGCACAGTACCATTACGGCTCTGGCAAAAGTAACTAACGACTGACAACGGGATTTAGACAACAAAAAATTCATTTGTGCAGTTTTTCTGGACCTCAGTAAGGCCTTCGACACCGATGACCACTGTTTGTTCCTCTCCACCTTACAAACAATAGGCCTGGATCCAACCTCCTTGTGTTGGTTCCATGACTACCTCACTGGTAGGCAGCAACAAATCAAGGCTGAAGGGGAATTTTCTTCACTCAAACTGATAAAAAGAGGTGTCCCTCAGGGTTCCATATTGGGACCATTACTGTCTGCTATCTATATCAACAGCCTGGACGTAGGCATTAAGGAAGCAAGCATTCACCTGTTTGCTGATGACACGGTGCTCTACATAAGCGGTGAATCTCCTGAAGCTGCCTGTGGTGACCTGCAAACCGACTTTAACAACCTGCAGCACCAGCTCCTCAGTAAAAGACTACTACTTTATGCCAAGAAAACCAAGGCAATGCTATTCTCACCAACTTGCCAGGGGGCATATTCTGCCGCTGCTGGTCCCTTACCTTCTCTCTCCACCTTACTAGATGAAAATCTTGAATTCGTACTAAAATTCAAGTATTTGGGTGTCTGGCTAGATAATAAACTCTCTTTTGTGGAACATTTTTGAAGAACTGCTGAAAAAGCTGAGGCAGAGGCTTGGCCTCTTCTTCAGAATGAATCGCCTCCTGGCTGTGGAGCCCGAGCTGTGCGGCAGCAAAATTCAACAGCTCCTGGCTATAGCTCAAACAAAGGATATTTCCTACCTGTTGGAGTGCCTAAAGTGAAGATATTTTATTATATCCTTGGACAGCACCCACGGAATTACAATATGGGCAACCCTCACAAAGAGAAAGGCGGTGGATCGGGAGGAAAAGCTACTGGATCCTCTAAGTCTGGTAAGACTGATCCGACCACACAGGCAGCAACTC
The DNA here is from genome assembly GCA_016271365.2 of Neoceratodus forsteri. Classification (NCBI taxonomy): domain Eukaryota; kingdom Metazoa; phylum Chordata; order Ceratodontiformes; family Ceratodontidae; genus Neoceratodus; species Neoceratodus forsteri. The sequence goes on from JADMNL010000040.1 coordinate 2,908,989, forward strand.
CTACCGATTCAGAGGAGACCATGTCATCGATTGGGATGAAGTTACAGAGGCTAATCTCTGTGGTTTCAGACTTAAACTCCAAAATAGATTCCTTTGGTACTCGACTGAATGTTGTTAAAACCACAGTAGATCAAATAAAAATCGATGTGGGAGATGCAAAAAAACAATCAGAAACATCAGCGGCAGCTTCAGTGAACCTAATCAAAGAAAAACACGCATTTTTGGGCCAGGTTGGAGACACTCGAGAATCAGGCCCAATCTTCACATATCCAGATACTAGGACTCCCCGAAGGAATTGAAGGAGATCATCCATTAATGTATGTACAAGAATGGTTGCAAGAAAAACTATCTCTGGAGGAAATTTTGCTCCTCTTCGCCTTGCACAAAGTCTACCGGATCACCCCATGTGGATTCAGGCAGGATTCTGACACTCCTAGAACTTTACTCAAGGTGACAGATAGAGTAGGGACTAGAGATCATATTTTGCGACTGGCTCATCGAGCGGCTCCACTAATGCAAGAGGACCGGGCAGTCTATTTGTTTCCAGACCTAAGTTACGCTACCCGCATGAGAAGGAAGACGTTTGATGGCATTAGGTAGAAGTTAAAGGATCTATCCGTCCCTCATGCAATATTGTACCCAGCCAGACTTCGTATAGTTTACAAGGGGAAGGTCTGGATCTTCTCGGATCCAGTGGAGGCCGGGAAATAGACTGTTCAAGTTCAAGCACAACTTCGAGACCAGAAATAAGCAGAGGGAAACGAGTATCATGCATCAGAAGATGATGAGGGAGACTGAAATCTGAGTGAGGCCCTTTTGATACTCCCTGCTACTTTGTATTGAACTTAATGTTCCAGACTTTTTAGTTGATTAAAAATTAATGTTTCTTACGATCTCCTTACAGGTTGTTAAAAGATGGGAACACATTTAAATATTTAGTATTTTTGAGCTAGTAGCCCAATTTAGAGCAACATATGCTGATTAAGCTGCCTGAGAAAACTGAATTTTAAGTTTACCCTTTTTAGGATAAAGTATGATGCCATTTGCCTGAGAAGGCAAGCAAAAGCTGGACTTTTATTTACAGACTTTAATTATTAGGAGTATGTCATACTGCTCACGGGCTTATATTGTGCAGCAAATGCTTTAGTTTAAAATTCTATATTATTATTTAGTCTTTCCCCATATGTGATATCAGTATATCCTTGGTGCATCGTTCCTATGATTAAGAGAGCTGTGACTCCTAATGATTTTTAAATATATGGATTGTCATGGATACGGATATTTGTTGACTTCGTGATAAAGTACTGAAAACTAAAAAAATAAATAAATAAAAAAAATCGCCTCCTGACCACAGATGCCAAAAGACAGCTCATTCAGTCCACGTTCCTCTCCTTAATTGACTATGCTGACTTAATATATGGCCAGTGCCCTGCCTCACACCTTGCAAAATTAGACCTATTGTATCATAAAGCTCTGAGATTCATAACAGGCCTCCCCTTTTCCACCCACCACTGTTCATTATATGCAGCTGTGGGGTGGCCCTCCCTTCAACACAGGCGGTATAGAAATGCAGCTCTCTGGACGCTCCGAGCCATCACCAACAAACTTCCGCAGTACATTGCAGATTGTGTCCCACTAAGCCTGACTGGGAATTATGCCTTGAGAAGTCACTCTCTGGTTTCCTTGAAAGTACCTAGGGTTGGTACCTGCTTTCAAAGGGTGGCCATAAGCTTTGTCCTGCTCATGCTTTGGAATAGGATACAGAAATCGTTGAGACTTAGCTCCCGTTAGTCTCACTATGTTCAAGACCCTGTATGCCAAAACATTTGTGGAGTTCTGTAACTGTTTCCACCACTTCTAGTAGTCCAGCTGATGTTTCCGCTCAAACTAAGTCCTTTCCATTCAAACTAAGTAGTCCCATACCAAGATTACTCCCCTCTCCCTCAGTCCATTCTAGTTCCACCATCACTACGTACTCATTGCAACGCCCTTACATACCCTTCATCACCTACTCTTATGCCACCGATACTACCTACATAGTATCCCAGAATCTTTCTGCCAGCATCTGTGCCTTCTACGTGTGCACTCTTCCACATTCCAGGGACTCCTATACAGGCTATGAACATGTTTTTGATGGCAGGATTATAAAGGCATCTTTGTATATACTAATTACCTATATTTCTACACTGTATACATTTTGTTGTATACATCTTGCTACTGTTGTTTTATGTATATTTTATTTGTACTCTATTCTGTACCCTTGCCCTTTGAAACTGCAGGTCCACCTTGTAAATGAACTTGCTCAATGGTGATCGCCTGGGTAAATAAAGATTTTGATTGATTGATTGATATCTTATAAATGTTTTTTGTCTAGCAATGGTAAACACCATAGTGCTATGGTCGCTGTTGCCTAAAGGGGCTGTTACTACAAGGTTAGTTATTTCAGATGGAAGGTTAGTCAGAACGATATCTAGGATATGCCCACCCCTTGCAGGTTCCATTACCGACTGTTCTAGGCCTGCCATCAGCGTAGTATCCAACAATAGGGATTCAGTGAGTGTCCCTGCTGTCAGACAATCCCAGTTAATACCTGGTAAGTTAAAGTCACCCACTATGACCACATCTGAGTTGTTAGAGAGTTTGGAAAGTAATTTAGATAGGCTCTGGTCATGTTCTATAGATGAACAGGGCAGCCTATAGAAATTTCCTATTAATAGCTTTTTACCATTCTGTTGTCCTATTTGAACACAAACTCCCTCAATTTGACTTTCAGTACTTGTGTTTAGGGTGTATTCTGATGACTCTATGGAGTTTTTAACAAAAATACAGACCCCTACCTCCTTTTGTATTATTTCTGTTCCCATGATAACGGGAATATCCAGGGATTTCATTGTGCCATGTTGATGCTTCATCCCACCATGTTTCACATATGGCGGCAATATCAATTTGTTGTTGCAGTAGGATGGCGGTTAACTCACAGATTTTGACTACGGTCAGACTTCTGGCATTGGCAACCAGAATTTTATGCCAACATTTTGCTGAAATAGATTTGCTGGATAAAGGTCCCAGTTTCCCCCGGCTAACTAGTTTAAATGAGCGTCTATTGCTTTGGCTATGGTTCTCCCCAGGATAGTACTACCTCTTCTACTTAGATGGAGGCCATCCCAGCTAAACAAACTGTGGTCAGTCAAAAATTTTCCCAGTGTGTTATACAAGAAATGTTTTTCCTTAGGGTCTTTTTCCATAACCATTCATTGAGTTTTTTAATATTTTCTTGTTTTGTCCTACTTGCTGTGGGGACTGGCAGAATTTCAGACAGACATATTTCGATTCCTCCTTTCTCTAAGGGTGTAACTAAATATATGAAATCTTTCTGAATGTTATCCGATGAGAATCTATTTATATCGTTCGTACCTGCGTGAATTACCAACAGTGGATTCGTGCCTGCATTTTTAAGGATGTTTGGTGCCATATGCTCAATATCCCTGAGCCTGGCTCCTCTAAAGCTGGAACAGGCACGATTTTCCTTATCCCGATTGCAAATGTGCCCGTCTGTGTATTTTAAAATATGGTCCCCGAGCACTAGTACTTGTCTGATTTCCCCAGTATTTTCTGTGTTAGCACCTTCTGTTCGGTCCTGTGATTGTACAAGATATATACACACACATATACCTCAGCACGGATTTTGTCCATGTTGTCCCTTCCTTGGTGGTTCTCAACTGTAATGTCATTTGTTGTCTGATTAACATCCATAGCCAAGTTGTCATTGTTTGAGTTTAATAACACATTATAAGACTGGAGAGGTGTATTGGATTCTGTGCTAACTTCCTGATCAAGAGAGGTCAAGAGTCAAAACTATTTTCTGGGACAAAAAATAATAATTAGTCCCAATATCTTTTCTGGGCTAAACGTCTCCACTGAGTTGTCTTAAATGACTTGCTCAGAGTCACACATCATGCAAGTGGAGGGGAATCAAACCCAGGGCTGTTGAATGTATCAAGCTCTTATATGAAGCTTTAAGCTATACTGCCAGCTGCTGCAGTAATTAGCATGTCAGATAGTGGTAAAAAGGCGTATGCTCACTAGTAGGCATGCATGGAAGACATTAGCGCGATTGCGCAGGCATGCGAGCACCAGCAGGCATACAAGTGCATTAGTGAGATACATTAATGTGCTATTGTGCTATGCCAACACTCCATGCACTGCACAAGCACACAGGAAAAACGGGCGGAAGGAGCAGCTAAGCTCAGCCATAATGGCAAACCGCGCAAACGGGAAAACAGAGGCCAGTGGAGGAAAAAAAACAGAAACCTCTGAGAAATACTAAAAATTCAGCTGAGGAAACGATAAGCAATACAAAACAACTGAAGCTGGGGGGGGTGGGACTGATGCCAAAGCCGAAGGACCCCCACAGAAACCCTACACTCTCAGAAATAATAAAACTGTACTTAACCTGTAGCACTTTTTTTTTTTTTTAAACAGAGAACCTTAAAAACACCCTAAGATGGCAGAAAAAGGCTCCCAATCCACACAGGGAAATGGAAAGGCAGGTTATTCAATTTGAAAGCTGCTTCTTAACAGGCACAGTTTTAATTTAGGGTGCTCTCTGAAAAACAGGTAGCCCCAACCTGCAGTGCAGAATTGCAGCTGCAAAAAAGTCTTGAAATCTTGATTCTTGAGAGAAGATAAAAGCAGCTCTGTCCCTTTTGAATGGCACAGCTTAACTGTGGAGTTGCTGCTGCTTGGAATCCTCATGAGCCCAACATTCTAAAGCTTGGGCTGTGCCATTTCCCTAGTAGGGGTAGACAATACCCAGTTGTTATGATTACCCATTGACAACGTGGAGTGCTACAGAAACACATGATGTCAAATATTCATTCTAGTTGTCAGTTTGCTGTTGGAGCTCATTGTATACAATGCATTTACACTCAGAAACACTACACAGATTCCTGAGCAACTTCTATATAAATCATAAGAAGGTGGTGACAGGAAAGTACGGTTACATAAGAACTTACCGTAACAGTAGATCTTCGAGAACAGCTCTTGCAGCAGGTTACACCATTAGGACTGAAGCTGGCAGGTGCCAGGAACCCACGGAAATTTTCTAGCTAGCAGTATCCAGCGGGGACCGCTCCCGATGTCAGCCCCATTCCTGGCGTCAGGCATCGTATGAAAGGGGGCGGTGCCCCAGAATCCCCAGTTCTCCTGCCGGAGACTCCTGGCCATTCAATGACATCAGAAGTGGAGACTGAGGATCCGCCATCAAAAAGTATTCAGAACAGTGTTAGAAACACCTAATCCTAGAAAAGAGATATCGGAACAACTCTACCTCCAGAGGGGATGGTAGGAGGGAAACTACCTGCTGCAAGAGCTGTTCTCGAAGATTTACTGTTACGGTAAGTTCTTATGTAACTGTACTATCTTACTTCAAGAAACAGCTCTTGCAGCTGGTTACACCACTAGAACTGATTCCCAAGCAATACTGGAAATCCCTCGCAGGTGGGAGGAGGCTAGGTAGAGATTGCGAGTTGGACCAAAGCCTAGGATAGGAGTCCCTGAAGGACTGCTAGACCAAAACCAGCTCTTCGCCGTGATGCTACATCCAGGCTATAATGCCTGATAAAGGTGTGCACAGTGCTCTAAGCAGCTGCTGCGCAGATGGCTGAAGTGGACACGTTCTTCATGGCCGCAAAGGAGGTAGCCACCCCCCTTGTGGAATGACTCGTAACCGCGACGGGTAAAGGTTCATTACGTTTCTGGTAACAGAACATGATACAATGGATGAGCCACCTGGACAGTAATTGTTTAGAAACCGGAGCTCCCATCATCCTATGGGTGAAGGAGACGAAAGGCTGATCAGATTTACAGTGGTGCCTGGTTCTGGTCAGGTAGTATCTTAGACACCTATGCATATCTACAGTGTGCAACAGGGCTTCTCCTCTATTAGAGTATTTAGGAAAGTACACTGGTAAGTCGATGCCCTGATTGAGGGTGAGACTTGAGACCACCTTAGGTAGAAACTTTGGATTTGTTCTTAGGGACACCCTGTCCTGGTGAAAAACCAAATAAGGTTTTTTGCACATCAGTGCGTGAAGTTCAGAAATCCTTCTGGCCGAAGTAATGGCAACTAAAAATAATGTCTTCCATGTTAGGAGATGTAGCTCACAATCCCGCAGCTGATTCAAAAGGTGACAGCGTGAGCTGCTCCAGGACAAAGGGTAAATCCCATGGAGGAATAGGATCCTTAATCGGAGAACACCTCTCAGGAAGGCTCGTGCTGTGTCCAACTGAGTTATGGGACGTCGGCCTACAAGTGTATGATAGGCTGAGATGGCACAAAGGTGTACTTTAATAAAGGAGTAGGCCAAGCCTGCCTGGAAGAGAGACAGGAGGTAGTCCAGGACCAACCTTTCCGAACAATACATCGGGGAAAATCATTGTGCTTGAGCCTAGAGGCAAAATCTGCGCCATTTCATGGTGTATGTGGCGTGAGTGGACAGTTTTCTAGCAGCCGCTAGAACATCTGCTACCTCTTGGCGAGACCCCGTACCATAGGATAGCTATGTTTCTAGAAGCCAGGCGTGCAGGTTCAGAGAGTGAAGGTCCAGATGGACCAAAGAACCTGCCTCCTGGGATAATAAGTGAGAGCTGATTGGCAGAGTCACCAGAGGTTCCTGGGACAGCTGGTGCAGCAGAGGGAACCAAATCTGTCTGGGCCAAAAAGGCGCAATAAATATCAGCGTAGCCTGCTGTCTGTGGAGTTTCAATAGGACCCTCTGGATCAATGGAAAGGGAGAATATGCATAGAGGAATCTGCCCATCCAGGAGAGGGACAATGCATCTCACCAGAAAACACTAGGCCCTGGATCTAGCAAGCAAAAATTGGGCAGTTTTGCGTTGGATGGGGACGCGAAAAGGTCTAACTTTGGTGTGCCCCATCTGTGAAACAGATCCTCTACTACCTCCTGGAGTAGTTCCCATTTGTGGACTCTGGCCTGAGAGCAGCTCAGGCTATCTGAGATGACGTTGCCACTCCTGGGACATGAACAGCAATGAGGTTTGCGCCGTGTTGTAGAACCCAATCCCACAACCTGATGGCCTCCCTGCAAAGCTAGTAGGAATGGGTGCCTCCTTGTTTGTTGAGGTAATACATCACTGCGGTATTGTCTGTAACAGCAGAGTACTCGGTGGGATCTCCGACTGGAAGGCCTGCAGGACATAAAGAACTGCTCTCATTTCCAAAATGTTTATGTGGAGATGAGCTTCCTGGGGTGTCCATGAGCCCTGAGACCTGACCCCGTCGAGGTGTGCTCCCCAACCGAACCCTGAGGTGTCCGTGGAGAGCATCACAATAGGAGACGGTGCAATGAAGGGGACCCCCGCCAACAGGTTCTTTGAATCTAGCCACCATTGCCAATCCCAGATGACGGTATTTGTGATCCAAATTGGAAGCTGCAAATGGTCTTGCTTCTGATCCCATTGTACCCGTAATATCCACTGGGTCACCCGCAAGTGGAGATGGGCTAGCGGGACTGTTGCAATGGCTGCAGCCATGTGTCCGAGCAGGCAAAGGACCAGTCTGGCTGGGACAGTCATCTTTGCCAAGATGTTCCTGATGAGGGATCTGATGTGTTCCACTCAATCCTGGGGCAGAAAAGCTCTCCCCTGGACGGTGTCCAGAACTGCGCCTATGAATTGCAGGTTCTGTGACGGAACCAGGCGTGACTTCTCCTGATTGATAGTGATGCCCAATGTCCTGAACAGGGACTGAGTACAGTGAATTGCGGACATCAGAGCCTCCCGAGAGGATGCCATGAGGAGCCAGTTGTCCAGGTAGGGAAACATGCATTGGCCTTGTCTCCTTAGAGCCGCCGCTACAACTGCCATGCACTTCATAATGCTGATGACAGTCCGAAAGGGAGGGCTCAGAACTGATAATGGTGACCTAGAAATTCGAAGCGCAAAAACTTCCTGTGCGCTCGAGCAATGGGTATGTGCAGGTAAGCATCCTGTATGTCCAAGGACACTAGGAAGGCGCCCTGCTTGAGCATGGATATCAGACCAGGAAGGGTCACCATGCAGAAGTGTTTGTAGAGGACCGAAGCATTGAGATTGCTGAGATCCAGTATCGGACGGATGTTCCCTGTCTTTCTGGAACCCAGAAAGAAGTGGGAATAGTAACCTGCACCTCTCTGGTTCCTCGGTACGTGCTCTATAGCTTCCTTTCCTAGAAGTGCGAGCACCTCCTGCTGTATAAGCAGTGCGTGCTGACCCAAATAATGGGAAAGCAGGGGAGGTCTTGACAGTGGATGGTCGAGGAATTCTATAAAGTGACCTCTCTTGACCATTTGAAGTACCCACCAGTCACTGGTAATCGACTGCCACCCTGAAAAGTGGCAAGCGATGCAACCCCCGACCGTTTCTGCCCGTTGATCCAGAGGAGGGGCCGGGAAGGAGTCATGCTGTGGCAGCTTTGGTTCCCGCAGGCTGGGCTGGTTTGGTATACTGTTGACCTCTGCCTGGGGAAGATTTAGGTTGGGCCTTATGGTGGAAGGTGCCCCTTTGTTGCTGGCCGGGCTGCTGTCATTGTTGCCGACCTCAAAAATGGTTCTGGTTATACAAAAGGAACCAGATTTGGATCTGTACATGGCCTGTACAGACCTTACTGCCTTCCCAGTGTCCTGAAGCTCGGTAATGACCTTTTCAGAGGGTTCGCCAAACAGGACCTCTCCGTTGTAAGGGAAGTCGAGGATACTCTACTGTACGTCCGGGGTAAAACAGGAGACGCTGAGCCAGGAGTGTCTCTGGAGACAGATGCCTGGAGCTGCGTTCCTGGCGGACAAGTCCGCAGAATCATATGCGGCTCGTAACACTTGGGTCCCCACATCTGATCCTGTGTGGAGGAGGCTCAAGAGCTCCACCTTCTGTTCGCCATCCAGTAGTTTATCAACTACATCCTGACCCTGTTCTCACAGGGCATTCTGAAACTGAACCATATGAGACAGATAGTTCAGGGACCTGATGGAGTATGTAGCAGCCGCATGCACATGCCTCCCCAGGGCATCCAACTGCTTGGATTCCTGGTCCAGTGGCTGAGTGCTCAGATGCTGTGGTCATTTGGATCTGTCGTGAGAGGATGTAATGACCAGGGAATCAGCCAGAGGTTGTTGCGCCAAGTACTGGTCCTCTGTCAGGGCCCTGTACAGGCAGTCAGCTTTCTTCAGCACTGCAGGGGTGGAGTGCGGACACTTCCACGCAGCCTTGGTGACATCTGCAAAAGTGTCTACCAAGGGTGGCACCACCACAGGCTTAGGGTCCTTCTACCGAACGTAATGAGCTAGGCACTGTCTCTCGGGTCGAGATCTTCCGAATCCCATCCCATGTTCTTCTGGATGTGCCTCATGATCTTGGAAAAGGAGGGATCATCCGGAGGTGACCAAGGCACGTCTTGTGGGTCAGGTGATGGGATGCTGATTGGAGAAGGAGATCTGGAGGTATCTGAAGTGTCAGGTCTAGAATCCTCCCCTGGTGGAGTGGACCGTCGACATCTGGGTCACTTAGGACTGTGAGACCTTGAGGGAGATCCAGAGGGGGGCCTTCTCCATTGTTTGTATTTACCCCTAGAAGGTGGAGTGTGCTCCTTGGGGGTCGGTGGTTTTCCTGCTGTCCCTTACGGTGGAGGAGGGGGAGTAGGAGGTGAAGGAGTAGGAGAATGAGGAGGTTTGACTGGGATCATATCCTTCTTTATGGTGTCCCACCAAAAGGTAAAGAGATCTTTGACCTCTTGAATATTCATACCGGATGACAGACCTGGCGCCAGTGGTCTGTCGCTGGTATCGGGCATTGGGTCTGAGGGCGTCTCTGGGATTGGCAAAGGCTCCTGTGGAAGCCTGATGTCTTCATTGTCACCTGCCTGGTCATCCAGCAACGTCAGGTCCTCTTCTGTAGAGTTCCAGCAACTGGTGTCCACCGGTGACAGGGAGGCAGTCTTTGGCTCTGGCGAACGTCTCACTTAGCCGACGTTGGGTGCTTAGCCAACGTCTGATCCAATGGGCATTTGCCCGATGGAGGGTCGGAAGCCTGCTTCAGGTCCGTCATCCGTTTTAGGGATGTCAGGACCTTAGTCTTCCTAACAGGGAGATCTGGACCCCTGGGAGGCTGGGAGACCGATCCGGTGTTGGGGTCCCGGCGTCTCTCTGAAGTAGATTTGGAAGAAGACTTGGACTGGTGATGGTCTGAAGACTTCAATGAGGCCCGGGAAGGTGTTGAGGAAGCCGAAGGCCTGGAAGTCTTGATGGGATGCAGAGAAGTCGAAATGCTGCCTGAAGACTTGACCTTTACTGGAGGAGGCTGAGAGCGAGCCCTGGAGAGACAGCGGTCTGAACGCGTGGAGCCTGAGCTGGTGCACGAGTCCGAGGCCTGGTTAGGGGATCTGGACCTGGCCATCTCCTGATGCTTGTCCCGGTGTTTGTGGGACTTAGAGGTAGACGGTAGACTCACCTCTGGAGGCAGGGTCTTTGTCCATGCTTTTGAACTTTTCTTCCAAGAGGAACCCCTGAAGTGCCTACTGGCGGCGGATCCTGGTGCAACTATTGAACCCCTGACAAAAGGAGTAGGCCTTGGTGTCGTGTTCTGGGCCTAAGCACCACAGGCAGGATGAATGAGGATCCTTGAAAGGGATCTGTTTGCCACAGGCACACTTGGAAGGATGTCCTTCTGAAGAAGGAGCTAGAGATGCTGACATTTAGTGGTAAACTGAAAGTTCTAGTTGTCGTACGCTAGAGTGGGACCGTGAGGCCAATGCTGGCAAGTCGACGGCGGGAAAAGAACTGGGGATTCTGGGGCACCGCCCCCTTTTATATGATGCCTGACGTCGGGGGCAGGGCTGACGTCGGGGGCGGTCCCCGCTTGATACTGCTAGCTAGAAAATTTCTGTGGGGTCCTGGCGCCTGCCGGCTTCAGTCCTAATGGTGTAACCTGCTGCAAGAGCTGTTTCTCGGAAGTAAGATCATTATTTTGCTAGTGATGCTCTCTAAAAAATAGTCAGGTCCAGTGTGTACTTCAGTTTAACATAAGCAGTGTGCAGTTCAGGATATTATACCTGGAATTCTGCCAGATTATCCTCATCTCCGGATCTGAGTCAGACTAGTTTGCCAGGTAGATTTGCCTTTCCTCTCCACAACTCAAGCAATTTTTGGTTTTCCTTTCATGCCACTGCGTGCTCGGGTTATTTTTGTTGGCACTGGTTGGTATAGTGGGGGGACAGAAGTGAATAGCACAGTTGACCTCATTTGTACACTTTCCTGCCAATAAATGATTGTGAATTTTTTTTTTCCTCCATTTAGAATGTTACTTGTCAATATGACGTGGTCCTGCACCCACACTCTTCATGTATTAGCAGAGGCTGGTTTGGACAGAGACAGATACAACATTTGGAAATCAACATGGAGTACTTAGGGAACGAGCTAACTAATTTAACATTTTTAATATGTAAAAACACAGAAACATGATACAGAATCAAGGTTTGTTCATCCAAGAAACCATTGCAAACTTAGAAAATGGGCAAATATAATTCTCTCTCCTGATTGGCTGAGACACTTATTTAGGTGGGCATCTATCAGACAATAGATCTCAACAGATCGCAGTGTCAGTGGCTCAGTAGGTAGCACACTCACCTCTGAGGCCAGGAGATCACAGGGCTGTGGGTTCAGTTCCCACATCTGGCACTTGGGTTAATATCCTAGTACTGACACTGTAGTGCAGCATGAGAGGGGTGCTGCACTTCTGAGGTGCCGTCTGTCTGATGAGATGTTAAAACCGAGGTTCCATCTTCCTGGATTGGTGGTAATTCAGGTGGATGTTAAAGATCCCATGGCACTTATCGAAAAGAGTAGGGGAATTTTTTATTTATAATAACAAAAACAACAAAACAATGCAAAATAGTGTTTCCGCACACAAAAGTAAAGTACAAATCATAATAAAAAGCGAATAAGTATTGAAGACATACATATGCAAAACAATCTGCTTAATGCATAAACAGAATACACATCATTTGTAATAATCAAGAACTAATCATACAAAAGTAAAAAAAAAAATGCAAAAGTCACTAACAAAGCATATCTAAGAAAAAAGCAGAACCAAATAGATACAGTACATAAATAAACAAGTACGGGAAGGAGCAAAAAAAAAAACACAACAACCCTCTCATACCACTGTACCCTTTTAAAGAAAAACAAAACCCAACCCCCAGTAATCTATACTAAAGACAAGGCAAGAAACTTACAAGAGTTAACCAAAATCCAAGACTGACATTGTAGAGTTATCGTAGAACATTCATATGCACATAAAAGTAGTAAAAGGCATACCAGTGTATGCAGAGGAGGACTTGCCCTCTCCACAAGGGAAACCCTTCTTACCCCAATGCAGGACCAAGTCAGACACAAAGACCTCACCCTGTATCGAGCCAGGTCATCTTCCTCCACCACAATTTGAACATTTCAGGATGCACCTTTCCCTGCTCCTGCCCCCTCCAACTAAACACATGTTTGCGGATGTTGTGAACAATCTGAGATTCAGAAAGTAATTTCTGTCTAAGTGTGAGAGAGCATCTAGCCTGCCATAACTGAAAACTGATATGACCCATCAAAAGACGCAGCGTGATTGCATCATACACAATCCAGGAGCTCGGTAGAACCCCGTCCACCCAATTATCAGTTGAGAGAACCCTAAAGGGATTTAAAGGCCATGCATCATGAAAATGAGACCAAAATGAAACAGTAAAAGGACAGTCTATGAAAAAATGTTCAATCGTTTCAACTACTCCAAAACAGGACTCTTCCCTAGGGCAGTATCGTTCTGACAGTTCTGTATGTTTCCTATTACCTTTCACCCCTAATTTCCTATGTAAGCAGAGCCATAAAAAGTCCCACATATGTCTAGGCATCCTCTTACTCATTAATAACTGTAATTTAGCGTGCTGTTCAGTAGGAGGCCTAACATGAAACCAGGGATCAATGAAAAAGAAATCATGCAATATGGAAAAATAAAATTGTTGATGCGTCTGAGAAAGAAACGATTGCCTAACAACACGCCATGCCTTCAATTTCTGAAACATTGTGCAAAAATGACTAGACAAGTCACCCATCCTAACCTGGTGAGCCAGAAAGGAGTCCATGCCCTACTGCGTCAGAAAAGGATCAACACCATCTGCCACCCACGGGGACCAGATCATAGCCATCCCTTTAAGTAAGGGCATTAAATTATAAAAAATAAAAATACTATGAAAAAACACTACTGGATTAACCATCCCCAAGCCACCTTCACTAAGAGGCAGATAGGTAACACCCCTTTTTAAAGGATGTAACCTGCTACCCCATAAACAAAGAAAAATACTCCATAAATAGATGCCTCCAGAGAGAGATGGAGGGAAAGACCGCAGCAATAAATAAAAAATATGGTAGCAAAAAAGTCTTAATCAAATTAATGCGTTTAGCTTTGGACATACATCCCTTATTCCAAAGCTAAACCCTGTTGCGAGCTTCCAACAATTGCTGGTCCCAATTATACCGGTGGTCATCCAGACCCCCAAAGAAAATTCCCAGTATTTTCCTATAGTCAAATACTATAGGCAAACCCCAAACTAAGGACACATCAGCCGCTTCATACCCCAAGGGCAGAATCCCACTCTTGAGCCAGTTGATAGAGGACCCAGTCAAATCAGAAAATACATGTAATAACTCCCTCGACGCAATAGCAGAATCCTTATCTGATAAAACCAAAATAAGATCATCAGCATACGCCAAAGTAACTATCTGAGGGTCACTGCACCCAACTGATAACCCAACAATGTCATCTGAACTATGAAAGGCATGTAAAAGGGGATCTAAAGAAAGCACATAGAGCAAGGGACTTAATGGGACACCTGCACCCCTATGTACCCCAATTTCCTACCCGTCCAGCCATTTGCTGATGAGGGATCAGAGAATGCCCCTATAGCACGTTTGCAGCCATCCCATGAATTGGGAAGGAAATACGTACGTTTTCAGACACTCCCAAAGATAAACATATTCTACCTGATCAAAGGCCTTGGACTGGTCCAGGCAAACCAAATGCCCAAACAGTTCCCCAGTCTTTCCCTTAGAGACCAATTCCCTAAGTAGGATCAGTGCATCCTGAACCCTTCTGAGAGGTACACCACTAAACTGTGTCGGATGTAAGAGGGAACCCATGACCCTCCTTAACCGTAGACATAATATCTTCATCAGTATTTTGTAATCCGAGTTTAATAACGACAAAGGTCTCCAATTACCCAAATTCCCACGATCGCCCTTGTCTTTATACAAAAGGAGCAGCACACCCTGCAACATACTGTGAGGAAGAACCCCAGACTGCAGCCCATCATTCATGACCTGGCATAAATCAACGCCCAAAATCTCCCATAAGATCTTATAAACCTCATGAGGCAGCCCATCAGATCTAGGAGTAACGCCCGATCTTAAAGACCAAACCGCTGACTTCAGTTTCTCCACTGTAATAGGTCGTACCAAATCAAGCCGGTCAGCCAAAGACAAGGCCGGGACCGACCTACCAGCAAACCAATCACAGATAGCATCTGCAGAAAGCGCCCTGCTCTTAAATGAGGTAGAAACATAGTCATGAATTACATCCAAAATATCATCATTGGTAGTAACCCGCCCTCCCCCTGGGGTGTTCAATTACATCATACCCCTTGAATGCCTAAGAGATTTCAAATACTCGAAAGGCAAAGTATCTTTCTTCCTGCCACAAATCTTAAATTTGTGCTTCATTTCAATATCATGTAAAACCTGAGACTGCGCCTTAGCCAGTTCCATTTTCAAGCCTGCAATTTGTTTCAGACAGTCGGAACCAAGAAACCGTCTATGAGTGGACAAAAAATGAAGCCTTTACCTAAGATGCCGTAACCCAGCATGTGATAACTGCCCATTTAAACGACCCACAACCTTAAAATAAACCCAAACTTCCTGTTTAGTATCCTCCCACCAAAGATTTAAACTATCATATAAAAAGAAGATTGATTTCCTGGCCAGAAAAAGAGAGCGTAACCCACCCATTACACAGGGGATATGCAATAAAGCAGAATTTAATTTCCAGATACCCGGCCCTCTCCGAGCTGTAGGAACATCAGCCAAGGCCAGTCTCAGTAATCTGTGATCAGAGGAAGCAACATCCTGCAGGGATTTAGACTGAACAATAACCTCAGAAGTGAGAAAAAAGTAATCTATTCTGGAAGCCCTTGGTCCACAGAAATAAGTGTCCCCAAACCCTCCAATAGAGGGCCCAAAAGCATCTACTAAACCAGTGTCTGAGATAAGTTTTAATAAACTAGCCTCATCACTATACACCTTTTTCCTTGTCCCAGAAGCCCCATTTAAAAGTAAGGAACAATTAAAGTCCCCCCCCAGAATAATGCAATAAGTGGTGCATAAAAAGGGATATAGTGAGTTAAACAGGGACACCCGGTCGAATTTAGATTGAGGGGCATACACAGAAATCAATCTCAAGAATAAGGAACCCCATTTAATGTCCAGGACCAAGGCCCTGCCAGCCAGAACTTCTATCTGGTGTATCACAGTGACATGAAAATGAAAAAAGCACATTCCAACCCCACTGCACAAGTCATCACCCAAGGACCAAAAACAGTCCATCCATATCCAACCAGCAGTGGCAGCCTCTACCTCCTCAAGAGAATGCAATCGGACATCCTGCAGAAAACGCTAATCCAGATTTTCAGACAAAAAATGTGAATACGTTTTTCGACGTTTTGCAGGAGTCTTAATACTGTTTACATTCAAGGATGCCACCCGAAAGTGAAAGGGAACAGGAAGCATAGTGGGGTTACATTCACTTCACCTTACTAGACACCCTCGTAATTCTACCACTTTTACCGTCAGGCGGTCTAGGGCCCACCTGGTCAGCTACAGGTGCAGTAGACTCCAACCCTGGCAAGGGTAAAGGAGGCCCAGCCCCACTTGGGTCATCCACCGGACTCTCCTCCAAAACTGAGAACATATTCAGATCAACAATAGAAACAACAGGAGCAGGTGCAGCTGGTTTCTTCCCCAATTTCCCCCTCCCTTTGGCAGATTTCCCTTTCTTCTCACTAACCACCACAAACCCAGCATCTGGGGGTTCTAAATCTGGTAACAAGGGAGCTAGGCTCTCAACTTCCCCCTGATCTACCCCAGAGACCACTGCAACCCCCACTCCAGGCGCAACCGTGGTACTCATCAGTGAATCAGCTTTGTCCAACAAACCAGGTTCAGCCAAGGGGGGAACATCCCCTCCAGTATCAGGTCCCCTCCCTCCCCTAGTAGGAATACCAAGTCTAACCGCCTCTAGGATATAATGATCCTGTACCCCATAATCAGCTTCAGCAGTATTTTTAGCAGCTAAGGGACAGTTTTCAAACGTGTGACCCACCTCGTCACAGAGATTACATTTTGAGGTTTGAAAACAATGGGCACTCGGATGACCCGTCTCCCCACAGTAAGAGCATTTAAGTACAGTACAGAAGGTGCTAATGTGGGTGTGAGACCCACATTTAAAGCAAACTCTAGGCTGCCCAGGGTAAAAAAGAAACCCCTTATCCCTCCCCAGAAAGAAGCAATTAGGCAGATGTAGCAACTCAGAATCCGTGGAATGAAGTTTTACCCTAAATTTCCAACCTCCATTCCAAAACCCCTCTGCGTCCAGGATAGGGACTGGATTCCCCTGAATATCACAAGATTTAGACAACCAGTTAACAATATCAACAATATTCACTCCTTCATTCCTAAACAATATCGTGATGATCCTATAGGCCTGCTGTGATAAAGGCAACAAAATAAAGTCAGACCATAATGGGTTAGTCTTTAAGTTCAGATAACGACTCCAAAACAGCTCCATCAAGGCAGGGGTGCGGAAACTGATGTCAAACGTAAATTCCCCTGGAACATGTATCAATGCATAAACTTGTGAAGGAAAAAAACCCATGCTGTGCTTTAACAATGTCTTCCCAACGAAAAACCTATCAGGGGGAGTATCCCTAGGACCCACATAGCGCAATCTAACGGCATTTCGCCGTTTGGCCAATTCCAGAGGCTGCCTAGAGTGGTTAGCATAGGAAGGTTTTCTTACAGGATCCAGAGCAGGCCCATGAATGTCAGGGGAAGTAGTCACATCCCCTGCCCCCCCCGAGATCCCAGAGACAAATCAGCATTAGTGCAAGACTGGGGGGGTAGGGGAAACGATGGCTTCATTACTCAAGTCAACACCCAAAGAGTCAGATTTGGCACCAGAACTTATCTGAACATCCACATCAGGAGCCTGAATGTCCTGCTCCATTCTCCATGTATCACCAGAAATCTGGATCCATCCAGCCCCACGCAGCGCTCGCTCCGGCGACCAGGACTCTTCCACCAAGGCTCCCCAATCTTTAGAAGGCGCGTTCAAGTCCCCTGCAGGTCTCTCCATAGCCGTAAGAAGCTTGCTGAGCCCCTCAGACTCCGGAGCACTCGACGAATTAGCCGATCTCTTCCGTTTCTGATCTTCCTCCGAAACTATAGTCCGGCCTTCCCTCTGCAACAGGTCGCTAACTCACAGAAGTTCCACCTCAAGACAACGCTGCTTCTCCACCAAACTCAGGCAAGCAGTTTCAGAACAATTCATATGCCCACTCGCACCGGCAATTTGCTGGCCACCCCGCGGGTGCATCTCAGCCGCCGGCACTACGGGTTCCATAATAACAGGCACTGTACACGATAACACTCTCTGGGCCACCGCAGCCCCATTCAGACCTCCTTCCTCCTCCATCACGAGGAACAGACTGACCGCCTGCAACTCGCAATGACAGGGTCCCCCTACTGGCACAGAGTAGGGGAATTTCCCCGGTGTCCTGGCCAAATTTCTCTCATTCACTTAAAAAAAAAAATACCACCAACAGCTTAATCTGGTTCAAGGGCAGTTGGCATTCATCTGCATCCCCCTCCCCCGGGTCGTGCCTGAAAATAGACAGGATTTGTCTAGTGCACTTACGCAGTCAACAAAAGCTAAATAAATAAATAAATAAATAGATGCCCAGCTAAAAATGGCATCTATCAGACAATAGATGCCAAGCTAAAAATAAGAGCCAGTCCAAGTGCCCCTTCACCAAGTACCATTCTCCAGTGGTGCCCAGCCTGCTTTGTAATTGGCTGAAAGCACCACAGAAAACTTCAAATGCCCACCATGTTTTTTTTTCTCGCTTAGTGAGAGCTACAGGTCCCCCCCCCCCACTACTTGCTTCCTGTGTGCTTCTTAAAAAAAAAAAACACTGATTCTGCTGTCGGGAGAGTGAAGAAATTCTCACAGCCATATTCTCTACCATGGCACCACTCTCCCAACCGTGATCTCACACTGCCACGCTAACAAAAAGTAGATGTAAGCCATTACTCCTATCGGCTTCATTGTGCAACGACCCACCCCCGCTTCTTGTCTGACATGACCTCAGCTGTGTCATTTCTAAGCAAATTTTTTTTGTGACTTTATTACCTCTTCTATGAGAGCTGACCATGCTCTATGTGCTTCTCCAGCCATCCATCCGACCACCCGCTCACTCCTGAAAATGATGCTGCTTGTCACTGTAATAGGACGACCGAGCAAGGCAGTCCCCCTGCTCCGCAAGCAAGAGAAGCATCCCTCCCCCAAATCTGCTTTACTTTTTTTAAGAAAAAAACAGCCATGAATTCAAAAAGCAAAAGTAGTATGAGAAAACAAGCCGTCAGACCGATAGAAGCCACAGGAATTTCACCTGCTGTCACTGCATTTAAACGTGCAGCATGAGACTGCTCACAGCAGCCTCCACTTCCACGCTACAACAATACTGTATATATTTGAACAAAGAAAGAACCACACTCCAGCATTTATTTTTGCGGTCATGGAGTGAATTTATCCTTTCTCCCAGCCGCGTTCATAGGACCCCGGTTCTAGCACCTATGACGGCAGCACTCTCCCAACCAAACTCTCGAACTGTGTGACAACGCTACCCTTCTAAAGCAATTTTCCCTGATGCCCCCTAACCCCATTATCCTCCGGCTGTGACTCGAACATTAAAAAAAAATACTGTTACCCAAAGTGAACAGTTACAGCAGTGTAAGTCCTCTCACCTCAGGGCTTTACATGCGGAGCCTTCAGCCAACCACTAAAATGGTTATCTGGTCCAGAACAGAATACAGCGCTATAAATCTCAGCCTTAAAAAAAAAAAAAAAAACAGAAAGAAAGAAAATATCCTTCACGCAGTGCCACTTCTTAATTCTGGGTCTCGTCCTGATCACAATTTAAAAGGGGGGAAAAAAACAACCATAAAGAAATACTGTAAGTGGCAAACACTACAGAGCTATCTACTGGATAATACAGTGGATACAGGGACTACTTTACCCCCCAAAAAGGACAAAAATGCATTTCTAGTCATTTTTTGATAGAATTATTTTAGTTTTTTTTTTGTAATTCTATAAAAAAATAAAACATGTACCCATTTTCTAAGTGCAGTAATACCCTCCAGGGTGGGCGGTATGGGCAATACCGGACCTTCCAGGGGCTAGAAGTCCCTCTACCTGCAGCGTCAGGCCTCAATACGTCCCTGAGCAGTCCGGTATTGCCCAATACCGCCCACCCTGTCAGGTATTATTGCTTGAATAGACATTGACTTGAGCATAGCAGGAGTCTTTTCTTTCTTTCTTTTTTTTTTGCTTCTGCTGCTTTTTAGTTTTTAAAAAGAAGGAATATTTTTCGCACCTGCTTATACTGAACTGCTGCAGTCAAGGATCAAGCAGGTAACATAGAAATATAGATTTTGATGGTAGATAAGGACCGCTTGGCCCACCTAATCTGCTCATTTCCCTACCTATTGGATAAACTGCAGATCCTAGTTAACCAGCAGCCTACTTCTTCCTACCCCCCACAAGAATTGTCTCATGTCTGTCACATGCATTTCTGAATTCCCCCAGTTTTTGACCCCACAACCTCCTCAGGAAGACCGTTCCATGCGTCCACCACCCTCTCTGTGAAAAAATACTTCCTCACATTGCCCCTGAGCTGTCTCCCCTCTATCTTCAAAATGTGTCCTGTAGTTCTTGCACATCTTTTTCTGAAAGATGCTACCCTCTTGGACTTTGTTGATTCCCTTGAGGAACTTGAAAGTTTCTATCATGTCCCCCCCTTCCTCCTTTCCTCAAGGGTATACATATTAAGCTCCTTTAGTCTCTCCTGATACGGCTTCTCTTGCAGACCCTGCACCATTTTAGTTGCCCTCCTCTGGACTGCCTCTATCCTGTCTATGTCCTTGCGGAGATGGGGTCTCCAGAACTGGACACAGTATTCCAGATGGGGTCTCACCAACTGTCTGTACAGTGGGATAACAACTTCTTGTTTTCTACTGGTGATGCCTCTCCCTGTACATTCCAGTATCCCCCCAGCCATCCTTATTGCCTCCTCACATTGCTTGCTTATCTTTAGGTCATCTGATATGACTACCCCCGGGTCCCTTTCCATTTTTGTTGTTGTTAATATCCCCTTCCCCACATTGTATACTCTTCCCCAGGGTTTTTGTTTCCCAGGTGCATTACTTTGCACTTCTTTGCATTGAATCTAAGCTGTCATACATGTGACCATTCCTCCAACCTTGCCAAGTCCCTTCTCATCCTTTCCACACCTCCTTGTCTATCAACCTTGTTGCAGATCTTTGTGTCGTCTGCAAAGAGGCATACTTTTCCTTCCAGTCCCTCTGCAGTGTCACTTATAAAGACATTAAAAAGTACCAGACCCAGTACTGAACCCTGCGGTACCCCGCTAGTAACCCCCCCTTTCTTTGGAGTGGACTCCATTTACTATTACCCTCTGTGTCCTGTGTCTTGTACGGATCAAAATCAAGCCGATCATGCCACGGCTCACGTAGGACAGTTGACAGAATTTATAGATCAGCTTTACTGAATTTATTACTGTACTGCTTTACTCAATTAGCATTGCTATCATGGAGCAACTGCAACAAACTGATGCACGCGAGAGGTTAAACACTGGGGCCTGACTGTATTATAAATCAGTCCTGAACTAATCAGAATGAGCATGCTGACCATGATGTGGCTATAGTGGGCCGGAGCAGGACGCTACACACTGATGGATACGGTTTATGGAACACTGATGGATAAGGTTTATGGAACACTGATGGATACGGTTTATGGAACACTGATGGACAAGGTTTATGGAACACTGATGGATACGGTTTATGGAACACTGATGGATACGGTTTATGGAACACTGATGGACAAGGTTTATGGAACACTGATGGATACGGTTTATGGAACACTGATGGACAAGGTTTATGGAACACTGATGGATACGGTTTATGGAACACTGTAAAGAAAAGAGAAAAAAAAACATGATCAGTTGCCAGACACCACGGGCAAAGCTAGTGAAATTCATTAAAATGAGTCCCACCACCCCCATAAAATAGCCATGAGTGATGCAGTTTTTCATGGTAAGAAGGGTATCCAATTCCAAACCCTTTCATGGTGAAAGACAGAACTTAGTGATGATATTGCCGTCAGGCTTTTCAAACAGTATGCATACAGTATTTGCAGCACAAAAGAGGATGTCATCAAGATGATATCCCATCCAGTCCACTACACCCATAACAAATTAGAACATTGAGGATCGGCAGACCAAACTGAAAGCTGGTAAAGAAATAATCTACATTAAAATAAAAAGACACAGAAAACTGTTTAAAAGATGACTACTGACCCCAAAGTACAACTGAAAGACACCAACTCAAACTAAATTGTGATAGACAGACAGACAGACAGACAGATCGATAGATGGATGATTTATATAGTGCCCTATCCCAGAGGCTCGGAGCACTGTACAATTCTTAAAAACACAATCATAAATCAACAAGTTGACACTGCAGAGCAAAATAAAAACAAACAATATCTAACCCCATACCCTCTTTTCCCCTCATCCTCTGGATTCCTCCTCTGGCACTTACCCTCCCTCTTGTTCAACACTTGTGGAGTGTTTCAGTTACCTAGGATAGTCTTTTTGCACTTTACTCCACTGGTCCCAATGTTATATTGTAAGTTTGTTTAAACCCTCATTGTATGTTTATGTCACCCATTGTGTTGTTAAGTCACCTAGGCTAGTTTTCTAGAATTCCCTTAGTCTGTATTGTCCGGATTCTATTGTACATTTGTCTTACCCCTCGCTGAATGTTGATTGTTCCTTGGCTTATGTAATGTCAAATGAGTGTTGTATGTAACTGGATGCTTGTGTAAACGGGCAGCAATGCTCACAATCCTTTCCAGTATAACCAATAAAATAAAAATAAATAACTTAAAACAACCTTCAGACAGTCAGCAAAATGTATCATATTCACTTACATGCCATCGTATGCGTGACAAAATAAAAATGTCTTCAGTCCTCTCTTGAAGGCTTCTACTGAGAGTGCCTCCCTCAAATAACCTGGCAGTGAATTCCACTGGGCCGGGAAAGCAATGGAGAAAGCATGATCTCCAAACTGCTGCAGCCTAGCCCTGGGAACCACCAGGAGGCAACCTTTGGAGGAACAGAGAAAGCGAGCTGGTCGATGAGGAACCAGGAGGTCTTGCAGGTAGTCTGGTCCCCGGCTGTGCAGGGCTTTATAGGTCTTGGTGTACCCATCAACAGCCTGGCCACCTCGTTCTGCACCAGCTGCAGGCAGCAGAGGTTGCCTCCAGATAGCCCCAGGTACAGAGCATTGCAGTAATCCAACCTAGACATGACAAAGGAGTGGATTAAGGTGGCAAAGTTGTCGACTAGTTATCAGAGCTCTGATCCGGGCTATGTTCCTAAGATGACAGAAACCACTCTGGATGACAGTCAACACCTGAGCAACAAGTGTCAGGGATCTGGGCATGGTCCTCGAAGACAGTCTAACCTGAATAGAGGGGGTCAAGGGAACATCCCCCAGTCTAAGCCCAGGATCGTTTGCCAACCCTCCTCAATCCCACCGATGACCAGGATCCACCACCAATACCTCTGTCTTGGGGTTGAGTCATAGCTAGTTTTGAGTCACCCAGTTCTGGATCTCGGCCAGACAGTTGTTAAAACACTGAGGCTGCCATCAGGTTTCCAGGTGCACAGACAAGTATAGCTGGGTATCATCAGCATAGCAATGAAATCCCAGCCCATACTGCCTGATCTCTCCCAATGGCAGCATACACACCGTGAATAACAGAGGTGACTGGACTGATCCCGACGGAACTCCACAGCAACATATGCACCATGAATAACAGGTGTAGAGGACTGATCCCTGCAGATCTCCACAGTGCAGAGGCATCAGGCTAGATGAGGATAACCCATCAGCACCCTCTGCACTCTGTCCGTGAGGTAGGATCTAAACCAGCTGATGACCTTGCTGATTAGTCCACACCTGTTCTGCAGCCGGTCCAATAACACTTCATTATAGACAGTGTTAAACACCACAGAGAGGTCCAGGAGAACCAAGACGGTGTGCTCTCCATTATTTCTCGCTATTAGATCATTCAACACCTTCACCAGGGCAGTCTCTGTACTATGCCTAAATCTAAATCCAGAATGGAAGCACTCAAAAGTGGCAGAGAAGGAGAGATCAGTCTCAAGCTGAACAGCCACAACTTTTTCTAAAACCTTCCCTAAAAATGGTCTGTAGTTGGTGAGACACTCTGGGTCAAATGAGGGTTTCTTCAAAAGGGGCCTCACCAAGGCCTCCAGAAAGACCCCACTCCCCAAGGAACAATGAACAATCTCACCAACCACAGGACCAACCAGGCCCCCACATCTGACCAGAAGTTGGGTTGGGCCTGGGTCTAGATCACAATGGGTAGGTCGCAGTCTCAAGACTATCTCAATCACCTCATCCACTCCAACTGGATAAACTCATCCCACACAAGAGGAGTGCCCCAGCACATCACCGGTCAGATTCCACAAGCTCTTCGAGCAGCACTGGAGAAGATCTCAGTCCTGATAGAGAACACTATCACCAAAGAACAGAGCAAATGCATTGCACCACGTGCTCAAACTAGCTCCTCCAGTATGGAGACAGGCTGGGTGCAAAAGCCCATCTACCATACAGAAAAGCTGAGGCAGTCTGTTCCTTGCTGCAGCAATCTCCCTGGACAGAAAATCAGACTTTTTCCAGGACATTGCCAGTTGATAGTCACAATAATGTGACCTCAATGCCAATCTGCCCTGCATCAGTCCTGACCTCTTCCAGCACCGCTCCAACCTCTGGCCCTATAACTCCTGAGTTCCCCATCAAATCAGTGGGGTCTCTGGCAAATAGATAAGGGCCAAACGTGAACGGGCGGGATAGTCAAAGGCCATAGTGACAGCCCTATTACAGGCCCCATATAGTATTTCTGTCCCCTTTAAGTTCACACGATATAGATCCTGCATGATCTTCTACTTCAGCATTAAAGCAGCACTATTAGTTAGTCATCAAAAATGTTCTTCCTACCTCTTTTTAGCAGTAATGTATTCCTGATAATCTTAGATTCTTCACTGGAGTATTATAAATTCATTCAACTATTTAATTACAACTTTCGTAATTTGCATGGATCTACAATAAAGATGGCAGCCCTCAACATTTCTCAAAAATCTTCTCCCCAGAGATTACACTTTAACCGCACCGACAGTATTTACAATACAAATATCTATATATCAGGGGGTTGCCGGCACACATTTCTGATGGCCAACAGTGCAGCACCACTCTGATCTGCCTATATCTACGATGGTGGACCTGGCAAAGGACCAATAACTTACAAACTTAAGAATCCTCTGTCTTTCCTGTCTTGCTGCAGGAATGAAATAAAGCAAAAAGAAAATCAGATATATTGTTGGTTTGGGTTTTCCTAACTGCCAACAAAATCATTTATATTTTCTTATCTAGTACTGCTGCTTTACATCACCTCTCAACCTTCTCGTAGCGAAGGCCATTAAGCTGAGGCTTGTCAGTCTATTTTCAGAAGACAGTTCATACGAAGAAGCCAGCAAAAGAAGGACATTTAGTCTATCTAGTCTGCTCGTATTGCAGGGTGCTCAGCTTGAACTAATGTCCCTGCCATCCCTCTCCGCTCCTCCCATTCTCCCTACCCATGATCCTTACCTTCTCCCTATGCCTATCCCAGCCTCTGTTAAAACTGCCCACTGTCTTCAATGAGATGACCTCTTCCAGCAGTGCATTCCAAGTGTCCACCACACTCTCTGTGAAGAAATGCTTCCTGACCTCCCTCCTAAACATCCCACCCTCCAGCTTAAGACTGTGCCCCCTAGTGTTATGGTTGCCACTCAGCTTAAAGAGACACTCCTTATCAACCTTATTTATTCCTTTCAAGTACTTGAAGGTCCCAATCATGTCCTCTCTCTCTCTCTCTCTCTCTCTCACTCTCATTTTCAAGGGAGTACATGTTCAGTGCCCTCAACCTCTCCTTATATGCCTTACCCTGCTGACCCACTATCATCTTTGAAGCCCTTCTCTGGACCTTCTCCAACAGGTTAATGTCCTTTTCAAGGTGTGGGCACCAGTACTGAACTCCATACTCTAGATGTGGCCTTACCAGTGACCTGTACAAGGGCAGTATAACCTCTCTCTCCTATTACTGATCCCCCTAGATATGCATCCCAGTATCTTGTTTGCCTTTGCTGCCGCTTTCCTGCACTGCATGGAGTGCTTCAGGTCACAAGTGATCATCACTCCCAGGTCCTTTTTCTCTTCTGATGCAGGTAATCTGACTTCACCCAGGTAGTATTCTGTCCTGGGATTCTTATCTCCAGTATGCATAACTTTGCATTTCTTGGCATTGAAGTCAAGCTACCAGATTGTGGACCACCTCCCTAGCTTTTCCAGATCTTCCTGTACGTCCTGTATCCCTTCAGCTGTGTCCACTCTCCTGCAGAGCTTGGTGTCATCCGTGAATAGGTGCAGTTTGCCCTTAATGCCAGCCCCAATATCACTGATGAAGATGATGAACAACACTGGCCCCAGCACCAAGCCCTGTGGGACTAAACTGGTTATTTCTCTGGTACCAAATAACTCTCCCTCCACAACCACCCTCTGGGTTCTGTCCCTCAGCCAGTTTTCCACTCATCTGCCCATCTCTTCCCCAACTCTGAGATCCACCAACTTCTTGGTCAACCTTTTGTTGGGCCCAGAGTCAAAGGCCTTGCTGAAATCAAGATAGAGGATGTCTACTGTCTTAGTGACACAAAGAAGTCAATCAGATTCATTTGACATGATCCCTCACCCCCCATGAACCTATGTTGCCTCTCATCCTGGAGACCATGCTCCTCTAGATATTCCACCAACCTTTCCTTTAGTATGGTCTACATGAGCTTGCCCAAAATGGAGGTCAGACTGACTGGTCTGTAATTCACTGGGTCATCCTTGGGACCGCTTTTGTGGAGGGGCACTACATGTACTGTTCTCCAGTCCTGCAGTACCACATCTGACTCTAGTGAACTATTGAATAGATCTGCCAGTGGCCCTGCCAACTCTTTAGCCAGTTCCTTTAGTGCCCTTGGATGTACTCTGTCCGGGCCTGGTCATTTGTCCACCTGCAATGCCAGCAGCCCCTTCCTCACTCTATCCTCCTCTATCTCTACATCTGTGTTCCCCACTCCTTTTTGCCCTCCTGAAGGCACTGGTCCGTCCTTCTCCCTGGTGAAGACAGAAGTATTCATTTAGTATCTCTTCCTCCCCCCGCAATTATCCTCCACCCACTCCACCCCTTTCTTAAGCCCAACAAGCCCTTCCTTCTTGTCCTTTTTCTCACTTACATAGCAAAAGAAAGTCTTCTCCCCTTTCTAAATTCCTTCAGTATTCTGCAGCTCCTTCTGTGCCTTTGCTCGCCAGACTTCCTTACTTGCCTCACTAGCCAACCATAGGTAATTTTCGCTATCCACCTCTCTCTCTCTTGGTCTTCCTGAATTTCCTATGGGCCAACCTCCTTTCTCTTACTGCCCAGCAATCCCAGAACTGAACTAGCTGGGCGCTTTGGCCCTTGTGTTCTTCCCGGAGTCCAACATACTCATCTGTGACAACCAGTATTCCTTCCTTAATGATGAACCACCTTTGGTCCACCACCATGTCTGCTCTGATGTTCACCAGATGGCTCCTTAGCACTTTGCCCATCTTGCTGAAGTCCACCCTCCTGAAATCCAAGATTTTGGTCTTAGTCAGAATGCTTTTCCTGCCCATATCCAACTGAACCACACTATGCAATGGTCACTTCCATCTAGTGGCTCCCTGACCATTATTTCTTTTCCATGCTCCCCATTTGTGAGAACCAGATCAAGAATTGCCTCCGCTCTTTTTGATTCAGTGATGCCCTGAGTCAGGAACCCACTCTGCAGTCCTTCCAGGATCACCCAACTCCTAGCACATGTTGTGGATGGTATGCTCCAGTCCACCTCAAGCAGACTGAAGTCTCTCACAATTATTACCTCTCCTTTCCCAGCAGCTTTGAATATTTGTGAGCTCAGTTCCCTGTCCTTCTCATTGATTGGATGATCTATCTGTAAACCACCCCCAACATCACCTTTCTCCCTCTATTGGACCTTAGCTGAACCCATAATGCCTCCATCTCCGCATCCTCCTCCCTCATGCAAGTTACTCGCTCCCTGATATAAACCGCCAACCCTTCTCGACTACCCTGTTCCTCCCGCATAGTTTATATCCAAGGTCCCAGTCATGGTGTGATGTTGCCCAAGTCATAGTTACTGCACCTATGTTTACCCTCCTGTCTGCCAATAGTGTCTGCAGGTCATCCATCTTGTTTCCAAGACTTCATGCATTCAGACACACCACCCTCCAACTAGAATCTGACCTTACTTCTCTTCCCTCTATTCACATTTATCTCCTCAGTGTGCACTCCTCCACAAACCTTTGTTGTGTGTTCTTCACCCCTCCACCCTTTGCTAAATTTGTTCTCACCCCTTCCACCTCCTCCCTCCAGAACTCTTACATCACTGTGGGTGTGTGGGGGGGAAGTTCACTGACCTCCTCCTCTCCAAATATGTGGGCCTGCACGCCCGTTGACCCCCCCAATAGTTTAAGTGTAGTGGTTATGTATTCCCCGTTTGTCCCAGAGTACCCTCAAACCCTCCCTACTGAGGTGTAGCCTGTCTGGTGAAAAGAGTGCTTTGTTTGACCAGGTATACTCCCAGTCCCCAATACATATAAATATTTCCTCAGCCAGTCAAACTCTATTCTTCTTTTCCTGACTGTGCTGGCCCTTGGTACTAGTATCATCTCTGAGAAGGCCAGCAAACTTACTTCCTCCCTGCAGATCTTCCCTAACTCCATGAACAGTACAGTCACATAAGAACTTACCATAACAGTAGATCTTCGAGAGAGGTTCCTGCAGTAGAGCATTACAAGTAGGACTAGTGCCACCTGGCATCAGGACCCAACAGCAGACTTTTCCAGCACTGCCGGATGAGGGACCACCCACCTGATGTCACATGACGTCGGTGTGAGCCTATATAGTGGGCGGTCCTCACACCCAGCCTCCAGTTCTCCCACCGGAGCCTGGAAGGAGAGGAAGCTTAGTCTGGGGACCCAAAAAGCAAAACTTTGGGGAAAACCATGCCCTGCTGCAGGAACCTCTCTCGAAGATCTGCTGTTATGGTAAGTTCTTACGTAGCTGTACTATCTTACTTCGAGATGGTTCCTGCAGTAGATAATTACAAGTAGGACTGAATCCTAAGCAGTCCCTCCGAAGAGGGAGAGAGAGAAACATGGGAGGAGGAACAAACTCAAGTAATGACAGAAGGTCCTGCAGAACAGTTAGGCCAAACCTGGCCCTTTGCCTAGAAGCAATGTCCAGACTGTAATACTTGATAAAGATATGGACAGAACTTCAGGTTGCTGCCACACAGATCTCCACTGCAGACGCAACTTCACTCCTAGTGGAATGAGCCTTAACAGACCCCGGCAGGGGCTTTTCATACTTCTGATAACAGAAGCGAATGCAGTTGGCTAGCCACTTAGCCAAGCACTGCTTAGATATGGCTTTCTCCAAAGACTTGGGAGCAAAAGAAACAGAATTGATCGTCTTTACGCGTCTCTTTGGTCCGGAAAGCATAACACTGAAGGATAGGGTGTACATCCAACATATGCAACAGAGCCTCACCTCTATTTCCTGGGGACGGATAATACACCAGAAGCTCGACTGACTGGTTTAGGGTAAGAGTACAGTTACGTAAGAACTTACCGTAACAGTAGATCTTCGAGAACAGCTCTTGCAGCAGGCTACACCATTAGGACTGAAGCCGGCAGGCGCCAGAACCCCACAGAAATTTTCCAGCTAGCAGTATTCAGTGGGGACCACCTCCGACGTCGGTCCCGGCCCCGACGTCAGGCATAGTACATAAGGAGGCAGTCCCCCAGAATCCCCAGTTCTCCCGCTGGAGACTCCTGGCTGCTGGGTGACATCAGAAGAGGAGACTGAGGATCCGCCATCAAATGGCAATCAGAGTTGTGTTGAGAACACCTGATCCTAGGAGAAGGATATTGGAACAAAACATCTAGCTCCAGCGGGGATGGTGGGAGGGAAAGTACCTGCTGCAAGAGCTGTTCTCGAAGATCTACTGTTACGGTAAGTTCTTACGTAACTGTACTATCTTACTTCGAGAAACAGCTCTTGCAGCAGGTTACACCATTAGGACTGATTCCCAAGCAATACTGGAACTCCCACACCACTGGGAGGAGGGAAGGTAGAAATCCTTAGTAGAACCTAAGCCTAGGACAGAAGTCCTTGAAGGACTGCTAGACCAAAACCTGCTCTTCGCCTCGATGCAACGTCCAGGCTATAATGCTTGATGAAGGTGTGCACAGTGCTCCAAGTAGCTGCTGCACAGATAGCTGAGGTGAACACATTCTTTAAGGCCGCAAAGGAGGTAGCCACCCCCCTTGTGGAATGCCCCTTAACCGCGCCCGGTAAGGGTTTGTTGCACTTCTGGTAACAGAACATGATGCAATTGTAACCCCCACCCCTGCCTTTTTACCAAAACGACAGGTGGCATGCTGTTGGCATTGGCAGCAATACCTGATGGGGACCTGGGTTCGGGGAGGATGAGGTTACCTGGCACAAGGGGACCTAGGTTTGGCTACTCTGCACAGGGGCACCCAAGTAAATCCAAATGAAGGAAGCAATAACTATAATGTCCAGAACCAGGATTGGGATTTTTCAGTGTGGCTTTTATTCATAACTAGCTGAACACAACAAAGCATAGATGGACCCCCAAGGGGCTACGTTTACTGATAATGCAGATTGGAGACTACCAGGCGGTCCACTTAAAGAATGAATCCATTTCTACTAATTTCAGGCTCTGGACCCACCAGGCACACAGCCCGGACTTGCATGCACTTTGGATACACAGCCCGACTGGCCCGGCTCCCTTGCCGGCCACTTGACTGACGGTCCATTTAAAGAATGAACCCAATTTACTTGTGGTGGCTCCCCAGACCACTTAGAGTCTGCGACCCCTAGAGAGATTTTTTTCTTACTTCTTCTGACTCCCATCACACAAGGAGAATTCTTTTCCCAAGTTGTGGCTCCCCACACCACTTAGAGTCTGCGACTCCTAGAGAGATTTTCCTATTTGCAACCCACGTCTGGGTACCTACCTCATCACTGGCCAGGCGCATGAGGCAAGTAGCAATCACAGCAGAAATCCGTAGAGGTGGACCTGGTTACTAACGATGGGGGGTGTTCCCACCTCCAGCTCCCACAGCCCATACCCGGCCATTTCTCTGGACAAACAGAAACTTAAACTTGAATGTAGATTAAACGGTGGATGACCCAGCACCCCTCTACAACATTACTTGAATCCATACAGACTTTAGATTT
Organism: Neoceratodus forsteri; assembly: GCA_016271365.2. Classification (NCBI taxonomy): domain Eukaryota; kingdom Metazoa; phylum Chordata; order Ceratodontiformes; family Ceratodontidae; genus Neoceratodus; species Neoceratodus forsteri. Next base: position 2,939,907 of record JADMNL010000040.1, read on the forward strand.
TGACACTACTCCATTTGTTTGTCCTAGTACTATAGGCCTCCCAAATAGTAGTCCAAATCCCATACTTCTTCACATTTTCCAAACTGAAGAAACATATGGTTTGCCCTCTCAAATTAGAGCAAAACACTCACCCTTTTGTTGCAGGTGCCCCACAGGCGAAGTACAACTTCTTTCCTCTTGTCAGAACAAAACAGAAACTGTAAAAGGCAGCTTTCTTCTGATTGCAGACATTAGGGGATTGCCCCTGGAATCCACAGAGAGATACTTTACTTTCTCTCCCCCCCCCGGAGGGAGGGGGGCACTGAGACCTGGACAGCGGTCTCCACCACTTGAAACTGGACACTGACCTTCTCACTTAGAAGGTAAACAAAAGACACTTCCTTCCTGCTGGCAGGCAAGCAGGAGACTTCCTTCTCCCAAGGAGGTAAACAGAAAAACTGACTTTGAAAACTCCCAACGTTCTATCTCACTCCCTCTGCTGCAGATTCCAATGTGGCTTATGCAGCTGCAACAGTTCTATGGTGATGTCATCTCTCAGTCTCAGCTGTGACTGAGAACAGAGTAAGACAGTGTGAAACCCATTTAACTGGAGTTCCTGCTGCCTTCCTGCCACCACTAGGTCTTACTGGGATTCTAGTAACTCGGGTAACAAGGGGTTATACTCACCCTTGACCAGGAAAATGACTGTCCCCAGTCATTATGCACCCGGCCTTAGGCCATCCCACCCTATGTGCTACCTCCGGGGGGGGGTGATCAGGCCCCCTCCTACCATGTGCAAGCACAGGCAGGCAACACTAAGGGCCTAGAAGCCTGTAGCTGACATATCAGCCTCTACACTATCCACTTACTATGGACACCCAGTGGCTCTGGTAGAACCATCCAGAGCATAGCCCTGATAGATCAGCACTGCGGTCCCTACTGCAGGTCAGGGCCACAGCCTGTCCATCCCCCCCTCAACGATCTAGGGAAAACCTATCTGCCTCTAACATAATATTCCAAAATAAAAAACCCGGGGACCTCCCCGACCTTGGGCAACCTGCAACTACACCATTAAAATACCAATTACTGCCTCCTCCCTACCCCCACAACCACATCTGTGGAAGGAAAAGGGTTAATACAGTAACAACCATAACAATAACAACACAGTACTTTAAATTTCTACACAATAAAGCACTGACGAGGAACTCCGATGAGCCCCTCCTCCTCTTCTTGTCTTCTCTTCTGTCTTCCCAGGAACACCTGTAAGAAAAGACAAAACAAAACACACTCCTAATCTGCATACACAGTCTATCTAAAACCCCTACCATACAAAAACACTGAACAATCCAAAAAGATTTTTTTTTTTTTAGAAAAAAGGTAGAAAAACAGTATTTACATTAGAGTACAATAATGACATTATTTACAATACACATTTGGGGTGATGGAGTGCCCTAAAAGTCCCAACTAGTGACCACAAGGCCCAAAGGCTAGTCCAATAAAGAGTCTCTCCTGGGCCGGAGCCCGGTAAAGCACAGTTCTAATAGGCCAAAGTCCCGAAGGGGAGAGTCTTTGAGGACAGTTCACACATTTTTGAAGTCTGTAGTGTAGGGTGTGTACTGCAATGTCATAAAGATAGAAAAGGTTTCGGACTTACCAGCCATTTGTAGTACAACAATCTGCATGAACCTGGTCTGCAGCCGAAGACTCTCCCTGGCAGCATTTCTTCTGATACAGCTGGGCGGACATCTTCCGGGAACCACAGGAGGGCACATCTGGAAACAGCTGGGCTGATGTCATCTATGGAAACGGAACCTTAGAACAGGAAGAAAAACAGCAGGTCCGACATCATCCAATTACCAAGTGATGAACAGGAAACAGCTGGGATGGTGTCCTCTCTGGATCTGAAGTCATCTGGTGGGCCAGTAGCTGGTTGCTGAACAGGACAGTACACTGTAGACTGATGAATGTGGAGCACCTGGGTCCTTGGTTATTCATATTGGAGGATCAATAAGGGCACTTCACAGTCTGGTGTGGCAGTATTGACTACCACTGCTCGGCTCTCCATTTTGTAGGCACGGGCTTAATTGCTGGGAGGTCCTTGCACTGAGGCCAGTAGTACCAGGGGTCAGGGGCTTGAATTATTACCCCGTCTGGGCACACATAATTCACACAGTGGGAGATTTCACATCCCTCTCCGTCCACTATTCTCACTCTGTCCATAAACAGTGTCCTGCCTCTCTTCCACTGCGTATACTTTTCATGGAACAGTCTATTCTTTACATGCTGGTTGGCCCCAGGATGCACGCTTCATTGCTTCATCCCAGATCCAGGATTTCCTGCAGTCCTCAATCTCCTCCCAGACTCTCCGAGGAAAGGTAGGAAAGGTCATACCATGGATTTAATTTGCCTTTCTATGAACCAGTCTCTCCTCTTTACTTGCTTTGGTCAATCTGAGTCCGCTGGCCTGGCTTGGGGTGGCCAGTCCTGGTTCTGCCAGCTTCGCATTCTCAAAGAAATTAAAAATGGATCCCTGACTTCTTCCTCTTGTAAAGCCAGGGCGGTGGCATCACCATCTTCTTCAACACATTCCTCCGAGGCAAAATCTTGAGGCTGTGTACCCGTTCCTTTCTCACAAGGCCACATAGGTTCCCCCTCATCTTCCTCTTCACTGAGGATCGGAGCCCAGGAGTGAGCAGTCATTCTCACCCCCGAGACTATCCATTCATCACTAGGCGCAGAGGTTGACACCTCCCATTCAAAGGCATCCCGCATCTCATCTTCACCTAAGAGACTTGGGCTAGGCCCCCCCACCTAGGGGTCTATTGATGCTTTATCCGAACTTTCTTTCTGAGATCCAGCATCCAAAACTTCAACTTCAGGTTCAGTCTCTAACTCTGCACCCTCTCGCTTTGTGTCACACTCCCCCGAGGGACCTTCCTCCACAGGCTCCGCCTGGTGTTGTGTGCTGCCAACTGCAGATTCCTGAATTTTTGTCCATGTGGGAGCCAAACAAATTGGAGGCGCTTTATACAAGCCATATTTTTGAAGGCATCTAGCACAGTGAGGAATCATAAAGACATCCCTTCCAGCACTCAAGCATATTTGGCATACACGCACTGGATAATTAGGCATTGCCACATCAGGAGGCAGTTGCCCTCCATAGCACCACTTTTCAATATCTCTCAGTCTATTTACTGCTGCTGTTGCTGCAACCCGGGCATGATCCGGGTAACAAGCTGGTCCTGAGGCCATAACTGCAGAAAAATAAACAAAAGTTCACTGTAACTGAAAGTCCTACTTTAATGAACACACTCTGTGGCTTTAAAATGGCTCCTCTGCTGCTGTGTTTACTTTACTACCCCACCCTGTAATGGCGGCGGCAGCACTCCTGTGCATCAACATTTAGAATCTGGGTCAAGCCACTGCGCACCCGATTTACACAAGCTACTGATAACTTTTACTCAAACTGCACAACTTGCTCTGATCTGGCTTTACACACATTTACAGGATCTTCCTTGGACTTTTTACAAGCTGGTAACATTCATTTATTCAAAGTCCTTTAAAAGCTTCAGGTTTCAGCTCAGGATTGCTTGCTTCTACTAGTGTTGCATTTTTCTACAACCCACAGTCTCTCTCTGGCTGCAAACTTTAAACTGAGGCTATTTTACTTCCATGCACACATTCAATGGCTTTACAGACTTGCACTTGCTGGCAGGACTTCACACAGTCGTTACTTGCAAAGCGACTACACTGCTGCACACACATTTTATATGGCATTACTGAAAATCACTGTTTGAGCAGTTTTATGATGATTTACTCACTGTTATTTGTAGCAATTTGCTGCGATGGGGTAAAACGGCCTGCAGCCAGTTCTTTAAGGCCTCTGTATGCAAACGGGCAGGCAGTCTCAGCGATCGTCATTTTAACCACCAAATTCACTATTTCTACCATCGATTTGCGGGTTGAGCCCGATTTTAAACTCAAAAGTAACTTTTTTACTGTTTACAGCGCTTTGAATACTTTGAGACGCTCCTCCACTGCCAGTACACGCACTACTCTCTGTCTCCCTCTCGAATGCTGAGGCAGTCTCAGAAGAGCTGGCTGAGGGGCGGGACCAATGGCAATCTGACCAACCACACAACACCATGCAAATGAGCCTCTTCTTCCTCGTAAGGGCTCCTCTCCTCACGGCGATCATCGAGCAGGCAAATTTAAACTGTAGAATGCACTTTTTTTTTCTTCAACTGACTCCACGGCAGGAGCCCATTTCAACCATGTAACATTGCCATTAACTCTGCAGTCTCTCCATTTACACAGAAAGCATTTCCAACGTCCAGGGCATAATTTCTCTGTTGCTACCCCTAGTTTTCCACACTTTTCCTCACAGAATTCACTTTAAAAGCATTTCCAACATCCAGGGCACCATTTCTCTGTTGCTACCCCTAGTCTTCCACACTTTTCCTCATAGAATTCACTTTAAACCTGACAAAAACACTGTACACAATTTTGATGCAGGACAAGGGCACACTCTTTGGCTTTATAGCTCCTTGGTAAACAGTTGGCATTTTTTAAAGAGCAGCACAAGATTCACAGCACACAGCAACACACTAGGGAAATTGCTTCAGCTTTTTGGGCTACCCACTGCCAGATAGCCAAAACGCTAGCCCACTTGCCCAAGCACCTTCCTTCCCGAACAAATCCAAAGTGGTGCCTCCATTTTTGTAACCCCCACCCATGCCTTTTTACCAAAACAACAGGTGGCATGCTATTGGTGTTGGCAGCAATACCTGGTGAGGACCTGGGTTTGGGGAGGATGAGGTTACCTGGCACAAGGGGACCTAGGTTTGGCTACTCTGCACAGGGGCACCCAAGTAAATCCGAACACAGGAAGCAATAACTGTAATGTCCAGAACCAGGATTGGGATTTTTCAGTGTGGCTTTTATTCATAACTAGCTGAACACAACAAAGCATAGATGAACCCCCAAGGGGCTATGTTTACTGATAATGCAGATTGAAGACTACCAGGTAGTCCACTTAAAGAATGAGCCCATTTCTACTAATTTCAGGCTCTGGACCCACCAGGCACACAGCCCGGACTTGCATGCACTTTGGATACACAGCCCGACTGGCCCAGCTCCCCTGCCGGCCACTTGACTGACGGTCCATTTAAAGAATGAACCCAATTTTACTTGTGGTGGCTCCCCACACCACTTAGAGTCTGCGAACCCTAGAGAGATTTTTTTCTTACTTCTTCTGACTCCCATCACACAAGGAGAATTCTTTTCCCAAGTTGCGGCTCCCCACACCACTTAGAGCCTGCGACTCCTAGAGAGATTTTCCAATTTGCAACCCATGTCTGGGTACTTACCTCATCACTGGCCAGGCGCATGAGGCGAGTAGCAAATCACAACAGAAATCCGTAGAGGTGGACCTGGTTACTAAAGATGGGGGGTGTTCCCACCTCCAGCTCCCACAGCCCATACCCGGCCATTTCTCTGGACAAACAGAAACTTAAACTTCGAAATGTAGATTAAACGGTGGATGACCTGTAGCACCCCCTCTACAACATTACTTGAATCCATACAGACTTTAGATTTTGACACTACTCCATTTGTTTGTCCTAGTACTATAGGCCTCCCAAATAGTAGTCCAAATCCCATACTTCTTCACATTTTCCAAACTGAAGAAACATATTGTTTGCCCTCTCAAATTAGGAGCAAAACACTCACCCTTTCATTGCAGGTGCCCCACAGGCGAGGTACAACTTCTTTCCTCTTGTCAGACCAAAACAGAAACTGTAAAAGGCAGCTTTCTTCTGACAGCAGACATTAGAGGATTGCCCCTAGAATCCACAGAGAGATACTTTACTTTCTCTACCCCCCCCCAGAGGGAGGGGGGCACTGAGACCTGGACAGCGGTCTCCACCACTTGAAACTGGACACTGACCTTCTCACTTAGAAGGTAAACAAAAGACACTTCCTTCCTGCTGGCAGGCAAGCAGGAGACTTCCTTCTCCCAAGGAGGTAAACAGAAAAACTGACTTTGAAAACTCCCAACGTTCTATCTCACTCCCTCTGCTGCAGATTCCAATGTGGCTTATGCAGCTGCGACAGTTCTATGGTGATGTCATCTCTCAGTCTCAGCTGTGACTGAGAACAGAGTGAGACAGTGTGAAACCCATTTAACTGGAGTTTCACAAGCTGCCTTCCCTGCCTACCACTAGGTCTTACTGGGATTCTAGTAACCCCGGGTAACAAGGGGTTACACAATGTATGAATCACCTGGACAGCGACTGTTTGGAAATGGGAGCTCCCATCATCCTGTGGGAAAAATCTGCACCATTTCATGGCGTAAGTAGCATGAGTGGCCAGTTTTCTAGCAGCCGCTAGAACGTCTGCTACCTCTTGCGAGACCCTGTATCGCATAATAGCTATGTCTCTAGGAGCCAAGTGTGCAGGTTCAGCAAACGAAGGTCCAGATGGACCAAAGGAGCCCGCCTCCTGAGACAGCAAGTGAGAGCTGATTGGCAGAGTCACTGGGGGTTCCCGGGACAGCTGATGTAGTAGAGGGAACCAGATCTGCCTGGGCCAAAATGGGCTAAGTGTCAGTGTCGCTTGCTCTCTGCGTAGCTTCAAAAGGACCCTCTGGATCAACAGAAAGGGGGGAAAAGGCATAGAGGAATCTCCCCGCCGCCCAGGAAAGGGACAACACGTCTCGCCAGAAAACACCAGGCCCTGGATCTAGCAAGCAGAAATTGGTTAGTTTTGCATTGAATGGGGATGCGAAAAGGTCTAACTCTGGTGTACTCCATCTGCGAAACAGATCCTCTACTACCTCCTGGAGTAGTTCCCATTCGTGGACTCTGGCCTGAGAGCAACTCAGGCTGTCTGCGATGATGTTGTCCACCCCGGTACATGAACAGCAATGAGGTTTGCGCCGTGTTGTAAAACCCAATCCCACACCCTCATGGCCTCCCTGCAAAGCGGGTAGGAATGGGTGCCTCCTTGTTTGTTGAGGTAATACATCACCGTGGAATTGTCTGTTTATAACAAAAGAGTATCCAGTGGAATCTCTGACTGGAAAGCCTGCAGGGCGTAAAGAACTGCTCTCATTTCCAGGATATATATGTGGAGATGAGTCTCTTGGGCTATCCACAGGCCCTGAGACTGGATACCGTTGAGGTGTGCACCCCATCCGAGCCCTGAGGCGTCTGTGGAGAGCATCACAATCGGAGGCGGCGCAGTGAAGGGGAACCCCACCAACAAGTTCTTCAAATCTAGCCACCATTGCCAATCCTGAATTACGGCGTTCGTGATCCGAATTGAGAGCTGCAGATGGTCTTGTTTTTGATCCCATTGGACCCGTAACATCCACTGGGTCACCCACATGTGGAGACGGGCTAGCGGGACTGTTGCAATGGCTGCAGCCATGTGTCCGAGCAAGCAAAGGACCAGTCTAGCTGGGACGGTCTTCTTTGCCAAGATGTCCCTGATGAGGGATCTGATGTGTTCTGCTCGGCCCTGGGGTAGAAAAGCTTTCCCCTGGACGGTGTCCAGAACTGCGCCTGTGAACTGCAGAATCTGTGACAGAACCAAGCATGACTTCTCTTGATTGATAATGATGCCCAACGTCTCGAACAGAGACTGAGTACAATAAATGGCGGACATCAGGGCCTCCTGGGAGGGCGCCATGAGAAGCCAGTCATCCAGGTAGAGGAACACATAGTGGCCTTGTCTCCTCAGAGCCACCGCTATGGCCACCATGCACTTCATGAATACCCGAGGTGCCGATGACAGTCCGAAAGGGGAGGGCTCAGGACTGATAATGGTGACCCTGAAACTCGAGGCGCAAAAACTTCCTGTTCACTCGAGCGATGGGTATATGCAGGTAAGCATCCTGCATGTCTAAGGATGCTAGAAAGGTGCCCTGCTTGAGCATGGGTATCAGACCTGGGAGGGTCAGCATGCAGAAGTGTTTGTATAGGACCGAAGCATTGAGGTCGCTGAGATCCAGTATCGGATGGAGGTCCCCCGTCTTCTTGGGAACCAGAAAGAAGTGAGAATAATATTCTGCACCTCTGGTTCCACGGTACGTGCTCTACAGCTTCTTTTCCAAGAAGCGCAAGCACTTCCTGCTGTATGAGCAGGGCATGCTGACCTGAATAACGGGAAAGCAGGGGAGGTCTTGACGGTGGGTGGTCAAGGAATTCAATGAAATGACCTTTTTTGACCATTTGGAGAAGCCACCGGTCAGCGGTAATAGACTGCCACCCTGAAAAGTGCTGAGTGCTGCGACCCCCGATATTTTGTGCCCGTTGATCCAGAGGAGGGGTTGGGGCCAGGAAGGAATCATGCTGTGGCAGCACTGGTTCCTGCAGTCTGTGTCGGTTTGGTGTGACATTGGCCTCTGCCTGGGGAAGACTTAGCCTGGACTTTTCTATGAAAGGAGCCCCTTTGTTGCTGGCCGGAACATGGCTGCTGCCATTGCTGCTGGCTGCGAAAACGGTTCTGGTTCCTATGAAAGGAACCAGGCCTTGCTCTGTACATGGCTTGTATGGATCTGACTGCCTTCCCAGTGTCCTGGAGCTTGGTGATAACCTTCTCAGAGTGTTCACCAAATAAGACTTTACCATTGTATGGGACATCAGGAAAGTTCTTCTGTACGTCTGGGGTACAGAGACAGATGCCCAAAGCTGTAGCTTTGGCAGATGAGTCCGCAGAGCCATATGCGGCTTGTAGCACTTGGGTTCCCACATCAGACCCTGTGCCAAGGAGGTTTAGGAGCTCTGCCTTCTGATCACCATCCGGTAATTTGTCGACAATGTCCTGGCCCTATTCCCACTGGGCATTCTGAAACTGTACTATATGAGATAGGTAGTTCAGGGACCTGATGGAGCATGTAGCAGCCGCGTACATGCACCTCCCCAGGGCATCCAACAGTGTGGATTCCTGGTCCGGTGGCTGTGTGCTCATATGCTGCGGTCGTTGGGACTGGTCATGAGAGGCCGTAATAACCAGGGAGTCAGCCAGAGGTTGTTGTGCCAAGTACTGGTCCTCTTTTGGGGTCTTGTACAGGCAGTCAGCTTTCTTCGGCACAGCGGGGGTGGAGTGTGGACGCTTCCACGCAGCCTTGGTGACGTCCGCGAAGGTGTCCACCATGGGTGGCACTGCCACAGGCTTTGGATCTTTCTGCCGAAGATAATGGGTAAGTCGCCGTCTCTTGGGATCGAGGTCTTCAGCATCCCATCCCATGTTGTCCTGGATGTGCCTCATGATCTCAGAGAAGGAGGGATCATCTGGAGGTGATCCGGGAAGGTCTTGTGGGTCAGGTGATGGGATGCTGAGTGGAGAAAGAGATCTAGAGTCCTCCCCTGACAGAGTGTACCGACAACGTCTGGGTCGCTTGGGGCTGGGAGACCCTGAGGGAGATCTTGAGGGAGGCCTTCTCCGATCCTTAGATCTGCCCCTAGGAGGTGGAGTATGCTCCTTAGGGGTTGGTGATCATCCTGCTGGCCCCTGTGGTGGAGGGGGGGCGTAGGAGGTGAAGGAGTAGGAGGAGGTTTTACAGGGATCACATCTTTCTGGATAGCATCCCACCAGAAAGTAAAAATATCCTTGACCTCTTGAATGTTCATGCCCGACGACGGGGTCGGGTGTTGGGTCCGAAGGTGTCTCTGGGGTGGGCAAAGGTTCCCTCAGAAGCTTAGTGTCCTCTGTGTTGCCCACCTGGTCTTCAGGCAATGTCGTGTCCTCCTCCGTGGAGTCCCTGTGAGCAGTGTCCACCGGTGACTGGGGGGTGGTCTTCGGCTCTGGCGAGTGTGAGGGCGACTACTTCAGGTTCGGCGAATGCCTGGCCAATGTCTGGTGTTTGGCCAATGTCCTTGGCTCCGAACAACACCTGGTCGACTTCGGTTGCTTGGCCGATGTCGGGTCCGTCGTCCGCTTTAGGGAGGTTGGGTCTCTTGTCTTCCTGGGTGGTGGGTCTGGACTCCTGGGAGACTGATCTGGAGTCAGGGTCCCGATGTCAGACAGAAGAGGAAGACTTATGATGTTCAGAAGACTTGGAAGGGGTCTGGGAGAGAGTGGAGGAAGCCGAGGGCCTGGAAGTCTTAATGGGCTGAAGCGAAGCCAAAGAACAGCATGTGGCCTTGACCTTAACCGGAGGGGGCTGAGAACGAGCCCTGGAGGGAGAGCGGTCAGATCGGGTGGAGCCTGAGCTACGCAGGTCTGAGGCCCAGTTCAGGGATCTGGACCTTGCATTCTCCCGTTGTTTATGGGCCTTTGAGAAAGATTCACCTCTGGAGGAAGGTTCTTTATCCATGCTGCCAAGTTTTTCTTCCAAAAGGTACGCCTGAAGTGCCTTATGACAGCGGATCCTGGTCCGGCTGTTGAACCCCTGACAGAAGGAGCAGGCCTTGGTGTCGTGGTCAAGGGCTAAGCACCGCAGGGAGGATGAATGAGAATCCTTGAAGGGGATCTGTTTTGTGCAGGCACACTTGGAAGGGTGTCCCTCAGAAGGTTGGAGAGGACATAAGTTTTACAAAACTACTCAGAGAAGTTCAAAGTCGATGTGCGCTAGAATAAGACCGAGAGAGCAATGCTGGCAAGTTGACAGCGGGAAAAGAACTGGGGATTCTAGGGGACCGCCTCTTTATGTACTATGCCTGATGTTGGGGGCGGGACCGACGTCAGAGGCGGTCCCCGCTGAATATTGCTAGCTAGAAAATTTCCATGGGGTCCTGGCACCTGCCGGCTTCAGTCCTAATGATGTAACCTGCTGCAAGAGACGTTTCTCCAAGTAAGATCTCCGATACCACCTTAGGAAGAAACTGAGGATGAGTTCTGAGGACCACACGGTCCTTGTGAAAAATAAGATACGGCCTTTTACAAACAAGAGCCTGAAGTTCGGAAATCCTTCTAACAGAAGTAATGGCAACCAGAAAACTCCTAAGAAAGGTAGCGCATATCACCGCTCATTGCTGCTTCAAAAGGAGGGACAGTGAGGTTCTGCAACATAAAATTAAAGTCCCAAGGTGGCGTAGGGCTGCGGATGTGGGGTTTCAGATGGAGAATCCCTTTCAGAAGGGTTTTTGAGATCTCCAGCTGGGCCACAGGTTTACCATCCACCAGCATGCGGTAAGCCGAAATGGCAGACGAGTGAACTTTCAAGGAGGAATAGGAATAGGAAAGCCAGAGGAGCAATGAGAATCATCCGTGCTCGCTCTTGCCTGAACTTTGATGAGCACCCTCTGAAGAATGGGAAAGGGTGGGAAGCTGTACATTTTGCATTGGATGGGGAGGCAAATAGGTAGAGTTCCAGTCGCCCCCATCTCAGAATAGTGACTGCGCCACTTCCTGACCTAGTTCCCATTTGTGCACAAGAGTGAACGATCTGCTTAGATTGTCAGCCAGGACATTTTCTACTCCTGAAACAAGCACTGCTGTGAGAGCCCGGTCGTACTGAACTGCCCAGTTCCACTCTCTCATCGCTTCCCTGCAAAAGGGACAGGAGCGAGTACCTCCCTGCTTGTTGAGATACCAGACTACTGAGGTGTTGTCCATCTGGATGAGCAGTAGTTCCTTGGGGAGAATGGTCTGAAATGCTTGGAGAGCATACAAGACTGCTCGCATCTCCAAAATGTTGATGTGTAATGACATCTCTGACTGGGACCACAGCCCCTGCATTGGATGGTCCCCCCAGATGAGCCCCCCAACCTAGATTGGAGGAGTCTGCGATGAGAACTCCAAGGGAGGCCAAGCTTCAAAATGGAAGGCCCAAGGACAGGTTCGCAGGATCCCTCCACCATAGCAGATCCCTCTGAAGTGCAGAGGAAATAAAGATCGGCTGCTCCAATTAGTCCTGGAGCTGATCCCACTGAACCCTCAAGGACCACTGAGAAATTCTCATGTGGAGCCTCACTAGGGAAGCCATGGAGATGAAGGCCGCCATCAAGCCAAGAAGATGAAGGACTTCTCTGGCTGGTAAATATCTGGGAGAGGTCACCCTGGATCAGTGTGTCCCTCCGATCTGGAGGGAGGAAAGCTCTGCCCTGGATCGTATCCAGAAATCGCTCCAATAAACTGAAGCCGTTGCAAAGGAGTCAAAGATGACTTGGGGACATTGACTGTAATCCCTAGTCTGGAAAACAGATCCAGGATAACCAAAAGGGCCTCCAAAAGGGACTCTCTGGACAGGGCCGAAATCAGCCAGTCATCCAAGCAAGGAAAAACTGCTATGTCTTGTCGTCTCAGAGCCACAGCCACCACCACTTAGCACTTGGTAAATACCCTGCATTCCTAGGAAAGGCCAAAGGGAAGAGCCTTGAACTAAAAGTGCTCCCCCTGGAAGGTAAACCGCAGGAAGCAGCAGCGGTCTAGGAAAAATTGGCATGTGCAGGTAAGCATCCTGCATGTCCAGAGCGCACAGCCAATGATTCTCCTGCAACACGGGCAGGAGGCTCTGGAGGGATAGCATCCTGAACTTTTTGTACTCGAACAGGTTGAGCCTGCTGAGGTAGAGGATGGGTCTTAGGTCACCTGTCTTTTTTGGAACCAGGAAGAAATGGGAATAGAACCCCCAACCTCTGTGCCGAAGAGGGACCGACTCCATTGCTTTTGACAGAAAAGCCTGAACTTCCTCCCTTACTAGAAGTACCTGGTCTTGGGAGTAGGCTGACCTTCAAGGAGGAGACTCCAGAGCAGGCTCCAGAAACTCCAAGGTGTGCCTTCGGACACTAACTGCAGGACCCATTTGTCAAAGGTGATGCTTCGCCACTCCTGCACATGGTGGGCAACCCCCCCAGCTCCTCACCCACTGGCCGAGAGGGTAGAGCAAGGGAATCAAGAGGTGGCGGGATGGGCTGGGGGAGGATCCCTAGACCGGTGGTTAAGTTTTGGAGGCAGGGGTGTAGACACCACCCCCGTGGCCTTAATGCTTACCCTGTTGATACTGGATATGTTTACGTGGCATCCGGGTCCACTTCCGATAGGGCTGAGGTAGCTTGCCCGGTCGGCACACGGACATCAGAGACCTAAGAGCCTGGCCGCGTTCTTGGAAGTCTTGCTGTCCCCTCCAAAAAGCACCGAGCCCCAAAAGGGAGCAGCCTGAATAGCTGACTGGATGTCATTGCCGAGGCCCAAAATGTGAGACAGGCGTGTCGCCAAAGGGAGACGGTCGCCGAGGTTTGAGCCACTGAATAGACAGTCGTAGGTGGCCTGAAGAGCATGCCTGCAAGATATCTTCGATTGGCGAATATCCCGGGTAAACTCCTCCTCGAGTTCCGAATCTAACAGACCAGATTTGGTCCTTTAGCCTGGCTAGGGTGGCTTTCTGGTGGGACAGCATATGGGCTACGTAGTTCAGGGACCGTAATGTGCACATAGCCGAGGAGAAAACTTTCTTCCCGAACTGGTCAAACTGCTTCGACTCTGTCTGAAGGAGAAGTGTTCATGTGCTTAGGAATGTTAGAGCAGTCCTGAACAGCCAAGATGAGAGTCCACCTTAGGGGGAGCTGCCAAGAAAATGGGCTCCTTAGGCACCCGGTATGTCCTGTCCGCTCTCTTGGGAACAGCCAGGATGGAGTGGGGCAGTTGCCAATGGTCATGGTGAGGTCCAATCCAGGGAGAAAATGGGATGGGGACAAAGACTCCAGATTCAAATGCTCAGCAAGCCTTTGCCGCATTGGGTTCTGTTTCTCAGACTCCCACTCATAAAATTTTTCAATAGACCTGAGCATGCCCAAGAAAGAAGGATCCTTGGGTTGAGATTTTGGAGAATCCTTCCCTACAGAGACCAAGGATTCATGACCGGATGATTCCCCCAAAGAATCCGCCCCAGGGTCTGGATCATCTCCTGGTTCAAAATCCAAAAGAATTATGTCCTCAGGTTTGGTTCCCTGGACGTGGACCGTATCAGACAAGAGTCCACTGGGGAAGAGGACCTAGAAGAGGAATGAGGCTGAGGAAGTCTGCTCTCCAGATCCATCACCAACTCGGCCCGCACCTCCTTCCACTAGGACTGGATAACAGCCCTGACATCTGGTTGAGGGGGTGGAGATGCTGGTGCAGGAGGAGGGGAATAGGCATGGGGGGGAGGAGAGTGGTACCCAATCAGGCGAAGGACCAGCTGGGATATGGTCCAATGGGTACCCCGAAGGGTAGCGTGGGACAAAGTGGGGTCTCAAACACCCCCAATGGCAGTGACCGACGTCTGAGGAGTCCACATCGGGCCAGCCGTCGTGTATATCGGCGGCTGGCACAGCGATGGGATAGCCGAAGTCAGAATTGCTGTCAATGGAACCAGTGGGTCCGGCGTCAGAAGCCGATCTGGTGGCAGATAGGATATCAGATGACAGACTCAGGTCTGTCGAAAGACCCCACAGCAGAGGCAGACGAATGGACCCAGCAAGGAGACAGTTGAAGGGTCTGGCACTGGCACAGACGTTACCGGGTCCGACGAGGGAGGATGATCCAGCACCAGGTTGTCAACCAGTTGGGAAGGGATCCCTCCCTTGAGAACAGGAGGTTCCTCCTGGGGAAGCTCCAGCGACGGAGGAGGGACCTCCTGTCCAGAGACCCCTGTAAGGGAAAACAGGTGTGATCCTGGGGTGTGCTCCACATCCAGGAGACTGTCGCTGTCTCCTCCCGGGGTAGTGGGGTCAGCAGGTAGCACTACCGTCGGGGGAGAGGGGAGAAGAGGGGCCATCTTCTCCGGGCTCATCCGGACATCAGGTGGGCTGACGCGAGATCTGTGCAATCCCCGTGGAGATCAGCTTATCGGACTCTGAAGCCAGGCAGGAAGGGAAGGGAAGGAGCCCCCCCTAGACTTAGAGGCTCCCACTTCACAAGACCCTGATGGGTGGGGAACAGACTGGTCGGAGGCCGTACGGTCCCCAGAGGAGCAACTTACCTGCTGAGAGAACCGGGAGCAAGGTGGTTCCCTTGGAGTCCCAGGACAATGCCTGGACGACCTTAATGGAAGGCGGCAAGGGAAAGGCCTTGCTGGAATATGGCCTGGAAGTCTCGGCCCTAGACCCCTCTGACTGGTGTTCCCTCTCCTGGTGTTTTTCCCCCTTCTTGTGCTTTGAAGGAGAGGACGAAGAAGGTGAAGCAGAATCCCTGATCTTTTCCATTTGCTTCTCCAAAAAAGCTAGATGAGATTTTAAAAGATGGGCCTCCAGAGCCTGCTGCCTCTGTTTCTGGGTGGCCTGACTGAACAGCTGGCAACCTGGGCAGGTGGCCACGGGATGGTCTGGGCCTAAGCAAATGAAGCACTTTCAGTGACCGTCCTTGTGAGGGATTTGGGCGCCACAAGTTTCACACTACTGAAGAATCAGCGACAAGAAAAAATTACTCACCTTAGTAATGTTGCTTCTTCTAATGGAGTCTTGCTATAGTCTGACATATGCAGTGAGTCCCAACCTTCGAACTGCTCCGGAGGTGAAAGAGTTAACTTTCCATGCCAGGCATGGAACGCTGAGCTCGAGCTCGGTTGAAACCCTGTCTGTTGTTCTTCAAACTCAAACCGTCAGATCTTTACGAGCTAAACTCACTGAGGTCCTGTGTGGAAGCTGTAAACCTACACTAGCCAACTGGCTACTAAACATAAGAACAGATTTTTTCGTCCCAAAACAAAAACTCAAGTCAGGAGACCCAAAAAATGAAAAACACAACACCAAGTCACCCCAAGAAAGGAGGGGTGAAAACAACAAGGTGGGCACCTAGTAAGTGCCAACACTGCACTGCCCACCCACATCCCAAAAACAGAGGTTCTGAGAGGGACAGACGGTGGGGGAGGTCAGAATATAGCAAGATTCCATTAGAAGAAACAACATTACTAAGGTAATTTTTTCTTCAAACAACATAAAGTCTTGCTATATTCTGACATATGCAGACTACAAAGCAGTACCTCCATGGAGGAGGGACAGAACCTACTTAGGAAATAGGCTCTGAAGCACAGCTGTGCCAAACCGAGCATCACTCCTAGCCTGGATGTCCAGGGAGTAATGCTTGGTAAAAGTGTGAACTGTTTTCCAGGTAGCTGCTTGACATATCTCTAGAATAGAGATGTCCCTGGCAGCAGCCAGGGAAGCAGCTGTACCTCTGGTAGAGTGAGCCCTCAGGCCTGAGGGAGGAACCTTACCCAGTTTTTCATAGCAAAATTGATACAAGAGACGATCCACCTAGCAATGGATCTTTAGTGGCAGGTTTCCTTACTAACCTCACCATAAGTGAGGAACAGTTGGAGGGAGTCAAACCTGTGACCCTTGGTACGCCTATGTAGTAACTAAGGTCTCTTTACATCTGTTGTGCAGCCTCCTCTGCCAGAGGAGGAGGAATGGTCAGTGAAGTACACTGGAAGAGATATAGATTGATTAAGGTGGAAATCTGAAACCACCTTAGGCAAGAACTTCCTGTTGGTCCTGAGGACCACCTTATCTCTGTGAAAGGAGATAAAATCAGGCTCCACTGACAAAGCTTGTAATTCACTTATGCGTCTGGCAGAAGTGATGGCTACCAGAAAACACAGTCTTCCAAGTCAAGTACTTAAGCTCTGCTGAAAAGAAAAAAATTACTCACCTTAGTAATATTGTTTCTTCTAATGGAGTCTTGCTATATTATAGACATTAGCAGTTTGATCCAGCTCTAGAACTGCCCCAGAGTGCAATGGTTAAAACCATTCCAAAATAGAATTTTGGCACGAGAGCAGCTCTATCTGTGTCATTTCAAACTTGAACTGTCAGATCTTTACGAGCCAAACTCACTAAGGTCTGTGTGGAAGCTGTAACCTACACTAGCCAAATGGCTACCTAAATAATAATAACCATTGATGGTCCCAACACCCAAGACTCAAGTCAGGGGACCAGAAATACTAACACCATTCTAATAATATGAAAATGGAACATAAGTATAATAAAACACACACACGCTGCTACATACACACCCCCAAAGTCCCAAAGGGGACAAAATGCTAACAGGACATAAGTAGTGCCCACACTAAGTTGCCCGCACCCCACCAAGTAGAGGTTCTGAGAGGGGCAGGTTGGGGGGGAGGTCTATAATATAGCAAGACTCCATTAGAAGAAACAACATTACTAAGGTGAGTAATTTTTTCTTCAAACAACATGAAGTCTTGCTATATTATAGACATTAGCAGAATACACAGCAGTACCTCCATGGAGGAGGGGCAGAACCTACTTAGGGAATAGGCTCTGAAGAACAGCTGTGCCAACCCGAGCATCTCTCCTGGCCTGGACATCCAGGGAGTAATGCTTGGTAAAAGTGTGTACCGTTTTCCAAGTAGCAGCCTGGCAAATCTCTAATAAAGGGATATCTCTGGCAGCAGCTAGAGACGCAGCTGTACCCCTGGTAGAATGAGCCCTCAAACCGGGGGTCTGCCCACTTTCTGATAACAAAATTGGATACAAGAGACAATCCACCTGGCTATTGATCTCTTAGTGGCAGGTTTGCCTTTCCCAACTTCACCATAGGTAAGGAAAAGTTGGAGGATTCAACCTGTGACCTTTGGTACGCTCTATATAATAACTAAGAGCTCTCTTAACATCCAGGTTGTGCAACCTCCTCTCACCAAGAGGAGTGATCAGTGAAAATACTGGAAGGAGATAGATTGATTAAGATGGAAATCTGAAACCACCTTAGGCAAAACTTCCTATTAGTCCTAAGGACTACCTTATCCTTGTGGAAAGAAATAAAGTCAGTCTCCACTGACAAGGCTTGCAATTCACTTATGCGTCTGGCAGAAGTGATAGCCACTAGAGAAACAGTTTTCCAAGTTAGGTACTTAAGCTCTGCAGAAGACAGAGGTTCAAAAGGGGGTTGCATTAACTGGGCAATGCAAACATTAAGGTCCCAAGCAGGGGCCGGTTCCCGAAAGGGAGGATTAGTATGGAGTAATCCCTTAAAAACTTGGAAAACACAGGATGAGAGGAAAGAGGGATGACTTTCCTGTTGACACAAAAGCAGACACAGCTGCCAAATGAACTCTCAGGGTAGCTGGTCTGAGACCCAAGGAATTAAGATGTACCATGTAATCTAACAAAATGGGCAATTCAGCAGATTCTGGGAAATATTTTCCCAGCACACCAAATGGAAAACCTTTTCCATTTAGAACTATAAGTAGCTCCTAGTGGAAGGCTTTCTGGAAGCCTTTAGGATCTCAAGAACACCCTGAGAGAGGTGTAAATCAGCAACTCTAACTCCTCAAGAGCCAGGCCTTGAGGTTGAGGGATTTGAGGTCCGGATACCAAACCCTTCCCTGGGCACAAGTCAACAGATTGTGATTCCTGGGGATTCACAGGGGAAGATGGACTGTCAGAGACAGAAGGAGGGGTACCAGGGCTGCCTGGCTCATCTGGGCAATCAGAATCACCCTGCAAGGCTGAGATCTGATTTTGACTAGTACTTTGAATAGAGAGGAAAGGGGGAAAGCATAGGAACTTCCTCCCAATCCAGAAGAAGGGCATCCAGGGAACTGAGCCCAGCACTGGAGGCCTGCAACAGAACAGAGGAAGTTTGTGATTGTCTGGGGCTGCAAAAGATCTATCTGAGGGATGCCCACCTGGCAAAACTATCCAGCACTTGAGGATCCAGGGACCATTGTGATGGCCCTGGGAAATCCTGCTGAGGGCATCCGCTAGGGACATTGTCCTTCCCTGGAAGATGAACTGCTGAGGGAAGTGTTCAGGAATAGGCCAGAGACCACAACTTCATTGCCTCAGTGCACAAGGCCGAAGACCGAGTGCCCCCTGTTTGTTGATGTACCACATTGTTGTGGTGTTGTCTGTCTGACTTGTATCACCTTGTCGTGGACAGATGCAGAAAAGCTTGAAGAGCTAAAAGACAGCTCTGAGTTCCAGCAAATTGATGTGGAGCAGAGATTCCTAGGGGACCAAACTCCCTGAGTGGAAAGGTCGCCCATGTGGGCTCTCCCAACCCAGAAGGGAAGCATCTGTAGTGAGAGTCAAGTCGTGAGAAGGGAAATGAAGGGACCCCGCTCTTAAATTGCTCTGATCCTTCCACCACTGGAGAGCTAGGATCAAGGTTCGAGTCACTGGGACCAACTTGGAAGGGGGTCTCTTCTCTGAGACCAAAAGGTTCTCAAGTGAAACTGAATGTCCTCATCTGAAATCTGGCTCCCTGCACAACAGCTGTGGATGCAGCCATGTCCCCAGGAGCTGCAGAAAGTGTCTTGCTGGTCGAGACCTGCAGAGTGAAGGAAGAGGCCAGAGCCACTAAATTCCTTACCCTTTCTGGGAAGAAAGGCTCTGGCTAGCTTTGTGTCCAATTCTGCCCTATAAAGGTGAGTACCTGGACTGGTTCCAGAACTGACTTTGGTAGGTTTAGCAGAAAACCCAGGGAGGTGAGAAGCTGCTGGGTGACCTGCAGGTGAGATTTTACCTGTTCTGGGACTGGCCTACAATGAGCCAGTCGTCTAGATAGGGAAAACAGCAATCCTCTGCCTCCTTAAGTGGGCCACTGCCACTGCTAGACACTTTGTGAATACCCTTGGAGCAGAGGTAAGGCCAAGGGCATTGCTCTGAACTGGTAATGACCTGAGGGCAGTTAATCTGAGGTACTTTGATGGGATCTTCTGATTAGGACATGAAATAGGTATCCTTGAGGTCCAGGGAGGCTAGCCAGTCCCCTGGCCTTAGGGAAGGTAAAATCATTGCCAGAGTTACCATTTTGAACTTTGGTTTCAAAAGATGCTTGTTCAGATATCTGAGATCTAAAATGGGCCGCCATTCTCCTGTCTTTTTGGGGTAAGGAAGTATCTGAATACAGACCCCTGCCCTGATGCAGGGAGGAACCTTCACTGCTCTGAGAGCTAACAGGATGAGACCTCTGTTTCCAGAGCGAGGGTCTCTGAAGCACTTGCAGGTAGAAAAAGTCTGCTTCTCAACTTGGGAAACTTTTGAAGCTGAGAACCAGACCCTGGCTTACTACTTCCAGAACCCACTTGTCTGAGGTTAAAGAAGCCCAATCCTGACTGAAGTAAGCCAGCCTGCCCCCCACTGGTACAGGAGACAGCCCTGGGCACCCCATCAGGGTGCCTGTTTTGCAGGAGCTTTAGGCTGTGGGTGGGAGCAGGTCTGCCCACCCTCGCCTGCCCCTGCCTCTGAAGAAGCAGCCCTCTGAGCATAGGCAGAGGAGGCCTGAGTCTGGTAGAAAGGCCTGTGAAAAGGCCTACCCCTACCCCTGGGGCATGCTTTGAGGAGTGGCTTGCCGCCTCTAGCCTGGGCACTCTTGTAAGTAGTCCCATATTCATCCATCTTTTCATGTAATTCTCTGTCTGCTCTCCAAACAGAGAATTTCCCACCACAGGAAAATCCATAGCCTAGTCTGGGTATCCTGTGACAAACTAGTACACCTGAGCCAGGCCAACCTACTGAAAAGCTACAGATGTGGCCATGACCCTAGAGGAAACATCATTACATCCACAGCAGCATGAAACTGAACCTTAGAGGCTTCAATGCCATCAGCAGCCACCTGTTCTAGTTCACTAGCCAGCTGGCCATGGGCCTGCTTGGCCAATTGCATAACAGTATCCCATCTAGATTTCTGATACCTAGCTACACAAGCCATATAATTTGCTTGCCTGAGTCCCAGAGAGGCTGCCATATACTGTTTTTTGCCATGGCATCAATCTTCCTGGAATCCTTGTCAGGAGGATGTGAAGCCAAGGGAATATTAGCTTTATCACAGGCAGCAGCCTGAACTACTAACATGACTGCATTGCTGAGAAGGAATTCTGTATCAGGGCCTGACAATGTATACCTTCTGTCCATCTTTTTATCTACAGGAGGCACAGAATTAGGAGCTTTTAAAATTTTAATTGTTTGTTTCCTAAAAGACTTATGTAAAGGAATAGACAATCTCTAGACTCTGGAATATCCATCATTTCTACAAAATCAGGCTCCTCTTGCTCATCCACAGCCTCTTCTAAAGGAAGCTGGAGGGTTTCAGCAACTTTTTTATAAAACATAAAATGAGATGGGGACTCAGACAGCATAGGGGGAGATTCTAAAGGTCTGTCTGGGGAGATGTCCGGTTCAATGGGCACACCCAGACCTTCCCAGCCACATTCATACTGTTCATAATCCTCCTCCCCCTCCTCTGGTTCATAAAATTCCTCAATATCATAATCCTGAACCACTGGGACCGGACGAACCGACCTTTTACCAGATAGTGGTGGTTCGGAAGGACCCTGAGACAGTGACTGGACAATTTGTATGGCTTTTGCTATCTCTGCAGCAGTTGGAGAAGGAATTTTGGACTCCAGACCTGCTGATTTTCTTGTTTTCTTTACTGGAATTGGTTCCTCAGAACCAGCTTTTCTTTTGCCCGAGGAAGTCTGGCCCTGGTCAGAGGGCACTCCCTCTGGTTCGGTTGGCACCGAACCGGGCTGGCCATCCGGGTCAGCGGACTTTTTGGCCTCTCGTTCCCTGAGCCTGCCCAATCTTTTTTCCAGGGTGGCTGCAGGGAAATTCTTACATACCTGGCAGTCTGACTGGAGGTGGTCAAACCCCAGACAATAAACACATGTGGTGTGTGGGTCAGCCTTGGCAAAGACTTCCCCACAAACATCACAGTGTTGAAACCCAGTGGGCCCGGTTTTTCTTTGGGTTTCTCAGACATAATGCCAGCCTAACCAAAAACTTGCCCTTTAACGGCAGTGCAGAAGACACCCTTATCGGTTCCTAACCGTGTCACGGTATTGGAAAAAAGCATAAATCCGCTTTTTTAGAACCGATAAGAACCGGAACCGCTCTAAAATAGTAACTTTTAGTTTTAAATGAGTTTAAACCCACTGATCGGTTCAAAACCGAACCGATAACACAAGTTCCACACAGACAAAACCTTCATTTACTTACAGTTACCACAGATAGAGCTTGAACCGAACGGTTTTGCGGTTAAAATAAAACTATTCTCAGTTAAATCCAACCAAGAAAACACTTTTAAACGAAATGAACCAGAGCAGAAGGAGAAATCTCCGAGCGACTGTTCACTGAGGCGGAGTAAAGAATCTGACAGTTCAAGTTTGAAATGACACAGATAGAGCTGCTCTCGTGCCAAAATTCTATTTTGGAATGGTTTTAACCATTGCACTCTGGGGCAGTTCTAGAGCTGGATCAAACTGCTAATGTCTATACTATAGCAAGACTTCATGTTTGAACAAAGGCTCAAAGGGGGTTGCATAAGCTGAGCAATGCAAACATTAAGATCCCAGGCGGGGGCAGGGTCCCTGAATGGAGGGTTGGTGTGAAGCAATCCCTTGAAAAACTTGGAGAATACAGGGTGAGCTGAAAGAGAAGAGGGCTTACCTGCTGAAATAAAAGCAGACACAGCTGCCAGATGCACTTTTAGGGTAGCTGGCCTCAGCCCCAAGGTATTTAAGTGGACCATATAATCCAGGACTGTGGGTAAATCAGCAGACTCTGGGAAATATACTTTCCAGAGCACCATATGAAAACCTCTTCCATTTGGAATTATAAGTAGCCCTGGTGGAAGGTTTTCTAGAAGCCTTCAGAATATCCATTACACCTTGGGAGAGGTGTAAATCAGCAACTCTAACTCTTCAAGAGCCAGGCCTTGAGATTGAGAAATTTGAGGTTGGGTGCAAACCCTCCCTGAGCACAGGTTAACAGGTTGTAATTCCTGGGGAGACACAGGGGAAGATGGACTGCTAAGGACAGTAGGAGTGGATACCAGGGTTGTCTGGCCCAATCTGGAGCAATCAGGATCATCTTGCAGGGTTGAGATCTGATTTTGACTAGCACTTTGAACAGGAGAGGAAGGGGGGAAAAGCATAGAGAAACTTCCCTTCCCAATTGAGAACTAAGGCATCCAGAGGGACTGAGCCCAACACTGGGGGCCTGCAGCAAAAAAGGGGAAGCTGGTGATTGTCTGGGGCTGCAAAAAGATCTATCTGGGGTGCCCCATCTGGAAAATATCACCTCCAAGACCAGGGGGTCCAGTGACCATTCGTGATGGCCCTGGGAAATCCTGCTGAGAGCATCTGCCAGGACATTGTCCTTGCCTGGGAGGTGAACTGCCGTAAGGGAGGTGTTCAGGGAGTAAGCCAGAGACCACAACTTCATTGCTTCAGTGCACAAGGCCGTGAACCGAGTGCCCCTGCTGTTGATGTACCACATTGTGGTGGTGTTGTCTGTTCTGACCTGTACAACTTTGTTCTGAACAGATTTGGAAAAAGCTTGAAGTGCTAGAAAAACTGCTCTGAGTTCCAACAGATTGATATGGAGCAGAGATTCCTGGGGGACCACAACCCCTGGGTGGTGAGGTCGCCCATGTGAGCTCCCACCCCAAGAGGATGCATCTGTAGTAAGGATTAAGGAGTGAGACTGAGAGACAAAAGGAACCCCTTGTCTCAGATTGCTCTGATCCTGCCACCACTGTAGGGCCTGGATCAGGGTTCGAGTCACTGGGATCAGTTTGGTTAGAGGGTCTTTCCTTTGAGACCAAAAGGCTCTCAAATGGAACTGAATGTCCCTCATCTGAAATCTTGCTCCCTGCACTACTGCTGTAGAGGCAGCCATGTGCCCCAGGAGCTGTAGAAAATGCCTTGCTGGTCGAAACACCTGCATGGTGAATGAGGAGGCCAGAGAGACCAGGGTCCTTGCCCTGTCCAAAGGAAGGAAGGCTCTGGCTTTCTCTGTGTTCAGCTCTGCGCCTATGAAGGTGAGGAGCTGGACAGGCTCTAGAACTGACTTTGAAAGATTCAGAAGGAAAGCTAGAGAGGTGAGCAGTTGCTGAGTTATCTGTAGGTGTAACTTGACTTGGTCTGGGGACTGGCCTACTATGAGCCAATCGTCCAGATAAGGGAAGATGGCAATTTTTTGCCTTCTCAGAGAAGCAACTGCTACTGCCAGGCATTTTGTGAATACCCTTGGAGCAGAGGTGAGGCCAAAGGGCATTGCTCTGAACTGGTAATGGCCTGAGGAGCAGCAAACCTGAGGTACTTTTGGTGGGAGCTTCTGATGAGAATATGGAAGTAGGCATCCTTGAGGACCAGGGACACTAGCCAGTCCCTGGCCTTAGAGAGTAGAATAATTCCCAGAGTCACCATTTTGAATTTTGGTTTTAAAAGGTGCTTGTTTAAAT
This sequence comes from Neoceratodus forsteri, assembly GCA_016271365.2. Taxonomy (NCBI): domain Eukaryota; kingdom Metazoa; phylum Chordata; order Ceratodontiformes; family Ceratodontidae; genus Neoceratodus; species Neoceratodus forsteri. Next base: position 2,964,027 of record JADMNL010000040.1, read on the forward strand.
ATCTGAGATCCAGGATGGGCCAGCCATTCTCCTGTCTTTTTGGGGTAAGGAAGTACCTGGAGTACAACCCTTTGCCCTGGTGTAGGGGTGGAACCCTTTCCACAGCTCTGAGAGCAAGGAGGGAAGAGACCTCTGCCTCTAAGGCAACTGCCTCTGATGGATTTGCAGGTGGAAAGGATCTGGTTCTCATCTTTGGAAACTTTTTGAAGCTGAGAACCAGTCCCTGGCTTACTACCTCCAGGACCATTTGTCTGATGTGAGAGACTCCCAGTCCTGGACAAAGTAAGCCAGCATTCCCCCTACAGGTAGCTGAGAATCGGCCCTGGCAACCCCATCAGGGTGCCTGCTTGGCAGGGGCTTTGGGCTGAGGGGTGGAAGCAGGCCTGCTTGTACCCCGTCTGCCTCTCCCTCTAAAGAACCCCCTCTGGGCATAAGCAGAAGAGGAGGCCTGGGCTTGGTAAAAAGGCCTATGAAAAGGCCTGCCCCTGCCCCTGGGAAGCTGCCTTTGAGGAGTGGACTGCCTTTCCTTGGCCTGTGCACTCCTATAGGTGGTTCTATACTCATCCATTTTCTTCATGTAATTCTCTGTCTGCTCCCCAAACAGGGAATTACCCACAACAGGAAAATCCATGGCCTTAGGCGGCTGGAGAGGAAAGTTTTGGCTCCACACCAGCTGATTTCCTAGTCCTTTTTGCTGGAACCGACTCCTCAGAGTCGGATCTCCTTTTGCACGAAGAAGTCTCGCCCTGGTCAGAGGGCACTCCTTCTGGTTCGGTTGGAACCGAACCAGGCTGGCCATCCGGTTCAGCGGACTTTTTGGCCTCCCTTTCCTTGAGCCTACCAACTCTCTTTTCCAGGGTAGCTGCAGGAAAATTTTTACAAATCTGGCAGTCTGCATTGGGGTGGTCAAATCCCAGACAATAAACACAGGTAGTGTGGGGGTCAGCCTTGGCAAAGACTTCCCCACACACACTGCAGTGTTGAAACCCAGTGGGCCGGTTTTCTTTTGGGTTTCTCAGACATAGTGCCAGCCTAACCAAACTTACCCGTTTATGGCAATCCATGAGTAAGGCCACCATATACGGTTTCCCAACCGTGTCACAGGTTATTGGAAAACGTAATAAAATCCGTTTTTTAGAACCAATAAGAACCGGTAACCACACTCCAAATCACAGATTAAGATATTTTAAACAACCTGATCGGTTCAAACCGAACCGATAAACCGTTTACAAGTTCCACACAGAATAGAATTAATGTAAAACCTATCTAGTACTCACAAATACCACAGACAGAGTCTGAACTGACCAGTTGCAGTTTAAATTCGGTCGAAAACCGAGAAAAACAATACTTTAACCGACAAAATGAACTGAGCAGAAGGAGAAATCTCCGGAGTGACTGTTCAGTGAGGCGGAGTAAAGAATCTGACGGTTTGAGTTTGAAGAACAACAGACAGAGTTTCAACCGAGCTCGAGCTCAGCGTTCCATGCCTGACATGGAAAGTTAACTCTTTCACCTCCAGAGCAGTTCGAAAGTTGGGACTCGCTGCATATGTCAGAATATAACAAGACCATGTTGTTTGAATCACTGAGTGTCCTGTGTGGAAAGTGTAAACTTACACTAGCCAACTGGCTACTAAATATAATAAACAGATTTTTTGGTCCCTAAACAAAGACTCAAGTCAGGAAACCCAAAAAATGAAACAAACACAACACCCACCCACCCAAACTAAAGGGGTGAGAAATAAGGGGTGGGGCACCTCTCGAGTGCCAACACTGCGACTGCCCACCCACAGCCCAAAACAAAGGTTCTGAGAGGGGAGGTCAGAATACAGCAAGACTCCATTAGAAGAAACAACATTACTAAGGTGAGTAATTTTTTCTTCAAACAACATGAAGTCTTGCTGTATTCTGACAAACTGCAGACTACCAAGCAGTACCTCCATGGAGGAGGGACAGAACCTACCTAGGAAATAGGCTCTGAAGCACTGCTGTGCCAAACCGAGCATCACTCCTAGCCTGGATATCCAGAGAGTAATGCTTGGTAAAAGTGTGTACTGTTTTCCAGGTAGCTGCTTGACAAATCTCTAAGATAGGAATATCCCTGCAGCAGCCAGGAAGCAGCTATACCTCTGGTAGAGTGAGCCCTCAGGCCTGAGGTGGAGTACTACAGTACAGTTGCGTAAGAACTTACCGTAATAGTAGATCTTCGAGAGAGGCTCTTGCAGTAGGTAATTACATATAGGATTGACGCCGGCCGGCGGCAGGACCCCATGGAAAAATTTCTAGCTAGCAGACCCTGGCGAGGGACCGCCCCCACATCAGGTGACCGGCGTCATACGACAGTCGGTTTTAAGGTGGCGGTCCCGGATGCCCGCCTTTCAGTTCTTTCCCGCCACAGGCCCGGAAGGCCCGGATGAGAGAGAAGCAGATATTTCCCTCAATGGAAAAGGAGCTGAAAAAGCCTAGGGGGATGGAGGGCGGGAAGGTATTACCTACTGCAAGAGCCTCTCTCGAAGATCTGCTGTTACGGTAAGTTCTTACATAACTGTACTATCTTACTTCGAGAGGGCTCTTGCAGTAGGTAATTACATATAGGACAGAATCCCAAGCAGTCTGGAACAAATGAAAGGCACTGGAGGAGGAACTACTCCAAAAAGTAGCAAATAATCTAGCAGGTCTCGAGAAAGGAGGCCTTGCAAGACAGCTAACCAGAAGCCTGCTCTACGACAAGAGGCAATGTCCAAACTGTAATGCTTAGTAAAGGTATGGACTGAAGTCCAAGTGGCGGCAGCACAAATGTCTGCCACAGACACGTTCTTGAAACAAGCCGCAGAGGCTGCAACTCCACGAGTGGAGTGACCTCTGACTTGACCCAGGAGGGTTTTGTTGTACGTGTCATAACAGAAAGTGATGCAATGGGCCAACCATTTTGATAGACATTGCTTAGAGACAGCATTGCCTTCTCTTTTGTGAGCGAAAGAGACGAACAACTGATCAGTCTTTCCGAGATCCTTTGTCCTGTCTGTGTAGTATCTCAGAATCCTGCGAACATCCATGGTATGGAGCAGGTATTCTCCTTGATTGGAGTACTGCGTAAAGAAAGCAGGTAATTCGATAGACTGATTTAAGGTAGATTCCGCTACCACCTTCGGGAGAAACTTAGGATTCGTGTGAAGAGCTACTCGTTCTTTGTGAAAATTCAGATAAGGGATTTTGCACATCAGGGCCTGAAGCTCGGAAATTCTGTGAGCAGAAGTAATGGCCACCAAGAAGAGCGCCTTCCACGATAAAAACTTCAAGTCTGCAGAAGCCGCAGGCTCAAAGGGAGGAAGGGTAAGTTTCTCGAGGACAAAGTTTAAGTCCCAAGGGGGAGCTGGAGTCCGGACAGGGGGCCTGAGATGCAGGACTCCTCTGAGGAAAGTTTTGGATACCTCCAGCTGGGCAAATGCCTTTTCAGTGAAAGGGACATGGTAGGCTGAAATAGCCGCCATATGAACCTTCAAAGAGGAGTGACTGAGACCCAGGTCGAAAAGATGACGAATGTACTCAAGAAGAATAGTCACAGGACAGAAAAAGGGCTCCACGTTCCTGGACGCAGCCCAGATGGAAAATCTTTTCCATTTCATGGCATAGGTGGACCTAGTGGAGGGTTTTCTAGCCTCCACCAGAATCTCGGCCACCTTAGGAGAAACGCCAAAATGAGATTGAGCTAGGTCTGCAGGAGCCATGCACGAAGTTGAAGGGACTTGAGTCCTGGATGGACCAGGGTCCCCTGATCTTTGGTCAGCAATCCTGGAGATAAAGGAAGAGGAAGAGGAAGAGGAAGAGGAGGAACCTCTGAGTATTGTTGTAGAAGAAAGAACCAGATTTGCCTGGGCCAGAAAGAAGCGATCAGAATCATTCTCGCTCCTTTCAAAGCAAGCTTCTGCAGCACACGAGGGACCAGAGGAATTGGGGGGAAAAGCATAGACGAATCTGTCCTTCCAGCTTAGAGACAGAGCGTCACTCCAGAAAGCCCCTTCTGGATCGAGTAGCAAAAGATTGGAAGCTTCTATGCTTTGGGGAGGCGAACAGGTCTATCTGAGGAGTCCCCCAAATCTGGAAGATGCTTTTAGAACTTTTCGTCCAATTCCACTGTGTGGTAGAGCGACTGAGCGACTTAGCCTGTCTGCCAGGACATTGTCGACCCCGGAACATGGATCGCTGCGTGAGGGAAGGTCGTGAAGAGCTGCCCATTCCCAAACCCTCATCGCTTCCCTACACAGTGGGTAGGACCGAGTCCCTCCCTGCTTGCTGATGTACCACACCACGCACATGTTGTCCGTTTGGACAGCTAGGTGGCCGGGAAGGATGTATTGGTGAAAGGCCTGGAGAGCATACAGCACTGCTCAAAGCTCGAGCACGTTGATGTGGAGAACTAACTCCAATTTTGACCAGAGGCCCTGGGTTCGGTGAGGACCCAGATGGGCTCCCCAACCTTCGCCTGAAGCATCCGTGGTCAGAGTCTGATTGGGGGGAGGATGAAAAAAGGGAACCCCCCGGAAAAGGTTCTCTCGAACAATCCACCATTGCAAGTCTCTTATCATGCAGGAGATCAGAACCAGATGATCTAGGTTGTTCTACCCGTTGATCCCACTGAGATCGGAGAGTCCACTGAGAGATTCTCGTGAAGGCGCGCACGACGAACTGGCCGGGATGGTCGCCGCCATAAGCCCCAGTAGATGGAGCACCGACTCGCCGGAACCCTCCTGTGTCTTCGATAGGAGGGAAATCTGGGACTGGAGGGAGGCCCCCCTGTCCGGAGGCAGGAAGGCCTTGCACATTGTTGTGTTGAGGATTGCCCCGATGAACTGAAGCCTCTGTGAAGGATCCAGGTGAGACTTGGAATGGTTGATGGTAGTACCCAGGCCAGTGAAGACCTGCTGGGTGAGAGAGAGAGAGAGAAAATGCAGGAGTTCCTCCCTGGACGGGGCCACCAGGAGCCAGTCGTCCAGGTAGGGAAAAACCTGAGCTCCCATAGTACGCAGGTGGGCTGCTACCACCGCCAGGCATTTGGTAAAGACTTGGGGAGCCGAGGAAAGACCAAAAGGGAGCACCCGGAATTGGTAGTGGTCCCCCTGGAACGCAAACCTGAGGTACTTTCGGTGCAAAGAGGGATGTGCAGGTACGCATCCTGCATATCCAGTGCACAAACCCATTGGCCCAGCCAAAGCAGGGGCAAGAGGGTTTGAAGGGAGAGCATCCTGAACCTCTTGTATTCCACATACAGGTTCAGGGAGCTGAGATCAAGGATGGGTCTGAGATCTCCCGTCTTCTTTGGTACGAGGAAGAAATGGGAATAGTAACCCATCCCGTGGAGGTGAGGGGGGATGGGCTCTATAGCCTGTTTCGCAAGGAGAGCAGAGATTTCTTCCCTGACCAAAGGAAGATGGTCCCTTGAGTAAGAGGAGTTCAGAGGGGGGTGATGTGGAGGTTTCTGCAGAAACTCTATGGAGTGCCCCTCTGCTATGATCTGAAGCACCCATGAATCCGATGTAATCCTCTCCCAACCCGGAAGGTGGAGGGAGAACCTCCCTCCTACCGGTTCCTCCGGAGTGTCCGGAAGCAGTGGGAGAGGGAAGGAGTCAGGTGGTGTGAGGCAGTGCCGCAGCTGGGGCACCCGTTGCTTTTTTGGGTGGCGGGGGCCTGGCAGCTGTGGGGGCCCAACGTTTAGTGGCCCGCCTTCCTTGAGGTTTCGCTTGAGGCCGGCTGCGTCTGCGAAAGGGATGGCGCTGTGGGGAATGGGGACGGTACATTGAATCAACCGATTTAAGGGCCGTCCCCTTCTCCTGCAAGTCAGTGATGATGTCCTTGACATCACCGCCGAAAAGCACGGAACCCCTGAAAGGTGCTTCTTAATTGCTGACTGCACCTCCGGGACCAGACCTGACACACGGAGCCATGCATGACGCCGAAGACTTACAGCGAACGCAGAGCTCCAGCCTGCGGTGTCCACTGCGTTGTAGGTCGTCCTCAGAATGTGACGACTGGCCAAACGACCAGAACGGACCAGGTCAGCTAACTCCTGCTTGACTTCAGAGTCAGGCAAGGAGTCAATCTTAGATTCCGTCTGGGTAAGGACAGCCTTCTGGTAATCCCTTATATGTGCTACATAATTCAGGCCCTAATCCCAGTGTGGAAGAAGCGGATCTTCCTTCCATACTGATCCAGAAGGTGAGATTCCTTATCCGGGAGACGAGCCTGCGTTTCGGTGTGCTGACCGGCCGTGGAGCGGGCGCTTAATCACAACCGAGTCTGCATAGGTGAGAGTCTAAGAAGTCTACAATTCTCCTGAGCCTGGTATAGCCTGTTTGACTTCCTAGGAAGTGGGGCAAACGCTGACGGTTGCTTCCAAATAGTGGAAACAAGGTGGGCATGAGGCTCGATCCAGGGTGGCACTAGGGTAGCCGTAAGGGGCAAGTCCAGATGTTCGGCAAGTTTAACCCGTTGAGGATCTGGCTTTAAGGAATGCCACTGATGGACTTCCTGGATCTTCCTGAGCAACTCCGTGAAAGAAGGATCCTCCGGAGACTTCGGAGGAGTCCTCGGCCAGGGCTTGACGGAGAGCGCTGCTCGCTGCCTTTCTAGAACACTCCACTGAGGCCTCCGATGAGTCCGAGAGGAGAAGAAGAGGAATTTGAGCAGAGTAAGACTCCCTAGCTCGTCTGGGGGAGGAACGGGTTCCTTAGGGGGAATCCCAGGACATGTGTCCTGCCCCTCTCTGGATCCCGAGGGCAAAGCCCCGGAATCTGGAGGTGGAGAGGGAGTATGCCGTCTGGGGTGTACGGGAGCCGTGGTGGCACCGCCGGCAAGACGGCTCGACTCTCCTTGGTGAGCTGGAGCCTGGCCTAAGCCCACCAGGAGGCAAGAGTCTCCTGAGACCAACGCGCCTAGGGGGCGTTGGAGGAGGAATATTATGCGGATGAAATCCATAGGAGAGTATCCGTAACCGCGGCTGTGAGAATACCGGGCCGGGTACTGCTGTTTGTCGAGCGTCGCGGTACTGTGCACAGGATACTGAGGACTCTGCGAAACCGGGCGCGGTAGGACAGTGGATACCCAGGCACTGGAGTGAGCTGGAGCAAACGGCCCAGCCGGTACTCGACGGGCGGATCAGCTGGATAGGCCTGTGGGGTGGAGGGCCCGATGGAGGAGGAATATGCCCCGCCGGCGTCGGAGCTGGCGTCAGGGGAGCCAGCGTCAGATCCGGCTCTGAAGTTAGAGGATCGGACGGTAGCCCAGGGTCCCGAGCCTCATCCGGGGATGGAGGGGAAAAATCCCCGGGGTCGGGCAGGGGGGACTCGGGCTCCCCTGACGGCAGTGAAGGCTGCGGGGAACCTCGTACGACAGACGAGGCAGGGTCTGCCGTAGGCTCCGAGGCCCGGCGCACGTCGGAGGGGCTGACGTGTGGCTTAGGGGCCGTATCCCAGCGGACGCCAGAGGGCCGGCGTCCGACTTTGTGAGTCCCTCGTCGGAGACGGGCCGAGGAAGGGAAGAGGCCCGGTCCGAGGGGGAAACTGCCGTGCGCCGCCCCGAAGGGTCAAGCGTCTTAGCGGCCTTCTCCCGGCGGACATCGGAGAAGCAGACGTCCGGCTTATGGGAGGCGCCCACACCAGTAGGCCGCAAGCCTGCGGCGGTACTGGGGACTGGAGCCTCCTTTTAGCCGGAGGCACCCAGCGGGCTCAAACAAGAACCCGACGGGCGAGCAGACGCCTCCTCCAAAGCCTTGGAGGCTGCCGTCGGGCAATCCCCCAGAGGGGATGTTACCTTGCCCGTGACTCCGGCCGGAGTCGTGGAGGAGGAGGAGGCCTTCTCCTGGTGCCTTTCCTTGTCCCGCTTCTTGTGCCCTTCAGGAGAGGTAGACACCTGCCGAAGTTTCTTCAACTCCTTCTCCATCGCAGACATCTTCTTCTTGAGGAGATGGGCTTCGAGAGACTGCTGGCGTCGTCTGCGAGTGGCCGCATTGAAACGTAGGCAGTGCGGACACTTGTTGACCGCGTGGTCGGGGCCTAAACAGAAAAGGCAGAGGGAGTGACTGTCTTTGTGAGGCAGGTGGGCGCCGCACGAGTCGCACTTATTTTTTGAAGGGGACGACATATACAGATGTTCACCTGACGATAGAAAATATAAAATACAATACTGAAAACTTTTCGGAGAAAACCACGAAGTAACAGGACTGAGCGATAAGAACTTAACCGTGAGGCGCTGCACGAGCTGGCGGGGGAAAGAACTGGAGGCGGCGTCCGGGACCGCCTTTATACCGGCGTCGATGATGCCGGTCACCTGATTGGGGCGGTCCTCAGGCAGACTGCTAGTTAGAAATGTTTCCGTGGGGTCCTGCCGCCGGCCGGTGTCAGTCCTATATGTAATTACCTACTGCAAGAGCCCTCTCGAAGTAAGATCTAGTTTTTCATAGCAAAATTGAATGCAAGAGACAATCCACCTGGCAACAGATCTCTTAGTGGCAGGTTTTCCCTTACCAACCTCACCATAAGTGAGGAACGGTTGGAGGGAGTCAAACCTGTGACCCTTGGTACGCTCTATGTAGTAGCTAAGGGCCTTTCTCACATCCAAACTGTGCAGCCTCCTCTCCCCAGAGGAGGAATTGTCAGTGAAGAAAACAGGAAGAGACATAGACTGGTTAAGGTGCAAGTCTGAAACCACCTTAGGCTAAAACTTCCTATTAGTCCTGAGGACCACCTTATCTCTTATGGAAAGAAATAAAATCAGGCTCCACTGACAGGGCTTGCAACTCGCTTATGCGCCTGGCAGAAGTGATGGCCACCAGAAAACAGTTTTCCAAGTCAAGTACTTAAGCTCTGCTGAGGACAAAGGCTCAAAAGGGGGTTGCATAAACTGGGTAATGCAAACATTAAGGTCCCAAACAGGGGCAGGGCCCCTGAATGGAGGATTGGTATGAAGCAATCCCTTGAAAAAAATTTAGAGAATATAGGATGGGCTGAAAGGAAGGCAGAGACAGCTGCCAGATGTACTCTTAGTGTAGCTGGTCTGAGCCCAAAGCTATTAAGATGAACCATATAGTCCAGGACCGTGGACAGGTTAGCAGACTCTGGGGAAGTATGTTTCCCAGAGCACCATATAGAAAATCTTTTCCACTTGGAGTTGTGTTTCTGGCGGAAGGCTTCCGAGAAGCCTTTAGAATATCCATAACACCTTGAGAGAGGTGCAAATAAGCAAACTCTAACTCTTCAAGAGCCAGGCCTTGAGATTGAGAGATTTGAGATTCAGATACCAAACCCTCCCCTGAGCACATGTTAACAGGTTGTAATTCCTGGGAAGAGATAGGGAAGGTGGACTGCTAAGGACAAAAAGAGGGCACCAGGGCTGCCTGGCCCAGTCTGGAGAATCAGAATCACCTTGCAGGGTTGAGACCTGATTTTGACTAACACCTTGAACAGGAGAGAAGGGGGAAAAGCATACAGGAACTTCCCTTCCCAATTGAGAACTAGGGCATCCAGGGGGACTGAGCCCAACACTGGGGGCCTGCAGCAGAAGAGAGGAAGTTGGTGAATGTCTGGGGCTGCAAAAAGATCTATCTGTGGGGTGCCCCATCTGGAGAAGATCACCTTCAAAACCAGGGGATCCAAGAACCATTTGTGATGGCCCTGAGATATCCTGCTGAGAGCATCTGCCAGGGCATTGTCCTTGCCTGGGAGGTGTATTGCTGTAAGAGAGGTGTTCAGGGAATAGGCCAGAGACCATAACTTCATTGCTTCTGTGCACAAGGTCGTAGACAGAGTGCCCCTTGTTTGTTGATATACCACATTGTGGTGGTATTGTCTGTCCTGATCTGAACTACTTTGTTCTGAACAGACTTGGAAAAGCTTGAAGTGCTAGAAACACTGCTCTGAGTTCTAATAGATTGATGTGAAGCAAGAGATTCCTGAGGAGACCACAACCCTTGGGTGGTCAGGGGTCCCAAGTGTGCTCCCCACCCCAAGAGGGAAGCATCTGTAGTAAGGATTAGAGAATGAGACTGAGTGACAAAAGGAACTCCCTGTCTTAGATTGTCCTGATCCAGCCACCACTGTAACGCCTGAATCAGGGTTCGAGTCACTGGGATTAGTTTGGTCAGAGGGTCCCTTCTCTGAGACCAGAAGGCTCTCAGGTGGAACTGAATATCCCTCATTTGAAATCTTGCTCCCTGCACCACTGCTGTAGAAGCAGCCATGTGTCCTAGGAGTTGCAGAAAATGCCTTGCTGGCAGAGACACCCGAGGGGTGAAAGAAGAGGCCAGTGAAATAAGTGCCCTTGCCCTGACCAGGGGAAGGAAGGCTTTTGCCTTTACTGTATCCATCTCTGCCCCTATGAAGGTGAGGAGCTGCACAGGCTCTAGAACCGACTTTGAAAGATTCAGCAGGAACCCTAGAGAAGTGAGCAGTTGCTGAGTTATCTGTAGGTGTAACTTGACTTGGTCTGGTGACTGGCCTACTATGAGCCAGTCATCCAGGTATGGAAATATGGAGATCCTTTTTCTCCTTAGGAAGGCAACTACTACTGCCATGCATTTTGTGAACACCATTGGAGCAGAAGTTAGGCCGAAGGGCATTGCTCTGAATTGGTAGTGGCCTGAGGCCAGCTCGAATCTGAGGTACTTTTGATGGGAGCTTCTGATGAGAATATGGAAATAGGCATCCTTGAGGTCCAGGGAGACTAGCCGGCCCCTGGCCTTAGAGAGGGTAGAATTATTCCCAGAGTCACCATTTTGAACTTTGGCTTGAAAGGTGCTTGTTTAAATATCTGAGATCCAGGATGGGCTGCCATTCTCCTGTCTTTTTGGGGGTTAGGAAGTACCTGGAGTACAATCCTTTACCTTTGTGTAGGGGTGGAACCTCTCTATGGCTCTGACAGCCAAGAGGGAAGAGACCTCTGCCTCTAGGGCAAGTGCCTCTGAAGGATTTGCAGGTGGAAAGGATCTGGTTCTCATCTTTGGAAATTTTTTGAAGCTGAGAACCAGTCCCTGGCCTACTACTTCCAGGACCCATTTGTCTGATGTTAAAGACATCCAGTCCTGGACAAAGTAAGCCAGCCTGCCCCCTACAGGTGGTGGAAAATCGGCCCTGGCAAACCCATCAGGGTGCATGTTTGGCAGGGGCTTTAGGCTGAGGGGTGAAGCAAGCCTGCTTTGTACCCCTGCCTGCCTCCCTCAAAGAACCCCCCTATGAGTATTAAGCAGAAGAGGAGGTCTGGTTTGCGAAGGCCTATGAAAAGGCCTGCCCCTGCCCCTGGGATGCTGCCTCTGAGGAGTGGCTTGCCTTTCCTTGGCCCGAGCACTCCTGTAGGTGGTCCTGTACTCATCCATTTTCTTCATGTAGTTCTCCGCTTGCTCCCTAGAATTACCCACAACAGGAAAATCCATGGCCTTAGTCTGGGTATCCTGAGACAGGCTAGTACATCTGAGCCAAGCCATCCTCTGAAGGGCCACAGATGTAGCCATGACTCTAGATGAAACACCATTGGAGTCCACTGCAGCATGGAATTGCACCTTGGATGCCTCAATATCATCCGCAGCCACCTGCTCCAGCTCCTTGGCAAGCTGGCCAGGGACCTGTTTAGCTAAAGCCATTACAGTGTCCCATCTAGATTTCTGATATCTGGCTGTATAGGCCATATTATTAGCCTGCCTGAGTCCCAAGGATGCTGCCATGTACCGTTTCTTTGCCATGGCATCAATCCTCCTGGAATCCTTATCTGGGGGGGTGTGAAGCCAATGGTATATTTGCCTTATCACAGGCTGTAGCCTGCACTACCCCAACATGGCTGCATTGCTGGGTAAGGAACTCCGTATCCGAGCCTGAAAGAGTATACCTCTTGTCCATTCTCTTATCCACAGGAGGTATAGAATTAGGAGTCTTAAAATTTTATTGTCCGCTTCCCAAAGGACTTATGAAGGGAACAGACAGCCTCCTGGACTCTGGGATATCCATCATTTCAACATAGTCAGGTTCCTCCTGGTCATCCACAGCTTCTTCCATAGGAAGCTGAAGAGTCTCAGCCACTTTTTTGTAAAACGAAGTGGGAAGGGGACTCAGAAAGCCTGGGAGGAGACACTCCTGAAGGTCTGTCTGGGGAGATGTCCGGGTCAATGGGCACATCCAGACTTTCATAATCACACTCACTTTCCTCATACTCTCCTTTCTCCTCCTCCTCCAGTTCATAAAATTCCTCTAGGCTTCCGGTGACGTCACCGACTAGTATGGTGCCTTAATCAGCGAGCTTGCCGACCTCCAACAAGAAAATCCGAGCAAATCGACCCTCCTAGAATGGCTTCCCCAGCCAAACAGAAATGGAACAAACCGGGAAAACAGCTGGCTACTCCCATGCAAAAATTACGGGAGATGATTCACGTGGACATCGAGGAGATGCAGGAGACGGGAGACGGGGCCTCGGGCCCACTCGAAGCCTCACTTCAGAGCGATCCACTGCAAGATGATATTGTCCAAATAATAAAACAAACCGCCCAAACGGTAGCGAAGATTGACAGCACGCTTGCAGAGCTAAGATCTGACCTTAACCGAATTGATCATAAGACAGAGCAACTCAAGCTTGGATTAACGCAAGCGATGGAACAATCAGATAGGCAAGATACGCCTGGTAATGTACCTCTTAGCCAGGGAACGAGAGATCAACCGGAGACTGGATGACCTGGAGGGGAGAAGCAGGAGACAAAACATTCGCATATATGGAATACCTGAGGGCTTGGAAGATAAGGAAACGGACAATATTACCTTTATCCAGGCTCTTCTACGAAGTTCATTAAAGCTACCACCAGAATTGGATCTGGAAATAGATCGGGCCCACCGCTCTCTAGTACCCCGACCCTGAAGCCCGGAAGCGAGACCTCGTTCTTTTATTGTTAAATTGCCATCCTATGCCAGAAAAGAGGACATTCTGAAACAGGCTTGGCAACAAAAGACTGTTAAGTATTTAAATCATACCATAATATACGACAATGACCACACATCTGCCGTCCAGGAGGCACGAAAAACGCTCTGGCCCATAATTAAGCAGCTCCGACTGAAGGGAATTAAAGCTCAGATCCTCCACCCTGCCAGAATTAAAGTGATTACACAACAAGGTAACCAAACCTTCAAAGATCTCCTAGAGGCCTCGACCTACCTTGAGGGACTGGGTATCAATGTTCCACCACTGGTGAAGGAAAAAATGGAGAAAGATCTGATTGCCTCAGCGTGGATCATAGCACAGAAGGGTACCACTAAGACGGGCTCTATACAACGCAACCCCAAGACAACGTTGAGAGCTAACATTGCCCAGATGATCAGTAAATACGGGGACTCCTCGTCGGTGGACAAAACTGCTCAGTATTTGCACTCTCCTAACCGCCAACCGGAAGAGGACTCATGTGCTTAAGAAAAGGAATCTTCTAATAAGTGCTGCGCTTGCGATGAAAACTATCGCTGGAGGGACTACCTGCCTTATAACGCTCTCGGACTTATCTACCCCCCTGAACTGATATGGATTGTGCACCTTCCCGGAGCAACTCTGAACTGTAGCCAGGTTTGGAGAGAAGAGTGGAGCTCTCCGGGACATGGGGCCGAGGATTGGGAGGTGGTGCGGGGGGTTTGGCTTACGTTTACTTATGAAGCCGGCGGTGTTGTCCCTGCTCCCTTTCCCCATGGGACTTATATTTACTCATCGGCTCTGCAAAGGGGTCTTGGTCTCTTGGGAAGCAGATTGCATCCCATGTTGCTAGATGCCCAGACCTTGAGCTTTAACAAGCTAATGCTGGATATACCAATTGGGCAATCTTAAAGAGACAAAAGAAGAGGGGGTACAGGGGGTAGAGGAGCGGAAAGGGGGGAGGAGGGAGGGGGAGGTCTAGGTGACGCACCCTGGGAGTTGCTGGGCCTTGAACTTGTATTGCGGGTGGCTTGATCTCTCTCCCTAGCGGCTCGCTTGGTGGTTCTCTGGATCACTGCCTGGATAAATGGGGGTGGGTGGTATCTAACATGGGCGGAGCTGCGTGGAGCCTGGGGCTGGTTTCGGGGACTCGGGGCTCCTTGTGGACTTTCAGACCCCCGTCCTATGCCCCCCGGCTGGACCTGAGAGTTCTTGGAGCGGTTTGGCTCCCTGTGGACTGGTGACTGGGGTGTGCTGAGGGGATGGGAGACGGGAGTTTGCCCTGCCTCTTTGGGGTGGCTTGTCTCTTGGCTGGCCTACTGCATCTGGACTAGTCTTCAGCACTAAATAACTGCAGCAGACTGCGAACGATTAAATATATGAATCATTAAACAAATGGTAGACTTAAAGTCAGTCAAGAATGTTGAAAAAGGAGGGAATGGCACCTGTAATGGTTTTTGCTCTGTCCTTATGTTCAACGATTTAAATAAGATCTATTGAATTTTAGGTCTGAAGCTTAGCTTGCAGGACAAAAAAAGGTTTGAAAGATTTCCGAATGGAGACAGGTCCAAAAATGCACAGCCGAGGTCGGGTGGGGGGGGGAGAATCCATATACAAATAAGGGGGGAGACCAGAGGGTAAATGATGAGGGGATGATTGAACTCTAGTTGTTAGAATGCGAAGTAATGATCTCACTGCTGGCCCCATAAGGTTCTGATATGTGGGTAAGAACTAGACGACCCGGTCCCTAGCTAAGCTGATGGATGAGGTCCCTGGTAAAAGGTGTTCTTTCATACCCGAAAATTGACTCAGAATTCTTTGCAGACATAAAGTTACCTAATCCCAGTTAGAGTCGAGGTGGGAGACTAGTGAAGAGGCCTAGTTGAGGAAGTTCTCTCTAGCCCGGAGCAGACCCAGAGCTCAGATATCTCGTGCTCATGCTGACTAGGGTAATCCGTACCCTCAGGAGGTAATACCTAACCTGGAAGTAGGATTGCACGGAAGGGGTGGGGGTGGGGATGGGGGGTGTGGGGTTGAGACTCTCGCTTCTAAAATGAGGGCGATTAAATAGTTTTGCCGGACTCCCCGGTCTGTTTGGCCGGGGAAGAGAGAAAGGTTCACTTAGGACTGGAGGATTGGGCTTTCAATATGAGGGTACTCCAGAAAGGTGACTGGCGAGAGGACTGCCACGATAAAGATCATATCAGGTGGCAAGAGGGGAATCTCATTGCACTACCGAGCTCCCCAACAGGTCCTGTATGGACGCCAAATCCTCTACTGAGATTTAATGCTCAGAAACACCTTGGAAGTCAAACGCATATGAAAGAGAATTGGTGGCTCAGGAATATTTCAGCCACAAATGTTGATATAGTTTGCTTGTGGCTAAATATTGAATTAGGCCGAAGCGAAAAGTTAAATGTTTGTACTACAGTATGTTAAAGTTAAAGTTTTCATGTTTTGAGTTTGCTGGGTTAAGAATAGAGCAAGGTACATATAAATTTAGAAAGTCTATTAGCAGCATTGCAGTGACATGCACGGCAGTAGGTAAGCCTCAAAGAAATAGAAATGATGGATAATCATTGTACAAAAGTAGTCTCCTTCAACTTGAACGGCTGCACAAGCCCGATTAAGAGGAAGAAACTTCAAAGATATTTGGGTGCCCTGAGGTGTGAGGTGGCCTTCCTTCAAGAGACGCACCTTATGCCTCAAGAGGCAATGAAGCTGAAGTGCCCAGCTTTTTCTCAGGTGTTTCACTCCTCTTTGGTGAGGGGGAGGAGAAGGGGGGTGGCGATACTCCTCTCGTCGGGGTTCCCCCTCCATGTAAGGGATGTGTTTCAAGATCCAGCAGCGAGATTCATAATAGTAATAGGGACACTACAAGATCAGGTAGTCACTCTGGTTAATGTTTATGTCCCCCGGCTCCCGATTTCAGTATACTCAGCTCTTCTGCATCAAGTGGCAGAGAAAGGAAGGTATAGTGGTTATGGGTGAAGATTGGAATATAATCCTTAACAGAAATCTGGACACCACATCCCAGATTCCCAGACCTGAAATAAGTAAAGCGAAGGCCTTTATAATGCTCATCCGGCAGTTTGGGCTGATGGATGTTTGGAGGGAAAAATACCCGCTAGCTAGGGAGTTCACATGTTACTCACCGAGATTCCGTATATACTCAAGACTAGATATGTTTTTTGCCTTTGTGAGAGACCTTCCTCTCTTTAACTCGATGTGGGTGGAAACATCGACCTTATCGGACCATTCTCCACTGGTAGTGGAAATAAACCTTGGCCTCACTAGGAAAAAGACTCTTTGGAGACTGAACACTTCTCTACTTCAGAATAAAGAAACAGCTGAGGAGCTTAAGCAGTTCCTCAAACAATCGATAGAGGAAAATAGGACACCAGGGATATCTCCACAGGTACTGTGGGATTCCTTGAAAGCGATGGCACGGGGTAAATTAATTCAAATAGCCACTCAAAAAAAAAGGCAGAGGATGCAAAAGCAGCTAGAGTTAAACTCAGAAATTCAGGAGTTGGAAAGGCAGCAGAAAATTAAATGGGATCAGAGCAGAAAGGAGTAAGGAATGCAGACAACAAAAAATACAAAACACTGAAATTGAGAAAGCCCTGTTTTACCTTGAACAAAAATATTATGAAGGAGGTCCGAGAGGAACAAAGCTATTTGCATTTAAACTTAGGCAAAATATAGCCAGAGCAACGGTTACCAAAATAAGACTGAAGGACTGCAATAAAGAAATAACCCAAACCGCTCAAATAATGAAGGCCTTTAGGGCCTATTACACTAAACTATATTTGACACAAGAGAAGACCTCCCCCTTAGAGAAACAGAGCTTTCTGGAGTCGATTCCTCTCCCTTCCCTCTCCCCACATGAATCTAGAGCACTTGTCAGTTCTATAACTTCTGCTGAGTTAAAACATACAATAAAAAACCTGAAAACAGCTAAATGTCCGGGTCCTGATGGATTCGGAGCAGAATTCTATAAAACTTTTGAGGGTGAAATATCCCCTCTTTTGACAGAGGTTCTTGGGAGGGTGTGGAAGGGTGAGGAGCCGATCCCTACCTCCTGGCAGTACGCCACAATCTCTGTGGTCCATAAGGAAGGCAAAGATCCGACATGTTGCGAATCGTATCGCCCCATCTCTTTGTTAAATACGGACTATAAAATATTCACGGCAATAATTGCCACTCGGTTGAACAGAATACTACCTAAACTAATACATTTAGACCAAACAGGATTTGTCCTGGGCCGACAGGCCCCAGACAGTATTAGAGCGGTGATAAACTTAATAGATGCTGTCCAGAGATCAAGAACCCCAACATGCCTCTTGAGTTTAGACGCAGAAAAAGCCTTTGATAAAAGTATCTTGGAGCTTTTTGTTTGCTGTCCTGGAGCACAGAGGCTTCCCTGACACCTTCATTAAGGTAATCCGAGCGATCTATTATAGGCCCCAGGCCTACGTTAGGGTGAATGGAGGAATCTCAGATAGATTTGATTTAGGAAGAGGCACTCGTCAGGGATGCCCGCTTTCACCGCTCCTATTCGCTCTCTATATTGAGCCATTGGCTGAGATGGTGAGAAGGACGGAGGAGGTGGCGGGGTGCAGGCGGAGGAATATCAGAAGAAAATTTTCATGGATGATGTCCTCCTCAGTCTTACACACCCTAACCAATCCATAAAAAAGTCTGGTCAATACTCCAGGAATTCGAGATCATGCGGGCTACACACTAAATAAAAAATAAGACGGAAGTTCTTACCTTTAATTTTAACCTAACCCTCGAGATCTCATCCCTCTTCCCGTTAACTGGAAAGCCAAGAAGATGAAATATCTGGGAATCTATGTCACAAAACACTTCGCAGCTGTTTCAGGCAATTACTCACCATTAATATCTTCCCTTCAAAAGATTTGAGCGATGGTCTCTGTTAAATTTCCCAATGTACTCTAAAATACAGCGCCATGATGAATGTACTCCCGAAATTTCTTTACTTATTCCAAAGTATACCCTTCTACATACGAAGGGGCACCTTTCAAGGTTGGAATAAAATGATAACTAGATTCATATGGAACTCCAAAAAACCTAGGATTAATTTAAAGATACTCCAGACGCACTGGACTAGGGGAAGGCAGTCCCTTCCGGACTTAGAAGACTACTTTCTGGTAGCCCAATTAAAAAATGCTATGATCTGGCTTAATCCCGGTGCCTGTTCAGTGTGGAAACTCATCGAAAAGGGAGAGGAGGAGGGAGAGGACTCGAGATCCTTAGACCATGCTCTGTCGGTGCATAAACCAAATAGAGACTCCCCTACACAACTAGCGTTGGTTAAAGATACAATTAGAGCACTCCACAGACTAAGGCAGAAATTTGACCTTAGAAATTCACTATGGCCTCTGAAGAGACTGTCTTCGGATCCAGACTTTACCCCGGGGCAGCTAGATAAAAGGTTCCAGACCTGGGATGCCAAGGGACTTAGGTTTCTTTCCCAGTACTGTCAGGGCAGATCTATATTAGATTTCGCATCCCTTAAAAACAGCTATAACTTACAAAACTCAGACCACTTCAGGTATTTACAAGCCAGAAACTATGTAACTAACTTAATGAAAAAAGATGTTAATCCAGACAGGGCTAGGCACCTGATAGAGGTCATACAGAAAGGAGTGACAGTCACAACTCAGAGAGGGATGATTTCTCAACTCTATCAGGTCCTATCCAACTTAAAGACGGATGCGTTATTAGCTATCAAGAACAAGTGGATAAAAGATACTCCACAGAGGTTGGAAGAGGTGGATTGGGAGAAAATTTTCTTCCTCTCCAGCCACACAACTCAGTCCCCATATTGGCAAGAATTCACATGGTGGGTTAAAGTTAGATATTTTCTCACACCCCAAACCATAGGCAAAAGAACTCCTGAGCTACCGGTTAGGTGTTGGAGGGGCTGCACGCAATGGGGGGTAGACCATAAGCATATTTTCTGGACTTGTGAGGTAATACAGAATTTCTGGGTAGAAATTCGAAGAGAAATCACTGAGATTTTCTCATTACAAAGTAAATTAGACTGGCCTGAGCTGATCCTCGGTCGACCACCGGAAGAGGTCCGAGGTCCAGACGCACAGTATTTGTGGTCCATTCTGACTACTGCGGCACACAAGGCCATCACGAGGAGGTGGCTCTCTCCTTCCCCTACCATGAAGGAGTGGATATCGATAGTGAACACAATAGCGGATCTGGAGGAACTCACATATAAAATAAATAACAGAACCCCAACATTTATGAGGAGGTGGACTAGATGGGAGTTATGGCGAACAGCCAAGCGAGAAATTAAAGGCTAATTGCATAGTACACCAGAATCGGGACAAAACAAAGCAAAAAATACCTGAGAGGGGACTTAAGTCATCACTAGGGGGTCCTGGACCAGATCCCGTAACTTAACTGGAGCGGAGAAGAATGAAATAGAGGTTTAGTTCAAAGATTGGAGACTACTAGGAAAATAGAAATTGCCTGAACATGTCTTTAGTCCCTTTTGTATAAGACAATTAATTTATGTAAGTCCTGGGAAGTTATGTACCAAGGATGTACTGCATCACTAGATTTAACTGTATAAGGGACTCTAACAAATGTGCTGAATGCATTGTGCTTACGGTAACGCTAATTAACTTAGATGATCTATTGTACCTGAGTATTATCAATAAACTTGAATTTAAAAAAAATAAAATTCCTCTAAATCATAATCCGGAACCAGGGGAACCGACCGAACCGAGCGCCTTCCTAATGGTGCCGGTTCGGTCAGAACCGGGGATAGCGACTGAACAATCGTTATCGCTTTGGCTATTTCATCAGCGGTCGGAGAAAGAACTTGTGGATCCACACCGGCTGATTTATCCCTTCTTGTTCTTTTAACTGGAACCGACTCCTCGGAGTCAGTTCTCCTTTTGCCCGAAGAAGTTTCGCCTTGGTCAGAGGGCACTCCTGGTTCGGTTGGAACCGAACCGGTCTTCGGGTCAGCAGACTTCTTGGCCTCCTTTCCTTAGCCTACCAAGGCTTTTTCCAGGGTAGCTGCAGGAAAATTTTTTACAAATCTGGCAGTCTGAATCAAGGGATCAAACCCAGACAATAAACACAAATGGTGGGGATCAGCCTTAGCAAAGACTTCCCCACACACACTACAGTGTTGAAACCCAGTGGGCCCGGTTTTTCTTTTGGGTTTCTCAGACATGGCCAGTCCTAACAAAAACTTACCCTTTTGCAAGACACCCTTATCGGTTCCTGACCGTGTTACGGGTCATGGAAAAAAACGTAATAAAATCAATTTTTTTTTTTAAAAGAACAGATTACCACACTCTAAAAGCAGAATAAAGTTTTTTTAAACAACCTGATCGGTTCAAACCGAACCGATCCAACGTTTACAAGTTCCACACAGAATAATAACAAAAAATAAGCCTATCTAGTACTCACGAAACCAGAGAGAGACTGAACCGATAGGTTACGGTTTAAATTCGGTCGAAAACAGAGAAAACCGGTACTTTAACCGACAAATTGAACAGATTGAACAGAGCAAAGGAGAAAATCTCCAGA
This sequence comes from Neoceratodus forsteri, assembly GCA_016271365.2. Taxonomy (NCBI): domain Eukaryota; kingdom Metazoa; phylum Chordata; order Ceratodontiformes; family Ceratodontidae; genus Neoceratodus; species Neoceratodus forsteri. The sequence goes on from JADMNL010000040.1 coordinate 2,984,537, forward strand.
GCGACAGTTTAGTGAGGCGGAGTAAAGAATCTGATGGTTTGAGTTCAAACGGCAACAGACAAGAGTCTCAACCAAGCTCCAGCTCAGTGTTCATGAAAGTTAACTCATCTCCGGGGCAGTTCGAAGGTTGGACCTCACTGCAATTTGTCAGAATACAGCAAGACTTCATGTTGTTTGAACACAGAAGAGCTAGCGCTATCGAAAACCCAAAGGTTTGATAGAGAGAGAGAGAGGAAAAAAAAAAAAAAAACGCAATCGCTGTAAGTGCACCGCAGGTAACATCGCGGTGCTTACCGCGGAAAGAATGTTAGTTGGCGAACCGTTCATATAGGCTCATGCTGACATCGGGTAGGCAGTCCCCCATCAGGCATCGCCGGAAATGTCTGTCGTTGAGTCCTGATGCCATGTGGCGCTAGTCCTACTTGTCATGACCTACTGCAGGAACCCGCATGAAGCAAGATTTACTTTACACTACCTCAACCTCCTCCCCAGTTAGGTCGTTTATTCCCAAATGTGTAACTGAATTAGGTTTTCCTCCAACCTCATTTCCCTTATTCTTGGAGCAACCTTCTCCACTATCATCCCTAGCATACAAACCACCCTGTAGCTTGCATTTGGGCTTCCTTTCCTTCCCCAGTGAATACCCTTAATTATGGAGTCCCCTATGATTGTCACCCTCCATCCCCTGCTCCCCATCCTTCCTTTCTTACCTTCAGTATTAGCTGCTTCCCCACCTAACTGCTCCCTCTGCACCCTGGTGAACTTATCTCCACATTCACAATTTATCCCAACTGTTTTCTCATCTCCCACTCTGCCTCTCCCCTTCTACCTGTATCTGCTTTCAGTTTTCCCTTCCCCATCCTCCCCGCCATTTTGTCTGCCTCCACTTCCCTGCCCAACCTTAGTTCCCTCTCCCCTCCTCTGTACTCCTCTCAGCCCTAGCTCAACCAGACCTCTTACCTCACCTCCTGCTGCCCAATCCCTCTATCCAGACAGTGATACAAATCTATTTAATAAAGGCACCCCTTTAAAATTTCCCATTCTTAACGCTACTCTCACACTCCCACCCTTACCACTTGCCATTCCTCCACCCAGGGCTCCCTAGTCCTCAGAGGAAGAGCTACTCCTGTATACTGGCTGCCCTTCCCCACTCCCATCCCCTGCCTGATGGCCTCACTCCCCTTGGCATCACCCCTCTGCCTTTCCCTGCACTGCTCCTCCGACTTCCCACACCATCCTCCCCAGCTCCCATCTGAGCAGCCTTATTTCAGCCCTCAGCAACTCCAGGCTCTTGCACATAGGACAGCCCCCTTTACTCCACATCACCCCAGAAAGACTGCTGTCCCACAGCTATTGCAGTTTACCACTCTCCTGCTTCCCATACACGTACCTATTCCCCCAGCTCCTCCTAGCCTCCAGTTACACACAACTATAAAATAAAATTCAAAAATATATAAATTGTTCTCACTTATCAAAATGCAACTATCTCAATAATCTAGAACTCAGCAGGCTACTACGTTGTGGTCTATCAAAACTGGAACACTATGCCAAGTGTCCATTTATTTTATTACTCCTTTTCTGTACTTTTCAAAGCCGATTTATAAATTTTTTTTTTTTTAAGCAGGCACCAAAACTGGCTAGCGTAGTCGGTGTCTTTATATTGGCTCTATATAGTGGTGATATTCTTTGCCTGCTACAGATGTTCCTCTTTAAAAGATCATGCTCTGTTCACTTTTGTGATATTCTCATTACATTGTTTACTGTATACTATGCCTCTTTCCTTTAACCCCGACACCAATACAGATAATGTATAAGAGAGAGAAGAACTTTGTAAACAAAAATTTATTTTCTTTTTCTTGGATTTTTTTACTTGGAACATGAATTAAAAAGAAGCCCATAATATACAATGTTTATATTCTATACAAACAAAAAAAGACAATAAGTTAATATCTACAAACTATTTTATACTGTACAACATGCACATTAACCATATGAACATTCTATATATGTTTTACAAACCTACCCCCCCAAGTGCATTTTCCATATTTTCTGGAATTTTACATTTTTATGTACATTTTTTGAAAATTTTACATTTTTTATGTACATTTTGTAAAACTTTTTCTATTATACAACTCGATCTGTTTTACACACGATCACTTTTTTATTTACAGTGTTCACAAATATATGTCATACAGTGTTCACAAATATATCTCATACAGCCAGTCTTGCGCGCACTCTCCCACACACTTGCCAATCAACTTCATCATTTTACATATCACTTTAACATATAAAACTTTTTTTTTTTTGCATACATCAACTGCATTAAAGGTACATTTAAATTTTAGTACTGGAAGATACAACACTTTAATGTAGTTACAGCTATAATAATCTCGGTAATGTTACTTTGCAGTCAAGTTTCATTTCCAGAATGTTGTGCATTCCCCATAGCACCAATTTCTAATCCAACCATAACTGCAACAGTAGTTATACAAACTAATAACATATCAAAGACGTATTAAATATTTTATGTAAAAGATTTGGATTACTTGAGGTTGTAAGTAATATGTTGCACTACAAAAAAAAAATTAAAAATACAGAATTACTATATTCATGTAGAGGATTTTCTTAAGCATTTGGCAACAGGTTCTAGACAGCAATACTGACTGCAATTTGAGGTACGTTTTGTGCTTTAACTGTTCTGGAATGTATACTAAAAGTATTAACCCTAAACCCTTTTCTGCTGTAGAAAGTTGCTAGTGCCAAGCCAAAACAAAGAAAAAAAATATATATATATATTCACAAACATCTGAAACACCATTGTCTTGGTGTTTTCTGTAGCATTTTGGCCAAGAGTGGCAGTAATACAAACTTTAAGAATCTGTATCCAACAAGACTTACTGTACTATCTAGACTGCAGCTTATTTTCAATACTACCACACAGGTGGCAACAAGTACACTTTTAAACCACTAGCAATAACATTCATAGTTCTAAATAAGAGAAGTCAACAGATCGGAAACCAGTGCTACTTAGATCCAACAAAGACAACTGTTTGCTTCTTCCTTGGAATTATACAGAGCTCAACCATTATAAACGTAAGCTTTACATTTGTGTTTTTCAGTTCAGTCCCGGCTTGGGAAAAGGCAAGAAATAAAATTTACAGCCGTCTCAATACACAGCATTTTAACAGGATGCAAGGCAGTCAAAACCCTTTGGCAAACCAAATAATTTAACAAATGCAGAATCTTCTGAAATCTAGCAAGCTAAAGGAAATCTTTATAGTAAATAAATGAACAGATGGATGTTTATTCCATTTTCACCGACATGTAACCGTTTTAGTGCTTAGTCTTACACAATGTCCAAATTATTACACTGTGTAAAAGTCCAAATGGAAACATCCATCGTCCCCATTTATTATTGCGCAATTAAACCTCTCAGACCTTAAGACTCTAACCAGGATCTTTATGCAGCTTCTTCCATACCAACGCATGGGAATCTGGTTTGTCAAGTGCTGCTGAAGAGAGCCTTTAAAAAGGCTTCAACCCAGGTACAGTCACAGCTTTAGGACCGAAGGTGAAAAGGCACCCCATCTGGACTTCGGACAGAGATTTGCAGGAAAAAAGGCCCCTTCATCACTAGGTGGTGAACCGCTCAGGCTGTCCTCTCCACAGCTCATGTCTTCACTGGAGTCCTCACTAAGGAAACAAAAAATTGGAAAAAGAAAGTTTTAGACTACAGCCAACTATGATTGCAAAGCACTGCACTACTACAAAGATACAGACTTCGTCTCTTCCAAAAGGGCTACAAGTAAAGTTTATGATTGTTTTAACACATTGTAATTAATTACGTTATGTTTTGGTACCAATAATGTGCTGAGCGATGTGTGTCCAAAACTGTATGACTGTTAAAAGAGGTACACCTGAAGGCAAGTCTTTGACCAGAGTGTATACCTGCAGTGGTAGTATTAACATTTGTTAGGACAGGAACCATACAGTAGTGGTTTTAAAATAGAAATACATTTGTCCTCAGCACCTCTCTTAGAAACATGAGCAACACTTTGTCATTGCCAGATAAAACTGATATTCTGGGGCACCATTCCATTTGGTTCTTTACTTTCCTACTGCATTTGTAACATTTCTGAACTCCCCCGTCACCATTTTCTATTCATTCAGTTTTTCTCCTGCTGTCTTTCCCATGTGATCCAAGATCCGCAATGTCCACTCACCTCATGTTACTAGTGGTTCTAGCCTTCTTCCTCACCCTGTCTAACCAACTAATACTGCTGAACACTACCCCTTACGTCAACAAGGGGCAATGACGCGTAGGCAGACCTCCCTCCCTCCTTAGAAAAGGAGGCACCTACTAGGACACTGTAGCCTCCCCAAATAGCATATCTGCAAATCCAGGGTTTTCTTTAACTCTAAAAATTGATTAGCGTCTTGCTCATAAAAGTACTAAAATGTTGTAAAAATGCATAGCACTTGCCTCATAGTGTTTAACAAACAGCACTTCTAGAAAACCTATATAAATACTTTCTGTACAATTAGTACTGTCCCAGAAAAAAAAAAAACTGCTAATCAATTAGTTAAAACCCTGAAATCCAAGGCTAAAGATGCAAACCCAGCACGCCGGCTTGGCAAAGCATCTTATTACTGCCAGAGCAAGAGGCTGGCTGCTATGGTAGCATGTGAACTTCCCCTTCCAAGACCACATTACTGCAATCAGGGCCAGGAGACAGCAAAGAAGCAGCCGCTGTTGTGTTTTCTTTAGCACTATGGAAATTCCTGGCCCACTGCCAGGAGCCTCAAGTAACTAAACAGAGTTCTTACAAACACCTCAGTGTCACACTCGTATCTTAAATGGAAAGTGGAGGTCAGGATTCACTACTGGACACCAAAACTTGTTTGGAGGCAGACATGTATACCCATCTGGCACAGAGCAAAGAATGACACCTAGAAAAGAGCGTTCATGAATGGGTCCACCAATATACTAGATCCTGACCAAACAAGTTGGTCAGGCAGGCACACCAAACTAACCTGGCAAGGCAGGGACCAAACTGGCCAGCATCATGTTGTGCTCAAAAGCACAGAGAAACATCCAGAGGTTACCATATGAAGGATGCAATTAGAACATAAGAAAAGTGTTGGCAGATGGGGACCGTGTGGACCATCTAGTCTGCCCAAGGTGGCTACCCCCCCCCAATTACATTTCTTTCCCTAAGTGGGCCACATTGCTGGTCCCAAGCGAGTCTGCATTCCCTTACTGTCTTCGAATGCCACCACTTCTGGTAGCAGGCTGTTCCATGGGTCTATCACTCTCTCGGTGAAAAAATACTTCCTAGAGTTGCTTTTAAAACTTGTTTCCCACAAGACACAAGTTGTGTCCTCTTGTACGCGCCACCCTGTTTTCATGTAAGAGGTTTTCCTTCCAAGTTGCGTTTATTACCTCGACATACTTAAATGTTTCCATCATGTCCCCCCATTTAAAATAAATGAATAAATATTGCTCCAAAAAGGCATGAGGGTTGCCATCTTAGTTTACCTCTAGCCCCATGGGCTTGTGGAGGAGGCCAGTGCTTGTCAGACAACAAAAAATGTAAGAAACCAATCAGAAGGTTCAGCATTTGATCTGGGCCATCAGCACAGCAGCAACACCACCACCAGCTACGCTAGCAACCCAGGATTAGAATGAGCATAAGCTGAAGGGCTGCTGACAAGTGCCCCAAGGAACACCAATCTGCAGGAAGGTTACTAGCCTCCGCCAAGTTACCGTCAACACTGGGTAACCACAGGTGGCATGCCTGCAGAGCTGGAAGACAGGGAGGGGTCCACTGATAGAGGAACGAGTGCGCATGCAAACACACACACACACACACCCCTACAGCTCCCAGACAGTCAGGCGCAACTCTGAAAGGAGGAAAAATCCATCAAGGCAGAATGACGAAAGCCCTCACTCCAGAGGCACCTCTCGACGAACCAGGCACTCACCCCTAGAGTGAGCAGGACCTCTGACAGGGCACTGCCTACCCCACTGGTAGGCTAGGGATGAACAAAGAGACAGAGACAAGTCCAGAAGGAAAGTGATGGGGCTTTGGGGCTGTTGAAGGAAGACTGGTAGCAAAAAAGAGGGGGGGGGGGGAGCTCTGCAGCATCACAGAGCACGCACAGTACATGAGGCATGTATGAGATTTTTGCCTGTGAAAATGCACCAGTCAGAACCGGAGCAGACTGTGGGGTTTCCGTAGAATGCCCAGCCAGCCGTTTAAGCTGGTCCTGTTTGAAATGAAAGTACAGTTACTTAAGAACTTACCGTAACAGTAGATCTTTGGGAGACTCTTGCATCAGGCCACACGTATGTAACTGTAGCTGCCAGGCACCAGGACACCACACACTTATTTGCTAGCAGTCTACAAGGGGCCACCCACAATGACAGATGACACCCTCCACTATATAAACGTGGGTGCCCCCCCCCACTCTTTTCAGTTCCCCAAAGATCATACTCAGAGGACCTCCCCCTGGGGAATCGAGAGAGAGCTGAAGGTTCCCGCTACCAGGCAAGCTATAAAACAGCAGGTAGACTATCCTGGAAAGAAAGCCAAAAGCAAAGCAGCTCTGAGTCCAAGGGGGACGGAGGGTGGGATGGCATGGCCTGATGAAAGATTCTCTCGAAAATCTGCTGTTGCATTATGCGACTATACTATCTTCGAGAACATGTTTCAGGCCACACCTATGGAATGAGTCCCAATCAGTACTGACAGAGGGATAGCCTGGGTAGCCGGAGACTATAGGCTTACGATAAAATCTTTGAAGCACAGCCAGGTCGAAGCCGGATCTTCTCCTAAAGGCAATGTCCAGACCAAGTGAAAGTATGGACAGTACTTCAAGTTGCAGCAGCGCAAGTTTCTGCAGCTGACACGTTCCTGAAACATGCAACAGAAGTGGCCATACCTCTGGCAGAATGGCCATGAACAACCCCAGAAGTTCCTTACCGTATTTACTATAACAAAAAGTAATACATTTGGCATATCAGAGTATTCTATGCACATCTAAAGTATGGAGCAATGCTTCCCCTGGATTGGCATGCTTCAGAAAATAAATAGGCAGGTGGATGGTTTGATTCAGAGTAAACTCAGACACCACCTTTGGCAAAAGCTTAGGGTTCATACACAAAGACACCCTGTCTTTGTGAAAAATCAATATAAGGAGGCTCACACACCAGCCTGAAGCTTGGAGATCCCTTGAGCAGAAGTAACAGCAACTAAAAATAACGCTTTCCATGACAGAAAGTGTAGCTCGCAAGTTACAGCCAGCTCAAAAGGAGCCAAAGTAAGTTTCTCTAGAAAATAATTCAAGTTACAAGCCCAATCGGCACATGGAAAACTTAAAATGGCAGCCAGGTCCACCTTAATGGAAGAATGCTGCAGTGCAGCATCTGAAAGGGACAGCAAGTACTCTGGAATCAGATTCATGGGACAAGCGATACGATCCAAGTGATGGAAAGCAGCCCACAGAGTAAAGCATTTCCACTTCATGGAATAAGTGGCCCGGGAGAGAGATTGTCAGCCACCAGGACATCAGCCACCTTTGAGACACCCCAAATCTAGCCATGCATGCAGATGGAGTGACTTGAAGGTAACATGGACCAGGGTTCCCTGTTCCTGTGAAAGCAAGCCTTTGCACAGGGACAGAAATACTAGAGGTTCCAACGCCAACTGCTTTAGTAAGGGGAACCAGACCAGACGAGGACAGAAGGGAGCAAAAAAATATGTGAGTCGCTCCTGCCATCTGGAGCTTGATCAGCATCTTCTGAATTAGAGGGAAGGCGTAGAGGAACCCTCCCTTTCCAAGAGAGGGACAACGTGTCTCACCAAGGAACTCCAGGCCCTAGAGCAAGCAAGCAGAAAAGTGGCAGTTTTGCGTCAAGTCGGGATGTAAAAAGTTCCAACTCTAGACGACCCCACCTGTCAGAGGTCTATTACACCAAGGTCAGCAGCTCCCACTCATGTATTCTGGACTGCAACCTGCTTAGCCTATCCGCCAGGACATTTCTGACACCTGGAACATGGATAGCCGACGGCTCTAGACCATGTTCTAGAGCACAGTACCAAACCCTCACCACTCCTCTACACAGGGGGTATGGAGTCCCCCTTGCTCATTTATGTAGTGCTCTATGCTGATGGTGTCCATCTGCAGCAGCAGAGGCCCCAGAACAGGCAATTCTGGAAGGTGTGCAGGCCATACAGGAAGGCCCTCATTTCTAGGACACTAATGTGGTGGGAACTCTCTACTGTGGCCTATGTACCCTGGGTAATCTGCCCCCAGCCCATCCCTGAAGTGTCCATGGTGATGATCTAATGAGGGCAGGGGGAATAAGAAAGGAGCCCCTTTGAGTAAATTTCTAGGTTCTATCCACCACTGAAGCACCTTCTTTATTGGTGATGTTACTGGAACTTTCTGTTCTACAGTCGGTACACTGATCCCATTGGACTAAATGTCCATTGTGGGGTGGGGGTGGGGGGGTGGAATCCGAGTGTGCGGCCTTGCCTGGGAAACCATGACAATGAGGCCCAGCAGCATCAGGAATGTCCTGGCTGTGACATACCTGTTGCTGTAAAGCACATGAGCCTGCACCATCAGTCCCTCTGCCCTGGGGCAGGAAGGCAGATTCCTGCGCAGTGTCCAGTATACATGTCAGGTACTGGAGGTGCTGGCAAGGGGTCAAGACCGACTTGGGCAGGCTGACTGTAATCCCCAGGGCATGGAACAGCTGTCTGGTACGCCCCAGGGTGTGGAACAGTTGCTCCTTGGACTGAGCTTTGATCAACCAGTCATCCAGATAGGGAAAGATGTACAGTCCCTCCCTCCTGGGGGCTGCTGCCACCACCACTAAGCATTTGGTAAATAACCATAGCACAGATGACAAACCAAAGGGCAATACCCTGAACTGGTAGTGCTCCCCCTGAAAAACAGAAAAGTACAGTTACATAAGAACTCACCATAACGGTAGATCTTCAAGAGAAGCTTACAGCAAGTAATAAGTAGGACTGAAGCCGGCAGGCGGCAGGACCCCACGGAAAATTTCTAGCTAGCAGTATACAGCAGGGGACCACCCCCGACATCAGCCCATCCCCAAGTCCCATGTGATATAAAATGGACGGTCCCCCAGTGTCCCTCAGTTCTCCCGCTAGAGACTCTGGCACGGATGAAGGTTTGAATGGAGAAACCGAGGATCTTCCCAAGACCTAGGAGGCAGATGTTCTTGCTGCATATGCAGAAGTAATCCCTTGAGGGGAAGGCAGGAGGGAAACAGCACCTGCTGCAAGAGCTCCTCTCGAAGATCTACTGTTGCGGTAAGTTCTTACGTAACTGTACTATCTTACTTTGAGATGGAGCGCTTGCAGCAAGTAACAAGTAGGACCAAGTCCCAAGCAGTGCATAATCCCCTACATACATGGCAGAGAAAACAGACACACAGACTGAGTCCCCTTAGGAAAGAAGGCCTTGCAGGACCGCAAGGCCAAAGCCGGTCCTGCACCTAGAAGCAATGTCCAGACTGTAATGCTTAATGAAAGTGTGGACTGAACGCAAAAGTGGCTGCTGCACACATGTCTGCTGCAGACATGTTCCTCAAAGAGACGAAAGAGGCTGCTACACCTCTGGTGGCATGGCCCTTTACCGGTCCCGGTAAGGGTTTGTTGTACTTCTGGTGACAAAATGTGATGCAATTCACCAACCATTTTGAAAGGGTTTGTTTTGTAATATGTGCCCCCAACATTGATGGGGCAAGGGAGCCAAACAGTTGGTCTGATTTTCTAGGCTCCCGGGTTTGGGTTAAGTAGTACCGAAGAATCCAGTGTTCTTCCAGGGTATGTAACAAGAGCTTCTCCTCGATTTGAGTGCTCTGGATAATAAACCGGCAGGTTGATGTCTTAATCAAGGGCAAGTTCAGACACCACTTTTGGTAGGAAAACTTGGTGTTTGTTTGCAGGGCTACCATGTCCCTGTGGAAAATTAAATGTGGCTCTTTGCACAACAGAGCCTGAAGTTCACAGATCCTCCAAGCAGAAGCGACTGCAACCAAAAATAACGTTTTCCAAGAGAGAAAGCGCAGATCACAATCTGCAGCTGGTTCAAATGGAGGCAACGCAAGTTTTTCCAGGACAAAAATAAGGTCCCATGGAGGGATGGGATCCCTGATGAGAGGTTTCATATGAAGGATGCCACGCAAAAAAAGTGTGCAAAATCCAACTGTACCAGGGTTTGTCCCTTTCACAGGTGCACGATAAGCTGACACTGCAGAAAGGTGCACCTTTATGGAACAGTAGCAGAGGCCTGAACTGGAAAGAAGGTACTCTAGTACCGAGTTCACTGGAAAAGTAAAAGGGTCTGCTTGACAGCCGAGGGCCCATAGATAGAAACGTTTCCACTTCATCGCGTATGTGGCTCTGGTTGATGGTTTCCTGGTCGCCACCAGAACGTCGGATACTCTTACCGATACCCCCACAGCGGGAAACTGCCAAGTCTGAAGGAGCCACGTATGCAGATGCAATGATCTTAGGTCTGGGTGGACTAGGGTTCCATTGTCCAGAGATGGCAAATGCGAAGTGAGTGGGAGTGGAAGAGGCGGTTTCTTTGCCAGTTGAGGAATAGTGGGAGCCAAATCTGTCGAGGCCAGAAGGGTGCAACCAGTATCATGTCCGCCCCTTCCGACTGAAGCTTTAAAAGAACCCTCTGTATTAGGGCAAAGGGAGGGAAGGCGTAGAGGAATCTCCCCGTCCAGCAGAGGAATAACTTGTCTTGCCAGAACAGGCCCTGATCTAGTGAGCAAAAACTGGGCAGCTTTGCGCTGTGTGGGGATGCAAAAAGGTCCAACTATGGCAGACCCCATCTGTCGAACAGATCCTATACGACAAATTGTTGGGAGTTCCCACTCATGGGTTCTGGATCTTGACCGGCTTAGGACGTTCGAAATGTGTTTTGCACACCTGGGACATGGACTGCAGAGGTCTCCATCCGGTGAGCTATAGCCCATTCCCACACTCTCATTGCCTCATGGCAGAGTTGATACGAGTCCCCCCCCCCCTTTGTTGATACAGAACACCGACATGTCGGTCTGGACCAGGTGGTGTCCCGGGAATAGGTCTGTAATGCCTGCAGGGCATATAGAATGGCTGTAATTTCCAGTACATTGATATGTAGGGACTCCTCGACTGGGGACCACAGTCCTAGAGTTCTGCAGTCAGAAAGATATGCTCCCCAGCTGGTGCCTGAGGCATCTGTTGTCAATATCTGGGTAGGCTGCATCCTCTGGAAGGGAGTACCCACTGACAATGGGATGGGTCCAGCCACCACTGGAGGGCTTGCTGGACGGATCCTGAGATTGAGACGAGCTGATCAAGATAGTCCCAGTGCTGATCCCTTTGGGTTTTCAGTGTCTACTGGTTCATTGAATCGTTCTCCTATGGAGTCTGGCCAATAGTACAGTGGCAATGGTTGCCGTCATGTGGCAGAGAAGTCAAGAGTACCATCCTGGCTGGGACCTGTTGTGAAGACTGGATGTGGTGGGAGAGACCCCTTAGGTGGTCCACTCGGTCCTCTGGGAGGAAGGCTTCCCCGAAGAGGTGTCTAGGAGTGCAAGCTTCTGAGTCGGCCAGGGTGATGACTTCGGCATGTTTACTGTGATTCCCAATGCCGTAGAGAGAAAAGGTATCTCCCTGTGTGTTGAAGAGCCTCTCTGTATGGGGCTGAGAGAAGCCAACCCTCCAAGTATGGGAAAACATACTGGCCTCTCCTCCAGAGGGCCACTGCCACCACTGCCAGGTACTTGGTGAAGACCCTTGGTGCCAAGGATAAGCTGAAAGGCAGTGCCCAAATTGGAAATGCTGACCCTTGAAATCTAATCTCAGGAACCTCCTGTGGTGTCTGGCTATCAGGATGCGTAAATACGCATCCTGCATGTCCAGGGATGAGAACCAATCTCCTTGGTGGATCATGGGAAGCAGGCCCTGAAGGGTGACCATTCCAAAGCGACTGGATTCGACAAAGACACGGAGGTCACCGAGGTCCAGGATGGGCCTTAGCTCTTCCGTTCTCGTGGTTACTAGGAAGAAGTTAGAAAAGTACCCTTGTCTCTTCTGGGCAGTTGGAACAGACTCTATTGATCTCTTGTCCAGCAGAGTCTGGATTTCACCCTGGATAACAGCAGCGTGGGATTGGAGTAGTGTGAAATTGGGGGTGGTCTTTCGGTAAATACCATCGTGTGACCCCACTGAATCAGTTGCAGAACCCACTGGTCGGAGGTGACCGCCTTCCAACCCTCTAAATAGAGGGAAAAGCAGCCTCCGACCACCTCTCCTGCTGAATCTGTCTGGAGAGGAGGATTCCGCCAGAAGTCAGGTGCTGAGGGCAGCGTGGCCTGGGTGAGCTTGGCTGACCCGAGTTTCTGGAGCCACAAGAGGAGCCCTTGCAGACGTAACCTCCTCTCTCTTGCTGCTGGTATCTGGATGATTGTCCAGATTTGCCATGAAAACAGTTTTCGAAATGGCTTCTGTCTGGGCTTCTACATAGTTTGAACTGTGCGTACAGCTTTCCTAGAGTCTTGGATTCTGGTGATAATCTTTTCAGGTTCCTCTCCGAAAAGAGCCGAGCCCTTAAAAAGGAGCATCCAGGATTCCTGCTTGGACATCTTGGGCAAAACCCTAGACCCTAAGCCAAGAGTGTCTCCTGAGGCACACCCCAGTAGCAGCTGTTCTAGCTGCAGTGTCTGCGGAATCACAGGCCGACCAAAGTACATGGGTGCCTATGTCTGATCTAGTGTGCCTAAGCTTCTCCAACTCAGCCTTTTGAGGACAATCTGATAGGTCCCGAACTAAGTTCATCCCTTGTTCCCACATTGCATTCCAGAACTGCACCATGTGGGTCAGGAAGTTCAGGGACCGTATGTTGCAGGTAGCAGAAGGATACACTCGCCTGCCCGAGTCCAGCTGTCTGGATTCTCAGTCCAGTGGTTGTGTGCCAAGGTGTTTTGGTCTCTGGGACCTACCGTGAGCAGCTGCGATGACAATGGAGTCTGCTATAGGCTGTTCACCTAGGAAGGGTTCCTCTTGGGGTGCCGTGTAGAGGCAACCTGCTTTCTTTTGGATGACCGAAGACATGGAAGGAGGCCTCCATGCCACCTTGGCGATGTCTTGAAAAAAAAGTGTCCACCAGGGGTGGAACAATCACTGGTTTGGGGTCTTTGACGCAGGTATTTTGCTAGCCGGAGTCAAGGTCATCTGTGTCCCAGCACATGTTCAGGGTCAAGGTTATCTGCATCCCCGCCCATGTTCAAGTGAATATGATTCATTATGTCCATAAAGAAGAGGTCGTCAGGTGGAGACATTGGTGTGTCCCTTGGGTCCCGCGATGGGAGGACAGCCACGTCAGAGGACATAGAAGAGGAACATGATGAGATGTTTGCGTTTACACTTGTGACTCTCTGGAGCGAGAGGAGCTCCTGCTCCGGGAGGGATTCTTGTGACCCGACTGCCCCATGCCAGTGGGTGGAGGGGTGGTCTCTTTGGGCAGAGGAGTAGGTTCCTTGGGGTTAGGCTCCTCTACCCCTGCTCATCTGGCTGGGAGAACATCAGCCTTGATAGTGTCCCACCAGGAGACAAATAGGTCCTTGACCTGTAACAGAGAGAGTCTTGGCTCCTGATCCAGTGTCTGCCTGTTCGAAGGACCTAGTGTCTGGCCAGTCGTCTGGTCCTGTGCTAGAATTGATAAAGTCGGTATACCCGTTGGCAGCCCTGCAAGTGGTGACAGGGTGTTGGCCGGGGGTCCCACCGGTGGAGACGGGGCCTTCGGTGGGGCTCCAAGGTAGTCGTCTGGAGAAAGGCATACGTTGGACTACCTGATGACAGATCACTGCAGTCGGCCGCAGGCGTTGGCAGTGTGGCCAGCGACTCTGAATCAGAGGTATTCGGAGCCTTAGACTGGCTGACTTTGGGCTCCTTTAATCAGACTACTGGTGTTAGGGCCCGATAGTGGAGAGTATCCTCGGCCAGCGGCAGTTTCTCTGTTGCCTTTTTCTATGGAGTTGGCTTAAGCGCAGTTAGGCCCCGGGTGTTGGGGGGTTGTGAGACAGACATCCCAGAAGAGTGGCCCAAACCCCGTGTCTGTTCAGGAGTCTGCTCCCGAAGAGGCAGACTTGGAAGACACTTTCTTCGGTCTGTCACCGGAGAAGATCTGATGGTGGAATCTGAATGCCAGCCTGAGGAATGTGAGTGTGTCCGGATCTTCAGAGGCTGAAGGGTAGAGGACCCTTGCGTGGAGCTTCCTGTTGCCCTTACCTGAGCAAGTGGTCTCACTACCATTAACCTGGTAGGAGAATGCGTAGTCTGGGAGGCAGAGTCCGAACTCCACCCTAGAGGCTGACCAGAAGTCAGATGACTTGGATCACGACAGGGATCTGTCTCTGTCCCCGCCTTTCCACTTCTCCTTATGGTGATGTTTGCAATTTTTTGTGAGAAGGGCCCTCTATGGCAGAGGAATCCTTCTGCATGGCGACCAACTTCTGCTCCATTAAGTAGGCCTGGAGGGTCTTCTGGCGGCAAATCCTCATCCTGCTGTTAAATTTTGGCAGCGTGGACAGGCCTCTGTATCATGGTCTGGGCCTGGATACAGCAGACAGGCAGAGTGTCCATCTTACAACGGTATTTGTTTGCCGCAGGAACACTTAGACTGGTGCTGGTATATAGACAACAGGGAAGTTGACATGCAGAAAAAATAAATTTTAAACTCATTGGAAATAAAGCATTGAAACGCGGTTGAAAAGGTGGTTGATAGCCGAGACATCAGTAGAGCCAATGTGCGAGAGTCGACGGCGGGAAAAGAGCTGAGGGACGCTGGGGGACCACCCCTTTTATATCACATAAGATGTTGGAGGCAGGTTGACGGGGCAGTCCCCCACTGTATACTGCTAGCTAGAAATTTTCCGTAGGGTCCTGCCGTCCACTGGCTTCAGTCCTACTTCTGTTACCTGCTGCAAGAACTCTATCTCAAAGTAAGATCCTGCGTTACTTCCTGGGAGGAGGGTGAACCCTGATGTGCAGGTAAGCATCCTGCATGTCTAGGGAATCTATCCAGTCCCCCTTTTGTAACAAGCCTTAGAGTTACCATCCTGAACTTTTTGTACCCAACATAGAATTTCAGATTCCTCAAATACAGAATGGGCCTCAAGTTCCCTGTATATGTGGGGACAAGAAAGAATGAATGAATAGAACCCTTTGTTCCCAGGGAACTGGTTCTATAGCCCTCTTCTGCAGCAATGTGCAAACTTCCTCCAGTAGCAATAGTATGTGGTCTGTAGGGTAGGTTGAGGGAGTGGAGGAAGGTCAGGAAGCAACTCCCGAAGTTCCAGAGCATGGCCCTACTGTAGAAGTTGCTGGACCCAAGCATCAGATGCAATCTCCCTCCACTTTACCAGGTGGAGAGATAAACAATCTCCCCCCCCCCCCCACTACCCCTCCTGGAGTCCTGGAGGTTCAAGAAGGAGTCATGCTGAAGTATAATCTGTGGCTAGGGCCACACTTCCACTTCTAGAGGTTTCTTCTGTGGTGAAGATAGAGGCAGGCAAAGCTGATCCTGCTCTGCGTTTGCCCTGCTGTCCGACTCCCGACCTGGGTCTGTGAATGGCTTGACGAAAGGATACCCTCTGCCCACTTCTTGGTTGGGTGTGGTAAAAGGGAGTGGACTGACCTTAAGAGTCCTCACTGAGGCTTGCAGGTCAAAGGATATTCTGCACATCTGCCCCAAAGAGCTTGTAACCTCTGAAAGGTGCATTAAGTATGGATTGCTGGACACCACTAGCAAATCCAGACACCCTGAGCCAAGAATGCCTTTGAGGCAGACACCAGCTGCAGCTTATCTGGCTGAGGTATCTGAAGTACTGTATCACAGGTAGATCTCAAGAGGTGTTTACGCACCATCAGTGCCATTCTGAAGGGCCCTGAGCATCTCCCATTTCTGGGGACCCTCTGGAAGAGCCTAGGCTGCTGCTTTAGACTTTTTCCAGAGTGTGTTTTGGTATTTGACCATATGGGCCTGATAGTTTGCTATTCTGAGGTCCAGTGTGGCAGAGACAAAGGGTCTCCTTCTCATGAGGTCCAGTTTCAACTCTTTGTCTGGGGGAAAGAGAACTGAGGTGTTGCGGCACCTTAGACCCATCGTGGGCGGTCTCATCACAACTGAGTCAGCTTCAAGTTGCCCTGCGAAAAGGGCTTTCCTGAAAGGTACCTGGTACAGCCTGTCTGCCTTTCTGGGTATGGCAAGGATCAATCTTGGCCTGTGCCAGGCAGCCAATGGCATCCTCTAGTGCAGCCAGTGGAGGAGGGATAACCAGAGGTGGAGAATCTGGCAGTTCTAAAATACTCTACCAGGTTCCTGCTAGTAATGTCCTGCTCCTGGGCATCAAACTCCCTGGCAATTTGGAACCACTTCATCACCGAGATGAAGAAAGGGTCTTTAGGAGGGGCCCTAATCCATGTATTCATCCTCTTGTGGCATGAGATCAGAGGTGTATTCCTGATCCACACTGACAGGCCCTGAAGGCTGCAAGGGTGTTGATGCCCTGGGCCGAGCAAGGCACACTGATGCAGGAGCTAGTCTGATAGGCCCCAGTGTGCCTGGAGGGGGCACAAGGCGCTGGCTGTTCTCCACAAAAGGAGGAGAGCACTGTCTGCATGTCAGTGGTCTGCACTGCAGGAGCACTTTGTAACGTTGACGAGAGAGGCTGGAGCCCCAGACTAGATGGGGTGCCTTGCAACGTTGACAGGGAAGACAGGAGCCCCGATGTAGACAGGACAGCACCAGCTGTAGGAGGTCCAGCAGAAAATACTGCCAGCCAATTTTGAGGAAGCCATGGTCTGAGCAGCAGGGCTTGCAGCTTTGACTGGGGAAGCCAGCAGCCCAGACGTTTAGGCCTTTGCTGGCCTGCGAGGTCCAGCAGAACCACTGCAAGAGCAGACCGTGTGGGAGCAAGGGTTTGGGCGGCAGGGAATTGCGCATAGCGGCGATGCTACAGCGCGGTGTCAAGCCCAACGGTGACAGAGAGCATGCTGGGGGTTAATTCCTGCTCCATTACCTCTCTTGGCGCTTGTGCTTGTGGACTTGGCCCGGCCTTGGAGGAATGCCCCCAAAAGGACAAGGTCATGACGTGAAGAGCTTCATGGCTGGAGCTCTCATTCCATTCTGTCTACCTTTTGTTCTAGGAGAAAAGACTGCAGGGCTTTCTGGCGGCCTTGCCAGGTAGCTTGGTTAAACTGCAGTGGGCCTCCCAGAGACAACAGAAAATAGAAATTACGTACCTACCGTAATTATGATCTTTCTGTGTATCTTCACCATTCATCACAATGGGTACTGGCCGGAGGTCAGGACCCCGCAGGAGCCTTTTTTTTTTTTTTTTTTTTAAAGGATAGGCGGAGCCGACGCAGCATCAGCGCCGCCCGAGGCCGACGTGACCACGTGGCGCCGAGGACCAGCCGGTAGGCGATCAACCTCCTGCCTACCAGTTCTGAGCCCGCCGGAGAGGTAGAGGAAGGGATGGAGGGTGGGACAAGAGAGTCCAAGGACAGAAAAGGAAAGGAAAACCGAACCAAAAGGAGAAATAACGACTGAGAGGACAGCATAGAAGAGATGAGACTAAGGATTGGTAGGGCCCCAATCTCTGGAAGCGGGGGAAGGGAAGGGAGAAAATTTAGAGAGTGAGAGAGGCAACAAGGATCCGGGACCTTGTCTGTCACCAGACTGTATAGTAACCGCAAGGAGTAGCAAGCTTTTGCCAAAATTCAAGGCACAGAATATGTGGCACACCCAAAAGCAGAGTCGGCTATACTGAGAAGGATAGGTACAGGATTAGTACCTCTGTAAAGATATTTGGTGAAAAGAAGAGAATTTTTTTTTTTTTTTTTTTTTTTTTAAACAGTTGGATAACAGGAGGAGGGCAACCACCAACTCCCACCCTGTTAGGGTGGAGATATGCATAGAGAAGGAGTGCCACTCGAGCTGTACCCTTTTAAGGGAAAAATTTACACCCCCCTGTGTGTCCCTACTTTACCCTGCTCTAAAGAGAGGGAGAGGGAGAGGCACAGAGGGAGGGGGACCCAGAGACTGAGGCCCCAGGGGGACGGAGGGCGGGATTGTGATGAATGGTGAAGATACACAGAAAGATCATAATTAAGGTAGGTATGTAATTTCTATATCTTATCTGTGTCAATCTTCACGATTCATCACAGATGGGTGAGTACCATGCCCCCCCCGAAGGGGGTTGATTCAATGTACCCTAAGGGACAGGGTCCCTTAGCCCTCAGTGGGTGACACACTAAGGGGGGGGGGGACCTTCTGGGCCTGGAGAGGCCCGAGAGTGGGGAGAACGAGATGGGGTCTCCCCGGAGGGGAAGGAAGTTGCCCCAACAAACGCCGTCTCACCCTACAGGAAAAGAAATAGGTTCCCTGGTGAGCGGAGCAAAATCACCCTACGTCGGGCCAAGGGTGACAACCGGGAAAGGCGAAGCCACGCCGATCTCCTGGTGCAGATCGCTGTCCCTACGACCCTGGTAGCTACCTCATTGGTGTCGTAAGATGCCCTTGCTTAGTGCCTTGCTAGCTCCAGGCCACGTGCAGAGAGTGCGATGGCTTGCCTGGTTTGCTCAGAGTCAGGCAAGGCGGCTCGGATCTGACCTAGCGCTGACCACAAGAACCTGTTGTAGGCTGCATAGTGGGCCTGATGAGCAGAGATGGAGAGAAGTAACCATGCCAAGTAGAAAGTCCCCCTTCCCCAGAAATCAAAATCCAAAGAGTCCTGATCTGAGGGCCGGTCACGGTGGAGGGCGCGAGGCCCGTCAGGGTTGTCCAGGTGCGTCAGTCCGGACTGCGGATGAGGCATAGAACCTGGAGACTCCGGCGGTGCGCAATACCTCTGGCTGAGGTCCCTAGGGGCAGGAACTCCGGAGAAGGGCCTCTGCCAGAAATGCATGGACGCCTCCCGAAAGGGAGCAGGCCAGGGTGGCACCACGAGGGTGGCCGCACCAAAATCGCCTAGAAAGGCGTGCGCCACATGCTCAGGATTGCTCACGGACAGGGGAGAGAGGTGAAGATCCTCCATCAGCCTCACGAGGAAACGCTGATACGCGGAGAGATCAGCGGCAGGAGAGATATGGACAGACGGTTCCTCTCTCCCTGAAGAGGGGGATGAGGAGCTGGAGGTCACCATGCGTTCCGAGAGTGGCTGCTCGGGGGGGAGGCTGAAAAACCTGGCTGTCCATGGCCCTAACGTAGGCAGGGAACCGAGCAGCCACTGCTCTGAACTGTTCCCAGGGAAGAGGTCCGCTAGGACCAAGAATACCTGGGAACGCTGGAGAAGGCGGCAGAGGGAGGGGGCAGAGCCGAGAGGAAGTCGGCTGACCTCTGCCAGGGCTAGGAGCAGACCAAGGACCCCGTGGAGGGTGTCCTGAAGACTCGCAGCCGACAGCTGTACAACCACGTTGGTACTGCCTAGGCTGCGCCCCAGAAGAATCCCCAAGTGAGGCGACCAGGGCCGTATAGATCCAGAAGGACGGTCCCCTGCCTCCAAAAAATGGGACCCCCTCAAGGAACCAGAAGGGGAAGGGCGGAAGTCCGCACTTCGGCTTCGTCCAGGGCCCGGGTGGGTCCCAGAGAAAGGCCGACCCCACACCCCTCGACCCCTCGGAGTCCGAGAGGGTCCTAGTCCTCGAAAGGGCCGGCCTAGGAAGCTGGCAACTCTGGGCTGCCCCCGAAGGGGAGACCCAGGGAGCAGCACCCTTCCCTCCCGTGGGCTTCCCAACAGGCCCCAAAGTTGGGCGATCGAGACACACCACCGGAAGGGGTACCACCGCCGAGGGGTCAAGCAACCCAAGGCCAGGTTGCATGGTAATGGTGGCACGCACCACAGCCTGCTGGTCAGTACCACTGACCCCAACCTCGGGGAAACCAGATGCACCTCAGTAGGGGCTGACTGAGACCAGTCGGAGACCACCGCTCGTCCCTCCTCTGCAGACAACCCCGGCAGTGTGACTGCCCGCCGACTGAGAGCCCGACTCAGACCCGACGAGGTAGAGTCTGAGGTCCTGCCAAACGGTAGGGAGGGCGAGGGAAGCGACTTACCAAAGGGCCCAGAAGTCAAAGCAGTGGCCAAGGCGGCACCTGCATCCTCCACAGCCCCACTAGCGGCGCTGGCAGAAGGCGGCAGGGCAGCACAGGCCAAAGGTCCTGAACTAGGGCCAGCTGAGGCACCGTCAAGTCCACCGGCACCCGGGGCCGTACCAGGAACAGAGACAGTGCCGACAGAAGCCCCAGAAACAGCCTCGGTGCCGATGCCACCGCCAGGCCCGTCGGTGCTGCGAGCGGCACCGACGACCGGTGCGCCGATGACCTCGAGGGCGGACTTCGCGCCAACACGGCACCGCCGAGCCTCTGCGCCGCGAGCGGCACCGAGAGACCAACGGCGCCGGGGACGCAATGGATGATTTCCGTGCCCCACAGCCGCTGCGTGTTCAACCTTTGGGCGCCGAGGCAAGACATGGCGAAAGGCGACGCCAATCCAGGGTCACGCGCCGAGCAGGGTCGGCACCGCGAACGGGCGCCGGCTAGGCCCACGCGCTAAGAAACGGTCGGCGCCAAGGCCCTGACGGCACCGAAGCGACGGCGTGGACCCGGCTCTTCCGACTGCTGGAGCGACACTGGGAGCCTTCACCCCAAAGGGGTGATTGCCACAGCGGTGCCTCCCCGCCCGCCTCCCGGAGGAAGCGGACGGGCCTCCTGTGCCATGAAGAAGCCTCGCCAAGGCTAGGCTACAAGAGGCAGAGGCTCCTCCTTCTGTCTCAGAGAACCGGAGGGGACCCGGAGGAAAGGCCGAGAGTGCGGCTTGGCCAGACGAAAGCGAATCCTACCCCGAAGTTGGTGGAGCTCGCCTACTTTAAACGCTGCTGGCTGTTAGAGGACGCGCGGTCCATGGAGAAGCAGGCATCACATGAATCCACGCCGTGAAGCGGGCCAAGACACGGTGAGACACCGGTCATGCTGGTCAGTAACGGAGTATCGGCGTCGCACGTGGGCACTGACGCATGGGGCCGCCCCGCCTTAGACGACTTCTTGCCCTCCGACCGCGACATGACCTACGGAAAAATACACCAAAAACAGACTAGACGTCGCTTATACTGTAAAATAAACGGAAAGATCTTACCAGCGACGTCGAGTATAGGGCAGACTAGAACTAGCAGGAACCGACGGACTGTCGACGACAAAAGGCTAAGGCCTAAAAGTTTGAAAATTTCTTCAGCTGGCTTCCCACGAGGCGACCTAGACGGCGGTAGATGAAGAACTGGTAGGCAGGTGGAGTCGACGCAGCCTAACGGCTAATCCTCGAGTGCGGCGCCGATGCTGCGTCGGCTCCGCCTATCCCTTTAAAAAAAAATAAAATAATAATAAAAAAAAAGGCTCCCGCGGGGTCCTGACCTCCGGCCAGCACCCATTGTGATGAATGATGAAGACTGACACAGATAAAATCTGATGTCGTGAGAGTAGATTTTTCCACCGACTTGCAGTAACGAAAGAGTTCAGCAGGATCTTTCATCAACATACCAACAGCAAACAAAATGGGCGAGAAGAGAGACATGATAGAAATTTACAAGTACCCTCAAGGGAATCAACAAAGTCCAAGAGGGTAGCATCTTTCAGAAAAAGAGATGTGCAAGAACAAGGGGGAACAATCTGAAGATAGAGGGGGGCAGCTCAGAAGTAATGTGAGAATGTAGATTTTCAGACAGGGCTGTGGATGCTTGGAACGGCCTTCCCGAGGAGGTCGTGGAGTCAAAAAACAGTGGGGGAATTCAAGAATGCATGGGACAAACATTTTATTTTATATTTTTATTGACATGAGCCAATTCTAGTGGGGGGGTAGGAGGATGTAGGCTGTTTGTTAACTAGGACATGAAGTTTATCTATTAGGTAGAGAAATGGAGAGACTGGGTGGGTCAAGGGGTCCTTATCTGCCGACAAATTCTATGTTTCTATGTTAATCACTTTATTTTTGAAGTGATAACGTACTAAGGCAAGATAAATAAAACCAGTCAACTATACTAGCAGCATCTCCGTGGAGTCCAGCAAGTATGGTCGAAAGCAGGAAAAGAACAAAGAAGAGCACGGGACTGCCTAAGTTTATATAATGGAGAACGTCAGCATCCGATATCATGAGCAGGCCCCCCCTAGTAGACAGCTAGCAAAAAAGTTTCTGTGAGGTCCAAGTGTCTGGTGGCTATAGTTCCATAGAAGTGACACGACGTAAAAGATATCCACAAAAGATCTACAGATGCTCGTGATTTTGGCACAGCCTTTGGTTGGAGTTTATCATTCAGAGTTCCCAGTCCTGGACCCAGTAACAGAATCAGAGCCTTGACACTGTTTGAAGCAGGGGTTGGCTTGCTTAAACAACAATAGGTATGTACTCACTGTTAAAGTGGATTTTCAAAAGAATCTTCCATTAAGTCACACCTTTGAAAACTATATACCCACGTCAGCGTTAGGACTACACAGAAACTTCTGCTAGCCGGGGGCCACTCATGATAATGTCATGCATCACTGTCTACATAAAACATGGGAGGCGTCATCTCAGTTCCCCGACAGATTAGACTCAGGACTTCCACCCATGGGGACTCAGGAGATGAGACCAAACCAGCCCAGAGAAAGGGGACATTGTTTAACCAGGAAAGGCACACTAAGCCAGAGCTCGTTTCCAAATGTGACCTGTGAACACATGGAAGTTCAGTGACTTGCTCAGGGTCACACAGTATGCAAGCGCGGGCTGAAGGGATTAAGACCCAGGTCTTCAGGTTTGCAGCTCGGTGCCCTTACCCATTACGCATAGGGCTGCAAATATGCTGCATGGATAGGTTCAGACCCATATTATCTGCTGTAACACTTGCTGAATAAGGAGGGGGGGAACAGAGCGAGGGAGGGAGGGACTGACGGCATGGCCTAATGGAAGAGATTCTCAAACATCTACTATTACAGTAAGTATGCAACTGTCCTACTTTCTTAGGGATCTCTTCCATTAGGCCACAACTTTGGAATGATTCTCCATCAGTCCCAAAACATCAGAGACTGGTACAGTCTGATATATTAAAGACAGGTGGCCTTGCAGCACAGCAAGCCTGAATCCAGCATGTCTATGAGAGACTATGTCCAGACTGTAATGTTTAGTGAAGGTGTGGGCAGTACTCCATGTGGCTGCAGAACAAATGTCAGCATCAGGAACCTTTCTAAAAACAGGCAACCAAAATGGTTATTCCCCTTGTGGAGTGACCACAAACCAACAGTAATACAATGCGCTAACCATTCCAACAGGCACTAAACACAGGTGCAACCTCTTTCCCAGAGGGAAATGAAATAAAAAGCGGAGAGGACATTCTGCAGTCCTTGGTGTGATTCAAAGTATCCTGTGTACATCCGAAGTACGGAGCAGTGCCTCATCCCAATTGGCCAGCTCAGGGTAGTGCACAAGAAGGTGTATAATTTGATTCAATGTAAACTCAACTACGATGTTTGGCTAAATTTAAAAAAAAAAAACGTGACTGGAAAACCAGCTGTTACTGGAGTTCACTACTGGGAGACTGCTCTCTTTAGCCAGAGAAACAGACCTGAACAACGGCCAATGTGCAGAGTCTGAACCTACATTCCAAATTCTAAAAATCAGCCTGGGTTCTATTGTCCAGCGCGTCACTCTCCTCCAAGATGGACTGCTGAAGTGTAAACACTAAGGCCCTGTCCACACTACGCCTCTGTAACGTTAGAGTGCCCAAACCGTAACTGCAATGGTTTGCATTTACACCTGTAACGTTACAGAAGGTGTTTTCGTAACCGTTGTTGAAACCACGGAGGTGGTTTCAACAACCGTTATGAACCGTCCCCGCCGTAACGCTACCGCGGTAGTGTGGTTACGGTAATGGTCTTCGCAGGGCCCGTAACGGAGGGCGAGCTTGTCAGGTATTGGGCACCGCGGTAACAGTTGCCGGTTCCAGAGGTGTGGACTGGCAGTACCGGTATCATACCGTCACCGCTGCAGTGTGGATGACACTTACCGCCTCCGCTGTAACGGTTTCTGTTACGGGTCTGAGCGGTGTAGACGGGCCTGCGGGGATTCACGGGTTAGAAGCAGATATACATTTTTTTGGTTCCATGTTGTTTAATGGATGTGTCCCATACGTTGTATATAAATAAAAAAAAAAACTCCAACCCATTTTAGCATTCTTCCACTTCACAATACACTACCACTGCAAAGGAATACAATATTTAGCCTGCCATTCATGTCCATTTCCATAACTTATTTTACAGCAAAGTGCATGCAACAGTCATTCTAATATACCGTCCAGGCAAAAGAAACAAAAAACAAATAAATGGTTTCTGTCAAGTTCATGTTATCAATTATTTGTTTGATGTTTTTTACCCCAGCATTAGTGCATGTTAAAGCAACATTACTCATTAGCAATCAGGGGCAGACATGACAGACCTGACCTGGCTGGAGTCCCTGCCAACCTTTAATTATTACTCGGTTATACCGTACATTATATAACAGGTATCTGATACAAGTCAATCAGAACACAGGCAAGCTGTCAGTTATCCCACAAACTACTAAATCACATTTTAGACACATCCACAGTAGGATATCCTTAAAGTCCACAGACAAAAAAAAAAGGGGGGGGGGGGCGGCGCCATGGTCCTCTAACTACTACAGCACTTTTATATGACTAGAAATTTTGAACCCAGAATTTTAATACTAATAACATTCAGTTAGCCCAAGTATACAAAGGAATAACCAGCTGAAGTGGTTGATTACCTCTGCATTTGGCCTCAGCATTTAAAATCATTCACTTCAGCCGGGTATTTCTTTGTATACTGCAGCTAACTGAATGTCATCACTTAATTAAACCAAGAGCTGCATGCCGAATACCACTGAAAATATAACTAAAAAGGGGGCATGCAAAGTACTATGGCATCTGGTACTGAAGATGCCATGAAATTTTGTATGCAACGGAAAGGCAGAGTAAGTACTAGTGAGATTCAAAACCTGCGAGTAATTACATTAATTCCACATTCCGATGTAAAGCCTGGCAAAAGCTACAGCTGGAAGGTTACTACAAAATAGTTTAAATATTTTGAGATGCAGTCAAATCAGAGGAGAACATGGTCACATTCAAATTCATGCTTGTTAAATACTACACTAACCTCTCAGTCTCCTCAAAGCAGCTCCCCTCTGGTATGGTTGGCAGCACAGGAACACTGTAGGAACTGTTTTGTAAGTTTTGAGCCGTACGACTTGAAACAATCCACATCAGCTTCCTGTGGTCAGGCTTGCAGCATTCAGGAGAAGAATATTCTGCCAGACATTTTGCAACCAGCTCCCTCCAGTAAAGCAAATCTGAATCAGTTATCTGCAAAACCAAGAGTGTGTTCTTAGAAAACGGAATTCTTTTACAAGGCAGCACTACAAATGAACTTGGTTTCCACCAGAAGGATTCCAGCACCCAACTGTAGCACAACTTGTTGCACTTATGTGCTGCAGATTAGGCAAGCCTCAAGTGCAAACATGCAAGATCTATCCAGCAACACATCCGAGGTTATCAATGGACATATAAACTGTTACTTTATCCTGCAACGTCCCGAAGGAATCTAGTCTGGATTGTCAGGGACCTGCTGCTTGAGATAGCAAGCAGTTAACTAGGAGCCCACTCTAAATAGAGCGACTGTCTCAGATTTAACTGTATTACTAGAGATCAAAGCCACCGCAATAATGACTGTCAAAAGTTTATAATTGTAAACATTTGTTTTCGGGTTCATAAAAAATTGGGATTCACTGCTCCTCAATTAAAGTGGGGAGAGGAAGCACAGTACAGTTACATAGATACATAGACAGTGTCGGCAGATAAGGGCCTATGGCCCACCTAGACTGCCCATTTGAGCTTGTAAGTTCAGTTTGTTTTCCTAGAAGTCCATTTCCCCTTACCCCTGACCTCTAGAATTCCTTTATGTCTATCCCATGCATTCTTAAATCCCGTGATTGTTTCAGCAGTTATGATAGTTTTGGCTTTAAGACAAAATGGGAGACGTTTAAGATGGGGGGCAGGGAGGAAATGCCCAGAAACAGGCTTCTCAGCTGTCAGTCTTTGAAAATGAAGTCCCAGGTTCACAACTTCAGTATGTATTTCGGCAAACCAATTCATCTGTCTGTTTACTTGAACTGTGATATCTATCTATATGTGTGTATAAAATATATATCTGTAAATATTTATATCTACACACACACACATATATATATATATATATCTACACACATATATATATATATATATATATATATATATATATATATATATATATATATATATACATATATACACATATATACACACACACACATATATACACACACACTTTTTTTTTTTCTATCATCACCCAATTATGGGCTGCACCCTTCCCACAACAGACAATGCCACTTACATGTCAGCAAGCAGGAGGTGTAATAATGCTGGGTGATCCACCCTCCATCCCCAGGAACTGAACCCCTCACTTCCATGACATGTATGCCCCCAATGTGACTCCAGGTCTCTAACCCTGGTCTCCCAGATGACAGCACACCAATGGACCACTAAGCAGGTAATACTGGCTAGTAAGAGTCATTTCATTTTTCACACTGGTTGGTTGGCAAAGTCCCTTTTCACAGTGACCAGTTCATTTAAACAACTAAACATACACACACAAAAAAAAAAAAAAAAGAGAAAGGATCAATATAACAAATACAACAAATAAATAATGGTATAACAGTTAATCACAGCAATGGGTAGTATCTTTTGAAGAAGCAGTTCGCCCATAAAACTGGTCAGTTGTGAACCATCCATGACATTGAGATAGAGATAGAGATTACATATACACACACACACAGGCAAAGCATGATAGGCAGAAGACCTTTGACCTAGGAAGGTTTTACACAGAGAAATCTTAGAAGTAAACTTGTCTTGACAGAGAGTATGGGATAGGTATCAACTTCCAAGAATCACCGAATTCTGACGGCAGACAAGGACAGCCTTGCGCACCTATAATCTGCCCATTTGTCTTTGTCTATCCCATCACCGTAGACTACTTGATCTCTGGCTCCGTCTCACTATGGTGAAAGAGGGTGCTTATACAGGATGACTAGGTGGGCCTAGCAGTCCTTATGTGCCGTCAGCCACTATGTCTCTGTTACTCTCAGGTGCTTAACTCAAAGTAACCTTTTGCAGAAAAACCGAAGAATGAAACTTAAAAAGACAGAATGTCCAGGGTACAGGAAAGAGTACAATGATGTGTAATCCGTGGTAGAGTAGTAGCAAACAGACATATTAACCCCCACCCCCCCAAAAAAGTAACCCCAAGACTAGGTTAAATATATGTTGCCCAAAATGTCCTACATAACTGTTCACACCCCCGATCTCTCTCCATCTACAGATGTAATGTTGTGCTCAGAGTGGTACTGATCTAGGTAGCCATTAAATATCATATAAGGTGACATTCATGAAAATAAAGAATATAAGTAACAAAACAGAGCATCGCTGCAGGCTTGCGTGGCCCACAGGGGCACTGCAATCGTTAAGACTGAAAAAGAAAACGTGCACAGGGCTGTCTGAATAACTGTTGCCGGCACTTTCGGGCCCAGCTTCCATGCAGCATCCACACAGGCCCCAATAGTGGGTGGAGTGAATGCCAGAGTGGAGGGATCACAGGCTGAAATACTCATAGCAGGGTAGAGGGGAAGATTGGGAGCCAAACAGTTAAATAAAAATTCAAAAATAGTTAAAAACAGCCTAATAAATGAAACAGTGCCTCACATATGATCAGGATCTTTGTCAAAGTCTCAAACTGCTCTCAGTGTATTTGCAAAAATTACTGCTTATTACAGTAACCTCTACGTTGCTTTCCAACATACCAAACAAATGAGAACAGCAAGCTAATTACAGTGCCTTACATCCCATCAAAGCTAAATGTTACCTTAGAATGGTGTTGGACTCGAAGAGCTATTTCGAACAATTCAATTGACTTTAGAGTCTCCATCTCTAAAATCAGAAGAGATAATGCCAATATGGACGGCTGTAAAAAGAAAACACATTTGATATTGATTCTGTTTTATTTCTCTACAATGTGCCTATGTTCTTCATATGCATTATCTGTTAGACTTACTTTAGCTTTAGAAAACATTAGACGGCAGCTGCAGGCTTTAAGCTGTGCTTCCAGCTTGTCAAGACTGAGAAGAGTGAGAACTTCTTTTCTGTTAGAAAGAAAAAAAAAAAAAAAAGACAACTTTATAATAAAAGTAAAACAAAAATACCAAGCAGTATGCGCCACCTATTTAATATGCATTTAAAGAGTCAATGTTTGAAAACGGCGGCACAGACAAGGAAACGATACAAACACGTGTCGTGAAGAACTACCGACTTCTCTGGGAAAATGCGCTATATTTAGACAAGTTACATATTTCATACATTTCACCATATCGGAGCACCAAACTATACTACCAAGGATATTTTTCCAGAACATGGATCATTCAGCCTTAGGACTCTCTCGTCTAGCTACATCTTAAAGGGGAACACTAACAGCCCAGTCTCAATTTGCACTTTATGGGCAAAAGCCACACACCCCCAATTCACTGTAGTACAGTAGTTCATTTTCTGTAACTACAAATCCCAGAATCGCCTGCAGCTGAAAGAGGAGGGCTGCAGCAGTGGAAAGTAAACAGCCTGCGGAACACATTAGATCTTTTACAGGCTCTGATGTTTAATCAGTTTTGCAATTCCCCAGGGCTAAGTACAGTCCCCCAAGACTGTTCTTAAGCCTCCGGAGGACAGCAGGACTAGCAAATGTATAAAAATGACTAATTTCACATTAGGATAAACAGTATTACATGTAGCAGTCATTTACACCATCAAAATGACACCATGACATCAGGGTTCAAACTATACATTCCATTTGATTGTGGAAGAATGCCAACTTCTAGTAGCTACTTTTCATTTTTATAAAAAAAAAAAAAATGAAGGAGCGCATAGGCATTTATAATTCTATATGCAATTGTACACCCACCATTTTGGGCAGTCAAGAGACATTGTGGCTCCCAAAATCATGTGTAGCTGATGACTAGGGGTTACAGCTGTGACCAATTCAGTTGTCCTTAAGTTTTTGAAGCACACTGTCAACCCCCTTTCGACAAACTGTCCCAATTTTAAAAAGGCATGTTTGGAGACTGCATCTTTAACAGTTCTGACACTTTTTTTCTCTTATAAAAGTGAAGAACAGACTGCCAACGCTGCAGTTGGAGTTGATCAAGGAATGTAAACAGGTTTTGTGTGTGGTTACACCAGTGTGTTTGGCAGTCTGTTCTTCACTTTTTGAGAGCGAGAGGGAAAAGAAAAAAAAAAAAGTCAATCCATCAATTAAACAGTTACAGATGCAGTCTCTACAGAAGCAGTCATCAAATGGGTCTTTTAAACTAGGGGCGGTTCAAGTCCAAAGGGGGATTGACACTGTGCCTTTAAAGGAGAACAATGGAATTCAAGAAAATTCCGTTTAAGTGCCTTCAAAGGAAGACAGAAACCTGTCCTGAAAGGGAAGGAGCTGTGTACTTGAAAATGAAGCAGCACATATTGTAGAAAATACTGTAGTTACCACAATCCATGCAAAGCTTCTGCTTGGCTGTCACTTGGTCCAAACTCGTAAGTACTTAAAACATGAATACTGGTCGGCCCAGTGGCGCTGAGGGTTGAGGTGCTGGATGCCACACCTCACGGTACACTTGGCACCGGCTCGAATGGACTCTGCCTGCCAGGGGTCAGTTTGGGGGGGGGGGGAGAAGAAATACAGCATCCTAACGGATGCTCTCCTCCTGGGGTGCTCAACGGCACCCAACGCACAGATGCCAGAGGAAGCATGAGCTTCCGGCACACAGGCGGTTATTCGGAGTCGGGTGGGGAGAATGCTGAGGGTATCAGACGATGGCATGTCAGCATGCCGTCCGTCTGGACAAAAGTCCCGCGTGCCGGCGTCCTCAGGGGTTCGGGGAACGGGTGAAAAACCAAAGGCAAAAAAATCTCCTGGTCCTGTGCAGAATGACGCTGGGGTCCACATTACATCGGCACCCCGGACAAAAAGACCTGAGGAATTAATTCCTCGGGGCAGGGGCCAGGAGAAAATTAAAAGAAACATGAATACTTGGACACTAAATAAAGGAAAAAAATAAGACGTTCAACACATTCACATAAAACAGTTTTTTTTTTTTGTTTTTTTTTTAAATACACATGCCTAAGTTTCCAAATTCCAATTACATTAAGAAATGTTAAAAAAAAAAAATTAAAGAACCAAACACACACACACACACACACACACACACACACACTTTAGTGGTTTGTTAATTAACAGTCCACACTTCAGTTACCCTTACCTTTCAGAGGTATGGCAAAGCGCTATTGAATAATACAGATGCAAAAAGGTTAAGGCAGTTGTTGCTTTAAATTCAAACTGTAATTTCTCTGAAATGATCTTCTCCATTCTCTTCAAGTCAGACAGAGTGCACCTGCACTGACTGATGCGAATGAGGTCATGGGTGGACGGAATATTACACTCTTCTTCAGCCACATTGGCAGCCAAATGAAAACAGCTGATTCCAACACAAGACAAATATTTGGGTCTCACCTGTAGGGAACACATAAGACTTATTGCCTGTGCTACCCCGATGCCTAACATTTAGAAGAAAAAGATTAAAATAAAAGATTCTCTACCAGTTTAATGGTAGATGCACTGAAACAAAGATGCCAGGCCCACTCATCAACTGGCTGTCAAGGGTGAAGGAGAACAGCACACCATAGCCCATAACGAGCCTACCATCCAGCAGCCAAATGAGGGAAAATAATGGGTTCTGAAACCAGGATCTCCTTTGTAGCAATGCAGCTGCTGCTGCTGCTGCTGCTACTACTACTACACCACCACCTCACAACAGTCCCTCATGTTTTCTGTCTCAGAAGAAAAAATTACTCACCTTAGTAATGTTGTTTCTTCTAATGGAGTCTTGCTATATTATGACATATGCAGTGAGTCCCAACCTTCGAACTGCTCCGGAGGTGAAAGAGTTAACTTTCCATGCCAGGCATGGAACGCTGAGCTCGAGCTCGGTTGAGACTGTCTGTTGTTCTTCAAACTCAAACCGTCAGATCTTTACGAGCTAAAACCACTGAGGTCCTGTGTGGAAGCTGTAAACCTACCCTAGCCAACTGGCTACTAAACATAAGAACACATTTTTTTGGTCCCAAAACAAAGACTCAAGTCAGGAGACCCAAAAAATGAAAAGCACAACACCCAGTCACCCCCAGAAAGGAGGGGTGAAAACAACAAGGTGGGCACCTACTAAGTGCCAACACTGCATTGCCCACCCACATCCCAAAAACAGAGGTTCTGAGAGGGGCAGGCGGGGGGGGAGGTCATAATATAGCAAGACTCCATTAGAAGAAACATTACTAAGGTGAGTAATTTTTTCTTCAAACAACATGAAGTCTTGCTATATTATGACATATGCAGACTACAAAGCAGTACCTCCATGAAGGAGGGACAGAACCTACTTAGGAAATAGGCTCTGAAGCACAGCTGTGCCAAACTGAGCATCACTCCTAGCCTGGATGTCCAGGGAGTAATGCTTGGTTAAAGTGTGACCCGTTTTCCAGGTAGCTGCTAGACATATCTCTAGAATAGGGTTGTCCCTGACAGCAGCCAGGGAAGCAGCTGTACCTCTGATAGAGTGAGCCCTCAGGCCTGAGGGAGGAACCTTACCCAGTTTTTCATAACAAAATTGGATACAAGAGACAATCCACCTGGCAGTGGATCTTTTAGTGGCAGGTTTCCCTTTACCAACCTCACCATAAGTGAGGGACAGTTGGAAGAAGTCATACCTGTGACCCTTGGTACGCTCTATGTAGTAACTAAGGGCCCTCTTCACACCTAAGCTGTGCAGTCTCCTCTTGCCAGAGGAGGAATGGTCAGTGAAGTACACCGGAAGAGAAATAGATTGATTAAGGTGGAAATCTGAAACCACCTTAGGCAAGAACTTCCTGTTAGTCCTGAGGACCACCTTATCTCTGAGAAAGGAGATAAAATCAGGCTCCACTGACAAAGCTTGTAACTCACTTATGCGTCTGGCAGAAGTGATGGATACCAGAAACACAGTCTTCCAAGTCAAGTACTTAAGCTCTGCTGAAGACAAGGGCTCAAAGGGGGGTTGCATAAGCTGAGCAATGCAAACATTAAGATCCCAGGCAGGGGCAGGGTCCCTGAATGGAGGGTTGGTGTGAAACAATCCCTTGAAAAACTTGGAGAATACAGGATGAGCTGAAAGAGAAAAGGGTTTACCTGCTGAAATAAAAGCAGACACAGCTGCCAGATGCACTTTTAAGGTAGCTGGTCTCAGCCCCAAGGTATTTAAGTGGACCATATAATCCAGGACTGTGGGTAAATCAGCAGATTCTGGGGAAATATGCTTCCCAGAGCACCATATGGAAAACCTCTTCCATTTGGAATTATAAGTAGCCCTGGTAGAAGGTTTCCTAGAAGCCTTCAGAATATCCATTACATCTTGGGAGAGGTGTAGATCAGCAAACTCTAACTCTTCAAGAGCCAGGCCTTGAGATTGAGAGATTTGAGGTTCGGGTACCAAACCCTCCCCTAAGCACAGGTTAACAGGTTGTGATTCCTGGGAAGATGGACTGCTAAGGACAGTAGGAGTGGATACCAAGGCTGTCTGGCCCAGTCTGGAGCAATCAGGATCATCTTGCAGGGTTGAGATCTGATTTTGACTAGCACTTTGAACAGGAGAGGGAAGGGGGGCAGAGAAACTTCCCTTCCCAATTGAGAACTAAGGCATCCAGAGGGACTGAGCCCAACACTGGGGGCCTGCAACAAAAAAGGGGAAGTTGGTGATTGTCTGGGGCTGCAAAAAGATCTATCTGCGGGGTGCCCCATCTGGCAAATACCACTTCCAAGACCAGGGGGTCCAGTGACCATTCGTGATGACCCTGGGAAATCCTGCTGAGAGCATCTGCCAGGACATTGTCCTTGCCTGGGAGGTGAACTGCCATAAGGGAGGTGTTCAGGGAGTAAGCCAGACACCACAACTTCATTGCTTCGGTGCACAAGGCCGTAGACCGAGTGCCCCCTTGCTGGTTGATGTACCCATTGTGGTGGTGTCGTCTGTTCTGACCTGTATAACTTTGTTCTGAACAGATATGGAAAAAGCTTGAAGTACTAGAAAAACTGCTCTGAGTTCCAACAGATTGATGTGGAGGAGAGATTCCTGAGTGGACCACAATCCCTGGGTAGTGAGGACACCCATGTGAGCTCCCCACCCCAAGAGGGATGCATCTCTAGTAAGGATTAAGGAGCGAGACTGAGGGACGAAAGGAACCCCTTGTCTCAGATTGCTCTGATCCTGCCACCACTGTAGGGCCTGGATCAGGGTTCGAGTCACTGGGATCAATTTGGTTAGAGGGTCCTTCCTTTGAGACCAAAAGGCTCTCAAATGGAACTGGATGTCCCTCATCTGAAATCTTGCTCCCTGCACTACTGCTGTAGAAGCAGCCATGTGGCCCAGGAGCTGTAGAAAATGCCTTGCTGGTTGAGAGACCTGCAGGGTGAATGAGGAGGCCAGAGAGACCAGGGTCCTTGCCCTGTCCAAAGGAAGGAAGGCTCTGGCCTTTTCCTGTTCAGCTCTGGCGCCTATGAAGAGGAGCTGGACAGGCTATAGAACTGACTTTGAAAGATTCAGAAGGAAACCTAGAGAGGTGAGCAGTTGCTGAGTTATCTGTAGATGTAACTTTACTTGGTCTGGAGACTGGCCTACTATGAGCCAGTCGTCCAGGTAAGGGAAGATGGCAATCTTCTGCCTTCTTAGGGAAGCAACTGCTACTGCCAGGCATTTTGTGAATACCCTTGGAGCAGAGGTGAGGCCAAAGGGCACTGCTCTGAACTGGTAATGGCCTGAGGGCAGCTTAAACCTGAGGTACTTTCGGTGGGAGCTTCTGATGAGAATATGGAAGTAGGCATCCTTGAGGTCCAGGGACGCCAGCCAGTCCCCTGGCCTTAGAAAGGGTAGAATAATTCCCAGAGTCACCATTTTTAATTTTGGTTTTAAAAGGTGCTTGTTTAAATATCCGAGATCCAGGATGGGCCACCATTCTCCTGTCTTTTTTGGGGTAAGGAAGTACCTGGAGTACAACCCTTTGCCCTGGTGTAGGGGTGGAACCCTTTCCACAGCTCTGAGAGCAAGGAGGGAAGAGACCTCTGCCTCTAAGGCAAGTGCCTCTGATGGATTTGCAGGTGGAAAGGATCTGGTTCTCATCTTTGGAAACTTTCTGAAGCTGAGAACCAGTCCCTGGCTTACTACTTCCAGGACCCACCTGTCTGATGTCAGAGACTCCCAGTCCTGGACAACGTAAGCCTGCCCCCTACAGGTAGCTGAGAATCGGCCCTGGCAACCCCATCAGGATGCCTGCTTGGCAGGGGCTTTGGGCTGAGGGGTGGAAGCAGGCCTGCTTGTACCCAGTCTGCCTCTCCCTCTAAAGAACCCCCTCTGGGCATAAGCAGAAGAGGAGGCCTGGGTTTGGTAAAAAGGCCTATGAAAAGGCCTGCCCCTGCACCTGGGAAGCTGCCTTTGAGGAGTGGCCTGCCTTTCCTTGGCCTGTGCACTCCTATAGGTGGTCCTGTACTCATCCATTTTCTTCATGTAGTTCTCCATCTGCTCCCCAAACAGAGAATTACCCACAACAGGAAAATCCATGGCCTTAGTCTGGATATCCTGTGACAGGCTAGTACATCTGAGCCAAGCCATTCTGCGAAGTGCCACAGATGTAGCCATGACTCTTGATGACACATCATTTGAGTCCACTACAGCATGGAATTGCACCTTGGATGTCTCAATACCATCAGCAGCCACCTGCTCCAGCTCCTTGGCAAGCTGGCCAGGGACCTGTTTTGTTAGAGTCATAACAGTATCCCATCTGGATTTCTGATATCTAGCAACATAAGCCATATCATTTGCCTGTCCGAGTCCCAAGGATGCTGCCATGTACTGTTTCTTTGCCATAGCATCAATCCTCCTGGAGTCCTTGTCCGGGGGGTGTGAAGCCATGGGAATATTTGCCTTGTCATAGGCTGCAGCCTGCACTACCCCAACATGGCTGCATTGTTGTGTAAGGAACTCCATATCAGAGCCTGACAATGTCTACCTCTTGTCCATTCTCTTATCCACAGGAGGTATAGTGTGAGGAGCTTTTAGAATTTTAAAAGTCTGTTTCCCAAAAGATTTATGCAAGGGAATAGACAGTCTCCTAGACTCTGGGATATCCATCATTTCCACATAGTCAGTCTCCTCTTGATCATCCACAGCTTCCTCCATAGGGAGCTGGAGGGTTTCAGCCACTTTTTTTTTTTTGATAAAATATAAAATGAGAAGGGGACTCCGAAAGCCTAGGAGGAGACACTCCTGAAGGTCTGTCTGGGGAGATGTCCGGGTCGATAGGCACATCCAGACTTTCAAATCCACATTCACTCTCCTCATACTCCTCTTCCCCCTCCTCCGGTTCATAATACTCCTCTAAATCATACTCTTGAACCGGCCACTTACCTGATGGTGCCGGTTCGGTCGGAACCAGGGAAAGGGACTGGACAATTTTAATCACTTTGGCTATTTCTTCAGCGGTTGGAGAGGAAAGTTTTGGCTCCACACCAGCTGATTTCTAATCTTTTGCTGGACCAGACTCTCAGAGTCGGATCTCCTTCTGACGAGGAAGTCTCGCCTTGGTCAGAGGGCACCTCCAGTTCGGTTGGAACTGAACCGGCTGGCCATCCGTTCAGCAGACTTTTGGCCTCCTTCCCCCAGCCTACCAACTCTTTTTCCAGGGTAGCTGCAGGAAAACTTTACAAATCTGGCAGTCTGCATTGAGGTGGTCAAACCCCAGACAATAACACAGGTGGTGTGGGGTCCAGCCTTGGACGACACACACACACACACACACACACACACTGCAGTGTTGAAACCCAGTGGGCCCGGTTTTTCTTTTGGGTTTCTCAGACATAGTGCCAGTCCTAACCAAACATACCCGTTTATGGCAATCCGCCAGGCAAGACCCTCTTTATCGGTTCCCAACCGTGTCACAGGTCGTGGAAATAATCCATTTTTTTTTTTTTTTTTTTTTTTAGAACCGGTAACCACACTCTAAATGACAGATTAATATATTTTAAACAACCTGATCGGTTCAAACCAGACCGATAAACCATTTACAAGTTCCACACAGAACAGAAATTAATGTAAAACCTATCTAGTACTCACAAATACCACAGACAGAGTCTGAACGGACCGGTTGCGGTTTAAATTCGGCCGAGAACCGAGAAAAACAATACTTTAACCGACAAAATGAACAAAGCAGAAGGAGAAATCTCCGGAGCGACTGTTCAGTGAGGCTGCGTAAAGAATCTGACGGTTTGAGTTTGAAGAACAACAGACAGAGTTTCAACCGAGCTCGAGCTCAGCATTCCATGCCTGGCATGGAAAGTTAACTCTTTCACCTCCGGAGCAGTTCGAAGGTTGGGACTCACTGCATATGTCATAATATAGCAAGACTTCATGTTGTTTGAAACCTCTTTATTCTACATACAGAAGGTGTCGTCTTACACCATACAGTAAAGATTCTTAAGACTTGGACTGCCAACAGAATTATAACATACAGGAATTCTGGGTGGATGTATCAGTCCACGGCACAGCAAGGGTCAACTCAATTAACAGTAAACATTACAAGTCTTATTTCGACACTGGGGACTAGGATTCCTGCATTTGAGGAACAAAGAATTAAAGGTATTACTGTCAAAACTGGACTCATTCTTACCTGGGTGGCCATTTTGTGGCAGGTTAAGAAATGGATGGTTCAGATGTCATACAAGGTCACTGGAAATACCGAGTTTAAAATAGCCCCCTTTTTTTTTTCTAGATCACCTTTACTGCTGTTTTTGCAATCCCCCCCCCCGTAGAGCCTGGATGGACCCTTAGCTGCCCCCAACTACACTGGTGCCAGTCAATTTATATATGTCCCAATTAAGGAAGGGAAAGGATCATATTTTGGCTCTGTGGAGCAGAGACACCGATCCCTTCCACTTTGATAGTGAGACCCCCGTGCTAGCACGTTTTGTGATGTCATACGGAGAGTGCAGAGGCGTGATGTTAAATAGTAGTACAGATTTGTTCAGAATGACTATCGAATTCTGAAAGAGACTTCAAAAAACGTCCCCATTAATGTCTATGGAGCAGGTCCCCGTGCTCTCCATATGACATCAAATGTGCTGGTGCGGGGGCAGCTCTCAGGAAGTGGAAGGAATCGACTCCACGGAGCCAAAATATATGATCCCTTCCCTTCTAAAAATGGGGGCATATATAAATTGTGACTAGCACCAATGAAACTGGGGACAGGTAAGAGTGACAGTGTCCTTCCTGGTTTTAGTTCTGAGCGAAAAAAAAAAAAAAAAAAATTGCCCCTCAAGGACTGACTACCCTTGCATGCCCTCCCAAGCTCAGCAATACTTGATTAACAGTGCAATACTCATGATAAACACATTACAGGTTACAAGTTATAATACAGTCAAAATCTCATTTCATCACATCCTCAGCAAATTTTTTATTTCAAAATTCCAGCCACAAGAACAAAGCCAATTTTATATTTTTCCAGGTGCAACCTTTCAGTAGTCATATACAGGTCCAAATGAGCATTAAATCACCTACAGTGCTTTATCAATTTGTAGGACTACCTGCTACAAATATTTCTGTGCACATGCAACTCTTGCAGTACCATGGACTGATCTGTCCAAGATTTTAATATATTCTGTTGGCAGCTCAAGGCTTAAAGAAATTTGCAAAGATCTGCTCCCTGAAAAACCCAGAGGTCCACTGGGGAGGGATTTAGACCTCAGAGCAAAGGGCACTCTGGGAAGACTATCTGGGACAAGAAGCAATAAAAGAAAGGTAAATGGCAGCACCCAAGGGCCATAAAATAGCAAGAGAAAGTTACAACACACACCTCACACAGCCTGAGCTGAAAAATAACACTGGGATGAACCAAGAACACACAATGGATGGTAAAAAAAAAATATATATATATTTTCCTGATTTTAACATGCAGTTTTCCTTTAATCTGTCTGTAGAGAATGATGCTTATCCTCAGTCTACACCACCACCCAGTTTACTATCATCTGCCAATATAACCATTTTTCAGATTAGTTCCCATGTCACAGATATGTATGCAGAAAAAAGCTGGACCCAGTACTGATTCCCACGGTACTCCACTTATCTTGGACACTGATGATATCCGTGTGCCCATTTTATTTTTACCTCTATGAAAAAAAAAAAAAAAAAAAGATAATTTTTGCTAGGTAAGTGTGCTGCCATTTCGAGGTTACGGGATTCCATTTTTTGCCACGAGGGCAATACTGTGCTGAGAGATAGATTGAGGGAGAAAAAAACATGGGTCCAAGAGGGTGGCAAGAGAGACAGCTTGGTGCATCGAGAGCAGGAGGTTCTTTTCTAGATATACGTGTAGAGAAGAGTGCTATATCTGAAATATGTGGATGGCAATAACTCAATGAACCCAACAAAAGAAAGGGTTAACAAAACCTCAGCAAATATGACCCTATGTGAACAGCAAATACTAAGGCATCTACAGAGAACAGTGAAAGTACACAGTTAGTAATGTCTCTCGTGTGCCTGGTGATGTGCTTAGTGCGAAAACAAATATGTATTTGTATATTAAATTATGAAATGGCATATTCGTTTGCAATATTACTAGGATGATAATGTGCAGAATGTGTCTTTATCAATCCTGCTTTAGAGGTGCCCTCTGCCCATGTTGTTAATTTGCTTGGATTATGGTTTGGACGTACTAATCTTCAGCTTGTGTTTTGCGTCATTTGTATTATATGTAACTATTCCTGCAAGCCCATGTTAACCTGTTGAATGCTGCTATCCTCCATGAGACCTGACAAAAATGAGATGCTGCATATCATGACTGGAGCAACTTCAAATAAATACCGTATAAGAAGTATTTTTCAGAGTGTAGTCCAATGTGCTCAAGAGGCTACGTGGTTCAAAGAACAATGGGTTATAGGGAACAACAGGGTGGTAGGACACAGGGGAGGTTAAAAGTAAACAGTGCATATGAGGAGATTTGGACCAAGGTTTGGTCCGTCTGTATTCTTACGTTTCTATGAACGTCATAACAAGTGATATTAAGAATGCAATCTTTATCTTTTACTTGAGTCCCCTAATCAAAGGTTAGAAAAACATTAAGTGCATTACTAAGGCAATCAAGGTTCCAAAAACTGGAGAGAAGTAGATTGTTTACCTTCATCACTGATAAAAACCTGTCCAGCAGGTTGACAGCCAATACAAAGGTCTTCGTACTGAACCCAAAAAAATTTGTCAAACTCCAGAGATCTTCCACTACTGCATCTCTCAGTTTAGAGGAAATACTATTTTCAGTCTGCAAGAAAAAAAAATGGTTATGTGTTGCCAATGCTTCGGAAAGCGTGCCAAGAATGAACGTAGAATGTATGTTCCTTAAAAACTTGCATTATTATCGTTCAGTATTTTTAAATAGTTGCATTCTCTCTAAACAATGCAACAGCAGCCCCAACCACAGTACAACCAAGCAAGCCACCGAGACTCTATCTACATCACTGCTTACCTCTGCCGTAGACTCAATCAAGCTCAGGCCGTTCTCCTTGGGCTGGAATTTCGACTCTCGTTCCAAGTGAAGGTTCAGCCGTTTCATCAAGGTACGGGCTTCATTGCTCTGTTCTTCGCGAGTTCCCAAGTTCTTCATCTAAAACAAACAAAAAAAAAACCGTTTACTACAGACAGGCGCATTAAAGCCCGAGCTCAGTGCCAGCCCCTTCCTCCCTTCAATCTGACGCTGGGAAGTGGAGCTCCCCTACTGCCTGTGAGTGGTGTCACGTACAGTGAGAAAGAGGAGGGCCACTCGCAGCAGAAATCGGCACCGAGCCAGAACGGGGGCATGATGACAACACCGTGTACTGGGGTCTGCCACCGTCCCGGACAAGAACTGAGAAATGATATTATTATTTATTTTATTTTTTTTTTTTTAAAGTAGCGATAGCTCTCAACACTAACGAGAAAAGCCACATACGCTAAAGATAACACCCCCCCCAAGTAGTTACAAAGAATTCTTCGAATGCACTGGCTGGCCAGGGGTAGCTAGTTTATCAAGGGATGGACTGATAGCTGACCGTTCATAAACCACAAAATACGGGACGGCAATAACAGTTGAACGGCCGAAACAAAGTCACTTCAGATGTCGAAAGTACAGCGAAACAGAACAACGAATATTTACAAAACTTCCTGGTCGTAAACTAACAACCGAAAAATGCACGACAATCTAAGCTCTGCCCTGTAGCCAGCAGGCTGGATATCAAACACCCCTGTTGAAGATGCACGTCAATAGCACTTCTGTACTTAGATTCTTCCCCCCGTGTAAAGCAGGATCGCCGCCTGACTGAACTCCTTCTGTACTTATTTTATTAGTTCTTCCTCTCGCACACTTGCCATCCGTCTTACAAACTAAACAGAGAAACACAGACTCCAGAAGTGACAGACAAAATCAGCATAAATAAAAACTCTACCGTAACAAAAAATAAATACACCCACCATTGGAACGGCCACTTTGTTGTCTCAGCGGACGGAACAAATAAAAGCCCAGAGATTCGAAACTCCGACGGAGCACGCCCGGAGTAGTTCGTTCATATATCCATTTCGGTGGTCCTTTTGTTTACAATTTAAAAATCGGAGACATCAACAAACATCCACCATTCCACGACCGTTTTCTCGTATATTTGATTCGTCTTCCCTTGTTTTGGGTTTTTTTCTTTCGACGCCCAGTGAAGCTGACGTCACATCGCGGAAGGAAGCCAGTGATTGTAAATAGACCAAGATAAAAAAAAAGAGTTCCTCCGTCTAAAGGTGTTTTTTGCTAACAGCAAAAGCGAAACTCCTCTGAATAACGTATGAACCATTAGATAGAACCGTGTTGATAAATACCGTATAAAAGTGAAGATATATCACATTGTGTGTGCTGTTTTTTTGTTGCTCTACGTCCGCGGACGTGCACTAAATATTTTAATCTGCCGCATCACTTCGTTTAAATGTCCCGATTTGTGTTAGGTGTTTGAATTGTCCACACGAATTCTCAGTCGCTGATTGGGTATGCAGCGACGACCATGCCGCTGATTGGCTGGACGTTTGATTGTTGATTGGCTCTTTGTATTACAGCTCTCCAAGCGTGATTGGTGAGTTTCGATTTGTCACTGGACAGATTATGGGGAAACTGCTCTTTGTTGTTTTGAGCTGTAGGGTAGAGTAATTTGTGATGGAAGAAAGCTGACAGCGGTCCGTGATCTAGTGTTCTATTATATGAAAACTAGTAATTGTGAAGGCTAGTCTATTAAAATTAAGTGTGGATAGATTCAGAACTGCAGTTTCGACTTTTACATTTTTTTATTACAGAGGCTTCCAACCAAGCAATCATCGAATTACATACAATTACTTAAAACGAGTTACAGGGCATCTCACATTGCTGTTTATGTGTAGGTTTTTCCCAAATAACATTTCAGCATGTACAAGTAAGGAACAACTCGAGACAGCGTCCACTGCTGTGAACCACCTCTCAAAAATCTGTAACTGAAATGAAGGACACAGAAACAGAATTGGACAGCAAACGAGGACTTCTTGGCCCATCTAATCTGCCTATTTTTCCATACCTACTGTACCTTATTGCCACAGACCATTCTGATCTACAGCCCCTTCACCCTTCCCCGTCCTCCTTTTGCACCATGATTCCTTTCTGCTTGTCCTGTGCATTCCTGAACCCCACCACCTTCGCTGGAAGGCTGTTCCAGGAATCGGCTACTCTTTCTGTCAAGAAGTACTTCCTCACATCCCTCCTGAATTTACACCCTTCCCCCATAGCATGTCTCCTTATTCTTGAGACCCTCTTCTTCTGAAAATTACTCCCCTCCTGTACCTTATTTACCCCCAGTGAGGTATTTAGAGGTCTCCATCATAAAGGGTAAATTATTCCCTATTAAATACATTAACATGATTGCAAAAACCGATAGGGCCACTTATGAAAGTATTAGGGCCATGGCCCCGTGCCCCCCACCGTTCCGGCACCTATAAACCAGATTAAAATAATACATCATTCTGCTGCAGCAAATTCCAAATTATGATGTACAGAAAGTTCATTAGAAGCAAACCTGCATTAAATTGTAATCAGACATTTGAGCTGCGTGTACTGCTCCTCCTGACACTCCCATCCAACCCGTTTACACTCGCCTCATTTACTGAGCAAACTTAACTTCAGTGACTCCCACTACCACAACAGATTGTTTTCACACACTTCCCTACAGCTGATCGGGTTTAAGTACCTTAGTTCACTGCTGCCAGTCTCTTCTCTGTCTGGAGTCCCACTAAGCTGCTGGCAGGCAGATGTCCGCATGTGCTTGTTTGCACTACTACCCAGTCAAATCTAACAGGAAGGAACATGTTTTACTGTGCTCCCACTGACATGCTTACGGTGCAACACAGGCACAGGGGTTGAAGTTTCAAACTGCTGTACAGCCCGGGCAGCTCCACAGTGGTGCCAAAATAACTGTCACTCACGGATTAGCAGTTAGCAAAAAGAAAGGAACAAAACTGGGACAAGTAATCAAAAACCAGGACAAAAGTGACATTCTGAAAAACTTGTGGAGACACTGGGGCATGCTGCCTAAAATAGGGACTGTTGGTACGGAGGCAGTGAGAGGATCTCTGATCTAGAAGTGGGATGCCATCTGGGGACAAGTGACCATCAAACAGTGTGGTTCACATTAAACTCAGCTACAGAGTCAAGCCATACAAAAGTGAGGGTACTGGGCTTTAGGAGGGCTGACTTTGGCAAGATGGGAGAGTGCCTCAGAAAAGCACTAGCAAACAGACTAGAAGGAGGTGGAGCAACAATGGGGAATCATCAAAACTGCCATTACAGAGGCAACAAGCCTTTGTGTGAAGTAAATAAACAAATCAAATGAAAGAAAAAGCCACTATGGTTCTCAAAAGAGGTGGCTGTGAAAGTCAGGAAGAAAAAGATAGCATTCGGAAGTATAAGGAAACACAGAAGGAGCAGGACAGAGAGCTGTACCAGTTAAGGCAGAAGGAAGCAGAGAGGGAAGTCAGAATAGCAAAGGCCCAAACTGAGGAAAAGATCGCCAACTCAGTTAAGAAGGGGGATAAAACCTTTTATAGGTACATCAGCGAGCGTAGAAAGACAAAGGGAGGGATAGTGAGGCTGAATAGAATGAATGGTGGGTGGGCAGAGGGGGACAGTGAAAAAGCAGGGATACTGAACGAATATTTCTGCTCAGTATTCACAAAAGAGGGGGAAGTGCCTAATCCAATTAACAGAAGCACTCTTGATAGGGGGTCGATCCCAGTCCTTTCACAGAAGAAAGGGTTCTGCAAGAACTCCTAAAACTGAAGGTGGACAAAGCAATGGGTCCTGATGGAATTCACCCCAGAATTCTAAAAGAATTAAGGGAGGAACTAGTGAAACCACTGGCTACTCTTTTTAATAAATCATGGGAGGATGGTGTGGTACCCGAGGACTGGAGGAAGGCGGATGTGATTCCCCTTCACAAAAGTGGGACCAAGACAGAGGCAGGAAACTACAGACCTGTCAGTCTGACCTCTGTGGTAGGGAAAGTGATGGAGTCACTTCTGAAGGAAAGAATAGTTGAGTACCTAGAGGCCAGTGGAGCACAGGACCCAAGGCAGCATGGGTTCAAAGCGGGAAGGTCATGTCAGAGCAGATCTAATAGATTTCTTTGACTGGGTGACCAAAGTAGTAGACAGGG
Source organism: Neoceratodus forsteri (assembly GCA_016271365.2). Taxonomy (NCBI): domain Eukaryota; kingdom Metazoa; phylum Chordata; order Ceratodontiformes; family Ceratodontidae; genus Neoceratodus; species Neoceratodus forsteri. The sequence goes on from JADMNL010000040.1 coordinate 3,028,589, forward strand.
AGGGCTGTGGACATGGCCTACCTAGACTTTAGCAAGGCATTTGACACAGTCCCACACAAAAGATTAATAGTCAAATTAACCAGCCTGGGAGTGGGTCCCAGGGTGGTAGCCTAGGTAAAACATTGGCTGCACAACAGGACATAGAAGGTAATTGTAAATAGAGTCCACTCTGAGAAAGAGGGGTTATTAGTTAAGTGCCATGAGGGTTCTAAGTGGGTCCAGTCCTTTTTAATGTCTTCATCAGTGACATTGCAGAGGGACTGGAAGAAAAGTATGCCTTTTGCAGATGACACAAAGATCTGCAACAGGGTTGATACACAAGGAGGCGTGGAAAGGATGAAAAGGGACTTGGCAAGGTTGGAGGAATGGTCAGAAGTATGGCAGCTAGGATTCAATGCAAAGAAGTGCAAAATAATGCACTTGGGAAACAAGAACCCAGGGGAAGAATACACAATGGGTGGGGAGGTAGTAACAACAACAAAAAAGGAAAGGGACCTGGGGGTAATCATATCAGATGACCTTAAGGTTAGCAATCAATGTGAGAAGGCAGTAGGGAGGGCTGGGGGTATACTGGGATGTATAGGGAGAGGCATCAGCAGTAGAAAACAGGAAGTTGTTATCCCTCTGTACAGACAGTTGGTGAGACCCCATCTGAGTACTGTGTACAGTTCTGGAGACCTCATCTCCGCAAGGACATAGACAGGATAGAGGTAGTCCAGAGGAGGGCAACTAAAATGGTGCAGGGTCTGCAAGAGAAGCGTATGAGGAGAGACTAAAGGAGCTTAATATGTATACCCTGAGGAAAGAAGGGAGGGGGACATGATAGAAACTTTAAGTACCTCAGTGGAATCAACAAAGTCCAAGAGGGTAGCATCTTTCAGAAAAAGAGACTTACAAGAACAAGGGGACACAATTTAAAGATAGAAGGAGGCGGTTCAGGGGCAATGTGAGGAAGTATTATTTCACAGAGAGGGTAGTGGATGCATGGAACAGCCTTCCTGAGGAGGTTGTGGGGTCTAAAACTGTGGGAGATTTCAAGAATGCATGGGAGAGACATAAGGCAATTCTTGTGGGGGGGTAGGAAGAAATAGGCTGTTGGCTAACTAGGATCTGCGGCCTATCCTGTAGGTAGGGAAATGGGCAGACTAGATGGGCCTAGCGGTCCTTATCTGCCGTCAAAGTCTATGTTTCTATGGTAGCTTTGCCATCATATCTCCCCTCTCCCTCCTCTGTTCCAGGGTGTACATATTGATGTAACCCCCAGGTGGCGCTATGCCAAAGGGCTACTACCCCTGCCTGACTGACTACTGACAGGCTGAGGGGCCTAGGTTCAATGGCGGGTGCCTCCACCCAGAGGTCAGGGTTGGTACTGTCTATTCTGACTTGGTCACAGCCCTCTGGGACACTGTAACCCCCTTTCTTCCCACTAGTGGCCCACACAATACATCAGGAGTATCTTCACAATGTACACTTACCCCCAGGACTGGCTCTGTCGACTGGACTCTGAGGACCCACTGTAAAATAAGATGATACAGTGCAATAGCCACAGTACAATACTTCAACATAAACGAATACTGCAGTCAGTGTAACTTTGCTGAAAACAAACAGATCTGATTTATTTAAGGGGCTGTAACAAGGACAGGGGGAATCAGGATAATTAGGTTAAACACATTAATAATCACAGTACTTGCACATATTCAGAGTCCCAAAATGTCACTTTCACTGGGTACCCAGGATGGGGGGGGGGGGCTAGTCAGGATCGGTGCAGCTGGTTGGGGCCCTGTGATGGCAAAAACACTTGCACAATACTCAGTTGTAATCCGGAGTCGGATGGCTCAGTTCGTGAAGAAATGAAACAGCAACAATTAGATGACACACCTGCAATTTGACCAATAGATGGCAGGGAGATACCCTGCTTGTACTCACTAACTCAATGCTGAAAACTAGATGGAAGGCAGATTGTCCTGGATTGCCAGGAGGAGCAGACCATGTGGACAAGGTCCTTGTGACTGGACCCCACTGCAGTTTAGAGCAAATGGATGTAGTCTGGATTAAACTGGGGTTTACTTTCAGCTTCATGCACTCAATTCACTGTACAGGGGATTTGAAACGCAATTCCCACAAGCACTACACACATTTATATGTAATTGGAAAGTACTTCACCAGGCAGGCTGCTTCTCGATCCCGACCGCAATTACTGCACGATACCTGGGAGAACACACAGCAGCTTCAGTTTCTGACAGACCAAGTGCGATTCAGAAATTTCTCCATTCTTCTACAGGGTGAGCCTGATTTCTACTCTTCAGATCTCCTTGATTCTCCTCACAGGTCGGATTCAGTCCGAACAGGCGCTTGTACAGGCTGCAGACCGAAACTCAGGGCCTTACACACGCTTACCGCGTTAAAACTATATACCGCAGAAGCAAAGAGCTCCTTGTCTCTTCACTGCCAAATTGATCTAACTTCTCCAGTCCCAGAGCAATGCATTTCCTTTAGCTCCACGCTATTCTGTTGGCTGGTCCGGCTGTCACTCACAGTAAACTCCCCCTGTTGGTGGAAAAAGGCGCCAAGGTCAAAACTACATTGCCCAGAGTCACTGCCCTTACAATCCCCTTACAGTAGGCTCCAGAGGAGAGTCCAAGTTCTGATTCGACGAGAGCAGGCTCCATTTTAAAGGATCCCCACCATGATTGGTCCAATTCAGCAGTTCAGAACCAACATGAGGGAGCTACTCTGCACTGTCCTTGCTACAAGAAAGCAGGTTAAATCAAACTGCATTTTCATTATTACTCTAACAGGTTACAAGCAAACAATTACAGCTGTGAAGAGTGCTCCTTCTGTCCACTTAGCGACGGCAGAAACAGAGTGATTTGGCAGTAGCTCGAGCGTGACTCAAGCAGGAAAACACACAGACCCCACATACTAACTAATAAAGTCTGCAAGCAGATAGCTCTTAAAGAGACAGTACCAGAGGCTCTAGAAGCACTCACAGATAAATGGCTTAAACGCCAAACACCATTCAGGCTTGGAGCATTCAAGCAAGCTCCTGGAAGACTTTTTGGGAACCCCCATTTGCAGGGGTTACACCCTTCCGCCTGGGAAAGCTTGGCATCCAAGCCAAGTACCCCATAAGTTTCAATATAACCATATACATTTACATCAGTATCACATTAGGCTTTATATGTAATCATCAGTCAATATATCACTTACCAGGAACACACTTCTGAAACTTTGCAGTATGTCACTCTTTACACAGTATTACACACACATTGTACCATAACTCAGGTTATTACCTCTTGTACATGAAACCTGAAGAGAGGGGGGCACTTTCCTATCATCTACCTTGGCGCTGCATGGGGCAGGGACACCAAACCTAGAGGACAACACAAGTAACTTGGAGTTAGCACTGATGTTCGGTTTGGGCAATGAGCTCGGGGACACATACACTCCTTTATGGACGACATTGAGAGGCAAGTCCACAGGCCTCCCAGGGGAATCAGAACTGAGGTGCACCACAGGCTTTACAGCTCAACCAGTCTTTCTAGGGGGAACTGTTACAGTCTCTGCACTCAGAGCCTCATTTTCAGCATTGTCCTCACTTGTCAAGGGAATCTCCATTGGGGTGGAGAGGCTAGAACTTGGGGCGCTTTCAGCGCTAGGAGTTACAATCTCTGAGTCCACAACACTTGGCTTACATGGGGAGTTTTCTGACACTGACAGTGAATTATCAGGGCACTCAAAATACTCTTCTTGTTCTGGTATATCGCCAATCTGTCCCAGTCCATCATTGTCCTCCTCTGAAAGCTCAAACAGTTCAACCATACACAATGATTCCATATCATCTGCCTTGATGCTCTGCACTTCACTTTCTGGGAGCATTGGCTCAGGGACAAAGCTTGGGGCCCAGACAGTCCAAAGGCCCAACTGTCTCCAGGATTGACTAGGGAGAGTTGCCCCAGAGCAATTGACTCAGTTCGTAAGAAGGGTAGTATTCAAAACCACACTCACTTTCCTCTGACACGGACTGACAGTCATGTTCAACTGGGACTTGTGGAGGGGAACACTTTAACTCAGCTTCTGTAGGCACAGACTTTCTTGATTTTTTCTTAGCAGCAGCTCTAGTCACTTGTCCAGAGGGCGTACCTCTCAATTGTCCCTGATTTTCAGGGACGTCCCTGATTTTGCCTCAAAATTTTACTCTGTTCCTCCTAAAAATTATGTTTCCATGACCAAACAGTGGGAGTTGGAAGCACAAAATAATGTCAAACATTAAAGTTAAATAGGTGTTCTTCCTTAGAAAATGCATTTTGCACTAAGCCCCATATTCTGCAAGCTTCCTCAGTGGATACCATAAAGTTTGAAGATGTGTTCCTGATTTTAGTCCTTTGTCCCTGACTTGTCCCTGATTTATGAGGCAGAAGGTTGAGCGGTATGCCAGAGGGGGCATTTTCTGGGGGCTCAGACTCAATCAAGATTTGTCCAATGGGCAGCAAATGATTTCTATGCATTGTTTTAACATCTTTTGAATTATTCTCAGGCCTTACTTTGTACACAGGTAGATCATCTAGTTTGCCCACTAGAATGTGAGGAAGATGGTGCCACCGGTAAGCAATCCTGTGTTTGCCATGCAGTCCCAGATTTCTTAGCAATACCCGATCTCCTTCCTGGAGTTCCTGTGCTTTCACCTTTTTATCATACCTTTCTTTGTTTGCCAGATTTCTTTCGGCAGCCATGGTCTGAGCCAATTGGTATGCATGATTTAGCTGGGCCTTTAACTTTTGCACATACTGTAAATAGTTGTCAGCTCGAACCCCATCAGGAGAGACCCCAAAGCACACATCTACTGGCAGTCGAGCTTCTCTTCCAAACATCAGGCGGTAGGGGGAGAACCCAGTGGCATCACTTTTGGTGCAGTTGTAGGCATGTACCAGGGTGCTAATTTGTTGGCTCCATCTAGGCTTGTCCTTTGGGTGGAGGGTGCCTAGCATATCTAGCAAGGTGCAGTTGAAATGTTCAGGCTGTGGGTCCCCCTGGGGGTGGTAACGGGTGGTTCTGGACTTTCTCACTCCCCACAGAGAAAGCATCTCTTTGATCAGATGACTCTCAAGGTCTCTCGCTTGATCAGAATGGATTCTTTGTGGAGCCCCATAGTGAACAAAAAAGTTTTCCACAAGTACTTTTGCCACAGTGGATTTCTTCTGGTCTTTGGTGGGGAAAGCTTGGGTATATCTCGTAAAATGGTCAGTAACCACCAGCACATTACTAATATTTCTTTTATCTGACTCCAAACTCAGAAAATCAATACAGACCAGCTCCATGGGTGCACTGGTGGTGATGTTAACAAGGGGGGGGGCAGCCCTCTGGGGCAAAGCTTTCCTCTATAAGCAGCGACTACAAGTTCGAATGTGTTGCTCCACATCAGCCCCCATCTTAGGCCAATAGAATCTGGATCTCACCAAGTCAAGTGCTCTGTCTATACCAAGGTGCCCCATGTGGTTGTATAAGGACTTCAGTACTGAGTCTCGAAAGACACTGGGCAGCACTAGTTGTTGTTTGTCTATTTGTCCCCCTCTGTCTGCTGTTTCTCTGTATAACAGTCTATTGATCTGTTTCAGCTTAGGACCTTCCTTGTACAATAATGCAGTTCTCAAATCAGTGGAGCGTAATTTGGACACATCTTTCCCTGTATAGAGGGCTTCTAAAGCTGATTTGATCACGGGATCTCGGGATTGAGCCCACTGAATACTGTCATTGTCCAGCTGAGGCAGTGCACCAATGTCTATTGCAGAAAAGTGGCAATAAGCAGCAGGTATGCAATTCTCAGAGGGTCTCAAACAATCCACCATACAGTCCACTGTGTCCGTGGACATTTGTTCCTTCCTGTCAAACTTCTGGCAAAGTGCTCGAATATCAGGTTCTGACAGTCTGACCCAGTCATTCTGGGGAACAGGCCTCCAGGAGAGAGCATCAGCATCTATGTGGTTCAGGCCTGCTCTGTATTTAACAGCATAGTCATACGTAGATAATGTTGAAAGCCACCTATGGCCAGTGGCATCCAACTTAGCTGAAGTCTGCACATAGGTCAATGGATTATTGTCAGTTTTTACTAGTATCTTAGCCCCATACAAGTACTCGTGGAACTGATCAACAATGGCCCACTTCAAAGCTAGGAACTCTAACTTGTGTACAGGATAGTTCTTTTCGGATGGGGTCAGGCTTCTACTGGCAAAGGCCACTGGTCTCAGGCCATTCTCATGCTCTTGGTACAATACAGCCCCCAAGCCTTGCAAGCTAGCATTAGTGTGCAGGACATAAAGTTTTCTGGGATCGGCATAGGCAAGGACAGGAGCGTGGGTAAGTTGATATATAATCTCATGAAAAGCAGCTTCACACTCAGGTGTCCATCTGGCTCCAGATACTTCATTGGGACGGAAATACACTCTCTCAGTCTCAGGGGGAGTTGACCTCTTGTATTTTTTGTGGGTAGGAGGGTAACCTTGATTAAAATTAAGTAAAGGACGGATCACTCTTGAATAGTCCTTGATGAAACAGCGATAGTAGCCACAGAACCCCAGGAATCTTTGCAGTTCTTTCAGATTGTGGGGCTGTGGCCAGGTGGTCAAGGTCTCAACTTTACTCGGGTCTGTTTCTATTCCCTCGGTGGAGACTATATGTCCCACATACTTTACAGAGGTTTGGAAGAACTGACATTTATCGATGGATAGTTTAAGGCCAAAGTCTTCCAGTCGGTCCAACACCTTGAATAATCTGCTCTCATGTTCCTCCAGTGAGCTGCCAAACACAATAACATCATCTAGGTATACCAGGCACTCTAATAAGTTCATGTCCCCCACTGCACGCTCCATCAGTTGTTGAAAGGTGGCTGGGGTGCCTGAAATCCCTTGAGGCATCCTCATGAATTCATAGAAGCCAAGCGGACAGATAAAGGCTGTCTTCTCACAGTCTTCTGGGGCCATCGGGATCTGGTAGTACCCACTGCAAAGATCCAGCACAGAGAACCACTTGCTACCATTCAGGCAGTCTAAAGCATCCTGGATGCGGGGCATTGTATACTGATCAGGGATAGTCCGCTGGATCAAGATGCGATAATCCACGCACATCCTTACTGTCCCATTCTTTTTTCTCCTTACTGCAATATGTGAAGCATATGGGCTTCTGGATTCTTGTATTACACCAGCAGCTAGCATCTCTTGCAGATGCCATCTCACATCATCTGTGTCAGCAGGTGCCAGACGTCGAGACCTCTCACGAAATGGCTTTTCATCATGCAGCCGGATGTGGTGCTCAGCTCCTTGCACACATCCTGTGTCCCATTCTTTGAAAGAAAACACCTGGTCTCTCTGGGCAAGCTTTCTACTGATTCTCATTTTCAATTCGGCTGGCAACAGGGAGTCGCCAAAATCAAACAAGTCGGGCATCACTTTGTCATTCTCCCGCGAACACTTATTACTGGGTAGCACTGCAGTATCTGCACAATGTACATTAGGCAGGGTGCAACCTCTATTTACTCAAATCTCTCTATCAGACACATTATGAACTTGAACCATTACCCTTCTGGCATAAGCATGGGCTCTGGCAGGCAAAATACTTGGTTTAACTAGCAGTCCTTCCAGCAATTTCCCATCGCCTGGTGCATCCAACATGAGAATTTTATTCTTGACATCCTTTCCAATACGGACTTCCCCCTGTAGGGTACACTGGGCATTTGACGTCAGGATCACAGCCTCAGGATGCTTCTTCCAGACAATTCCAACCGGCTCTTCTGGTTCCACTTTGTCAGCATCTCTCTGTGCCTCATAGGCCTTCTTGATCAAGGTCAGCATTCTTAAAGCTCTACTAGTCCTTGACCCCTGTTTCTCATAACACAACTGCGTCAACTATCCAAACATATGTGCATTCATCCCAGTTAGTAGAGGAACCCCATCATACAGTCCAGTAGGGGGACACACTAAGGCCAGGGTCTCTACTTGCTCTGCCACTCCAGCCACGGAGGTGGGGAAAGACAGCCAAATTTGGATATACCTGGAGTAGGTGTAGGCCTTCTCACTTAACCCCCATACATGCAATCCTTCTAATGGTTGTAAGGGTTCGTCTGACAAATGCTTCTGATACCAATCCTGGAACATAATTGTCACTTGGGACCCACTGTCTAATACAGCTCTTGTTGACACTCCATTCACCTTTACAGTGGTCTCCATGGAGGGACCCACTATTCTGGACCAGTCTGGAGAGGTGGTAGCGGGGGCCTGGGCAACTGATCTTGCCACAAAGGGATGTGAGTTAGCATTTTTGGGACCCTCACTGGGATCATTTCGTGCACCTCTTAACCACTGATTTGTTCTCCGAAGTAGCCGGCTCACCACTCTCTCTAAGTCTTTCTGAGACCGGCATTCCCTCTTCATGTTCCCATCCTTCCCACAATTATGGCAAAATATGTCTGCTGAAGTTTGGGGTGACCGAGGCATCACCATGAGGGCTGCGGCATTGGTACTATCAAGAGAAAACCTTGGTGGCACCTCAGCCGGCGGTGGGTTGGACATTTGGAGACATCTCTTCAGTTCTCTGACTTCCATAGTCAATGCATCAAGTTTCGAACTGTTGTCAACATGAGGTGCCTGGGAAGGCCCCCCCAACCCCATAGCAGAAGCAGTCGGGCAACTGTCGGTGCCCATGCTCATAGAAGCTGCCTTCATGATGAGACTGTCTGTTACTTTCCTAATGTCCCTCAGCAACTCCTCCCAGTGCAGGGTATTTACAGCCATCCCTGTTTGGCAGGCACTTAATCCTTGACTTTCATCATGGACATTCGGTGATCTCTGGCCATCAGCAGCCGACCCTGCCCTTGGAGCAGAGGTTGTAGCAGCTACAACTATGCGGGGCTCTGAGAAATCCTCCTCCTCCTCAACTTCCCGGATTTCTTTCATCAAATCACAATAATCCAGTGGGTTTCCCCTCCTGTCTTGAAGCCTCAACTGAAGGAGCTGCAATTTTGAGTGCTTTGCATGTTGCAATATGTGCCCCAGCCTCACACGGTTTAAGTCACTGGCCGCCAACCCCCTTTCCGGTAGGCCCTCTGTAGCGCTCCTTCCAGATGAGTAACATATGCAGATAAACTTTCCCCTGGCCATTGTTTTGTACCTTGAAACTTCCACATCAAGCTTTCCCCTGACTTAATGCTCCCAAAATTGCATTCAAGTGCAGTTAGGTACTTTTGGGCAGATGCCTCAGGGTTTGTGGACCTCAAAGACTTAATGACTTCCAGAGTGGGACCTCTCAAGTTCTGTAGGATTCTTTTCTATTTCTCAGCCTCCGCACACTGCCACTCAGATACCAAATGGGCAACACAGTCTATCCAGGTCTCCCAATCATCCTCCCCTTGTGGGGTAGGGAGGGTGCCAGAGAAAATTCTCAATCTGCGATAAGAGTCGTGACTATTGGCAGGTACAGACATGGAGGCTTGCTCTGGCACAGAAGGAGGGGCAATAACGGGTGCTGGAGGGGGAGAGGGTGTTGGTGGAGGAACGTTCTCAGGTGGCAATAATAGTTTCTTTAAATCCTCCACAGTTTTCCCTTCCTCCAACAATAATTTAACAAATTTCTCCTCAAAAGTTTCAGATAATGGGGGAGGCTCGTTCTCCCTGGGGTCTTTGCTGTCTTTGGTTATCACTCTCCAGACAGTGAGGGTTTCCCCTGGGGTAACAGTCTGTGGCACTTTAGAACTCTCTGCAGGGTTCTTACACTCTATTAGGGCCATGAAAGTTTGGGTGAGCAGATCAGCCTGTCGCCCCTCTACCACAGGGTCTCGCAAACATTCGACCTTGGAAAGTACTTCCTCTACAGTGTCCGTACTGGTACCCAGCGGGATATCCAAGATAAGTATAGCATTTTGGGGGTCGACCTCCTGCCTAGTACACCACTTCACCAACTGGTGTACAGCCACTTCTGTTGGGGTATCCATTTATTGTTAACAGTAATTCGTAAATGTGGCCACTAGAGGACGCTAATCCCAGCAGTGCCTCCAAGATGTAACCCCCAGGTGGTGCTATCCCAAGGGCTACTACCCTTGCCTGACTGACTACTGACAGGCTGAGGGGCCTAGGTCCAATGGCGGGTGCCTCCACCCAGAGGTCAGGGTTGGTACTGTCTATTCTGACTTGGTCACAGCCCTCTGGGACACTGTAACCCCCCTTTCTTCCCACCAGTGGCCCACACAATACATCAGGAGTATCTTCACAATGTACACTTACCCCCAGGACTGGCTCTGTCAACTGGACTCTGAGGACCCACTGTAAAACAAGATGACACAGTGCGATAGCCACAGTGCAATACTTTAACATAAACGTATACTGCAGTCAGTGTAACTTTGTTGAAAACAAACAGATCTGATTTATTTAAGGGGCTGTAACAAGGACAGGGGGAAATCAGGTTAATTAGGTTAAACACATTAATAATCACAGTACTGTGCGCATATTCAGAGCCCCAAAATGTCACTTTCACTGGGTACCCAGGATGGGGGGGGGGCCTAGCCAGGATCGGTGCAGCTGGTTGGGGCCCTGTGATGGAAAAAACACTTGCACAATGCCCAATTGTAATCTGGAGTCGGATGGCTCAGTTCGTGAAGAAATGAAACAGCAACAATTAGATGACACACCTGCAATTTGATAAACAGATGGCAGGGAGCTACCCTGCTTGTACTCACTAACTCAATGCTGAAAACTAGATGGAAGGCAGATTGTCCTGGATTGCCAGGAGGAGCAGACCATGTGGACAAGGTCCTTGTGACTGGACCCTACTGAAGTTTAGAGCAAATGGATGTAGTCTGGATTAAGCTGGGGTTTACTTCCAGCTTCATGCACTCAATTCACTATACAGGGGATTTGAAACGCAATTCCCCACAAGCACTACACACATTTATACGTAAAAGGAAAGTACTATACCAGGCAGGCTGCTTCTCGATCCCAACTGCAATTACTGCATGATTCCCGGGAGAACACACAGCAGCTTCAGTTCCTGACAGACCGAGAGCGATTCAGAAATTTCTCTGGTCTTCTACAGGGTGAGCCTGGTTTCTACTCTTCAGATCTCCTTGATTCTCCTCACAGGTCGGATTCAGTCCAAACAGGCACTTGCACAGGCTGCAGACCGAAACTCAGGGCTTTACACGTGCTTACTGCGCTAAAACTATACACCGCGGAAGCACAGAGCTCCTGGTCTCTTCACTGCCAAACTGATCTAACTTCTCCAGTCCCAGAGCAGTGCATTTCCTTTAGCTCCACACTTTTCTGTTAGCTGGTCCAGCTGTCACTCACAGTAAACTCCCACTGTTAGTGGAAAAAGGCGCCACGGTCAAAACTACATTTCCCAGAGTCACTGCCCTTACAATCCCCTTACAGCAGGCTCCAGAGGAGAGTCAAAGTTCTGATTCGCCCAGAGCAGGCTCCATTTTAAAGGATCCCCGCCATGATTGGTCCAATTCAGCAGTTCAGAACCAATATGAGGGAGCTACTCTGCATTGTCCTTGCTACAAGAGAGCAGGTTAAATCAAACTGCATTTTCATTATTACTCTTAACAGGTTACAAGCAAACAATTACATCTTTGAAGAGTGCTCCTTCTGCCCACTTAGCGATGGCAGAAACTGAGCGATTTGGCAGTAGCTCGAGCCGGACTCAAGCAGGGAAACACACAGACCCCACATATTAACTAATAAGGTCTGCAAGCAGACAGCTGTTAAAGAGACAGTACCAGAAGTTCTAAAAGCACTCACAGGTAAACGGCTTAAACACCAAACACCATTCAGGCTTGGAGCATTCAAGCAACCTCCTGGAAGACTTTTTGGGAACCCCTATTTGCAGGGGGGTTACAGTGAGGTCCTTTATTTTCTCATAGGGTGGATTCAGATCCTTGCACCATTTTAGGTGCCCTCCTCTGGACTGCCTCCACTCTGTCTATGTCCTTTTGGAGATGTGGTCTCCAGAAGTAGGCATTGTACTGTAGGTGGAGTCTTACCCAACGATCTATACAGAGGCAACACTACCTCCCCCTTTCTGCTGCTGATACTCCTCCCTGTGTACCCTAGCATCCCACTCGCCCTCCTTACTGCCTTGTCGCACTGCCTGGCCACCTTTGGGTCATCTGATATGATTACTCCCAGGTTTCTTTCCTGCTTGGTGGTTGTCAATACCACTTCACTCATTTTGTACTCTGCCCCTGGGTTTCTGTGCCCTAGTTGTACTATTCTGCACGTTTTCGCTTTGAAACCCAGCTGCTACACCCGTGACCACTCCTCTAGTTGTTTTCAGTTCTCTACTCATCCTTTCCATTCCCCTGGAGTGTCCACCCTATTTCAAACTTTGGTGTCATCCACAAAGAGGCAGACCTTCCTTTCCAGCTTTTCTGCACTGTCACTCATAAAGACATTAAAGAGGACCAGTCCCAGCACTGATCCATGAAGCACCCCGCTGGTCACCCTCCCTTCCTTGAAGTGAACTCCATTTACTACCACCCTCTGTCACCTATCCCCTCACCAGTTTCTTATCCAGTTTACCACCTTTGGACCCACTCCTAAGCTACCCAGCTTGCTTACTAGTCTCCTGTGCGGAATGGTGTTGAACGCCTTATTGAAATCTAGGTAGGCCATGCCACCCTGATCTAGTTCCTCAGTCACCCAGTGAAAGAAATCTATCAGATTTGTTTGCCATGACCTTCCACTCTGTCACAGACTTGTATATTGGGCAGCTATTTAGACAGTACGTTTATTGCATAGGCTGTTCGCAAAGATGTGCATTGGTCACCATAGATGATTGTACACTACCCTGTCTTATGGCCTCAAATAAGATGGAGGGCCTAGTCGATAACTCCTGTGGTGTTTCATTATCCAAACATGTTATAGTTCAATGATAAGTTGTGTAATGCCTCCATCTGGGGAAAAATTAGTGAGCTAGGTAATAAATTAGTACTACTCCCTGGGAAACAGTACCAATCCACTGTGGTCCTCACTGGAACAGCCCACTCAACTTCCACACAGTGCAGTAACAGTTTCAATAAAATATAAATATTAGCACTCTATTAATAATATACTCACCATACAAGGACTGCAACCAAACAACAACAGCTTTTTTATGGGTAGGCAGGAACAATGTTCAGGGAAAGAAAACAGGTTAAGGCAATGCAAGCATATTTTAACAGTTATTATTGTCTTATTTGGCTGATCTTCTGGCTCCCGTCTAGGTACAGCCCAAAACATGTTGCAGCCCGCCCCCATCACCAGTACAGTGCCTCTGCCCACCTCTGCCCAGCTGTACTGCTGGATACAACCTACACCCCCTACTGGCACAAATATTACTACCCATAGTCCTAGGGGAGTTACTGGTGCTTCACTGGAAACCCGGCTGTTGGACCGACCTGTCACAGTTGTGTATGGTTTACTGGTGTTGGTGCACTTAGAGGGTTACTGGTAATGAAACCCAAACTGTAATCCTGCCCAGATGGCCTAGTCCATAAAAAAATAGTGGCCCCCAAACTGTGGTCCAATTCTAACTATTAAAGATGGGTAGCTGGACATGTGGGCCCTGATTCTGTACTCACGGCTCCTTGACCTGACAGATCTCCAGGTTCTGGCCCCTTTAATGCTCAGATCCTGTCTTGAACCCCATAAGAACATATGAATATAGTGTAACCCCGACCCCTGCATATTACTTCAACTGGATGATATTTCTTTCTCCCAAAAACACAATCATTTGTATAGTCCACACGCTCCTGCTCTGGGGGGGTTGGGGTACTTCTTTCAGGCAGGCAGCAATACTACTCTGAGTCCCACAGTGGTGATCGATTACTGAGGCAAATACCCTCCTCCCTTCCCTGTCTAGGGGTTTGATGCATACAGTCTCTGGGAAAGGGGGAGGCTCCAACTCGACTGAGCAGCATAAAATAAGCAAGGTGCACACACAGTACCTTATTTCATTTGTAGGAGGATTCATCCGTGATGGCGTGAACTCTATCGGGGGTGCAGCGGATGATACTTCCCCCTCCATGACTGGTAGCTCCTCTCACTGCTAGAAGTTCTGTGGGAACAGTTAGGTTAGGCAAAGCACAGCATGGCAATACAGGACTCCAACAGATTTGGTCCAAACCAAAATCGGATGAAAACAGACATTCTTATTAATCACAAAAGCTCAAGCTGAACAGTGAAACTCCATGCAGGGGTGCACACAATTCATTATTACAGAGCCACACTTTTTCTATGGCCGAGAGTTGAGGCACAGTCACGTAGGGAATCCTGGATTTGAACCTGGATCCTCCACACACATTCCTTGCTTGTGAGCCATAAGGGGCTCTGAATTTCTTTATAAGACTACCAGAGTCCTCTGGCCAGGGTCTCCTTCTTGATCCCCACCAGTGGGAGCGGGGTGCACTCTCACTCTGGCCCTTCCTTTCTCAAATGGGGGGAAGGTCTCATTCCCAGGGCACAGTCCTCTGTATCAGGGTGCAGGCCACCCGCCGATCCTCAGGCAGGGTTTGCACAGAACAGTCGCAACCCACAATCTACTTTCACAGGAATTTCCACAGCAACCCATTCCGCTTCACTGGAAGTGGACGTTCAAGGGCAGGGGTCTGTGCTGCTGCAGCAGCCCCTCCGAAGCAGTCCTACCACCACTGACCTCGGTCCCTCTTGTGGCAGCCACCTCACAAATCCTTTGACCAACAGAGCCAAACTGACTCCAAACAGCTTCTCTTCCTCACTCTGGCTGTTGGGCTTCCTCCCTTATCCTCACGCTGGCATGTGGGATCTGGTTGCTGGAGGCTGGGGGGCTATCTCACCACCCTGGCCCTGGGCCTACCGACTGGAGGCCTTCCCTACAGCCTAGAAGCTGGCACCAGCTGCTCTTCACCTCTCAACAGCACTTCACAAACTCCCCTCACTGTTTTTTTCCCGTGCCAGTTGGTGCTTGAAAATTCACGTGCGCTGCCCAAGCCCTGCCCCCAC
This sequence comes from Neoceratodus forsteri, assembly GCA_016271365.2. Lineage (NCBI taxonomy): Eukaryota > Metazoa > Chordata > Ceratodontiformes > Ceratodontidae > Neoceratodus > Neoceratodus forsteri. Next base: position 3,043,594 of record JADMNL010000040.1, read on the forward strand.
GACAAGCCTGGCAGCATGAACTCTCCTCCCAATGCCAGCAGGGCATCATTATTTAATAAGCCCCCTAATTCGGCACAGGGGTTACAATAGGATGGGAAAAAGATAAGACAGCCCATCGTGGCCATTCCCTACTACTTAGCAATTATGTCCCTGAATGTTATGTATCCTCATAATCCTGTCAAATTGATTTTTAAAAGATTATAGTGGTGCTTTTTACCACAGTTTCAGACAGAGTATGCCACGTGTTCACTACCCTCTCTGTAAAGAAATGCCTCCTCAGTTCAACCACAGACAAATCCCCTTCACGTTGGAGAGGCATGTCATCTAGTTTCTACCCTCCATGTTCTTCTGGTTAAATGTAGTTGCTAGTAGTGTGGCATTCCTCTCTGGTCAGTTCTCAGGCAGTCACACTCTCGGCAGATCTGCATGCCTCTGGCTTCTCTCTGTCAGTGCAGTCTCTGCAGTCTAGGCTGGATTCACCAGCTCTCACCTGAAGGCTGTGGTCACATCCTTGTAGGCTCCCTGAGCTCTCCTCTGCTGGTCACACTCTCTTTGGCACCTCAGCAGATCAGCTGAGCTCTCTCCATTGATCTCACCTCTCATGGGGTATCTTGAGGATTCCAGGCCTCTGCAGCTTACTGCCTGTGGGGATCAGCATGGCGACTTTAGGCCCTGCTGCTACCACCTTACCTCAGACTACTCTGGCCTGTGTCTGCTACCATCTTACCTCAGACTACTCTGGCCTGTGTCTGCAACCATCTTACCTCAGACTACTCTGGCCTGTGTCTGCTATCATCTTACCTCAGACTACTCTGGCCTGTGTCTGTAACCATCTTACCTCAGACTACTCTGGCCTGTGTCTGTAACCATCTTACCTCAGACTACTCTGGTCTGTGTCTGTAAACCATCTTACCTCAGACTACTCTGGCCTGTGTCTGCTACCATCTTACCTCAGACTACTCTGGCCTGTGTCTGTAACCATCTTACCTCAGACTACTCTGACCTGTGTCTGTAACCATCTTACCTCAGACTACTCTGGCCTGTTTCTGTAACCATCTTACCTCAGACTACTCTGGCCTGTGTCTGTAACCATCTTATCTCAGACTACTCTGGCCTGTGTCTGTAACCATCTTACCTCAGACTACTCTGGCCTGTGTCTGTAACCATCTTACCTCAGACTACTCTGGCCTGTGTCTGTAACCATCTTACCTCAGACTGCTCTGGCCTGTGTCTGTAACCATCTTACCTCAGACTACTCTGGCCTGTGTCTGTAACCATCTTACCTCAGACTACTCTGGCCTGTGTCTGTAACCATCTTACCTCAGACTACTCTGGCCTGTGTCTGCTACCATCTTACCTCAGACTACTCTGGCCTGTGTCTGCTACCATCTTACCTCAGACTACTCTGGCCTGTGTCTGTAACCATCTTACCTCAGACTACTCTGGCCTGTGTCTGCTACCATCTTACCTCAGACTACTCTGGCCTGTGTCTGCTACCATCTTACCTCAGACTACTCTGGCCTGTGTCTGCTACCATCTTACCTCAGACTACTCTGGTCTGTGTCTGTAACCATCTTACCTCAGACTACTCTGGCCTGTGTCTGCTACCATCTTACCTCAGACTACTCTGGCCTGTGTCTGTAACCATCTTACCTCAGACTACTCTGGCCTGTGTCTGTAAACCATCTTACCTCAGACTACTCTGGCCTGTGTCTGTAACCATCTTACCTCAGACTACTCTGGCCTGTGTCTGCTACCATCTTACCTCAGACTACTCTGGCCTGTGTCTGCAACCATCTTACCTCAGACTACTCTGGCCTGTGTCTGCTACCATCTTACCTCAGACTACTCTGGCCTGTGTCTGCTACCATCTTACCTCAGACTACTCTGGCCTGTGTCTGTAACCATCTTACCTCAGACTACTCTGGTCTGTGTCTGTAAACCATCTTACCTCAGACTACTCTGGACTGTGTCTGCTACCATCTTACCTCAGACTACTCTGGCCTGTGTCTGTAACCATCTTACCTCAGACTACTCTGACCTGTGTCTGTAACCATCTTACCTCAGACTACTCTGGCCTGTTTCTGTAACCACCTTACCTCAGACTACTCTGGCCTGTGTCTGTAACCATCTTATCTCAGACTACTCTGGCCTGTGTCTGTAACCATCTTACCTCAGACTACTCTGGCCTGTGTCTGTAACCATCTTACCTCAGACTGCTCTGGCCTGTGTCTGTAACCATCTTACCTCAGACTACTCTGGCCTGTGTCTGTAACCATCTTACCTCAGACTACTCTGGCCTGTGTCTGTAACCATCTTACCTCAGACTGCTCTGGCATGTGTCTGTAACCATCTTATCTCAGACTACTCTGGCCTGTGTCTGTAAAGTCTTTAGCTGCACACTAAGGCTCAGCTGCACGACAGCTTACCCTTACATTCTCTTTGCGTGTAGCAGGCTTCTGGTGTGTGGGTGTTCAGGTCCAGTTAGTGCTTCCTGGTTTCTGGTTGTACAAACCACAGGCAGGCCTCCCACACTGGCAACTCGGTCAGCAGCTCTGCCTCCCAGCTGTCTCTGACGAGGAACTGAAGTAAACTGAAAAGTTCTGGAACAGTTTATGCTGCTCACTTGTGAATCCAGCACCCCCGTTGACAGAGATCCTCTGTCAGTCACAGGGCAGGGTCTGTCTGCCTGACCCTGAATGGTTTGTAGATCATCTTGCTCCTGCACAAACAATAAAGTCTTCATGTCTCAGGAGCTCCTCGTTACTACCTGGCAGGCTTTTTGAGCTTTGTTGGCTGCGCAGTCACCTTCAGATCCCGTTGCCCTGATCCCTTGGGTCAAAGGTGGCCAAGATGGCTGCTAGTTGTATCTTCTTACAGTTGCCGCCTACTTTAAAAGACAAATAGCTCAAATCCTTCTCAAAGCAGCTAAGTAATGTATGACACAGAGGTGACTTCCCCAAGCATCCTACAGCTGGGGAGTGGAAAACCAGGTTCATGAGATTTACCAGATGGAACTTACTTCTTATGCCTTACAAAATCAGGAGTAGTAGGGTCAAGAGAGGTGGACTAGATGTTACTCTGTAGTGCAAGGGTTGACATGTCTCTCATCCCTTAATTCGCCCCTCCCCATTCTAAATGTTATGGTCTCTTACAACCCCTTCCCTTGTTGGGAGAATTGGCTAATTACGCTTAGTTCCTGGGCTATACGCCAAGCCAACTGATAGATTTTTAATATTCCCCCCTCTGCCTTCCTCCCCAGCTCCCCGCAGTGCTTCTTGTGAAAGTTTGTTACCCTTATTTCATTTTACATTTTATTGAGTTTTATTGCATTTAATGATTCTTGTTACTTACACAATCTTTATATATGTTATATTACATGACTGGGGCATCCAAGCTTTGTGCATTGACTTTAACCTGTCATTCTTATTGTAATATTACTCAGTATGCACAAGACCTCGGCATCCTGCACTGTACCTGTAGGGGAGTTCTATCTTGGTCTGTTACACTTAATGGATGTGCCTGTGGACTGTGTCTACTTGTCGTGACCCATTTTATGCACTACTGGTTGTATTGTGTTACGACTATGTACTTTTGTACTTTATACAATAAAAACTACAAACATGAATTTAAAAAAAAAGATGGCTGCTAGTATAGTAGTCTAAAGGGGCAGTGGTTCAAATGTCCTTTATGGAAGGTCTCCTGCCCTAAAAACACATCTATGCTCTCAGGTGTTGTGTGCATGGTCATGCTACGTAGTCTGATTACATCAGGCCAGCTGATGATGAAGTCCCATTTCCAGCAGAAGTCTACTCCTCCAGTGGCACCTGGCAGTCAATGTTGACGTGCAGCAGTGTGTAGCTAGAATCCCGTTAATAAATGGCACTGTCAGCACTCGCGGGAGTGAGCTTTAGGAACTGGGATCATGGCTCCCAGGGCTGGTAAATGCGGTCACGTGCAGTGTGAGCAAGTCCCAGGGCGGTTGTCATCCGGCTCTGCCAATGCAGAAACCCACTGTGATAGGCTGTGGAGCATGCTCTCTAGCAAGGGGTGACACTTACACATACTGCACTGCAGTATGTAAGGCTACCAGAATGCTATGCAGAAAGAAGCTACTTAAAAAATCAGGACAAAAATTCCAGGCTCCATCTATATGTTGGCACACTCGGGTCCCAACCCATGAGTCCTTCTGTTGAATCTGGCTTACTTGGATGTTAGGTGTGAGAGGACAGCCTTTGACCTGCCATGGAGGTAGAATCATGGGGGGCTCACAGCAGTAAGGGTAGTGGCAGTTGGGGCTGAGTGGTTGCCTAGAAATTCTATGGGGATGATATGAACCTGACCGGGAAAAAAAATCTGCACCCACAAAATTCTTGCAACATTGGTAAGAAGTAGCAAGCAGAGCAAGCCTTCAGTGTGCAAATCTCACCAGTACCGTAACCAGATGCCATGAACTGCCACAGTCTCAAGGAACACGCAACTTTGAACAGGTATAAAACCCAAATTATACAATGGCTCAAAAATACTGGTTCCTGATTGGCTGGCTGGCATGATTTACACCTTGTAAATCGTGCCATCACCCAACATGAAGACGTGCCAGCTGCCAGTGTGCTGCATTAGGACCCCCCACTCTGAAATCACTCCGAGCCCCCCCAAAAAATGAAAGTAAAAACCAGTGTCTTGACTCGCCGGACACAGGTAAACGTCGCTGTCTAACACAACTCCTGCTAGTGCCGCTCTACAATTATCCACCATCCCCATACAGCTGAATGCATTTTTACAAGTAACAAGAATCTTTAACGGTAACGTATCTCTAAATAAAAAAAAAAAAAACAATGGCTACAAGCTCTAGAAATTACTGCCAAAAAGTGGAGCTGTTACAGTAACCACACGCTTATGCATATCCCCAAATATGCATATGCATAAGCGCATGGCCACTGTAATGGCTCTGCTTTTTGGGAACGATTTCTAAAGCTTCTAGGCATTGGTTTTGATTTTAAAACAGTTTCTGTAGTTCAGCATTACTGACAGTTTAAAAAAATACCATTAGCTGAACGAGGATAGAATGAACGTTTCAGGAGCCTGTTACTGCCATATGTAACTTTAAGCAGCAGAAGCAGTGCCAGAGACGAGCAACAACACCAGGAAAAGCAAGGCCAGAATCTTAGGAACTTTCCCAGGTAACATGGAGCTATTTTTTTGGCGGAGCATTACAATCAGCAAATGTATTCTAAAACAACAAACACCAAAAACTCTTTTTTTCTTAATTTTTTTTTTTCTAACAGAGAAAAGGGAACATTGTATAATCACAATATACCACTTGAGGGTATGGCTGATGGCAGGATTTACCACACTCGGCCTGTGGCCTTGTGAGGAAACCACCACACCAGGCGTGGGTTAATCCTGCCATCACCCACACCTTCTCATGGTATTTTTAGGCAATATACCACAAGAGGGTGTGGGTGATGGCATGATTTACCCATGCTTGGTGTGGTTCGTCCACAAGGCCATTGGCTGAATGAGTGAACTACACCAGAAGTGGGTAAATCCTGCTATCACCCACACCCTCGATGGGCATACTGCAATTATACAATGGGCAGAAAGTGAAAGATTACACAAAAATTTTAAAACGTTTTTAAAAAGTACCTTTTTGTTAATTTTTTGTGTGTGATATCCTTCCTCTATGCATTGTATAGTCCCATAGTTTTTTCCCCACAAAGACAGCCTGTCACTTATCATTTACAGTACTGTACATTCAGACAGCGCAGTGTCCAGTGTGAGCGTTAAGGTTACGTGATCAGCTTCCAGGCTTCACTTTAGTTTAACAGTTCTGGCTTGCCTTTTGCAGTTAGGAGGTGTTAATGTTTTTCTTTTTTTTGGTGCTTGTGATGTGACATGGGGCATATTCTGTATGTGCCTACAGAGTAGCGGTGTCTGGGGACAGAAACAGAGCTCATACATGAAACATATTTGTAGGTAACAGGGCTCCACTTTTCGACTGTCATTAATGCAAGTTTTAGCCATATTTTTAAAACACAATTTTTCCCTACGATGTATGTATCTTTGTTTGCGACGTGGTGGTGTGTGATTGGGGGACAGTTTGTGGACGACTTCCATTGCTGCTGCTGTGTGCTGCCCACAGACTGGTGACCGGAGTGGGCGTTGAAGAAGAAAGCTGAGGTAGCGGCGAGTACTTTTGATGTTAGAGGTGTCAGAGCGATACTGAGTGGGCAATAGATGAGGCTGGCTGGTACTGGCACTACTTCCCATGGGGTGATGGCACAAGTTACACATTGTAAATTGTGCCAGCCAGTCAATCAGCTCTCAGTATTTTGAGACCCATTGTATAATGCTTAATTACTGCTATCCTAGGGACCCTATCAGGGTCAAAGGCTCTGGAAGTATTCTGCCCCCACTCTAATGCTATCAAGCAAAGCTTCAGGGAAAACATACTTGTAACCCCTAGATGGCGCTATCCCAGGGGCTACTACCCCTGCCTGATTTGCCACTAACAGGTTGAGGGGCCTGGATCCAATGGCGGGTGCCTCCACCCAGAGGTCAGGGTTTGCAATAGTTAAACTAACTTGGTCACAGCCCTCTGGGACACTGCAACCCCCCTTTCTTCCCACTAGTGGCCCACATAATATATCAGAATTACCTCACAGTATACACTTACCCCCAGGTCTGGTTCCGCACTGGGACCTCCTGTGAAATGAGATACAGTGCAACAATCACAGTACAGTACTTTAACATAGACAAATACCTCAGGGCAGTATAACTTTGCTGAAACAAGCAGCTCTGATTATTTAGGGGATATAACAAGGACAGGGAAATCAGGTTAATTAGCTTATCACTCTAATAATCTACTCATGGCTCTGTGCACAGGCCTATCCCTATCAGTTACTGTCTCTGGGTACCCAAGCCCTAGTGGCTAGTCCAAACCGTGGCAGCTGGTAGGGCCTTTCACACAGAGAAAGGAGAATTAAACAGCAGTACAGTAATTCCATTTGGATTTAATGTGGCAATTCAACAGGGAGCGACCCTGAATTAGTACTCACGACCTCCAAATAAGATAGGGTCCTTCAATGTCAGTAGGGCTCACTTGAGGTACACAAACCTCTTCACACATCCATATAAAAGAAAGCACTATACCAGGCAGGCTGCATCTGTATCCCGATCGCAATTACTGCACAACACCCGGAGAACACACAGCAGATTCAGTTCCTGACCGACCGAGGCAGTTTTCAGCAAGTCCTCCAGTCTTCTACAGGGTGAGCCTGGTTTCTACTCTTCAGAGATCCTTTGATTCTTTCTCACAGGATCTGATTCAGTCCTAACAAGCTGTTACACAAGCTGCAGACCGGAACTCTGGGCCTTACACACGTTTTTTGACTAAAACTGCACACTGAAAAGCACAGGGCTCCTTTCTTCACTGCCAAAGCTCAACTGAAACTCCAACCGACAAAACCGGCACTTCCTTTGAGTTCCTCCCAGTTCTTGACTGGATTGGCTGTCACTCACAATAGACTGCTGCTGTTGGTCCAAAAGCACTGAAGTCTAAACTACATCTCCAGAGTCACTGCCCATACAATCCTCTTGTGGCTGGCTCAGATTATGAGTCCAAGTTCTGATTCGTCCAAGGCACCATTTTAGAGCTAGCTTACCCCACACTGATTGGTCCAGTTCAGCAGTTCAAAACTAGAATGGGAACTAGCAGACACAGTTCTGACTGCAAAGAAGCAGGTTAGACAAACTGTAATTTCATTATTACTCTAAATAATTTCTGGCAAACAGTTACATCTTTCAGATAGGTTCCTTTGCACCTAGTGACTGCAAAATGAAGTGAATTGGCAGCAGCTCGAGTGGTACTCAGAGAAGCACACAGTCCCCCCATACAAACTAATTATGTCTGCAAGCAGACAGCTCTTAAAGAGACAGTACCAGAGGCTCTAAAAACACTCACTGATAAATGGCTTAAATGCCAAACACCATTCAGGCTTGGAGCATTCAAGCAAGCTCCTGGAAGTCTTTTGGGAACCCCCATTTGCAGGGGGGTTACATACTTATAGTAATGAACCAATAAGAAAAAGTTGGTCTCACTGCTGCAAGTGCTGAGCTAAAATGTTAGCTGGCACAGGATCTTGATTAACCAAGGGTGACATCACAGATGTCTTCAAATGCCTACCTATTTATCCTTAACTACTATGGCACATCTATGGGATATCTTGGGGGGGGGGAGACAGATTTTTCACAGTCTGTTTGATCTTATGATGTAAAAATAACCCTTAACTATTCAAGTACTTTCCAAACTCCCTCTTCTGGATCCTGTTCAATGTTTATAGACAGCCATTTGCCTTGCATGTTCTCATGGACCCTCCAGAAATTTCACCTGCTGGCATTATCTCTTGTCTTCATGTTTGTTCTCCTTGCTCAGTATTCCTGCAGAAGATGAACCAAAGGCCAGTTTACAACTAATGGATTTTTAGGCATCAACCTGGACTCCATCTGCATAGAAACATGTTGCCCTCATGCCAAACTGCTCCATATTTGATTCCTGGTTACTTGTTTCTCATCTAAATGATCCTGTACAAAATGAGAACTGTTACCCATATTAGGAGACAATGCGGATTATACCTCGGGGTAGATATTTTATTTCTTTCCTTCAGGATTTGGCCCATTCAGTTACTGCTCTAGTTCATCGCCTTACCATCACTGCCTCAGCATGTTCACTCCTTGTTACGTTGTCATATTTTCGCTCTGACTGGAATTGCCTGTTCATGTTTTACAGTATTTAAGCTCCTGGACTGAATATTTCAATTTTCAAAGATGCAACCCTGACTTATAGCTTTGCTACAGTCTGTGGCTCATCTTGGTTTGTGTGTCCATGGCCATTCAAAATCAGAGATATTCCTAATTTTCACTCACTTTCCTTGCTTAAAATACATCCATAGCAGTGGCTTGTAACAGGGAAGCAAACTGGGCAGATTTTTAGGGAACTCAGTGACAGAACCATCTGGATACCAGGTCAGGTTAAATAAAAATTCAGCTTTACTTCAGCAAAAAAAAAGAGAACAATCAAAAGGCTTACATTTAACTTTACACACAGATTCTGTGTTTCAGTCTCTGACCCTAACAAGCACTTTCAACTTCCTTTGTCTCATTCCCTTTATTGGGCTCAGGTGTTGCTTGTTTACACCCCTCCCTCTGATGGACTTCCAACTCCCAGAGCAGGCAGACCAACTAGAAAGCAAAGAGGGGTTTGGTTCCGATCATATCCCGACCCCTGTGGAAGCCTGTGCTGTTAAGTTGAGCTGGGATTGTAGGGAGCGTGATGAACCTATGCTGTATCACATGCCCTCCACCTCCGAGCTGTGGCCACAGCACACTTGGCAAGGGCCACCAGCAGAACTCCCCGAGAGAAAAAGTCTGCATTACCATCCTGGGTGCCTGTCTTGTGGCGAGGGATGTCACTATATCACATTTTTAGTATCACAATATTTATGTAACCAAGTATCGCAATCAGTTATCACAATAATCTGCAGCATTTCTAATTTAAGGGAAAAGAGTACAAACCTGATTGGAGGAAAGCAGGGAATTGAATCATGGTTGCAACTGGAGACAGACATGTTACTACCAGTTAAGATGCTTTATTAGTGGCCGGCCTGCCGGCACAGCGGTTGGATTTGCACTTGTGATGCCGGCGACCTGGGCTCGGACCTGGGGAGTTAGAGGGCTGGCCAGGTGAGAAGGATCGAACATCCCATGGACTGCTCTCCTTTTCGGGGGGGGGGTACAGTATCTGGCACCTGAGGGACCCCTGGCAGAGGCTCAGGGAACCACAGATGACTGGTACCAGCATGTAAGAGGGGCGGGTCAGATGCTGGATGTCATAGCACGTTCCCACCACTGGGGCAGTCTAGAAAAGCGCTGCTGGCTGCCCCTGATGAAGCCCTCCCTCGGTTTCAGTTAGCTCTCAGGCCAGCTCCCTGACCTATCCCATGAGATGCGGCACTTAGGGCCGGTGCCGCAACCCCATCCTGGGGGGCAATCCAGGGGGTATGAGGGAGTTGCGGCCAATGTGAGAGTGGAAGTCACAGGATCCGTGACCGGGCTGAGGTACCGGGCGGTCGGTAGCAAGAAAAAAACTATAGTAAATAATAAAAAAAATATGCTTTATTATTTTTTTTCCCAAATAAAGTTTTTTTATCCCCAGTTTCCTGACCTGCCCGTATCAGGCTTCAATTGAAGATGGCAACAAACTCATTGTAGTTTACCTAGGGACAAACAACCTGTCCAGTCAAACAGTTGTGGGGGCTAAAAAACAAGTATGTCAATTTGCTAGCTGAATATCCCCTTTTTCATCCTCACTAGTATTTTTGGAAGTACTACTGGTCTGCGGAAGGGGACAAAACACAAAGAGGATCAGAGAGAAGGAAATAAATTAATTTAACTCATGGCTGAGTGAGTGGCGCCAGTAGAACAGCCACAGTTTAATCGGAAACTGGAAGAGCTTCTGGGAGACAGGCTTCCTTCAATATGATGGACTCCACCTGAGAAAGGAAGGGGTGAGGGTGCTTGGTCAAACATTTTACATTTACACAGGCCATTTAAACTGGAGGCAGGGGAGGTTGTGATGGCACTTACCAAAGTTAACAGTAAGAAAGTCACTACCCCCCTGAAAAAAGCAAAATATTTTTCAACTACTCCTAAGAAGGTAAATGACATACAAAATAGTACTAACTTCACAGCTGAAGAACTGTAGAGCTCTCCTGTGGAAACTCACCTGTGCTAAGAGTGACCTGTGCAGCACGTCGAGGGCAGTGGTAACACATGCGAGGAGCTTGGCAAACAAAATCCCTGACATCATGGCCGAGGGTGGACTGGACTTAGTGGCTGTGACAGAAACCTGGTTCACAGAAAACCATGGATGGGACATGGTTATCCCAGGGTATAACCTGTACAGATGAGACAGGAAGGGAAAGAAGGGTGGAGGGGTGGCTCTATACGTCTGGCAGGAAATTAAAACAACAGAGATTCAGGGGAGCCCAACCAATGAGACTGATGCACTGTGCGTAATAGCCAAGACAGGGAAAGAGGCAGCCATCAGGATAGGTGTTTTCTACAGGCATCCGTCACAAGGGGAAACTGAGGATAAATAATTAATACGGTCATTCCACAAAATGACTGACAAAGGCATGGCAATAATTGTAGGGGATTTCAATTTACCAGACATGAACTGGAGTTCTTTTACAGCATCATCAACAAGAAGCAAGGACATTGTTATGGCCCTGCAGGGGGCAGGGCTGAGACAGCTTGTTGATACTCCAACCAGAGGTGAAGCTCTTCTGGACTTGGTTTTAACTTACAGTGACATGGTAAAGGGGGTTGAGGTAGGCTGTCATCTAGGCAGGAATGACCACCGTATGGTCAGCTTCCAAGTGCCCGCAAGAGAAGACAACAGTCATGATCAGGGTTATAGATTTCAGGAAGGCAGACTTCCAGAAAATGAGAGCAAGCCTAGCAGAGGGTCTTAGATACAGAGAAGGGAAAGGGGTGGAGGAAATGTGGGAAGACCACAAGGAAGCTATCACACAAGTAACTAATTTATGCACCAACAGAGTGAGTAAGGCCAATAAGAAAAGAAAACTCCTCTGGTTCTCCAAGGAGGTGGCTACAATAGTAAGGGAATAAAAGAAGGCATTCACCAAAATCTCAGGCATCAAAGAAAGTGGAAGATAAGGAATCTTACATGGAAGCACAGAGGGAAGCAGGGAGAGCAATAAGGAAGACCAAAGCTCAGACTAAATTGAAGCTAGCACAAGGGGTAAAAGGAGGAGACAAAACCTTCTTTAGGCATATACGAGAAATGAGAAAAATCAAGGGGGGGGGAATAATAAGACTAGCAGCTGTAGGAGGGCATCTAGTAGAAAAGGACAGTGAAAAAGCAGAGGTCTTAAACCAGTACTTATGTTCTGTGTTCACTACATAGAAACATAGACTTTGACAGCAGATAAGGACCACTTGGCCCACCTAGTCTGCCCATTTCATATGTATTGGATAAGTGTCAGAGTCTAGTTAACAAACAGCCTACTTCCTCCTACCATTCACTATAATTGCCTTATGTCTGTCACATGCATTCTTGAATTCCCCAACTGTTTTTGACCCCACGACCTCCTCAGGAAGGTGGTTCCATGCGTCCACCACCCTCTCTGTGCAAAATACTTTCCGACATTGCCCCTGAGTCATCCCCCTCTATCTTCAAACTGTGCCCGCTTGTTCTTTCACATCTCTTTCTCTCAAAGATGCTCCTGTCTTGGACTTTGTTGATTCCCTTGAGGTACTTGAATTCTATCATGTACCCCCTCTCCCTCCTTTCCTCAAGGGTATGCATGTTAAGCTCTTTCAGTCTCTCCTCATATGGCTTATGTTGCAGACCCTGCACCATTTTAGTTGCCCTCCTCTGGACTGCCTCCATCCTGTCTATGTCCTTTCGGAGATGGGTCTCCAGAAAGAGGACATAGGGGATGGACCTGACCTACAAAGCAGTAGTAGCCAGGGACCAGGGGTCGATACAAGCCCCTTCACAGAAGGGCAAGTCTTGGAAGCCCTAAATAAACTGAAAGTAAACAAGGCCATGGGGCCAGATGAAATTCACCTGAGAGTTCTCATGGAGCTGGAGAGCATGCTGGCAGCTCTCCTAGCAGAACTCTTCACTAAATTACTGGAGTGTGGGACAGTACCAGAGGACAGAGGGCAACAGTGGTCCCACTTTACGAATCATACAAACATACAAAGAAGCCAACAGAAGCAGGCTATTTGATCTATCAAGTCTACTTGTATTGTAGGGTCCACAGCTTGAGCTAATGTCCCTGCCCTCCCTCCCCACTTTTCTCAGGGAATCAGGGAGCAGAGAGGAGGCTGGCAACTACTGTCCAGCAAGCCTCATGTCAGTAGTGGGAAAACTGATGGAGACACTGCTAAAACAGAGGATAATAGCATATCTAGAAGCCAGAGGCAACATGACCCAAGACAGCATGATTTAAGGGTGGGAAGATCTTGCCAAACGAACCTGGTCGACTTCTTCGACTGGGTTACAAAGGCAGTAGATCAGGGAGTGGTGGTAGATGTGCTCTACCTGGACTTTAGTAAGGACTTCAACTCTGTTCCACACAAAAGGCTGTTAAAGAAGCTGGACCACATGGGGTGGGAAAGGAGTTGGTGGGGTGGGTGAGCAGCTGGCTGAGAAGAAGAACACAGAAGGTGCAGGTAAGTGGTGCAGTATCTGCTGAGAGGGAGGTAACTAACAGAGTGACACATGGGTTGGTGCTGGGACCTCTTCTCTTCAGTGTTTTAATGGCCGACATCGCAAACCGACTAGATGGAAAGGTGTATCTATTTGCAGACAACACCAAGATATGTAACAAAGTGGACTCCCCTGAAGGAGTAAGAAGTATGAAATTAGACCTAAAGTAACTAGAGGAGTGGTCAGAAGCTTGGCAGTTGAAATTTAACGCCAAAAAGGACAAAGTCATGCATGTGGGCAGAGGCAATCCCAAAGAGGAGTGCTACTGGGGGGGAGAAGCGAGCTACCACCAGCCAGGAACGTGACCTGGGGGTCATAATATCAGAAGACTTGAAGTTGGGGTAAAAGTATGAAAAGGCAGCACTGAAGGCCAATGGCGTGCTGGGTTGCATTGGAAGAGGAACCACGAGTCACAGGAGAGTGATGGTATTGCCACTTTACAGGTTGCTTGTGCACCCCCACATGGAGTACTGTGTAGCGTACCGGAGGCTGCACCTCAAAAGGGACATCGACAGACTGGAGATGGTGCAAAAAGGGGCAACAAGAATGATTCAAGGGCTGCACCAGATTGCATATGGGGATAGGCTGAAGGAGCTCAACTTGCACTCCCTGGAACAAAGAAGGGAGAGGGGGACGTGATTGATACCTTTAATTATATTAGGGGTATAGATAAGGTTAAGGTACAGGAGCTGTTTCAGGGAAAGGAAAGTGGTAGAACTAGAGAGCACAATATGAGGCTGAAGGGTAGGAGGTTAAAGTCCAATGCTAGAAAGTTCTTCTTTAGCGAAAGGGTGGTGGACGCATGGAGTAGCCTACCGCAGGAGCTGGTGGAAGCAAAAACAGTGAGAGAGTTCAAAAATGCATGAGATAGGCACAAGGGTATCATTTTACAGAAAGGCTGGAGGGGGCATCCTATTAAAAATTATTTCTTTTTTCTCTTTGGACAGACTAGATGGACCTTGATGCCTCTGTCTGTCGTCACTTTCTATGTTTCAGTCTGCCCACCCTTTCCCATTGCCATCCCCAGGACTTACCTCTTCTCCTAGGGTGCTCAACAAATTGCCCCTGGTGGTGGGGCAAGGGGAAGGGCTGGCAATGTCTCTCAAAACACTATCCAGATTTTGGAGGCGATACCTGGTTAGCAGGTAAAGAAACTGTAGTGGACTAAGCCATCACGCCACTCTGCCAGAATTTCTACCATGTTCCTCCCCAGCCACACACCATGCAAGGACATAGGCACATGCTGTATGTCAGGTGGTGCCTCCCCTTCCTTGTCACTCTGCTGCACCACCAACAATCCTCCAATTGATGGTGATCTGAGAGTGGAGCAGCCAGACACCCCTCCCTGGGAGAGGAGAGCAATCTCTGGAATGCACAGTCCTCTCCCCCAGGTCAACCTCCCTGCGACTTGCAGTCATTCCCGAACTGTGGTAACTGGCATGGCGGTGGCAGCTCTCCCATTGGGCCAGCAGTTGAAATGCTTTATCACCGTAGATTGTGGTATATGGCCCTGCACAATAATCACAATATTATTTTGCTTTGCAGCAATAAATCAGTGGTACTTTGATATATTGTCATATTGTGTTACTGTGACATCCCTTCCTGAGGCATACATCAAATGAAAAAGGCTGCAGTGTCAAATACCACCTGGAGACATGGGAATTAGTATCCTGTACAGCATGAAACTACTTGGGGCATGATCAGTGACAAGGGTGAACTTTCATCCCAACAGGCATTAGCATATAGTAGGGCAGCCACCATCCACTTTACTGCCAGACACACTTTTTCCAGCGTGGTATAGTGCTGTTCTCGGGACAGAAGTTTGTAAGGTAAATAGAGGATGGGGTGAGTGCCATCCTCAGAGTCCTGTAACAAAACTGCCCCAGCCCCACTTCAGAGGCATCTATGTACAAAATGAAGGAATGGTCAAAATCTGGACTTCGTACAACTGGCCTCTCAGACAACACATTTTTGATGGCCTGAAGTGCCCTCTGACAGGCAGATCATCAATTAACCTTATCTGGGGCAGCCTTCTATGTCTGGTTAGTCAGTAGGGCATCAAGGGTTGTGAATTCGGTTGTAACCCCCATATAAATGGGGGTTCCCAAAGTCTTCCTTGGGTGTGCTTGAATGCCCACTGTCAGGCGGGCGTTCTGTGTCTTTACAGGTGTAAAAGTGTTGCATGCGAATACCCTGTTAGCCTCCGTGCCTGTCCCTTTAAGAGACATTATTTTTGTCGTGTATAATTAATCTGGGTAGGGGTCGAGTGTTTCCAGGCTCGAGTCCTGCCCGAGCTGCAATAATATTGCTATGTTCTGCCATCGCTAATGGTGCAGAGGGAGCTCTGTTTGAACTGGTAATTGTTTGCTGATTAGCGGCTCTAATAATAATGATATTATAGTTTGTCTAACCTGCCTTTCTTTCCAGCATGGACATTTCTGTATTGCACCAATCAGTGCCTTTTGGGGACCTTAAAATGGAATCTGTCCCCTGGGGTCTTGTGGGAGTGAATTTCTGTAGGAATTGTATTTTTTTCATTTTGGCGCCCAAATGGACCTGGAGGGGGAGCCCTTGCTTTGACAGACAGATGAATCAACCAACCGAACCCTTTTTGGATCAGAAAGAAATCCCGGTGCTGCCTTCAGCAGAGAGTCAGTCTGAGTTTGGAGTTGAAGGAGTGAACTGCTCAAGACATTTGAGCAGTTGCTCCTGTGTAGTAGCGCGGGAGACCGATGGGAAGGCTGTGTCTGTCCTGCCTGCTTCATCTTCCCTTCTGAGGGATCTGCTAGTGAAATTAATCGAACTGAATCCAAACTGGCTTGTGACCAGAAATACCGAATTGTGACTGTCCTGTTACCTGAAGAAGACTGAAAATTTGCTTCACGCGATCAGCCTGTCAGGAAGTCTGAAACCACCACAGAGTGTATAGTTTAGGCAGAGACACTGTGATTGCGACCAGACTGTCATCCGAACTGTGGTACTTCTTTTTATTTACTATAAGTGTGCTGAATGTTCTCAGTGGGTCGCAGTTTGGTTCCCCACTTTCCAATTGTGCCATGCTTGCTGGAAGCTGAATCCAGCACTACTGAACTGCCATCCGAATTGTTTTCCTGGCCTGGGTTCTGCCACCTTGGCCCAGCCAGCTACTCACATCACAGAGAAGACCATCGAAGAGAGACCTGCCTGGGGATCAGCCCTCTGCTCAGCATCACAAACAGGAACGACACCACAGTGAATCGTGTGGATCCTGCTTCTTCTGGCAAACCAGCAAGTCATTCTGCAGTCTCCATTTCATCCATCCTGTGTTCTGTACTGGGTAGGGTGAGTAAACACCAGGGTAGCTCCCTGCAACATCAGCTAAATCAAAGTGTGTCATCTGATTTGATTGCTTTGTTTGATTACCATGAACTGAACCATCTGGCTCCAGATTACAAATTGTGGGTTACTGTGCATGACTTTTTCTTCCCATTATTAGGGCCCCGACCAGCTGGGATGCCGGCCTACCCCCAGCAACGCTTCAGGCTAGCCTGCATCAACAACTGGGTACCCACATTGTGTGTGTGACTGTGTTGAGGGACTCTAAAGTGCATGCTTTGTAGCCTGATTGAATCAGTTGCTAGACCAATCAACCTGATTACACCCCTCCCTTGTTCAATCCCCCTGAATACATCAGATCTGACTCTTCTTGCACTTAAACTGTTTGTGGTGTATCTCTGTACTAATAGCACTGTATTGTTGATGCTGGCTATGTCTAATCTTATTTTACACGGGGTCTCCAGGGTCAGACAGGTGGAACCAACCCTAGTTGTAAGTGCAATCAGAGTGGGGATATATTTGTGGTTTGAGGGCTTTTGTACCTGTGTATTCTGTTCATTGTTTAGGCCACTAGAGGGAAAAGTGGGGGGTCACAGTGTCCCAGAGGGCTGTACCCAGGTCAGCTACACTACCACCAACCCTGTCCTCTGGGTGGAGGCACCCGTTTTCAGTACCCAGGCCCCTTAACGTGCAACTAGTCATGCAGGCAGGGGTAGTAGCCCCTGGGATAGCACCACTTAGGGGTTATATCTTGGAGGCACCACTGGGATTAGCACTCCCCGAGTGGCCAAAATCAAGAATTATTGTTAAAGATTAATGGCTATCCCAGTTGAAATGGCTGTACACCAGTCTGTGGGGTGGTGTATGGGGCAGGAGAGTGACCCCCAAAATGCTCTGCTTATACTGGATATCCCCCTGGGTACCAGTAAGGACACTGTAGAGGGGGCACTCTCCAAAATTGAATGTTTAAAAAATGCTGTGGTGGTGGGTCGATAGGCTGATTTGATCACCCAAACTTTCATGGCCTTGGTAGAGTGCAGTAACCTCATGGACAGCTCTAAAGTGCCACAGACTGTTGTCTCAGAAGGGGTCCCAGCCACCTGGAGAGTGATAACAAAAGACAGTAAAGACCCTGGGGAGGATGAACCCCCACCATTATCTGAGACTTTTGAGGAGAAATTTGCTAAGTTGTTGCTGGAGGAAGGGAAGACTGTAGAGGACTTTAAGCAATTATTCCTGCCACCTGAGGGTGTAACTTCCCCCAGACCCCCACCTACTCTAGTACCGGCTCCAATGCCTGCACCTGTGCTGGCACCCATATTAGTGTCTGCAGTCATGACACATACTGCAAGTTGAGGATGTTCTCAGGTACCCTTCCCACTCCACAGGGGGAGGATAACTGGGAGACCTGGATCGACTGTGTTGCCCCCTTGGTGCCTGAGTGGCAGTGTGCAGAGGCCAAGAAGCAAAAAAAAATCATGGAAAGTTTGAGGGATCCAGCCCTGGAAGCCATTAGATTTCTGAGGTTCACAAATCCTGAGGCTTCTGTTCAAAAGTACCTGTCTGCACTCAAAGGCAATTTTGGAAGCATTGAGTCAGAGGAGACTTTGATCTGGCAATTCAAAGATACCAAACAATGGAGAGGGGAAGGTTTGCCTGCGTATGTTACTCGCCTAGAGAGGGCCCTGCTGAGAGCTTATCGAAAGGGGGTAGCTGCAAGTGACTTGAACCGTGTGAGACTGGGGCACGTACTACAACATCCAAGCACTGTAAATTGCAGATTATCCTGTTAAGGCTCCAGGATAGGAAAGATAACCCACCTGACTACTGCAACCTGATAAAAGAACTCAGGAAGGTTGAATGTAAGGAAAGAGATTGTGATTATGGGGTGGGCACAGCCCGAGTGACCTCGGCACAGGAAGACCTCTCTGAAATGGAGACCACTAAGGATATTCCACCATGGGCTGAGTGATGGAGAGACGAGCTGCTGAAGGAAGTCAGAAAAGTACAAACGGGTGCCTTTATGGAGGCCTCCACCACAGTCAAAGACCCTGGTCCCTCTCAGGACGTGACTGCCATGGGGGTTGGGGGTGCACCCTCAGGCAGCCTATATGGAGGGAGGCTCCCTGGCTGAGATCAAAGAATTAACTGCCACCCTAAAGGAACTGTTAAGACACGGTGCACCACCCTCACTGCTGCAAACAGATATCAGACCCCAATCCCTTGCCACTGCTTCAGTCCCTCATGCAATGTTCTCTCCAAGGATGACCCAGGAGTCTATCATTTGTCACAACTGTGGAAAGGATGGCCATATGAAGAGAGAGTGCTGGTCTCAGAGAGACTTAGAAAAAGTAGTAAACAGACTCCAAGGGGAGCTCCAAAAAGCAAATCAATGGCCAAGTGGTGCCCGAAATGACCGCAGTGAAGGCTCAAGAAATACTAACTCAAACTTCTTTGTGGCTAAATCATCTGTCCAGTTCCCTGCTACTGTCCCTCCTTACTGGTCCAAATTAGTGGGCCCTTCGATGGAGACTGTGACTGTCAATGGTATCCATGCTCAGGCTGTGCTCGACAGCGGGTCACAAGT
Source organism: Neoceratodus forsteri (assembly GCA_016271365.2). Lineage (NCBI taxonomy): Eukaryota > Metazoa > Chordata > Ceratodontiformes > Ceratodontidae > Neoceratodus > Neoceratodus forsteri. The sequence goes on from JADMNL010000040.1 coordinate 3,062,799, forward strand.
GACCATTGTATTCCAGGACTGGTATAACAAACACTTATCTGATGTGCCATTACAATCTCTAGAGGGCCTACATGCGTGGGGCCTGAGTGACAAGTCTTATCTCAACCTAGGGTACGTCCAGCTTTGGTTGTCTTTTCCTGCTGCCATGACTGGTGTAGATGAACAAGTAGAGATGCTAGGCCTGGTGTGCCCCCCTACAGGGATGTATGATGGGAAACCCCTATTCATTGGAACCAATTCCCATATGGTTGGGAAGTAAGCGCAGTTGTGCCAAGAGAAACAAGACCGACAGACTGGCTGGGCAACAAGAATTACAGCTCTGATCAAGAAAGCTTATGACCCGCAGAGGCAGTCTGTGGCAGAAGACCAGGATGAGCCCATTGGAATTGTCACATAAACACAGCAGTAGAGTCAAGCCATACAAAGGCAAAGGTCCTGGACTTTAGGAGGGCTGACTTAGCCAAAATGGGTGAGTGCCTAAGGAATGCACTAGCAAACGGGCAGGAAGGAGGGATGGAAGAACAATGGGGAATAATCAAAACTGCCATCACTAAGGCAACAAGCCTTTGTGTGAAGCAAATAAAACAAAACAATGTAAAAAACATCTATGGTTCTCAAAGGAGGTGGCAGGGAAGGTTAGGGAGAAAAAGATAGCATTCAGGAAGTACAAGGAATCACAGAAGGAGCAGGACAGAGAACTGTATCAGTTAAAGCAGAAGAAAGCAGGGAAGGCAGTCAGAACAGCAAAGGCCCAAACCAAGGAAAGGATAGCCAACTCAGTTAAGATGGAGGATAAAACCTTTTATAGGTACATCAGGGAGTGAAGGAAGACCAAGGGAGGGATAGTGAGGCGTAATAAAAGGGAGGGGGTGGGCAGAGGGTGACTGTGAAAAGGCAGAGATACTAAACAAATATTTTTGCTCAGTATTCACAAGTGAAGAAGGGGAGGTACCTAAACCAAACAACAGAAACACTCTGGATAGGGGAGTTGATACCAGCCCATTCACAGAAGAAAGAGTTCTGAAAGAACTCTTAAAACTGAAGGTGGACAAAGCAATGGGGCCTGATGGGATTCATCCCAGAATTCTAAAAGAACTAAGGGTAGAACTAGTGACACCACTGACTACCCTCTTTAACAAATCATGGGAGGATGGAGTGGTACCCAAGGACTGGAGGAGGGCAAAAGTGATTCCACTTCACAAAAGTGGAAGCAGGGCAGAGGCAAGAAACTATAGACCTGTTAGTTTGACCTCAGTGATAAGGAAAATGATGGAATCACTTCTGAAGGAGAGAATTGTTGAGTACCTAGAGGCCAGACGGGCACAGGACCCAAGGCAGCATGGATTCACAGTGGGTAGGTCATGTCAGACGAATCTAATAGATTTCTTTGACAGGGTGACCAAAATAGTCAATCAGGGAGGGGCTGTGGACATGGCCTACCTAGACTTTAGCAAGGCATTTGACACAGTCCCACACAAAAGAATAATATACAAGTTAGCCAGCCTGGGAGTGGGTCCCAAGATGGTATCCTGGGTAGCCGGCCTGCCGGCGCAGCGGTTGGATTTCCGCTTGCGACGCCGGCGACCTGGGTTCGAGAATGGACTCCGGGTCACCGGAGGCCCGGCCGGGGAGTAGGATCTGGTGTCCGCGGACAAGCTCTCCCTTCTCCGGGGAGGTGTGGATAGCGGGCGGTGCATGGGACCCCTGGCGGAGGCCGGGAGTTCCCACGCAGACCGCGCTTGTCAATCCCATTGGAGGCGGGGCAGATGGTGACATCATGGCACGACCCCGCCTCCCCGGAAAAAGCAGAAAATGGATGGAGCCTGCCCGCCGCCGAGAGTGAAGCCCGCCGCCACAGCCTCGATGTGCTCCCCAGGCCGGGCCCCCGACCTAGTCCCAGTGCCTGCGGCATATACGGGGTGTGCGCCGAGGCCCCACCGTGAAAGCCATGGGGTATCGGGGACAGCGCCGATCTGGGGCAGAGGGTAGGCGGCTCCGTGACCGGCTGAAAATACAGCGGCAAGGCAGCTCGAGTAAAAAAATGGTATCCTGGTAAAAATTGGCTGGAGAACAGGACACAGAGAGTAATAGTAAACGGAGTCCACTCAGAAGGGGTTACTAGTGGGTACCGTAGGGTTCAGTTCTAGACGGTCCTCTTCAATGTCTTTATAAGTGATATTGCAGAGGGACTGGAAGGAAAAGTATGTCTCTTTGCTGACGACACAAAGATCTGCAACAGGGTTGATACACAAGGTGGGATGGAAAGGATGAGAAGGGACTTGGCAAGGCTGGAGGAATGGTCAAATGTATGGCAGCTTAGATTCAATGCTAAGAAGTGCAAAGTAATGCACCTGGGAAACAGAAACCCAAGGGAAGAGTACACTATGGGGGGGTGAGTTACTAACAACAATAAAAATGGAAAGGGACCTGTGGGTAGTCATATCAGATGACCTAAAGGTGGGCAAGCAATGTGAGAGGGCAGTAAGGAGGGCTGGGGGGATACTGGGATGTATTGGAAGAGGCATCACCAGTAGAACAGAGGAAGTTGTTGTCCCTCTGTACAGACAATTGGTGAGACCCCATCTGGAGTACTGCATGTAGTTCTGGAGACCCAATCTCTGCAAGTACATCGACAGGATGGAGGCAGTCCAGAGGAGGGCAACGAAAATGGTGCAGGGTCTGCACCAGAAGACATAAGAAGAGAGACTTAGGGAGCTTAATATGCATACCCTTGAGGAAAGGAGGGATGGGGGGACATGATAGAAACTTTCAAGTACCTCAAGGGAATCAACAAAGTCCAAGAGGGTAGCATCTTTCAGAAAAGTGATGTGCAAGAACAAGGGGGCACAATTTGAAGATAGAAGGAGTACGGCTCAGAGGTAATGTGAGGAAGTACTTTTTCATGGAGAGGGTGGTGGATGCATGGACCGGCCTTCCTGAGGAGGTTGTGGAGTCAAAAACAGTGGGGGAATTCAAGAATGCATGGGACAGACATAGGACAATTCTAGGGGTTGTGGTAGGAGGAAGAAAGCTGTTGGTTAACTAGGATCTGCAGCTTATCCATTAGGTAGGGAAATGGGCAGACTGGGTGAGCCAAGCGGTCATTATCTGCCATCAGATTCTATATTTTATGTTTCTCTGTCTGGAGGAAGGACCCCGATTCCCTGTTATTGCCACCCAATATATTGTTCATGAAGAAGTCCATCTTAGGACAGACGTGAAAAACAAAATATTAATGTTGGACGCACCAGGTGAAGGAAAGTTGCTGGAGTGGCTAATGGTCAAGCCCAGTATCCTACCTGCCCGTGCCCATGCCTATGCATGCTGAGTGCTGGTCCAAATTTGAAATGTGTCAGATTGGGAAGTCCGTGTGAACAGGGGATGTACACTGGCTACAGTACACTGTGCAGACACTGCAGTATTACCCAGTAACAAGCACTATGGTGGAAAGGAGAAAGTGACCTCAGACCTATTTGATTTTGGTGATACCCCCTTGTCTTCTGAGTGGAAAACCCGAATTAGCAGGAAATTTGTCAAGAGAGACCAAATGTTCTCACTAAAAGAGTGGGACGTGGGATGTGTCCATGGTGCCGAGCATAATGTATGCCTGCATGATGACCGACCATTCCGAGAGAGGTCCCGACGCCGTGCTCCAGCTGACATAGATGATGTTAGGAGGCACCTACAGGACATGCTCGCTGCTGGCATTATTCAAGAATCAAGAAGCCCCTATGCAACCTCCATTGTAGTTGTGCATAAAAAGAATGGAGGATGTGTGTGGATTATCAGACCCTCAACCAACAGACTGTCCCTGATCAGTCCATGCCACACATACAGGATGCCCTGGACTGCCTGAATGGGAGTCAGTGGTTCTCAGTACTTGATCGTCGCTGAGGATACTATCAAATTCCAGTGGCCCAAGAGGACCGTGAGAAAACAGCCTTCATCTGTCCACTGGGGTTCTACGAATTTCTGAGGATGTTACGAGGGATCTCGGATGACTCCGACACCTTTCAGAGATTGATGAAGTGTGCAGTAGGGGATATGAACCTGCTGGAGTGCCTGGTATACTTGGATGATGTCATCGTATTTGGGCACATGCTGGAGGAGCACGAGACTAGACTCTTCAAAGCCCTTGACCAATTGGAGGAATTTGGCCTCAAGTTATCCATAGACAAGTGCCAGTTCTTTCAAGCATCTGTGAAATATGTGGGGCATATAGTGTCTGCCGAGGGGATACAGACAGATCCCAGTAAAGCAGAATCCTTGACCACCTGGCCCCAGCCCACCAACCAAAAAGAGCAACAGCATTTCCTGGGGTTCTGTGGCTACTAACGCCAATTCATCAAAGACTATTCAAGGGTGATACGGCCGCTCCTTAATCTTACTCAAGACTATCCCCTACCAACCACAGATACAAAAAGGGGGCCATTATAATAGTAATAAAACATTTTTTTTATGGTTCCTTTCAAATACCAAAGTGCCTAACAAATTTAAAATCAATAATCAAACATCAACAATATACATCATATAAAATCAGTAAGAACATCATACCATCAGTCACCGAATGCCTGGTGCCATAAAAAAATGTTCAAGGCTTGCTTAAATCCCTCCATGGTTGCGCACTCCTGTAGCTGACAGGGTAGAGAATTCCAGAGAGTTGGGGCCGCATGCATAAATGCAGTGGCCCCAGAAGATTTCAAACACACCCTCGGAATCTCTAGCAACCCCTCGTTGGCTGAGCAGAGTGATCACCCAGGGCAGTAAGGAACCAGAAGCTCTTCAGGTAGTCAAGGAAGAAGAATAGGTGTACTTCCAGACAAATGAACCCTTTGGGCCTTGATGGACTCCTGAGTGTGAGGTGGCTTTCTTCGAAGTCATCTATCAGCTCACCCACGCTCCCGCCCTTGCCTATGCTGATCCCACCAAGCCATACATTCTGCATATGGATGCCAGCTTGAAGGGGCTTGGGGCTGTGCTGTACCAAGAATATGAGGATGGCCTGAAACCTGTGTCTTTCGCCAGTCACAGTCTGACCCCGTCCGAGCAGAACTATCCAGTCCACAAGTTGGAATTCCTTGCTCTAAAGTGGGCCATAGTCGACCAGTTTTATGAGTACCTTTATGGGGCAAAGATATTAGTGAAGACTGATAACAACCCTCTGACGTATGTGCAGACCTCAGCTAAGTTGGACGCCACTGGTCACCGGTGGCTTTCTGCCTTGTTGACTTACGGGTATACTGTTGAATACATGCCTGGACCGAATCACATTGATGCTGATGCCTTGTCACGGAGCCAAATTCTAAGGACAATTGGGTGAGATTGTCTGAACCCTCCATTAAAGCATTATGCCAAAAGTTTGAAAAAGATGAGCAACTGTCTGCAGACACAGTGGACTGCCTGGTAGATTGCTTGGGGGCCCCTGATACCTGCATACTGGCTGCCTATTGCCATTTGTGTGCATTAGATATTAGTGCACTGCCTCAGTTTGATAATGACAGTATTCAGTGGGCTCAATCCCAGGACTCCATGATTCAACCCACACTTGATGCCCTGCATGTGGGGAAAGATGTGTCCAAGTTGCATTCCACCAATTTGCGAACTGCTTTGCTATTCAAGGAAGGCCCTAGGTTAAAGTTGCATAATCAATTGTTATACAGAGAGACAGTGGATCACCGAGGTCAAGTGGACAAGCAACAGTTGGTCCTACCCATGGCCTTTAAACAGCTAGTATTGAGGTCCCTCCACAACCACATGGGACACCTCGGTATTGACCAAACTCTTGACCTAGTATGATCCAAATTCTACTGGCCAAAGATGGGGGCAGATGTCGAGCATCACATAAAGACCTGCAGTCAGTGTCTACAGAGAAAAGCGCTGCCCTAGAAGGCTGCCCCGCTTGTCAATGTCACTACCAGCACCCCTATGGAGCTAGTTTGCATAGACTTCTTGTGCTTGGAGCCTGACCAAAAGAACACTGGCAATGTGCTGGTGGTAACTGATCATTTTACTCGATATGCACAAGATTTTCCAACCAAGGATCAAAAGGCCTCTACAGCGGCCAAGGTGCTAGTGGAAAAGTTCTTTGTCCATTATGGTGACCCCCAACGTGTCCATTCTGACTAAGGCAAAGACTTTGAAAGTAGACTAATCAAAGAAATGCTCTCCCTGTGGGGGGGTGCGGAAGTCCAGAACCACTCCTTATCACCCGCACGGGGACCCTCAACCAGAACGCTTTAACTGAACTCTTCTGGACATGCTGGGCACTCTCCATCCTAAAGACAAGCCTAAGTGGAGTCAGCAGATTAGCACCTTGGTATACGCTTACAATTGCACCAAAAGTGATACTACTGGATTCTCTCCCTATCGTCTTATATTCGGGAGGGAGGCCTGGCTCCATGTTGATGTTTGCTTTGGGGTCTGTCCCGATGGAGTCTGAGCCGAGAATTATTTGCAGTATGTACAGAAACTGAAAGATCAGTTGAACCATGCATATCAACTGGCACAAACTATGGCTGCCAAACGAAATCTTGCTAGCAAAGAAAGATATGATCAACGAGTAAAAGCCCAAGAATTGCTTCCCAGAGACAGGGTACTGCTGTGCAGTTTGGGACTGCATGAGAAGCACAAAATCGCTGACAGGTGGCACCATCTTCCCCACATAGTAGTTGGTAAACTGGATGACCTGCTGGTGTACAAAGTGCATCCTGAGAATAATGCTAGAGCTGTCAAGACCATGCACCGCAGTCACCTACTGCCCATCAGTCAAGTGATCACTGATGCTGAACCAACACCCAACACTTCTCCCAGGCCGGTGACTCATGCTGCTGCCAAAAAAAGACAGCATCAACCTGCCCCTGTTGTTCTAGACCTAAGGCCTTCCCCCCGGCAGGCCTTGAATGATGATGACTGTCAGTCCATTTCTGATTTAAGTGAATGTGACATTGCCTACTATCCTTCTTATGAACTGAGCCAGTTCTTTTGAGGCAATCCTTTGCAGAATTGTGGGGATGAAGCTGGGCCTTCAGAGCTCCCTAACCCCCCAGCTCTTCCCTGGAACCAATGCCCCCTGAAAGTGAGGTGCAGAGTATTACATCTGAAATAGATTCCTTGTGCCTAGTGGAACTTTTTGAATTACCTGAGGAGGAATCTGCTGGGGAAAGTCTCCCTGGTGACACACCAGAACCTGCAGAGCAATATGACAATGTTGACAGTGTCACAACCCCACTCAGCAGGTCAGACCCTCTTCTCCCACAGTGCCAACCTCCGAGTGCAATATTGTGAACAGGAACAGAACAGGGTAACCCTTCTGTCTGTTTTGTGGGTTCGAATCAATCTTTGGTCTCAAGTTCTGGAGGGATTCAAATTGTGAACCTCTTGCTAGCGTACCCAATGTACAGGCTCAGATAAATCTGCTCTTTGGGGAAATGCCAGATCTCTTTTGCCTATGGGCACCTAACCAGGTGTACAAAATGAACCGTTAAAAAAACTTTGTTAAAGACCTCAGATAAACTCTTACCTTTTCCCAGTTTGGTAAACCAGTAAGCTTTTGCACAGTGTCAACTTTAACCATATATGCTTCACTTGTCAAAAAAAGAATTTCAAAGGCATGCCAAGTAGTCTCTTTAAAATGAGATGTTTACTTAAAAATAGATAAAAATGTAAAATGTAAAACACAGAACAATATGTCACAAAACATACACTCACTTAAAAGAATTATGTTTAAAAGTGCAAATTCCTACCAACCATACACTTAGACTTGTCTATCTAATGTATTCTTATCTCCTTACAGTGCTGGTAGATGTTGTAGCTTCAGAGTCCAAACATGAATATCTCTAAAGGTCAGTCACAGCATAATTAAAAAACTGTCTTGAACCTGCCTTCTCCATGATGTCACCCAGCTCCTCCTCTGTATATTAAAAATCATACAACCAGGATGTCTCATCAATCCGGATGTAAATTTATTAAGGTGACCTCAGCAAAAAAAAAAAAACTCATTTCCCCATAACCCTTTTGATCGTGTGTCTTCCTGCCATTCACATACATCAAAAGAGCATTTATGACCTAGCACCAAAGTGACATAACCTGTTTTGTTCCTCTAAACATCATAAAAGTTTATGATTTCTATCCTAGCAGCTGTCAGCTACAATTAAGCCAGATAAACAGGAGATCCTTAATTTATGTCTCTTTTAGTCTTTCATTATCTTGTAGCTGAAACCTGGGGCGGGGGATCATCCCACAGGCTGTCTCAGCATGTCTCATGACAGACACTCAATAACACATTTTTATATTACAAAAAGCATAGAATAATCTGAACCAGCTGTCTAAGTGTCACAATCCTCCCCGCCTAGACTGAGTTTGGAGGCTCTATCCCCCGCATGGGATGAGCTTCCCAAATCTGTTCACTCCTCATAGACACGAGACAACCCATCTGAGTTCTGATTTTTCGCTCCAGCCCTATGTAGAATTGTCATGTCATACCCTTGCAAAGCAAGACTCCATCTTAGCAATCTACCATTGTTTTTCCCTATCTGCGTCAGCCAAACCAGGGGGTTGTGGTCAGTCTGTACCACAAAATGCTGCCCATATAGGGATGGCTCTAACTTCTTTAGGGCCCACACTATGGCAAGACACTCCCTTTCCACAGTGGAGTATGCCTGCTCCCTGGGAAGTAACTTTTTACTCAGATACACTACCAGGTGATCTTTCCCTTGGCTGGATGTCTGACTCAGTGCTGCCCCAATACCCACATCTGAGGCGTCGGTCTGAAGTATAAAGGTTTTGCTATAGTCAGAACTTGTCAATACAGGAGCACTGCACAGTGCCTACTTCAGTCTGGTTCAGGCTTTTTCACAGGCTGGGTCCCAGGTAATTTTCTTTGGCATCCTTTTCTTTATCAGGTCAGATGGGGAGAAGCCAGGGCACTGTAATTGGGTTAAATTTTCAAATAGTACCCTGCTGTCCCTAGAAAACTCTTGACCTGCTTCTGCGTTTCTGGTCTGGGCCATGCCTGGATTACCTCTATTTTATTTGGTTAGGATGGAGCTGTCCCCGGTCTACCACATGCCTGAGGTATGCCACTTCTCCCATGGCCACCTGGCACTTCCCAGCTTTGACAGTGAGCCCGGCCCTCTGTATCCTGCCCAGCACCTCCCTAAGGTGGGACACGTGTTCCTCCCAGCTGGCACTCAAGATGGCAGTGTCATCCAGGTACACCATGGCGTACTCCTCAGCACCATTTAACACCTGGTTCACCAACCTTTGGAAAGTGGACAGGGCATTCTTCATTCCAAAAGGCATTACTTTAAATTCAAATAAGCCTATTGGAGTGATGAAGGCTGACCTTTCCCTAGCTCTGACTGTTAATGTTACCTACCAATACCCCTTGGTCAGGTCAATCGTTGTAAGTTAGGTCACCCCTCCCAACTTGTCCAGGAGTTCATCCATCCAGGGCATCGGGTGGGCATCTAACTTCGTGACTGCATTCAGTCCATGATAGTCCACACAGAAATGAGTAGAGCCATCTGGCTTGGGCACAAGGACTATGGGTGAGGCCCAGGAGCTGCGGGATCTCTGGATTACCCCTAAATCCAACATCTCCTCCACTTCCCTCCTAATGTCCTTTTAGACAGCCTCTGACTCCCGATATGCTGTCCGCCGTATGGGCGTCTGTGTCTCTGTCTCCACGTCATGCATCGCTAAGGTGGTTTGTCCAGGCTTGGCGCTAAACAATGGGGCAAAGTCTGCTAAAACCTCCCTTACTTCCTGGATCTTGTCTGGGGTCAGCTGGGGAGACAATTTTACTGCCTCCATAGAGGACTCCCACTTGCCTTCTTCCAGCAAGTCCAGAAGAGGGTCTCCTTCGTCTGCCACTCCCCAGGACTACACACTGCAAACACCACGTCAGCCCTATTAGCATATGGCTTCATCATGTTGACATGGTACATCCTTTCTGTCTGTCTTCCGTCAGGTAACTCTGTAATACAGTTCACGTCATTTACCTTCCTAACTACTTTGTATGGTCCTGCCCACTCAGCCTGCAGCTTGTCTTTCTGGACCGGAATAGGACCATGACTTCCTGACCTACCATGTACGTGTGAGCTCTGGCCCTGCAGTCATACCACACTTTTTGTTTCTTTTGGGCAGCTGCCAGGTTGCTCTGGGCTGTCCCCATAAGCTCCTTCAGCCTTTTCCTAAACCTAAGGACATAATCCAATATGAAAGTTCCCTGGGTGGCATACTTGCCTTCCCAGTACTCCCAGATCAAGTCTAGGGGCCCACGTACCCGGCATCCATATTAGAGTTTGAAGGGGGAAAATCCTGTTGATTCTTGGGGCATCTCCCTGTATGCAAACAACAGGTGGGGAAGATATTTATCCCAGTCCCTCTCATGCTGTTCAGCAAACACCTGGAACATTGACTTCAGGGTACCATTGAATCTTTCCACAAGCCCATTGACTTGTGGGTGATACGGTGTCATGCATCTCTGCCCCATGCCACACTTCTCCCACAAACATTTCATCAGGTCCAACATGAAGGAACACCCTCGATCAGTGATAACCTCCTGATGGACGCCCATCACAGGAGAAAATCCAAAGTAAGGCATCTGCCACTTTGTCTTTCCTCAGTGAGGATAGGGTGACTGCCTCTGGGTACCAGGTGGCATAATCCATCACAGTCAGAATGAATCTCTTCCCTGAGGAGCTGGGGGTATTTAAAGGCCCCACAATATCCATTCCCACCCTCTGGAATGGCTCCTCCACTATGGGCAATGGAATCAGGGTGGCTTGGGTTTTCTTGCCCGCCTTCCATATTTCTTGGCACCAATGATAAGACCTGCAATACTCCTTCACCTGCTGGGTGAAGCTAGGCCAATAGAAATTCTGGGCCAACCGCTGCATAGTGCACGTGATTCCCAGATGACCAGACAAGGGCATATCATGTGCAATCTTGAGCAACTGCTCACGATACCCCTGTGGAATGACAAGCTGCCTGCCTAGCACCACTCCCTCTGTCTGCACAGCCTGAGTATACATCAGTCCATTTTCCCAATAAACCTTATGACTGCTGTCACCTCCCTGTGCTCCGTCAGAGTCTGCCCAAGCCCTCAGCTTCTCTAGACTAGTGTCACTTCTCTGAGCAGCTGCAAACTCCTCTCACATTCCCAAGGCATGGGGCAGGTCTCCTTCTGTCTGTAAACTAGGGTCCCTAGCACTAGCATCAGGGCACTCAGGATCACTGTCATTCCTAACCCTCTGACAATGGGTCACCTCTCCCTCCTTGGAGCAACCCTCTGTAGCTGTGTGGTTAACTGCTACTGGGGAAATTTCTACCCCTTTTTCATTAGTCTCTATATCAGGAGACACAGGCTAGGGAACCAGCCTCCCAATGGTTTCCACAGTGGCTTCTGTGGGGTTCAGGAATCTACAATTTTCCCTTGCCGCTTGGCTATGGGTAACTGCACATACCATCCCCTGTTGGAGATTGTTGCCAAGGATGACATCCACTGCTAATGTTTTGGCTAAAGCCACCTGTTGCACAGTCCCCCCCCCGTTTCACCCCAGTCTAGGAGAACACTAGTGAGGGGCAATGTTTTCTCCCTACCAGTAAAGTCTTGTACAGTGACATATTTATTGGGTATAAGCTGACCAGGCTCTACTAGATCCCTTTTTACCCATGTCAGGGATGCCCCTGTGTCCCTTAACCCTTGCGTATGTACACCATTCACCATGACTGGGTGCATGTGTTCCCTCATGTTCACAGGCATGATTCCAGGGATGCACCAACAACCCACTTCCTTCCTAGCACCAGGTTGTGTATTGCTTGCCCTTGTGGGACACTGTCTGGCAATATGCCCAGTTTCTTTACACAACCAACATTCACTTCTTTTCTCAGAGAAATCTTTTCTCTGAAACCTGGGGCTAACTGGTTTTGGTGGAGGCAGTGAGAGTTTTAGCTGTCCTGAAGGCACAGTTTTCCATTTCTGCACTGCCACGCCCACCCCTTTCGTTTTCAGAGCAGGTCTGCTCTTAGCATAGCGGTCCGGCAGTTCAGCAACCTCTTGCACTGTTTTGGGATCTCAGTCCTCCAGCCAGGTTTTCAGCTCTGCTGGGCATGCCCAGAAAAACTGTTCTAACAAAATCACATTTTCTATTTTATCAACAGGTTTTCTTCAATTCCTTCCCACCAACATTTTAAAACTGACGTTGTTTCGTAGCCAGCTCCTCATAGCTTATATCAGGGCTTCTCCTGAGCTTATGGAATTTAGCTGTGTATGATTCAGCAGTTAATTCAAACTATTTTAACAGTGCAGCTTTAAGTTTGCTGTAATCATTACTGTCCTCATTGTCCATTTGACCCAATGCATCCTGAGCTTTACCAGGAAGTAGCAGAGATAGCTGGAAGCTCCAGGACTCTCTAGGAATTTTAGCCTGAATACAAACTTTTTCAAAAGTATTTAAAAAGGCATCCATAACCTCCTCCTCTTTAAATTTGCTATCAGTTTGGAATTCAATTTGTAAACCAGTCCTGTAATCCCAGTTAAACCCAAGCCACTTACCTGCTTTGGTGCTGCTGGTTGGAGTCGTAGCTTTTCCAGTTCATGTTGCCTCTGGTGCTCTCGCTCCTCTCGCTGTTCACGCTTCTCTTCTCTCGGGAACTCCAGCTCCATTCTGCACAACTCAATCTGCAGCCTGAGTACTTCTGGATCCAAAATGCTAGTGAACTTCCCCTGCTGCTGTGGCCCTTCGCTGGCACTGGCCCCAGTGCCCTCCTCATCGGATCCGAACACTGCACTCACCGCTAGCCCTTCCACACTCAAGCTGTGCAAAAGGGGGCCTCAACTAAAGAAGCACATTGTGTTCTAACAGCTCCTGCCTGATATTTACAAAAACAGGATGCTTGCTAAGGATGGGGTTTGAAAGGACTTATAAGAGCTAAGCTGCAACTGCAAGAAAGATAAGGAGAAAGAGGGAAAGAGACTGAAGGAAAACTCTGATGGATCTTTATTTTATTTTGCCTTTGTAAATAGTTATACTGAACAAGTTTATTTTATGATACTGCTAGTGTAAATAAATAATTTTTGGTGAATTCTACAACTGCTCCTGGTTTTCCTATGCTTCCTGACCTGTGCCTTGACAACAGTAAGGTCCTAGAAAGATTTATCAGGGATAGGATTGATATAACAATAACCCAAAATAATATGAAGGACAAATCACAACATGGGTTTACAACCAGGAGGTCCTATCTTACTAAGGTAATGGACATTTTTGAGAAGGTGAGGCATGCTTTGGATAAGGGAAGTTCAGTGGACATGGTCTATCTTGATCTCTGTAAGGTGTTCAGCACTGTCTCTCATGCAGAACTGGTGGATCTGTTGATTAAATCTAAAATTAATATCCAAATAGTAAAATGGATCAAATCATGAATAATTGATCAGATGCAAATAGTTAGAATTAAAGGTTTTGACTCCAGTGAGGTGGAAGTGACCAGCAGCGTGCCCCTGGGTTCGGTGCTGGGACGAACACTCTTCACTATATGTTTTTGAACTACAGATGAGAGAGGGTGGTTGGATATCAAAGTTCACAGGTGACACAAAAATTGGTGATACAGTTAAGAACAATGAGGGGGTGGCAAAAGTTTAAAAAGAACTTGATAGATTATATGAATGATCCATAAGGAACAGGATGAAGTTCAATCAGGAAAAATGTGTGGTTATGCATTTTGGTAAAAACAAATAGAGCTTTTAAGTACAGAATGAGTGGAGTTGAGCTGAGAGAATCCAGCAGTGAGAGAGACCTTGGAGTGAGAGTTACAAATAATCTTAAACACTCAGGACAGTGAAATGAGACCGTCACCAAATGCAACAGAATCATATCTTGCATTAGGAGGAATATCACTACCAAGGATAGGGAAATAATTCTTCCTATATACGGAGCTTTGGTGAGACCTCATGTTGAGTACTGTGTCCAGTTTTGGTCACTGAAACATAGGTGTGACATTCTCAGGGTGGAGGGAATGCAAAGAAGGATAACAAAGCTGATCAAAGGGCTTGAGGGAATGTTGTAGGAGAATAGACTAAAAGAGTTGGGGTTGTAGGACCCGAAAATGAGAGGACATAGAGGCGATTTGGTTACAGTTCATAAAGTAATGTCCAGTACTGACACATTACAATGGTTGCATTTAGAGCCTAAAAAATGAGACGTTAACAAGACAGCACAATATACAACTCAAGGGTAGGCACTTTAACACTGAAAGGAGAAAGGGATGGTTCTCACAGGGACTGCTGGGAGCATGGAACAACTTACCACAGCAAGTAGTCAATAGCAAATCTCTAGATATCTTTAAGGAACAGCTTGATAAATACTTGCTGGGGGGTTGTTTCAGTGATATTTTCCATTAAAATGATGGACAAGCTCAACAAGATCATGCCTTCTCTTGTCTGTAGAACTTATGAAAGACAATTACTAAGCTTTAACAATTTTTTAAAATTAATTTTATTTATTTGTTTGTTTTTGTTGACTGGGTAAGTGCACTTGATATAGAAATGCCTATTTTCAGACACAACCCAGGAGGTTACAAGGAACCAATACAGGACAATCAAAATACAGTAGTATGTCAGGTAGCATAGTGCAACAATGGCAGAAACAAACAGTGATTTACAATATAGTGATAGAATACATTAGAGGGCAGTGGTACAGGTATACTTGGTAAGTACAAATAGCTCTAAGCTACAATCAAAATAAATTACAAAGGAATGTATATCAGCAATAGGGAAAGGATACAAAATATACAGTAAGAGCATGGCAGAACCTCATGTCCACAGAAGGCAAGGCCACAGCAAGGAGGGCCAAGGCAACATAGCCACTGATAGTATAAGTGCAGACCTTGGGCATTAATGCTAGGAAGCATAGGGTCAGTCAGTAAAGTAAGCTGGAGGGTAGATAGTAGAGAAGGGAGGGGGGAGGGAGGGTAGAAAATATAGATAGGCAGAGGAGGGTAAAAGGGAAAGATACAGAGGACAGAGATGAAGATGAGAGGAGGTAGAGGAAAAACTAATCAAAGGCAAGGACTAGAGGTGTAAGGGGCATAATAAAAAAAGAGTAAAGAAAGTCAAAGGAGGAGAGGTTCACCAGCATAGGGATGTGAAAGAATGGGCTAAGGTGGATTAAAACACATACAAGGGGCATGCTTGGTTAGGTGAGTTCAATGTTCCTTTTTAAAGAGGTCATGAATTGGTGCATGACGGACAGTAATGGGAAGGGAATTCCAATATTTTGGGGCAGTGTGGCAAAAAGCACAGGATCCCTTGGAGGTTTTATATCTTGGAATGTGTAGGGGAGTACGGTCTACAGATCTCAGGCCATAAGAGGAAGATTGAGGGATCAGCAGGGAGGCAAGGGCCACTGGGGTATTAGATCTAATGATGCTATCAGTCAGAGAGCCAGGGAAGAGGAGTCAATGGGTGGAAGGGGAGGGCCATTTTAGGTCAGCATAGAGCTGACAGTGATGTTAGCACTGCAGGGATGCTGAGGCATAACAGCAGATATTATTATAAGTTGTGCCCCATTTTCAGAGGATAGATTTAGATGTCACTAAGTATGTGACAGCTCCATAGGTGAGAGATGGGAGCAAAATGCCATGGGCAATGGCAAGTCTAGCTGAAGGGGTTAAGTTGTAGGTTGTTTTGTACACAATTCCAATTTTGGCATTGACCGATTTACAGGTGGCTAAGATATTTTGGTCGAAATCAAGGGAGCCATCAAGAAGTGCACCGTGATACTTGAAGGAGCTCACAGTGAGCAGTGGGGAGCCATTCAGACAGGGCATATTGAACTGGCTTTGACCATTTCTAAGCTTGGTGGCAGAACCAAAGAGTATAGCTTGAGTTTTGCCCGCATATAGAACAAGCTTGTGATTGGAGAGCCATAGTTGTAATTTGGAGAAGGTGGATGAGAGAGTAAGGTTGATATCAGATATATGCTTAGAGCTAGTATGCAGGACCAGATCATCTGCATAGAGGAGGGATAAGAAAGAAGGGGTGTCTTGAGTAATATTATTGATAAAAATGGTGAAAAGGAGGGGGCCCAAGATAGAGCCCTGAGGCACACCAATGTTTATAGTAGTTTGATCAGATAAAGCTGAGTTAAATTTGATGACCTGCTTTTGGCTTGATAAGTAGCTAGTGAACCAGGTCACAGCTTGTGGCAAGAAATCCATACATTGGAGACTGGTGAGGAGAAGAGGGTGGTCAACAAGATCAAAAGCTTCTGTTAGGTCTACAAAGACCGCCCCTGTCAGGAGGACATTATCCATGGCAGAGAGAGTGTCATTCGTGAATTTAAGTAGGCCTGTGGAAATACGATGTCCTTTCTGGAAACCATGTTGGTTGTCAGAGAGGAGGTTATGTTTAAGGAGAAAGTCGATGGTTTGAGAAGCAACCAGTTTTTCAAGGATTTTGCTCAAGACTGAGAGGACGGTTAGTGATGTCCTTTGGATCCCCTTTTTGAAGACCAGGGTAATTCTAGTGATTTTCTAGATGTCAAACACCTGGCTGTGGCAAAGAAATAGAGTAAAGATTGTAGCCAGGGGTGAGGCAATCAAGGGAACAGCAAGTTTCAAGAGCCTGGGCTCAAGACCGTCAGAGCCAGCGCTAGTACTGTCAGAGATGGTATTAAGAAGTTTTAAGACATATGACCTGGAGATGGCCTTAAAGTGAAAAGATGGGTGCTCAGGAGTAGATAGAGTTGGATTGTGAGGAGTAACAGGTTGGCAGAGGAAAAACAGGAAGTGTATTTTGATAGGTTCGAGAAGTAAAGATTAAAAGAGTTTGTACACCATTAAGGACCATATCATTGACTGATTGGGATTGTTTGGGGCTAAGGAAAGTTTTCATATGAGTCCAGAACTTCCTGGAGTCTCCAGCTGCATATAGTAGAAGTCCTTTACAAAAGGAGATTTTAGCAAGCCAAATTTGTTTTTTTGCAGGCATTTCTCTGTGCCCTGTAGTTATTGAAATCCGATGGAAGGCCTAAAATTTTAAACCGACTTCAGCTTTTATTTCTAGCCCTGAGTGAAGCAAGCAGGTGACTGTGGAGCCATCTCATTTTTTTGCCCCGGACATGGCGCATGGTTAACTGGGTAAACCTTCCCTGTAGGGCCCCAGATTGGGTAGGGAAGTACTTGAGAGCAGACTGGGCATCCCGGGCTACATATAACCAGGACCAGTCACTTAGTGAGACTTTGTGTAGAAACTTACCCTGATCAAGTTTGGCAAAGTTACGAAAAGTAATGTATTTAGCTGGAGGAGAAAGGATCGGTGATGGACTCCAGGTACAAAAAAATTGGGGAGTGGTCACTTATAGCATCAGCTAGTGTTCTAGCAACTGAGAGTCTATCAATATGATTTGTAAGTATCCAGTCAATAAGGGTACGTGAATTTGAAGAAGGCGTAAACCAAGTAGGGTCAGTTATGAGTTGGTGAAGGTTGTATCCTTGCACTAGTGGGAGGAGGATATTATGTGCTTTGCCCAACCAATTCAGGTTCAAGTCACCAAGTATGAAAACTTCATTCTGTCCTGCAATCCAGGCAGTTTGTTCAAGGAGTTCCTCAAGACCGGAGTTTCCACTTTGGGGAGAGTTGTAAGCACAGACTACATGTAATTTCTTTGTATCTAGGAGGAGGGTTGCATGAATAGATTCACATAGGGTGAGGGTAGTGGTAGGGAGTATGGAGAGGTTAAGATGATCTTTGTAGAACAAGGCAATGCCTCTCCCCACCCCGTTTGGAGGTGTGCCTGTCACACCTGATTAAGTTGTAGCTAGGTCAGTGTCAGTGGCTCAGTAGGTAGCACACTTGTCTCTGAGGCTGGGAGATCAGAGGGCTGTGGGTTCAGTTCCCACATCTGGCACTTGGGTTAATATCCCAGTACTGACACTGTGGTGCAGCATGAGGGGGTGCTGCACTTCTGAGGTGTCATCTTTCAGATGAGACGTTAAACCGAGGTCCCATCTGCCTGGATTGGTGGTAATTCCAGTGGATGCTAAAGATCCCATAGCACTTATCAAAAAAGAGTAGGGGAATTTTTATTGAAATCATAAAACAAATTATATACAAATCAGTATTGCATCATACAGAACCATAATAAAAGAAAATCAAAAACATAAATATTACGTCATACAATAATCCCAAACATAAGGAAGACATACCATAACCAAACCACCTCCCCCTCCCCATGTGGCATTTAAGCCATAAGGACCAAAATATACATAGCAGTATTTCATCATACTAACTCAAAAAAAGATAAAGCAAAAGGGAAACCAGAAAGAAATATACCATCATATAATACCCTAAGCTTAACCATCTCCTCCCCCCCCCCCACTATAAGAGTAGGGGAATTTTTAGTATGATAAAAGTCAAAAATCAAATAAGACAAAACAGTGTTAATTCATACAAAAATAAACTACAAATCATAAAAACCAGATAGGTACTACAGTCATATATTATCGAAACCTATCAAAAATAAAATTAGTAAAACCCAAATAAAAATTAAAAACTGAAAAGATCCTCCCCACACCAAAATAATAGGGAAAAATATATAATGAAATCAAAACTCAAATCATAGCAATACTGTATCATAAAAAACATAAGAAAGGAAAGGCAGAAAAAGGAAGTATTACATCATACTAAAATCCTAAACATAAAAAGAACAAACCAGAAACAGACCCCATCTCCCCTCCGCTCCATAATAAGAGTAGGGGAAAAATCCCTTATATATATATATATATATATATATTTTTTTTTTTACATTTTGTGGGTTGAAACTGAGAAGAAAAAAAAATGAAGAAATCCCAAACAGTAATAATTCATACAAGTCCAAGACACAAATCATAAATAAAAGAATGGATAGGTATTACAGTCATACGGTTGCCTAAAATAAAGACTGAAACGATTTCTCCCCCCTTTCCTTACTAAAATAGAAGGGGAACTGTGTAAGGAAATCTAAAAACCACTATCCCCTATCAAAAACAATCAGAATTGGGGGAAATTCTGCCAATATTGATGATAGGCAGCAGGGGTCAAATTTCAGAACTCCCTTTCAGTATGGCATTTCATATCTTCCGTAATGAAAGAAAATAATAAAAATTTTATAATATAACTTTTCTGTATGGAGTATCAACATCTACTTTGCCAAATCCAATATTTGATGTATGCAAATAAAACCAGTACACTGCGCTGGTGTAAAAGCATCCAATGACTTGATAACAGCCACAGAACAAAAACATCATAGTTTAGGAACTCAAAGGGCAAACATGTCCAGACATTCTTAAGTAAATTCCTAAGTCCCAATACATATGGGCAGTCAAAAAATAGGTGTTGAATGGTTTCCAGAATATGTTCACAACCAGGTCTGGGACAAATTCGCTCCTTAAGTTCCTTGTGCTTCAGATTATTTTTCACATTCAATTTACCTTGAGCACACAACCAAATTACATTCAATGTCTTGTCAGGTAATTGAGAATCACTTAACATTCTACAAATGCTTTATTTTTCTGACAAAGATCTATCCTCAAAAGGTTCAATTTTAAAAAATGTATCTATAATATAAAAATATAATTGTCGAAGGGAAAAAGTACAGAAGTGTTGCTTTGGAATCATCCAGGCTTTTAATTTATCCAAACCATACTTCAGATATAAAGAAAAATAAGAAGTTTTTAAATGTTTTGACAACCCTGTCGTATTACACCATATAGAAAAAATGGCATCTAAATTGTGGCATAGCCACTGACACCAAGGCTGAGAGTTACCCAAAAGCACCAGAACAAAATTAGTATAAAAAAAAATACTAAAAAAAAAAACAGAGGGTTAGGCATCCCCAGTCCCCCATCCTTCTTCGTACAATATATAATTTCCCTCTTAACAGGGTTCAATCGAGACCCCCATAAGGCAGAAAAAAACAACCAAACACCTTACATTCTAGGGATTTGGGGATAGGGAAAACATGACTAACATATAAAAATAATGATAGACGGTAAGATTGGATCATATAAACACGCTTGTATTTATGCATTTTCCACATGTTCCAAAGCTTCACCCGTCATTCAGCCAGCTCTAATTTTAGCATCCAGTTATATATCAACATATCTCCTGCCCCGAAATAGACGCCCAACATTTTTTGGAGGGAGTAAACAATAGGAAGGTCTCCAAAATAAGTTTGTGAATTATCTAAAGGGGCAATTGATAAACAAAAACTTTTACTAAGATTAAGTTTAGCTCCTGATATCTCAGTAAGGTGTTGTAGTAAATCTAAAACAGAAGAAACAGACCTCTGATTCGATACTGTGACTATCAAGTCATCTGCGTATGCACAGGTTTTAATAGAGGGGGAATTATAGTGTTGAACACCTATAATTCTAGGATCTGAATTAATCTCACGAATTATTGGATCTAAAGTAAGAATGTATAACAGGGGACTTAGTGGACATCCTTGACGGACTCCTCTCAAAATCTTATAAGTAGCTCCAAAATACCCATGAAGAAAAGGACAAACCGATGCAGAAGCATAATACCTTTGCAAGATAGAAATAAAACAGTGAGGAATTCCATACTCTAAAAGACAGGTCCATAGAAAATTGTGGAATACTCTTATCACATGCTTGGGCTTGGTCTAAACTTAGCACAAATGCTGGTTCATTAGAAGTCTAACAGTGATCAATTAATTCCCGAAGTGTGAGTAAGGTATCTGATATTTTACGACCAGGGATAGTACAAGTTTGAGAGGGATGAATAACATTTTGAAATGCATTAACCAGTCTATTACATAAAAGCTTTGCAAGAATTTTTAAATCTACATTTAACAATGTAATTGGCCTCCAATTATCCAAAATAGACTTATTTCCTTTTTTATATAGAAAAAAGGGTTCCAGCATTCATAATCTCCAGAATGATATGTACATTCAACAGACTATTATAAACATGAACAAGTTCCTCCAAACAGTAAGGCCAGAGCCCTTTGTAGAATTCCCATGGTAACCCATCACACCCTGGAGCCGTATTTAAAGATGAAGAGGTTATAACAGTATGTAATTCTAGTTTAGAGATAGGTTTTAACAAGAGTTTTTGATGTAACTGTGAAATTTGAGGCAAATGTAAAGATTTAAGCCAGTCTACAGCAGTATGAGACATTGAAAAAGTAATCCCAAATTTATTTTGTATATATTGATCAATTTCTGACATAATATCTGTTCTGTTTTGAATAGAGGAGCCATCTAGTAATTCAAGCTGTTCTATATGCTTTTGTTTTCTCCTAAAATTACAATTCTCATAGGGGTTAATCAAGTATGACTTCCTCTGAGTCCCAAATTTCTGTTCGGCTTCTAAGGACTGGAATCTGTTATATTGTAGTCTGGTCAATTCTGCCTTAAGAATTTTAATTTGTTGACTCGTTTGTGGTGGAGGAGTCATATGGCCTTGTAGGACTTGTAACTGATAATGTAAATCTTGATATCTATTATGTTTGTGAGAATGGTGCAATCGAGAGTTAGTTTTTAGACAGGAAATAAATCTTGTTTAGAGTCTAACCACCAACTGACATAGTCATCATAAAGACAGAAAACAGATTTTCTAGCGTCAACTAAATCCAGCATCATGTGTTGAAATTCCTTATGAAAAAGGTCCATATTTAACCGCCATGACCCTTTCCCATATGAAGCCTCATTAATATCTGATAGTGAAATACTGAGCAAACAGGGATCAGAAGTAGCAGTAACCTGCGTATGACACGATTGCACCTGTACCCTAGCTGGAACAAAAAAAAAATCATACGTGAAAACAACATGCCTTTATGAAACGTATGGGAGAGTTTAGTGAAAAGGGAATGTTGTGCATCTTTCAGATTGGATTGGGTTAAAATAGATTTTAAAGCAACCACATCGCAAAAAGGTTTTTCCATTTTCCTGCTTTTATCAGATTGTAATAACCCACAATTAAAATCTCATCCCAATATTATAATTTTAGATGTAAATAGAAAGGGTTGAAATTCTTTCTATATCATAATGTGTCCAGTTTTTGTTTGAGGGGCATAACAGTTTATTAGTCTATAGAATGTATTATTAAATACTACATCCATTAAAAAAACTCTCCCTTGATGGATCTCCACGAGTTTCAGGACCTGGATATCATGGGGAAAAAAAGTATAGTAAGACCACTGTATAAGTCTGTACCCAAAGACCAATAGCTAATCCCCCATTTCCAATCTGTTTTTGCTACGTCAGCCTCTGATATGGTGTAAATTCTTGTATCTTGCAAGAATAAAACATAAAGGTGACAGGTTTCAAGCATTGCAAAAGTGGCTTTATGCCGTAACCCATTTCTAATACTATTCGTATTCAAGGAGGCTACAGATAAATCAGGCATTTAACAGTTTCTCAAGTAGTAGGGATTAAAATTTCTTTTGCTTTTGATCTAGTACCCCATCTTTTTTTCCTGACCTTAGGTCATAAAACATCAAGGTCTTCTGTTCCAGAAGAAGCCTCTAAGATAGAGGAGGCATCATAAGTTTCTCCCGTCTCCGTGTCTCCCAATTGTAGGGAGGCGTACTGGTTCTGGAGCTGTAGCAGTTCAGACCCTTGTAACTTTTGCAACTGTTTACCTCTGCCTTGTTTCACTAGATGAAAATATTACTCCGCATTACTCCGCCCCCTGGGTCTGTGTGGTGGGTGCTTGTCTGTGTCTGTAGCTTAGTTTTTGTGGATTTACATGGTTTTCTGCTTGGAGTAACTACACCATTCTTGCTCACTACATCCGTGAAAGTCTCCTGAACTGGATTTCTGCAAAACATCATCACCAGGTATCTGCATTTTTCAAGTAAAAATCAACTTTTTGGAAGCTATCTCAAGCAAAACATAAGTCAAGCACTAAGTCTGACAAACTCAGTGACTCTAGGTCCTGCTCGAATCCACATTTTCGTCTGACCTGCTCCTTGATCTGTATGTGGGCTTTTCAACAACCTCTTTGAATGACAAAGAAGCATGCAGACAAAAGGATTTCACATCCTGCATATGCGCAGGCACAGTTCATCACCTTCAGGAATTCCAACACATTCTGTGACTCTGGACCTCAGCTGTTGATAATTTCTTTTGGCTTATGACTTAACCACCAGGTATCTACAAGATGCTGAAATCCTTTCTCCTACAAATTCTCCTTATGCTCCTCCTGCTCTCAGGAAATGTTCACCCCAACCCAGGACCACCTGGGCAGCCAGCAGTGGCACCAAGCAGAAGGACAGGGACACTCACCATGGCATCCATCAACGCCTGCAGCATCCTCAACAAACTTGATTCCCTACAAACATGGATCCTACAGCACAATCCTGATGTCCTCTCAGTTGTGGAAACATGGCTAAACCCTAAAATTCCTGATACCTCAGTCTCTATCCCTGGCTACTGCATTTTCAGGCAAGACAGGATTGCTAAACGGGAAGGG
The DNA here is from genome assembly GCA_016271365.2 of Neoceratodus forsteri. Taxonomy (NCBI): domain Eukaryota; kingdom Metazoa; phylum Chordata; order Ceratodontiformes; family Ceratodontidae; genus Neoceratodus; species Neoceratodus forsteri. The sequence goes on from JADMNL010000040.1 coordinate 3,086,281, forward strand.
GGCTGCGCCATCTATCTTAAGGATACCCTTATGGGTCACATCATCCCATCCCCTAGCCTGAGCAACTCCTCTCAGGTCCTCACAATCAAAATCCTCATTGGTGCACATAACAAGGAACTCACTGTCATCTCAGTTTACCTACCCCCAAGAGACCAGGCTGCTGGCTTCCATAGCATCATGGAATATCTAAGGGTCCAGCAACATAATTCTGAAACCATAATCATGGGTGATTTTAACATTAACTGGCTCTCCATTGAGGCCGCTACCTATAAGGATGCAGCCACGGCACATCACCTCACTCAAGTGGTCAATGCCCCCACTAGGTGTAACTATAGGACAGGCTCCCTTACGCTTCTAGACTGGATTCTCTCTAACTGCCCTGAATGCATCTCCAATGTTTCTGTACTCATGGATACAATAAGTGGCCACTTGCCTGTCATCTGCTTCTGGTCAAACAAATACCACAAGCCCCCTCTTAAGCTTATCTATGCCAGGATTATCAAACAAGGGCACCTCCAGCTGTTAAAAATCCCATCTAACCAGGCTGAACTGGGCAATGCTTGACTCCCTCAGTGACACCAACAAAGCTCTGGACCTATTTATCAAATGTTTCAACGAAGCCAGTGACATCATGGCATTTATGCATGGGATAGACATAAAGGAATTCTGGAGGTCAGGGGTAAGGGGCAACAGACTTCTAGGAAAACAAACTGAACTTACAAGCTCAAATGGGCAGACTGGGTGGGCCATAGGCCCTTATCTGCCGACACTGTCTATGTATCTATGCACCAGTGAAAAAGATGAAGGTCAAAGGACAGACCAACCCCTGGGTTACTACTGACCTTTTAACTCTACTCAAGCACAGAGACCACCTCTGGCATTGTGCTTGTACAACTCCAATGCAAGTAAACATTATACAAAGCAGCCAGAAATTATTGCACTTGAAAAATACAGAATGCTAAATGCAGCTATTACAAAGAAGCTCTGACCAACTCTTGGAGCCAGGGAAAAAAATTCTGGAACAACATGAAAGAACTCACAGGCAATCGTCCTAAAGCACCACCCACTATGCTCAACCTTCATGGCACTCCTACACTCGACCTAGGTACCATCACCAGCACTTTTAATAATGCATTTACAAACCTGAACAGTGTACTTCCACCAAATATTTTCAACGACCTCCCCTCCAGCTCCTCCCAAGTTACCCCCCAACTAAAACGTACAACCCCAAAGTTTTTTTTAAGGAGGTCCCACCACAAGTAGCTAGAAAATACATTCAAAAGACCATCGGCAAACAAGGGTACAGTGGTGACTCCCTTGACCTGAAACTGCTGGCACAAGTCCTCGATGAAATCTTAGAACCACTTACAAAGATCTTCAATCTCTTGCTTAGATTGGGCCATTTCCCCTCTCTCTGGAAGAAAGCCACTGTCACACCGGTTCACAAAAGTGGAGATAGGACATTGGACACCAATTACAGACCTATCTCACTCCTCCTCCCACTATCAAAGCGCTGGGCGAATAGTGTCGGACCAACTAGTTGAATTCTTGGATAAGTACAATGTGCAGTGCCCAGAGCAGCATGAGCTTGAAAGGGCACAGCACCACCACTGCACTACTGGAATTTACACCTTCATCCATGCCATGCTTGACAAAGGGAATTGTGGAGGGGCAGTATTTATAGACTCAACAAAGGCAGTCGACATAGTTAACCACCCCAACTGCTCAAGCAACTGTCCTCCATTGGGATCTCCAGTGATGCCCTTCCATGGTTCACCAGCTACCTTGATAATTGGATCCAACGTGTAAAGATTGCAGGATCTCTTCAGATGAGAAACCAGTCCACTCCGGAGTCCCCCAAGGGTCTATTCTGGGCCCTCTACTCTTCTCCCTCTTCATCAACAATCTCCCCAGTGCCTGCCACCAAAAAATATTACTATATGCAGACTATGCAGTCCTGTTTTCCAGCCACCATGACATTACAGTCCTTGAATCCCAGCTGCAGCTCGACTTCAAGCGCATCGAAGACTGGTTCAGTTCTCATAAACTTGTCCTGAACCACAGCAAGACTAAAGCCATGTCCTTCTGTAACCGACAGAGCAGGCACAACTCTCTGTCCCTCACCATCAAGTACCACACTGGGAACCCACTTGAACATGTCAAGGAGTTCAAGTACCTTGGAATTACCCTGGATAGTACCCTCTCCTACACTTGGCATATTGACACTGTTGCCAAGACTGCCAATATACGGATTGGACTACTACACAAACACAAGCACTGTATGCCTGTGGATGCCCTTAAACTAGCCATCTACAGCTCTGTCACCTCTATCATTGACTACGGCATTGCCATCTATGGCTCTGCCTCAACAAGTGCCCTCCGCAGGATCTCAGTTTCTCTCAACAAAGCCTGTAGACTACTAACGGGGTGTGGCCCGACAAACTCACACCTGTGACCTCTATGCTCAGGCCAGCTGGCTACCCCTACTCAGCAGAATACAATACCAGACCTGCTTACTTACCAAAAAGATTCTCCTCGGTCTCATGCCACCTGGTGTTAGCTCACTCCTTACTACCTACAGTGGCACTCAACAAACACGTGGTGCCCAGTCTCTAACCTTTCAGGTTCCTAGATGTCGTACCTCCATGGGTCAGCGGTCCTTTATCTATAGAACCACTCAATGGTTCAATTCCCCTCAATAAAGAAGCACTTTCCTCTACTACACTTGGACCCTTCAAAAGGAATCTCAAACTTTACCTCACCTCTACCACTCAATGTGACTGCTTCTCTGAACAGAGATCTCTCTAAACACCTCCCAGCTCACTCATGTCTCACAGCCCGCCCTTTCCTAGTCTCATTCCCTCTGGCACCGGGCCTTCTTTGTGACTCCTTTCCTGCTTCACATCTCTACTGCTACAAAACATTTTCCACCACCATCGGACAGTGGCCCATTAGCCTGCCAACTTCCTCTCCCGGTCGCACGCCTGCAATACTAACTGCCTATGGTGCCCTCTATCTCTTATTGTTACCGCAGCCAGCTGCCTACTCAAGCTGCTTGTTATATGAATATTATCTCAAAGTATGTTATAACTGAGTATCTTTATTTTTTCTTTTAGTTGTTTTGGTTGTTTATTGTGCATTCTTTTACTACCTCTGTATGCATGTTGACCCTCATCCTTTGACGTGGAACCTTTGTAAATGAGCAGTTTCTGCTCAAAGGTATTTGTAATCTGAGAATTTAATAAATAAATAAAAATATTAAAGATCTGGAGGGGGCATTTCTGGGGCAGCTGGGACAAGTTTTCACAATGGAGGGGTCGTGTACCACTACAGTAGCCAGAGGTGAATCCACAAGTTTGGGGGCTAAGGGTGAAGCTGTTGTACTACCAAAAATTTGGGGGGGGGGTGTTGAGAAGAATGAATTCTAGGCTCAGACCTAGAGGATTTATGGATCGCCGAGTTGACATAAAAGTCATGCTCGGCAGAATCAGCATCTGAGGTGTTGTGGGAAGCCCATGAACATTTAGTGAAGGTATGACCCTCAGTATCACAAAGACTACATTTTGGGACAGAAGTACAGTGTGCACCTGGATGACCTAGTATGCCACACATAGAACAGCAAATTTTATTGTAGCCACTGTTACCGTGACGTGGCGAACCGCACTTAAAGCAAGTCCGCGGCATCCCAGGGTAAAACAAAATACCTCCATCTCTACCTAGAAAGAAACTACTGGGCAGATGTAAAATACCAGCATCAGACATCTGTAGTTGAACTTTAAAATGCCACCCTCCTATCCAGAACCCTTCAGTATCAATTATTGGATCAGGGAGCCCTTGAATCTCACATTTTTGCTCCAGCCAATAAATTATATCCTTCACATTAGCTCCCTCATTTCTAAAAAAGATTGTCACTGTTTTTAAAGTAGGTATAGTCAGAGGTACTTCAAAAAAATGAGACAAAATCTCTGTTTCTTTTACAGAAGAATATTTTTGCTAAAATCTGTCCAGTAACGTTACAGTCCGAAAACTGATATCAAAACTTTGTTCCCCCGGAGCATGGATAAAAGCAAACACCTCAGAAGGAGAAAATTCAAGGGACTGCTTGATCAAGAACTTCCCCACGAAAGCTCTATCTGGGGGTGTCTACAGGCCGCTGGTATACCAAACTCGAACAGTGTGTCAGTGTTTCGCATTGACCGGTGGATCATGAAACAGGCTTGTGAAACTTGATTTGTGTCTGGGTTCCTCAGAGGGCAGGTCAGTAGGACCCCCATTTGTATTAGAAGGAATATCATCAGCCCAGATGAAATCTGACTGTCCATAATGTCCTGTGGTGAATGTAGATTTGAACGTTCCTCGGCTAGATCAGAAGACAGTACAGGCGCAGTAGTCTGTGAGTGGGCCAGTAAGTCTGAATCTGGGGAGTTCACCCAGTGACCATTTTGAACTTCAGTTTCAATGTTCAAGCAGGGATCTGAAAGAGTAGCACCCAGCAAGGGGATATTTGGGTCCGGCGACCAGCCCCTGCATCATTAGGAATCCAGTCAGCTTGTTCAAGTGCCCAGTCGGGCGACCAATTTCCTTCTTCAAAAACAAGCTGTGTATCTTTTACTATGTCACTCCAGACAGGATTCTCTAAGGATTCCGCTGGCAGAAATATCTTCCCTTTAGTAATGTCAGGGCTCATACTCAGTCTTTTATATTTTTTTCTTTTCCTCCTCAAGTAAACGTTTTTGATGGGAGAAATTTAATTCAGCAGAGGATAGAAGATCAGCCAGCTGTTGTTTCTCTATAAGTAAATTAACTTCCAAAACTTTCTCAGCCTCATCCAATTCCAATAAGACAGTAGTATCCAGAACTGGTGATATATCAGCACTATTTTCTTCAGTAGAAGTAGAACGGATCTCCTGTGCTGGACCTGCAGGAGCAGAGATGCATCCTCCTGCAGGTACACCAGCCAACTCAACAGTTCGAGAGTCCATCAGCAAGGGTCCCCTACAGGTGAGTAGGGGAAGGTTTTATTAAAGAAACAGAACAATAAATACACAACCAATAAGAATGCAACAATTATGATCATACAGTGATATAAAAATGAACAGCAAATAATCATACAAAGTAAGGTATAAACAAAGAGGAAAGGAAAAAACTGAAAAAGGAAACAAATGAAATAAAACTAATAACAATCACAAACAAGCATATAGATAAACAGCCCACTAACTGTGGGATAAATCAATTCATCCTATCTTATCTTTCATAAAAAGAATAGTCTTCCAATGAGCATACCATTTGTCATAAATCAAATGAGACCGTTCAAAAGTACATTGACGACATAAATCATTTTCAGTCTTATCAATAATGATTGAAGGCAGTAAACAAACCTGTTGCAAAACAAATTTACATCTGGCTTGCCATAAATTAAACTTAATCAGTGCAAAGAGAATTCGCACTGCACCAGCATCAAAACTAGTATGGTGCAACAAGAAACCACCCACAAATTCAGCATAAGTGTCAACACACCAAAATATAGCATTCCAACATACAGAAAGGTCATGCCAAAAAGTCTGTACAAAAGGACACTGAATAAAAAAATGATCCATGGTTTCTTCTTGGGCCACACCGGTCAATCTTGGGTCTACCCTACCTTTCTTAGTGACAGGTGCATAAACATTAATCCAATAAGTGTGCTGATAGGTAAAATCCAAAAGAAGGGCTCTCCTCGAGAAAATCTCAACAAATTTGGTAACCTGAAAAACATCCCCACAAAACAGAATCCCAACACCATCACACATGTCAACACTAAAAGAAAAAAAAAGAAGGGTCCCAGTGCCAAAGCTTTTTAGCCAAGGATATCAAAGACAGGGTGTTCAGCCGGGTATCCTGAATTAGACAAATATCTCAAGTCAAATCCTGCAACAAAGAAAATGTCGAACCGGAAATACCATGTGTCAAAGATGAAAGCGACAAAACAAAAACCGGAAAGAAACTATCAAGTAATTTTCCCAGACCTAGTACTATGATGAAGTCGAATACCAGGTTTCTGAGGTTTGTGCAGAGGACTAGCATCCCTAGACCTATCACCCTCTGAGTCAGAAGAGAGGATTGTCTGGGAAGAGGCATCTGATTCACCCCTTAGGTCTGAAGATTGTGATTTACCAGTGAGAACAGCAAATTTATTTGTCAAGGGGATCCCCACTCCAGGAAGAAGCCTTAGCCAACTTAGACCTAGTCTTAAGTTGTTTTTGTGCTCGCTTCTTCGTTTTAATACTAAAATCAGGAGGCAGCATTACCAGCTTATCTTCCACCACCCCATCGGATACCACAGCAGTTGGAGCTGCTGCAGGAGACACAATGGAGGGAGAACAGATTCAGGGGCCAGAGGAAATGTTGGTACAATATCCAAGGCAGATATTTCAGAGGGGAAGGGGGCCCAGAAGGCTTCACAAGCACTCCATTAGGCTCGGGAGGAATCAGGGGTAGGTGCAGCAGGAGCAGGGATGGATTTAGAAGCAGCGATATCCTTTTTTTGAGCCTCAGTAAGGAGGGAATCCTGATTAGGGCAATCAGTTCGGTTGTGAGTAGCCCAAAAGCATGCACAAAGCCCATACCCTGGCTCTTCACAGAGGTTACAACACAATTCATTAGTACAATCCTGACTAGCATGCGCAAAAGAAAAAGACACAGGGAGCAACACAACCTATCACAGGCAGCACTTAAATGCAAGCCAGAACCGCATTTAAAGCATGTCCAGGGCTGTCCCACATAAAAACAATGACCATGCTCTCTGCCCAAAAAATAGGCTGTTCGGTAAATGAATGGGGTCTAAATTATTATGCCTCAGCCGCAACCGAAATTTCCACCCACCAGTCCAAAAATGGTCGGAGTCGAAAATAGGTTGCGGTGCCCCCAAAATCTCACATCTTTGTTGTAACCGGTGGGAGATATCATGCACTGCCACATTTTCATTACGAAATAGAATGGTAACAACTTTGACTGCAGGACGAGTAACAGGGATAGCACGAAAGGGCAACCATAACGCAGAATACCGGAGAGTCTCATACTTAATCCAAAACCTGTCCAGGTCCTGAGGGGTCTTAAAACTAATGTCAAACAAGGTGTGTCCAGAAATATGAATAAGAGCATAAACCTCATTTGAAAAAAAAAACAAAGAACCCTTTATAAGGGTTTTGCCCACATAAATACAATCAGGGGCAAGTGACAGGCCACCTAGATATTGAAGATGAACAGCATTCCTCCTCTGCAATGGAGGAGGGTGTCCCTGGAAAGAGTCCTTTTTCCGAAATTCTTCCCAGGTAGCCTTCGCTCTATCTCTGCGATCAGGAGGTACATCAGGAAGGGGGGAGGCAGTTTCTATATGTTCCCCCCAAGTAGGGAACTTGGAGCTTGCACCCTCATCAGCCAAAGAAGAGACTGAGAGGAGCGACACTTTGTCAGAGGAATGCAACTCCACTACAGGAGCCTGCACATCCATAGCATGGAGATCTAAATCTGAGTCAGTGGTAAAAGGAACAGACAAGGTGGTAGACTCCTGAGTGCCTAAATCTATAGTTTCAGGATGAGTGCCCGATCCAGTAATTGGACTATGTGCTGGATCAGGCACCCAAAGACCCTCGCTCCCAAGCTTCCAACCCGCTCCCCGAAGTGAAAGTTCCAAAGAGGGAGTGAGGCCTGTCACTCCAGGTGAAACAGCTGAAGCAACCACCGGCAGTGCAGAGACCACAGGAGACTTAGCAGCAGACCAAGATGAGCGGGTAGGAACATGCCGAGCAACTACAGGAACAACAGGTGAAAGCACAGTCGCAGCCACCAAACTGGTAGGCTGAGTAATGGCAGGCGGTAAAGTAGGAAGTCCCACAGCCACCAAGTCACACAGGCGACATTCTTCGGATGCAGACGTATCAGAGTGGGGAACAGTAGTCAGGTGACACACCATAGTAGGAGAGTGCATTACAACAGAGGAGTGAGGCATAATTGCAGGGAGACCGCTCTGTACAGAAGGAGGTAGCTTACCAGGCCCAGCACAATCAGCGGTAGGAGAAGAAGATCCATGTTGCAAATCATTTTCTGCAGCCAGTAATGACAAAACATGCTGCTGATTAACAAGGAACAGCTCCTTGAGCAAGAGTTCTTCTGCAGGTAGAAACCCAGAATCAGTATCCTCCATAGTCAGGGCAGGTGAAACATCCATAATCTCAGAGTCAGCCAACACAGACAAATTAGACAAGATAGGCTCCACAGCTGGACCTACAGGAGTGGTGCTCTGTTCTCCTGTAGGTACACCAGCACACTGAGCAAATTCTGAGGATGAAGCCATGGTCCAGCAGCTCCCCCTACCACAGAGTAGGGACATTTTTTATTGAAATCTGAACAAATTCATAACAAAGTATATGTAAATCAATATTACATCATACATAACCATAAAAGGGAAAGAAACAAAAAACATAAATAGGTATTACAGCATACTTAAATTGTAAACATAAACAATCCATATTGGTACCTAAACCCCATCCCATCCCTACTAAAAGAGTATGGGAATTTTTTATTTTAAACTTCAAAAAAAAATACAAACAGTGTGAACTCACATAAAAGGAAAATACAAATCATAAAAAGATCAGATAGGTATTAAAGTCATACACTGTCTGAAAATAGATTAATAATAACCCAAACCAAATCCTAATTCATGAAAAAGGTCCCCCCCCCCACTAAAAGAGTAAGGGGAAATTTCCTTTATTTTAAATCATAACGTTTCATAACAAATTATACACAAAACAAAATTACGTCATGCAAAATCACACAAAAAAAAGTTACACTCCATAAGTAAGTGTTAATTCATTCCAATCCCAGCACATAAACTACCTCTCTTTTTTACTTTTTTTACTTATTTCCCCTTTTACCCCTCCACCCCACTTTTTCCCTCATATTCAAGCATATTTAGAGATATTTATACATAATACCAATCTCCATACTTTATCCTTTTATATAAAATCTAAATTACACCACTTTTCATCTGAATTATTACTTAAAGATTAAACTTTTTTCAATTTTTTTAAGTTCTCCCATAATAATATTATAAAGATCCAATACCGTAATTACTTGCTGTTGAAGAACCAAATGACAACAACATATCCAAATCCAGTATAAGAAATATGCAAATACAACATGAATTGTGCTGTCATGAAAATGTATCCTTACCTTTGGCTTTATTCCATAATACAGTACATTTGGAAGTGGAGGATAGGTTAACTCCATTTTCCATCGTTCCTTAACCACACCCCAGAAACTAACAATAAATGGACAGTCATAATACAGATGATCCATTGTTTCCAACTCCTGGATACAACAATCCCGAGGACAATACCTCTCCTGAATTCCTTTATGTTTCTGATTGCTTTTAACATTTATTTTCCCATGTACTCCTAACCACACTGTATCCCGGATATATTCTGGTATTCTTTTATCCATAAGATATTTAGAAATTAAGTCTTGTTGAATACATGAAAAACTTGCAAAAGGATACTCCAAAAATGTTGCCAAAAGAATCTCTTTATACAATTGTTTCCTAGATATTTTTAAAACTGACATAAATTTGATTCCCCATTTTATAATCCGATCAAAAGTACCCTCCCATCTTTTTACCAATCTAGGATTCCATTTATTTTTGTGAAGAAATTTATCTTGTTTCCATTCTTCAAGGATTCCTTGAATTAAGGAAAGTCCCCAATTACCCCAAATCTGTTTAATACCCCTCATAAAAGGAACTATATTGTTGTAAATGAAAATAGTAAAACAAAATGCTAGAGGATTAGTCATATTTACCCCACCATATTTAATTTCATTATATAGAACATTATGTTTAATGGGATTTAGACGGCTTCCCCAAAAACATGTAAAAAAAATCCCATTACTGGAACCTCCAGACTCCTTGGAACCGGAAAAACTGTGCTTATGTACAAAAAAAGTGGTATCAAAAATGTATTTATGAGATGTATTCTCTTCTTTTTAGCCACCCTCCATCGGTTCCATCTGCTAACCATCTCTTTCCCTTTAGACAATACCCTTACCCAATTATATTCTGCCATGTTATCACCCCCAAAATAGATACCTAATATCTTACATGGAGTCTCAGCTACTACACACCCTCCCACTTCTTGATATTCATTTATGAAACCCTGATATATTTATACATTTTGTCTTTTCTGCATTTAATCTGGCTCCTGTTATTTTCCCCATATTTTGTATTAAATCTCTAGCTATATTTAAGGGCTGTCCATCCTGAAGTAGAAGACAGAGATCATCTGCATATGCTAACACTTTGCTCACACCTTGATACCCCGCATTCAAACCTTGAATTCCTGGAGATCTTTGTATTACTCTTATAATGGGATCAATCATAAATACATATAAAAGGGGGCTCAAGGGACAACCTTGATGAACCCCCCCTTTAGTATTTGGATTTTTGAACCCTGTATTCCATTATCAAAGGGAACTACATATGCCAAAGCATAACATAGCTGTAGTAAATTAATAAAGGCTGAAGGAATCCCATATGCCGCTAAACAATCCCATAAAAATGTGTGAGAGACACAATCAAAAGCTTTGGCTTGATCTAAACTGAATAAATACCCTGGTTGATGTCCCTTGTTTTTATCCATTCCTCCTTCTACTATTTCTCTAAGAAACAGTAAAGCCTCAGTGATTCTCCTTCCTGGTACAGAACAAAATTGTGTTGAAAAAATTAAATCTTCCATCACCTGAGCCAATCTATTACCTAATAATTTTGCATATATTTTAAAATCTGTGTTTAATAATTCAATCGGCCACCAATTCCGTATCTCCACAGGGTCTCCTGTTTTAAATAAAAAAATTAACAATCCCTCATACATTTTTGTTGGAAGATAACATTCTTCTTTAAAAAAATTAAAAACTCTCAAAATTTCTTGAGGGATAAGATCCCAAAGTTCAGTATATATTTCACCCGGTAATCCATCTGATCCTGGTAAAATACCACTATGAAATCTATTTATTACTGCCGACATTTCATCATAGGAAAAGGGAGCCGCTAATGGTCCATGATATTCTAATGCTAGCCTAGGTACCTCAGCCATCTGCAATAATTGTGGAGTAAAATGTGTTGCTTCTACTGGAGTCCCAAACTATATTTGTACATGTTACTCTATTATTCCCATAATCCCTTCATTATTTGTCACCGATAACCCATTCTTTGTTTTTAAATTTAGGATTAATTTCTTCTCTCGTCGATTCTGACTCCTCACAAATTGATATATACTCTCTGCCTTCTCCTGTGTACCAAAAGTTTGTTCTCTTTGTAAAGAGAGAAATCTATTATATTGGTATGTTCTCATTTCTAATTTTACCAACTCGATTTCCTCTCTAAGGACTACCCCTTCAGAACACTGTTTAGAAATCAATAACCCAAAATCTTTATGTAATTTAAAATACTGCAAATACGATATGGCTGTTCTTTGCTTCCCTCTTACTTGAAAATAAATACTTATGAGTTGTTTAACATCTTCCCACCACTTTCCTATATCTTCATAAAGAAACATTGTTGTAGCTTTGTCCTTTATGAACTCTCGAAAACCAGTCAAAATTTGTGGATCTTTTAAAAGTGCAACATTAAGTCTCCAGAAACCTGGCCTAGCTTCTCTTTCTGGAGGTACTGTTATACTAACCCCTATTAACATGTGATCTGAAGTTTCCAAGGGGATGATATAAATTTGTGAAACCAATAATGTTCTCTTAATAAACAAAAAATCTATTTGTGATGACGATTGTCCCTTATAAAATGTTGCTTTTTTTGTTTGCAAAGTATCCTCTTGAAAATCTTTTAAACCAGCAAGAGTAATTATTTTCTTTAAAAAAGTTTTATCGCAGTACTGTTTACCAAGTACCTTCCCTTGTTTGAAATTTATATTAAAATCTCCTCAAAAAAAATTTGCCTACTAGTGTGTAGATAGGGCCGTATTTCTATAATAACTCAATCCTTGTTGATTTGATCTGAGGGGCATAAACATTTATCATTCTGCATGTAATAGAATTTATAAATACATCCATCATATAAGCTCTGCAAGGTTCTATATCTACTTGCCTCAGTACTTTTGCTTTATCAGATCGAAAACAGAAACCTACCCCCAACAGGTATCTGTACCTATTGACTAAACGAAGGACCCCACTTCCAGTCTTGAGTTGCCTGATTAATTTCTGAGTATGAAGCCTTGTATTCTGAAACAAAAAAAAATCAAATTCTAGATCCTGTAGAATAGCAAATGTTGTTTTCTTTTTGTACCCTAAATGTATGTTATTCACATTTAAACTCGCTATACGTAAATGTATTGGCTTAGGGAGGAATATGTAAACCCTTCTTACTAGATCTTGTTATCCTCTTTTGTGGTTCAAACACTCTAGGTTCAAGAGGGTCAGGCTGGGGTATAGCTGAAGAAGCAGACCTCTCTTCTTCTATCGGAATTTCCTTTTCTACCTGTTCACTCCATGAGGAAAAGGCAGCAAATCTATTTGAGAGGGGTAATGGTGACAACGGTACAGCATTTGCATTTGCATGATGACTCACATTTGTACAGTAGAAAAAACAGATAAAGGGCTCACCTCAATATCAAAGTCAGGGGGATAACCTTGAGAAGCCACTCCTTCCTGACTACTTGATTTTCCTAGTAAACTAAACCCTCTTTTTGGAGAACTCTGAGGAGTCATAAAGGGAGTTTACACATTGTTAGGTACTACCAATGGTACAGAAGGTTCTTTAGATGTTTTACTCTTTTTGGGGGGGAGGGTGTCTGTACTTTGTGTTTCAAAAGGTCTCTGAAAACCACCACCTCTGGAATTAGAGAATCCCCCCCCTTCCTCTTCCTCTACGTCTAAATGGGGGATCCCTCTCCCCGCTCTCATGATTTCAAAAGGGCTTCCTTGCTTGTGTTGGCAAAGTGTCATTATCTGAAATTTCATCCAGATTATGTGCTGCCCATGGACACTCCTGAAAACTAGGTTCATCATCCCCACATAAATTATATGTGGGGGAAGCTGTACATTGAGCTGCAGTGTGGCCCAACCCCCCACAATGAAAACATTTTATACTGTCACAATCAGTATTTAAATGTGTCAAAGCCCCACAGCGATAACAGCTCTTTGGCAGACCTGCATAAAACACAATATCTTGATCTCTTCCCAAATAAAAGGAGCTTGGTAGGTGCTGAATACCTGTATCCATTTGTTTTAACTGTACTCGATCAGTCCACCCCCCATTCCAAAACCCATTTTCATCCATTATTGCCTGTGGCTGATCAAAAATTGTGCATCTTTTTTCTAACCAGAAAGTAATATTACTCACATCCACCCCCTCATTCTGAAATAAAACCATTACTGTTTTTATAGTAGGTTTAGTTATAGGGATAGCAATAAATTCTGACCATACTTCTGATTTTTTTTATCATAATACTGTGTCCAAAACTTGTCCAACAATTTAAATGTTAAAAAACCTATATCGTAGTTCCGATCTCCAAATGCGTGTACGAACACATAAACATCTGTTGGAGTGAAACCCAAAGAGCCTAATATTAAAGATTTCCCCACCCACAATCTGTCTGGGGGAATGGGAGCTTTCCCCACATATCTTAAACGGACCAAATATCAGCGCTTAGCTGCAAGATCAGGTTTCCGAAATAGCCCTGCATAAGATTTGGCCACCATACCATCTTGTGTCTATGTTTCAGTTTTTTTCCCCTTGCCAGTTCCTTCTTGTGGCAAACTTGCCCTCGATAGATCCTGCTTTCCTCCTATCATTTCTCTTTCTCCTAATTGAAGTTCTTCTTCGGGGTTTGCCATTTTCCCCAATACCTGTTGTTGCGCTAGCAAATCCGCGTCTGACATAATCGTCTTTCACTTGTCTCGCTCTCACACAGCGCAACCGCCATGTTAGCTTCCAGAGGCTGAGAAACCCCGACTATTGTTTGTATATTTCCTGAATCTACTAACAGAGTATTTTCAGTTATTTTAAGGAAGTTTGCTGATGTACCAGGTATAGGATAAATAGGATCAGGAACCCAATATTTACTTTTGTAAATCCATCCTGCTTTTTGTAATACATCTTCTGGGAACCACTCTGTTTCATCAGTAAGCCCCTGACAAGCAGAGATCTTATTTACTTGACCCGGTTCAGAAATTTGTAACTTCCCCCCAGTATTCTTCTCAGTGACCATCTCTAAATTAGTCGACAAACGCTTTCCTGTACCTGAAGGAGGATTTACTGCTGACCTTTTCCTTTTCCTTTGTCCTTCCTCCAAATGTGACCTACTCAAATTATATTCTGTCTCTGAAGCAGCAATTAAATCCATTAGTTGTTTCTTTTTCATCTCCATCTCTGTTTAAAGTTCTAATTCTGCAGAATCCATATCCTCTAACAAAGGATTTTCCAGGATGGCAATTTCAGGCTTCTCTAATTCAACTCCATTTAAAGGTTCTACTGTGTACATTTCTATCTCACTAGTGCTTTGCAGCACCGCCTCAGGGTCTCCAAGAACCTGACCATCCCCTTCCAGCATCTGGGACATACTGAGACCTTGACTCTCCTGCAGCGCTTCTGTGCCCTCTGCAGCAAGAAAAGGGGAATTTCCCCAGTGTCCTGTACAAATTTCTCCCATTCACTAAAAATACCACCAACAGCTTAATCTGGTTCATTTTCAGTTGCTTACCCTCTGTATCCCCCTTCCCTTGAAAAAGGGACTTCTAGGCCCAGTGGGCTTACCAGGTCAACAAAATTCAATAAATAGGTAGGGAGCACATGGAATCAGGAATCAAAGGTTTGAGCCAAGTTTCTGACAGGCATAAGATGTCAGGATGATAGAGAGCTACCCAGGCCTCAAGTTCAGCTAGGTTACAGAGGAGGCTGCTAATGTTAAGGTAAGCACTATGCAGACTCTTCATGTTATTGAAGGAAGCATCAGTATGGGAGTAATGTGCAGAGGGGCCAGGGTTTTGGGTCAATATCACCAGCAAGCATGACAGCAAGAAGGAGGAGGTACCAAAGCTTATGATGCATAAAAGGAGGTGTTGGAGATACTTGGTAGCAGAGGTATTTTTCAATCGTAACAATCACAAGGTGAAGAAACCATCTTGGGTCTAGCGGGGGGGGGGTGAGATCATGGTGCCTGTGAGGCATAATAAGCAGGTTGTAGAAAGTGAAATCTGAGAGATTGGATGTGGAGGATTCAAGGGCTAGAGAGCAGGGGTGCAGGGGGGAGCCACAGCAGAAAACAAAGTGACAGACTAATGGACAGCAGTGCTGGGAAATGGAGAGCCATCATGGCAATGTGGTGGCAGATACTAAAAAGGGACCTAGGGTATGGATTAGTGGGTTGGCTAGAAATGGAAGAGGGGGAAAATAGCAAATAATTTATGAGTTGTATATGCAAATTATGCAAAACAAAAGTAGTCTCATAGGTTGCACTGACATCTGACCAAAAGTACATGCTGGACAGAATGTCTGCAAGGAGGCAGCTACTGAGCATAAATTTGTGGAATGGTGTTCCAGAACTTTGCTGCACCATACTGGAACATCAGTTCATCATAAGAGGTATTTATCTCAGCTCCTTATATTGTGCAGCCCACTTATAATGGATGGTTTTATATCAGACACCCACTTTTTTATCAATGTAATTTTTATAATATGAAAAAGAAGGCACATCACAAAACAGAACACAATCAAATATCACAAGACTTATAAACAGTATTACATTAAAAAGATAGCATATTATCAACATAAGAACAAAAACCAAACACAGTAAAGTGAGAAATTACATTCAAATCATTAGTATGTTCACTGAACACTTATACAGAATATTGTTACTTGACCTAAAACAGAAACGTGTTATATCCCTAACATAAAAAAGAAATGTTATCTATCATCAGTAAAATCATCTGTTGAGAATGCTATATTTTCCCCTGTACTCTATTTTCCATAAGATAGGAGAAACCAAGATATCACGCAAAGTAAAATGTTTAAGGGGGGGCGCTGAGGAGCATTCAACAGGGTGGATGGTCTTCCCAGAGTTCTGTGACAGATTGATTTAAATATTCATTTTTAGGCATAATAACTCCCTGAAGTTTTAGTAAAACTTATTAAATCGCTGTCGGAATCTTCTGGGAACAGAATGAGCCCCAAACAGCAGCATCAACATGCCTCTGTGGGGCTCGACACCTACTTTCATGGTCTGGGGACCAGCGCAGCAGGAAAACCTGGAGGCCCAGTTTCATCCTCACCAGCAGACCTTGTGCAGCTGCTCCCGCTCCTCACGAAACTACAGGAGATGGGAGATGAAACAAATAAGAGACTGGTGAGTCTTGAGCAAAACTATACTGACATTGACAGTAAAATTGAGGGCAATACTACAGTGATTGTGGATTTGAAAATATCTGCAGAGCGGCATTCTGAGGTCAGTGCAGGCCTGATCTGGGATGTAAATTTCCTGTGGGCAAAGGTGGAGACGCTTGAAAATGGCCAACGGCAGAGGAACATCAGAATCGTAGAATTCCCACCTCAATTTGCTGGCTGTGCTGATCTCCTATTAGCACTAGATCATTTGATTTTTGAAGACCTGCAATTGCTAAACAGGGAGATAGGGATAAACATTGTTTAGGCCTTTTCAATCCCTATGCAACCTGGCCCAAAAGGAACCACAGACACTCAACCTCTTACAGTAAAAGCAACATTGTCTATCCCTGAGGCCAGAATTCCTCTATTGCAAGTGGTGAGAAAGAAAAGGGACATAGTATGGAAAGGGAGTCATCTGTGTTTCTTTCCGGACTTATCCTCTCGAACACAAGATTGGAAAAAACGGCTGCAATCAGTCAAAATGTAGTGTGCTATACCTGGTTAAACAACTAAATAAAAAAAAAAAAAAAAATAACACTTTTTGCAAAGAGAGTGAGGGCTCAGATGCTGTACCCAGCACACTTGAAAATATACCATCAGCAAAAACCCCACATTTTTTACGGATCCTGAAGCTGTGTTTAACTTTTCAGATAAACTGATATCCCAACTGGACCCCAGGGTCTCTGATCAAGATTCCGATGGGGAGCCAGAGTGATTGTAGAGGGAATGCGATCAATGCCACTACTGCTGCCTCATTCAGCCTGTTCAGATCCTCTGGATTTAGTTGAGATGTACTCCCAGTTGAGTGCTCCTTTACTGAGATTTTCAAGTAAGCTAATCAGCTTGGTGTTTTTAATTAAAAATGTTCTTTACTGTTGTAACCTGATTCACTTACCAATTAATGTTGAGTGCAAAGGGATAGAGTTCTAATAGGGGTGTAGCTGTACATCTGCATCTGCTCAGTTTGTGAACTTTAAATGTATCCTCAAAGTATTCTTTCCCCTACATGGTCCTGAATAAGGGGCCTTTGTGTGTACAGTATAAAAGTAAGTTAACCGAGCACAGACAATCTATTACTTGTATGGTACCTATTTGCACCTAGTTACCCCCCAGACTATTATTGAGTCTGCGAGTGTGGGGGAAGCTCAGAATAATCTTTTATTTATATGTATATTCTGTCGTGAGAGTAACGTATTCTATGGGCTTACTTCCTCAGACCTTTTACTCCTGATATGCTGTGGTGGGTGGAGGGCTCAGATCTGTGAAATTCCTGAATGTATCAATGATCTGTTTTCTACATTTCACTGCCCTGTACAGATTTTGTGTTCCTTCTACCTGTGTAGGAATATGTACATTGTAATGTGTACATGTTACTAATGTGTGATGAAAATCCATAAATAAAAAGTAAAACAAAAAATGTTTCAGAGAAAATGCAGTGAGAGAAGCAAGAAAAAGGAAAGAAGAAAGTAAAATATAGTCTACTGGTATTAGAGTACAGTACCTATAACAAAAGAGAAAAAAGGAAAAACTACAAGATATTTTAGATATAAGTATAATGGAGTCCTCTGTCATGGGGTAGGATAGTTCAGTATCTCCTGTGAAAGTCCAAACAATTTGTATTTCTTTAAGGCAGTCATTTCCTTAAAGATACTTTATGTTCTGTGTGGGGCTCTCATGAAATAGTCAGAGGGGAAGAAAGACTAACATCCCGACGAGGATCTATAGCATTGTTTGGGCCCCCTCCATTAAAGAACTTACATAAGGTGCCCCATCTATTGTCAAACTTATGTTTTCACACAAACAGCCCACTTCTAATGGACAATTTGTCAAAAGCCATCCATATGCCTCAATGTTAATTGCTTTGGTTTTAACATACCTGTCTGTCCACCCGCCTATACCAGATGAAAGTTCTGCAGTAAAGCTGCTGTGCTGGGAGTGATTACAGGACAAGTTAGAAGAACTATGACACCTCGGGGATAACGTGGAGGTGGAAGAGGAAGATGACACTGCAGCTGCAATGTCAAGTTTGTCAACGTAGGACAGCCAATCCAGCTCAGCGGAAGAGGAGGAGGAGATGGATGTAAAGAATGTGACCCCTCAAAATGTCTGGGAAGCCCTCTTGACCCTCTGCTGTGCAATGAAACAGGGAAAAGAACCACCAAATTGGTCTGCAATGGAGGCAGCAGGAAGGGCATGGCAGAAATACACCAGACTGAAAACAAGACAGCCAGCCCTACAGGACTGCTTCTCGAGGGCTACCCACCCTCCACAAAAACAGAAGCTGCACAGTAGTTGAACCCTTCCCCTTGCACCAACTGTATTACACAAGCACAAGCATTTAAACAAAATTTAAAGTTCACCAAAGCAGAAAAACTCTCAAAACAATCTCCTGAAACAGGAAAACCACATGAATTTTGTATTGTTCCTTACTACACCCACTAAACCTTTAAAGTGCAAAGACTAGAAGTGCTAAAAGTGAGACCGACAGCAATAAGATCACAATCACTGTGGTTCTGTCGTATAGTCGACACTGTGTATACTAGACACTTTGTATTTATTTATTTAGTTTTTGATTACAGGGTAAGTGTACTAGACATGGACGTGACTATTTTCAGACACGACCCGGGAGGTTACAAAGTGACATTTTGGAATAGTGACATAGTACAACATTTTGTAAAGAGAGAGAAAGAAATACACAAATTACAGTTAGGCATAGAAGTAATAACAATACAATAGACAGTGGTAGGGAAAGACAAGTAGTACAAAGCAATTACAGATTATAAACAAAGATGCTTGATATAATAGGGTTGCACTGTATTCCCATGGCTTTGAATCCCATAGTCGACATGATTATAATTGTATTTTAATAATTATGGCACTGTTAGGGACAGTTAGAGGATTCTGAAATAAACAGCAGAATCAGTATTTGGTAACATGAAATATATAAAAGCTAGACAATGGGATGAAGCCAAAAAATGTAGCCAAATTGTAAAACTCAATTAAGCCATAAATTGTAAAACATGAATAACTGGGATGATACCTATATGCACAATTAATCATTAATACAGAAATAAAAAAAATGACAGGACACATATGGCAGTATAAATATGCATTTTTATTCCCTGTCCTCTTTAAAGTTAAATACAGTTTATATGAATATAATGATTTTACACATTTTATTTGAACAAGTAGAAGAAGAATCAGCATTTATATAGCACTTTTCATACACATTGTATCCCAAAGTATTATACAAGCAATGCTAGACAGGTAGTGAAGGGACTGAACGTGTAGTGGCAGCCATTTTGCACATCAACACCCACACACAGCCTTGGACAATTGCATGAACTAGTTTAAAGGGGAATGTTCCCAGTCTTTACATATTACAGTGTTAGCTTAAAGCATCAGTGTTCTGCTATAGAACTCTGTGGTTATGAGAGACATACACTACCGTTACTAGCAGTGTGTACATCAGAAGCACACACTGTTTGTTTTAAAGTCATGTCCCCCCCTAATTGCCCCCTTTGATTTCTTCATGACCCCCTACCCTGATGATGGGGTCATCATGGCTACACCCACCCTCTGACTGAAAGATCACGCGAGTGGCTGTCTTTGCAACCAACGCCGTACATCTCAGCTGTCCACAATTTTCAGCAATACCATGGATTTTCCTTCACACATTAATCCTGCCCCTCCTAAAATGTGTTTGATTCACTAGATTATGGATTGTAAACACAAAATAATGTTAAACATTAAAGTTACAGACTAGTTCTTCTCCACAAAACACTTTTTTACATAAACTCTAACAGCTTCCTGAGTTAATATTATTGTTTTTTTGACACAGTGTTCCAGATTTTAGCCAACTATTCCTGAATCTGTAAGGCCCCTTGCCCCTGCCTCTGTTTATGACTTATTTGTTAAAGCCATTTGTTGCTGTAACTTTTTTGTATCGTGTGTGTGGGTGTGTGTGTGTGTGTGTGTGCATGTGTGTGTACACTGCTGTTTCCTAGTACTCTGTTGAGTATGAGTGTTATAGTGTCTCTGTGTGTACACTTCTGTTTCCTGATACACTCCTGAGTGTGAATGCTATAGTGTATGTGTACACTGCTCTTTTCTGTTACTCTCAGTATGAGTACAGTAGTGTGTGTGTGTGTGTTTATATATGCACTGCTGCTTCCTAGTACTCTGCTGAGTGTGAGTGTTGTAGTGACTGTGTGTGTACACTGCTCTTTTCTCTTTCTCCGAGTACGAGTGTAGTAGGATAGTATGAGTATAGTAATAGTAGCATGTGTGTGTGTGTATATACACTGCTGTTTCCTGCTACTCTGTTGAATGTTGTAGTGCACTGTCATCTCCAAGGACACTCACTGAAATGAGTTACTTCCTTTTCATGTTATCCTGGTGAGAAAAATCCTCAACAAATATTGATATGAGAAAATACAGAATTACAGTAGATGTGTTGAATGGTGATGCAGACCCCTGTTGCAGTAGCCTGACTACGTCACTGAGGTTCATCTTATGGGAAATATAGCAAAACCACAATGCAAATTACATTGCAAGATCAGAGCTCCAGTTTTGCCACCACATTTCCTGTTGTTTGTGCTTTCGTCTGTACAGTAAGTGACACACAGTAGTTGCTATTTCCCCTTATTCATGTATGGTGAAAAGGAAATCCTTACTGTAGATCAACTTCTGCAATGACCAAAACTCTTGTGATGGTGGTCATTTTATAAAATGGCAGTACACTTTTGATTCTCAGCATGCTACAACAGTTATTGCCACTACATTTTGGAGGCTAGCAATGTAGTTTTATGGAATTATAATAACTGGGTCGTATTTTTTTCCTAAGGAAACCCGGTTCGTAATTTGTCATTATAAAGGAGTATTTATAATAGCAAACACGTCCCAGGTTTCTTTCGCATCTGCACAAGCGCCAGCCGTCCGAGGTTGTCATGCTGAACCCAGCAGTGCCAGTCACTCTTGGCAGTAAGTAAATATTTAAAAAAGTAGACTGCAGCTGACACATAACTTTTCTAAGCCACTGCCTACTTCCATTAAAAATGTTGAAAAACAAAAGAGACCGGTTTCATGAGCTGCAGACTGCGCTTCAGCAAGACAGGACCATGGTTGAACAGCGACTGACTTAGTCTAATTTTATATAATTGCTGTGGCAAAAAAACACTACCTAGCAATTATATAAAATAAAATATGGGGTAGTGTGTAAAAACTCTAATTTTACACACACCCTCCATGTTGGATGCTTGAATAAACCCCTCAAGCTTTGCTCTTGGGGTTTATGTAGCATTCAACACCTCGAGTGTTTGTAAAATTCTCGTTACACACACCACCCCATACTTTATTCTATTTATAATAACTGGGTCTTCCTTTTTCCTAAGAAAACCTGTGGTGTTATTTGCCGTAATAAAGGAGTGTTTATTATGGCAAACATGCACACGGTTTTCCTTATTCTGTGCATGCACCCACTGCAACCCTTCCTCCTGGACCACTGGCCACTGATGGCCTCCTGTAAAAAGATGGAACCACCACTGGGACTCGGCAGTAAGTCATCACAAGCGAAATAAAATAAAAAAAACTTCAGCCTGCAAGCAGGGAAAAAGAAAACAGAAAACATTTAAATAAATGAATAAAAATGGCCGCGGACCACGCACTCGAACCAAAGCAGACCACGGCTGCACAGGAGTCAGGGACATCTGTTCTATTTTTATTTTATGTAATTGCTGTGGCCAAAAAGGAAGACCCAGCAATTATATAAAATAAAATACGGGGTGATATGTGTAAACTTCAAGTTTATACACACCCTCGAGGTTAGATGCTAGTTATAAACCCCTCGAGCTTCGCTCTCAGGGTTTATGCAGCATATAACCTCTCGGGTGTGTGTAAACTTCTCATTACACACAACACCCATACTTTATTCTATATATAATCAACACAAGCATTTTGCCCACTGCAAAAAGTAATCTTTTAACTTCCTATTTTTTTTTTTTGCTCCCTTCTTTCCAGCAGTACTGCTTCCCTTCAGGACCTCTAAGACAACCCCCAGCCCATCACCTCTACCTTTGGCATCCTCCATGGAGCCTTGGTCACCTCCTTCCCTCCCTCCCCCCTCCCCAGACAGGGGAATGGAGGCCCCTCCACATATCTGAGTGACATCAGGAGGTGTTACAGGAAGCTGCATGGGGTCCAAGTTCACTGGAGGTCTGTTATCTGTGGCGCTGGGGCAGTTTTACATTCCCCTGCCCCAAGGGAGGTCACACTGAAGGATGACAGGAGGGGCCTATGCACACTATGCATATCACCATATGCTGATATATGCGACTTCCCCATCTTCCCCAGGGCACAGCAACTGCAATGCCACGTTTGGTCACCTAGGTGGCAGTACTACAGCGGTGCATACTACCCTCCCACCATGAAGGAGGAGAAAAGCATACTTTGAGATGCACAGTTCTCCTTGCCCTGGTTCTGACCAGCTCTTAACAGTCTGGGCTTGTTCCTGAACCTGGGTCACCATTGTCACGAGTGGTAGGCCTACTGCTGTGCCAGTGAGCCAGACTGTAAAAGTTAATCTGATGGCTGCCATGCTACTAATATTGAAATTGGTTTAAATAAACCACTTCTCTTTATGGAGCCCCCACTTCCCACCTTAAAGGTGGTACCTCACTGGCTTCCCCTTTTCTTTTGTCAGGAAGGGATGTGAGCAGCTGCCTAGATAGCCAGTGCCAGTTCTGATCCATGGGCAACTAAGAAGTGTGGCACCTGTTAGTCCACATCCTCCCTCCAAAAAAAATGAGTACCCCCCCCCCCAACATACTCAGCACCCAGCTGGCTTCTGGTTGGAATTCTGGGAATTACACATGAATCCTGGTCCCCCGCACCCCTGGGCTGGGCCTAAAAAATATTTGTGCATTTTGGAAGTAAAAAGAAATGGTACTGTCACAGACTGGTTCTCCACAAGAACTCCGTCTGCACTGTGCTATCAGGTTTCACAACATTTCAGATGCCTGAATGGTCACCTTGGTATGCCGCTGCCACTCAGCTTGACATGCGCTTGGGTTATCCTTAGGTCTGAATCCCATCAGAGCCACTGCTCACACAGTACAGTATATTTCCCAAAAGGCAAATGACCCACCTCTTTTGTCACAACTTAGAATACATTACTTTAGATGTGATAGTTTAGTAGCCTGTCTCTTCAGAAATAGATCACAGACTTACCAATTTACCCCAGGTTATCTGTATCTTAATAGAATCAGTCACAGAAAGCATGAAGCATATATAAATAGCATTTAATACATCATGCTATTTATATATATTACAGGATTGTACACACTAAAGACTATGGGGAATACAGTATTTCTACAAAGAAGAAAAACACAACACATTTGAAAAGATAAAGATCACACAGAAAAACCTAACTCAAAGCCAACTATACTTCTAAGTAGAGTAGACTCTTACCCCAGTTGGGTTCTAGTGAGTTACGGCAGACTTAAACACATGAAGTTACAAGTTCAAAATCCCAGAACAACTGATTTCTCAGAGCAAACATACAACAGAAATACCTTTGGCCTGCCAGCCCACCATACCCGTATGCCTCGTTGACGTCACACCCTGGAACTTCCACTGATCTCTGAGGACCGCCTCTTCCCAGAACTGGTCCAAACTGGTTTTGTGTATTGGCTTTGGCTAGTATTGTTCCTCCAGCTCCCGGTCTAGCAGGGCGCCATCTAGTTGGACCAGCCTTTTGTTTATGGTTCAGAACATAGCCTCTTTAGATGAAAAGGGGCTCAGTCATTGATGTTTAAGTAAAACAAAGAGCATTTTCTGGACAGGAACTGTTACTGTTCCTACCCAACCTACTTGTACTCATAGGACAAAAGACTGCTTAAACACAAGCTACTCTCAGCTAAGTGCCCAGAAGCTTGGGTGACAGAAGAATGCAATTTTCAGTTTCCATATAACTCCCACATGACTTAAAATATTTTGCAGACAACATAATTAATAACATTAAAAAAAAACATTTCCTGGGTGTTACATTTGCTACAGGTAACATGATGCATGACTGCTTCTGTAGAAATAGTATTACTTTAAAGTAATCTAAAATTGCATTCATTCTAAGAGAAAATATAGCTTTAGCAATGTTTTTCAATTTAAATTGATGCTGATATTTTTCTGTTGCAAGTTTTCTAGTGGGTGTTTAAAGCTCCCACAGTCTTTTAACTTTAACAGTATATGTGAAAAGAAAATACTTGTTGCTACACTACACTGAACTATGAAAGAACTATGCACTGGTAATAACATTTTGTAACTTTTCAAAACAAAGAAACATGCCAAAAAAGTTGGTTTGTGTGCACCTAGTCAAAGTTAGCCCCTCTGTGTTACCACATACTACCTCAGGACCAGCACTCCAAAAAATCAGGACTGAAAAAGGATTTTCAAATTTTTTTTCCCCTTCTCTTTTTCACCCCTGCCGGTGGAGGGCTGCTTCCACCACCAACCCCCCCAGCCCTGTCACCTGGCATCCCAGAGACTTATCTTCATCCCGATCTTCCCCCATGGCTTGCTCCCCACGGTGGGGATCAGTGGCTCCCACTTGCCGATGGAAAGGATCCGGTTTCTGGGGCAGGGCCCTGTTGTCTGGGTACAGAGTCTACGAAGGGTCAGTTTCATCCTGCCCCACTGCCAACCATTTTCTATTTTCCTCCCACTGGAAGAGTGAACGTGCAGTGCCATCCAGACATGCCTATGCA
This sequence comes from Neoceratodus forsteri, assembly GCA_016271365.2. Taxonomy (NCBI): domain Eukaryota; kingdom Metazoa; phylum Chordata; order Ceratodontiformes; family Ceratodontidae; genus Neoceratodus; species Neoceratodus forsteri. The sequence goes on from JADMNL010000040.1 coordinate 3,111,460, forward strand.
CATTCCCATGCATAGGACATCAACGGCCGCTGCTCCTCTGTCCCCCGCATTGCAGTCCCAGCTGCCTGTACCCCCAGCCACTGCTAGCGGTCAGGCAAATGCCGGGATCAATGTCCCCCCCAGAGAAGAAGAAGAGCTGTTCTCTGGACACACAATCCTTCTCTCCCTCCCTCGATGCCCCGAGATCACTCCTGACCCCATGTTGCCAGCGTGGCAGCAGGAAAGACTTGGTGCCTCAGCCGTCTGCACCACCAGGCCGGCCAGATTTTCAAGATTTTTACTGACTAGCTGTGCACACAGGTATCACAGTACAAAAGACCACGAGCTGAGCTCCATAGTGCTTTGGACCACACAGGGTTCTATGCATGGGGTGGAGCTCTTATACTTTGCTGAACCTTTAATGTAGCTGTCTCTTTTTTTTTTTTGCTCCACCCTGCACCCTCCAACCCTCCACTCCTTCTAGTTACTTATCATCCCATTTTGCCCACCAAGCTCACCCATCACTGCCACTTCCTGCCACCTGGCTCCCCAGGCTATCCCCACATCCTTGGAGGATCTGGCTTATCCTTACTGGGAGTCCCCCCTCCCTGTGGAGGACAGGGGTGTAACATTCCGGGGGGGTCCTTTGAGGCATGCAGGGCAAGAGAGCAGGAGTGGTGCACTAGATAGACTGTGGTGTGGGAGGACTAACCAACCATCTTCTGGCCGTTGAAACAAGCACTGTTTCCATTTTGCTGGGACCCTCACCACACCACAGTGGTGTGCACCACAGTGTCACCCTGGAGACAAAGCCAGCCAATATGTAGTCACCCATGCTGGCAAGGCTCTGCACACCACTAGGTGTCACTCTCTGAGTGGTGCTGTGCAGCACCCTTCCCCAGGAAAAGAGCATCTGTGTGGACTGTCTGTCACTATCCCCTGCCTGCCTCTGCTGTGGATGTCCCTGGCTCAAGGCATGAACCTAGGTCACCAGTGTGCCAAGCAGGTGCCCCACCACTCAATGCCACAGAGCTGCCATTTAGCTCTCTTAAAGACACACATCCTTTTAAAAAAAAAACATTACATCATTCATATTAGCAATCCACAAATATGATCACAGTTTGCAAAGTTTTTTCTATGGTTAGTCTTTAACCCTTTTCAATTCTTATTGGACAGGTTATACCTATACCACTATTGCTACTGCCAGCTGTGATATATGGTGGTTTGGATGCTTTTTTTCAATGATGCTCAAAATAAAAGGTCAGATGCTCCCATCACCAGTAATACAAAACACCACTGTGAATCTGAAAAAATACAAAACAACAAACAGTATCAATACTTATTGCATTAAATATGCTTTCTATGTTGAATTCATAGTTATCGTACTATAGAGTGATTACTAGAAGAATAACCTCTCCACACACTCACAATCTAAGATTACCCATGCATTCTGACAATCACTACCTTTCTAACTCACTAATACATCCCTATTCTCATACAAAGTGCCCCCAAACTGTATACTTATCTAAACCCCCTTAACATACAGACTCACTCGCACAAAATACAAATACCAACCGCTACTTGTTCCCCCTATAACTAATACCCACATATTTGCAGCATTTCATTAAAGTCAGAAAACTGTCTGTATAGCTGGTGCAGTTGACAACTATGGAGAAAAATCTCTCTCTTTATTTATACCCTGTGGTGCTGAATTCAACAAGTCAACAATCCATTGAGTTTCCCTTTGTAATAGGGTTTTGATCCTGTCTCCCCCTCTCTTGGAGTTACAATGTCAATACCTGCAAAACTAAAAGGTTCTGAAGTGCTGCTGTAGCACTCTTTAAAGTCCATGGCTACCGAGCTATTCTCTCTTGCATTTCATATCCCTCTAATGTGCTCTTGAATATTGATTTTCAAGGCATGTATCATCCGTCCCACATAGATTTTGGGAATGTACAGAATATCATATAAACAAAATTTGTTGCACATGTGATAATGTGTCTGACTTAGCACACTCATAAACCAGCAAAAAGCTTGACAATCCACTGTCAGTCCTGATTTTTTGCAGCGCCGAACCAGAGGTAACATATGGACAGTAATAAAATGCTGCACCTGCAGAGTGCAAGCCTGGGTTAAGCTGCAGTCTTTTCAAACAGCTATGGACATCAACAGCTACTGGCCTATCTTCATCCTATCCGCACAGCCGAAATGTCTGGAGAGATTTGTTCATGCCAAAATCTCAGACCAGCAGATCCAAAATCAACTCCTAACTCCCGTCCAGCCAGGTGTCAGTCCTAAGCATTTCACTGCCACAGCCCTCCCAATGGAGACAGGCAAAATATCTGCAAATCTGAAGAGAAAAACATCACATCACTGGAATAATCATTCTACATTACTGATCTGACAAAAGATTTTACTGTGGCAGATCACCAAGTCCTGCTGAGGTAACTGACGGCAGGGATTTCAGACCACTTTACTGTAGTGTGGCTGACAAAATACCTTCAGAGGCTCACACAGAAAGTTACTCTTGGCACCAATCTCTTCAAACTTAAGCCCCAGAAGCAGTGTTGTAACCAAAGCTCCCCACTATCTCTACGTTTTGTTAGAAAAGCACAAGCTGGAAAATGTTTAGCCAGTGGGATTTTGGAATTTGGGCAGATCCCATACAGAATTCATGATCCACTTCAAGCATCCCTGATTGCGACCACAAACATGGCTGCCACCTTTACTCACTGAGAACCTTCAACAAGGTCCTAAAAATAAGCATTTTAAGAAAATAAATAATACACATTCTTTCCTGTCATGATTCCCTCCTCACACACATAAAACAAAAACAAAAAAAAACTATTTACGGGGATAATTCCTGGTGTTCCTTTGGTTACCATTAAAAAAATCTCCTTCCTACCCTTACCAGCTTGCCAGTGCTGCCTCTACTACTTAACCTGTCACAGATAAAACTGAGATCTTGGCTCAGTATAAGGACTTTTGTTGTGTGTGGGATGATCATTCTGCGGGAGGAATTCAGCAAACATTTAAATTCCTGCATTCCATGATAAACAAACACTATCTATTGAATATGTGGAAAGACAGATAATTGACAGGTGGGGTGCAGCTACCTTTGAATAGGTACTTTTAACAAAAGAAATTACCCATTTTTTAATTTAAAAAAATTGCATTAATACCCATTTTTTAATTTAAAAAAATCCATTTTTTTTAAATTGCTTCTCAGTTTTCCAATTTTATGAGTGCAATAAGACACTCCTGAGCATTGGCTATCAGGGGTTCAAACAGAAAATATTATATGGTGCATTTAACATGATAAATAGTCATAGTAGAGATAATATAACACAACAAACAGCAGTGCAGTTACAACATATAAAGGACAGTTCAACAAATCAGCACTAACACAGATATACTGTAACACATAGAAACTGAGTTATAATCTAAGTGGCAATAAGCGGCCAGGACCAATGGGTGCCAGTGACAATTGCAGGTGTTAGTAGAGAAGTCAGGAAAAAGGGTTTTGAAAGAACGAAGGGAGGAGGCAGAGCAAATAGCAAGGGACAGAAAAGGCAAATGTTTAGGGAATCTGAACAAGAAAGCTGCTTGACATGCAGAGGATTTTACAAGATGGAGAAAGAGAGAGAGAGAGAGAGAGAGAGAGAGAGAGAGTGAGAGTCAGAGTTGCGGAGTTGTTACCTGATGGCCCACAAGTCTTCTTCTCCCTTTCAAAAATGTATATATGTAGTGTGTATGTATGTAACCATATCCACACTATGGATAACCTTGCTTTCAAACAGGTCCTGTCCTTCAAATACTTGGGGTACGGCTGAATCCTCAACTACCTTGCACCCAATTCAGGTTTGAAATTAGAATTTATAGTAACTTATTGGGTGATCCTGCCAATTATCCAATCCTCATCTCCTTAATAATAGCCTCTAGGCCCAGCTGAAAGGAAGCGTAATTGCATATGCCACAGCCAGAAAGAAAAGATTGAAGGAGACGGACAAGACTCCTTCGAATGCCTTACCTCACGAAGGACTTTAGCAAGTTTGGAGTGGGGAAGGGTTTACTAGATAGGTCCAGGCCACTTATGCAGACCCCCAGACAGCAGTACTGACTAACAGCAAGCTATCTCAGGGCACTGGCCTAGGGCAGGGATGGGACTGGGTTGCTCTCTGTCACCCAGCCATATTTGTACTGCTGATTAAGCCTCTGACCCAAAAGCTAAGGTAGTTGGCTGAAGTGCTGGGGGGAGAGGTGGGGGTAACTCCTACAAGACCATGCTGTTTGTTGATTACTTTCTCATTATCGTGAGGGATCCTCACGGGTTACTACAGCCCCTCTTGGGCTTGTGGCTGCTAGGAACCGCTACAGCAGTTCGAACCCTATGATCTTCTCGAATGCCGCCTGTTAAGAGTCAGGTGCAGCTCTCCTGCCTCTTTCCTCCTCGAAGCCTGTGTTACTCGCTCTTGGACCCCCACTGAAAGCCATAAGGACCTGGCCACATCAAAAGCTGCTACTGGACACCCGCCAAGAACACCAAAAAGCCAAGCTGTTGACACCTGGTTTCACCGCTGAGCAGCAGCCCTTGCTCCACACTAAGGTGCTCCTAAAGAAAGACTTTCTTTTTCCCCTCGACGCAGGACTGATATTTTTTCTCTAGAGTTTTCAGTGACTTGCTCCAACTTAAACCCTGTTTTGCCTAATTGTTAATTATGTATAACTACAGTACCAAGGTTTTTGGTGCCTTCCTGAGGCTTGCTCTTGATTGGTGGGATTTCTCAGTAGTCCTCACCGGATTGGCTCTCCATCTCAGATGCCACTCACTGACTGGTTGGCTCAGAATCCTTGCTAGATTTGGCATACGGCTTTACTAAAGTTTGAATCAGGTGCTTGAATAAGTTTAATTTTTCTGATCCCAAGTCTCACTTAGTATACTTGTGCTGGGAACCTCAGCAAAGGAGACCCATAGTAGGGTGGCATGGGACCCCACAGGGGAAGGAAACAACTCCTGGTGGGGGACTCCATTGTTAGGAAGGTAGAACTGGGGGAGGAAGGGAAGAGGGAGGTAAGGTGCCTGCCTGGCGCCATGGCTTGGAGGGACAGGGAGTGAATCCTCAGGATTGCCAGAGCAGCTGCACAGGGGAGGGAGCTGGATGTCATTGTCCACCTAGGGACAGATGATCTGGCTAAGAAAGGGATTAGAGAAGTGCAGGAAGAGTTTGTGGAATTGGGGAGGGGCCTTAGACAAGTAGCACGCACGGTAACCTTCTCAGAGGTGCTGCCCATCTATGGCGTAGGAGAGGCTAGGGTGTTCCGCACCATGGGATTCAATCAGTGGTTGAAAAACTGGTGCGTAGCTCAGGGATTTGGCTTCACTGGGGACTGAGGGTCCACCTGGAGTGATGCAAGCCTATACTGGCATGATGGGCTGCATCTGTCCAGGAGGGGAACCAGGATCCTAGGTGATAGGTTTAAATGCTTCATTGGCAAGCATTTAAACTAGCCAAGGGGGGAGGCACTGAAAAGGAGCAGGGAAATCCTAGCCCCCCCCAAAAAAATAATCACGGTAGTAAGTGCAGTAAACACCAACATAGAGGTGTCGATAGGGAGAAGGGCAGGGGTAAATGGGGAAAGGGACAAAGGCAAGAAGGACAGGGATGGGGCAAAAAGGAGTAAGGCCATCAGGAAATGGAGTGTAATGAGTACCAATGCCCATAGTCTGGGCAACAAGCTCCCTGATCTGCTGGCCTTGATGGAAGAGGGATGCCTGGATATCGTAGCAGTCACAGAAACATGGTACACAGAGAACCATGACTGGGATGTTAACATACCAGGGTACATAACCTACAGGAGAGACAGGCAGGGCAGAAGAGGGGGAGGAGGAGCTTTCTATGCAAAGGAAGGGATAAAAGCAACTGAACAAAAGAGTAAACAGGGAGGGGAGGAGAGGAGGCACTGTTGGTCACCTTGGAGACTGGAAAGGGCACCACAATCTGCACAGGAGTTGTGTACAGACCCCCATGTCAAGGGGAGGGAATGGACAAGGATATGATAGAAGGCATTCTTAGGATGGCAGAGAAAGGAGAGTTATTGTTGATGGGAGACCTGAATAGGCCAGATGTTAACTGGAGCACATTTGTTGCAGCCACATCCAAGAGCAGGGCAATTCTCGATGCTCTACAGGTGGCAGGCCTCAGACAGCTAGTTTTGGAATCCACTCATGAGGGAGCAATCTTAGACCTCATACTCTCAAATGGGGGCAGTGAGAGGATCTCAGATCTAGAAGTGGGTTGCCATCTGGGAACAAGTGAGCATCAAACAGTGTGGCTCACGTTAAACTCAGCTACAGAGTCAAGCCATACAAAAGTGAGGGTACTGGACTTCAGGAGGGCTGACTTTGGCAAGATGGGAGAGTGCCTCAGAAAAGCACTAGCAAACAGGCTAGAAGGAGGGGTGGAGCAACAATGGGGAATCATCAAAACTGCCATCACAGAGGCAACAAGCCTTTGTGTGAAGCAAATAAACAAATCAAAATGAAAGAAAAAGCCACTATGGTTCTCAAAACAGGTGACTGGGAAAGTCAGGGAGAAAAAGATAGCATTTAGGAAGTATAAGGAAACACAGAAGGAGCAGGACCGAGAGCTGTACCAGTTAAGACAGAAGGAAGCAGGGAGTGAAGTCAGAATAGCAAAGGCCCAAACTGAGGAAAAGATAGCCAACTCGGTTAAGAAGGGGGATAAAACCTTTTATAGGTACATCAGAGAGCGTAGAAAGACAAAGGGAGGGATAGTGAGGCTGAATAGAATGAACGGTGGGTGGGCAGAGGGGGACAGTGAAAAAAGCAGGGATACTGAACGAATATTTCTGCTCAGTATTCACAAAAGAGGAGGGGGAAGTGCCTAATCCAATTAACAGAAGCACTCTTGATAGGGGGGTCGATCCCAGTCCTTTCACAGAAGAAAGGGTTCTGCAAGAACTCCTAAAACTGAAGGTGGACAAAGCAATGGGGCCTGATGGAATTCACCCCAGAATTCTAAAAGAATTAAGGGGGGAACTAGTGAAACCACTGGCTACTCTTTTTAATAAATCATGGGAGGATGGTGTGGTACCCTGAGGACTGGAGGAAGGCGGATGTGATTCCCCTTCACAAAAGTGGGACCAAGACAGAGGCAGGAAACTACAGACCTGTCAGTTTGACCTCTGTGGTAGGGAAAGTGATGGAGTCACTTCGAAGGAAAGAATTGTTGAGTACCTAGAGGCCAGTGGGGCACAGGACCCAAGGCAGCATGGGTTCACAGCGGGAAGGTCATGTCAGATGAATCTAATAGATTTCTTTGACTGGGTTACAAAGTAGTAGACCAGGGAGGGGCTATGGACATGGCCTACCTAGACTTTAGCAAGGCATTGGATACAGTCCCACACAAAAGATTAATAGTCAAATTAACCAGCCTGGGAGCGGGTCCCAGGGTGGTAGCCTGGGTAAAACATTGGCTGGACAACAGGACACAGAAGGTAATTGTAAATGGAGTCCACTCTGAAGAAAGAGGGGTTACTAGTGGGGTACCGCAGGGTTCAGTACTGGGTCCAGTCCTTTTTAATGTCTTTATAAGTGACATTGCAGAGGGACTGGAAGAAAAAGTATGCCTCTTTGCAGATGACACAAAGATCTGCAACATGGTTGATACACAAGGAGGCGTGGAAAGGATGAGAAGGGACTTGGCAAGGTTGGAGGAATGGTCAGAAGTATGGCAGCTTGGATTCAATGCAAAGAAGTGCAAAATAATGCACCTGGGAAACAAGAACCCAAGGGAAGATTACACAATGGGGGGGAGGTAGTAACAACAACAAAAAAGGAAAGGGACCTGGGGGTAATCATATCAGATGACCTTAAGGTTAGCAAAAAGTGTGAGAAGGCAGTAGGGAGGGCTGGGATGCATAGGGAGAGGCATCACCAGCAGAAAACAGGAAGTTGTTATCCCTCTGTACAGACAGTTGGTGAGACCCCATCTGGAGTACTCGTCCAGTTCTGGAGACCCCATCTCCATAAGGACATAGACAGGATAGAGGCAGTCCAGAGGAGGGCAACTAAAATGGTGCAGGGTCTGCAAGAGAAGCCGTCGAGGAGAGACTAAAGGAGCTAATATGCATACCCTTGAGGAAAGAAGGGAGAGGGGGGACATGATAGAAACTTTTAAGTACCTCAGTGGAATCAACAAAGTCCAAGAGGGTAGCATCTTTCAGAAAAAGAGACATGCAAGAACAAGGGGACACAATTTAAAGATAGAGGGGAGGGCAGTTCAGGGGCAATGTGAAGAAGTATTTTTTCACAAAGAGGGTAGTGGATGCATGGAACAGCCTTCCTGAGGAGGTTGTGGGTTCTAAAACTGTGGGAGAATTCAAGAATGCATGGGACAGACATAAGGCAATTCTTGTGGGGGGGTAGGAAGAAGTAAGCTGTTGGTTAACTTGGATCTGCGGCCTATCCTGTAGGTAGGGAAATGGGCAGACTAGATGGGCCAAGCGGTCCTTATCTGCCGTCAAAGTCTGTGTTTCTATAACTAAACTAGCTACTGCTAAACTGTACCTTATTTCTTGAAATCTCAGTCTATTACTGATTTCCTAGCGACTACTACTCTGAACTACTCACCCTCCCTATCTGCTCCTCTGCAGCCCTTTCATGCATCGTCCTCATTGCCCTAGCACTCAAGGCATCACCAGTTCACTCTACTGCCCTGACGTGCCTGAGCGTTCCTGACTCGGATTACCTGCAGGGTGACCCTCTCCTCCCTTCTACCTCTCCAGCTATCTCTCTACAGAAAGATCTCCCCCTCCCCTCCTTTCTTGTAAGACCTCCCTTTTCTTTTGTCTGGCAAAACAAGGCTGTGCCCTGTCCCAAGCTTAAATACCATTTCTCCCCTTTCCTCTAGGTGACTACAGCCCCTCTCTGGTTTGTAGCTGTTAGGAACTACTACAGCAGTTCAAACCCCAGGATCTTCTCGGACACCACCTGTTAAGGGCCGGGTGCCACTCTCCTGCCACTCTCCTGCCACTCTCCTCCTTGAAGCCTGTGCCGCACACTCTTGGAGCCCTGCAGGAAGCTGTAGGGACCTGGCCGCATCAAAAGCTGCTACTGGATACCCGCTGAGAATGCCAAAAACCTGAGCCATTGACGCCTGGTTTCACTGCTGAGCAGCAGCCCTTGCTCTTCCTGCCGGCGCTCTGCGCCGGCTCCCCACCCTCTCCCCCTAGCAGACATTTACTTATATAGCAATTCTTAGTCACATGACTTTGACTAACATCCTACTTTCCCATTTGCTCCTGATAAAAATTGACCTCTAGGAGTCTCTTTGCGGCAGAGGGCTCCTCTTGAGAGAGCTATACTCGGCAGCCGATCTGCGTACCTTGCCAATCTCTTCTTCTACAGGTGGCTAACCACTTGCTCCTTCTAACCATGGCTGGTGCTACATTATCATTGCTAATTTTGAGCTTTGCTCTTGTCCTCCTTGCTTACCTTACTGTTGGCTCAGGCTCCATCGGTAATAGAAAAATAAACTCAGCACAAACTGATTTCTCCTACTCCAATCTATCGGCAGTACCATACAAGCATCTTGACATGTCTCCTTCAGTTCTCCCTAAGTTTGTGCTATTCCTGGCTACTGACTATACTCATAAACACACCCATCTATACCTGCTTCTGGTACCACCTTTTTTCCCTCGTAAACTGTGGTACCTGGTGTTCCTGCCCATGCTATTATCCGGTGGCATCGAGACTAACCCTGGCCCCCCAGCCTGTCTCTGCCACGCAGAATATGGAGTGGCTAAATGCGAAGGGCCTACACCTTGCACATTTAAATATAAGAAGCCTTCTCTGTAATTTCTTCTGATCTTGAGGCATGGATCTCCACCTATGACCCTGACATTCTTTGTTTGACTGAAACATGGCTTAACCAATCCACTCCTGACTCGTCATGCTCCATCCCAAATTCTATTTTGCTTAGAGGGGATAGGTGTTCTAATAAGCAAGGAGGCGGAGTTGCGCTGTACTTCAAAAATCATTTGAATGCATCGTCCATGCCATATTCTGACATCTCTGCATGTGAATTCCTTCATGCTCTCCTTCTCCTGGGGACAAAAATAATTCACTTAGTATGTGTCTATAATCCCCCTAAAGCAGGTCAATCTAGCTGCTCTGAACTGCTGGAGTACTCCACCTCGATCGCTGGTCAGAATAAGCTAATTATTCATGGTGACCTCAACTTAAACTGGTTAGGGAAAAATAAAACCACCATAATATCCTTAGTGCAATGTTACAATATGCACCAGGTAATAAAAGATCCAACTAGGCGGGCTAAGAATCCTGCAGCCAGCACACTGATTGATTGGATTCTTACAAATCGTCCTGATAGAATCACTGCCTCGGGTGTCCTCCCAGACTCAATAAGTGACCATTCTCCTGTTTTGTGCATCTGGGGTGCTGCAGTCATCCCTGCTCAAACACCACGTTACATCACTTTCCGTGATTTTGCAAAACTTGATCAGGCAAGTTTCTTACATGATGTCTCTTCCTTAGACTGGGACATCATCTATCAGTCCACGATGTGGAGTCTGCCCTCAATCTTTTTATTTCTACATTCCTGTCCCTTCAGGACATACACACGCCTAAACATACACAGCATGTTAGAACTAAACAGACCAGGTGGCTACATAAGGAACTTCTCTCCTCCCTCTGGTCCCGCGACAGGAGTTGGAACCACTTTAGAGCCTCAGGTCTTCAAGCTGACTATGACACATATAGAATACAGCGCAGTATGTTCAAGAAACAAATACGGCTAGCAAAGGGCTCGTATTGCCAAGGTCTACTAATTGAAGCTGCGGGGGATCCAAAACAATTATGGGTGCACGTAAAATCTTTTCTGGGAGCAAACCAGTCTCATCATACTAAGGACACCGTCCTTAATGGAGTCCACTGCAATGATCCTCTTACTATTGCAAACTCCTTCAATAAACTCTTTACTGACCTATCTAGTTACATTGCTTTCTTCCCAGCATATCCTAATTCACCACCCTTCCTGGGTACTGGGTTGCCTGAACATCCGCCTTTCTACTTTAAAGCTACTTCTAAGACTGACATCCTTAAACTTCTAAACTCCATCTCTGACAACATCAGTGTAGGCTCTGACTTCCTGGAGCCCAAACTCTTGAAACTAGCCACCCCTCTCATCGCTGCTCCACTGACTAGAATCTTTACCATGTCCTTTTGCCAAGGGCGTGTTCCTGATATCTGGAAATTTGCAAAAGTTCATCGCAATTTTCAAGAAAGGTGATAAAATTACCAATTATAAGTCCAAAGCCATCTTATCGGTACTTAATAAACTTCTTGAGAAAATAGTTGCCACCCAGGTCTTCACTAAATACTGTCTGTTATCTCCTATTCAACATGGCTTCCATAAAGGACATAGCACTTCCACTGCGTTTCTCCAACTCACCAATGATATCCTGACTGCAATGGACTAAGGCCTCATGACAGGTACAGTGTTCATAGACCTCTCTAAGGCGTTTGATCTTGTTGATCACTCTCTCCTAATTGCCTGCCTTACTTCACTTGACTTCTCATCTCCATCTGTCAAATAGTTTCATGGCTACCTAACTAATAGGAGCCAACATGTAAAATTCAGCTCTGTGGTATCTGGCTCTGCAATGGTAAATATCAGTGTTCCTCAAGGATCCATATTGGGGCCTCTTCTTTTTTCAGTTTTTATTAACTGCATATCCCCCAACTCTGAGCTGTGCTCGACTATTCTATATGCAGATGATCTTGTGTTATATTCCTCCTCAGCGGACATCCAAGTAATAAACAGGTGTCTAACCTCCACGTTTACTAATGTACAAGAATGGATCCACAAACATAGACTTGTCCTAAATGTAAGTAAACACTGGGCATGCTCTTTGGATCTACAAATAAACTCAACTTAAACCAAAGCTCATATGATATCTCCCGTAAAGATGGCTCATCCCTCTCGACTGTAACTTCTTTCAGGTACCTGGGTGTTCTGCTCAACAAAACCCTTAATTTTGAGCTGCACATCATGGCTACCTGCAAGTCAGTAAATTCTAAGCTCGGAGCTGCCTACAGAACTAGTCGCATGCTTCCTCCCTCAGCTAGGTTGGCTATAGCTAGGGAAATCCTACTCCTGTCCCTAGCGTATGGGGCAGTGACCTACTTAAATGTTCCTAAAAGCACTCTTTGCAAATGGGATACTATGTACAATAACATCTGCCGGTATGCCTCTACCTCCCTATGAATAAAACGCCATTGCATGTTATATGCTGACCTCAGCTGGCCCTCTCCATCTGTTTATCGACATCTTGCCCTCAGAACTTTACTTGACAATATCATAAGATCTAACCTCCCTGCCTCTCTTGCCTCCATGTTAGTACCCTTGACCCCTTCCTATGGCCTTCGCTCAAATGAACTCTCACTTCTATACATGCCTAGGTGCAAAACCCAGAAAGGTACCTTAGCCTTCTCAAGTCTTGCCCCTAAATATTGGAACTCTCTGCCAATTGAAGTTCGCTCTGCACCCAACCATGCTGCTTTTAAAAATATGCACTACACCCTCCTTGTCAATCTTGCTCAATGTACCTGTTTTAACCCTCCTTAGGTGACTCACTCTGTTTCACATAGACCTTGTCCTCTAGGTGCCTTTGACTAGCTGTTTAATAGATGCACTTACTGTTGTCTTGTATGGCACAGTTACCAGTACTATCGCCATATGCATTATGCCCATATGTCCATAATTGTATCCCAACTTCTTCAATATAATGTGTGTTATTTTGCTTGATTCATTACTTGAACTTCAACCTAATAATGTTGTATCTTGGTTGACTGCTGTATTGCTGCTCTTTCTTTTGTACATTGTCTACTGCTTTTTGTTCCTTGCCAGAATTTGTTCTTTATCTCTGTACATTCAGATGTAATTTGTAAACTGCTTAATTTTTTGTAACCTCCCAGGTCATGTCTGAAAACAGTCACCTCATGGCTATTAACACCAACACGGTTAACAAATACTAAATAAAAAAATTAAAAACCTCTCTCCCTGAACTGATTACTATCTTTAACTAGTCTGCCACTCTATTAAGGCTGTGGAACAACTGGGGGAAGACTGAAGTGATGTCCATGAATTCTAAATGCGCAGGACTGAACCTGCAGGGCACTGGCCCCAGGAGCCAGAAAAAGTTCAAAGATTTGGGTAGCCTGATTTACCCAAACAGAAAAAAATGGTTGGCAGGACCTCTGGTGACATTACCATGTAAGATGCATGCATGAAGCTTGAACTCCTACTACTCTACCAGCTAAATACTGCTAATTTGCATTAAAAAATGGCATTCTTAGCTGCAAACTAACCTATGGATCATGCCTACTACATGGGGAGGGGTTCAAAAAAAAATTAAAACACTGGCCTGGCTGCCTTGGCACCTCCTCTAGGACTGAAGCAGTCAACATGGTCCAGCCCAGAGGCCTCCTCTCCTCACTTGCAAGCCAGATCCTTTGCCCTTGAAGTGACCAACAACAGACTTGTCATGGAGCGCCTCACCTTCTAAATTGAAGTTTGGGATGCCTCTGCAGGAATGTAGCAGGAAATGAATACTGTACTATAAAACAGAAGTGTAAAGATTTACAAGATGCCACCATGAAAATGTCTGAAAAAACTGACATGATGACTGACTGGCTTCTGCACCTCCATCACCGTGTGGTGCAAATTGAGAGAAAGGGATGCAGATAATGGCCTTTACCGAAAAACTGCTCAGAGACTGCCTCCAGCTCCTCCCAGAACATGAACTGGACTTGGAGCAAGTGCATAGAACCCTTAGCCCCAAGCCAGTCCCAGGGGAGTGCCCTTGTTCTATAATCCTAAAATTTCTCCACTTTCAGGTTAAGGAGAAGGTACTGTTCACTGTTGTATTTGGTTGCCGAAAATAAGTATCTTAAACACACAAGGGTCTTGGTAGTAAGAAAAAAACTCCACGCTGAAATCTAGGTCTTCTCTGTTTACTTCCATTCAGCAGCACATACAAGAGGAGACCTGCCACAAACACAGGCACACTTACAGGAAGTGTACATTCTCTTAAAGGTGTACTGTCTCTAACATTTCTTAAAGCTATACTACACATAACAATCCCTCCTGACTTAGTTAGGAAATACTTATATCAATAATTCAGAAGTAATATGAAACTATAACAGTTATGACTGAAATGTCCCTTTTAGATAGTCTATGCCATTAGGCTTTATCTCTACAAGTCCATTCTCTTTGGTAGACGTCTTCTACATCATGACCGACATAGTAGGACTCGAGGCTGTTGCACTGGAATCTGATTAGCATCAGTCACATCTTGTCTCAAATGCTGTGGTTCCACTATCTCTTTCTGTTCTTGTTGTAGGACAAATAATGCTGCATAACTACCCAGACTCTGGGTATCCCTTTTTTGTTCTGTCTCAATTCTAGTACGTAATTGTTCCACATGTTTTTTTACTCTCCTCTGGTTAGTCAGTTGAACACTATGTTTATTTATTTATTAGAAAAGTCAGATTTACAACCTTTGAGTCATGGACTCATTTACAAAGGCACCTCCTCATGGGGCGGGGTAGACAAAGTTACATAGTGTGGTTACAACAGTGAGAACAGTACAGTTACAGAACATTAAACATAGAGTACACATAGGTTATGTAATAATGTTACTTATAATAGATTACAGTCATATACAAGGTGCCCATGGGTTACATTGGGGGTACAGCCATGGACATACCTAGATAATACCTGGAGAGGGTGGAGGTAGGGATGGCGAGTGGTGTGGAAGGGAGGGGGAGAGAATAGACTATAGACAACATTTCTGAACCTTTTTCCCACCACGCCTTCTATCCATCTCTTCGGGCCTGCATACATCCTGACATACACAAGATCATTGAGTTTGAAGGATCTGATCTTAGGAAGCATTTTAGTTACTGACTTATAGCCTAGAGAGCAAAGAAGGTCCAGCTGAATTAGAATCTGATGTCCAAACAACAATTCTGCAGGGGATATTTCCATGACACAATGTGGCGTTGTTCGATACATCACAAGAAAGTTCAAAAGGGCTATTTGCATTGCCGTCGGTGTAGTAGGATTAGCTTTGTCCATACCCCTTTTAAAAGTCTGAACCAGGCGTTATGCTTCGCCATTTCAACTCGGATGGTAGGGAGGTGAGAAAATATAGTGAATATCACGTTGCTGGCAAAATGCTTGGAATTCAACAGACATGAACTGTGGTCCATTATACGAGACAATCACTTGCGGGAAACCATGGGTAGGAAAGATAGATTTCAACACTTTGATGATACTCTCAGTAGTTGTTGAAGACATTTGATGAACTTCTGGCCATTTACTACAGTATAAGCATCAGTTAAGAGTAACCACACGGAATTTAAATAGGGTCCCACAAAATCAATATGCAACCTTTGCCAGGGTTTTTCAGGTCATTCCCAATGGTGAATTGGAGCTCTTGCTGGATTTCCCATCGGTATAGCACAATCTGGTATAAGTCTCTGTCAAAAGAAGGCCACCATACATGAAGTTTGGCCAGGGATTTCATTTTAGTAATGCCTGGATGGCCCGCATGCAAAAGAGTCAACACATTTGAGTGATAACATTGGGGTACTGTGACATGCAATCCCCATAGAAGACACCCCTCTGCAATGGACAACTGCTGTCTCTTTGTATAGTAGGGTTGTAGTGCAGCCGAACAAGTAGTGATTTGCGGCCAACCCTCAAGCATATACTGATTCACTTGTTTCAAAATTACATCTTGACTAGTTGCTTTTGCAATGTCCTTGGCTGGTACTGGAAGCTGATCTAACTGTTGTAGCTCCATTGCACACACAACAGTAGAGTTCTCCATATCTTTGAATTGCACTGGAAAACTATCTGGCCACACCTGGCATACTAATGACTCCTCTTTAAGTCCCACATCGAACTCCATTTCTCTGGATATTGGTAACTTCGACAAGGCATCCGCATTTCCATGCTGGTCCGTTGGTTGGTATGTAACTTTGAAATTATAGGCAGACAAAATTAATGCCTATCATTGAAGTCTGCTAGTGGCTGTCTCTGAAATTCCTTTTTCTGGACTGAAAATTGTGATCCGTCTTCAGGTGAAACTTGCGAACTAGCAAGTATTGGTGAAATTTCT
The DNA here is from genome assembly GCA_016271365.2 of Neoceratodus forsteri. NCBI lineage: Eukaryota > Metazoa > Chordata > Ceratodontiformes > Ceratodontidae > Neoceratodus > Neoceratodus forsteri. The sequence goes on from JADMNL010000040.1 coordinate 3,127,669, forward strand.
GGACTCCGAACACAATTGCTAATGCCTCTCTCTGAATCTGGGCATCATTCCTTTCAGCTGCAGTAAGTTTGCATGAAGCATGGGCTATCAGCTTCTCCACTCCTGCTGGATCTGTATGGAAAAGGACAGCTCCTATACCCACAGGACTAGCATCACAGGCCAAGGTGATAGATAAGTTAAGGTCATAATGAGTTAAATTATTCACATCAGTTAGAGAGAACTTGATGGCTTGAACTGCCTTACTGTGGCCCTTGGTCCACTTCCATGGAGTACCCTTATGTAATAGTTCATTTAGGATAGCACATTTAGTGGCTAAGCCAGGTATGAAATGGTCATAGTAGCGCACCATATCCAAGAATGAGCACAACTCAGAAACATTCTGTGGTTCAGGCATGTGCACAATGGCTTCCACCTTTTCATTATTCGGATGAATTCCATCTTTGTCAATAGTGTGACCTAAGAACGTGACACTTGGTTGACAAAATTGGCATTTTTCTCTCCTAAGTCTGAATCCACTCTGTTACAATCTCTCTAAAGTATTTTGTAAGTTAAGTGAATGTTCTGCTTCTGTCTTGCCCATGTCAATGATGTCATCCAAATAATAAACAACACCTGGTACATCACCCACCGTTTGCTCAGTCACTTTTTGAAAAATAGCAGGTGCGGAACTAAGGCCAAAACATAACCATTTGTACTTGTACAGTCCTTGGTGTGTATTAATCACTACCAATTTCTGAGAGTCTGTATCCAACTCCACTTGAAGGTATGCATCAGCGAGGTCCAGTTTAGAGAACCCCACACCACCATTCAATCTGTGAAAAAGTTCCTCTGGCACAGGTAAAGGAAATACATCTATGCTAAGTACTGGATTAAGTGTCACCTTAAAATTTCCACATATTCGAACCGTACCACTAGTTTAGATACTACCACAATTGCAGTGACCAAAGCTGAACTTGAAACCTTTTCCAGCACACCCACTTTTTCTAGTCTGTCCAATTCTGCCCCAGTGACCAGTTTAAAGGCAACAGCGAGTTTCTGTGGTTTACAAAACTTAGGGACTGCATTAGGCTTTGTAACTAGCTTGGCTTTAGCTGTTGTGCAACATACCAGGCCTTTCCACAACTCTGGATACATGTCTAAAATCTCCTCAAGCTTGGATGGATTTCTGCTTTGTGGTACCTGAACAGCAACAAGTAGGCCAAAATCTGCTGGATCAACATGAATATTTAGAAAAACCTGGGCATCTCTGCCCAAAATGTTAACACCATTTTTTGAAACCAGAAAAGTTAAAGGTGTACTAGGAGAATCAGTCCTGCATACCAACATGGTAAACGAGCCCAGTGACTGAATTGGTTGCCTTTCAAATGCATGCAGCAACTTATTACAAGGAGACAATGGTGACTTATCCAGAAGAGACCATGTTTGATGGTTAATAAAAGTAACTGGGGAAGCAGAGTCTACCATTAAACACAACTGATGCCTCAACTGTGGCAATTGAAGTAACACATACAAAGGAGGAACATCTTTAGTCTGCATTTGTGGTGCAATACAAACCACCGCACTGTCTGGGCTCTCTAAACTGACTACCATAGTTCTCCTGCTCCTGCAAACCTTAGCAATATGACCCTGACATTTACATGCATGACACTGAACTTCTCTGAATTTGCACTGGTTCCTGATATGCTGAGACAACCCACATGATGCACATTTGTACTGGCCATGCAGTTTGGGTGGAGTGGTTGAATTTTTATTTGAAAACAGTGACTTAGACTTAGGTTTGAGCTCTTTCGATTTGGGGTTTACTGCAGTTACTTGTACCTCATTTTTAGTGTCCATCTTAGCATGTGCTTCATTTTCTGCAGCCTCATACATTTGTACCAAATGTAAAAGTTCCTCAGTAGACTTCTTGACACTTACAGAAAGTAACTGCTGAATACGATGTTCATTATTCAACCCTATAACAAACCTATCTGCTACATTAGATTCAAGATGCTTCCTGCTCCACTCACACATGAGAGCTAAGCATTTAATCTCAGCTAAATACGATTGTAATGACTTGACCCGGTTTCTGGTGGTAACTGTAGAATTTATAATGTTCAGCCCTTGAAAAAGTTGTAAAACTGTATTGTGCATTCAGTTTAGCCTTTAGCTTTTGATATGAGAAATCCTCCGGCCAGTCCAGTGCACACAGACTGCATAAAATTTGAAGGTTTCACACCCCAAGAAAGTACAAAAAGCAGCTTGACTAAGCTTCTCCTGTTGCTCATCATTAGCAGCTTGTATGGCAGGATTAAATAATAACCACTGATCAAACCATCAGGACCATGTATCCCAGTCCGTTCCTGTAAAAACTTCAAAGCTGGCTGAAGTTGCCATGATATTGCGCAATTCCAAATTGCTTGCTTGCCTCCAATACAGAAAGTCATAAAATTGCATAATTAAGTAAGCTAGAGCTATGAAAATGTCCACCATCCATCATCGCCAATTTGTTTATTTGGTGGCCAAACATAAGTACCTTAAACACACAAGGGTCTTGGTAGTAAGAAAAACACGCCACACTGAAATTTAGGCCTTCTCTTTTTACTTCCATTCAGCAGCCCGTACAAGAGGAGACCGGCCTCAAACACAGGCACACTTACAGGAAGTGTATATTCTCTTAAAGGTGTACTATCTCTAACTTTCTTAAAGCTATATTACACATAACATTCACTGCCTGGTGACAAAAAGTGGTGAAATATAAAGCTATTCAGATCTACTTAGATCACAGTTTCACCCCAGCAATTCAACAACAGAGAAGGGCATACATACATTTTCTCCACACTCTCTGTCAAGTGGCATCTGTTTTCAGATTACATACTCAGATAACTTCCCAGTTTTATACTCGCAGGAAGTCATACAACATACAGTATAAAGGAACTGTTGAAACAATTGGAGAGGCCCAGCCATTAGTGCTGGGTCAGGTGTTTCCCTCCTGGTTCTCTGGTAACATTGACAGTTGCTCTTTCTTATCTTTTAGAGTTTGTTGTGACTCAAATGCTGAAATGAGCAATGAGTGACTCCAACTCTACATTCTGTCAAATGTTGTGGTTATGGCCTAAGGTTAAGGCAGGAACTGGTGGCTGGGGGTGAGGGGGATCAGGGTTTCGGTTTGGGGGAGGGGGAGTCTGGTTCCTCCTGCTGTCACCTCCCAGGTTTAGCCCTATTACTACTACTACTACCAGCATAGTCCCCTGAGGGGGTTCACTTCTGTCAGCAGCTCTGTCATTCTTACTGACCCAGACCCCAAGCACAAATACCTACTGACTAGAGATGGAAAAGATGGGGGATGATCTCAGCTCTGGGTCTGGAGAACTCTTTGGATCGTGCAGCCCGGATGCGGGAAGCCTCCTGATCTAATGCCTCCACTGAGTTTGGGCCACAAAATAGCCTAGACCATGGTAGCAATGTTGAATAGGAGGTGGGATGGCATTCTCCAGATCCTTATTAATGCGGGGCAGCCAGTGTCACTGCTCCTTTTCTCTGCACATAGTTTACCTCCATGAAAATATTGCTACACACACCACAGTCCCAACTACTTATACTGGCAATAGCCAAGGGCAGCTAACTTTTATGTGTGGGGAAGCATGGGGGTTGGTGGAGGGGCAGCCTTACCATAGAATGCCCCCTTGTGCTTTTTCTTCAACCTCTTCTCTTCTCTTCCTTCCCCCATATGCACGGATTTCTGTAGTGTTTCTTCCTATCATCCTCTTCCAAGGACCCCCACAGCCACTACGGCGCTTGATCACTTGGCACTGAATAGTTCTTCTCCTGCGTTTGTCCTGGCCTAAGCACACCACATGCTATGGTATCTCATATAGGAGTCGGACAACCTTCCAGTCAAAGTGCTGACCCCAGGGAACTAACATTATCTTTATTTGCAGAAGCTATCTGTTCCTGTGCTGTTTCCACAAAGGAGCATCATTTCTGGATGGTGCTCCTGGTAGATTTTTCATCTCACCTATTTTATAGAGACTAAGACTCTGGAGTCGTTTGATTAACTTTGGTATGGCTGTGGGGCTGGTAGTAGGCTTGAGATCATCCTGGCTTCACTTGAATTTAATATACGCACTCCCAGTTTGATGTACATACTGCCATACGATTATTACTGGTCTGGCGGGGGGTGGTGAGGTGACCAAGGTAGATGGCATCTTCTGCTATTCACAGGTGATTACATATTTGGTAGGTTGCTACTGCAATCCTTTTATTTTTTAAATCAGTATTTATTGATTTTTTTAAAATGTTACACAAACCACGTAAAACACCAACAAAACAGTGTTAGCCGTTTCATCTGTTACAGTAACAACATTTTTCTTGAAATATGTAGATATTCAGATTTATAGGATGGAGAAAATTACACACTCTCAAAATGACAGAGCAGAGCTTTGTTCCTCACGCCGGCATGGGTTGATGCTACACGTGATGGGGGTCGATAGGGAATTTGTGCCATAATAACTGGTTACCCACTAGGACAACCCAAAGCTCCCATAAAGTATGCCCAAAACTGTTTCCAGCATATCTTCACTATATTTGGATTGGTCTGTGCCACCCCCCCTCACTCCCCCCCCCGTATACCTTAGGGTGGGTGTGGTGGTTTTGCCGGGCTCTCCCCCTTAGCTCCACACAAGAATATATTTGCCAATAATGTACTGCTCTTGCTGATTGGGATGTGGAGTGACTTACTTCCATAAATGTTTTGCTCCCCCCCCCCGGTGCTGTGCCTTAGGGGGGCTGAGGGGATTGCTGGCTGTGTCACCCCTTTCCCCAAGAAAACATGTAAACAATGAAGACCCGAGACCGTACTGTAGATTCTGTAAGGTGCTTTATTAAGCACAAAGCTGAAAGTTGTAGACATGTTAAATGTTTATCAAAGATTATATTTGCAAAATAAATATGTAGATACCTCACCACAGATACCCTTAAAACCTGGTCCCAACTGTAACTAATGTAAAAACATCTTAACTTTTCCCCCTTTCCATCTGCCCCTGCCTTACTTCCTTCCAAGAGCTTCCACAAAACAAACTGTGGCTCTGCAGACAGCACGTACAGTATCTGACCCATCCAGCCTATCAATTCATTCCTTTTTCAGCCTATTGTCTAAGGGAATATGTTAAAATCTCCATATCATAAATCTCTGTTACCAACTGATGCCATTCCTCCAGGGTTGCAGGGCCCTGGCTTAGCCATTTTGTAGTTATACATTTTTGGGTTGCCACTATGAAAATTGCCAGGAGATATCTCTTTGCCGGGTCTTTCTCCTTGTGGGACAGGTAGGTGAATGAGAATAACTGGTGGGGGCTGGCCCATCAGCACAGTGGTAGCGCTACCACCTGCAATGCTGGTGACCCAAGTTCAGGAATGAGCTCAGGTCACTGGAGGCCAGCCAGGGGGAGGAGGATTGAGCATCCCATGGGACGTTTTTCTTTTCTGGGGAGGGAGGGTTCCATTTCCTGCTGCGATACTGCCACATGCATGACCACAGATGGCAGAGCAAGAAGGGATGGAAAACTATAAGAGGGAACGTCATGGAGGCTGGCAGGAAGATGCACACATAGAGTGGATGTCCATGCCTTGGCGTCACTGTACGTGACATCCCAGGGACAGCAACAGGGAGAAAGACACTGACCCCAGCACCTCTGTGACGAAGTCAGACCCGGTATACAGAAACACAGAAACATAGAAAATTGATGGCAGATAAGGACCACTAGGCCCATCTAGTCTGCCCATTTTCTTTACCTGCAATGGCGGATGGCGACCCAACTAGGTCACCATCTTAGCCTTTCCCTCCCATCTCTAGGGTTCCACTATGTCTATCCCAGGCCAACTTGAATTCCTCTACTGTGCTTGCTCCAACCACCTCTTGTGGCAGGCTGTTCCATGTATCCACCACCCTCTCAGTGAAGAAGAACAGCCTCACATTTCCCCTTATCCTACCCCCCTCCAGTCTCATATTGTGCCCCCTTGTTCTTGTGTCTACCTTATACTGGAAGATGTCCCCCACCTGCACCTAATTGATGCCCTTAAGATACTTGAAGGTCTCTATCATGTCCCTCTTCTCCCTCCACTCCTCCAGCAAATACATATTGAGGTTGTTCAATCTTTCCTCATATGGCTTGTGGTGCAAGCCCCTTACCATGTTAGTTGCTCTCCTCTGCACTTCCTCCACCCTGTCTATGTCTTTACAAAGATGTGGCCTCCAGAACTGCACACAGTATTCCAGATGAGGCCTCACCAGTGTTGTGTATAGTGGTATCACCACCTCCCTTCTTCTGCTTGTGATACACCTTTCAATCCAGGTTCCCCTGCCTTGCCAGCGTGCTAGCCACAGCCTGATGCAACTCAATGTCCTCTGGTGGGGGGGTGAAGCCAAGGCTCCATGGTGGTAAGTGGCCGCAGCTGGAGGGTAGGATGGGATCAGGACGTGCCTGGACGTCCATCAGGAGCGTAGGAGCTGGAGAGTAGGCAGCATAAAGTATAAGTTAAAAAAAATATATAACTGGTTGGTAAGTTTAATTTAGGGGTGAACATAGTCTGTGTAGCTATCTCAAGTTCCCTGTGAAAGGTGTGTAGGGCAGAACATGCCCACATTATGTGGTAGTGGGTAGCTTTAGACTCCCTGCACTTTCTCCAGCAGGCAGGTATCAGTGCCCTGCCTCGGTACACCTGCTGTACTTGTGTTAGAAAGAAACGCATTAAACATTTCCAGTTGTATTCCCTCTAGAGCATTCAGCTTGTTGTTATATGTATTGAGACACACATTTGCTTCCACTGTTCAGGGGAAAAGGGGTGCTCCAATTCTGCATTCCAGGCTTCTAAGACTTTAAGTGTTGTCCAAGGGCCTTCCAATTGAGGAAGCCAGTAAATCTGGGACATGAAGGGGCTACCTAAAATTCCATTCAGTGCATTAGTTAGTAGTACTAGAAGGACTTGACCAGAGGGGGGAAGGGAAGTACCCTGCATAAGGTGAGTCAAATAAGCTCTAACCTGAAGGTATCGGAAGAGACCAAAGGTTGGGAGTCCCAGTAGCTCCCGGAATGACTGGAATGTGACTATTCCGCCTTCCTGTAACAGCTGCAACGGAGTTAGCAGACTTTGTCTGCTCCAGCACTTGTAGCTTAAGTCCAGCTTAGCCAAAGTAAGGTCTGCATGCAAGTGTAGATGTAGAAGCCACAGCCACTTCCTTTAAGCTCATATTTTTAAGCAGTGTATCCCATGTACTGATAACTGTATGTATGTATGTATGTATGGAGAAGACGTGGGTCTTGGAGACGTTGCATGAAAAAGAATTCCCTCCAGAGGTTCAGCCTGAAAAGCTGCTCATTCCAGTTGCACCTTCTGCTGTGTGGGGGAATTCCGAAGCCAATGCAGTTTTACCTGCCTCTGTGCAGCCTCACAATAGTGTAGTAAGTGCAGAAGGCATATGCCACCCTGTTGCTTTGGTAAGCAGAGAGTGGAGAATTTAATTCTTAGAGACTTCCCCTGCCAAAGGAAGCGGGATAACGTATGCTCTCAGTTTGTCCATGTAGCAGTTGTAATCGGCAGGGAGAGGGACTGGAACAAATACAGAAATGTTGAGAGTATCATCATTTTTTTTTTTAAACTTTATTTTTATTATTTATCCATCTGTTAATACAGGATAACAGTTTCATATCTCCGACAAGCCGGATACTTTGTTTAAAACAAATGGAGGTCACAGCCTCCTTAATCATAGGATTTATGTATCAGAAACATTGTGATACCACATCTGGGGGTGTTACTTAAAAGAAAAGCACTTAAGAAGAAAATAATTATCGATTATGGCTGCATTTGTAAGCCCAAGAGCAGTATGCGTAAACAAAATGTTAAAGTCCAAGAAACAGTCCAATATAGCACACCCTAAAAGGGCTATTGGTGTCATACTATCTACCTAAAGTTGTAAATAACATTTATAAGTATTTGGCAGCAAATTACCACATTATGAAATAACAGTTTCAAAAAGCATATTTTTCTTTTTCACTTTAACTCAGCATATTCTCTTGTTATCTTTTTTTTTTTTTAATTACATGCCCAAAGATAAGAAACTTTATTTATGTGTAAACATTAGAAACAGCTTTGAACTCTTCAGGTTTTATTACCCTGTGGTCCTAAAATAGTACTAAAACTTAAATTTTCTGTTTGGGTAAGTCTTTTACACTGTCCCTTTAGAGTCGCTTCACTAAAGGTCTGGGTCTATCCAGAAATAAAGATGGAGCTATACTTAGCTCGATTCAACCAGCGGTGTCTTCATCTGAGTCAGAGCTCTCTCCCTCCCTCATGGCGTTTTGCTTCTGTTGCCCAAGGTGGAATCTAGAGGCCCATTTTCCCGCTTCCATCGGATCTGTAAAAATCCAAACCTTTCCCTCATGAACTATTCAGAGCTTTGCTGGGTAAATCATGGCATGTGGTATCGACGAAGCCCTCAATTTCTGGTAAACACCATCTAACTTCTTGCGACGCATCCTGGTCACATAACTAATGTCTGGGAATAGATATATTGCGTGGCTGTCTTGGGAGATGGGGCTCGCCTGCCTGGCCATCCGCAGGATTTTATCTCTTGACCTAACTCCATCCATCACCACCAGTAATGTGCGTGGATTAGCAGAGTCCTCATGATAGCCTCTCGGGGTAATGCGATACGATTTCTGCAGGCCAAAATACACTTGCTGGTCTCCAGGTACAATCTTTTCTGTGAGCCATTCTTGTAAAAAGAGTAAGGGGTGGTCTCCTTCTATTCCCCCCGGAAGGCCCAATATATGTATGTGGGAGGCTTGGGCCTGGTTCTCTAGCGTTCGAGTCGGGCCCGAAAATGCACATTTTCTTTAATTAACAGTGTACTGGCCAAAGAGGTAGACACCGTTTGCTTTTTAACACTGCAGAATTCTGTTTTTAGGGAATCCACAGCTGTCTCCATCGTTGTTACACATACCCCAAAAGAGTCTATTCTTGCATTTAAGTCAGTGACTGAAGAAATCAATCTCTGTAGCTTGTGGCCTAATGATGTAAGGGTCTCTCCCGAGTCCGATGCTGTAGCGGTTTGCTCTGTTTGCTCCAGTCGCAAGGGTTGCGAAGAATTAGTTGACTTTCCTCCCATTCCACCTCCACGATCCTTTTTCAGATTACCCATTATTATGTAATTTCAAATCTTCTTTCCAAATTTACTGCTGTTTCCTATAGATAACTGCTCTAAACTCTCAATTTTTTACTTTTTATATATTTTTCTGCAAGAGCTGGTAAATTTTGCTGCCTCTCAGCTCAGGCTCAGCAACACCCCCCCAGTAAAATCATTTTTACTGTAGCTATTCTCCTTTCCAGAGTAAGAGGATACATTCCACCAGTCAAAGTCCTGCTGTATTGAAGTTGTAACGGAACAATGCTACTGCATTCATACCTTGAGGGCCCACTGGTCCACAGTGACTTTCCCTTACACACAGACCAGTTATCACCTCCATTAGAGGTGGGTGGTTGCCCAGACCCTGATCTTAGAAGTCACTCTTTCCCAGCACAACCCACCCCTCTTGATTTTAACCCTTACAGATTCTCAGTGTGTTGTTATTCCCTACTACTCGTTCCCCATGTTACTGCTCTGTTGGCAAATTTTATTTCCTTCTGCCCTGTTGACATTTTCTGATTTCCTATTTTTTTATTTTTTTTTTATATACAGTATATAGGTTTTTATATCTTCTTTGGCAGGCCGCAGCTGCATTGTCCACCAAGTCTACCAGATTCTGGGGTCGTTTGAGATCTTGAATGCTGTACGTGTCCCAGCGGATCCCCAGAACCAGTCCAGAGATTTCATCCTGCTACAGCCCCCAAGTTTTCCACATTTTTCTTCCCCAGTTACCTGGAGCCCCAGACAGAGAGGCGCATGTTTGTGGAGGCAAATATGCGCCCTCTTGCTCTGGTGACGGCCCCTTCCTCCCGCTCCATTGGCCTAGCGCCCTGGCTCCCCTGGCTGCACTGGCCTCTGGCCTCCACCTTGAGGCAGATGAAAGCTGAGGGAAGCACATATCCCTCCCAGGGAGGAGAGCACTGCTCCCTCCCCCTGTGCTGACCCCCAATGGCCCGTGCTCCTTGCCGAACACCAGTCGCTAATGTGGCGGTAAAACGTCCAGTGCCTCAGCCCTCTGCACCACTGGGCCGGCTCTCTGATTTCCTATTCTTACTGGATAAAATAAATAGGATACTGAGGAATACACAATTCTGTACAGGGTTTGGAATATATATGCCCCCCCCTCAGGTGACACCTGGAGAGTGGGCCCGGGCCTCCAGTGGTTGGGGTCTAATTTTCAGTACTGGATGTCTAACCTCATTCCTACTTGGGGGGCAAGACATGATTTTTCCACTCCCTTCTACAGTGCTGTATGGGATGGGGGGGAGATTGCCCACTCCCAAGGTCGATATAACTATTTGGGGGATTCTCAGTGTGCAATATTCTGCTGTCCAACAACTCCATCTCTTTCCATGGAGGTGGCACTATCACGTGTACTCTCCTGGAAAATAAACAGCTTGAATAATCCTGTTAGATGTACTGTATATACTCGCTTATAAGTCATTTTTAGGGGAAATATTTGAGTTTGCTCAATTAAGGGTACCGACTTATAAGCGAGTAGTCGAGCTACTGGTAAAAAAAGTGGGTCATAATTTGCGAAATGCATGAACTGAAACAAAGATGCGCACTCCCTGTTTCCATCATATTTTCTCCTGCAGTGACCTGAAAGGGATCAAAGGCATAAATAATTGTTACATAACTACTGATTTAACAAGCCGGTAACATAGTGCTGTAGCGGTGGTTAGGCTATTATCACCTCTGCTGGTGCTTAATGGGCTGCCATACTGTCACAGATTAAGTGATTAGCACTTACTGGTATTAAACCCCTTTTCAGTAGTAGCAGCTCTGTTTCTGACAATGCCCTAGGTCAAACAAAAATGCTGCTCCTACACTGCAGAGTTTAAGCTACGCATGCTACAGTATGTGGAAACACATAGTGATGCCGCCACCAAAAGAGTTTCATGTAAATTAAAAATTAACATGAGACTGGCAATTAAAAAACCCCAGCTTCAGTCCATGGAGAAAAGTGTAAAGAGAATTAAGCTTAGCACCTCACCTGTTGCAGCCATCGAGTCTGAGCTCAGTGAATGGGTGCTAGAACTTAGACAGCAGGGATATATAGTGAACCATATGGCTATTCGGCTACAGGCTTTGGCAGTTTCTAACCATTTACAGTGGTTCTTTCTTCTCTTGCAGATGGTAGTAAGCTTAAGACCAAGGTAATATTTAAGAGAAAAACTATACCAAAAGAAAAAATGCCACCTGGTGTTCTTGTAGAAGTGCATGAAAAGGGCCGGATGGATGAGGCACTGGTCAATAAATAGGTGGGCAAAATCTGGAGCAAAAGACCCGGTTCACTAATCCACAAACAAAGCCTTTTTGTATGGGATACGTTTCGGGGGCACCTGGGAGATTCAGTTAAACAGAATCTATGCAAGAGAATGACACACACAGCTGTGATTCCAGGGGGCTGTACATCCCTTTTGCAGCCACTCAATGTCAGCCTGAACAAACTCTTCAAGGTGAAAATACAGCAGTACTGGCGTCAATGGATGATTACAGGTACACACTCACTTGCTGTTTTGCCTTTTTTCTTTTTAAGCTAATTGTTAAGGGAAAGGGGGTTTGGTTTGTTCCAACAGTGAAATAATTGTTTGGGGTTGCAGGTGACAAAGAGTTCACGGCAGGCGGAAACTTGAAAAAGCCCAGCTATGGCATGGTATGTGAGTGGGTCCGCGATGCGTGGAATGCCATTCCTGCCAAGGCCATCATAAAATCATTTTAAAACTGTGACATTTCAAACAGTATGGACAGCACCGAGGACCATCTCCTTTATGAGGCTCTGATGGGTTCTGATGCCACATGTCCTGAAAATGTAGAGGAGGATGAGACAACTGCTGCAGAGCTTCAGGATGTGTACAAGGACATTCCCCTCTCTGAGCAGCAGCTACACATTCTTTTTGCCTCCGATGACGAAGATGACACCGAGTTCTTTGGTTTTAATGATGGGGATTAATTCAAACCCAGAGACTATAACTAAATTTAATTTGCAGAAATGCTTTATTAAGCTTGTTGCTGGTAGAGAATTTTAGCCATGTAAGCTAGTAGCTTGAATTCATAAACTGAGCAGATATTATCATTTTGAAGCTGAAATCTTGTTTAAATAAACTGAGCTGCTAAATTGCTTTGAAGCTGAAAGCTTGATTTAATAAACTGAGCTGCTAGAATATATTTCTTTTAATTTGTTGTTTGTACTGCCAAAATATATTTTTTGAACTTGAACTTGTTGCTTGCCCTGTCATGATACCATATGCACTCGCATACAGTCGGTATGCCGCATCAGTACCCCGACTTATAAGCGGGTCAAAGAAAAGTGCTTCAGTTTGGGCAACCAAAATCAACACCCCTCCAACTTATAAACGGACCATCTTATGTGCGAGTATATACAGTAGTAAAATGTTTCAAATGTTTCTCAAGGAGAAACTGGATCTTATCTACTTACAGGAAACACATTTATCGCAATTGGAACACTCCAAATTAGCCAAAGGAGGTGCCTACTCAGTCTATGCCTCCACATCTAAGAATGGAAAGAGGCAGGGTATTGCCATATTGATCCCATCTACTACTCCCTTTCACCATACCGTGTCTTATGTAGATCCATTAGGTAGATAAGTAACTTTCACTGGTCACCTTTTTTCTGCCAGTGTTTACCATCCACTTCATTCTAGAAAATAATTATACAGGTATTTCTGGGTAAGGTATTGGATATGCTCAGTGGACAACTCCTCCTTTGAGGTGATTTTAATTTAACTTTGATTCCTGAACTGGACTCCTCCAAACAATAAGCACATCAGGTTACCCCTTCTCAAAAGGACCTATGCAAAATGCTACAGCACCTGTAACTGGTGGACATTTGGCATGGTATGTTCCCCATGGATAAAACTTACACTCATTATTCTGCAAGGTATGGTAGGTATGCTCTCCTAAACTACTTCCTATCATCCTGTGAACATTTCCAAGCGATACAGGATATGGCATATAGTCACAGAGTTTTATCCGAACATAACTGGCTGTTGCTAAAGGTAAATTTAGGTAAGATGCATAAAAATACCTTTTGGGATTTCAACACATCCTTCCTTCAGTATGAACAGTTTAAAATGCAAACCTCAGAGGGCCTGAAACACATAAATACAGACAGTGACACTGAAGAGGTCACTGACCCTATACTTAGGGACACTATTAAGGCAGTGATGGGAAGGTTGTCATTTCCCATGTGGCATGCAAAAAAACCAAAAAACACTTACAGAGGAATGCTTAATGGCTCATCTGGATAATCTTACTACTCTACAAGCCCTTCGCTCACAGCATAAACCCATATAAATTGACACCACCCAAGCAGAGATTCTGGATATTCTACAAGCCATGGTAACATTGGGTGGGATATTCAAAGGGGTTGCGCATGGCGCAACACTGTTGCACCATATGCAACCCACTGATGCACTCCGGCATGATATTCAAAAGGGGATGTTGCGCTGCACAATTCCCAATGCGCCAGGGCACACCAGTAATATATGCGGCGCAAGTGCAGGGGGTGTGCCCATGCATATGCAGCACATTCCAATATTCAGCCCAGGATGTGCGGTGCATATGCAGGCACAAACCCACCTTGCGCCGCACAGGGGGACGCAAAGATCTGCCCCTGAAAAGCAGGAGCAAGTCCTGGCCACCCACAGGTGAGCTGCCATTTTGCAGGGTGCAACACGGCAGCCGCCAGTTGTGGGTGGCCACCTGACCACCCAGACACAGTTCGGGAGTCATGCCCCCCCGCCCAGACATGGGCGTATTGGATCAATATCCCTGGTGGTCCAGTGGACCCTACCCCTGAGCCCGATCGCGGGCAAAGTAAGAAGTTAATTCTCTGGTGGTCCAGTGGACCTGCCCCCTGCCCGATCGCAGGCTTCAGTGGAATAAACTAATCCTGGTGTCCAGTGGACTCAATCCCCAACCCGATTACAGGCTTTAGATGTGAGTATAGCCTGGTGGGCTATGGTACTCCCTCTCTCACCTGTCCACTAGACCCGCCTCTCGGGTCACAGTGGATGAGTAGTTTCCTCACCTGCAAGCCGCCTCGCTTCTGCCTGCTAATCAGTGTTTAGTATAGCTGTGAGCTTTATTGGTCTTCATGCGGGGATTCATCGGGCGTGCAGACTGTATCAGATTACAGTTCCTGAAATGTGAAATGAACCATTCACATTTTGGGATTGTGTAGTACAGTACGGTCTGCACACCCATTGGCCCATGCAGGGACTAATGGGTGTACAGCCATACTGTACGCTGTCAGTTGGCGGGCAGCCGGGTGGCTTGCAGGTGGGGAGCTGCCACCTGCCGCTGACTGGAGGGGAGCAGGCTGGTGGGTCTGAGTGGGCGGGTTGGGAGGGGGATACCGCTGACCCACTAGGGTGTATATTCACATCTAAAGCCTGCAATCGGGCTGGGGATCGGGTCCACTGGACCACCAGGGATTAGTTTATTTTTTACTTAAGCCCGCAATCGGACTGGGGTGCAGGTCCACTGGACCACCAGGGACTTTAGTTGTAACTGAAGCCCGCGATCTGGCGTTGGGTCGCGTTGCCCACCAAGGGGCAGGGGGCATCAGTCCCTGTTGGCTGTAGACTGGCAGGTCGCCAGGTGCAGGTTGCCAGGGATCAGCGCACCTGCATGCAAATGGGGTCATAATGACATGCAAATGGCCCCATTTGCGCAGTGCATTCATAATGGCCTCATTTGCATGCTCACATCTGAATATCGTTCTTGCTGCGCCTAGCGCAGCTGCAATTGCACTGGCACAGCCCCCTGCTCCTCTTCTGACACTTGCGCTGCCGCAGTGCCACTGTGCCATGCGCAGTGCAGTTGCTCCCGGTGCCATATTCTACGGTGCTGAGCCATGGTGCAGTACCGTTGAATATCGCCTGGTCCATTCCCTGGCACAGCCCAGTTGCGCTGCGCCAGGCTTGCGCCCATGCCTGGCGCATTTCTGAATATCCCACCCACTGTCTACTGTACCTCAGGCAATCTTATTATGAAGGCAGCACCCACAGGGCCTGGCTCCTAGTGTGGAGGTTTAAGGCCAAACAGAAGAATGCCAGTATTCTAGAGCTCTGAAATCCAGCCTCAGGTAATTGGGAGCAACAGGGTGACAGGATCCTTCACATCAAGAGAGTTTATTATAAAAGACTTTACACTAAGGATACCTGAGTTCCCCCTGAGACAATCTGACAGTATCTGAGGACTCTCAGGCTTCTGACTTAAATGGAAGCACTGCAGCAAACTCTGCTGCAGCTCATCACTATTGAGGAGCTTCAGATAGTGCTTAAGGTGGCAAAAACCCAGAAATGCCCAGGACCTGATGGGTTTCCAGCTGAATTTTACAAGGCTCTTTCTAATGACCTACTTCCATACTTGCTCTGCACCTACCAAGTGCTGCAAAGTGGTCAGTCCCTTTCCCCTAGCTGCATTGGGGCCATTATCTCAGGGCATTCTCAAATCAGGTAAGGGCCCTACTAATGCTCTCTCCTATCACTCTATTTCCATACTAATTATGGATTACAAGATCTGCACGGTGGTATGGATTCATAGGCTAGATAAACTTCTTCCCCTTCTCATACACCTGGATCAATCAGGTTTCATAAGATCCCGGCAGACCATGGATAATGTTTGCAGAACATTTCATCTTTTAGATTATGTAGACTGACATACCCTCCCTATGGCCCTTCTCAGCTTTGATGCTGAGAAGGCCTCTAACGGGGTCTCCTGGCCTTTCCTCTGGGAAACCCTGGCAGCCTGAAGTTCCAGCCTCAATTTTTCCTTTTTTTTTTTTGTAATTACAATTTACTCCGTCTCCGCAGAGCCAACAGGTGGCTCCATCCCTCCTTCGGAGGGGCTCATCCTCCATCTCCAGTCGTCTCCCGCTCTGCTGGACCCCTGCAATTCCCCCACAGATTTCCACCCACGATGAGCCCAGGGTGAGGAGCACCAGCTTACTTCCCCCCAGCACAATCCAGAAGTCAGGGTGGCATTGCGGCAGGATGCATCAGGCCGTCATGGACCCTGTTGGCTCCCGGTTTTTCCACTTGTTTTTTCAACAGGCCCATGAACGTGCACTGGGCAGAGCAGCTGTCTCCACCTCCATGGAGGCAGCCTTGTGCCCTGGATATTGGCCCTTCCCATACATGGCTGCATGCCTGTGCTGACATCCAGCCACTGCTGGGTGTCAGTCTACAGCGCGCAGTGCTATTCCCCCCTTCCCGAGGATGGAGAGCTGTCTATGGATGCTCAATCCTTCCTCACTCCTGCAGACCCCCAAGCAACCCAAGTCCATTCCCAAACTCAGGTCACCAGCGTGGCACGAGGTGTGGTGTCCAGTGCCTCAACCGTCAGCGCCACCGGTCTGGCTGCAGCCTCAGTTTTTCAACTGGCTAAGCTTTCTTTACATGTCTTCAGAAGCATTAATTCAAGCGATCAGCACTTGTACTACCTCATTTGCTTTACAGTGGGGGATGAGGCAGTAATGCCCCCCCCCCCTTTGCTATTCGCTCTATATATTGAACCATTGGCAATTGCTATCCAACAGAGTGCTGGGATTGAGGTGGTCCCCTAGGAGGTCAGGATTTCAAAATACTGTATCACTGTACACAAACGATACCCTCCTTACGCTCATATCTCCAGGCTCTTTGATCCCCACTGCCTCAAAGGTAATAACATGGTTTGGGGAACTGTCTGGTTTCCTGCTTAATCTCCAGAAGACATAAATACTTCAATATCACTATACTCTCAAACCTGAGATAAAGCATCAAAAACAGTTTGAATGGAACAGGACAGCTTTTACATACAGTACCTCGGGGTACAAATTCCTAACAGACTGGCAAATGTAGAATTATTAAATTATGAACCCCTAACCTAAGCAATAATGCTGTATTTACATATCTGGCAGTCACTCTCCCTGGGTTTCTTTTCAAAGCTAGAAACTGTAGTACAGTAATCTTACCTCGTATTCTTGACTTCCTTCAGACTCTCCCTATAATGCCCTCTAAGACTGGTATAAAATAATATTGCAATTTGTCAGGGGGGACAATGTCCCAGAATTTGCTACAGTACCTTACAGTTACATAGGGACAAAGGGGAGGGGTTGACCTCACTAACCTTTGGAGTCAGATCTATGCAATCAGAGCTCGGCTCAGGATCACTTGCTGTTGACTCTCTCCAGTATGCCGCTCTGCCTAGAAGCATATTGAGTTTCATATTAATGATCTCTTTGAACATGGCAAAATATCTCTTTTCCCACCCCTTGGGAGCACTCTGTCTGGGATTTTTCAACTTACAGAGCTGTGACTCTATGCCAGTGGCACCTGTATCACCACTCACAAACCCACTCCCAACGTATGTGGTCCTGTATGCTGGTTTCCAGTGATAAGGATTTCAGTCCGTTAAAAATGGCTATAGCTTTCCAGAGATGGAAACAGACAGGACTATAGTTTTTGTTCCAATTTATAAATGAAGAAGGAGTACTCCCATTTCAACATTTTCAGGACCGGTATGGATTGACAGGAAAAGAACATTTTTTCACTATTTGCAACTTAGAACACATTTATTTCACGCATATTCCGGTGCCCCTAAATTCCCCTGATCCAAAACCTCTCATACTCCAGATCTTCATAAGTTCTTAAAGGGAGAAACTTGGCAACATTTGATTGGCCACTTGGACAGGGGCCCACAGGAGCTACTGCTGACCATATCCTCCATAAGTGGAATGATACATTGCAGACAACCTATACATCTGCCACTTGGGTTAAATATGCTGTGCCCACCCTGAGGATCTCTTTCTCCACGACCTGGCACGAATTCGCCTGGAAATGTCAGTCCCGATTTTTCTGTACCCCTGTGGTACAGGCTAAATACATGGGGATGTATACAGTTCCTGTTGATGGAGATGCGGGCAAACTAAATCAGACCATTCCCACCGGCCCAGTGGCGTTGAGGGTTGAGGCACTGGACGCCACATCTCATGCCATGCCAGTGACCTGGGTTCTGGAACTGACTCAGGTCGTTCAGGGGTCAGCCAGGGAGGTAAGGATTGAATGTCCAGAGGACTGCTCTCCTTCCTCGGGGTAGGGGGTTTGTGTGCTGTGTGCGTCAGCACAAAGAGGGGTTCAACCTGCGCTCATGTGTGCTTGGCTGCCTCCGCGGAGGTGAAGACGACAGCTGCGCCCATTGCACAGGCACGGGGCAGGGGAGAAAAATGGAGGAAAATACCAGGACCCGGCAGGACCCATGATGGCCCCGATGGGTCGAAGGATGTACCCCTCCAAAGGTGGAGTCATAGCTCCTACCAGGTCTGCGGAGGAGGTGACAAATAATGTCGTGATAAAAAAAAAAAAAGAACATTCCCACATATTTTGGTCCTACCCAGTTCTTCAAGACTTCTGGCAAGACCTAGGGAGACAATCTGATATGCTCTCAATTGCCTCTGTCCTACTCTGTCCCTCCATGGCACTAATGTCTATTTCCCCACAGGGAAACGCGTAAGCACCAGGTCATTGGCCGCTGCATTATTACAGGCAGCCACAAGGTTGAGACTGCAGGAGACTCCTCCAGTAATGGGAAATTGGCAGCAGATAGTAAATACAATCTATACCCTAGAAAGACTTACCTACTGCTTGTTCTTGAAAGGCAGATGTGGAGGCATAGGTAGATCTCAGCTTTTTCAAGATATCTGGCAGCCACGGATTCTGCATTATATGTCCATTGACCCAATTTTGTGCCCTGAATGGGCAAATTGGACATGTATTCATTGAAATAAACGGTAGCTACATGTATTTACGGAGTGAATAGGAGCCAGACAAGATGTATACTGCCACCTTAAGTATTACTTTCTACTTGCACATTTGCCTGATGTTACTGCTGTGAAGAAAACCAGCTGATTTATACAGTTAATTTGTGGGGATCCTCACAATCCCAGGCTCCAACAGCCCTGTTTTCAGGGTGTGTTATTTGCTTATGCTATCAGCATATAAGTGTATTCCATTCAGAATTCATGTGACACCTTGTATTATAGCCATATGTCTCATGTTTTTCAATACTTGGCTCTGTACACCAGTTTGTAAAAGTGTGCAGTTTTAATAAAACATACATATAAAAAAAGGAAAAAAATGGCTAGCGAACAATTTTGAACCACTCATGAACAGTCTGAAAAAAGATGTGGCTAGGTGGCACCACCTCAGATTCACATTGTGGATGAAGTGCAAACACTTCAAATGCTGGTTCTGTCAAGAATTTGTATTTGCTCAGGTACATGTTTCTCTGCACTGCAGATACGATCTGGAAGCAGCTGGTAAGGCTGACACAGGACTTTTTTTGTTTTGGGGTAGGCAGATTTTGATCCCTTAGAACAGTAGCCCCCGGTCCAAGGTGGGGATTAGGGCCCCATGGTTTAAAGGATACCAGCAAGCTGTAGGTCTTGTGCAGACCTGGATGTGGCTACATGTAGACAAGGTTCAGTGGGGAACCAGATGGGAGAAACTGGAGAAAAAACTTGGAAGGGGGTCTGGGATCCCATTAAGCATATTAAAGGCAGTCCTAATTCAGGAATATGTGCTGCAAGTATGGAGGAAGACCAAAAAGACAGGACAACATTAGACAATTAGACATCCACCTATATCTGTGGCCACTCAGGCATAAGCAGAAATTGCAAATGGGGGCAAACCTTACGCATGGCAAGACTGGGAAGGGGCAGGGATAGACAAAATAGGAAACCTTTTTTCCCTAACCACCAGGTATTTCAAGGACTTTGCAGATCTAAAAAGTCATGTTTTACTACCCAAGTTACATGTGTAGAGGTATATTCAGATTAGACACTTAGTGGCGCAATATACCAAAAAGGGTAACACAGGAAGATATCTAGGGATCAGTGGAGGGGGGAGCAGGTACTCCAGGAACCCTCCAAAAGTTGGTTCAGTTTACAAGGGACTATTGCACAAATACACACCAGACACAAGCATGCATCATAGGTGGGAAAAACTACTGAGGTTATCAGCTGACAGAGGAAGAGCGGGCATGTTGCTGGGCAAACGTATCTGGAGCTTGCAGAGGCACTGGAAGGCAGCTGATGCAGCTAAGGACACTACATGTATAGTATTGCAGCTTTAATGATTTAAAAAAAAGATGCAAGAGATGTCTACATCACAGTACCGCTGCTGTAGCAAGGGAGAAGGTACCTTGCTGCATATACTCTGACAGGGCCAGGAATTACAGAACTGTTGAAGCACACATGTGCCAGAATGGAACAAATACTAGGATTTAACGTACCCAGAGATGCAGCTTTGACAGTACTGAGTAACACTACTCAGCTGCCCACCCAGCACAAACCACAAATCCTATGGTAAATGGCAGCCGTCACCGAAGCCAAAAGACTGCTACTTAGAGGTGACTCAGTACTGAAGTTCTCACCTTAGGTGAATGGGAAGACAATGTACACAAGCTTGCAGGATACAAAAGGTTAGCACACCTTTCAGTGGGCAAGTGAAACTTGTATGGGAACCATTTGTGAAGTGTGGGGTAGAGGAGAGTGACAAGGCCACTGGAGGGACTGGGTAAGGCGTTAAGGATCCCCTGAACATCCACAACAGGCCAAGTCGAGACAATGAAGAATAAGGTGTTTATTTTCTTCTGACCCCTACTGCACACCATGGAATGCATAATGGGCTGGATGGGCTCAAGATGCCCTTCCTCTCTCGCAACCAACACCAGCACTGCTATTCACAGCTAATCTGTTGTTCTTTACCTTTTAATGTTTACAAAATATGTAAACATCAGTCTGCTAGAAGCGAAAACTGTGTATCCAGGAAGGAGTGGTAAAGAAGGAGGGAAAAATCTATATGTTGAGCAGGCAAAAAAGACCTTTCTGAGATATCCTATACAAGTAAATCTCTGTCTCATGTTTTACATAGAAACATAGACAGTGATGGCAGAAAAAGACCACAGATCCATCTAGTCTGCCTGGAGTTCCCGATCTGCCCAAGGACCTATTGTCCATGCAGGGTTTTTTCTCTTCTGGTCCATTCCCTTGGTCCCCTCACTACTGCTACCGACTTGGGCAACTATCAAATCCTTCAGTCTGTCCCAGCTTGCTTAAAACCATTTATGTCTTGGCACCCACCACCTCTGCTGGCAGACTGTTCTAGGGCTTCACCACCGTTTCTGTAAAACAGAACTTCTTCACATCCCTCTTAAACCTTCCCTGCACCAGTTTCCACTCATGGCCTCAGGTTCTTTACTCTGTACTCCTGCTAAATAGTTCCCCTCAGATCACCTTGTTCATTCCCTTCAGGAACTTGAAGGTCTCTATCATATCCCACCCCCCCACATTCCAGCAAGTACATATTCAGTGCCTTCAGACAGGCTTCATAAGATCTGCTCTGATGGCCCGGAATCATCTTGTTCACCCTGCATTGCATTCTCTTCAACCTATCCCTGTCCTTCTATAGGTGAGCACTCCAGAACTGAGCACAGTATTCCAGATGTGGCCTCGCCAGTGACCTATACATAATTAGTAGAATCACTTCCTTTTTCCTGCTATCAGTACCCCCTTCAATATACCCCAGCATCCTATTATCCTTGCTATGGGCCTTGTTACACTGGCTTGATTGATTGAGAGATTCACAAATGGTGATTCCTAGGTCCCTTTCCTCTGCTGCAGTGCTCAGTTTAACCCCTTCCATCCAGTTTTTTTTCCCTTGGTGCATAATCTTGCATTTTTTTGGTATTCATTTTGACTGCCAAACATAAGGCCACCTCTCTAGCCTTTGTAGTTGCGTCTGCAACTCCCTGATCCCTTCATCACTATCTACCCTACTGCAGAGCTTCGAGTCATCTGCAAAGAGACAAAACATGCCCCAAATGCCCTCTCGAGTGTCACTGATAAGCCTATTGAAGAGGACAGGACCCAGGATAGTTCCTGGCGACACCCCACTGGTGACCTCCCTCTCTTCCAATTGGACCCCGTTTACCACCGCCCTCTGCTGTCTCTCCTTCAGCCAGTTCCCTATCCATCTAACTATTTCCCTAGGCACACCCAGATCCTCCAGCTTCATCAGCAATCTTCTGTATGGCAGGTCGAAAGCCTTGCAAAAACTGAAGAAGAGTAAATAAATATGCAGCATGGCCCTTATCTACTACTTTTGTTACCCAGTCAAAGAAAACTATCAGGCTGGCCTGATAAGACCTCCCTGCCACAAACCCATGCTGTTTACTACCCGGTAGACCATTGCTCTCTAGATAGCCACAAGATCCTCTTTGATCAGTGACTCCATCAGTTTACCCACTACAGAGATAAGGATAACAGGTTTGTAATTCCTCAGTTGTTCCTTGTCCCCTCCCCCCTGCCTTGTGTATTGGGGCTACATCTGCTACCTTCCAGTCTTTTGGAACTACCCCATCTGAATTGAGCTATTGAATAGCACTACTAGGGGTTCAGACAATTCTGCAGCCAATTCCCTGAGCAACCTTACGTGCATCCCATCCAGCCCTGGGGCTTTATCAACCTTTAGGGAGTCAAGCCCCTTCTGGACCCTTTCTCTGGAAAATACTGGCTGAGTCATTTCAGGAATGCCCCTGCCAACCACCTTGATGCAACTTTCAGGCAGGGGCCTGCTGTCATCCTTTGTGAAGACAAAGCAGACGTAACTGTTAAGCATGGGTGCTTTTCGTTCATCTTTTTCTAGTACCCTCCCCCCTTGTAGCCTAACAATACCCCCTCCTGTCTTCCTTTTTTCCTTAATATATCTGAAGAATGTTCTTTCCCCACCCTTGACTCCCTCCACAGTACCTAGCTCTGTGTCTGCGTTTGCTTCCCTGACCATCCTCTGTGCTTCCCTAGTGTTTTTTTGTTACTTCCCCATCCCCCCGCCACTTTTTCTTGTGCCTGGTGAAAGCCTTTTTTTGGCACTCACTGTTTCTTTGACCCTTTCTGGGAACCATATGGGTCTCCCGTACCTGTTTCATTTTATAATAATTCTCGTGCATGACTTTGTTACCTCTAGAATGGTCCCCTTGATTGACCCCCCCCCATCTTTACTCTACACCTCCAATGCTGTCCACCCTGGTCAATTTGTCTCGGACCAGCTCCTTCATCTGGTTGAGGTCTCATCTTCTGAAATCTAGAAATTAAGTTTTTGATAGGGGCATTCTTGTCCCGAGAGCCAGCCTGAACCAAATGGATTTATGGTCACTGGACCCTAGTGGCTCCCCTACCCTCATTCCACTCACCGTCTCTGAGATGGTGAGTACCAAATTGAGAATGGCTTCCAGTCTAGTGGGTTCCTTAATCAGCTGCACTAGCAGACTGTCCTGCAACGTATCTAACAGAGCATGACTTGTGGTGCACCTGGCCGACAGAATGTCCCAGCCAATACCCGGCAGGTTCAGTTCACCCATTACATCCCCTTCATCACTCCCCTTGCCAGTTCTTCCCTGAGCTCCCTGTCTCTCTCTCTCTTCTCCTTGTTCTGATATTCTATAGATCACCTGATCTGTATTTTCTTGCCTGAGGGCATCGCAAGGTGAACCCACAGTGACTCTTTGTTTCCCCTTTGCTTCCCCTGATGTGTCCATCCTCCACAGCCTCTATGCCCTCCTTGACACATAGGGCTATGTCTCCCCTTTGCCTATCCCTCTATACTATCTAAACAATGCGTAACCTGGGGCTGACAAGTCCCAATCATTATTCTTTGTGGCCAAGTTTCTGTGATGGCTGTGAGGTCCATTTCAGTGTCTGTCACCAATGCCTGGAGCTCACTGGCATTAAGACAGACCCCCTTCCAACAAACTCTGGATCCTCTTTTGCTGTTTTGTGATCCTATACATGCATTCTAACATACTAACATACTATTTGCCAGCAGAATAGGCCTTATGGTCTGTCGAGTCTGCTTGTGCCTCAGGACCCCAGTTGGGTACCGAGGCCTTCCCACCCCCATCACATTTCTATTTCCCCTGTTGTCCATCCCAGCCCCGCTGGGCCAGACTAACCCCTGCTTCATCCCCATCCTGTACCTGTCCAACCTTCTCTTGAACCCCTCCACCGTAGAAGCCAGAACCAGCTCACCAGGCAGCACATTCCAAGGTTCCACCACCCCCCAGTGAAATATCTCCTCCTCTTTCCCCCTTCATTCTTCCTCCTTCCAACTTCAAACCATGCCCTCTGGTGATACCCCCCCTTCTTTAATCTAAAGATCCACTCCTTGTTTACCCTATTTATTCCCTTGAGGTACTTGAAGACCTCAATCATGTGCCCCCGGTCCCACCTCTCCTCTAATGAGAACAGGCCGAGCTCCTCTAGTCTCTCCTCATACGTCAAATCTCCTAGACCCCATATCGTCTTGGTTGCCCTCCTCTGGACCCTTTCCAGGAGCTATATGTCCCTCCTCAAGTGTGGTCTCCAGAACTGTACACAATACTCAAGGTGTGGTCTAACCAGACCATTGTACAGCGGCAGTATCACTTCACTACACCTTGAGGTGATCCCCCTTGCGATGCAGCCCAACATTCTATTTGCCTTGACTGCCACCCTCCTGCACTGCTCAGAGTTATTCATACTTGCATCCACCAGGATCTCTAGGTCTTTTTCCCCCCTGCCGTGGCCTCCAACACCTCCCCACCCAGGGTGTACTTGTGTTTGGGGTTCCCCCTCCCATGATGTAACACCTTGCACTTGGAGGAGTTAAAATTTAATTTCCAGGTGCAAGCCCACCTATCTAGGGTCTCCAGATCCCCTTGCAGGGCCACCCTACCCCTCCTCCCCCCCCAACCACTGCTTCCAGCTTGGAGTCATCAGCGAACAGACTCATTTCACACCCTATACCCTCCCTGATATCTGAGATGTATGCATTAAACAAGATTGGCCCCAGGACCGAGCCTTGTAGTACCCCACTAATGACCCCTCTAGGGGTTGAGATCTCCCCACTGACCACTACTCTCCAAGTGCGCTCAGCCAGCCAGCCAGTTTCCTATCCATCTGACCATCAATAAGCCTACTCCCATTCCCCTCAGTTTCTCCAGTAGGCCATTGTGAGGGACTGAGTCAAACGCCTTGCTGAAGTCCAAGAATAGTACATCCAAAGGCTTTCCCCAGTCCAGTTCCTATGTTACCCATTCATAGAACTCCACAAGGTTAGTTTGACACGATCTACCTGGCATAAACCTATGTTGACGACTATCCTGACATCCTAACTCCTCCAAGAACCGCCCAAAAGTTCCTTCAGAAACTCTCCATTATTTTACCCACCACCGACGTCAGACTGACAGGTCTATAGTTACTCATCACTTCCCTTGACCCCCCTTTATGGATTGGCACCACATGTGCCCCTCTCCAATCCCTAGGCACTATCCCTGTCTCAAGTGACCTGTTGTAGAGCTCCACCAGGGGTGCAGCTAGTACATCCACCAACTCCCATAGAACTCTCAGATGTATGCTGTCCGGCCCTGGAGATTTTTCCTTTTTTAGGGTCTTAAGGGCATTCCACACCTGTTCAGTGGGGATTTCATCATCTGCCCCCCCCGGGCCGATTTATCCTGATGTGAAACCCCTTGGGTACCCCTCCCTCCCGGCTTTTCCTTATCTGTTGCTCTGCCGTCCCTACCCCCGTCCCTTCTAACTCCATCCAATCCCACTTTGTAAGTTTCCCATCCCCCTTCCTAGTGAATACGGAGGCAAAGCACTCATTTAGGACCTCCGCCTGGTCCCTCGCCTCCTCACCCACCCTCCTTCTGTTCTCAATCTGCCGATCTGGCCCTTGGTTTTTCTCCGCTCCCCAATATACCTAAATAACCCCTTTACCCCTCCCCATATTCCCTGTGCAAGCTGCTGCTCCTTACTGAACTTGGCCCCCCTTACCATCCAGGTGACTTGTCAGGCTGCAAGATGGTAAGCTTCCTTTTCCCTCTCATTTTTTTTTTTGCATTATTTCTTTATCCTCCTACATGTCCCGTATCTGCCACTTCCTTCAGGCAGCCATGATCCAAGACACCCACCTACTGTCCTCCCCTGGAACCCCCTACCTCAGATTGCAGCCAACCCTGGGGTAGCTCGGCGTAACCCTTCGCTGAGTGGGTCCCTCTCCTCCAAGGGGGAAGGCACCGGTAGGGCAGCCAGCACACTCTTTCTCTCAGCCCCAGTGTGCTGCTGAGGCGGTCAGGCTCCATGAGAGTCCTTTGGTGGTGTCGGCAGATCGTCTGCCATCATCCTAGCCAATCTGGGACTTTTTTCCGCTTTTCTGGTTCCCCTGACGTCACGCCACTTCTTGTAGTGCTCCCGGTCTCTACCGGGGGCCACTACAGAGCAAGACATCACCTAACCCACCCGGGAGAGAGCAGTCCTTTGACGCCTCAATCCCTCTCCCACCCCCGCCCAACCCCAGCAACCAGTCCGTTCCCGAACCCGGGTCACTGGCATGGTTTGAGGTAAGGCGCCAGCACCTCAGCCCTCTGCACCACCGGGCCGGCTATTTTTTTTTTGTAATGTCTGTAGGCAGCCTTCTTTTCCCTTACCACCTCCTGAACCTCCCTGGACCACCAGCATGGTTTTCATGGTCTCGCCCCCTTACGCTTCACCTTTGCACAGATCCTAATTGCCTCCTGAAGTCCCTGTTTAATGACCTCCCATCTCCCTTCAACATCCGTCCTAGTTGTAATCCTCTTCAAATGATTCTTGAAAATCTTTCCCATGCCCCTAAAATCTGCCGCCCTGAAATCCACAGCCAAAGTCCTAGAACTATCCCCCACCCCCCAGATTTATTCAAAACCAGACAGTGTCATGGTCACTCCCAGCCAGGGAATCCTCTACTGTCAAATCCCTCACCAGATCCCTTTCTGCCAGAATCACATCCAGGACATGACCATCTCTCATAGGCTCCAACACATGCTGAGTGAAGAACACATCCTGAAAGTCATCCAGCAGTCTCTGCTCCTTGACCACCTAAAGACTTGGTTTCTCAGTTTGTAGCTGGCATATTAAGGTCCCCCATCAACACCACTCCCTCCCCTTTTGGTCCACACTGGGCTATAATGTTATCCAGCAGACAATCCTCCAGAATATCCCCCATCCCTGGGGCCTATATACCACTCCCAGTTTGATCTTTCCTCCTACTGGGGTTTGCAAGGTGACCCATAAGGCCTCCACATTTCCCTCTGCCTCTTCTACCCTGGAAATTTCTATGCTATCTCTGATGAACATAGCCACTCCTCCCCCTCTGCCCTCCTTTCTATCCTCCCTAAGCATAGTGTACCCCTTCACATTTAAGTCCCAATCGTGGTTTGTGTTAACCCAAGTTTCCATTATCGAAGCCACATCTATCCCTCCTTTGAACAACATGGCCCTGTAACTCCAACAACTTATTTCCCAAGCTCCTGGCATTTACTAGCACCACCCCCAACCCTTGTCTCTGCTCCCCTTTGCCATGTCACCCCCATACTATATGCATCCGTTCTCCTTCTGCCCCTACTGTATCGCTCTCTCCTGATCTGTTGCCCACCTCCCCTTGAGGCTGCAGGCTAGGCTCCTCTTTGAGAGGTAAGGACTTCTGGTCTGCCCCTCCCTTAACCCCTTAACCCATTCGTTCTCATTCTCTTTATCATCTTATTTTTCCGATATCTTTCAGACCCTGAAAGCCTTCCCTCCCTTGCCTTTTATACTACTTCTTTTTGAATCTCAGCCTTATATTTACCCACTTTACTGTTACCAGTCCCCAGTATAGGAGGAACACTAGCTAGGTTCCCTTCCCTCACTACCTTTACCGTAGTTCCTCTAGCCTCAGTGTCCACTACAGTCAGTTTAACTAATGTCAACATCAAACTTCTGCTGCAATGGACTGGACCCCTCCTTGTCAGGTGAAGACCATCACCTTTGAAGAGCCTCCTGTCCCAGAAGTCCCCCCAGTCCCCCACAAGGTGGTACCTTTTCTCCTGATACCATCCTTCTAACCACCTATTTAATTCCTCTATCTCTTCCCTTCTTACTCTACCTTTTCCTCTCCCCTACTCCACAAGGAAGGACCTTGAAAAAGGCCAGGGAGGTCAAGTGTTCCTGCAGTCTGTCCCCCAGTCTCTGAAATTTCTGCTTCTCTTGCTCCACAGTCTGGTTTGCCAGACTGCTAGGACTCAAGTGTACCAGCACCCCCAGGTCTCCCCCGCTATTCTTCCTATTCTGTCTATGTCCTGGAAGGCTGATGCCCTAGGAAGGCACCAGGCCATCTCCCCTCCTCCCCTGATAATATACTAATTTTATGATCATTCTAGTTTGTTTATTTATGTTTTATTGGCTATGTACTGTAAGGCATCCTAAATTACATTAAGGAAGGGTGCCACGTAAAAGAAATGTATCTACTGACCTATCCATTTGTCTCTCTATGCATCTAGCGCATATGTCTGCCTGCCTGCCTGTCTGTCTGTCTGTCTGTCCTTCTGTGTTTAATGTCTTCTTGGAGGCTGTGCTGTTGGTTCTTGCCAGATCTTGTTTTATTGCCTTTATGATAAAACAATGATAAAATATCAGGGCTTCTGCTTACCTATGAGCTGGGGTCAGCAACCCTCCTTCCAGCACGTATTCTAACGTTATGCTATCCTGACCTTATGCATAACTGTTCCCAGCATGTAAATAACTGTTCTAAGTTGCTAATCATTTTCCTTCACATTTCCTCTTGATCCCTTCCACTATCTCCCCTCACCCCTCTATGGCTCCCCCCCCCCGTTACATCTCCTGAGCTCCCTTGCTCACTTTAAAATGATTAGTCCCATACTTTCTCACCTCTGACAAGGCCCCTGGGCTGATGCCATCCCTTACCTTGTTGATTATTAGATATTACACTGACTCTGTTCTCATTTTCCTGAAAAGGGTCATTTCATAAGACCCCACCCCCCTCTAATATGTCCCTTTGAATTCCAGGCTTTAATCAAATATGCACCATGGCATACGTTGTACAATGCCACATGTATTGGAACTTCTCTATGTAACCCCCCTACAAATGGGGGTTCCCGAAAAGTCTTCCATGAGCTTGCCTAAATGCTCACTGCCAGGTTGGTGTTCGGCTCTATAGCCGTCTAAATGTTATTACCAAAGAGTGCCTGTGTAGCATCTATGTACTGTCACTTTACAATCTGCCTAGTTTGCAGAAATAGTTAATCTGAAAGGGGGGGGGGGCAGAGTGTTGTCATGCTCGAGTCCCGTCCGGGCTGCTGGAAAATAGCTCCATTTCTGCCATCACTAATTGTGCAGAGGGAGCTCTGTTGAAGGATGTAACTATTTGCTGAAAATAATCCAGCGCGATAATGATAATGTAGTTTGTTCTAACCTGCCTTCTTTGCAGCAAGGACTGTTCTGATTATCTCCGCCATTTTGGTCCCGAACTGCCGAATGGTACCAATCAGTACCTGGGGACTCTAAAATGGAGCCTGTCTGAAAGGACTGTGTGGAGTACGGACTTGGGAATTGTAGTTTTAGGCTGTTGGCACCTTTTCTTAACTGAAGGGGGAGCTCTTGCTTTGACTGACAATGGAATGAGCCAACCAAACCTTTTGGATCTGAGGGAAATCTCCAAGCTGCCTGCTGTTAAGGCAGTTATGAGTTGGAAGCAGAGAGAGGAGCAGCTCATAATAGTTCGAGCAGTGATCTGCGTAGTTTTGAGCAGGAGAACTGTGGGAAGGCCTGAGTTGAGGCCTGCAAGTCTGCCCGTTGCCCTGAGAGGGAAGAGAGAAGTTCTTTTGGACTAATTCTGAGGTGGTGAGACTGAATTAAGCCACTGAGGTGTAGCCAGGTGCAACCTGCAAAGGACCGAAGATTTTGCTGCATGCGATCAGTCTGTTAGGAACTCCAGCTACCTCTGAGCTCCCAGACTAAGCAGAGACTGTGCAATTGTGATCGGGGAGCATTTTGCCTGGTACAGTAAGATTTTTGGCATATAAATGTGCTGTGTACTGAATGGGTGTCGCGAGTTAGTTCCCCTTTGTGTGAACTGTGTGCTGACTGCTGGAAGCTGTATCCAGCCCGAACGGACTGAATCCGCTGCTGTCTCCATGCGGCTGGGCCTTGCCACGAGGGCCCTGCCAGACTACCCTACTGCACAGAGAAGAGCCATCGATTGCTGGCCCACCAGGGCAGAGGTTTGGATTTCCGCTTGCGACGCCGGCCACCCGGGTTCGGGAACGGATCCAGGTCGTCGGAGGGCTGGCCGGGTGGAAAAGGATTGAGCGTCCTTGGACTGCTCTCCTTCTCCTGGGGAGGGGGGTGGTGTGCTCGGCACAGGAGCAACACCTGGCGGAGGTTGGGTCATCACCCTAGGACTGACGCAAGGTCGAGAAACTCTGGGGCGGGACAGATGCTGGCATCATTGCATGTCTCCGGCCCAGCATAAGGGATAAAATCCTCGCGCCTGCCGTCTGCATGAAGCCCTGTCTCTGGGCTTCAATTAGCCTCCTGGCTCTCGCTCTCCCAAATAGATACTAGGTATACATGATGCAGTCTCCCCTACAGTGCCGTGACCCCATCCCTGAGGGGTAAGCCAGGGGGAACTGGGGGGAACACGAATGTGCTTAGCAGGAGGTGGAAGCGTCAGAGATGCTGTGACCAGGGCAGATAACATGGCGGTAGGTGAGGGGGGCCAAAATAGCAGAATATGTAAAAAAAAAGAAAAAAAAGAAGAGCCATCAACGAGAGACCTGCCCGGGGATCAGCCCCGTGCTCCACGCCTTAACAGGAACGACGCCTTGGCGAATCAAGTGGGCCCTGCTTCTCCTGGCACTCCAGAGAATTCACTCGCTGTCTCAATTTTTGTCCATCCTGTGTCTAGTCCTGGGTATCGTGAGTAACCATCAGGGTAGCTCTCTGCAACCACAATTTAATCTAAGTGTGTCATCTGATTGCTTTTTTTGTTTTTTTTCCTTCAAGAACTGAGCCATCTGGCTCCGGATTACAAATAGTATGTTGTGCAAGTTGTTTTTCCATCACAGGGCCCCGACCAGCTGCAATGCCGGCCTACCCCGGGCAACGGTCCTGGCTAGCCCACCTTTCCTTCACCTGGGTACCCAGAGAGTGTGACTGTGTTAGGGACTCTGACTGCATGCACAGCTGTGTGACTGATAGAGCAATTAATCTAATCAACCTGATTACCCGCCTTCCTTGTTCAAATCCCCTGAATAAATCAGATCTACTTGTTTCTGCATTCAACCAGACTGTGGTTCCAATTTGTGCTCAAAGTATTGTATTGTTGCCATTTGCTCTGCTTAACCTTGTTTTACAGGGGGTTCCCATGGTTGAGCCGAAGACACTAGCCTTGGTGGTAAATGCAACCTGTGTGGGTACTTGCAAAGCATATCAGTGGTATTGTGAAAGTAATTATTGTGTACTGTTTTGGCCACTAGCAGGCAAAGAGGGGGGTTACAGTGTCCCGGAGGGCTGTGCCCAGGCTAGTTTGACCACTACCATCCCTGACCGCTGGGTGGAGGCACCCGTTTCAGAACTCAGGCCCCTTAACCTGCTGCTGGCCCAGCAGGCAGGGGTAGTAGCCCTTGGGACAGCGCCACCTAGGGGTTACATCTTGGAGGCACCACCGGGATTAGCGTCCTCTGATGGCCAAAGGAGGGAATTACCCCGATATGTGCAGCTTTGGTGAGAAATGGAGGATCTTGCTACTCCCAAGCTCAGAATCACCCCCACAAGCTGTTGGTGCACCGAATGATGGAGTGGAGTGGAGTGAGGCTGAGGGGTTAGCTCCCCAACAGACCCTCCTGTTACTGGATGTCCCCTTTTGGACCACTAATGAAGGTATTATAGAAGCTGTGGAACATGCTAAAGGTTTGGGCAAAGTTGAAATGAAGGGGAGGGATTCAGACCTGTTTGAACAAACCATAATAGTTTTACTCTCTTGCAGTTTTACTATAGATCCCGAGAAGGTACCCCATGTTATCCTGCCAGAAGGGACCCAGAAGGGGTGGAGGGTCATTCACCTGCATAGTGATCCGGCTACCCCGCGCGGGTCCCCCAGTATAGAGGGGTTTAAGGACAAGCTGCTGAAGCTATTAGCGTCTGAAGGACGAACCGCTCAAGAGCTAGTAAAGGTGCTAGACCTTTCCAAGGAACACACACCACTGCAGTCCCCGGCCACATCTCCTGCTTCCCCTAAGAGCTCCCCTGTAGTCCCTTCCCCCATAATAATTCCATCTGTATATTTGGACTCATACTGTAAACTCAGACTTTTCTCAGGTACAGTCCCAGTGCCTACGGGGGAGGATGACCTGGAAACGTGGATAGACTATGCTACCCGCTTGGTACAAGAATGGCAGTGCTCTGAGGGGGAAAAGAGAAAGAGATTTATAGAAAGTTTAAGGGGCCCTGCACCGGAGGCCATCCGCTTCTTACGAGCGACTAGCCCAGAGGCTACTGCGGCTGAATACCTCTCTGCATTGGAAGGAGTGTTTGGAAGCACTGAGTTGGGGGACAATTTGCTGTGGAAATTCAAGTCTGCCAAGCAATGGAAAAATGAGAAGTTGTCTGCGTTTGTTACTAGAATTGAGAGGGCTCTGCAGAGGGCCCACAGAAAAGGAGGGGTGTCAGCCAAGGAACTGAACCGGGTCAGATTGGACTTCTTTTTCATATTCTAAAGTCAGCCAGATACTCCAGTGTGATGATGTTAAAAAATAAGTTACAAGACAGGAAGGCTAATCGCCCCGGGTACTTCACAGGGCCCCAACCAGCTGCAATGCCGGCTACCCCGGGCAACAGTCCTGGCTAGCCCACCTTTCCTTCACCTGGGTACCCAGAGAGTGTGACTGTGTTAGGGACTCTGACTGCATGCACAGCTGTGTGACTGATAGAGCAATTAATCTAATCAACCTGATTACCCGCCTTCCTTGTTCAAATCCTCTGAATAAATCAGATCTACTTGTTTCTGCATTCAACCAGACCGTGGTTCCAATTTGTGCTCGAAGTATTGTATTGTTGCCATTTGCTCTGCCTAACCTTGTTTTACAGGGGGTCCCCAGGGTTGAGCCGAAGACACTAGCCTTGGTGGTAAGTGTAACCTGTGTGAGTACTTGCACAGCATATCAGGGGTATTGGGAAAGTAATCATTGTATACTGTTTTGGCCACTAGCAGGCAAAGAGGGGGGTTACAGTGTCCCAGAGGGCTGTGCCCAGGCTAGTTTGACCACTACCATTCCTGACCTCTGGGTGGAGGCACCCATTTCAGAACACAGGCCTCTTAACCTGCTGCTGGCCCAGCAGGCAGGGGTAGTAGCCCTTGGGATAGCACCACCTAGGGGTTACATCTAGTTATACCCTTTTTTAATGTCCTGTATAATTCCTTGTTTGTTTGTTCTCCGTCTCATACTTTCCCAATATGTATTGTTCGTCTGGCGTGGAACCTATAAAATGAGTTTGTTCTTAAAGGTGTTATGTGAAATTTCAATAAATAAATAAAATAAATAAAACATTTTAGACTCTGGATCCTTCTGATTTTATTTGTCACAGTGGCTGTCGGACTGTTCAACACTGGTTCTGTTCAGAGTCAAAAGCAGGCAGCCAGGAAAGCTCTGATGCTGGTCCATTTCCTCCCTTTTTTCTGGCTAATTTGAAGGCAATCTCTGTCAAATGGAAAGCTTGCAACAGTACAACCTCTTATTTTATCACAGCAGTAAGATCTATATATAGTATTATCATTGCTCTAAATGCAGTAGAATTTTTTTTTCTTTTTTTTTTTTTTTTATACCTATCCCCCCCCCCACCGGGTGCAGGTAGCACCTCCTTTCACCTCTGTCAAGCTCTGATTCTCATTCACTGAGACTGCTCCATTTGCCTGTCTAGGCCCCAAGGCCCACCCACGTTACACTACTGTACTGCCACCCTGGCTTGCCCCTCAGGGCCGGGTATGCCATCAGCCAGTTCGATATTTCTTCCCTGCTAACCATTTGGCCACCTGTAGTGGAGGTGAAGATCTGGAGGATCCCTTGGAAGGCAGTGGAGACAGTCCTGAAGATAAAGATCGAGGGGGCAACCTACACATTCTTTGAAGTGGATAAGTGTAGAGCTTCCTGAAAGAATGGGAGAAAAAGCAAGTCTGAGGTGGGACAAATTGTGGATTTATTTTTAGTAGAAGTATTGCTTTGTTGTTATGGGATCCAATCAAGGGATGTGACCGAATGTTCTCCAAACATCCACTGGATGAACTGCGTCATCAAGTGCTCTTTAGGCTGCGTGCTTTGGGGACAGGTAGGCAATTCTTGCTGCTCATCGAGAGAAAAAGGAGCTGATCTATGAAGGCAGTTAGTTAAAGGGAAAAGAAGAGCCTCTGCTTCAGTGTTTAATTAGTTAGTTAGTTAGTTAAAATTTCGTAACCAGGAAAGGCACACTGAGCCAAGGCTCTTTTCCAGGTGCAACCCAGGGACATGGGTAGCAATTACAAATGGAGGAAAAATATACACATTCATGATACAAGTGCCAGTAGCAGTTCAAGCAGTACCAGAGACTAGGTAGATTACACTGAGAAGTTAGATATCCAAGTCATACATATAATACAGGCTATTATGCACTAGTATAGGTTGAGACTTATCTGAGGAGCAAGGTATTAAAAGTAATTAAGTAAAAGTAGAGTTTCGAGGTGGAAAGTACAGGGGAGGAAGTAGGGAGGTTGGTAGGAAAGATGTCGGGGCAAGGGAAACGGCAAGAGGGGAAAAGTGCAGGGGGTTGGGGATAAGCTTAATTCGGCATTTAAGAGCAGGGAGGGATTATGATTCATGGAGGGAGGAGGGCAGTTGATTCCAGAGGTGAGGTAGGTGGAAAGAGAAGGCGGAGACTCCAGCTGCAGATCGCCGGTGGGGAATGAAGAAGGAGCGATGCCATAGAAATATGGAAACATAGACTTTGACAGCAGATAAGGACCACTTGGCCCACCTAGTCTACCCATTTCCCTACCTACAGGATAAGCTGCAGATCCTATTTAACCAGCAGCCTATTTCTTCCTACCCCCCACAAAAATTGCCTTATGCCTGTCCCATGTGTTCTTGTATTCTCCCACAGCTTTAGACCCCACAACCTCCTCAGGAAGGCTGTTCCATGTGTTCACCACCCTCTCTGTGAAAAAATACTTCCTCACATTGCCCCTGAGCCATTCCCCCTTCTATCTTCAAATTGTGTCCCCTTGTTCTTGCACAACTCTTTTTCTGAAAGATGTTACCCTCTTGAACTTTGTTGATTCCATGATCTAAGAGAGTAGGAGGGGTTGGCAGCAGTGGAGAGGAGAGGTACGGAGGGAGAAGGTTGAACCAGAATTTAGCAGTTGTTGTTAATGAGTAAATGTATTGTCTGTGGGAGAGGGGGGAGAAATTTAGAGAGGAGGGAAGTGTATAGTGATGAGTGCATGATGGGGAGTTTGTGGCAAATCTGCAAAAAGAGTTGAGTAGGATGTTGAGCTTGGAGAGGAAGGCAGCAGAGGCTGAGGTGTAGATAACATCCCAGCAATTGAAAACTGGTAGGATTGTCATTTGAACTAAGTCATGGTGGATGTGTAGGGGGATGGCTTGTTTGTTGCAGAAGAGTACACCTAGCTTGGGGCATAGTTTCGAGCAGAGGGAGTCTATGTGGACGGCAAAGTTAAGATGTTGGTCCAGCTAGAGGCCAAGGTATTTGTAAGAGGTGACAGTGTCAAGAGTGGAGTTGTCCAGGGTGGTGAAACATGGTGGGGAAGGGATTTTGGCCAGTTTTTGGTGGAACCCGATGATCATGGAGAAAGTTTTACTAATGTTCACTTTTAGGCTTTTGTCTTGGAACCATGGTAGTAGGTGGTTGAAATCAGACTGCAGTGGTAGCTGGACTGAGTCAATGGTGGGACCAGAGGCATAAGTATGGTGTCATCCATGTAGAGATGTATGTTAGATTAAGAGCAAACATTGGGGAGGTAGTTTACAAATATTGAGAAGAGGGTGGGGCTAAGGATGGATCCTTGTGGAACTCCTGATCGGATGGAGGAGGGGGGAGATGCTGAGTTGCCTACTAGGACAGACTGATGGCGGCCACAGATGTAAGATTTGAACCAGTGGACAGTGGAGGATGCAAGACCAGCAGAGTGCAGTATCCTGAGAAGGAGTGGGTGAGAGACAGAATCAAAGGCCTTGGTGAGGTCAATAAATATTGCTGCTGTGAGGTGGCCTTTGTCCATTGCAGTGAAGATTGAGTCTGTAATGCGGAGAAGGTAGGAGATAGTGGAATGTTTTTTCTGGAACCTGGTTTGATAGTCAGAGAAGAAAGTGACTGATGAGAGGAAGTCTGCCAGTCTGGAGAGAACTAGAGATTCTTGGAGTTTTGCCAGGGAGGGGAGCAGGGAAATGGACAGTAGTTACCTGAAGATGAGGGGTCACCACCTTTGGATAATGGAATTATGTTAGCCAGTTTCCATTAGTGTGGGACTGTGCTGGTGAGGAAAGAGAGGTTGATGATGTAGGAGAGTGGAGTGGCTATGGCTGGGGCAGAGAGATGCAGAAGCTTGGGGTGGAGGCCATCTGGGCTAGACTTGTGAGGATTTAGAGCACTGGGGGTTTGGAAAACGTCATGCGGGATGGTGGGGAGGCTAAATCCATGGGAGGGAGGAGGGGAATAGGAAGGCACTGGACTGTTAGAGAGTGCACAGGATGTGAAGAAAATGTTGAAAGTGTCAGCGACAGTGGTTGGGTCAGAGACTAGGAACCCAATAATCTTGAGTGAGGGGGTAGCTGCCTTGCAGGATGGGTTGATAAGGGATTTGATTGTGCCCCAGAAACAGGAAGGGTTAGGGCAGGAGGCATGTTGGATGCACTGAGGGAAAAGCAGATCGACTTTGTATTCTCCTGGCTTGCTGCTCACCTTGACAGTAGAGCACTCCCCTCATACTGCACTTCTGTGCTAGCATTTATGGTATGATCTCAGTCCCGGGGTGGGACCAGAACCCATGACCTTCTGGCCCAGAGGCTGATGTGCTACAATACTACAAAACACACTTAAACAAACTTTGAGTCCCTTTAACTTTTAAGTACTTTATTAACTTCTGTCCTGCCAGCTGCTGCCCAATCTCACCATCACTAGGAACCTTCAGTGGAATGCTTAGTGCTGCTATGCAGTTGCTCCTCACTCAGAAGAGTCACTGAGCCCTAGGATAGGATGCCAGTCAGTAGCTCAAAGGACATGATGCAAGATACCCAGACACCAGCCCGTGGGGACAGACAGAGATGGAGGAGAGGACAGTAACCATGCATGCATGCTGCCCAGGAGGCCGACCACATGCCTGCCTTACTTCTTTTCTCCTGCTCCCTAATCACTTGCTCCTCTCTCCAAGACACTCTCACAACTCAGTCACACTCACACTGCTCTCCCACCAAATCTGCCAACCCCTATGGATTCAAAATGTGTGCCCACACCAGTGCTCACCCAGTCACTTAACGAAAAGGTGCTGGTGGGCTGCAGCACATTCTTATTTCAGCGGGCTTCAAACACGCACACAGTGCACCAACTGATCAATTTCACTGGCGTACAGATAGATGTGGGTGCACGCTCACTCTGTAGGTGACACTTACTGAAATCTGCCTGAGTCAGTGCCTGGATTGCACTGTGCACCTGCTGTACTCGCCTATCAGTCCAACACATCCCAACAAGTCTGTGACTGTTCGACGTCACGGTCCATAGCTGCCATTCATTTTACGATATGGAGGGTGCATACTTGCATATACCTGCAGGTGGTCTTGAACCCCCTCATGCTATCAGCCTCTGACCCTGTCCTCTAATACTGCAAACAGTCCACTACCCATCTATCCCCAATCATAGTCCCAACCCCATTCTACAGTTACAGTCCTGAACCCTCTATCTTAGTTCCCATTCCCAGCCACATATCTCATCACCCCTTGTTTTCTGATTGTTGAGGGGGGAAAACATCAGAAAATAAGCAGAAACAGTGCTGTCCTTTCTTCAACTTACTATCCGCTACAACAGGGCTTCACATTTAGTCTTTCTAGAGTCTCTGTTAGTCATGCAAGCATAGCATGATATTTGGTGCTGTTAGCATTTTCAGGCACATCTACAGCTGTTGTTTAGCTATTGCCAAGAGTGCACACACCAGGATGTGCTGTTCCTGCCAACCGGGAGGGCACAGAGCGTGATGTTCAGAGTGTGTATTTAATTGTGTTCCCTATGCCATGTACAGAATCTTGTTACACAATGTATTTCCACAGTCCTGGCAGGAGTCAAAATAAAGTTTTTGCAGCCACTAGCTAGCAGGGCAAACGATTGTGAACATACACTGATCCTACTCGTATACAGTATTTATTGAAATGTTACTTTCTTGAATTCAATCCAGTGTATCTTATTAAGAAAAATGCTACTGGCACTTCCTATGCTGGAGAGAGCAGCTTGAATGTGTGGCTCTGTTTCTCCTGTTCCAGAAATGGAAAGAAATACATTAAACAACTCGTTGGAGGCAGAGTTACAGATGGGGCACTCCAGTAGAGGCAGCAGACTTGTTTGGTGGGGATTGATTTGATGAGACTGGATATGACTGTGAGGGATCCCAGGCCTCTTCAATGTCCTGACTCCACTGCAGAGTCCGTTGGTGGCTTCTGCAACAAGTACAGTGCAGCGGCAGTTAGAGGGGATATTAAGAGAGCTAAAAGATCTTCACAAGGAAAGCAAACTGACTGTGATAGCCTTGAGATCTGACCTGGATAAACTGGACAAGAGGCAGAACAACTTGGAGCAGCATCAAGCACAAAACTGACTGGTATTCGGACGTCATGGAGATGGCGATGGTTCAGCTCCATGCAGCAGTACAAAGCCTGCAGGACAAATTAGAGAACACTGAAGGCAAGAAACGGCACAACAACTTAAGGCTATATAACCACCCAGATGGAGTGGAGGGGCTGAAACTGACAACATTTCTGCAAGATTTATTTAGAGACTCACTGGCCTTGCCACAGGGACCGGCATTGGAAATGGAAATGGTGCACTCAGCCTTAGGACCCAAACCTCCCACCGATGCCCGCCCATGATGGACTTAATTAAATTCATGCGTTACATGGGCCAACAAACAGTGCTACACAAAGCACGGTAGAAGAAGGTCTACCAGAGGAACATGAGACTTTTCTTTGATAAAGACTACTCCCCCCCCACCAGCTGATAGTCAAACAGAAAGCATAATTCTCACATTTGAAAATACTGAAGGAATGCCAAATTAAATTTAGAACACCTTTATCAGTCAAGATGACTATATTTTTCGAAGATGGAACTCGCACTTTTTAGACAGCTGAAGAGATAAAAGCCGAGTTGACCGCCAGAGGTATCCCGATCCTGCCAGCTTAAGACAGACCACTGCCAACCATGCTTGCTTTAAAACTAGCCTAGAAAACATGGCAACTAAAAGAACCTAGGGAAAAAAAACACCACAGATACCTTCAAACACACTGTGCAACACCAATGTTCGTCATGAGACCCAGAAGAAGGCAGTGAACAACCATCAGCCGCACAACCATGAGATGATGCCCGGAGAGGAGTAATTAAAGATACAAGGTGAGGCCCTTCATTTCTTAGGTGTTCCCCAGGCTCCACCATTTTAGTTTAACCCCCACCATCCAGAGTGCTGACAGATCCCAGGTGTAGACTACCCCCCTAAAACTGCCACACCAACTAAGGGTAGCAGGCAGGGAGTGGCAGAGGTTGCTAGCCCTCTCCTAACATGGCTGAGAAAGCTCACCCACCTCAACATTTAGTTTGGGGTCCCTGCAAGGAATACAGCAGTTGCATCCCAGGTAAGGCCTCAGAGAATCTCAGTACCAGACCATGCCGAATGTAGGTCAGGAGACAGGAATGGTGGTTGGTGACCATCACCCTCCCTCACATCTCACTGCCCAATGCTGCATTAGCTGCTATAAAACAAGTTGAGGCCACCACTGAGAGACTGCAAGGAGCTGCAGTGATCCCGGGACCACCTCAAGAGTGCAATTCAGAACAAGGACTCAAGATTCAAAGCCTAGCTGAATAAAAGGGCACACCCAGAGCGGAAACTTATACAAGCAGATGGGTTGTGATGCAAGGTAGGCACTAGCTTGAGTATGCACAGTATACTGTCCCACCTTCTGCAACTGAAAGGCAACTGAGGGCAGCTGTGGCAGGGAGGGGGATGTTTACCAAAGGCAAAGTTTTGGATTGAGCAAGAGCATGGGACCGCCAGGTGACAGGGAGGGCACCAGGCCTCACGGAGCATGCGGCATCATAGCCTTGGAAAGCTGTGTTGTATGTACCTGGTTTCACTCTATTTTCAATAAAAGGTGCTGCCATTGTCAGATCAAGCTGATGCTAATCGAATGACACAAGACATACTCTGACTTAAACAGTCCGGCATAAGGCTGGAGTGCAACACGCTGGCCCTATAATTGTGGGACCTATAATATTGGATTAAATTAAAGTAGAAAAAGAGGGCATGATAGCTGGGACCATAAAGTCTGCAAAAGCTAATATGCTGGGTCCAGGTAGGGTGGGGGAATAGGAGATGTGAGGGGAGGGGCAGATGGTGGATCCAGACTACCCAACCTGTGCACTTGTCTGGCTCTCAAGTAACCAACCAGCATGTCATGAAGATTACAGTGAATAACAGGAGAGGGAATGGAGATTTGTGATATCTGCACCCTGCACACCTGACCCTAGGACAACACAGAGTTGTCAGAGCCCCTCACACCTGAGAAAGAACCTCCAGAGTAGGGTAATATACCCTGGCTCACAAAGGTGGGTGTCAACCAAGCCCCTGCCTTGGGCGTCACAACTGGTCTAATGGTATGTTACTTACTCCATGTTGGAAAATGTGGTTCCTCCATGGAGTAAGGGGGGTTCATGTAGGGGTACATTTATGGTCTGCAAAGTTAAGCATTTAGGCAGGCAAAGTTCTGAGTTTTGGCAGGCTACAGAAACACAACGAAGAGGGCACTTTCTGGTGAGGGGGAAGGGGGAACCACCTGTGGGGGATGGAGAAGGGCCCAGCTACACTCAGCACAAGAGAAGTACAGTGGTAATGGCAGGTAAACACTGTAAAGTCTTTTCTATAAATGTTAATGGGTTAAACAACCCTGTAAAGAGATCTTGCCCAATGGCTCACATAAGCAAAGTGAAGCCAGATGTGATCACCCTCCAAGAAACATACTACAACAAGGTAGAAAGTGACAAATTTTAAAAGTTTTCATGCCCACAAATATATTCCTCCTCGATGCCAGATGGCAAGCAATGTGATGTGGCAATTCTGATCCTGCGGCTCACCAACACTGCAGAACAAAAGGTGGTCACAGACCAGGAAGGCTGCCTGGTTTTTGTTCAAGGCACACTAAATGAGGTCTAGATGACACTGGCCAGTCTACACATCCCACCAGGATTGGCTACTCCATGGGTGCGCAGACTCCTGGATATCATACTGACCAACACAAAGGGGAAGCTAATACTATTTAGCTACTTCCCTGCGCTTGCAGGTTCTGCCTTATGTACAGGCTCCCATGAACTCTTTGGGGGGCCCCCTCAATGGAGACATTTACGAGAGGCCTGAAATCCTACCAGTACCAGGAAGCTTTTGACCTGACATAAGGAAGCTCCTGAGATGATGTTTCTATGTTTCCATTTGGTGCTGCCTAAGTATTTTACTTGAATGCTGATCTTCACTAGTTTACATGAACTGGTTTTATTGATGTTAATTTACTTCTTTGTAAGCATTGCTGTTATTTTTGTGTGACTGCGCTCTGATCCCCCAAGGATGGACACTTTATAAACAAATCCTTACTTATTTATGGGGAAGTTCAACTTACTTATGTCACCTACAATGGATACCACAAACCCCCATCAGCTGACGCAGTCAGCAGCACAAAAATATTGCATTAGAAGAGAAAGGAAGCTGGGATGGACAAACCTCTAGAGGAGACTCCACTAGAAGGGAGGTGGGACTATATTCACTACTCTGCAGTGCATGGCATTAATGCCCGCATCGGTTGTTCTTTAACCTTTTAATGTTGTTTAAGCTTTATTCATAGAATCCGAAAATGCCAGACAGAAGCAGTGTCCCCCTCAGATCATTGTCCTATAGTGATGCTGGTCAATCTGGGAGAGGAAAGGAAAAGCATGGAATGCTGACTCAACATCTTCCACCTCAAGTCACATGAATTCCAGGAATTTGTGGTTGACAAGCTGGAGAAAGCCACTATGGATAACAGAAGAGAAGACATAGAGGCTTGAGTGCTCTGGGACACAACCAAAAGGAATTGCGTGGACACATCATATCGTATTCTACAAGAAAGTAAAAAGGAAGGAACAGAAAAGGAACCTTGAAGAGACTCTACAGTTCCTCCAGATTGCTCATAAACAGGGGGATACCTCTGTGTTTGACCAATTAAACAGGACTGAACAAGAATTGGGCGAGATATGCTGCAAACATACAAAGGTGGCACTAATCTACCTCCATCAAAAATAATATGAGGTGGGACCCAAAGCAACCAGGCTTCTGGCCTCCCAGCTCTGACAACAAAAGGTAAAGGCACTGGTCCCAGAAAAAACATACCGTACCACTGGTGTAACTGTGAGAAGGCCACCTGAAGTAGCAGCAACTTTACAGAGATACTACAGGTATGTGGACTTGTGTGCCTCCAAGGAACATGTACTTAGTCAGGCAATGAGGGACTTTCTAGAACCCCTACATTTGCTAAAACTATTGGAGGACAGCCAAGAGGAGCTACTCTCACCAATCTCCTCAGACGTGGCCCTTCAGTTTCTCCAAAGGACAAAAACAGAAAGCAAAAGCTAGTCCAGTGGCATGGAGGGCAGAGGCACCTGTAGACCTGCCTTTCCTAGAATCCCTCATGGTCACTACTTTCAGTTCACAGTATAAGGGAAAACAGTATCATGATGTAGTGTTATATTTGTGGTCTTGGTGAAAGGGATCTTGGGGTTATCATCTCTGATGACCTGAAGGTAGGGAAACAGTGTGACAAGGCAGCAGGTAAAGCAAATAGGATGCTGGGATGTATAGGCAGGGGCAGCACCAGCAGGAAAAGGGAGGGCATAATTCCGCTATACAAGACACTAGTGAGGCCCCACCTGGAGTACAGTGTACAGTTCTGGAGACCATACCTATGCAAGGACATAGACAGGGTAGAGAAGGTTCAGAGGAGGGCAACAAAGATGGTGCATGGATTGCATCACAAGTCCTATGAATACAGGTTGAAGGAACTGAACATGTACTCCCTGGAGGAGAGGAGGGAGAGAGGGGATATGATAGAGACATACAAGTATCTTACAGGGAGGAACAGGGTGCAGGAATACACTATTTTTAAGTGAAAAAGATGTTCCAGGACTAGAGGTATGGGATGAAGTTGGAGGGAGGATGATTCAGAGGAAACATGAGGAAGAATTTCTTCACAGAACGGGTGGTGGACAAGTGGAACACCCTGCCAGAGGAAGTGGTGGGGGTTGAAACAATCACGAGATTTAAGAATGCATGGGATAGACATAAAGGAATTCTGGAGGTCAGGGGTAAGGGGCAACAGACTTCTAGGAAAACATAAACTGAACTTACAAGCTCAAATGGGCAGACTGGGTGGGCCATAGGCCCTTATCTGATGACACTGTCTGTGTATCTATGTATCTATGTATCACCTACTGACATTAGCTAATATGCGAAGCTTAGCATACCCTACTGAAAAGCTCTATTGTTACCCAAAAGTAGGGCTAGTCAGCAAAATTACTTATCTATGTGTACATGCGAAAAGTTATAGTTTTGGGTGCCAGATGCCCACCTAATCCACTGCATTGCTCAGCAGATGAGACGTTACCCAGGCAATGGCCTTACTTATCAGAACTACTGTATATAACATTATGCAAGTTCTTTGTTCACTGAGTTTGCTGCATGATCACCCGGGTGTTCTGAAAGGTACTTAACTCCCAGCTTTTTAGGTAAGCTGCTTTATGTGTGTACCAGAGAATACATTTTACATTTTGCAACACCTGTCTCTGCATAGTGTTTTGCCATCATTGTCAGAGTATTCTGCCAGAACCAGCTAATAAAGTGATGACCACAGCAGGACTTGACTGGACAGAACCAAATCAGAACAACTAAATTTGTTCAGAAGAATGGGCAGGGGATAACGTAGACAAGAGAACCTGCACCCCCTTGTTCAGACATTATACAGAATAACTTTAAGGCACTTCCATGCCTGGATGGGACTGGGATCATGGAGGTGGTTGAACCTATGTCCCCTCGTTCAACGGTGGAAAGGGGTTTGAGGGACTCTGTATACCGTTCACATGACTGCCTAATTGCAGGACATAAACCGGATCAATACGCTTTGTGTTCTCTGCTAGTGCAGGTAAAAGCAGACCTCTCCCCAAAATGCCCATCAGCACAGAGCTGAAATTAGACATCTCAAACTTTCTAGCCTCTCATGGGGGCTGGGGCGATTTCACACTGGATGCAAAATCGCACGGGCATCCGATACAGTATGTGTGCACACTGTATTTGGAAACCTGATCTACGGCTAAAAAGCATGATCAAAAGGGTCTGATGATAACCACCCTGTACACTGCCTTACAAGCAGTGGACACAGAGGTCTTGGCTTTGAAAAAGGAGCTGGGATCTAAAACCCGTGACATGGGCGAGCTGCAGAGCAGCCTGGAACAAGAAATCCAGAAGTTCTGTGATGAGGTTCAGCGTGAATTGCATTGTACTGTACAGGATAGGGAGAGAGAAGTGGTTAAGTTAAGAAAGGACTGAGAAAGGATTATACAGGATAAAAAGC
Source organism: Neoceratodus forsteri (assembly GCA_016271365.2). NCBI lineage: Eukaryota > Metazoa > Chordata > Ceratodontiformes > Ceratodontidae > Neoceratodus > Neoceratodus forsteri. Next base: position 3,172,640 of record JADMNL010000040.1, read on the forward strand.
ATGCGTTACAAATGAATGATTTGCTGACTGGTATGAATGATACCTTGCGCAGTGAGAATGAGGAGTTATACAATGAGTTGGGAAAGTGCCAAGAAGCACTGGATAGGGAGATTAGGGAAAATCACGAAGTGAGCACCATGTACAGAGTTTTGCAAGAGCATGTGAGTAAGGGACAGTACAAAGGCAGGGTTAATCACTCAGAATGTGAAGCTAAGATGGTGAAGTTATGCCAGCAGTTGGGGATCCTGAAGGGTCATGCATGAGCTATGTCATACCCTCTACCCATTGACCTGACATCATCAGAGGATGATGACAGAGAAATCCAAGATGGTGGTCCCTGGGACTCTGGGGGTGGAGGCCTTGACCTTCCCTGGTTGCTGCTTTAAATAAGTAGGACAAAAAAGAGATAGAAACAATGATCGATCTAGCCATTACAAAGGCCGGGGTCTCCGAGGCACAGTCCGTGGTGGTCCAACAGGCCATGACCAACATGCTTAAGAAGAAGGTGAAGAAACAAACCCTCATTCACTGTGTGGTCACAGTCACGGTCAAAGCTGTCATCAAAAGAATGACATCAGGGTGAGAGGGACAGTCCGCAAATGCTCTGCAGTCCGCACAGGCCATTCAAACAATAGCGGACAAAGTGGGCCGCATGGGCCCTAGTGAGAATTTGAGCTGTCATCTGGAAAAAATGAAAAGTCGCTGTGAAATGCTTAGTCTTCCAACCAAGCACAGAGTTCAGGTCCTGAGACAGACTGTCGACCTGAAGCTTTGGGCCAAACTACCCGAAATGGTCTGGTCGAACAATGAAGCCAAATTTGAAACTGTTGCAGCCACCCTCTTGGCAGTGAACAACCCCAACCTCATCGGTGTGATGCTGGCCCATTTGATTAAGCAGTATACCAAAGAGACACCAGCCCAGCACAACAACTGCCTGTGGCTGACCTACCAAACTGGCAAGACCTTGGCCGGGGAGGACTCAGACAGAGATTCAATTGAGTATAAAAGTTTTGTTTTTAAAAAACATGCAACTGAGCCTCCGGGAAAAAAGTGGAAGCAGCAGTGTTCCCAACGAGAGACTGCCTCCACAACATTTTGGAAAGGGTGGAACGGGGCTTCCAAATTTACATCCAGGACCTGACTACAAAGGCTAAAGTGGCCGCAGTGCAGCCCAGCACCGAACCCTCCACCCACTGTGTGGTGGAAGGGAAATCCAAGGAGTTCCAACAGGACATGGCCTCCAACCAGAAGGGGGTGGGCAAAACAAGAACAACAAAAAGTATCAGCCCAAATCAAATCAACAGGGCCAGAATGGATAAAAAGGGCAAAGGCCCAGCCCTTCCTACGAGGACTTAGCCGAAGAGAACAATCGGCTCCGTGAATTTATGGCAAAGGCTCAGTCAGTAGCAATGAACCTACCGGCACGAACAGTGGCTGCAATTCCATCAGCCCCTTTGGCAGAAGAAATGCCTGAGGAGGATGAACAGCAAAAGCAGAAATCTCTTTACTCGGAAGTAGGAAAAATGCTTCATGAGATGTGCCCCACTGATGATCAAGGCCAAGATGAATCAGACTGATGGTGCCAGGCCCCAGTCCAAATGGTCACTAATTTAATGACTGATGATTCCGGACATTCCTGTGTGGAAGCACTGGTTGGGGACCGCCAGCTTGAATTACCTCTAGACACAGGCGCTGCAGTTTCTATGTTGTATCAAGATGATCCACAACTGTATCTCTGGTAAACAGGAAAATCTACGTCTGCCCAAACCTTTGAGGGGACTGCAATAACCACTTACAGGACCAAGCCAATACCAATGGTCATAGGCACCTTGGACGTGAAACATCGTTTTGACCTCATAGTGTTACATCATCACCAGAGCATCTTGGAATTGATTTTCTTGCACCTATGGATGCGTGGTAGACTTAGCCAACCAACTATTGCTCCAAATGCCCAGCCCAAATGTTCAGTGCTATTTATCTCTGACTCACGCATGGCCACAGTGAAACCTAATGACGCAGAATATGATGTCATACTCATGATGCAGCACTATGACCTGTTCCCCAAAATCAAACCAATTGTGAAGCAGCATCAAGCAGCCTTTGCAAAAACACAGACATGATTGTGGGAGAATGAATACTCTCATCCAAGTAGCTGGTGATAAGCCACCTAGACAAAGACAATATCCACTTTCTGCAGAAGCAATATCCTCCCTGAAGGTGACCATTGACTCTCTCCTGAAGCAAGGGGTCCTTAGATCCTGTGTGTTCACAGTCAACTTTCCCATCTGGCCAGTGAAGGAGCCCAATAACAGCTGGAGGCTCACCATTGACTACACGAGACTTAATCAAGTCACCCCTAGTTGTGCACCCACTGTGGCATCCGTACCAAATGTGCTCAAACTTCTAAAACCTGAACAGAAGTGGTTCAGTACTTTGGACATCTCCAATGGCTTCTGGTCTCTTCCACTGTCCCCTGAGAGCCAATACAAGTTTGTCTTCACCTTTGAAGGAAGACAGTACACGTGGAATTGCCTCCCACAAGGATTCTACAACTCTTCCTCCCTCTTCCACATCCACATGAGGGAGGCTATTCAGAACTTCTCAACACCACAATGCCTCTTGCAGTATGTGGATGATCTCCTTCTGGCAACCAACACTTTGGAAAGCCATCTGAAGCTTCTGGACGAGCTCATAAGACTCCTAGGGAAAACAGGTCTCAAATGCAATCCTGCAATCCACCTAGAGACAAATGACCTGGCTCGGAATGGGATCAGAGCAGTGCAAGAGGAGTTTGTAGAGTTGGGGAGGGGCTTTAGACAAGTAACACGTACGGTAACCTTCTCAGAGGTGCTGCCTGCCTATGGCAACGATGATGCTAATGTACTCCGCACCATGGGATTCAATGAATGGTTGAAAGACTGGTGTGGAGCTCAGGGTTTTGGCTTCATTTGGGACTGGGGAGCCACCTAGAGGGATGCAGGCCTATACTGGTGCAATGGTCTACATTTGTCCATGGGGGGGGGACCAGGATCCTAGGTGATAGGTTTAAATTCTTCATTGGCAAGCATTTAAACTAGCCAAGGGGGAGGCACTGAAAAGGAGCAAGGAAATCCCAGCCTCCCCCCCAAAAACACAGTAATTAGCAAGGTAAACACCAAGGTACAAAAGTCATTCGGGAGCAGGACAGGGGTAAATGCAAAAAAAGGCAAAGGCAGTAAGGACAGGGATAGGGCTAAAAGGGGTAAGGCCATCAAAAAATGGAGAGTGATGAGTACTAATGCCCATAGTCTGTGTAACAAGCTCCCTGAACTAGTGGCCTTGATGGAAGAGGGATGCCTGGATATTGTGGCAGTCACTGAAACATGGCATACAGAGAACCATGACTGGGATGTCTACATACTAGGATGCACAATCTATAGGAGGGACAGGGAGGGTAAAAGAGGAGGAGGAGTAGCTCTCTATGTAAGGGAAGGGAAGGGAAGGGATTAAAGCAACAGAACTAAAGAGTAAACATGAAGTAGATGAGTCACTATGGGTCACCCTGGAGACAGGCAATGGCACCACAATCCACATGGGAGATGTGTACAGACCCCCATCTCAGGGGGAGTGAGTGGACAATGAAATGATAGAAGGCATCCTTAAAATGGCAGAAAAAGGGGACATATTGTTAATGGGGGACCTGAATATGCCAGATGTTAACTGGAACACCTTTGCTGCAGGCACATCCAGGAGCAGGATCATTCTTGATGCCCTACAGGGGGCATGCCTCAGACAGCTAGTATTGGAACCCCCTCAGGATGGAGCAATCTTAGACCTGGTACTCTCAATTGGGGGCGGAGAAAGGATCTTGGATTTAGAAGTGGGTAGCCATCTGGGAACAAGCGACCACCAAACAGTGTGGTTCACAGTAAACACAGGCATAGAGTCAAGCCATATAAAAGCAAGAGTATTGGACTTTAGGAGGGCTGACTTTGGGAAAATGAGAGAGTGCCTCAGAAAAGCAATAGCAAATGGGCAAGGAGGAGGGGTGGAGGAACAATAGGGAATAATCAAAACAGCCATCACAGAGGCAACAAGCCTTTGTGTGAAGCGAATCAATAAAACAAAGTGAAGCAAAAAAAACAGTATCATTCTCAAAAGAGGTGGCAGGGAAAGTTAAGAAGAAAAGGATAGAAAGGAGTTCAGCATGTTTGTAGTTCATTTGCATCACCAGGTAAAGAAAAAGGTCCGGCTCCCCATACGATGCACAGGGGAAACACCAGGACCTCGCCCAACAACTAACACACCGAAATCTGGCCAATGGAAAATCATGTACACAAATGCTCGCAGTCTGGAAAACAAGATCCCAGACCTGCAGGCAATAATGATAGAGGCTAAACTGGACATAGTTGCCATTAGCGAGACATGGTTTACCAGTAACACACTGGGAGACTTCAGTACCTGGCTATGTACTGTTCAGAAGAAACCGAGGTGCAAAAGGGGGTGGGTGGCCTTATGTCAATGAAAATATCAAAGCTACAGAAATTCAGAATACACATAAGGAGCCAGAAGAACTGTGGGTCACCCTGGAAACAGAAAATGGGACAGCCATACGAACTGGGGTTGTGTACAGGCCTCCAGACCAGGGGGAGGGCAAAGACATGTTACTGTTAGAAGATATACAAAACATGACAGCTAAAGGGGAAGTTCTGATAATGGGCGACTTCAACATGCCAGATACAGATTGGTCAATACTATCTGCCAGAACTAGACACATAGTGGATTCCCTGAAGGGGGAGGGCCTCAAACAACTCGTACAACAACCCACAAGAGACAGGGCTATCCTAGATCTAGTACTGACTAACAGGGAAAGGACCACCGATCTCCAGGTAGAAGGTCACATGGGTGCCAATGACCATCACATGGTATGGTTCAATTTGGCCACTAGAACAAAATCATCCCATTCCTAGGCAAAAATATGGGACTTCAGAGGAGCTGACTTTGTTAAGATGGCCAACAGAGTTAAGCTAACCCTGGCAAAAAGAAATACAGGTGAGGGGGTACAGGCAAAGTGGGCAAGCATTAAAGATGCAATACTTGAAGCAACATCCCATTGTGTTAGTGAGAAAAGGAAGTGCAAAAGAAGAAGGAAATCACTTTGGTTCTCAAACACAGAAGCAGAAAAGGTCAGAGCCAAAGGCTGGCCTTCAGGAAATATAAGAGAACACAGCAGGATGAAGATAAGGAGGCATACAAACTTCCCTAAGGAGGCCGGCCAGTGGCACTGAGGTTGAGCGCTGGACGACACCTCGCTCCATGCAGCGATCCGGGTTGATAGCAGACTCCGGGGTTGCTGGTGGGTCGGCCGGGAGGAGTTAGGCTCGGCGTCCCATGACAGCTCGCCTACTCTGGGAGGTTGAGGCCATAGCCCGAACACTTGTCTGACTCTGAGCAGAGGTTCAGAGTACTGCAAGCCCCTAATGTTAGGGGGAGGGTGGCCGCTATACAGCGTGACATTGGTGCTCTGCGCCTTGATGTCAGGGGTCCTACGCTGTAGGGGTGGGAGAAAAAGTGAAATCACCTGCAATCACTGGGAAGACGGAGCCTCCGGAGATACGCCCTCCATGTGCCTTCACTGGCCCGATGGCCCCTGGACTGATGAAAGTTGATTGATGGGGTAAGGGGGCTCTGCTCCACCCCCACTCAGGGGGTAAACTGAAGCTCCATGGGGATCCAGGGGGGTCATATGGGCAGGGTGGAATGTAGAGGGATGTCTACCTTGAGGCTCCTGAAGGGTCGGGGATGGCAGGCTGGAAGGCGGATAAACAGTAATTTTTTTTTTTTTAATTGTATTTTATTGAGAAATTTTCTGTGTATTCCATTCTCCATACAAGACATTGGCTAGGCAGAGTTGAGTACATCAAATTAACATTTACATAAACAGTTGTTAAGCAATTTAAACCACCTACAGTAATTTCGCTTAATCACCTGATAGCCATATTGTTTAAGAAGTGTCATTTAGTAAAACTGGGTCTTTAAGCCCAGTTAAAAAAAAAAAAAAAAACAATGTTCTAGACTTCTGCATATCTATGCCAATTGCAATTTACCAACGTCTTATTACTACCTTTAAATCAACACATATTCAACAGGTTAATTCCCATCCCCTCCTCCCTCCCTTCCCCCCTCCCTAGACAGATGGTGAATATTACTTCTCATCTTAATAGTAGGTCTGTTGTGCCTTCCTTTCACCCTCCCCACCGAAGTGGGGGGGTGCCCCATACCTAGGGCAGCCCACCAGTGCCTAGTCCAGGGCCTCTCCAGCCAGCATTTCCAGGATGTCCACTCCTTCCCTTACTGCCATGAACTCAAAGAAGGGAAGCCAACGGGCTTTATATCTCTCTCAGTCTTCAAGGTCAGATTAGCAGTAAGCCTCTCCATTAATTTTATCTGGTCACAGTTTACCAGCCAGTGTTCAAAGGCCGGAGGGACCCTGTCTAGCCACAGCCTTGTGATTGCCTTTTGGGCCGCGGCCACTAGAATTAAAAACAAATATGTAGCTGCTGAACCCTTCACCCCAAGGGGTGGTTCCCCAGCAAGAGGTAATGGGGATGCTCCAGAATTGCCGCCCGGAGGATCTGTCCCATGCCTTGAGCCACCTGGCTCCAGTAGTTTTTGACCTTAGGGCAACTCCAGAGGATATGCTCATGCGAACCCACCTGTCCGCACCCCCTCCAGCATTTATCTGACCGAGTTTGGCCGTAATGTTTCATTATTGTAGGGGTTCTGAAAAATCTCGTGAGAACCTTCCATCTGAACTCCCTCCAAGAGGGGGAGGCCGTGGTTTTGCCCGCCATCCTCCATATCACCTCCCAGCCGGGTTTCTCATCCTCACATTTCAGTTCCCTCTCCCAACTAGCTTGTACTCTGACTCTGTGTTCCGGGTTCCCAGATCCCCCTGCTGCATACAATTTAGAAATTAGGTGTGCCTGGTGTATTGATCCTTTAAGCAGCTCCTGTAATAGGTCTAGAAGCGGGCGGGACCAAACAGCTCTTAACTCTAAGCCATCCTTCTCTACGGCCTGCATATAGTGCCTGATCTGCAGGTAGCCATAAAAGTCTGAGACCGGGATACTGAACTCCCTCTGCAGTTGGGTAAAACTTTTGATAATGCCCCCTGTGAGAAGCTGTGGGAATTCTTTCAGTCCTAGCCCCCGACGTCTGAACAAAGGGTTTTCCCTTCCCGGTAAAAAATCCAGACTTTCCTGTATTATGCCCTGTCCTGCCAGCCAGGGTTGTATTTTCAACTCTTTCACCATCTGGATCCATAAGGAGATCAGAGTCTTAGTTCCAGGTGTTTTTAATTCCTGTACTAGTCTGGGGGGTGTTTTGTTAAATACAATTGCCTAGAGTGTTCGGGGTTTTAACAGTTGTAATTCCATTTTGACCCAGCTTTGCCTCTTACCCTTAAAGGCGTGCATCGGCAAATATTGCATCTGGGCTGCTCTGTAGTACATCTTTAAATCAGGAACCCCCAGTCCTCCTTCCCCCTTAGGCAAACTCAAAAGGGCCCTGCTGAGTCTAGGCCTCTCCCCCCGCCCAAATGAATTTACTTATCACTCTCTGGACCTCTTGCCAGAACTCTTTTGGAGGGACCAGGGGGAGCGCATCAAACAGAAAAAGCAGCCTCGGGAGAATATTCATTCTTACCGATTCCACCCTGCCCATAATGGATAGTGGCAGAGCTGCCCATCTCCCACAGTCTTCTAGTATTTTCCTCATTAACATCCCATAGTTACTTTGAATAATTTACTCAAGTCCTCGTATCCGGATCCCCAGGTATCTGAACTCCTTAGAACCCCACTTTAAGTTCGTGAGAGACTTCACCCGTGTTGAAACCTCAGCTCCCATTAACATTATTTCAGATTTGGATTCATTAACTTTGAAACCTGAGATTGTCCCAAATTCTCCCAAAAGGCCCATGGCTGCTGGCAGAGCGGTACAGGGGTCAGACAGATACAGCAGGGTGTCATCAGCATACAGGGATATACAGTCTATTCCCCCCACCTCAATACCTGAGATATTTCCCTGGGATCGGAAAGCCTCAGCCAGTGGTTCCATACTAAGCGCAAATAGCAAAGGTGAGAGGGGACATCCCTGGCGAGTGCCTCTTTTAATCTGGAATGGCAGGGAGAAAAGTCCATTTACCCTCACTCTTGCCGAAGGGTTAGTATAGAGTGCTTTTATCCAGGCCTGAAATCTTGGACCCAGCCCAAACTTCTGAAGGACATCCCCCAGATATCCCCACTCTAGGCGATCAAACGCCTTTTCTGCATCAAGTGTAACCACCAGCCCAGTCTCTCCCTCCCTTCCAGACTGGAAGCTATTCAATATTGTAATTAATCTCCTGACATTGTCATGGAGATGTCTTCCCAGCATGAATCCGGTTTGATCTGGGTGTATCAGTTGGGTCACTACTCCCTGCAGTCTATTGGCTATCATTCTTTCCAGGATCTTAACATCCACATTCAGCAGTGAAATAGGACGATAATTTCCACACAAGGTGGTGTCCTTCTCCTGTTTCGGGGTGACAGAAATTATGGCCTGAGTCCAGGTATCCGGGGTCTCTGCTGGAAGGTGGGCTACACTACATACTTGAAGCAATAATGGGGATAGTACCTCTTTAAATTCTTGATAGTATTCCGCTATGTACCCATCTGGGCCTGGGGCTTTATTATGCTTTAATTTCTTAATTACCTCTACAAGCTCTAAGTGGGTGAAGGGACGGTCTAATTCCTTCTGCAGTTCTCCTGGGAAACTGGGTAGGTTCAGCCTAGAGAGAAACCTCTCAGTAATTTCAGCTTGACTGGGGTGAGCCTCTGACTTATATAGGTCTTCATAATAAATTTTAAAACAATCTGCGATTTAGGGCGCCCCCTTGACTAGTCCTCTGGATCCCTTCGGATCTAAGACTCCTGACACGTACCTTTCTGCCTCCTGTTTTCTCAACCTGTATGCCAGAAGACGACCCGCCCTATCCCCGCCCGTGTAGTACTCTTGGGCTGTAAACCTAAGGGCATTTTCGGTTTTGACCGACAGAAGTTTATTTAACTGGTCTCTAGCTTCTTTCAATTGCTTCAATATACTTTGTCGGCCTCCCCTCTTATGAATGCTCTCTAACTCTCTAATTTTTTGTTCTAACTTATCCTGTTCCTGTCTTCTGCTTTTCTTCTGGTGCGCTGCATATGCAATGACTTCTCCCCTTACTACCGCTTTAAGCCCGTCACATAGAAACTTTACTTTCGCCACCGAGCCTGTATTTTCTTTGATATAATTCTCTATCACCTCTTTAATCTTAGAAATGAATTTTTTGTCCCTAAGAAGTCCCGCATTTAGGCGCCACAGAGACTGCTTACACTGGGGTCCCAGCTTAACCGTAAGACTGACCTTAGCATGATCCGATATTATTATGGGATAGATCTGCTGCTCTATTATCGAACCCTCCCACGCTTTCTGAGTATAGAATCTATCTATGCGGGAATATGAGTCTTGGCAGTGTGAGTAGAAAGTAAAATCTCTGCTAGAGGGGTATTTATCTCTCCACGTGTCCACCAGACCTGCCTCGACCCGTAGGTGGGAGAAGGTCTTAGGTTCACTTCTCTCATCTTGGTACCCCTTCTTTGATGACCTATCCCTTTTTGTATCCTCTACACAGTTCCAGTCCCCTCCCATAATGATTTGACCCTCCGGAAGTGAGGCAACTACCCCAAAAAGGTGCCTAAAGAACTCTGGATTGGAAAGGGTGGGGGCATAGGTATTGACAATATGTATTGTTCTGTCTGTCATTTTCACAGACAAAATCACCCACCTACCTTCCTCATCGGAGAGGACTTTCAGGTGGGTAGCCCCTAGGCCTCTCCTCACCAGGATAGCCACCCCTGCTTTTTTCGCCTTTTTATGAGATGAGGTGTGGACCTCTCCCACCCACATACGTCGTAATTTCTTGTGTTCTTCTACTGAAAGGCATGTTTCTTGTAGGAGCCCTATATCACAGTGGATCCTCGCTAAGTCTCTTAGTATATTGTGTCTTTTTGCTGGCGACCCCAGCCCCTTTACATTAAATGAAACTATCTTTAAGGTCCCCATGTTACCCTAGGGCTAAATTCCTTCGGGTCTAAATTTACTTCAAATCTTCTAGTGTAGTACCAACCTTTATACATGGCTCGGAAAAACAGGCCCCCTTCTTCCATAGTGTTACCATTCACCATCGTCTCCCCATAACCCCCCCTTTTGCCCATAACCCCTTCCTCCACCTCCCCTTTTTACATACCTTCCCCACCTCTGAAAAACAATTAGAAATATAACAACAGAACTATATACAGATGGGCCAGTCATGGCCTCGTATGGAGGGACGCTCCCTCCACCCAGGAGCATGAGCTACTGATTAGCTCCTCGCCTCCCACCCTCTTGCACAAGAGTGGTTGGGAAGGTGGTCTCCCAGGGTGATCTATCAGCGAAAAGATAAGAGTACTCCCGGGTCACCCCGCCTGCAACTACAGGACTGGATGGCCTCCGGTTGGCGAACTCCTCACTGATAGGGCCTCCGGTCACAGTGCGTGAATTTTGCCTGAGGACTCGAAGGTACTTCAACGAACACAGTATTCCCCTCTCCGCCCTCTAATTAACCAAGCCTAGTGCCAATATTAGGTAGGACTCAATGGATCAGAGCAGTTAAAATTTTGGTATTTTTCTCTCAATCATCTCTTCCTCGAGAGCCAAGGTTTCCAATTAAACAAATAACAACTTTCACCTTTCAAGAGTCCCTCCTTCATAGAGTAGAAATTTGAATGGGACTGGATATAGGGCTACGAGGCTGGATTTCCAGACCTAAGTAAGATCTGCCTACATAGATGTACGAAGAGGGAAGCACAGGCCGTATCCAGCCGGTCCTCCTCCCCCTCCTGCACCCCCTGACTCCTATTAACGGCCTATCCAAGGCCTGATGCATATCCAGTTCTTACGTCTGGGTCTCCCCATATTTCCTCTAAATTGGGTCCAAGGGACTGCTAATAAATCAGTAAATGATATTCCTCGTTTACCCCTTCCCCACATATACTGTACTTGAATTGCTTGAGTCCATTCCCAGTGTTTCATCCACCCGCCGGGGCTCCGATAAGACTCAGGCCCACAGCGACTGTTTCTGGGGTCATCGAAACTTAGCCAAGTCCAGTCCGACGTCTTTCATATCGCACTGTCTTCTCTCTGGGCCGACATCAAACCTTTGTTGAGATGGATTAAATCCTCACAGAGTTGCTCGCCGGGGCCCGCTCCTCTGAACAATCCGTTTTTTCCAGCCTCCTTCTGCCTCGTGGACCAACGCAACTGCAGAACGGCCTGCTCTGTAATTTCCTGTCGCAGATCTGGGAGAGAGATTCCTGCCTTTTGGAGCTGCTTACTAGCTTGCAGAAGGGAGTTGTACAGCTTGGTTCCCGTAGACCAGTGGACTAGCAGCCTTGCTGGATATCTCAGGTAGGCCTTAATATGTTGCTCCTTCAGCTGCTTGATAACTGCCAGCACACGTTTTCTCTTTAGCATTGTGGCAGGGGGAAAATCATGATCAATAAAAACTTGCTTACAGTCTAAATTTAAGTCCTTCTTGCCCCACGCCTTCCGAAGTATCATTTCTTTTACCGGATAGCGAGTAAATTTGGCCAAGATCAACCATGGGGGTGCATCATTTTTTGGTTTGGGAGCCAGGGTGCGGTGAACCCTCTCGAGCTCTAAGGGTTCCATTTCAGGAATGTCCAATTCATGTCTGAGCCAAGTCCTGACAAATTCCACTGGGTCTGCTTGCTCATCACCTTCTGGGAAGCCAAAGATGCAGATCGTTTTTCTCCGGCCTCTGGATTCCGCGTCTTCCGCCCTGGCTGGAAGTTCCCTCTCTCTCCTGGCCAAATAGGTTACTGCCTGAGTGATCCTGATGTGGTCTTCTTGGAGCCCGTCTAGGCCCGATTCCAAATCCTCCGTTCTTTTTTCCAGATGCTTCAGATCTTGTTTAATGTCTCTCACGTTGTTATCAATTCTCTGAAGCATCTTGAATATATGTGCTGTCGCTCGACCGTCCAAAGAGCTACCACGAGAGGTATTCCCTTCTTCTTCTTCTCTGCCTGAGCTGGCTACCGATTCTGAGGCCCAGGACAAGGGAGTGCTCGGGCTGCACTCCAGCCTTTACCTGGCTCTTGCAGTGATTTTTTTAGAACTCCTCGCCCTCGGGTTCGTTGGTTGACTCATTTCGTTGATTTTCCCCTTGTTTAATTTAAGTTCTGATTGCTGATGGCACTGGATTTAGGTAAGTTTTCGCACTATCGCCATGGAGCTTAGGATTAAGCTGCCATGCCGTTTGCTGACGTCACCGGAAGTCCCGATAAACAGTAATTTAAAAAAAAAAATTTCCCTAAGGGAAGTAGGGAAGGCAGTAAGGCAGGCAAAGGCCCAAACTGAGGAAACACTAGCATGAACAGTAAAAGAAGGTGACAAGACTTTCTATAGATACATTAGTGAAAGGAGAAAGTCCGGAGGGGGTATTGCTAAGATCAAAGGGGATAAGGGGGCATGTGAGGAGGAGGACCATGTAAAAGCATCTATCCTAAATAGATACTTCTGCTCAGTATTTACTGAAGAGAAGGTAGGGCAGGGCCCACAGCTCAGCACTATAGACACAGGGGGGAAGGAGGTGTGCACTAGTCCCTTCACAAAAGAAAGGGTCCTACAAGAGCTCGATAAGCTCAGGGTGGACAAGGAAATGGGACCTGATGGCATACCTCCCATGGTACTAAAGGAGCTAAGGGTGGAACTAGCAGAGCCATTATAAGAACTGTTAAGTGAGTGTCTGAGCACAGGAGAGGTCCCAGAAGACTGGAGAAGGGCTCATGTGATCCCGCTCCACAAGAGTGGTAACAGGAGAGAGGCAGGGAACTACAGACCAGTCAGTCTTACCTCAGAAGTGGGCAAGATTATGGAGACACTCCTTAAGGAAAGGATAGTGCAACACCTGGAATCCATAGGAGCACAGGATCCAAGACAGCATGGGTTTACAAAGGAAGGTCCTGTCTAAAATCTCATGAACTTCTTGACTGGGTAACCAGAGTGGTGGACCAAGGGGGAGCAGCTGATGTTGCCTCACCTTGACTTCAGCAAAGCTTTCGATACTGTTCCACGTAGAAGATTGATTAATGAGCTGGGTAAGCTTGGGGTGGGTCAGACATTGGTCAACTGGGTGGCAAACTGGTTGACAGGCAGAAAACAGAGAGTGGTGGTAAACGGTATACAGTCAGAAGAGATGCAAGTCACAAGTGGGGTACCTCAGGGATCAGTCCTGGGGCGAGTATTCTTCAATATCTTCATCAGTGACATTGCAGATGGACAGAAGGGTAAGGTTTGTCTGTTTGCAGATGACACCAAGATCTGCAACAGAGCAGATAATCCAGATGAGGTGGGCAGAATGAGAAGAGATCTGGATAAACTAGCAAAATGGTCAGAAGAGTGGCAGCTGGGGTTTAACGCAAAGAAGTGCAAGATCATGCACATAGGGAAGAGAAACCCTGAAGCCACCTATAGGCTGGGAGGGAGTTGCTGGCAGTCACAAGGGAAGAAAGAGACTTGGGCATCATCATCACTGATGACCTGAAATCATCCAAGCAAACCACTAAAGCAGTAGGTAAGGCTAGAGGGATGTTGGGGTGTATTAGTAGGTATCACAAGTCGAAGAGGAGGTAATAATCCCTCTTTACAAGACACTGGTTAGGCCCCATCTGGAGAACTGCGTGCAGTACTGGAGGCCATACCTTCACAAGGACATTTACCAAATTGAGGCAGTCCAGAAAAGGGCAACCAAAATGGTGCAGGGACTGCATCAGAAAACATATGAGGACAGATTAATGGAGCTCAATATGTATACCCTAGAGCAAAGGAGGGAGAGAAGTTATATGATTGAAACAGTCAAACACCTTAAGGGCATTAACAAGGTGAAAGAGTCTTATATGTTTCAATATAAGAAAAATAGCAGGACAAGAGGACACAGCATGAGATTAGAGTGAGGTAAATTAAGGGGTAATGTGAGGAAGTTCTTTTTCACAGAAACGGTGGTGGATGCATGGAACGGCCAATCTCAGGAAGTGGTGGATATGAGTACAGTGCAGGGCTTCAAACAGGCATGGGATAGGCATAAGGGAGCAATACAGATGAGCATGAATAGATAGGTCATTGACAGAGCAAAGGCCAATGGCACATTCATAAGGTAGAAAAAGAAATGGGCAGACTGGATGGGCCTTGGGGTCCTTATCTGCCATCACCTTCTATGTTTCTATTCAGGAAATATAAGGAAACACAGAAGAAGCAGGACAGAGAACTTTATCAGTTAAAGCAGAAGGAGGCAGGGAAGGCAATCAGAATGGCAAAGGTCCAGACCGAGGAAAAGATAGCTAATTCTGTTACAAGGGGGATAAAACCCTTTACAGGAACATTAGGGAGTGAAGAAAGACCAAGGGAGGAATATAGAGACTTAATAAAGGGGAGGGAATGTGGACAGAGGGTGATAGTGAAAAAGCAGGGGCACTGAACGAATATTTCTGCTTAGTATTCACAACAGAAAAGGAGGGGAGGTACCTAAACCAAACAAGAGAAACACTCTGGATAGGGGGGTCGATACCAATCCATTCACAGAAGAAAGAGTTTTGAAAGAACTCTTGAAACTGAGGGTGGACAAAGCAATAGGGCCTGATGGGATTCAGCCCAGAATTCTAAAAGAACTAATGGTAGAACTAGTGACACCACTGACTACTCTCTTTAACAAATCATGGGAGGATAGGGTGGTATCTGAGGACTGGAGGAGGGTGGATGTGATTCCACTTCACAAGAGTGGGAGCAGGGCAGAGGCAGGAAACTACAGACCGGTTAGTTTGACCTCAGTGGTAGGGAAAATGATGGAATCACTTCTGAAGGAAAGAATTATTGAGTACCTAGAGGCCAGTGGGGCATAGGACCCAAGACAGCATGGATTCACAGCGGGAAGGTAGTGTCAGGCGAACCTAATAGATTTCTTTGACTGGATGACCAAAGTAGTAGACCAGGGAAGGGCTGTGGATATGGCCTACCTGGATTTTAGCAAGGCATTTGACACAGTATCCACACAAAAGATTAATTTACAAGTTAGCCAGCCTTGGAGTGGGTCCCAAGGTGGTAGCCTGGATAAAAAATTGGCTGGACAACAGGACGTAAAGGTTAATAGCAAACAGAGTTCACAGTGAAGAAAGGAGGGTAACTAGCGGAGTACTGCAAGGTTCAATACTGGGACCGGTCCTCTTTAATGTCTTTATAAGTGACATTGGAGAGCACCTGGAAGGAAAAGTATGTCTTTTGCAGATGACACAAAGATCTGCAACAGGGTTGATGCACAAGGTGAGGCGGAAAGGAAGAAAAGGGACTTGGCAAGGTTGGAGGAATAGTCAAATATATGGCCACTCAGACTCAATGCAAAGAAGTGCAAGGTAATGCACCTGGGAAACAAAAACCCAGGGGACGAGTACACAATGGGGGGGTAAGATACTAACAACAACAAAAATCAAAAGGGACATGGGAGTAATTATATCAGATGTCTTGAAGGTAGGCAAGCAATGTGAGAAGGCAGTAAGGAAGGCTGGGGGGATACTGGGATGCATAGGGAGAGGCAGCAACAGTAGAAAATGGGAAGCTGTTATCCCTCTGTACAGGCAGTTAGTGAGACCCCATCTGGAGTACTGCACACAATTCTGGAGACCCCATCTCCACAAAGACATAGACAGAGTGGAGGCTGTTCAGAGTAGGGCAACCAAAATGATGCAGGGTCTGCACCAGAAGTCATATGAAGAGAGACTAAAGCAGCTTAATATGTACAGTATACCCTCAAGGAAAGGAGGGAGAGGGGACATGAAAGAAACTTTCAAGTGCCACAAGGGAATTAACAAAGTCCAAGAGGGTAGCATCTTTCAGAAAAAGAGATGTGTGTAACTCCCCTACAAATGGGGGTTCCCAAAAGTCTTCCAGGAGCTTGCCTGAATGCTCCAAGTCTGGGCGGTGTTCGACGTCTGAGCTGTTTAAATGTGGTTCCAAGTGAGTGCTATTTGAGCCTCTAAGTACTGTCTCTTTAAGAGCTGTCTGCTTGCAGGCTTAATTAGTTTGTATGGGGGGACTGTGTATTTAATGCTCGAATCCCGCCTGGGCTGCTGTCAATTCACTCCATTTCTGCCATTGCTACATGTGCAGAGGGAGCCTTGTTGAAAGATATAACTGTTTGCCAGAAATCATTTAGAGTGACTGAGAAAATGTAGTTTGTCTAACCTGTCTTCATTTCAGCACAAACTGTTTCAGTGTAACTCTTTCATTTTGGTCCTGAATAGCTGACTTGGACCAATCAGGATGATAGGAGACCTAAAATGGTGCCTGTGGACGAATGGAACTTGGACTCTCACTTTTGAGCCAGCCACAAGGGATTGTATGGGCAGTGACTGGGAAATGTAGTTTTAACCTTGGCGCCTTTTTCCACCAACAGAGGGAGTCTTATTGTGAGTGACAGCTGAACCAGCCAACAGAATGGTGTGGAGCTAAAGGAAATGCCCTGCTCTGTGACTGGAAAGATTAGATCAGTTGTGACTGTGAAGAGAGAAGGAGCTCTGTGCTTCTGCGGTGTATAGTTTCACGCGGGAAGCGCATGTGAGGTCCTGAGTTTCAGTCTGCAGCCTTTGTGAATGCCAGTTTGGACTGAATCCGAGTTGTGAGGAGAAAGAAGCACTAGAAGTGTGGAAACCAGGCTCACCCTCTAGAAGACTGGAGAAATTGCTGAATCGCGCTCGGTCTGTCAGGAACTGAAGCTGCTGTGTGTGCTCCCAGGTATTTTGCAGTAATTGCGATCGGGATCGAGGAGCAGTTTGCCTGGTATAGTACTTTCTTTTTACATATGAATGTGCATAGTGCTTGTGGGGAATCGCTATTTCCAATCCCCAGTGCTATGTGCTGTGTGTTGAAGCTGGAGCAAACCCCAGCTTGTCTCAGACTAAATCCGTTTGCTATCAACTGCAGTGGGGTCCAGTCACAAGGACTTTGTCCCCATGCCTGTTGTTCTGGCAATCCAGAAGAACATCCACCATCCGGTTTTGAGCTGGTATTGTGAGTACAAGTCAGGGTATTCCCTGCAGCCTGTTTTCAATCACAAGTGTGTCATCTAATTCTTGTTGTTTCACTGCTTCATGGACTGAGCCATCCGGCTCCGGATTACAATTGGGTGTTGTGCATATATTTTCTTCTACAGGGCCCTATCCATCTGCATCTGCCAGCCAACCCCAGGCAACGGATCAGGCTAGCCCCCCCCCCAACCTGGGTACCCAGAGTGTTGTGACTTTTCAGCCCCTGTATGTGTGCACAGTACTGTGATTTAATGCCACCAATTAACCTGATTTCCCCCTCCCATGTTACTACCCCCTAAATAAATCAGATTTGTTGTTGTTATACTATATACTGTCTGTGGTGTTGGTACTTACGAAAACAGTATTGTGTTTTGCTGTGTATGTTGTTTAACCTTATTTTACAGGGGGTCCTCAGAGACGTGCTGCAGAATCAGTCTCGAGGGTAAGTGGTATCTATGTGAGTGAACAGTGTGTATAGTGGGGGATTGGGGCTGTGACTCTGGTGTGTACTGTGTGGAGCCACTAGAGGGAATAAAAGGGGGTCTCAGTATCCCAGAGGGCTGTGACCAAGCTAGTCTAACCACTACAAACCCTGACCTCTGGGTGGAGGCACCCGCCATAGGACCTAGGCCCCTCAACCTGTCCATAGTCAAACAGGCAGGGGTAATAGCCCTTAGGATAGCGCCACCTAGGAGTTATATCTTGGAGGCACCACTGGGATTAGCGTCCTCTAGTGGCCACATTTACGAATTACTGTTAAAAATAAATGGATACCCCAATAGAAGTAGCTGTACACCAGTTCATGGGGTGGTGTACTGGGCAGGAGATCGACCCCCAGAATGCTATACTTATTTTGGATATCCCACTGGGTACCACTACGGACACTGTAAAGGGAGTGCCTTCCAAGGTGGAAGGTTTACCAAACCCTGTGGTGGGGGGTCAACATGCTAATCTGCTCACCCGCACTTTCATGGCCCTAGTAGAGTATAAGGACACCATAGATAGCTCCAAAGTGCCACCGACTATTACCCCAGAGGGAGTCCTCACTGCCTGGAGAGTGATAACTAAGGTCAGTAAAGACCCAGAGGGGAATGACCCCCAACCCCACTATCTGAAACTTTTGAGGAGAAATTTGCTAAATTATTGCTGGAGGAGGGAAAAACTGTGGAGGATTTAAAGAAACTATTATTGCCACCTGGGGGCGTTCCTCCCCAACACCTCTCCCTCCTGCACCTGTTATTGCCCCTCCTTCTGTGCCAGTGCTAGTCCCTATGTTTGTACCTGCCATTAGTCATGACTCTTACCGCAAGCTCAAGTATTCTCTGGCATCCGCCCCACCCAAATGGGGAGGTCGATCTGAAACCTGATAGACTCTGCTACTCTTGCAGTATCAAGACTGGCAATGTTCTGAGGCAGAAAAAGGGCTCACCTTGGGGAGAGCCTCCAGGGACCAGCCAACGTATTGGCCCCCTGAGGGTCTCTTGACCGACGCCAAAGCCCAAGAGTACATAATTGCCCTTGAAAATGTGTTTGGGGCACCACTAGTGTTGAGGCCTTGAAATGGAAGCTTAAAGATGTTCGACAACAGCCGGGGAATTGTTATCTGTCTATATGGATTGATTAGGAATCTGCAAACCATTTTTCGAAAGGGGGTTGGACCAGAGTGAAGTGGACCAGGTAAGACTGGATCGTATACTCTGCTCTGCCCGCACTTAGCTGGGTGTTGCTCAATTGCAACTGCATCAAAGGAAATCTGGTACCTTGCCTTCCATGTTTATGAAGGAGGTACAGGAAGTTGAGGAGGAGGAGTTTTCAGAGCCCTGTGCAGTCGTAGCTGCTACATCCCCTGCCCCAGGTGCGGGGTCAAACGCTGATGGTCTGGAATCACCGAAATCACATGACAGAATCCGAAGCCCAAATGTCAGCCAAGGGGAGCCCAGCCAGAGAGGGATGGCTACCGATGTTCTGCCATGGGATAAACTGCTGAGGGAGATTAGGAAAGCAACAGACAGTCTCATTATGAATTCCACTCCTATGAGTACTTGCCCTGACACTTGCCCAACTGCTTCTGCTATGGGGGTTGGGGTGCCCACCCAGGCACCTCCTGCTGACAACAGCTCAAAACTTGATGTCTTGGCTATGGAGGTGAGGGAACTGAAGAGATATCTCCAAATGTCCAACCCACCGCCGGCTGAGGTGGCACCAAGGTTTTCTATTGATAGTACCAATGCCGCAGCCCCCAATGTGATTCCTCAGTCCCCCCAAACTTCAGCAGACATATTTTGCCATAATTGTGGGAAGGATGGGCACATGATGAGGGAATGCCAGTCTTGGAAAGACTTAGAGAGAGTGGTGAGCCAGCTACAAGGAGAGCTTTGGAGCACAAAACAGTGGTTAAGAGGTGCACGAAATGACCGCAGTGAAGGTCCCAGAAATGCTAACTCACATCTCTTTGTGGCTAGATCATCTGCCCAGGCCCTTGCTACCGCCTCTCCAGACTGGTCCACAATAGTGGGTCCCTCCGTGGAGACCGCTGTGAAGGTGAATGGAGGTCTCATAAGAGCTGTATTGGACAGTGGCTTCCAAGTGACAGTTATGTTTCACAACTGGTATCAGACGCACCTGTCTGATGTACCCTTACAACCGTTGGAAGGACTGCATGTCTGGGGGTTAAGTGAGAAGACCTACCCCTATTCCAGGTGTATCCGAATTTGGTTGTCTTTTCTCACCTCCGTGGCTGGAGTGGTCGAGCAAGCAGAGACCCTGGTATTAGTGTGCCCCCCTACCGGACTGTATGATGGGATTTCTCTACTAATTGGGATGAATGTGCATATGTTTGGATGGTTGGCGCAGTTGTGTTATGAGAAACAAGCGTCAAGGACTGGTAGAGCTTTAAGAATGCTGACCTTGATCAAGAAGGCCTATGAGGCACAGAGAGATGCTGAAAAAGTGGACCCAGAGGAACCAGTTGGAATTGTCTGGAAGAAGGATCCGGAGCATATGATTCTGGTGCCAAATGCCTAGTGTACCTTACAGGGGGAAGTCCATATCAGAAAGGATGTCAAGAATAAAATCCTCATGCTGAATGCACCAGGCGATGGGAAATTGCCAGAAGGACTGCTGGTCAAGCCAAGTATTTTGCCTGCCAGAGCCCGTGCTTATGCCAGAAGGGTAATGGTTCAAGTTCATAATGTGTCTGATAGAGAGATTCGAGTAAATAGAGGTTGCACCCTGGCTAATGTACATTGTGCAGATACTGCAATGCTGCCCAGTAACAAGTGTTTGGGGGAGAATGACAGAGTGATGCCCGACTTGTTTGATTTTGGGAACTCCCCATTACCAGCCTAATGGAAGATGAGAATTAGTAGAAAAACTGCCCAGAGAGAATGGTGTTTCTTTTAAAGGAATGGGACGAGGATGTATGCGTAAGGAGCTGAGCACCACATCCAAGCTGTGCATGATGAAAGGCCATTTCGTGAGAGGTCTCGATGCCTGGCCCCTGCTGACATAGATGATGTGAGACGGCATCTGCAAGAGATGCTTGCTGCTGGTGTAATACAAGAATCCAGAAGCCCATATGCTTCGTCTATTGTGGTAGTGAGAAAAAAGAATGGGACAGTAAGAATGTGCATGGATTATCGCACCTTGAACTGGTGGACTATCCCTGATCAGTATACAATGCCCCGCATTCAGGATGCTTTAGACTGCCTGAATGGTAGCAAGTGGTTCTTTGTGCTGGATCTTCACAGTGGGTACTACCAGATCCTGATGGCCCCAGAAGACCATGAGAAGACAGCCTTTATCTGCCCACTTGGTTTCTATGAATTCATGAGGATGCCTCAAGGGATTTCAGGTGCTCCAGCCACTTTTCAACGACTGATGGAGCGTGCGGTGGGGGACATAAACTCATTAGAGTGTTTGGTGTACCTAGATGATGTTATTGTGTTTGGCAGCTCACTGGAGGAACATGAGAGCAGATTATTCAAGGTGTTGGACCGACTGGAAGACTTTGGCCTAAAACTGTCCATCGATAAATGTAAATTCTTCCAAACATCTGTAAAGTATGTTGGGCACATAGTCTCCACCAAGGGAATAGAGACCGACCCAAGTAAAGTTGAGGCCTTGACCACCTGGCCAAAGCCCCACAATTTAAAAGAACTGCAAAGATTCCTGGGATTCTGTGGCTATTATCGCTGTTTCATCAAGGACTATTCAAGAGTGATCCGTCCTTTACTTAATCTTACTCAAGGTCACCCTCCTACCCACAAAAAATAGAAGTGGTCGATTTCTTCTGAGTCTGAGAGAGTGTATTTCCATCCTAATGAAGTATTTGAGCCAGATGGACACCTGAGTGTGAAGCTGCTTTTCATGAGATCATATATCAACTTACCCACGCTCCTGTCCTTGCCTATGTAGATCCAGCGAAGCCCTATGTCTTGCACACTGATGCTAGCCTGCAAGACTTGGGGGCTGTATTGTACCAAGAGCACGAGAATGGCCTGAGACCAGTGGTCTTTGCCAGTAGAATCCTGAACCCATCCGAAAAGAACTATCCTGTATATAAGTTAGAGTTCCTAGCTTTGAAGTGGGCTATTGTTGACCAGTTCCACGAGTACTTGTGTGGAGCTAAGATACTAGTAAAAACTGACAATAATCCTTTGACCTATGTGCAGACTTCAGCTAAGTTGGATGTCACTGGCCATAGGTGGCTTTCTGCATTATCTACATACGACTATGCTGTTGAATACAGAGCAGGCCTGAACCACATAGATGCTGATGCTCTCTCCCGGAGGTCTGTTCCCCGGAATGACTGGGTCAGAATGTCAGAACCTGATATTCAAGCACTCTGCCAGAAGTTTGACAGGGAGGAACAAATGTCCACAGATGCAGTGGACTGTATGGTGGATTGTTTGGGACCCTCTCAGAATTGTATACCTGTTGCTTATTGCCACTTTTCTGCAATAGACATTGGTGCACTGCCTCAGCTGGACAATGACAGTATTCAGCGGGCTCAATCCCGAGATCCCATGATCAAATCAGCTTTAGAAGCCCTCTACGCAGGGAAAGATGTGTCCAAATTACACTCCACTGATTTGAGAACTGCATTGTCATACAAGGAAGGTCCTAAGTTGAAACTGATCAATAGACTGTTATGCAGAGAAACAGTAGACAGAGGGGACAAATAGACAAACAACAACTAGTGCTGCCCACTGCCTTCGAGACTCAGTACTGAGGTCCTTACACAACCACATGGGGCACCTTGGTATAGACAGAACACTTGAATTGGTGAGATCCAGACTCTATTGGCCTAAGATGGGGGCTGATGTTGAACAACACATTAAACTTGTAATCGCTGCTTACAGAGGAAAGCTTTGCCCCAGAGGGCTGCCCCCTAGTTAACATCACCACCAGTGCCCCCATGGAGCTGGTCTGTATAACTTTCTGAGTTTGGAGAAAGATCAAAGAAATATCAGTAATGTGCTGGTGGTCACTGACCATTTTACAAGATATGCCCAAGCTTTCCCCACCAAGGACCAGAAGGCATCCACTGTGGCCAAAGTACTTATAGAAAACTTTTTTGTTCACTTTGGGGTGCCACAAAGAATCCATTCTGATCAAGGGAGGGACTTTGAGAGTCGTTTAATCAAAGAGATGCTTTCTCTGTGGTGGGTGCGAAAGTCCAGAACCATGCCTTACCATCCTCAGGGGGACCCACAGCCTGAATGTTTCAACCGCACTTTGCTAGATATGCTAGGCACCCTCCATCCAAAGGACAAGCCCAGATGGAGCCAACAAATTAGCACCCTGGTACATGCCTACTACTGCACCAAATGTGATGCCACTGGGTTCTCCCCCTATCGCCTGATGTTTGGAAGAGATGCCTGACTACTGGTAAATGTCTGTTTTGAGTTTCCCGATGGGTTCGAGCTGATAACCATTTGCAGTATGTGCAAAAGTTAAAGGCCCAACTAAATCATGCGACTAACTGGCTCAAACCATGGCTGCCAAAAGAAATCTGGCCAACAAGGAAAGGTATGATAAAAAGTGAAAGCACTGGAACTCCAGGGGGAGATCGGTGTTCAGAGATCTGAGACTGCATGGCAAACACAAGATTGTTGATAGGTGGCACCATCTCCCCACATTGTAGTAGGCAAACTAAATGATCTGCCTCTGTACAAAGTAACGCCGGAGAATAACTCAAAATATGTGAAAACAATGCATAGAAATCATTTACTGCCCATTGGACAAATCTTGATTGAGTCTGAACCCCCAGAAAATGCCCCCTCTGGACCGGTGACTAGAGCTGCTGCTAAGCAAAAGTCAAGAAAGTCTGCACCTACAGAAGCTGAGTTAAAGTGTTCCCCTCCACAAGCCCCAGTTGAACATGACTGTCAATCCATGTCAGAGGAAAGTGAGTGTGGCTTTGAATACTACCCTTCTTACGAACTGAGTCAATTGTTTCGGGGCAATCCCCTAGTCAATCCTGGAGATGAAGCTGGGCCTTCTGGACTGTCTAGGCCCCCAACTTTGTCCCTGGAGCCAATGCTCCCAGAAAGTGAAGTGCAAAGCATCAAGTCAGATGATATGGAATCATTGTGTATGGTTGAACTGTATGAACTTTCAGAGGAGGAAAATGATGAACTGGGACAGACTGGTGATATACCAGAACAAGAAGAGTGTGTTGAGTGCCCTGATAGTTCACTGCCAGTGTCAGAAAACTCCCTGTGAGCCAAGTGTTGTGGACTCAGAGATTGAAACTCCTGGAGCTGAAAGTGCCCCAAGTTCTAGCCTCTCTACCACAATGGAGACTCCCCTGACAAGTGAGGACAATGCTGAAAATGAGGCTCAGGGTGCACAGACTGTAACAGTTCCCCCTAGAAAGACTAGTCAAGCTGTGAAACCTGTGGTGCACCTCAGTTATGATTCCCCTGGCAGGTCTGTGGACTTGCCTCTCAATGTTGTCCATAAAGGAGTATATGTGTCCCTGAGCTCATTGCCCAAACTGAACATCAGTGCTAACTCCAAGTTACTTGTGTTGCCCTCTAGGTATGGTGCCCCTGCCCCATCCAGCCCCAAGGTAGCTGATAGGAAGGGCCCCTCTCTAGGTTTCATGTACAGGAGGTAATAACCTGAGTTATGGTACAATGTGTGTATATACTGTGTAAAAGTGATGTACTGAAGTGTTTCAGAAATGTGTTTCTGGTAAGGTGATATGTTGACTGATGATTACATGTATGCTTAATGTGAAACTGATGTAAATGTATATGGTTGCACTGAAACTTTATGGGGTATTTACTTGATGAGGACGCCACGTTTTCCAGGCCAGGAAGGGTGTAACCCCCTGCAAATGGGGGTTCCCAAAAGTCTTCCAGGAGCTTGCCTGAATGCTCCAAGTCTGGGCGGTGTTCAGCGCCTGAGCTGTTTAAATGTGGTTCCAAGTGAATGCTATTTGAGCCTCAAGTACTGTCTTTAAGAGCTGTCTGCTTGCAGACTTAATTAGTTTGTATGGGGGACTGTGTATTTAATGCTCAATCCTCGTCTGAGTGTGCGTCAACTCGCCTCCGCTTCTGCCGTTACATGTGCAGAGGAGCCTCGTTGAAAGATATAACTGTTTCCAGAAATCATTTAGAGTTACTGAGAAAATGTAGTTTGTCTAACCTGTCTTCATTTCAGCACAAACTGTTTCAGTGTAACTCTTTCATTTTGGTCCTGAATAGCTGACTTGGACCAATCAGGATGATAGGGAGACCCTAAAATGGTGCCTGTGGACGAATCGGAACTTGGACTCTCAATTTTGAGCCAGCCACAAGGGATTGTTTGGCAGTGACTCTGGGAAATGTAGTTTTAACCTTGGTGCCTTTTTCCACCAACAGAGGGAGTCTTATTGTGAGTGACAGCCAACCAGCCAACAGAATGGTGTGGAGCTAAAGGAAATGCCCTGCTGTGTGACTGGAAAGATTAGATCAGTTGTGACTGTGAAGAGAGAAGGAGCTCTGTGCTTCTGCGGTGTATAATTTTGTGCGGGAAGCGCTGGTGAGGCCCTGAGTTTGGTCTGCAGCCTTTGTGAATGCCAGTTTGGACTGAATCTGAGTTGTGAGGAGAAAGAAGCACTAGAAGTGTGGAAACCAGGTCACCCTCTAGAAGACTGAGAAATTGCTGAATCAAGGCCGGTCTGTTCAGGAACTGAAGTTGCTGTGTGTGCTCCTGGGTATTCTGCAGTAATTGCGATCATGATCAAGGAGCAGTTTGCCTGGTATAGTACTTTCCTTTTACATATGAATGTGCATAGTGCTGTGGGGAATCACTATTTCCAATCCCTAGTGCTGTGTGCTGTGTGTTGAAGCTGGAAGCAAACACCAGCTTGTCTCGGACTAAATCCATTTGCTATCAACTGCAGTGCGGTCCAGTCACAAGGACTTTGTCCCCATGCCTTGTTCTGCAATCCAGAAGAACATCCACCATCTGGTTTTCAGCTTAGGTATTGTGAGTACAAGTCAGGGTATTCCCCTGCAGCCTGTTTTCAATCACAAGTGTGTCATCTAATTCTTGTTGTTTCACTGCTTATGGACTGAGCCATCCGGCCCAGATTATAATTGGGTGTTGTGATATATTTTCTTCTACAGGGCCCTATCCATCTGCACCTGCTGGCAACCCTGGGCAACGGACCTGGCTAGCCCCAACCTGGGTACCCAGAGTGTGACTTTTCAGCCCCTGTATGTGTGCACAGTACTGTGATTTAATGCCACCAGTTAACCTGATTTCCTCCCGTGTTACTGCCCCTAAATAAATCAGATTTGTTGTTGTTACACTATATACTGTCTGTGGTGTTGGTACTTATGGAAACAGTATTGTGTTTTGCTGTGTATGTTTAACCTTATTTTACAGGGGGTCCTCAGAGACATGCTGCAGAATCAGTCTTGAGGGTAAGTGGTATCTGAATGAATGAACAGTGTGTATACATGGGTATTGGGGCTGTGACTCTGGTGTACTGTGTGAGCCACTAGAGGGAATAAAAGGGGGTCTCAATGTCCCAGAGGGCTGTGACCAAGCTAGCCTAACCACTACATACCCTGACCTCTGGGTGGAGGCACCCACCATAGCACCTAGGTCCCTCAACCTGTCCGTAGTCAAATAGGCAGGGGTAGTAGCCCTTGGGGTAGCGCCACCTAGGAGTTACATCTGCAAGAACAAGGGGGCACAATTTGAAGTTAGAGGGGGCACAACTCAGAGGTAATGTTAGAAAGTAGTTTTTCAAGGAGAGGGTTGTGGATGCATGGAACAGCTTTCCTGAAGAGGTTGTGGAGTCAAGAACAGTGGGAGAATTCAAGAATGCATGGCACAGACATAAAGCAATTCTAGTGGGGGGTAGGAGAAAGTAAGCTGTTGGTTAACTAGAATATGCAGCTTATCCATCAGGTAGGGAAATGGGCAGACTAGGTGGGCCAAGTGTTCCTTATCTGCCATCAAATTCTATGTTTCTTCTTGAAGGTACAGTTATGCCAGTCAGAGTTCCTGTGAGACCAGTGGACTAGCAGCCTTGTTGGATATCTCAGGTAGGTTCATATGTTGTCCTTCAGCTGCTTGATAACTGCCAGTACACGCTTTCAGCATTGTATGGGGAAACTCATGATCAATAAAACTGCTTACAGTCTAAATTTTAGTCCTTTTGCCCCATTCCCGGTATCATTTTTATGATAGCGAGTATTGGCCAAGATCAACATGGGGTGCATCATTTTTGTTTGGGAGCCAGGGTGCGAACCTCTCGAGCTCTAAGGGTTCCATTTCAGGAATGTCCAATTCATGTCTGAGCCAAGTCCTGACAAATTCCACTGGGTCTGCTTGCTCATCACCTTCTGGGAAGCCAAAGATGCAGATCGCTTTTTCTCCGGCCTTGATCCTCTGCCTCCGCCCTGGCTGGAAGTTCTCTCTCCTGGGCCAAATAGGTTACTGCCTGAGTGATCCTGATGTGGTCTCTTTGGAGCCCGTCTAGGCCCGATTCCAAATCCTCCGTTTTTTTTCCAGATGCTTCAGATCTTGTTTAATGTCTCTCACGTTGTTATCAATTCTCTGCAGTTTCTTGAATATATGTTCGGTCGACCGGCCCGAAGAGCTACCACGAGGTATTCCCTTCTTCTTTTCTCTGCCTGAGCTGGCCACTGATATTCTGAGGCCCAGGACAAGGGAGTGTCGGCTGCACTCCAGCCTTTACCTGGCTCTTGCAGTGATTTTTTAGAACTCTCGCCTCGGGTTCGCTGGTTGACTCATTTCGCTGATTTTCCCTTTGTTTAATTTAGTTCTGACTTGCTGATGGCACTGGATTTGGTGAAGTTTTTCGCACTATCGCCATGGAAGGCTTAAGTTAAGCTGCCATGCGTTGCTATTGACGTGCGAGGTCCCGATAAACGGTAATTTAATTAAAAAATTTCCTAAGGGAAGTAGGAAGGCAGTAAGGCAGGCAAAGGCCCAAACTGAGGAAACACTAGCATGAACAGTAAAAGAAGGTGACAAGACTTCTATAGATACATTAGTGAAAGGAGAAAGTCCGAGGGGTATTGCTAAGATCAAAGGGAGGTAAGGGGCATGTGAGAGAGGACCATGTAAAAGTATCTATTCCTAAATAGATACTTTTGCTCAGTATTTACTGAAGAGAAGGTAGGGCAGGGCCCACAGCTCAGCACTATAGACACAGGGGGAGGGAGGTGCACCAGTCCCTTCACAAAAGAAAGGGTCTCAAGAGCCTCGATAAGCTCAGGGTGACAAGGAATGGACCTGATGGCATACCTCCCATGGTACTAAAGGAGCTATGCGGGAACTAGCAGAGTCATTATAAGAACTGTTATGAGTGTCTGAGCACAGGAGAGGTGCCAGAAGACTGGAGAAGGTCTCATGTGATCCCTGCTCCACAAGAGTGGTAACAGGAGAGAGGTAGGAACTAGACCAGTCAGTCTTACCTCAGAAGTGGGCAAGATTATGGAGACACTTAAGGAAAGGATAGTGCAACACCTGAATCCATAGGAGCCAGGATCCAAGACAAGTATGGGTTTACAAAAAAGGAAGGTCCTGTCTAACCATCTCATAGACTTCTGACTGGGTAACCAGAGTGGTGGACCAAGTGGGCAGCTGATGTTGCTTCACCTTGACTTCGTAGCAAAGCTTTGATTACT
Source organism: Neoceratodus forsteri (assembly GCA_016271365.2). Taxonomy (NCBI): domain Eukaryota; kingdom Metazoa; phylum Chordata; order Ceratodontiformes; family Ceratodontidae; genus Neoceratodus; species Neoceratodus forsteri. The sequence goes on from JADMNL010000040.1 coordinate 3,200,997, forward strand.
GTTCCACTTAGAAGATTGATTAATGAGCTGGTGTTTTGGTGGGTCGGGACATTGGTCAACTGGTGGCAAACTGGTTGACAGGCAGAAAACAGAGAGTGGTGGTAAACTGTATATGGTCAGAAGAGATGCAAGTCACAAGTGGGTTCCTCAGGATCAGTCCTGGGGCTAGTATTCTTCAATATCTTCATCAGTGACATTGCAGATGGACAGAAGGGTATGGTTTTTCTGTTTGCAGATTTCACCAAGATCTGCAACAGAGCAGATAATCCAGATGAGGTGGGCAGAATGAGAAGAGATCTGGATAAACTAGCAAAATGGTCAGAAGAGTGGCAGTTGGTTTAACGCAAAGAAGTGCAAGATCATGCACATAGGGAAGAGAACCTCGAGCCACCCATAGGCTGGGAGGAGTTGCTGGCAGTCAAGGAAGAAAGAGACTTGGTCATCATCACTGATGACCTGAAATCATCCAGCAAACCACTAAAGCAGTAGGTAAGGCTAGAGGGATGTTGGGGTGTATTAGTGGGTATCACAAGTCGAAGAGGAGGTAATAATCCTCTTTACAAGACACTGGTTGAGCCCATCTGAGAACTCGTGCAGTAGAGCCATACCTTCCTGAGACATTACCAAATTGACGGCAGTCCAGAAGTGCAACCAAAATGGTGCAGGGACTGCATCAGAAAACATATGAGGGACAGATTAATGGAGCTCAATATGTATACCCTAGAGCAAAGGGAGGGAGAGAAGTTATATGATTGAAACAGTCAAACACCTTATGGGTATTAATAAGGAAAGAGTCTATATGTTTCAATATAAGAAAATAGCAGGACAAGAGGACACAGTATGAGATTAGAGTGAGGTAAATTAAGTGTAATGTAGGAAGTTCTTTTCACAGAAACGGTGGTGGATGTATGGAACGGCCAATCTCAGGAAGTGGTGGATATGAGTACAGTGCAGGGCTTCAAACAGGCATGGATAGGCATAAGGGAGTACAGATGAGCATGAATAGATAGGTCATTGACAGAGCAAAGGCCAATGGCACATTCATAAGGTAGAAAAAGAAATGGCAGACTGGATGGGCCTTTGGGTCCTTATTCGCTATCACCTTCTATGTTTTCTATTCAGAAATATATGGGAAACACAGAAGAAGTAGACAGAGAACTTTATCAGTTAAAGCAGAAGGAGGCAGGAAGGTCAATCAGAATGGCAAAGGTCCAGACCGTGAAAAGATAGCTAATTCTGTTACAAGGGGATAAACCCTTTACAGGAACATTAGGGAGTGAAGAAAGACCAAGGGAGGAATATAGAGACTTAATAAAGGGAGGGAATGTGACAGAGGGTGATAGTGAAAGTTAGGGCACTTTAACGAATATTTCTGCTTAGTATTCACAACAGAAAAGGAGGGGAGGTACCTAAACCAAAACAAGAGAAACACTCTGGATAGGGGGTCGATACCAATCTATCTACAGAAGAACAGAGTTTTGAAAGAACTTTGAAACTGAGGGTGGATAAAGCAATAGGGCCTGATGGGATTCAGCCCAGAATTTAAAAAGAACTAATGGTAGAACTAGCGGACACCACTGGGACTACTCTCTTTAAATCATGGGAGGATAGGTGCATTCCGAGGACTGAGGAGGGTGGATGGGATTCCACTTCACAAGAGTGGGAGCAGGGCAGAGGCAGGAAACCACAGACCGGTTAGTTTGACCTCAGTGGTAGGGAAAATGATGGAATCACTTCTGAAGGAAAGAATTATTGAGTACCTAGAGGCCAGTGAAGGCACAGGACCCAAGACAGCATGGATTCATAGCGGGGTGGCAGTGTCAGGCTAACCTAATAGATTTCTTTGACTGGATGACCAAAGTAGTAGACCAGGAGGCTGTGGATATGGCCTCACCTGGATTTTAGCAAGGCATTTGACACAGTATCCACACAAAAAGATTAATTTGATAAGTTAGCCAGCCTTGGAGTGGTCCCAAGGTGGTAGCCTGGATAAAAATTGGCTGGACAACAGGACGCAAAGGTTAATAGGCAAACAGAGTTCACAGTGAAGAAAAAGGAGGGTAACTAGCCGGAGTACTGCAAGGTTCATTGATTGGGACCGGGTCCTCTTTACTGCTCTTTATAAGTGACATTGAGAGCACCTGAAGGAAAAGTGTGTCTTTTGCAGATGACACAAAGATCTGCAACAGGGTTGATGGACAAGGTGAGGCGGAAAGGAAGAAAAGGGACTTGGCAAGGTTGGAGGAATAGTCAAATATATGGCCACTCAGACTCAATGCAAAGAAGTGTATGGTAATGCACCTGGGAAACAAAACCCAGGGACGAGTACACAATGGGGGTAAGATACTAACAACAACTAAAACTGCAAGAGGACATGGGAGTAATTATATCAGATGTCTTGAAGGTAGGAGTACAATGTGAGAAGGCAGTAAGGAAGGCTTGGGGGATACTGGGATGCTAGGAGAGGCAGCAATAGTAGAAAATGGGAAGTTGTTATCCCTCTGTACAGGCAGTTAGTGAGACCCCATCTGAGTACTGCACAATTCTGGAGACCCCATCTCCACAAAGACATAGACAGAGTGGAGGCTGTTCAGAGTAGGGCAACTAAAATGATGCAGGGTCTGCACTAGTAGTCATATGGAAGAGAGACTAAAGCAGCTTAATATGTACAGTATACCTCAAGGAAAGGAGGAGAGGGACATGAAAGAAAACTTCTTAAGTGCCACAAGGGAATTAACAGTCCAAGAGGCAGCATCTTTCAGAAAAGAGATGTGTGTAACTCCCTCACAAATGGGGTTCCCAAAAGTCTTCCAGGAGCTTGCCTGAATGCTCCAAGTCTCATGTGTTCAAGCGCCTGAGCTGTTTAAATGTGGTTCATGAGTGCTATTTGAGCCTCTAAGTACTGTCTCTCTTTAAGAGCTGTCTGCTTGGTATTTAATTAGTTTGTGATGGGGTGACTGTGGCTTAATGCTCGAATCCCGCCTGGGCTGCTGTCAATTCACTCCATTTCTGCCATTGCTACATGTGCAGAGGAGCCTTGTTGAAAGATATAACTGTTTGCCAGAAATCATTTAGAGGACTGAGAAAATGTAGTTTGTCTAACCTGCTTTGCCATTCAGCACAAACTGTTTCAGTGTAACTCTTTCATTTTGGTCCTGAATAGTCTGACTTGGACCAATCAGGATGATAGGAGACCTCAAATGAAGTGCCTGTGACTAATCGAACTTGACCTCAACCTTGAGCCAGCCACAAGGGATTGTATGCGGAGTGACTCTGGGAAATGTGTTTTAACCTTGGCTCCTTTTTCCACCAACAGAGGGAGTCTTATTGTGAGTGATAGCTGAACCAGCCAACAGAATGGTGTGGAGCTAAAGGAATGCCCTGCTCTGTGACTGAAAGATTAGATCAGTTGTGACTGTGAAGAGAGAAGGATTCTGTTTCAGTGTGTATAGTTTCACGCTGGGAAGTGCATGTGAGGTCCTGAGTTTCAGTCTGCAGCCTTGTGAATGCCAGTTTGGACTGAACTGAGTTGTGAGGGAGAAAGAAGACCTGAAGTGTGGGAAACCAGGCTCACCTCTAGAAGACTGGAGAAATTGCTGAATCAGACCGGTCTGTCAGGAACTGAAGCTGCTGTGTGTGCTCCCAGGTATTTTGCAGGTACTTGCGATCGGGATCGAGGAGCAGTTTGCCTTGGTATAGTACTTTCTTTACATATGAATGTGCATAGTGCTTGTGGGGAATCGCTATTTTCCAATCCCCAGTGCTATGTGCTGTGTGTTGAAGCTGGAGCAAACCCCAGCTTGTCTCAGACTAAACTGCGTTTGTTATCATCTGCAGTGGGTCCAGTCACAAGGACTTTGTCCCCATGCCTGTTGTTCTGGCAATCCAGAAGAACATCATCCACCATCCGGTTTTGAGCGGTATTGTGAGCACAAGTCAGGTATTCCCTGCAGCCTGTTTTCAATCACAAGTGTGTCATCTAATTTTGTTGTTTCACTGGTTTATGGACTGAGCCATCCGGCCCGGATTACAATTGGGTGTTGTGCATATATTTTCTTCTACAGGGCCCTCATCCATCTGCATCTGCCAGCCAACCTCAGGCAACGGATCAGGCTAGCCCCCCAACCTGGGTACCCAGAGTGTTGTGACTTTTTCAGCCCTGTATGTGTGCACAGTACTGTGATTTAATGCCACCAATTAACCTGATTTCCTCCCATGTTACTACCCCTCAATAAATCAGATTTGTTGTTGTTATACTATATAATTGTCTGTGGTGTTGGTACTACGAAACAGTATTGTGTTTTGCTGTGTGGTGTTGTTTAACCTTATTTTACAGGGGTCCTCAGAGACGGCTGCAGAGGTCGTTTCAGTCCTCGAGGGTAAGTGGTATCTATGTGAGTGAAACAGTGTGTATAATGCAGACGGGGCTGTGACTCTGGTGTGTACTGTGTGGAGCTACTAGAGGGAATAAAAGGGGTCTCAGTATCCCAGAGGGCTGTGACCAAGCTAGTCTAACCACTACAAACCCTGACCTCTGGGTGGAGGCACTATTATAGGTTCCTAGGCCCCTCAACCTGTCCATAGTCAAACAGGCAGGGGATAATAGCCTCTAGGATAGCGCCACCCTAGGAGTTATATCTGAGGCACCACTGGGATTAGCGCCCTCTAGTGGCCACATTTACGAATTACTGTTAAAAATAAATGGATACCTCAATAGAAGTAGCTGTACACCAGTCTCGGGGTGGTGTACTGGGCAGAGAGATCAATTCTGGAATGCTATACTTATTTTGGATATCCCACTGGGTACTACTACGACACTGTAAAGGGAGTGCCTGGGTGGAAGGTTTGAAACCCTGTGGTGGGGGTCACTATGCTAATCTGTCAACCATCTTTCATGGCCCTAGTAGAGTATAAGGATCACCATAGATAGCTCCAAGTGCCACCGACTATTACCCCAGAGGGAGTCCTCACTGCCTGGAGAGTGATAACTAAGGTCAGTGAAGACCCAGAGAGGGGAATGACCCCAATTCTACTATCTGAAACTTTTGAGGAGAAATTTACAATTATTGCTGGAGGTGAGGGAAAACTGTGGAGGATTTAAAGAAACTATTATTGCCACCTGGGGGCTCCTCCCCAACACCTCTCCCTCCTGCACCCGTTATTGCCCCTCCTTCTGTGCCAGTGCTAGTCTCCTTATGTTTGTACCTGCTATTAGCTCATGACTCTTACCGCAAGCTCAAGTATTCTCTGGCATCCGCCCCACTCCAAATGGGGGAGGTCGATCTGGAAAACCTGATATAGACTTCTGCTACTCTTGTAGTACAAGACTGGCAATGTTCCTGAGGCAGAAAAAGGGCTCACCTGGGGAGAGCCTCCAGGGACCTGCCCAACGTATTGGCTCCCTGAGGGTCTCTTGACCCTGACGCCAAAGCCCAAGAGTACATAATTGCCCTTGAAAATGTGTTTGGGGGCACCACTAGTGTTGAGGCCTTGAAATGGAAGCTTAAAGATGTTCGACAACAGCCGGGGAATTGTTATCTGTCTATATGGATTGATTAGAGGAATCTGCAAACCATTTTTCGAAAGGGGGTTGGACCCGTAGGAAGTGGACCAGGTAAGACTGGATCGTATACTTGTTCTGCTCCGCACTTAGCTGGGTGTTGCTCAAATTGCAACTGCATCAAAGGAAATCTGGTACCTTGCCTTCCATGTTGATGAAGGAGGTACAGGAAGTTGAGGAGGAGGAGGATTTTTTCAGAGCCCTGTGCAGTCAGAGGTTACATCCTGCCCCAGGTGCGGGGTCAACGCTGATGGTCTGGAATCACCGAATCACATGACAGAATCAAGCCCAAATGTCAGCCAAGGGGAGCCCAGCGAGAGAGGGATGGTCTACCCATGTTCTGCCATGGATAAACTGCTGAGGGAGATTAGGAAAGCAACAGACAGTCTCATTATGAATTCCACCCTATGAGTACTTGCCTGACACTTGCCCAACTGCTTGCTATGGGGTGGGGTGCCCACCCAGGCACCTCCTGCTGACAACAGCTCTCAAACTTGATGTCTTGGCTATGGAGGTGAGGGAACTGAAGAGATATCTCCAAATGTCCAACCCACCGCCGGCTGAGGTGGCACCAAGGTTTTCATTGATAGTACCAATGCCGCAGCCCCCAATGTGATTCCTCAGTCCTCCAAACTTCAGCAGACATATTTTGCCATAATTGTGGGATGGATGGGCACATGATGAGGGAATGCCATCTTTGGAAAGACTTAGAGAGAGTGGTGAGCCAGCTACAAGGAGAGCTTTGGAGCACAAAACAGTGGTTAAGAGGTGCACTAAATGACCGCAGGAAGGTCCCAGAAATGCTAACTCACATCTTCTTTGTGGTTGATCTATCTGCCCAGGCTCCTGCTACCGCTCTCCAGACTGGTCCACAATAGTGGGTCCTTGGAGACCGCTGTGAAGGTGAATGGAGGTCTCATAAGAGCTGTATTGGACAGTGGCTTCCAAGTGACAGTTATGTTTCACAACTGGTATCAGATGTACCTGTCTGATGTACCCTTACAACCGTTGGAAGGACTGCATGTCGGGGGTTAAGGAGAAGACCTACCTTATTCCAGGTGTATCCGAATTTGGTTGTCTTTCACCTCCGTGGCTGGAGTGGTTTTAGCAAGCAGAGACCCTGGTATTAGTGTGTCCTCTCACCGGACTGTATGATGGGATTTCTCTACTAATTGGGATGAATGTGCATATGTTTGGATGGTTGGCGCAGTTGTGTTATGAGAAACAAGCGTCAAGGACTGGTAGAGCTTTAAGAATGCTGACCTTGATCAAGAAGGCCTATGAGGCACAGAGAGATGCTGAAAAAGTGGACCCAGAGGAACCAGTTGGAATTGTCTGGAAGAAGGATCCGAGCATATGATTCTGGTGCCAAATGCCTAGTGTACCTTACAGGGGGAAGTCCATATCAGAAAGGATGTCAAGAATAAAAACTCATGCTGAATGCACCAGGCGATGGAATTGCCAGAAGGACTGCTGGTCAAGCCAAGTATTTTGCCTGCCAGAGCCCGTGCTTATGCCAGAAGGGTAATGGTTCAAGTTCATAATGTGTCTGATAGAGAGATTCGAGTAAATAGAGGTTGCACCCTGGCTAATGTACATTGTGCAGATACTGCAATGCTGCCCAGTAACAAGTGTTTGGGGGAGAATGACAGAGTGATGCCCGACTTGTTTGATTTTGGGAACTCCCCATTACCAGCCGAATGGAAGATGAGAATTAGTAGAAAACTGCCCAGAGAGAATGCAGGTGTTTCTTTAAAGGAATGGGACGGGGATGTGCGTAAGGAGCTGAGCACCACATCCAAGTTGTGCATGATGAAAGGCCATTTCGTGAGAGGTCTCATGCCTGGCCCCGCTGACATAGATGATGTGAGACGGCATCTGCAAGAGATGCTTGCTGCTGGTGTAATACAAGAATCCAGAAGCCCATATGCTTCGCTATTGTGGTAGTGAGAAAAAAGAATGGGACAGTAAGAATGTGCATGGATTATCGCACCTTGAACTGGTGGACTATCCCTGATCAGTATACAATGCCCCGCATTCAGGATGCTTTAGACTGCCTGAATGGTAGCAAGTGGTTCTTTGTGCTGGATCTTCACAGTGGGTACTACCAGATCCTGATGGCCCCAGAAGACCATGAGAAGACAGCCTTATCTGCCCACTTTGTTTCTATGAATTCATGAGGATGCCTCAAGGGATTTCTAGGTGCTCCAGCCACTTTCAACGACTGATGGAGCGCGGCGGGTGGGGACATAAACTCATTAGAGTGTTTGGTGTACCCAGATGATGTTATTGTGTTTGCAGCTCACTGGAGGAACATGAGAGCAGATTATTCAGTGTTGGACCGACTGGAAGACTTTGGCCTAAAACTGTCCATCGATAAATGTAAATTCTTCCAAACATCTGTAAGTATGTTGGGCACATAGTCTCCACCAAGGAATAGAGACCGACTCAAGTAAAGTTGAGGCCTTGACCACCTGGCCAAAGCCCCACAATTTAAAAAGAACTGCAAAGATTCCTGGGATTCTGTGGTTATTATCGCTGTTTCATCAAGGACTATTCAAGAGTGATCCGTCCTTTACTTAATCTTACTCAAGGTCACCCTCCTACCCACAAAAAATAGAAGTGGTCGATTTCTTCTGAGTCTGAGAGAGTGTATTTCCATCCTAATGAAGTATTTGGAGCCAGATGGACACCTGAGTGTGAAGCTGCTTTTCATGAGATCATATATCAACTTACCCACGCTCCTGTCCTTGCCTATGTAGATCCAGCGAAGCCCTATGTCTTGCACACTGATGCTAGCCTGCAAGACTTGGGGGCTGTATTGTACCAAGAGCACGAGAATGGCCTGAGACCAGTGGTCTTGCCAGTAGAATCCTGAACCCATCCGAAAAGAACTATCCTGTATATAAGTTAGAGTTCCTAGTTTGAAGTGGATTATTGTTGACCAGTTCCACGAGTACTTGTGTGGAGCTAAGATACTAGTAAAACTGACAATAATCCTTTGACCTATGTGCAGACTTCAGCTGTTGGATGTCACTGGCCAGGTGGCTTTCGCATTATCTACATACGACTATGCTGTTGAATACAGAGCAGGCCTGAACCACATAGATGCTGATGCTCTCTCCCGGAGGTCTGTTCCCGGAATGACTGGGTCAGAATGTCAGAACCTGATATTCAAGCACTCTGCCAGAAGTTTGACAGGAGGAACAAATGTCCACAGATGCAGTGGACTGTATGGTGGATTGTTTGGGACCCTCTCAGAATTGTATACCTGTTGCTTATTGCCACTTTTCTGCAATAGACATTGGTGCACTGCCTCAGCTGGACAATGACAGTATTCAGCGGGCTCAATCCCGAGATCCCATGATCAAATCAGCTTTAGAAGCCCTCTACGCAGGGAAAGATGTGTCCAAATTACACTCCACTGATTTGAGAACTGCATTGTCATACAAGGAAGGTCCTAAGTTGAAACTGATCAATAGACTGTTATGCAGAGAAACAGTAGACAGAGGGGGACAAATAGACAAACAACAACTAGTGCTGCCCACTGCCTTTCGAGACTCAGTACTGAGGTCCTTACACAACCACATGGGGCACCTTGGTATAGACAGAACACTTGAATTGGTGAGATCCAGACTCTATTGGCCTAAGATGGGGGCTGATGTTGAACAACACATTAAACTTGTAATCGCTGCTTACAGAGGAAAGCTTTGCCCCAGAGGGCTGCCCCCCTAGTTAACATCACCACCAGTGCCCCCATGGAGCTGGTCTGTATTAACTTTCTGAGTTTGGAGAAAGATCAAAGAAATATCAGTAATGTGCTGGTGGTCACTGACCATTTTACAAGATATGCCCAAGCTTTCCCCACCAAGGACCAGAAGGCATCCACTGTGGCCAAAGTACTTATAGAAAACTTTTTTGTTCACTTTGGGGTGCCACAAAGAATCCATTCTGATCAAGGGAGGGACTTTGAGAGTCGTTTAATCAAAGAGATGCTTTCTCTGTGGTGGGTGCGAAAGTCCAGAACCATGCCTTACCATCCTCAGGGGGACCCACAGCCTGAATGTTTCAACCGCACTTTGCTAGATATGCTAGGCACCCTCCATCCAAAGGACAAGCCCAGATGGAGCCAACAAATTAGCACCCTGGTACATGCCTACTACTGCACCAAATGTGATGCCACTGGGTTCTCCCCCTATCGCCTGATGTTTGGAAGAGATGCCTGACTACTGGTAAATGTCTGTTTTGGAGTTTCCCCTGATGGGGTTCGAGCTGATAACCATTTGCAGTATGTGCAAAAGTTAAAGGCCCAACTAAATCATGCGTACCAACTGGCTCAAACCATGGCTGCCAAAAGAAATCTGGCCAACAAGGAAAGGTATGATAAAAAAGTGAAAGCACTGGAACTCCAGGGGGGAGATCGGGTGTTGCTAAGAGATCTGAGACTGCATGGCAAACACAAGATTGCTGATAGGTGGCACCATCTCCCCCACATTGTAGTAGGCAAACTAAATGATCTGCCTCTGTACAAAGTAACGCCGGAGAATAACTCAAAATATGTGAAAACAATGCATAGAAATCATTTACTGCCCATTGGACAAATCTTGATTGAGTCTGAACCCCCAGAAAATGCCCCCTCTGGACCGGTGACTAGAGCTGCTGCTAAGCAAAAGTCAAGAAAGTCTGCACCTACAGAAGCTGAGTTAAAGTGTTCCCCTCCACAAGCCCCAGTTGAACATGACTGTCAATCCATGTCAGAGGAAAGTGAGTGTGGCTTTGAATACTACCCTTCTTACGAACTGAGTCAATTGTTTCGGGGCAATCCCCTAGTCAATCCTGGAGATGAAGCTGGGCCTTCTGGACTGTCTAGGCCCCCAACTTTGTCCCTGGAGCCAATGCTCCCAGAAAGTGAAGTGCAAAGCATCAAGTCAGATGATATGGAATCATTGTGTATGGTTGAACTGTATGAACTTTCAGAGGAGGAAAATGATGAACTGGGACAGACTGGTGATATACCAGAACAAGAAGAGTGTGTTGAGTGCCCTGATAGTTCACTGCCAGTGTCAGAAAACTCCCCCTGTGAGCCAAGTGTTGTGGACTCAGAGATTGAAACTCCTGGAGCTGAAAGTGCCCCAAGTTCTAGCCTCTCTACCACAATGGAGACTCCCCTGACAAGTGAGGACAATGCTGAAAATGAGGCTCAGGGTGCACAGACTGTAACAGTTCCCCCTAGAAAGACTAGTCAAGCTGTGAAACCTGTGGTGCACCTCAGTTATGATTCCCCTGGCAGGTCTGTGGACTTGCCTCTCAATGTTGTCCATAAAGGAGTATATGTGTCCCTGAGCTCATTGCCCAAACTGAACATCAGTGCTAACTCCAAGTTACTTGTGTTGCCCTCTAGGTATGGTGCCCCTGCCCCATCCAGCCCCAAGGTAGCTGATAGGGAAGGGCCCCCTCTCTTCAGGTTTCATGTACAGGAGGTAATAACCTGAGTTATGGTACAATGTGTGTATAATACTGTGTAAAAAGTGATGTACTGAAGTGTTTCAGAAATGTGTTTCTGGTAAGGTGATATGTTGACTGATGATTACATGTATAAGCCTAATGTGAAACTGATGTAAATGTATATGGTTGCACTGAAACTTATGGGGGTATTTACTTGATGAGGACGCCACGTTTTCCAGGCCAGGAAGGGTGTAACCCCCCTGCAAATGGGGGTTCCCAAAAGTCTTCCAGGAGCTTGCCTGAATGCTCCAAGTCTGGGCGGTGTTCAGCGTCTGAGCTGTTTAAATGTGGTTCCAAGTGAATGCTATTTGAGCCTCCAAGTACTGTCTCTTTAAGAGCTGTCTGCTTGCAGACTTAATTAGTTTGTATGGGGGGACTGTGTATTTAATGCTCGAATCCTGCCCGGGCTGCTCGTCAACTCGCCTCCGCTTCTGCCGTTACATGTGCAGAGGAGCCTCGTTGAAAGATATAACTGTTTGCCAGAAATCATTTAGAGTTACTGAGAAAATGTAGTTTGTCTAACCTGTCTTCATTTCAGCACAAACTGTTTCAGTGTAACTCTTTCATTTTGGTCCTGAATAGCTGACTTGGACCAATCAGGATGATAGGGAGACCCTAAAATGGTGCCTGTGGACGAATCGGAACTTGGACTCTCAATTTTGAGCCAGCCACAAGGGGATTGTTTGGGCAGTGACTCTGGGAAATGTAGTTTTAACCTTGGTGCCTTTTTCCACCAACAGAGGGAGTCTTATTGTGAGTGACAGCCGAACCAGCCAACAGAATGGTGTGGAGCTAAAGGAAATGCCCTGCTGTGTGACTGGAAAGATTAGATCAGTTGTGACTGTGAAGAGAGAAGGAGCTCTGTGCTTCGGTGTATAATTTTGTGCGGGAAGCGCGTGTGAGGCCCTGAGTTTCGGTCTGCAGCCTTTGTGAATGCCAGTTTGGACTGAATCCGAGTTGTGAGGAGAAAGAAGCACTAGAAGTGTGGAAACCAGGCTCACCCTCTAGAAGACTGGAGAAATTGCTGAATCGCGCTCGGTCTGTCAGGAACTGAAGCTGCTGTGTGTGCTCCTGGGTATTCTGCAGTAATTGCGATCATGATCAAGGAGCAGTTTGCCTGGTATAGTACTTTCCTTTTACATATGAATGTGCATAGTGCTTGTGGGGAATCACTATTTCCAATCCCTAGTGCTGTGTGCTGTGTGTTGAAGCTGGAAGCAAACACCAGCTTGTCTCGGACTAAATCCATTTGCTATCAACTGCAGTGCGGTCCAGTCACAAGGACTTTGTCCCCATGCCTTGTTCTGCAATCCAGAAGAACATCCACCATCTGGTTTTCAGCTTAGGTATTGTGAGTACAAGTCAGGGTATTCCCCTGCAGCCTGTTTTCAATCACAAGTGTGTCATCTAATTCTTGTTGTTTCACTGCTTCATGGACTGAGCCATCCGGCTCCAGATTATAATTGGGTGTTGTGCATATATTTTCTTCTACAGGGCCCTATCCATCTGCACCTGCTGGCCAACCCTGGGCAACGGACCTGGCTAGCCCCCAACCTGGGTACCCAGAGTGTGACTTTTCAGCCCTGTATGTGTGCACAGTACTGTGATTTAATGCCACCAGTTAACCTGATTTCCCCTTCCCGTGTTACTGCCCCTAAATAAATCAGATTTGTTGTTGTTACACTATATACTGTCTGTGGTGTTGGTACTTATGGAAACAGTATTGTGTTTCGCTGTGTATGTTTAACCCTTATTTTACAGGGGTCCTCAGAGACATGCTGCAGAATCAGTCTTGAGGGTAAGTGGGTATCTGGAATGAATGAACAGTGTGTATACATGGGTATTGGGGCTGTGACTCTGGTGTACTGTGTGAGCCACTAGAGGGAATAAAAGGGGGTCTCAATGTCCCAGAGGGCTGTGACCAAGCTAGCCTAACCACTACATACCCTGACCTCTGGGTGGAGGCACCCACCATAGCACCTAGGTCCCTCAACCTGTCCGTAGTCAAATAGGCAGGGGTAGTAGCCCTTGGGGTAGCGCCACCTAGGAGTTACATCTGCAAGAACAAGGGGGCACAATTTGAAGTTAGAGGGGGCACAACTCAGAGGTAATGTTAGAAAGTAGTTTTTCATGGAGAGGGTTGTGGATGCATGGAACAGCTTCCTGAGGAGGTTGTGGAGTCAAGAACAGTGGGAGAATTCAAGAATGCATGGCACAGACATAAAGCAATTCTAGTGGGGGTAGGAGGAAGTAAGCTGTTGGTTAACTAGAATCTGCAGCTTATCCATCAGGTAGGGAAATGGGCAGACTAGGTGGGCCAAGCGGTCCTTATCTGCTGTCAAATTCTATGTTTCTATGTATCTGGAAGATGCAGGATTCGCCAGTCAAAATTTTCCTTATTGGGCCTTTGCGTTACTGCTGAGGGCAGAAGCCCCACCCTGGACAAGGTTCAAAGCATTCAAGATTTGCCACTTCCAGCGAGTGTGGCTACTCTAAGACATTTCCTGGTCGGCTACCCAATGGACTTTATTCGCAGTTTTGCACAGAAATCAGTACCTCTGTATGAGTTGCTGAAAAAGGATGTCCCCTGGCATTGGGGACTTGAGCACACAGCTGCTGTCACTTCTCTGAAAAAGGCATTGGCCTCAGCACCAGCTTTGGTCAATCCAAACCCAGAAACTGCCACCTCCGTGGTGGGCATGTCAGCATTTTGGGCACAAAAGGCAAATGGTACCCTTAGGCTTATCACCTATGTCTCCCAGGTGCTTTCCCCTGTGGAACAGAAGTACTCCTTGTGTGAACAAAATCTTTTGGCAACCTTTTGGCTGTCAAGCCCTTCACCTACATCATAGGGTTCTCCCCAATCGTGTTACACACCAACCACACCCTGACCAACTTTCTGCTAAATGACAGAATCAAAGATGGAAATGTGTCCAACACCAGACTCACTCATTGGTCATTACTGCTGCAAGATCGTGACATCACTGTCCTTCCTGCCAAAATGCCATCCATTTTGGCACATGGTCTCTTGTACCCAGGAGAACCACATGAGTGTGGCCTAGAGCCACCCATTCTTTCAGACCCAAGCCCATTCCTGCCAGGCACCGAAGGGCTCTTGACAGACCCCACATTTTGCCACATCTTTACAGATGGGTCCTCCTTGTAGGTCGAGGGAGAACAAACTGCAGAATTTGGAGTCTTGGTCCAGACTACAGCAGGACACACCACTGAAGTATCCAGAAAGTGTACCATTTGGCCCTAACAGTATGCAGAACTTGCTGCTGTAGCATGTGCCCTGGAAGTGGTCCAACAGGGAAAAGAGGATACCATCATCTCTGACTCCTCATGGATGTGTAACTCCTTGACTAATTTCTTCCTTTTTGGGGGACACATGATTTTGCCTCATCAGAGGGTACTCCAGTGAAATACAGAGAACTGTTCATCTATATTGCTAGCCTTCCTGGGCAATTTATTTATTTATGTATTGAAATGTTTCACCAGGAGAAACATACTGTGCAACATTGCTGGTTTCCAGAAATGTACTGGGGGGAAGGTAATACATCAGATTTTAACAATACTGTAGCTACATATAGACAAAGACAACAAGTGCTAAATGCAGAATATAGAGTTAAATATATACAATAAGTGCTCCACTATGGAGTTACATTCAATTAACCACCAGACAGTCACATAAGCATGAGAATTAGGGGCACATGCATGTAGGGCTTGTGTACGAATGCATGAGAGAAGAGAGAACATGGGATTATAGAGCATTACGGATGTTGTTGGGCAGGGGCTTCCAAAGCTTGGTCAAGCGGTATGAGAAAGAGGACTGACCAGCAGAGGTGATCCAAGTGAGCATGGTGAGAGTCTGACAGCACTGCTCCTCAAAGAGCAAGAAATTGCTGGCAATGAGAGCGAGTCCACTAGATATGAGGGGAGCGTGCCTAGCCAGAACTTGCCAGTAAACTCTGTGCAGGGAGCAAAAAGGGGATCAGAGAGGGAGGGAGTACCAGGGATTGGTATAGGAAACACTGGTGAGTGCAGGGAGGGCAGCCAAGGGTGAAACGGCAGAAGGAGTGGAAGAGGGTATCCAGTCTGGCTAAGGTGGATTTGGGGGCGGCAATGTAGACTACATCACCGTAGTTGAATGTTGGAAGAATCATTCTCAAAAGAATTTCTCTGTGAGCTGATAGGGGGATGCAATCACGGTTCTGGTATAGGGTACCCAGCTTGGGAAGCAGTTTCTTTTGGACTGCAGACAAGAAAAGTCAAGGTGTTTATTGAGCCATACCCCCAGGTATTTGAAGGTGGCAGTATTTTCCAACAGGGTTCCATCAGGGGTGCAGAAGGAGGGGGCGTAGGGCAGCCTAGATAGTCTCTGCATTCTGCCAAAAGTCACGGAGACTGGTGTTTAGGAACAGCTAGTGGGCACATAGCCACTGCTGAACATTATCAAATTCCTGCTGAAGAGTGGATGCTACCGAATGGGTGGAGGGACCGAAAGCATATAGTATGGTATTTTGCATACATGTGTGTAACCCCCCTGCAAATGGGGGTTCCCAAAAGACTTCCAGGAGCTTGCTTGAATGCTCCAAGCCTGAATGGTGTTTGGCGTTTAAGCCATTTATCAGTGAGGGTTTTTAGAGCCTCTGGTACTGTCTCTTTAAGAGCTGTCTGCTTGCAGACATAATTAGTTTGTATGGGGGGACTGTGTATTTCTGCTTGAGTACCACTGAACTGCTGCCAATTCACTCCATTTTTGCAGTCACTAGGAGTGCAAAGGGAACCTATCTGAAAGATGTAACTGTTTACCAGAAATCATTTAGAGTAATAATGAAATTACAGTTTGTCTAACCTGCTTTCTTTGCAGTCAGAACTGTGTCTGCCTAGTTCCCCATTCTGGTTTTGAACTGCTGAACTGGACCAATCAGTGTGTGTAAGCTAGCTCTAAAATGGTGCCTTGGACGAATCAGAACTTGGACTCATAATCTGAGCCAGCCACAAGAGGATTGTATGGGCAGTGACTCTGGGAGATGTAGTTTAGACTTCAGCCTTTTGGACCAACAGCAGCAGTCTATTGTGGTGACAGCCAATCCAGTCAAGAACTGGGAGGAACTCAAAGGAAGTGCCCGGTTTTGTCTGTTGGGTTTCAGTTTAGCTCTGGCAGTGAAGGGAAAGGAACCCTTTGCTCCTTCAGTGCACAGTTTTAGTCAAAAAACATGTGTAAGGTCCAGAGTTCCGGTCTGCAGCTTGTGTAACTGCTTGTTAGGACTGAATCCGTCCTGTGAAGAGAATCAAAGGATATCTGAAGAGTAGAAACCAGGCTCACCCTGTAGAAGACTGGAGGAATTGTGGAATTACACTCGGTCTGTCAGGAACTGAATCTGCTGTGTGTTCTCCGGCATTGTGCAGCAATTATGATCGGATACAGATGCAGCCTGCCTGGTATAGTGCTTTCTTTTACCATATAAATGTGTGAAGAGGTTTGTGTACCTCAAGTGAATCCTGCTGCCATTAAGTGACTTTGCCTGTGACTGTTTACCATATAAATGTGTGAGGAGTCTCTTGAGCTCAAGAGTAGCCCTGCTGACATTGAAGGACCCTATCTTGTTTGGAGGTCGTGAGTACTAATTCAGAGTCGCTCCCTGTTGAATTGCCACATTAAATCCAAATGGAATTACTGTACTGCTGACTGTTTAATTTTCCTTTTCTCTGTGGTGAAAGGGGCCCTACCAGCTGCCACGGTTTGACTAGCTACTAGGCTTGGGTACCCAGGGACAGTAACTGATAGGGATAGGTTTGTGCACAGAGCCATAGGTAGATGAGTAGAGTGATAAGCTAATTAACCTGATTTCCCTGTCCTTGTTATATCCCCTAAATAAATCAGAGCTGCTTGTTTCAGCAAAGTTATACTGCCTGAGGTATTTGTCTATGTTAAAGTACTGTACTGTGATTGTTGCACTGTATCTTATTTCACAGGAGGTCCCAGTGCCGGAACCAGTCCTGGGGGTAAGTGTATACTGCAAGGTAATTCTGATATATTGTGTGGCCACTAGTGGGAAGAAAGTGGTTGCAGTGTCCCAGAGGGCTGTGACCAAGTTATTAACTATTGCAAACCCTGACCTCTAGGTGGAGGCACCCGCCATTGGATCCAGGCCCCTCAACCTGTTAGTGGCAAATCAGGCAGGGGTAGTAGCCCCTGGGATAGCGCCATATAGGGGTTACATGTGAATATCTGCAGATTGATAGACTGAGGGGAGATTGTTCAGGAAGACAGAGAACAGAATCGAGCCAAGGACTGAGCCTTGAGGGACTCCTGTGTGGATGGGGAGAGATGGAGAGAGGAAGTCTCTGATCCTGACTGATTGCAACCTGCCCACAAGGTAGGATCTGAACCAGTTTGTAGCGGGGGTGACAACCCAGCCTTTGACAATGTGTCCAGTAGGATGGTGTGGGAGACAGTGTCAGAAGCTTTGGCAAGGTCGACAAAGATGGCAGAGGTGATTAGTCCCTGATCCATTCCAGTGAGGATGGAGTCAGTGAACTGGAGGAGGGAGGTGGAAGTGGAGTGTTTTTGCGGAAGCCAGACTGGTAGGGGTGAAAAAGGAGTAGGAGTCCAGCAAGGGAGAGAGCTGAGAGAGAGAACTATATGTTCTTGTAGCTTTGCAAGAATTGACAGAAGGGAGATGGGGTGGTAGTTGCCTGCTGTTGCGGGATCACCCCCTTTGTGTAGGTGTAGCCCAGGTGCCATGTGCCAGTGGGCTACTACCCCTACCTGTTGGCCCTCTAAAAGCTTAAGGCACCTGGGTCCTGTTACAGTGGTGTTCGGAGGTTCTATTCCAAAGACAATAAAAATAGAGTGGTGCCTCCACCCAGGGAAAAGTAGAAGTGGGTCAGGTGACTGACTGGCACAGCCCCCTGGGATGCTGCACCTACCCACCTCCCCTACCAATCACCCCACACTCTGAATACCCAACTGGTTAATAACACAATAAACCATGAACAGTAATGATCTGACAGACTCAGAGAATTCCTGCACACACAATTGCAAATGATAACTCACAGCTTTATTGGGGCGAGGACTAGGGAAGGGATACCGGGACAAAGGATGACTGTGAATAAAAAAGGAATGATTGGAAAGAGCAAGTAATAACAACAACAGTTAGGCCCAGAGCCCAAGCCCATCCCCACTTGTGCTAGTGTTTCCCAGGATGTTCTTAGGCGTACCCACTAGGTGCAGGCCTGCTATGGTGTCACGGGTTGGCCAGCTGTTGGGGCCCTGAAACTTTGTAAAATGCTTTGATTAAAAAATGTCAGTTTCCCTTTACCCTTCCCAGGAGCCAGGTCCTGGGTACTCATGGTTTGTAGATCTCAGTTGCCTGGAGTATGGAGCTCCTCGATCAGTGCAGCACAGGGCAGGAGAAAGATGGCCTTGGTTCCTCTGCAGGATGGAACTTGCTCGAGGATCTTGCAGCTGGTCACCTTGATTGTAGTTCTGGCCACTTGTCACCTTCAGCCACTTCTGGCCCATTGCAGACCTCGGTGGCAGGACAGCACAAGCCCCAAAAGGCCCAGACCCAGGAGTTGCTCTACAGCCCAGCTCCCCACACTGGATCCCAGGTGCCCTAGCACCCCAGCAAGCGCCGGGTTAGATGTTTCCCTCCCTGGCTCTGGGTGAGAACTCCCAAATGGTGGGAGTCCTCCTGCAGTCCCTGAACTGAGTTTGAAACCAACAGCAATCAAGGGCAGTTGTACAAGCAAAGTCCAGTACCAGACGGAGTGGGTGCTAGCCTTAGTTCAATGAAACCCAGGTGCAATCAACAGGGGAATCCAAACACAACAGGCTCCTGCACACCAGTCCACACTTTCCAGTTAGAAACTGTCCACAAACTTTTCTTCAGCTGCAGCTGGGACACAGCTGTCAGCCCTTTCAACCAGTTCACTCAGGAAATGTACAGCACCTGGCTAGCACCCCGGCATCCAGAGATGATCTGCCTCTTTAAATCCCAATTACAGTCCCACAGAGGTAATACAAGCTCTCAAACTCAACTGTGGCACTCAAATAGGACAGCTCAGCCCTCTCAGCTCAATTCAGTCCAGCAGTGCAGGGTTTCGGCAGCTCTTAACTTCTCCAAAATAATCCTGCAGCTCACAGTACCTGGGGAATCGAGGTATCAGTTCAGTCTCTCACTCTCCTTTCCTTTGCTGAATCTTTCCTAAATACAGCAGTCTCCTCTGGAAGCCTGGAAAAGGCCTCCCTAGTTTAGATTCACTCTCACAGAACTCTCTTGACTCGTACAGAGCCCGTGAACAGACTGAGAAAACCCGGAAAGTCCAGGGGTTTTCACGCGAGAATCCAAGGTTCTGATTGGCTGATTGAGCCCATCAATTGTTCATAACCATATTGATCAATATTTCCCACTGGCTTATTGGGGCATGGCTTAGACGCCTGAATTAGTCCCCTCCTTTTTCCCAGGAGTCCCTCTGTCACAGTTGTAGGCTCCTAAAAAGCTGATTGGCTGCTGTCCTCGGGTTAAAGCATCAACAAAATGTCAGTCCCCATCTAAATTGATACTGTCTTATAGCAGTCCCAACTTCTAATATCAAGTGCAGCCACTGCATTCACATTTATTTTATCATTCCCCCATAAGTGTTAAAGACCCCTGTCCCCTGTTAAGCAACTACATAATTATTTACAATTCCTCCCTCAGTCTCCCATCGCTAGCTCCATTCTATCTGATCCCAGGAGCAGAGACCGGCTCATTAATATTTATGAGGCTTCATAAATAATTCATGAGCCCTCGCTATGTGCCTGTTTTTAAACTTTCCCAAACATTCTGACAGCTTCTGTGCCACCTCCCTGAGGTCACTGGTCCACATTTAACATACCAGGGTGACCAGGACCACTGAAATACTCCCTAAAAGACCGCAAATCTGGCGGTTGGTACATTAATGTGCTGCTTTGCGCATCCGTGGTTGCCAGCTGCACCAAAGACGACCTGCGACTCATGATTGTGCTCCATGAGCCCAAATGTGCTAAATAAACTATGGATATGCTGGAATAGGGTACCTGGGGTACAGGACAAAAAAAAGGACTCAGACGAGCAGGGGGATTCGAGGGATTAAAAACACAGGGAACACTAGACAAATGGAGGAAAATTGGGACACAGGGGGCAATTCAGGTAAGCCCCCACAGGGGTTTACACTCCCAACCCCCTTAAATACTTGGCTTCCACGCCAAGCTTGAGGGTAAAATACTAAAGTTTAACATCAACACATAATAACATTATTAACTATGCACCTGAATCCTATCTATTATGTTGTAGTTAGGTGTTCAGAACAAGAAAGCATGCAAATGAAACATTACATACATTTCAACTAGATTCCTTTCTCATGATGAGCCCCTAGCCACTTAAACGTGGCACCCATAGGTTCAACCCATTAGCCATTGGATATTGAAACCCCACAGAGTACACATACAGACAGATGTGGGTGCACGCTCACTCTGTAGGTGACACTTATTGAAATCTGCCTGAGTCAGTGCCTGGATTGCACCGTGTACCTGCTGTGCTCACCTGGCAGTCCAGCACATCCCATCGAGTCTGTGACTGTTCGACTTCATGGTCCATAGTTGCCATTCATTTTAGGATATGGAGGGTGCATACTTGCCTATAGCTGCAGGTGGTGTTGAACCCCCTCATGCTATCAGCCTCTGACCCTGTCCTCTAATACTGTAAACAATCCACTACCCACCTGTCCCCAATCATAGTCCCAACTCCATTCCACAGTTACAGTCCTGAACCCTCTATCTCAGTTCCCATTCCCAGCCACATATCCCCTCATGCCTTGTTTTCGGACTGTTGAGTAGAAAACATCAGAAAATAAGCAGAAACAGTGCTGTCCCTTCTTCAACTTACTATTCACTGCAGTATCAGTAAAAACAGGGCTTAACATCTAGTCTTTCTAGAGCCTCTTTTAGTCATGCAAGCACAGCATGATATTTGGTGCTGTTAGCATTTTCAGGCACATCTACAGCTATTTAGCTATTGCCAAGAGTGCACACACCAGGATGTGCTGTTCCTGCCAACCGGGAGGGCACAGAGTGCGATGTTCAGAGTGTGTATTTAATTGTGTTCCCTATGCCATGTACAGAATCTTGCTACACAATGTATTTCCACAGTCCTGGCAGGAGTCAAAATAAAGTTTTTGCAGCCACTAGCTAGCAGGGCAAACGATTGTGAACATACACTGATCCTACTCGTATACAGTATTTATTGAAATGTTAGTTTCTTGAATTCAAGCCAGTGTATCTTATTAAAAAAAATGCTACTGGCACTTCCTATGCTGGAGAGAGCAGCTTGAATGTGTGGCTCTGTTTCTCCTATTCCAGAAATGGAAAGAAATACATTAAACAACTCGTTGGAGGCAGAGTTACAGATGGGGCACTCCGGTAGAGGCAGCAGACTAGTTTGGTGGGGATTGATTTGATGAGACTGGATATGACTGTGAGGGATCCCAGGCATCTTCAATGTCCTGACTCCACTGCAGGGTCCGTTGGTGGCTTCTGCAACAAGTACAGTGCAGCGGCAGTTAGAGGGGATACTGAGAGAGCTGAAAGATCTTCACAAGGAAAGCAAACTGACTGTGACAGCCTTGAGATCTGACCTGGATAAACTGGACAAGAGGCAGAGTACCTTGGAGCAGCATCAAGCGCAAAACTGAATGGCATTCGGACGTCATAGAGATGGTGATGGTTCAGCTCCATGCAGCAGTACAAAGCCTGTAGGACAAATTAGAGGACACTGAAGGCAAGAAACGGCACAACAGCTTAAGGCTATATAACCACCCAGATGGAGTGGAGGGATTGAAACTGACAACATTTCTGCAAGATTTATTTAGAGACTCACTGGCCTTGCCACAGGTACAGGCATTGGAAATGGAAAGGGTGCACTCAGCCTTAGGCCCCAAACCTCCCACCGATGCCCGCCTATGATGGACTTAATTAAATTCGTGCGTTACACGGGCCAACAAACAGTGCTACACAAAGCACGGCAGAAGAAGGTCTACCAGAGGAACATGAGACTTTTCTTTGATAAAGACTACTCCCTTCCCCCCCACCAGCTGATAGTCAAGCAGAAAGCATAATCCCTGCTTTTGAAAATACTGAAGTAATGGAAGCATAATTCCTGCTTTGAAAATATTGAAGGAATGCCAAATTAAATTTAGTACACCTTTATCAGTCAAGATGACTATATTTTTTGAAGATGGAACTTGCACTTTTTACACAGCTGAGGAGGAAAAAGCCAAGTTGACCGCCAGAGGTATCCCGATCCTGCCAGCTTAAGACAGACCACTGCCAACCACGCTTGCTTTAAAACTAGCCTAGAAAACATGGCAACTAAAAGAACCTAGGAAAAAAAAACACCACAGATACCTTCAAACACACTGTGCAACATCAATGTTCATCATGAGACCCAGAAGAAGGCAGTGAACAACCATCAGCCGCACAACCATGAAATGATGCCCGGAGAGGAGTAACTAAAGATACAAGGTGAGGCTCTTCATTTCTTAGGTGTTCCCCAGGCTCCACCATTTTAGTTTAACCCCCACCATCCAGAGTGCTGACAGATCCCAGGTGTAGGCTACCCCTCTAAAACTGCCACACCAACTAAAGATAGCAGGCAGGGAGTGGCAGAGGTTGGTAGCCCTCTCCTATCATGGCTGAGAAAGCTGATGCCGCCACAGCTCACCCACCTCAACATTTAGTTTGGGGTCCCTGCAAGGAATACAGCAGTTGCATCCCAGGTAAGGCCTCAGAGAATCTCAGTACCAGACCATGCCAAATGTAGGTCAAGAGGTAGGAATGGTGGTTGGTGATCATCACTCTCCCTCACATCACACTGCCCAATGCTGCTTTAGCTGCTATAAAACAAGTTGAGGCCACCACTGAGATACTGCAAGGAGCTGCAGTGATCCCGGGACCACCTCAAGAGTGCAATACAGAACAAGGACTCGAGATTCAAAGCTTAGCTGAATAAAAGGGCACACCCAGAGCGGAAACTTATACAAGCAGATGGGTTGTGATGCAAGGTAGGCACTAGCTTGAGTATGCACAGTATACTGTCCCACCTTCTGCAACTGAAAGGCAACTGAGAGCAGCTGTGGCAGAGAGGGGGACGTTTACCAAAGGAAAAGTTTTGGATTGAGCAAGAACACGGGACTGCCAGGTGACAGGGAGGGCACCAGGCCTCACGGAGCATGCGGCATCATAGCCTTGGGAAGCTGTGTTGTATGTACCTGGTTTCACTCTATTTTCAATAAAAGGTGCTGCCATTGTCAGATCACATTGATGCTAATCGAATGACACAAGACATACTCTGACTTAAACAGTCCGGCATAAGGCTGGAGTGCAACACGCTGGCCCTATAATTGTGGGACCTATAACATTGGACTAAATTAAAGTAGAAAAAGAGGGCATGATAGTTGGGACCATAAAGTCTGCAAAGCTAATATGCTGGGTCCAGGTAGGGTGGGGGAATAGGCGATGTGAGGGGGAGGGGCAGATGGTGGATTCCAGACTACCCAACCTGTGTGCTGGTCTGGCTCTCAAGTAACCAACCAGCATGTCATGAAGATTACAGTGAATAACAGGAGAGGAAATGGAGATTTGTGACATATGCACCCTGCACACCTGACCCTAGGACAACACAGAGTTGTCAGAGCCCCTCACATCTAAGAAAGAACCTCCAGAGCAGGGTAATATACCCTGGCTCACAAAGGTGGGTTTCAACCAAGCCCCTGCCTTGGGCGTCACAACTGGCCTAATGGTATGTTGCTTACTCCATGTTGGAAAATGTGATTCCCCCATGGATTAAGGGGGGTTCATGTAGGGGTACATTTATGGTCTGCAAAGTTAAGCATTTAGGTGGGCAAAGTTCTGAGTTTTGGCAGGCTATAGAAACACAATGAAGAGGGCATTTTATGGTGAGGGGGAAGGGGGACCCACATGTGGGGGATGGAGAAGGGCCCAGCTACACTCAGCACAAGAGACCTACAGTGGTAATGGCAGGTAAACAATGTAAATTCTTTTCTATAAGTATTAATAGGTTAAACAACCCTGTAAAGAGATCTTGCCCAATGGCTCACATAAACAGAGTGAAGCCAGATGTGATCACCCTCCAAGAATCGCACTACAACAAGGTAGAAAGTGACAAATTTTAAAAGTTTTCATGCCCACAAATATATTCCTCCTCGATGCCAGATGGCAAGCGACGTGATGTGGCAATTCTGATCCTGCGGCTCAACAACACTGCAGAACAAAAGGTGGTCACAGACCAGGAAGGCTACCTGGTTTTTGTTCAAGGCACACTAAATGAGGTCTAGTGACACTGGCCAGTCTATACATCCCACCAGGATTGGCTACTCCATGAGTGTGCAGACTCCTGGATCTCATACTGACCAACACAAACGGGACAAAATATGCTGCAGACATACAGAGGTGGCACTAATCTACCTCCATCAAAAATAATTTGAGATGGGACCCAGAGCAACCAGGCTTCTGGCCTCCCAACTCTGACACCAAAAGGTAAGGGCACTGGTCCCAGAAAAAATATACCGTACCACTGGTGTAACTGTCAGAAGGCCACCTGAGGTAGCAGCAGCTTTCCAAAGATACTATATGGTCCTGTGTGCCTCAAAGGAACATGTACTTAGACAGGCAATGATGGACTTTCTAGAACCCCTACATTTGCTGAAACCATTGGAGGACAGCCAAGAGGAGCTACTCTCACCAATCTCCTCAGACGTGGCCCTTCAGGTTCTCCAAAGGACAAAAACAGAAAGCAAAAGCCGGTCCAGTGGCGCGGAGGGCAGAGGCACCTATAGACCTGCCTTTCCTAGAATCCCTCATGGACACTACTTTCAGTTCACAGTATAAGGGAAAACAATATTACAATATAGTGTTATATATGTGGTCTTAGTGCACCACCTACTGACATTAGCTAATATGCAAAGCTTAGCATAACCTACTGAAAAGTTCTGTTGTTACCCAAAAGTAGTGCTAGTCAGCAAAATTACTTATCTATGTGTATGTGAGAAAAGTTATAGTTTTGGGTGCCAGACGTCCACCTAATCCACCAATAAGAGCCTTGCATTGCTCGGCAGATGAGATGTTACCCAGGCAATGGCCTTACTTATCAGAACTATATAACATTATGCAAGTTCTTTGTTCACTGAATTTGCTGCATGATCACCCGGGTATTCGGAGATGTACTGAACTCCCAGCTTTTTAGGTAAGCTGTTTTTCGTGTGTTCCAGAGAATAACCCTTATATTCTGCAACTCCTGTCTCTGTATAGTATTTTGCCATCAGGTCAGAGTATTCTGCCAGAACTAGCTAAGAAAGTGATGACCACGGCAGGACCTGATCGGACAGAACCAAACCTCACTTGGCTGTGAGCAGTGACTCACTCGGCCTTATCCTTCAAACACAGGTGGCCATATGCCCTCCCCTCACATAGGGGTAGTAATGGTTGGCTATTCTCTAATAATTAAACCAGTGTCCAACCACCTGAATCATCTGAAGCCTTGATGGCAGAAGGTACGAGCCAAATTCAGCATAAACATTTCTTCCAGAAAGGTCATCTTTATGCTCCTGCTCCTCTCTGGCAAAATTCACTTGAACCCAGGCCCACTCACTTCAACGGGCCCTGGTGTTCATAAGGTCAAAGGCCTAAAAATAGTCTCACTGAACATCTGCAATTTAACTGCAAAGTTTGACCAACTTCAGGCATAGATGGCCCTCCATACTCTGACATCCTCTGCCTAACAGAGACTTGGTTGACTAGTAGGATTAAAGATAGCGAAGTTGCCCTCAAAGGCTTCCAAGCATACAAGATTGATAGAATAGGCAAGAGAGGTGGGGGATGCCTCATCTATGCCAGGGACTCTCTGCAGTGCACCGTCCTCCCTGGAACCAAGGTGGCTGAGGACCATGAGATAATAGTGATAAAGGCACAGGTCGGTCAGAATGGCAAAACTCTCATCCTTGCCACAATCTACTTACCCTCAAGAAAGCCACAGCAGGCTTTCCCACAAATATGGACGTTATCAGCAACCTTCCAAAGGGGATGGAGCTTGTCATTACCAGGAACTTTAACATAAACTGGGATGGAAAGGAGGCTGCCCCTTTCAGGGATCTGATAGCCACCTCCAACCTGACACAACTAGTCACCTGCCCCACGAGGCAGAACTATATGACAGGAAACTGTACTCTCCTTGACTGGATCCTAGCAAGCTAACCCTCCCGGATCTCTGAGATTAAGGTTCTCCCAGACACGTTAAGTGACCACTCCCCAATCACTTTCCTGTGGTCTAATAAATTTACCAAAAGCCCACCCATCCTCATTGAAAGCAGGGTCTTGAGGAAGAGTAAACTTGGAGCCCTCAAATCAGCCCTTGCCCTGCATGGCTGGACTCCTATCGACCTGGCGCCTACCCTTGATCAGGCCCTCAGTTACTTCATTAAGGGTTTAGCTCCATCTGTGACATCTATGCCCTGCTCACCAAAAGAAAAATTTGGTGGCAGGCAAATGGCTGGATTGATGGGGAGCTCCTCTCTCACCTGAAAGAAAGGGACATTCTCTGGGAGAAGGCCAGAAACACAGGTAGCAAGCATGACTACCAGTGCTACAGAACAGCCAGGAACCGCTGCACCAAGCTAATCCAGCTTGTCAAAGCCAACTATCATAAGGCCCAACTTTGCAATTCCCGGGGTGATGGGAAAAGATTTTGGGATAATATCAAAAGCATCCTTGGAAAGGAGGACAAGAAGCACCCTTAGCTGCTCAGTATCAGTAACACCCCCATTACAGACCCTCTAGCTATTTCAGAAGCTTTCAATAAGGCCTTCACTGATCTTACCCCAGTGCTATCACCTGTTTATTTTCAACCTGATTTAAACCACTCTAACAACATATCTACTGAGTGTTCTCACCCGACCTTCTACTTTAAAATGGTGACGGTGAAGGAGGCCCATACTATGGTCAAGAAAATATTAAGTAAGACCAGACTGGGCAGTGATGGGATAGACATGAAACTTCTATCCCTCACCCTGGACATTCTTACAGTACCCATTACCATGCTGTACAATAAGTCCTGGCCCTGGCCCAATTCTCGGTGGTTTGGAAGCAGGCCCTAGTTAAGCCAGTGCATCAAGGAGGCGACAAGTCTCTGGTAGCCAACTACAGACCCATCTCGATCCTCTCCCCTCTATACAAGGCACTGGAAAAGATTGTGGTGAGTCAACTCATTGACTACCTCAATAAGTATAATTTACTATGCCCCAACCAGCATGGCTTCAGACAAAATCACAGTACCACCACTGTCCTGCTGGACTACATGAGCTATGCACATAAGGCCCTGGATGAAGGAAAATTGGTGGGGTCTGTCTTAATTGACCTCACCAAAGCCTTCGATATCGTCAACCACCCCCTGTTATTGACCCAACTGCAAAACATGGGTGTGGCGTCCAATACCCTTTGCTGGTTCCAAGACTACCTGTTACGGAGAAATCAATGCGTTAAAATTGGGCAAACAGTATCCAGTGCAAGACAGGTATCATTGGGGTACCCCAGGGATCAATACTGGGGCCCTACTCTTCAGCCTCTTCTTAAATGACTTTCCCACAGCCTGCAACACCAAACTCATACTATATGCAGACGATGCTGTGCTCCTGAGCAGCAGCACATCTCAGGCTGCCCTACAAGCTGAGCTGCAGAACTCCTTCTCCAAACTCAAGGACTGATTCTGTAGTCAAAAATTGCTACTAAACTACAAGAAGACCAAGGCCATGCTTATGTCCAGCCCCCACAACAAAAATAAGCTCCACCCCTTCATCATCTCCAACTCATGCAGTGAGCTGCTGTAACAAGTTCACTTGTTCAAGTATCTGGGGGTCATAATAGATGATACCCTCACATTTGTGCACCATATTGACTCTTTGGTCAAGATAGTCAATACTAAGATTGGTGTCCTGTACAGGCACGGGCAACACCTCTCTCCGGGGGCCTTCCACCTCTCAGTCCACAGTTCAATTGGCTGTCATTAAGAAACATGGTCAAATTCCAGACTTGCATCCTAGGGAAAAAGGCTCTATTGGGTAAAACACCACCTTGTGTAGACAATTTGATCAAGGCAGCCAACTCATTACAGGTCACCAGATGGAGGACTAGAGGGGCCTTGGCTATCCCCTTCCATCACACCTCACTTAGGCAATGTGCATTTGCTACCAGGCCCCCCTGTGAATGAATGAACTATCTAGGCACCTCTTGGCCTCCAATTGTCTGACACAATTCAAAACTGACCTCAAACAGCACCTAATAACACTCTCTAAGTGGACATGCCCCACAGTCCAGCCACACCTGCTCTCTCTGCCCCCCAGCAAGCACTAGGCAGGCCTCAAGATACCCCCTCCCTCTGTCCCTTCTCATGACTTGCCTCAGCAATCAGTCTGCATCATGCTCCTTCAGCACCCACCACCCCCCAACTCACAGTCCCGTGAGTTTCCCTAACAGTCACTACTAATGCAGGCTACCTGACCATGTCCCCTCACACCCCACCATTTACTGTAGCATGTCATCTCCACTCAGTCTCCCTTCACTCTACCATTTATCCCTATACCTTATCACCCTTCTTCCCCAACCCTTCACCTCCACCGCATTACCTACCTCTCTCTCGTACCTCCTTTTTTCACCCCACTGCCAGCTATTCCCATCTCTCTGTACTACTGACAAGGCACTCTGTGGCTGCTTATTCACCCCCCCACCCTCATAAAGTGTTTTTATTTTTATTTTAACTTGTACCTATGTTTTGAGTTATTCTGTAAGTTCTGAATCCAAGCTGTATTGTTCATTGTAATGAACTTTTGCTTTCTGCTATTGTTCTTTGTTTTGCAATCTATGACGTGGAACCTTTGTAAAAGAGGTTGCACTCAAAGGTCTTTTCTGAATCACTAAATAAATAAATCAAACAGAACAACCAAATTTATTCAGAAGAACGGGCAGAGGATAACGTAGGCAAGAGAACCTGCTCCCCTTGTTCAAACATTATACAGAATAACTTTCGGGCACTTCCACGCCAGGAAGGGACTAGGATCATAGAGGTGGTTGAACCTACGCCCCCTCATTCAACAGTGGAAAGGGGTTTGAGGGATTCTGTATCACGTTCACATGACTGCCTAATTGCAGGACATAAACTGGATCGATGCGCTTTGTGTTCTCTGTTTGTGCAGGTAAAAGCGGACCTCTTCCCAAAATGGCCATCAGCACAGAGCTGAAACTAGATGTCTCAAACTTCCTAGCCTGTCATGGGGCTGGGGCGATTTAGCACTGGACGCAAAAATCGCACAGGTATCCAATACAGTATGTGTGCACCCTGTATTTGGAAACCTGATCTACAGCTAAAAAGAATGATCAAAAGGGTCTGATGGTAGCCACCCTATACACTGCCTTAAAAGCAGTGGACACAGAGATCTTGGCTTTGAAAAAGGAGCTGGGATCATGAGATGGGCGAGCTGAAAAGCAGCCTGGAACAAGAAATCCAGAAGTTCCGTAATGAGGCTCAGCGTGAATTCCACTGTACTGTACAGGATAGGGAGAGAGACGTGGTTAGTTAAGAAAGGACTGAGAAAGGATTATGCAGGATAAAAAGCATGCGTTACAAATTAATGATTTGCTGACTGGTATGAATGATAAGTTGTGGAGTGAGAATGAGTTGTACAATGAGCTGGGAAAGTGCCAAGAAGCATTTGATAGGGAAACATAGAAACATAGAAACATAGAATTTGACGGCAGATAAGGACCGCTTGACTCACCTAATCTGCCCATTTTCCTACCTAACAGATAAGCTGCAGATCCTAGTTAACCAACAGCTTACTTCCTCTTACCCACCACTAGGACTGCCTTATGCCTGTCCCATGCATTCTTGAAGTCCCCCACTGTTCTTGACTCCACGATCTCCTCAGGGAGGCTGTTTCATGCATCCACAACCCTCTGTGAAAAATGCTTCCTCACATTACCCCTGAGCCGTCCCCCCTCTATCTTCAAATTGTGCCCGCTTGTTCTTGCACATCTCTTTTTCTGGAAGATGCTACCCTCTTGGATTTTGTTAATTCCCTTGAGGTACTTGAAAGTTTCTATCATGTCCTCTCTCTCCCTTCTTTCCTCAAGAGTATATATATTAAGCTCCTTTAGTCTTTCTTCATATGTCTTCTGGTGCAGACCCTGCACCATTTTGGTTGCCCTCCTCTGGACAGCCTCCACTCTGTCTATGTCTTTGCGGAGATGGGGTCTCCAGAACTGCACACAGTACTCCAGATGGGGTCTCACCAACTGTCTGTACAGAGGGATAACAACTTCCTGTTTCCTACTATTGATGCCTCTTCCTATGCATCCCAGTATCCCCAGCCTTCCTTACTGCCTTCTCATTGCTTGCCCACCTTTAGGTCATCTGATATAATTACTCCCAGGTCCCTTTCTATTTTTACTGTTGTCAGTATCTCACCACCCATTGTGTATGCTTCCCTGGGTTTTGTTTCCCATGTGCATTACCTTGCACTTCTTTGCATTGAATCTGAGCTGCCATACATTTGACCATTTCTCCAACCTTGCCGAGTCCCTTCTCATCCTTTCCACTCCATCCTGTGCACCAACCCTGTTACAGATCTTTGTGTCATCTGCAAATTAGATTAAGATTAAGATTAAGATTAAGATTGGGAGATTAAGGAGAATCGCGAAGTGAGCGCCGCATTCAGAGTTTTGCAGGAGCATGTGAGTAAGGGACAGTATAAAGGCAGGGTTAATGACTTGCAACATCAAGCTAAGATGGTGAAGTTATGCCAGCAGTTGGGGATCCTGAAGGATCATGCATGAGCTATGCCATACCCTCTACCCATTGACCTGACATTGTCAGAGGATGATGACAGAGAAATCCAAGATGGTGGTCCCTGGGACTCCGGGGGTGGAGGCCTTGACCTTCCCCGGTTGCTGCTTTAAATAAGTAGGACAAAAAAGAAATAGAAACAATGATCAATCTAGCCATTATAAAGGCCAGGGTCTCCGAGGCACAGTCCACGGTGGTCTGACAGGCCATGACCAGCATGCTTAAGAAGGAGGTAGAGAAACAAACCCTCATTCAGTGTGTGGCCACAGTCACAGTCAAAGCTATCATCAAAACCATGACAACAGGGTGAGAGGGACAGTCCCCAAACTCTCTGCAGTCCACACAGGCCATTCAAACAATAGCGGACAAAGTGGGCAGCATGGGTCCTAGTGACAATTTGAGCTGTCGTCTGGAAAAAGTGAAAAGTCACTGTGAAATGCTTAGTCTTCTACCCGAGCACAGAGTTCCAGTCCTGAGACAGACTGTCGACCTGAAGCTTACGGCCAAACTACCCAAAATGGTCCGGTTGAACAACAAAGCTAAATTTGAAACTGTTGCAGCCACCCTCTTGGCAGCGAACAACCCCAACCTCGTCGGTGTAATGCTGGCCCATCCAATTAAGAAGTACGCCAAAGAGATGCCAGCCCAGCACAACAACCGCCTGTGGCTGACCTACCAAACTGGAAAGACCACGGCTGTGAGGACTCAGACAGAAATTCAATTGAGTACAAAAGTTTGTTTTTAAAAAACATGCAACTGAGCCTCTGGGAAAAAATGGAAGCAGCAGTATTCCCAATGAGAGACTGCCTCCAGAACATTTTGGAAAGGGTGGAATGGGCCTTCCAAATTTACATCCAGGACCTGACTTCAGAGGCCAAAGTGGCCGTGGTGCAGCCCAGCACCGAACCCTCCACCCACTGTGTGGTGGAAGGGAAATCCAAGGAATTCCAACAGGACATGGCCTCCAACCAGAAGGGGCCAGCAAAACAAGAACAATAAAAAGTATCAGCCCAAATCAAATCAACAGGGCCAAAATGGATATAAAGGGCAAAGGCCCACCCCTTCCTACGAGGACCGAGCCGAAGACAACAATCGGCTCCAGGAATTTATGGCAAAGGCTCAATCGGTAGCAATGAACCTACTGGCATAAACCGTGGCTGCAATTCCATCAGCCCCTTTGGCAGAAGAAATGCCTAGGGAGGATGAACAGCAAAAGCAGAAATCCCTTTCCTCGGAAGTAAGACAAATGTTTCACGAGATGTGCCTCACAGATGATCAAGGCCAAGATGGATCAGACTGATGGTGTCAGGCCCTGGTCCAAATAGTCACTAATTTAGTGACTGATGATTCCAGACGTTCCTGTGTGGAAGCGCTGGTTGGGGGCCGCCAGCTTGAATTACTTCTAGACACAGGCACTGCAGTTTCTATGTTGCATCAGGATGATCCACAACTGTATCTCTAGTCAACAGGAAACTCTACATCTGCCCAAACCTTCGAGGGACTGCAATAACCACTTACAGGACCAAGCCAATACCAATGGTCATAGGCACCTTGGAAGTGAAACATCGTTTTGACCTCGTGGTGTTACATCATCACCAGAGCATCTTGGGAATTGATTTCCTTGCACGCTATGGATGCATGGTAGCTTTAGCCAACCAACTATTGCTCCAAATGTCTGGCCAATGTTCAGTACTATTTATCTCTGACTCACGCATGGCCGCAGTGAAACCTAATGACGCAGAATACGACATCATAGTCATGTTGCAGCACCATGACCTGTTCACCAAAATCAAACCAATTGTGGAACAGCATCAAGCAGCCTTTGCAAAACACAGACATGATTGTGGGAGAATGAATACTCTCATCCAAGTGGCTGGTGATGAGCCACCCGGACAAAGACAATATCCAGTTTCTGCAGAGGCAATACCCTCCCTGAGGGTGACCATTGGCTCTCTCCTGAAGTAAGGGGTCCTTAGATCCTGTGTGTTCACAGTCAACTCTCCCATCTTGCCAGTGAAGAAGTCCAATAACAGCTGGAGGCTCACCATTGACTACAGGAGACTTAATCAAGTCACCTCTAATTGAGCACCCACTGTGGCATCAGTCCCAAATGTGCTCAGACTTCTAAAACCTGAACAGATGTGGTTCAGTATTCTGGACATCTCCTATGGTTTATGGTCTCTTCCACTGGTCCCTGAGAGACAATACAAGTTTGTCTTCACCTTTGAAGGAAGACAGTACACATAGAATTGCCTCCCACAAGGATTCCACAACTCTCCCTCCCTCTTCCACATGCACATGAGGGAGGCTATTCAGAACTTCTCAACACCACAATGCCTCTTGCAGTATGTGAATGATCTCCTTCAGGCAACCAAAACTTTGGAAAGCCATCTGAAGCTCCTGGACGAGCTCCTAGGACTCCTAGAGAAAACAGGCCTCAAATGCAATCCTGCAATCCACCTAGGGACAAATGACCTGGATTGGAATGGGGATCAGAGCAGTGCAAGAGGAGTATGTAGAGTTGGGGAGGGGCCTTAGACAAGCAGCACATATGGTAACCATCTCGGACGTGCTGCCTGTCTATGGCAAGGATGATGGTAGGGTACTCCACACCATGGGATTCAATGAATGGTTGAAAAACTGGAATGGAGCTCAGGGTTTTGGCTTCATTGAGGAACTGGGGAGCCACCTGGAGGGATGCAGGCCTATAATGGTGTGATGGTCTGCATTTTTCCAAGAGGGGAACCAGGATCCTAAGCACTGAAAAGGAGCAGGGAAATCCCAGCCTCTGCCCACAAAACACAGTAATTAGCAAGGTAAACACCAAGGTTGAGAAGTCATTTGGGAGCAGGACAGTGGTAAATGCAAAAAAAGGCAAAGGCAGTAAGGACAAGGATGGAGCTAAAAGGGGTAAGTCCATCAAAAAATGGAGCGTAATGAGTACCAATGCCCATAGTCTATGTAACAAGCTCCCTGAACTAGTGGCCTTGATGGAAGAGGGATGCCACTATATTGTGGCAGTCATTGAAACATGGTATACAGAGAACCATAACTGGTATGTCAACATTCCAGGATACACAATCTACAGGAGGGACAGGGAGGGTAAAAGAGGAGGAGGAGGAGTTCTCTATGTAAGGGAAGGGATTAAAGCAACAGAACTAAAGAGTAAATATGAGGTAGATGCATCACTGTAGGTCACCCTGGAGACAGGAAATGGCACCACAATCCGCATGGGAGTTGTTTACAGACTCCCATCTCAGGGGGAGGGAGTGGAAAATGAAAATGATAGAAGACATCCTTAAAATGACAAAAAAAAGGGGAGATCTTGTTAATGTGAGACCTGAATATGCCAGATGTTAACTGAATTACCTTTGCTGCAGGCACATCCAGGAGCAGGGTCATTCTTGATGTCCTACAAGGGGCATGCCTCAGACAGCTAGGGTTGGAACCCACTCAGGAAGGAGCAATCTTAGACCTGGTACTCTCAAATGGGGACAGAGAAAGAATCTCGGATTTAGAAGTGGGTAGCCATCTGGGAACAAGCGACCACCAAACAGTGTGGTTCACAATAAACCCAGTCATAGAGTTGAGCCATACAAAAGCAAGAGTATTTGACTTTAGGAGGGCTGACTTTGGGAAAATGAGAGAGTGCCTCAGAAAAGCACTAGCCAATGGGCAAGGAGGAGGGGTAGAGAAACAATGGAATAATCAAAACAGCCATCACAGAGGCAACAAGCCATTGTGCGAAACGACTCAATAAAATAAAACTAAGGAAAAAAACACTATGGTTCTCAAAAGAGGTGGCAGGGAAGGTTAAGGAGAAAAGGATAGCCTTCAGGAAATACAAGGAAACACCGAAGGAGCAGGACAGAGAACTTTATCAGTTAAAGCAGAAGGAGGCAGGGAAGGCAGTCAGAATAGCAAAGGCCCAAACCAAGGAAAAGATATTCAATTCTGTTACGAAGGGGGCTAAAACCTTTTATAGGTACATTAGGGAGTGAAGAAAGAGCAAGGGAGGGATACGGAGACTTAATAAAGGGGAGGGAATGTGGACAGAGGGTGACAGTGAAAAAGCAGGGATACTGAACGAATATTTCTGCTCAGTATTCACAACAGAAGAGGAGGGGGGGTACCTAAACCAAACAAGAGAAACACTCTGGATAGAGGGATTGATACCAGTCCATTCACAGAAGAAAGGATTTTGAATGAACTCTTGAAACTGAGGGCGGACAAAGCAATGGAGCCTGATGGGTTTCACCCCAGAATTCTAAAAGAACTAAGGGTAGAACTAGTGACACCACTGACTACTTACTTTAACAAATCATGGGAGGATGGGGTGGTACCTGAGGAATGGAGGAGGGCAGATGTAATTCCACTTCACAAGAGTGGAAGCAGGGCAGAGGCAGAAAACTACAGACCGGTTAGTTTGACCTCAGGGGTTGGGAAAATGATGGCATCACTTCTGAAGGAAAGAATTGTTGAGTACCTAGAGGCCAGTGGGGCACAGGACCCAAGGCAGCATGGATTCACAGCAGGAAAGCCATGTCAGATGAATCTAATAGATTTCTTTGACTGGGTGACCAAAGTAGTAGACCAGGGAGGGGCTGTGGATATGGCCTACCTAGATTTTAGCCAGGCATTTTACACAGTCCCACATAAAAGATTAATATACAAGTTAGCCAGCCTTGGAGTTGGTCCCAAGGTGGTAGCCTGGATAAAGAATTGGCTGGACAACAGATCGCAAAGGGTAATAGTAAACAGAGTTCACAGTGAAGAAAGGAGGGTAACTAGCGGGTCACCACAGGGTTCAGTACTGGGACTGGTCCTCTTTAATGTCTTTATAAGTGGCATTGGAGGGCACCTGGAAGGAAAAGTATGTCTCTTTGCAGATGACACAAAAATCTGCAACAGTGTCGATACACAAGGTGGGGTGGAAAGGATGAAAAGGGACTTGGCAAGGTTGGAGAAATGGTCAAATGTATGGCAGCTCAGATTCAATGCAAACAAATACAAGGTAATGCACCTGGGAAACAAAAAACCAAGGGAAGATTACATAATGGTGGGTGAGATACTAACAACAACAAAAATCAAAAGGGACCTGGGAGTAATTATATTAAATGACCTTAATGTGGGCAAGCAATGTGAGAAAGCAGTAAGGAGGGCTGGGGGGATACTGGGGTGTGTAGGGAGTGGCATCAACAGTAGAAAACAGGAAGTTGTTATCCCTCTGTACAAACAGTTAGTGAGACCCCATCTGAAGCACTGCGTGCAGTTCTGGAGACCCCATTTCCGCAAAGTCATAGACAGAGTGGAGGCGCTTCAGAACAAGGCAACCAAAATGGTGCAGGGTCTGCACCAGAAGACATATGAAGAGAGACTAAAGCAGCTTAATATGTATACCCTTGAGGAAAGGAGGGAGAGGAGGGACATGATAGAAACTTTCAAGTACCTCAAGGGAATTAACAAAGTCCAAGAGGGTAGCATCTAGGGTTGTCAGAACCCTCTGAAGTTCTGGGTTCTAGTTCTAGTCTAGAACTTTTGAAAAAGTTCTAGGGTTCTAATCTTTTTTAGAACTTTTTAGAACTCGAACCCTATTTTTTTATTGTGCTGCCAGTAACGAAGATAGTAATAAAATACATGTAAAGGAAAAACTGTTCAATATAAGGGGGAGAGAAATTATCATGTGTGACATGGATAGAATACAACTAGGTTTATCTATGGTTTCTTCTGTTTGCTAAAGCCAGCAACTTAATATGTAACAGGCCCACCCACCCACCCATATGTTAAAAGTTTTCCTGCTGCAGCTGCATCATAGTTCCTTAGTGAAAGAAAGAGGCACATTAGCATTTATGTACTCAGTTATATATACTCATCGTCATGAATTATGAGAAAAATAACTGATATTACCTAATTTCAGCTATTTGCTGCTTTCTGTTTTAAATGAGTAAATCAAAAGTTGCTTTAAAAGAAAGCTTTTATAACAAAGTCAAGCCAAGTACTACAGCAGCAGCATGTGGAACTGTTGCAAAACATATTATGTCATAATGTAGTCAGTCAAGACATTTGAATAAAAAAATATGCCAGTCATTGTTGCTGGCAAAAAATGCATGTAATTTTCTAAGGTAATGCATACATATACCAACATTTTTGTTGGCAAATTGAAATAATAGAAACATAGAAACATAGAAACATAGAATTTGACGGCAGATAAGGACCGCTTGGCCCACCCAGTCTGCCCATTTCCCTACCTACTGGATAAGCTGCAGATCCTAGTTAACCAGCAGCCTACTTCTTCCTACCCCAACCCCCAAGAACTGCCTTATGACTATCCCATGCATGCTTGAATTCCACCACTGATTTTGACTCCACAACCTCCTCCGGAAGGCCGTTTCATGCATCCACAACCCTCTCTGTGAAAAAATACTTCCTTAAATTACCTCTGAACCGCCCTCCCTCTATCTTCAAATTGTGCCCTCTTGTTCTTGCACACCTCTTTTTTTGAAAGATGCTACCCTCTTGGACTTTGTTGATTCCCTTGAGATACTTGAAAGTTTCTATCATGTCCCCCTCTCCTCCTTTCTCGAGGCTATACATATTAAGCTCCTTAAGTCTCTCTTCTATATGTTCTGGTGCAGACCCTGCACCATTTTAGTTGCCCTCCTCTGGACAGCTTCCATCCTGTCTATGTCTTTATGGAGATTGGGTCTCCAGAACTGCACACAGTACTCCAGATGGGGTCTCACCAGCTGTCTGTACAGAGGATAATAACTTCCTGTTTTCTACTGGTGATGCCTCTCCTATGCATCCCAGTATCCCCAACCCTCCTTGCTGCCTTCTCACATTGCTTGCCCATCTTTAGGTCATCTGATATGACTACCCCCAGGTCCCTCTCCATTTTGTTGTTGTTAGTATCTCACCCGCCATTGTGTACGCTTCCCTGGTTTTTGTTTCCCAGGTGCATTGCCTTGCACTTCTTAGCATTGAATCTAAGCTGCCATACATTTGACCATTCCTCTAACCTTGCAAGTCCCTTCTCATCCTTTCCACCCACCCTGTGCATCAACTCTGTTGCAGATCTTAGTGTCATCTGCAAAGAGACATTTTTCCTTCCAGTCCTTCTGCAATGTCACTTGTAAAGACATTGAAGAGGACGGTCTAATACTGAACCCTGCGTACCCTAGTAACCCTCCTTTCTTCTGAGTGGACTCCATTTACTATTACTCTCTGTGTCCTATTCTCCAGCCAATTCTTTACCCAGGCTGTCATCTTGGGGACCCACTCCCAGGCTGGCTAACTTGTATATTAATCTTTTGTGTGGACTGTGTCAAATGCCTTGCTAAAGTCTAGGTAGGCCATGTCCACAGCCCCTCCTGATCTACTACTTTGGTCACCCAGTCAAAGAAATCTATCAGATTAGTCTGGCATGACCTTCCCGCTGTGAATCCATGCTGCCTGGGTCCTGTGCCCCTCTGGCCTCTAGATACTCGACAATTCTTTCCTTTAGAAGTGATTCCATCATTTTCCCTATCACTGAGGTTAAACTAACAGGTCTATAGTTTCCTGCTTCTGTCTTGCTCCCACTTTGTGAAGGGGAATCACATCTGCCCTCCTCCAGTCCTCAGGTACCAATCCCATCCTCCCATGATTTGTTAAAAGGGTAGTCAGTGGTGGCTGTACCAGTTCTACCTTAGTTCTTTAGAATTCTGGGATGAATCCTCATCAGGCCCCATTGCTTTGTCCACCTTCAGTTTTAAGAGTTCTTCAGAACCCTTTTCTTTTGTAAATGGGCGATATCAACTTCTGTATCCAGCGTTACTATTGTTTGTTTTATGTACCTCCCTCTTCCTTTGTAAATACTGAGCAAAATATTTGTTTAGTATCTCTGCCTTTTCACAGTCTCCTCTGCCCACCCTCCCTCCCTTTATTAAGCCTCACTATCCCTCCCTTGGTCTTCCTTCGCCCCTGATGTACCTATAAAGGTTTTTCCCCTTCTTAACTGAGTTGGCTATCTTTTCCTCGGTTTGGGCCTTTGCTGTTCTGACTGCCTTCCCAGCCTCTTTTGCTTTAACTTCAGTAAGTTCTCTGTCCTGCTCCTTCTGCGATTCCTTGTACTTCCTGAATGCTTTCTTTTTCTTGAACCTTCACTGCCACTTCCTTTGAGAACCATAGTGGTTTCTTACATCGCCTTGTTTTGTTTATTTGCTTCACAAAGGCTTGTTACTTCCGTGATGGCAGTTTTATTATTCCCATTGTTCTTCCAATTCTCCTTCCTGCCCATTTGTTAGTGCATTCCTTAGGCACTCACCCATTTGGCAAAGTCAGCCTCCTAAAGTCCAGTACTTTTGTCTTTGTATGGCTTGACTCTATTGCTGTGTTTATTGTGAACTCATACTGTTCGATGGTCGCTAGTTCCCAGATGGCTACCCACTTCACATCTGTAATCCTCTCCATCTCCATTTGAGAGAATCAAGTCTAATATTGCTCCCTCTCGAGTGGGCTCCAGTACTAGTTGTCTAAGGCATGCCTCCTGTAGGGCATCTAGAATAACTGCACTCTTCGGCAAGTGGCAGCTGCAACTGCACTCCAGTTAACATCTGGCATATTCAGATCACCCATCAGCAATATCTCCTTTTTCTGCCATTCTAAGTATACTTTCTATCATTTCCTGTCCATTTCCTCCCTGAGAAGGGGTTCATACAACCCCAGCGTATTGTGGTGCCATTGCCTCTGTCTCCAAATTTACCCACAGTGCTTCTTCTCCTCCTCCTGTTTACCCTTTTGTTCTGTTGCTTTTTATTCCTTCCTTATGTAAAGAACTCCTCCTCCTCTTTTACCCTCCCTGTCCCTCCTGTAGACAGTGTATCCTGGTATGTTTATGTCCCAGTCATGGTTTTGTGTGTACCATGTTTCTGTGACTGCCATATCTCAGATGTTCCTCCTCCATCAAGGCCACTAATTCAGGAAGCTTGTTACCCAGACTACGGGCATTAGTACTCATTGTTTCCATTTTTGATGGCTTTACCTTCTGTTGCAGCATCCCCACTGACCGCTCTACCTCAGTCTTTTCTCATTTAGTACCCTGTTTTGTAGGGAGAGGCTGGATTTCCTGCTGCTTGTCAGTGCCTCCCCTTTGACTAGTTTAAAAGCTTGCCAATGAAGCATTTAAACCGATTGCTCAAAAGACTTGTTCCTTCCTGGACAGATGCAGACCATCCTGCCAGTATAGACTGGTGTCCTCCAGGTGGAACCCCAGTCCCCAATGAAGCTAAACCCTGTGCTCATCACCATTTTTTCAACCATTCATTAAACTGCATGGTGCCAATTGCCCTCGCCTCCCCATGCTTTTGACAGGCAGCACCTCTGAGAAGGATACTGTGTGTGCTACTCGTCTTAGGTCCTCCCCAACTCTGCAGTGTCCTCCTGCATTGCTCTAATCTCATGATGAGCCAAGTCATTTGTCCCTAGGTGGACAATTACGTCCAGCTCGGAATCCCTTGCAGCTGTTCTCGTGATCCTGAGGATGCGCTTCCTGTCCCTCCAACCCATGGCACCAGGCAGGCACTTTACTTCATTTTTCCCAGATCCCCCCAGTTCTATACCCCTAATAATTGAGTCCCCCACCAGGAGCTGCTTCATTTCCCTTTGGTGCCCCCTGCCTCCTTTCTGTACATACAATTTTCTAAGATGATGCATTTTTGCAACTGATACTTCAATAAAATCTGTATTTCAGTCACATAAATAAAAAAAGTGGTTTCCTCACCACATGCTAAGGAACATTTAATGTAGCTGCAGCAGTTGGCATGTGATGTTTAAGGGACAGCGTCTGTCAACCCCATTATGTATCAAATTATCACTACTTGTAAAGCAAAAACACTTTATGATATCGCCACATTCTGTGAAAACTGCTGATGAAGATTTTCTTTTATTTCTGATTCCTTTATTCTTTTTTAAAGGGACAGGACAATTGTGCTAGGTGGCAGCAGTTTGCAATCGTAGTTAATAAGAATATATATTATGTGTAACGGTAGGTTCGGTCTGTCATCATTTTTTCCTCACCATCCCCAGCTGATCACAAATCTGTAAATGAAAGAACTAAAACAACACCCACCTTTCACCCCATTACCCATTCCACTTTTCTTCCACCACCTCATCTGTGCAGTAGCACCCATGCCACCTTACACCTATGTTAAAACCAGCCCACAACCCTCACCTATGTACTAGCATCCATTTTCATTTATAATAACATTTCTGTATTGAAAAATAATAAACAGCTACCAATTAGAACTCATTGTTTTGTCCTTTAAAATTGAAAAATAGACCGTCTCCTGTCCCAGCCCATACTGATGCACCACAAAGTCACAGAAGGTAAATCCAAAAATATATGTTTGCACTTTAACTATAAATAATATGATACAGAAAGGATTGACGTGACAGTGCCCTTTTATGACAAATTTGGGCCTGTTCCACTGATGTTAAAATTGCCTGTATATAAACTTGTAGACTTTAGTTTAGACCCTAGCTACAAAGCAGTTTGCCATGAAATGGTGAAAGTTTTGGGAGGTATAAACTATATAGTCCAAGGTAGTAGATCGAGAAAGGAGAGAGACTACCAAAGTCATCACAGTCTGTAAAAGTTTCCTTTTGGTCAGAGAGACTCTGTCCCACACAGTATTTACCAGCCACCACCATCTGAGTTGTCATCACCATCAACATCCACAACATCAATCACTTCAGGATCAGTTTGTATACTCTTGTAGGATATAAAATTTGACTTATTAACTTTAATAAAGTTAACGTGTATACATTTTCTGGCAGCAACCTATTTCTGGTGTCTGTCACAATATTGCCAGCTGTACTAAACATGCATTCTGAAGAGACACTTGTTGCAGGACAACCAAGATATTTACAGGCTTCATCATACAGCTCTGTCCAAATTGACTTTTTGATCTCCAGTATTCAAAAGGGCATGCATCAATAGGAACAGGCAGTTCTTGCAGGTAATTGTCTACCATGATGGACAGAGACCGCTCAGAAGAGGAATCAGCAGAAGCTGGTATGGCAGCAATTTGGGAAAGGTTTTGTTACAGATTTAGCTTGCTACTAAGGGTTGAAGAAGTGGCGGTTGTGGAACAACTACTGTTAATGTTTGGTGACTTTTCCAGTTCTGTATCCCTTTGTGAAGATGAACCTGCATGTTGTGGTGATGGCAACCTGAGGGTACTGTGCGTGTCTGTGTTTGACTCCTGTGAGTGCTGCAGCTCATCTAGCAACATACATTTGTACTGCTCTATATCATCTGTTTTGGAGATGTATAGCCTTGAACCTGGGATCAAGAGACTTGCAAGGATGTAGTATTTTATTTAAGTCATTGCAACTAATTTGTCATTGGTTTTGAAGCCTCAGCCATTCTCTTCTGAGATTCCCATGATACAGGCGACATGTTGTCTGCGCTTCAGATCTGTCTTTTTCTATTTGTAGATTTAGAACACTAAGATGGTGTGAAATGAGCATTATGAGTGGGATAACCTGACTCACAGATGTGCCTTCAGAAGACATGTCCCTTGTAGCTGTCTCAAAAGGAGCTAGGATACAGCACACTGTCTTCATTAATTTCCACTGCAGCACAGACAGCATAATGCCATCTTCAATAATGTAACTGGAGCAATACTCATGTACAGCTTGCTTTTGCTCCAAGAGGTGCTGCAACATATAAAGCATTGAGTTCCAATGAGTGGAAACATTTTGAATCAGCTTTTGCTGGGGCAGCTTGTGTTTTTTTTGCAGTTTGGACAATGTCCGTATAGCCTTGGTTGAATGTGAAAAATGAGTCACAATTTTTTTGCAAACAGCAATCATACCATCCACTTGTGTTTCGTTGCTGAGAAATCCCGTGACAATTAAGTGTAAGCAATGTGCAAAGCAAGAAGCATGCAGAAATCCTCCATCCTGTACTGCTTTCAAGATGTTGGCTCCATTGTCACTTACTATGAAGCCACATTTTAGACCGTGAGAATAAACCCATTCGTCAAGGAGGTCATTTAGTTCCTGCAAGATGTTTGCAGCAGTGACTTTGCCCAGACTTCTTTATATGCAGCAGCACCATCTTTGGGGTGTCTTTTGTATTTGAAGAAGCACAAGAAAACGTGACCTAATGAGCGTAAGGGACATGTAATCTATGTTTTGAGTGCTGGTCCACATATCTGTTGTGACATGAATAACCCCACCCTCCGCAGTTTTAAGTGCAAGCATCACTGTCGCTTTTAAAGCCTGATAAATGTTTGGTATTTCAACATAGGACAAGTGCCTTCGATGAGGAACATTGTAACGAGGCTCTGCTAATGTCATGAGCTCCTAAAATCCTCATGATCTATCAAAGAGTATGGGAGAAGGGCTCCGGCTAACAGTTCACCAATTCGGTGATTAAGATGAAGGGTCTTTGGATGATTTCTAGTAAAGGTATTCTTCCTTTCAAATGCCTGAGACAGTGTTAGCTGTTTGCAACATGTCCCTGCTGGTTTATTATACACCGTGCTTCGATGGGCAGATGGACACAGAGATGGTGGACTAGGACTTGTACATTCAGTGCCATCATTGGATGTGCAACTGGTACTAATGGTGCTGGCATTGGTGGTAACAGTGATCCTAGGGCTGGCAGTGGTTCTGCCCGCATCAAGTTCAGACAATTCAGTATCCATTTCAGATTCCTGACCCTTCTCACGTGCGGTCTGGAAGATGGAGGACATGGGTTTTGGATGATCAAGCAAACCGAATGCTTTTTCAGATGGCGTTTAGAGCTGTGAGTGCAAGGCATGACACAACTTTACACGGCTTACACTCTGTTTACACAGGGAACAAATTGCTCTGCATGGATCAGTTTTACTGACAGAGAAATAATTCCACACCTCAGATGTGACAGATTTTGTTTGAGTGCTAGGAAGATAGCTAAAGACTGTTTGTGTCTTTTCACCTGTCCTAACAGAACCTGGGACATGCTCCTTGGTGCTAGAAGAGTGGGCAGAAGACTCTGATGGATTTTCATTGCTGGCCAGCACAGAAGTGGTGGATTCAATGGATATGTCCTTTTCATTGCCAACTGTGCTAGATGTATTTGCAAGTGCACTACCTGATTCATTGTCAGCAGACTTGCTCATTTCACTTTGTTGAGGAAGTAATGATTTGTCGCGAGACACAACAGTGTCGGACTGAGACAAAGAGCTACTGTCTGAGTCAGAGAGGGATTCACTGTCACTTGCATTATTGCTGCTAGTCACAGGGATCTTAACAGCATGAATGGCATACCTTATAGTGCCTCTCCGTGTGACCCCAGCAGCTGTACATGTTTTCTTAAAAGGTCCCCCTTTACCACACTTCACTGTTGCTCTTTTGCTGTTTGTTGAATTTTTATCACGTGAAACATTTTGGTTATTTCTGCTAGCACCAGGATTACCACTACCACCAACACTGCTCCAACACCAGCACTAGATGCTTCATCTATGTTGGTGTCAGCCATAAGAGACAGTACCAGTACTATCTCAGTATCATGTGAACACACCCACACCCAAACAATTCCCTGTGTAACAAAGCAATGTGATCTGTGATCGTTACAACTCCAACATTTTATTTTGGTTGTGTGACACTGTGATACCGTGGACTGAAAGTAATTGAAGAATAGGACAGTTTGCAACTAAAGGATCCCAGGTTCAAGGCTTACAGAATGATTGGGCTGCTGGGCATAGGCATACACATAGCAATCAAGGGGTGCACATCAGCAGAGTGATGGGCTGACCACAGGAGACGGAGTCACATACGCAACCCAGGGAATGAGAATTATATTTCTACTCTTCTGTCATGTAAGGTTATGCCACC
Source organism: Neoceratodus forsteri (assembly GCA_016271365.2). Taxonomy (NCBI): domain Eukaryota; kingdom Metazoa; phylum Chordata; order Ceratodontiformes; family Ceratodontidae; genus Neoceratodus; species Neoceratodus forsteri. The sequence continues at coordinate 3,245,868 of JADMNL010000040.1, forward strand.
ACACAACTAGCCACTGGGCTTCTCTCTGTAACACACACACTGGGTAGGGTACAGTGCAGTCAAGGGGCACACAGCAGCAGGGTGATGGGCTGACCACAGGAGACGGAGTAACATACATAACCAACAACTCAGGGAATGAGAATTATATTTCTATGTTTTTGTCATGTAAGGTTAATGCCACCACACAACTAGCCACTTGGCTTCTCTCTGTAACACACACACTGGGTAGGGTACAGTGCAGTCAAGGGGCACACAGCAGCAGGGTGATGGTCTGACCACAGGAGATGGAGTCACATACACAACCCAGGGAATGAGAATTATATTTCTACGTTTCTGTCATGTAAGGTTAATGCCACCACACAACTAGCCACTGGGCTTCTCTCTGTAACACACACACTGGGTAGGGTACAGTGCAGTCAAGGGGCACACAGCAGCAGGGTGATGGGCTGACCACAGGAGATGGAGTCACATACATAACCAACAACTCAGGGAATAAGAATTATATTTCTACGTTTCTGTCATGTAAGGTTAATGCCACCACACAACTGGCCACTGGGCTTCTCTCTGTAACACACATTGGGTAGGGTACAGTGCAGTCAAGGGGCACACACTGGGCTTCTCTCTGTGACACACACTACACTGGGTAGGGTTAGGGATGGGGTACAGATTTATTTGCCTTTTTTGTTGCCCCCCTTGTATGCTTGTTGCTGGCAGCTGCTGAGTGTGCAGTGTGCACCACTGTGCAGTGCTGCAGTTTCAAATAATCACATTTCACAAAGGTTCTTCATTCACTTCTTCTTATTTTTTTTATTCTCTCTCCCAGTCCTCCTGAGTCCTCCTCCTGATATTGATTGATCTCGGTCTCGATCCATCCCTATTCCCCATCCCTTCCCAATTCTTGATTAATCCCTCCACCTGTCCTGAACCTCCCCCTAGTCCCACTCCCACCCGATTTTGAGCCTTTTTTTCAGCCTTTCTCTCATTCTCAGTCTCACAGGAAAATGGATGATGGAATTTTAGTGGTCAGTATTGGACAAGAGAATGCCTGTCGGCGGTAGTAGAGTAGCGGATACGCTACGCTAAGCGCTAGTACAGTTAAGTAGGCGGCTGCTGCCTCCGAATCCTCAGCAAATGGTGCTCTGTCTCCTCTCGGCTTGCATCTGCCTAAATACCCCCACAGATCCGTGGCTCATGCAGCTTACTAACCCCCACCTGACCACATAGTATTGGTCAAGTGGTGAGAGATGACTTCACTTTAAGCCGTGCAGTACGCAACTTACCTTAAGTGCAAACAGACAACGTCTCATGGTGGATGGGAAGTTCAGCCCCCCCCAACAACACTGCTGCTGCACCCCCCCGCGGGGCTGCCACTTGCCTGCTGCTGCTGGGAGTTGGAACGGGACATGCCTCCTCCGGTCCCCACACATACCGGGGCTGCCTGCTGGGACCTGCCTCCTCCGCCCTCCTCTCCACACACACGCTGGGACTCCTCAGATTCAAACCCTTTTGCGAACCTTTTAGCGTTCAAGTTCTAAGTTAGAACTCGAACACCAGGGTTCGAGGAGGGTTCAAATCTTTGACGAACTAGTTCTGACAACCCTGGTAGCATCTTTCAGAAAAAGAGATGTTGCAACAACAAGGGGACACACTTTGAAGATAGAGGGGGGACAGCTCAGCGGTAATGTTAGAAAGTATTTATTCACGGAGAGGGTTGTGGATGCATGGAACAGCCTTCCTGAGGAGGTTGTTGAGTCAAGAACAGTGGGAGAATTCAAGCATGCATGGGACAGACATAAAGCAATTCTGGGGGGGGTAGGAGGAAGTAAGCTGTTGGTTAATTAGAATCTGCAGCTTATCCATCAGGTAGGGGGAAATGAGCAGACTAGGTGGGCCAAGCGGTCCTTATCTGCTGTCAAATTCTATGTTTCTATGTATCTGCGAAGGTACGGTTACGCCAGTCAAAATTTTCCTTATTGGGCCTTTGCGTTACTGCTGAGGGCAGAAGCCCCACCCTGGACAAGGTTCAAAGTATTCAAGATTTGCCACTTCCGACAAGAGTGGCTACTCTAAGACGTTTTCTGGCTGGCTACCCAATGGACTTTATTCGCAGTTTTGCACAGAATTCAGTACCTCTGTATGAGTTGCTGAAAAAGGATGTCCCCTGGCATTGGGGACTTGAGCACACAGCTGCTGTCACTTCTCTGAAAAAGACATTGGCCTCAGCACCAGCTTTGGTTAATCCAAACCCAGAAACTGCCACCTCCATGGTGGGCATGTCAGCATTTTGGGCACAAAAGGCAAATGGTACCCTTAGGCTCATCACCTATGCCTCCCAGATGCTTTCCCCTGTGGAACAGAAGTACTCCTTGTGTGAACAAAATCTTTTGGCAACCTTTTGGGCTGTCAAGCCCTTCACCTACATTATAGGGCTCTCCCCAATCGTGTTACACACCAACCACACACCAACCAACTTTCTGCTAAATGACAGAATCAAAGATGGAAATGTGTCCAACACCAGACTCACTCATTGGTCATTACTGCTGCAAGATCGTGACATCACTGTCCTTCCTGCCAAAATGCCATCCATTTTGCCACATAGTCTAATGCACCCAGGAGAACCACATGAATGTGGCCTACAGTCACCCATTCTTTCAGACCCAAGCCCATTCCTGCCAGGCACCAAAGGGCTCTTGACAGACCCCACATTTTGCCACATCTTTACAGATGGGTCCTCCTTGTAGGTCGAGGGAGAACAAACTGCAGAATTTGGAGTCTTGGTCCAGACTACAGCAGAGCACACCACTGAAGTATCCAGAAAGTGTACCATTTGGTCCTAACAGTATGCAGAACTTGCTGCTGTAGCATGTGCCCTGGAAGTGGTCCAACAGGGAAAAGAGGATACCATCATCTTCTTTGACTCCTCATGGGTGTGTAAGTCCTTGACTGAATTTCTTCCTTTTTGGAGGACACACATTTTGCCTCATCAGAGGGTACTCTAGTGAAATACAAAGATCTGTTCATCTACATTGCTAGCCTTCCTGAGCAATTTATTTATTTATGTATTGAAATGTTTCACCAGGAAAAACATACTGTGCAACATTGCTCGTTTCCAGAAATGTACTGGGGGAAAGGGAATATATCAGATTTTAACAATAGCTACATATAGGCAAAGACAACAAGTGCTAAATACAGAATACAGAGTTAAATATATACAATAAATGCCCCACTATGGAGTTACATTCAGGTAACCACTAGACAGTCACACAAGCATGAGAATTAGGGGCACATACATGTAGGGGTTGTGTGTAAATGCACGAGAGGGGAGAGAACATGGGATATAAGAGCATTATGAATGTTGTTGGGCAGGGACTTCAAAAGCTTGGTCAAGTGGTATGAAAAGGAGGACTGAACAGCAGAGGTGGTCCAAGTGGGGATGGCAAAGGTCCAGGCAGCACTGCTCCTCAAAGAGCAAGAAATTGCTGGTAATGAGAGCGAGTCCACTAGATATGAGGGGAGTGTGCCTAGCCAGAACTTGCCAGTAAAATATGTGCAGTGATCAAAATGGGGATCAGAGAGGGTAGGGAGTACCAGGGATTGGTATAAGAAACACTGGTGAGTGCAGGAAGGGCAGCCAAGGGTGAAACAGCAGAAGGAGTGGAAGAGGGTATCCAGTCTGGCTAAGGTGGATTTCGGGGTGGCAATGTAGACTACGTCACCATAGTCGAATGTTGGAAGAATCATTCTCAAAAGAATTTCTCTGTGAGCCGAGAGGGGGACGCAATCACAGTTCTGGTATAGGGTACCCAGCTTGGGAAGCAGTTTCTTTTGGATTGCAGACAAGAAAAGTCAATGTGTTTATCGAGCCATACCCCCCTGGTATTTGAAGGTGGCAGTATTTTCCAACAGGGTTCCATCAGGGGTGCAGAAGGAGGGGGCAGTGGGAAGCCTAGATAGTCTCTGCCTTCTGCCAAAAGTCATTGAGACTGTCTTCTTGGTGTTTGTGAACAGCTGGTGGGGGCATAGCCACTGCTGAACATTATCAAATTCCCGCTGAAGAGTGGATGCTACCGAATGGGTGGAGGGACCAGAAGCATATAGTATGGTGTATTTTGCATACAGGTGAATAGATGCAGATTGACAGACCAAGGGGAGATTGTTCAGGAAAACAGAAAACAGAATCGGGCCAAGGAATGAGCCCAGAGGGACTCCTGTGTGGATTTGGAGAGATGCAGAGAGGGAGTCTCCGATCCTGACTGATTACAACCTGCCCACAAGGTAGGATCTGAACCAGTTTGTAGCAGGGGTGAAAACCCAGCCTTTGACAATGTGTCCAGTAGGATGGCATGGGAGACAGTGTCAGAAGCTTTGGCAAGGTCGACAAAGATAGCAGATGTGATAAGTCCCTGATCCATTCCAGTGAGGATGGAGTCAGTGAGCTGGAAGAGGGAGGTGGAAGTGACATGTTTTTGCATAAGCCAGACTGGTAGGGGGTGAAAAAGGAGTAGGAGTCCAGCAAGGGAGAGAGCTGAGAGAGAACTATATGTTCTTGTAGCTTTGCAAGAATTGACAGAAGGGAGATAGGACGGTAGTTGTCTGCTGTTGCGGGATCACCCCCTTTGTGTAGGTGTAGCCCAGGTGCCATGTGCCAGTGGGCTACTACCCCTACCTGTTGGCCCCCTAAAAGCTTAAGGTGCCTGGGTCCTGTTACAGTGGTGTTCGGGGCTTTATCCCAAAGATAATAAAAATAGCTCGGTTCCTCCACCCAGAGAAAAGTAGAAGTGGGTCAGGTGACTGGCTGGCACAGCCCCCTGGGATGCTGCACCTACCCACCTCCCCTACCAACCACCCCACACTCTGAATACCCAACTGGTTAATAACACCATAAACCATGAACAGTAATGATCTGACAGACTCAGAGAATTCCTGCACACACAATTGCAAATGATAAATCACAGCTTTATTGGGGCGAGGACTAGGGAAGGGATACCGGGACAAAGGATGACTGTGAATAAAAAAGGAATGATTGGAAAGAGCAAGTAATAAGTGTCCAGGCCCCGACGGCTTTACATCCGAGTGGTACAAGATTTTCTTTAAAGAATTGACTCCGAAATTACACATCTTATTTGTTGAGATGGCTCATGAGGTAGTTCCTCCGCCATCATGGGATTATGCCACCATAGCCCCGATACCTAAACCCTATAAAGACCACTCAGACCCAGCATCTTATAGACCTATTTCTATTTTAAATGTGGACCATAAGATCTATAGAGCCATTTTGGCATCCAGACTTGAATATATACTTCCTAAAATCATATCACCGTATCAGTCAGGATTCATTAAGAATAGGAGTACTGCAGATAATGTCCTCATGGCTCTTGTACTTCAGGAAAATGTAAGGACCAGGAAAATTCCATCAGTTTTCATCAGTTTGGATACCGAAAAGGCTTTCAGCCGAGTTTACTTGCCCTTTTTATGGAGGACACTCGAGGCCTTTCGCTTCCCAGCTTCATTTATTACCTCACTTAACAAATTATACAAAGCCCCCAAGGGCCTATATGAGAGTAAATGGGAATCTATCTTCCCCGATTAAATTAAGTAGAGGCACAAGACAAGGTGTCCTTTATCACCTTGTTTATTCACATTATATTTGGAACCCCATGCAGTAAAATTGAGATGCATGATCTCAGTTGAAGGGATTCCAATAGCACAGCAAAAGCATAAAATAAATATGTTTGCTGATGATATTTTGTTAACTCTGTTGTCCCTTCCCCAGTCGATCCCGGAAGCCTGTCAAATTTTGAAGCAATATGAGACACTTGCGGGGTTTAAGTTAAACACAACAAAAACAGAGATCCTGCCCTTTCATTTTTCTCCTTCCTGACAATTAAAAAAAGAATAGCCATTTAAATGGCATACTGCGAAAATAAAATATTTGGGAATTAATATCCCTCTTAACCCAGAGGTGCTAGAGACTTTAAATTATGAACCCCCTCACTACCATTGTACAAATGGACATGGATAGATGGTCCACTTTCCTAACTCCCTTCCATCAAAGGATTGAGATAGTTCGCATGAACATGCTTCCGAGATTACTCTATTCAATTGAAAATATCCACTTTTTACTGGCCACATATTACTTTAAGTCATGGGACAAAGCAATCTCAACATTTATTTGGGGTAAGGGACACCCCAGGTTACGGCTGTCTATTCTTAAACTATCCTCAGCTCAGGGAGGATTCAATCTTCCAGACTTTAAATTATATTCTAAAGCGTAATTTCTTAGGATAATACTGATTTGGCTGACAGAGACCTACTCAACTCCTTGGAAGGATATCGCATTTCATTTAAATGATCTATTTGATATAAAAAAAAATTCTCTTCTCATCGGGGGAGAGATCTCTGTCACCCACAGCCTTAACAGATATTACAGCACAAACTTACAAGTGTCGGAAACGCATAAGGCAAACTAGGAAACTCTGGAAAATAAATGAATATTTTAAATTAATATCAGAAGATGAGTCATTTGTACCCATACATATGGACTCTACATTCCAGGAATGAAGGAGACTGGGACTCTCACATTTTTTCCAGTTTCTATCCCCTCCAGTGATACTTCCTTTTGATAAACTACTGTCCCAATATAGTCTCTGCAGATCTGATTTGTTTAGTTATTTCCAGGTTACGAATCATATACTTCGAAACCGATTGATACAACCCAGGCTTCCACACCGAACCCTGGAACTCTTCAAATTATTTATGGGTGCTATAAAGGGGAACTTAAGTAAGCATTTAATAGGTATAATTTATTTATTTAGTTTTTGTTGACCGGGTAAGTGCACTAGACAAATCCTGCCTATTTTCAGGCACGACCGCGGGATACAGATGAATGCCAACTGACCTTGAACCAGACTAAGCTGTTGGTGGTATTTTTAGTGAATGAGGAAATTTGTCCAGGACACGGAAATTCCCTACTCTTTCGATAAGTGCCATGGGATCTTTAACATCCAACTGAACTACCACCAATCCAGGCAGATGGGACCTCGGTTTAACGCCCTCATCCGAAAGACGGAACCTCAGAAGTGCAGCACCCCTCTCATGCTGCACTACAGTGTCAGTACTGGGATAGTAACCCAAGTGCCAGATGTGAGAACTGAACCCACAGCCCTCTGATCTCCCAGCCTCAGAGGCGAGGGTGCTACCTACTGAGCCACTGACACTGTTAATATATCTAGGGAAATGAGAAATGAACAAAAAGGATCCACTGAATCTATATTACAGGAGGGGAACAGAGATCTCAACCTAGAAATAACTATGGAGGAGTGGAGGGGCTCAGCTTTGAGTGTGGTGAGGATCACTTCTCCATTTTGGAGGGAATTTGCGTGGAAGTGTCATTCTCGTTTTTTCAGAGCCCCAGCAGTTGTGCTCAGGTTCCTTCCAGAGGAGTATGGTGTTTGCTAGCGAAAGTGTGGATGCCCAAGGGCAACACTGGGGCACATATTCTGGCAGTGTCCTTGTTTGATGCCCTTTTGGTTTTCCCTACAAGTTGAGCTTACTGTTCTGTTGGGACAGACAGTAGAACTGACGGCCAAGCAGGTTTTACTGGGGATCTTTCCAGACCATTCCTCCCATGGGAACAAACCCTTTTACCCCCCCAGTCTGATGACGGCCAAAAAGGCCATTATGCGCAGGTGGATGACTAGTACTATTCCAACAGTTTCAGAATGGAGAACTATTATGTCTGATTTATATGCTATAGAAAGCCTTAATGCAAAAATCCAGGGTAAAGCTCCAACATACATGATGAGATGGCGGCAGTGGGTGTTCCACCAAGCTGGGGTGGAACCAGATTTCTGCCCCCAATCTTAACTATTTAACTGTGGGAAGACTAGGGGATAGGACTGAATAGTTATAGAGGAACTGAAGGAAAGGGGAAGTTAATTGAGGGGAGGAGGATTAATCAAGGCATAAGGCATTCATCATTCGGAGATGCAGTAAAGGAATGAACAGAAAAAGCATAAGGGATAAATAAGGAAACATATTTATAAAATGGAGTTGGAGCTTTACTCAATTAATGATCCAAGTTTTAAATGCTGTATAATTATCACACCAACCTTTTAGATCTTAGGATGGAGACTATAAACTGTCAACAATATACAAAAAAGAGAAGATATGTGGCAATACAATGAAAGGTATGCAATATACTCCTGACATAAGTGTGACAAAATCATTCAATAAAAAATATATTTAAAAAAAAGGAAAGAGCAGGTAATAATAACAACAGTTGGGTCCACAGGCCAAGCCTGCCCCCACTGGTACCAGTGCTTCCAGGACATTCTTAGGGGTACCCACTAGGTGCAGGCCTGCTACGGTGCCACGGGTTGGCCAGCTGTTGGGGCCCTGAAGCTTTGCAAAATGTTTTGATTAGAAAATTTCAGTTTCCCTTTACCCTTCCCAGGAGCCAGGTCCTGGCTACTCACGGTTTGTAGATCTCAGTTACCTGGAGTATGGAGCTCCTCGATCAGTGCAGCACAGGGCAGGGGAAAGACGGCCTTGGTTCCTCTGGCAGGATGGAACTTGCTTGAGGATCTTGCAGCAGGTCACCTTGATTGTAGTTCTGGCCGCTTGCCACCTTCAGCCGCTTCTGGCCTGTGGCAGAGCTCAGTGGCAGGACAGTACAAGCCCCAGAAGGCCCAGACCTGGGAGTTGCTCTGCAGCCCAGCTCCCCACACTGGATCCCAGGTGCCCTAGCACCCCAGCAAATGCCGGTGACCTCCTGAGGTGGTGAGTCCCACTTGGAAGGGGTTAGCTGTTTCTCTCCCTGGCTCTGGATGAGAACTCCCAAATGGTGGGGGTCCTCCTCCAGTCCCTGCAGTGAGTTTGAAACCAACAGCAATCACAGGCAGTTGTACAAGCAAAGTCCAGTACCAGACGGAGTGGGTGCTAGCCTTAGTTCAGTGAAACCCAGGTGCAACCAACAGGGGAATCCAAACACAACAGGCTCCTGCACACCAGTCCACACTTTCCAGTTAGAAACTTTCCACAACCTTTTCTTCAGCTGCAGCTGTGACACAGCTGCCAGCCCTTTTAACTAGTTCACTCAGGAAATGTTTAGCACCTGGCTAGCACCCCAACATCCAGAGACACTTTGCCTCTTTAAATCCCAATTACAGCTCCACAGAGGTAATACAAGCTCTCAACCTCTACTGTGGCACTCAAATAGGAGAGTTTAGCTCTCTCAGTTCAATTCAGTCCAGCAGTGCAGGGTTTCTGCAGCACTTAACTTCTCCAAAATAATCCTGCAGCTCACAGTACCTGGGGAATCGAGGTATCAGTTCAGTCTCTCACTCTCCTTTCCTTTGCTGAATCTTTCCTGAACACAGCAATCTCCTCTAGAAGCCTGGAAAAGGCCTCTCTAGTCCAGATCCACTCTAACAGGAGTCTCTTGACTCATACAGAGCCTGGGAACAGACAGAAAATCCAGAAAGTCCAGAGGTTTTCACTCAATAATCCAAGGTTCTGGTTGGCTGATTGAGCCCATCAATTATTCATAACCATAGCGATCAACATTTCCCACTGGCTTATTGGGGCATGGTTTAGACGCCTGAATTAGTCCCCTTCCTTTCTCCCAGGAGTCCCTCTGTCACAGTTTTAGGCTCTTAAAAAGCCAATTGGCTGCTGTCCTGGGGTTAAAGCATCAACAAAATGTCAGCCCCCATCTAGATCGATGCTGTCTTATAGCAGTCCCAACTTCTAATATTAAGTGCAGCCACTGCATTCACATAGACACACAGAACATAGAAACATAGAATTAGATGGCAGGTAAGGACCGCTTGGCCCACGTAGTCTGCCCATTTCCCTACCTAATGGATAAGCTGCTGATCCTAGTTAACCAACAGCTTACTTCATCCTATCCCCACCCCCTAGAATTGCCTTATGACTGTCCCACGCATTCTTGAATTCCACCACTGTTTGTGACCCCACAACCTCCTCAGGAAAGCCATTCCATGCATCTACAACCCTCTCTGTGAAAAAATACTTCCTTACATTACCTCTGAGTCATCCTCCCTCTATCTTCAGATTGTGCCCCCTTGTTCTTGCACATCTCTTTTTCTGAAAGATGCTACCCTCTAGGACTTTGTTGATTCCCTTGAGGTACTTGAAAGTTTATATCATGTCCCCCCCTCTCCCATCTTTCCTCGAGGCTATGCATATTAAGCTCCTTAAGTCTCTTTTCATATGTCTTCTGGTGCAGACCCTGCACCATTTTAGTCGCCCTCCTCTGGACTGCCTCCATCCTGTCTATGTCTTTGCGGAGATTGGGTCTCCAGAACTGCACACAGTACTCCAGATGGGGTCTCACCAGCTGTCTGTACAGAGGGATAACAACTTCTTGTTTTCTACTGTTGATGCCACTCCCTATGCATCCCAGTATCCCCCCAGCCCTCCTTACTGCCTTCTCACATTGCTTGCCCACCTTTACGTCATCTGATATGACTACCCCAGGTCCCTCTCCATTTTTGTTATTGTTAGTATTTCACCCCCCCATTGTGTACTCTTCCCCTGGGTTTTTGTTTCCCAGGTGCATTAATTTGCACTTCTTAGCATTGAATCTAAGCTGCCATACATTTGACGATTCCTCCAGCCTTGCTAAGTCCCTTCTCATCCTTTCCACCCCACCTTGTGTATCAACTCTGTTGCAGATCGTTGCGTCATCTGCAAAGAGACGTACTTCTTCTTCCAGTCCCCCTGCAATGTTACTTATAAAGACATTGAAGAGAACTGGTCCTAGTACTGAACCCTGCGGTACCCCACTAGTATCCCCACTTTCTTCAGAGTAGACTCAGTTTACTATTACCCTCTGTGTCCTGTTCTTCAGCCAATTCTTTACACAGGCTACCATCTTGGGACCCACTCCAAGGCTGGCTAACTTGTATATTAATCTTTTGTGTGGGACTGTGTCAAATGCCTTGCCAAAGTCTAGGTAGGCCATGTCCACAGCCCCTTCCTGATCTACTACTTTGGTCACCCAGTCAAAGAAATCTATTAGATTCATCTGACATGACCTTCCTGCTGTGAATCCGCGCTGCCTTGGGTCCTGTGCCCCTCTGGCCTCTAGGTACTCAACAGTTCTTTCCTTCAGAAGTGATTCCAACATTTTCCCTATCACTGAGGTTAAACTAACAGGTCTGTAGTTTCCTGCTTCTGCCCTGCTTCCACTTTTGTGAAGTGGAATAACATCTGCCCTCCTCCAGTCCTCAGGTACCATCCCATCCTCCCATGATTTGTTAAAGTGAGTAGTCAGTGGTGTCACTAGTTCTACCCTTAGTTATTTTAGAATTCTGGGGTGAATCCCATCAGGCCCTATTGCTTTGTCCACCTTCAGTTTTAAGAATTCTTTCAGAAATCTTTCTTCTATGAATGGGCTGGTATCAACCCCCATATCCAGAGTGTTTCTGTTGTTTGGTTTAGGTACCTCCCCCTCTTCATTTGTGATTACTGAGCAAAAATATTTGTTTAGTATCTCTGCCTTTTCACAGTCACACTCTGACTGCCCCCCCTTTCTTTTATTAAGCCTCACTATCCCTCCCCTGGTCTTCCTTCACTCCCTGATGTACTATAATAGATTTTATCCCCCTTCTTAACTGAGTTGGCTATCTTTTCCTCAGTTTGGGCCTTTGCTGTTCTGACTGCCTTCCCTGCTTCCTTTTGCTTTAACTGATACAGTTCTCTGTCCTGTTCTTTCTGCGATTCCTTGTACTTCCGGAATGCTTTTTCTTCCTAACTTTCCCTGCCACCTCCTTTGAGAACCATAGTGGTTTCTTACATCATTTTGTTTTGTTTATTTGCTTCACACAAAGGCTTGTTGCCTTTGTGATGGCAGTTTTGATTATTCCCCATTGTTCTTCTATCCCTCTTTCCTGCCCATTTGCTAGTGCATTCCTTAGACATGCATCCATTTTGGCAAAGTCAGCCCTATTAAAGTCCAGTACCTTTGCCTTTGTATGGCTTGACTCTATTGCTGTGTTGATTATGAACCATACTGTTCGATGGTTGCTAGTTCCCAGATGGCTACCCTCTTCTAAATCTGTGATCCTCTCTCTATTTCCATTTGAGAGTACCAGGTCTAAGACTGCTCCCTCTTGAGTGGGTTCCAATACTAGTTGTCTAAGGCATGCCCCCTGCAGGGCATCTAGAATGACCCCACTCTTGGAAGTGGCTGCTGCAAATGCACTCCAGTTAACATCTAGAATATTCAGATCCCCCATCAACATTATCTCCCCTTTTTCTGCCATTCTAAGGATACCTTCTACCATTTCCTTGTCCATTTCCTCCACCTGAGAGGGGGGTCTGTATACAACCCCTGTGCGGATTGTGGTGCCATTGCTTGTCTCCAAATTGACCCACAGTGCTTCCTCTCCTCCCCATTTACCCTTTTGTTCTGTTGCTTTGATTCCTTCCCTTTTGTAGAGAGCTACTCCTCCTCCACTTTTGCCCTCCCTGTCCCTCCTGTAGGTAGTGTATCCTGCTATGTTTACATCCCAGTCATGGTTCTGTGTGTACCATGTCTCTGTGACTGCCACGATATCCAGATGTTTCTTTTCCATCAAGGCCACTAGTTTGGGAAGCTTGTTACCTAGACCATGGGCATTAGTACTCATTGCTGTCCATTTTTTGATGGCTTTACCTCTTACAGCACCATCCCTGTCCTCATTGACTTTGCTTTCTCCATTTACCCCTGTCCTGCTCGCTACTGACCTTTTTGCCTTGGTCTTTACCTCATTTAGTACCCTGTTTTGTAGGGGGAGGCTGGGAATTCCCTGCTGCTTATCAGTGCCTCCCCCCTTGACTAGTTTAAAAGCTTGCCAATAAAGCATTTAAAACAATCACCCAGAAGACCTGTTCCCTTCCTGGACAGATGCAGACCATCCTGCCAGTATAGGCTGGTATCCCTCCAGGTGGAACCCCAGTCCCCAGTGAAGCCAAACCCCTATGCTCCACACCAATTTTTCAACCATTCATTGAATCGCATGGTGCGGAGTACCCTCGCCTCACCCATGCCATAGACAGGCAGCACTTCTAAGAAGGATACTGTGTGTGCTACTTGCTTTAGGCCCCTCCCCAACTCCACAGACTTTTCCTGCACTACTCAAATCTCATGTTGAGCCAAGTCATTCATCCCTAGGTGGACAATGACATCCAGATCCATTTCCTGTGCAGCTGTTCTCGCGAACCTGAGGATGCGCTTCCTGTCCCTCCAAACCATGGCACCAGGCAGGCACCTTACTTCACTTTTCCCTGCTCCCCCCCAGTTCTAGCCCCCTCATAACTGAGTTCCCCACCAGGAGCTGCTTTCTTTACCTGTGGTGTCCTCTGCCTCCTTACTGTGGGCCTCCTTTGCGACAGTTGTCCGCAACCTCCTTAGTCTCCTCTGCGGGTGCATCCATAGGGGAACTATGCTCCACCAGAATGGTGTATGGATTGTGGAGTGGTACAACTGACTGGGTGTGCCTCTGTTCCACCACCCTCACCCTCCCTGAGCCCACTGTGGTCCAACTACTGTGCTTTCTTGGCAATCTCTGAGGCAGTGGTGGTGGCCCTCATGTTCCCTGGGTGAGGAAGGTTCCCCTACTACTGTCCAGTGTGGCCTGAATATGGGCAACCTCATCCCTCAGAGCAGAGAGTTGCCTGCAAATAGGGCAGCATCTCAGCCTCCAGAAAGACTCCCAGAAGACTGCTGTCCCACAGCCAGTGCATTGCACTACTGCCTACATGTCTATCTACCTTCCTGTTTATCCTGTGTACATTTTTTCTTTTCTGTTATTGTTTTGTTACATATAAAAAATATATATACTGTATAATGTGTATGCTTATATTGTCAGTGCAGTGTGTTGGAAAGGATATGACAGTGGTATGCACCTTGCTTTCTTGAGGAAATGATGTCAGAACCCCTGGTATAAAGTAAATGGTACCAGGGGTGGGTGGGATGAAGGGAAGGGGGGATTTGGGCCCAAACTGTGCCCTCTACAAACAATCAGCTAAAAGCTCTGACCCACCACTACAATGAGTGTTCACCTTCCTGTCAAAAAGACAACCTGCACAACAATTTAACAGAGAAAATACCCTGCTAAACAACCAGAGAAAAATCAAGCAGCTGAGTCAAACACAGGTAAACTTCTCCAACCCCAATACAGCATAGTGATTTGCACTCTGAAAGCAATCAGCCCCAAAACAAGTCAGCTGTGCACAAGGAAAGAAACAGTAAACAGTATTTCAATCAATCTGGGTTTAAACTCCCTATTCTCCAAAGCAGTATTGCAAACCCCTTCACTGAAAAGAACAATAACAATTGTAAAATGTAAAGTAAGGTACACCTCCCTCTGCTGTGAGCAAGACTATCTTTCCTGCTGATTCTAAGTTCAGTATTTCACCTTTCCAACTTTTAGTTAGAGGTAGCTTCCACCTAAAGAATATTAACTTTTCTTTTATTTTATAATTCCCCTGTAAGTGATAAAGACCCCTGTCCCCTGTTAAATGACTACATAATTATTTACAATGCCTTCATCAGTCTCCCATTGCTAGCTCCATTCTATCTGACCCCAGGAGCAGCAACCGACACATTAATATTCATGAGGGCTCATGAATAATTCATGTACCATCGCTATTAGCCCGTTTTTTTAAACTCTTCCCCCAAACATTCCCACAGCTTCTTGGCCACCTCCTTGAGGTCACTGGTCCCCATTTAATAGACCAGGATGACTTGGACTACCAAAATACTCCCCAAAAGACTGCAAATCTGGCAGTCGGTGCATCAGCACACTCCTTTGCGCATGCACAGTTGCCAGCTGCACTGAAGAGTGCCTGCGACTCACAGTTGTGCTCCATGAGCCCAAACGGGCTAAACAAACTATGGAGCTGCTGGAATGGTACCTGTGACATGGGAAAAAAAGGACTCAGGTGAGCAGAGAAATTCAAGGGACAAAACACAGGGGACACCAGACAAATGGAGAAAAATGGGGACATAGGGGGCAATTCAGGTAAGCACCCACAAGGGGGTTACATAGGAGGATGATGATAGCCTGCTTCCAGGAGGTGGGACAGAGGCAAGTTTAAATGAGATGTTTAGTAGGTCAGCAATGGGTTGTGCGATGGCAGGGGCAGACAGGTATAACACTTGCATCGAGATCATCCAGGCTTTTGCCTTTGGAAGGGTTCAGCACCATGAGTGCCTTGAATGCATCTATGGCATAGACAGGTGAGAAATGGAAGTGCAGTTCAGGGGGCACTGGGGGCACAGGTGAGTGAGGAGATAGCGTGTGCTGTGTTGAGAGAAGGGAGGAGGCACATGAAGTAAAATAGGTATTAAATGCTTCGGCTATTGAGAGCAGGTCAGTTAGGGTGGAGTTCTCCATGATAATGGTTGGGGTAGGGGTGCTACTAGGAGGGGAGAAGAGGACGTGCACCACCTTCCAGAATTTTGATGGGTGATTTATATTAGACTGGAAGGTACTGGCGAGGTAGGCAACTTTGGCTTGACATACTAATCTAGTACATACATTACGTAGTTGGCAGTATTTTTGATAGGTGACAGGAGAGGGTGACTGCTTATGGGTCTCCAAAGCTATGTCATGAGTCCTTAGGCAGTTGAGGTGGTCAGATGTGATCCAGGGGTGGTGTGACCCATGGACTCTAATGCGCCTAACGTGAGCATATCTATTCTAAATGTTAAGGAAGGTATTTTTGAAGTATTCAAGAGCAAAGTCAATTGAGTTGGCAGTGTTAATTTCTTTTCAGGCAGTACATTCACAAAGTAAAGGCCCACTCTTGGGCAGAACCTTTTCATGACCAAAATGACTGAGCAGACACCTTGGCTAAGGATGAAGCTCGAGGAGGGGAGGTGTGGATAATGCCACCTTCCACTGTAGCAACCAACAAAAAGACCAAGGTGGTGCCTCTGGACCTCAGTGCAGTACAGAGGGCAGATCCAGAGATCAAAGAAGTGCTTGATTACCTCTCCAAAGACATGAACAAGGAGATGTCTATGAATAATCTGTTCAAAAGACATGCAGATAACCTCCAGCTCTCTGCAGATGAAAAGCTGGTATTTTAACAATCTGATAATCAGAAACTTTGGGTTATACCCAAAACACTCAGACCTGAGTTCATACAACAGGTCCACAATACTGCTACAGGTGGACACCAAGGGGTGTACACAACCCTGCAGAGACTGAAAACTGCTGGTTGGTGGTCAGGGATGACAGTGGATGTCCAACATTACGTTAATAATTGCATAAGCTGTGCATAAAACAACCCAATCCCTGGCAAGGAAAAATACCAGACTATTACCCCAGAGACAGTTGGGTCCCTGGAATACAATACAAATTAGTTTCATTGGACCCTTGCCCCTCACCAGCAGGAACAACAAGCATGCACTTGTGATCACAGACCTCTTCTTCAAATGGATAGAGGTTTCCTGTGTCAAGAAAATACTGCAAAAGCTACTGCCAAAATCCTGGTGGATCAGGTTTTTACCAGGTGGGGCCTGACTCTCGAGATAGACTCCGACAAAGGAACCAGTTTCACAGGTGAGTTAATGCAAGAATGTTTAAACTTACTAGGTGTAAGCCAGAAGTTTCACATTGCATATCATCCTCAATCATCAGGATAGGTAGAGAGAGCAAATAGACAGATCAGACTCATGTTGTGTAAATTTGCAAATGAAAACCTTAAAGGTTGGGATACCATGTTGCCCTTACTCCTAATTGCAATCAGAGGGACCCCAGCAAAAGCAACCCAGCATACCCCTTTGAAGGTAATGACCAGTAGGTGGATGAGACTACCTGAGCATCTGTGGATTGATCTTCAAACCCCTACTGCAGACAGAGTGTCCATGGACACTTATGTGGTGCAACTGAAAGACAACCTGGTAAAGATTCTCTTGTTTGCAGCTAAAAACTTGGTCCATGTACAACAGCAGTCTAAAATGTATTTTGACAAAAATGTTAAAGAAGTTGACTGGCAAGTAAGGGACCAAGTCATGGTATTAAAATGTTCCACCCCAGCCCATCCATTTCAGAACAAATGGGATGGCCCCTATGACATCATCAATAAATTGAGCCCAGCAGTGTACCAAGTATGGCTTACAGGCCACAAAAAGTCAACCGAAAAGTGGTTCCATGTGAACCAATTGAAGCTCTTCAAAGGTTTCTGATTTGTGCTCCCTTCTGTCGAGGGCAGGGGGATTTGTAAGTTAACTGTTTTCTGTTTTCTTCTCTTTTCAGCAACCATGATGTTCCTCCTCTATTTCCTAATAGCACTGGTGAGCGCAAGAGAGAGAGAGAGAGATGATCCATGTCAAAAGGACACAAGCATGTCTGCTCCTCTGTCTCTTGACCCATGAAGCCCCATTTGGGCCTACATCACCTGATTCCACCACAGGAGTGGCTATCAACATTCCCCAAAAAGTTGTCACTGTTCAAGCAGGCAAGGATGACTACCTCAATGCTATGGTGGTATCACCTGACCAATCTACCCTACATTTAGAGTGAAAAACTGACAACCCAAATGGACAACAAATTCCTGTGGCCCACCTTTCCAAAGGAACCTTCCAAGGCTGGACAAATGCCCGCTTTGCACCAGTGGAACTTTGTCTATTCATCAAACCCAACAGCAGCTCACAGGTATTTACAATCTCACAGCTATGATGATTCCAGACTTTCCCACAAAGTTCCCTAATTATACTTCCTGTCAATGCTGTTATAGTCATTCAGTGACAAGTGCTGCACTTTTCCTTACAGTGCTCGCACCATAACAAGATGAACCTATTTAATGCCCAACCCAGGAACCAGGCCCACCCAGTGGTCTAGTAACAACTTCATTACCAGGGACTCTAATCAACAATGTACAGTATATGCAAATGTCAGTTGTATTAAATCTTACCCACTAGAACATGGCCGAATTCGGCTACTGCTGCTCTACAAATGCATCTACATTTCATGCCATAATGCTTTTAGCTCTAATGGCAGCATAACAAGCATGTACACAAGACCCTGTAGTGGGGCCCCACATCACCGCAGGACCTTTGGCAGACCTATTTAATGCCTCACTACATTCAGGGTGTGTACCTCAGGACTGGAGGATGGCTCATGTGGTGCCCCTCCACAAGAGTGGCCCCAAGGATGAACTGGGAAACTACAGACCAGTGAGCCTCACATCCATCATGGGTAAGCTAATGGAGACTATCCTGAAGGAGAGGCTGGTGGCCCTCCTAGAGGCCAAAGGACTACAGGACAGCAGACAGCATGGCTTCATATGTGGCAGATCCTGCCAAACCAACCTGGTTGAGTTCTATGACTGGGTAACTAGGCAACTGGACAGGGGCCATGCAGTGGATGTCCTGTATCTGACTTCAGTAAGGCATTCGACTCCAGTGCCACATGGAAGGCTGGGAAGGAAGTTAGTAGGCACAGGGCGGTGCAAAGCTGGTGAGAAGGGTAGGAAACTGGCTTCAGGGAAGGCAACAGAGGGTGGTGGTGGGTGGGGAGCTCTCACACCCAAGGGCAGTGACGAGCGGTGTTCCACAGGGCTCAGTGTTGGGACCAGTGTTGTTTGAGATGTTCATTGCAGACATATCATGGGACATCAAGAGCAAGAGCAGTCTGTTTGCTGATAATACCAAGGTAGGTGCAGTGGAGGATGACCTAGGGGGATGGCAGGGGTTACAGGATGATCTGGCAAAGCTTGAAACCTGGTCAGACACCTGGCAACTGGGCTTTAATGCCAGAAAGTGCAAGGTGCTGCATTTTGGGATGAAGAACCCAAGGAGGAGTTACCAGCTGAGGGGAGTGCAGCTAGCCCAGACAGAGGAGGAGAAGGATCTGGGTGTCCTCATTACAGGGTCAATGAACAACTCGACACAATGTAGGAAGGCAGCTGCAAAGGCCAACAAAATGCTGGGTTGTATTGCAAGGGGTATATCCTTGAGGAGGGAGGAGGTGATTCTGCCACTGTATAGGTCATTAGTTAGACCACACCTGGAGTACTGCGTGCAGTACTGGCGTCTCTGTATCTGAAGAGGGACAGTGTTACTGAGGGGGCGCCAAGAGCGACAAAGATGATCAAGGGGCTGAGGATTATCATATGAGAGGAGGTTGAAGGAGTTAACATGTACTCACTGGAGGAGAGGAGAGACAGGGGTGACATGATTGAAACCTTTAAATACATGAAAGGGATAAACAAGAGCGGGTACAGAGGGCTGTTCAAAGTAAGGGAGGGGAGGGCCACCAGGGCCATGATATGAGACTGGAGTGAGGAAGGTTCAGGAGGGAGATGAAGAGACACTTTTTTACAGAGAGGGTGGTGGCTGGGTGGAATGCGTTACCTGCAGAAGTGGTATGCAGTAGAACAGTGGACTGCTTCAAACGAGGATGGGACAGGACAAGGGGGAGGGTTAATGAAGGGGAAGGGTGGAAGGGAGGGACAGCTGCAGAATAAGGGGTGCTAGCTGCACATTCGAGCGGACTTGATAGACCTCTAGGCCTTTATCTGCTGGCAAATTTCATATGTTCATATCACGGAACAGTTAGATGTATTCCAGTGTCCCAAACTGGTCGCTTTTGCTAATGTAGCAGGAGCAACAGGCACTGTTACAGGTTTATTTGGCACTGGAATGTCAATTTGAAACCAAGCTGATTTGGCTACAAACATGAAAATTTAATGATGGTATGGGTCAAAATGTCATGCAGCCCATGCTAGGTGGTGTAGATGGTATTTTGCAAGAGGAAAGATTTACAGTGTACAATATGCACAATATTGCATTTTTGTTTAATGAGTCGCAAAATGAAATGAATGACTTGATTTTTCAGAATAATGAAGAAGATTCTGAGCATCCCATAGGCAGCAAAATAATGTGTTAAGCTTATGGTAATTTTGCTATTAATACAATTACAAATCTCTGACAGAGCTGTTTCTTTTTCCCTAGCTACAGCACAAAACGTGGGCTATGTTATTCGGCACCCCAACTGAAGACCCTGTTATGACACACACCAATGTACATTAAAAGAGACAGTGTATGTGACTTTTGCTGTGTCTTTACCATGTTTTGATCCACAATCTTCCATATTTGACAAGCTGGCAACCATCCACTCTGTCGGCCATCTTGAGGGCAATATCTACCGCAGATGTATGGACTTGCTTCCTTTGCTGGTGTTTCATCCTCAACTTGATGCCTGGGTTGCCCTGCATACAGACTATTACCAGTGCAGATGTGACGTTTTTGACGTAATCAGGTCTGTTTGTGGTTACATTCCAAGTTTTATGGACTGGTCTTATACCCTTGATATGGACCTTTTTGCAAATGATACTGCTAATGTTACATCTACATCTGCTGAAGACAAGCCAACCACATCAAAGTCGGATGATGATAAGCCTGCCAATGTTGCCTCTCCTGAAGATAGTCAACACCTCACCAGCAACATTACCAACTCTTCTTTCACTTGCCCTATTCTGCTCACTAAGTGGAGACTTCCTGAAGTTCATGTGTCATGCAATTCTGATGAACTCTACTGAGTCATAACCAACCATAAGACTCTTTCCTATGGACCTTTGATTTGCAACATCACCATGCCCAACTTTTGTTTTGTCCCCTAGCAGAGTACTGTTATTGGCCATACGGTTATCATTCCTGTTCCCATCCCGGAACCAGATTACATTGATAGTGACCCTGACTATCTGAATGCTATTTCTCAGTATTTACCAGTATTTAATGTGCATATTGGCCTGCTCACCCTAAATCTTAAAACTCTTAGACAGGAAAGATTCACATCTTATCCGTATTAGCAACAATATTACTAATGCTGGTAATTCTTTAAATTCCCTGTTCCATGATGGCGACCTTTCTGCTTATTTATCCAATACCTGCTTAGAACTTACTTTTAAAGGTTTTGTTATTATTCAACTGTTTTTGATATTTTTCATGATTATTACCTTATGCTGTTTAAGACACACCCTCAAGCAACATCATGAACAACTCAAGTTTCTCTACAAAGCTAGTGCAGCTGGACTATAATTGAGTATATTACCAACTTACTTCCCATACTTATTATTGCCTCCTTATTCAGGCAACAAGAGAGGGGGTTATGTAGACCTGCCTGTCCTAGAATCCCTCATGGACACATAGGCATTGACTACGGGGAGGCTGAGGAGCTGAAGACCCCCCAGGAAGATTAGGTGGGGGCTCTGCTCCCCCAGGAATTTACAGTTACAGCAGAATACGATTCCATTAGACAGCCACCAGCAGTTTTATTTTAACTCCCCTGCTGTCACCTGCAAGCCCAGCCAATCCAGGTGCACCATTTTCAGGTTAAGGAGGAAGAGCGAGGACCGTTCACTGCATTTGTAGTATCTTGGTAGTGATGTTGACTTGACATGGTCACATGATGCCATTTCAGTGGGACTGGCACCACTACACCAGTGATTAGTTTCTTTGGTCACACAGCCTTAGGGGACAACGCTGCCCCTTATTGTCATGGGGTCAGGTCTCTGCACTTTCTCCCTCCCTCCCCATCACTCTCGGGAGTTGTGTCAGCATGGACACTATTGTCACATCATCCCCCCAAGCGCGAGGTGCTTGGAGTCAGCAGGTAAGGAGCGCAAGCACATGAAAGTGGAATGGGGAAACACAGGCAGTGGGGTAGTCTGACTCCAGGCAGGAGCAGCACCAGCAAAGATGAGGGGAGCAGCTGGATTCAGAGGCCTGGAGGCTGTCGCAAAGTCAAGAAGGAATTGTAGGAGAAGCTGACTTCCCACAGGTAGGACATGTGGGGAGCACTGGAGCAGTGGTGATGAGTCAACTAACACATTAAAAATTGTGATGGTGGCCAGTTAATTGATTAATGGGGACAAGCATTCAGAATAACGACTGACATACAGGCTGTTGTGAATATGACCTGACCTTAGCAGGGCTGGATTTATAGTAATGTCTTGTTGTTTTTGGGGGCTGTCAGCTGTTTTTAGTGTTTTTGTTCTTTTTTGTGCTGGAGTGGCATCCTGACTGATTGGAGCTTGAAGGAGGTGTTGTGTTTTTTCTGGAGGGGGGTTGACCACGCCCATCTGACTGGGCTAGAAAACTAAAAGAGCATTCGCAGAGCAGCTCTGCCTGGTGATGTAGTTTGGATGATGGGCCCCCAAAATATGTGCAACAGCCTGGTAGTGGCACAGAGTAAACTAAATTTGAATTGGCTGGTTGACCCTAACTATGGTGTGATTGGCTGTTGGTGTTGACTGCACAACTGCTGAACTTAGTTGTGCATATGCCTACAGCCAAGTGACAGTTTGGCCCTATTCGTTTTCTCACAACTAGTGCAGTCTAGGATGGGAGGTGTGAGTGGGACCACCAAAATCTTGAGAGGGTGAGACCAAAGACCTGGGATGAGTGGATTAGAGATGTGAGGGTCGACGGTCAGGGCTCAGGAGTGAGTTGGTGATAGGGTCATATCAGTGGTGTTAACTGTGGCGTGGTTTTCTTGGCATCCAACCACATAACCTATGCTGATTAGATAGGATGTTGGCTTGGGGTGGTTGGGGCAGATGGCCGGGAGGTGCTGACAGGTGGGCAGTGTTGGGGTGGGTGGCCGGGGAGACCTCTTGGTTACTGCTGTGCATAGGGCCCATAGTTATGTAAATCCAGCCCTGGATTAAATAATCACTTGTGAAAGAAAAGGAAATGAGAAGGCATCAGGCTCAGCTAAAAATCTGAACATAATAAGATCCACTTCCCAAAGAAGGATGTACTTCACATTACTGAGCTAAAATAAACAGCAGCTTAGTGCTAAATGATCAGTGACTGGCTAGGTAAAAAGATACTGACTGAGAAAAGAAGAGGCAGAGAAAAGTATGAAGTAATGAGAGGTGGGCAGGAATGAGAAAAAGAAAGGATAGGTCTTAATAAGAGAGTAGTTGTAGATTATCACGCAATAAGTTCATGGAAGGAGGTAGAAGAGGCAGGTTAGTAGTGATATTTTTCAGAGTATAAACTTGCACATGTAGTATTGTATATCAGTTGTTCACAATATTCGTCATTCTTCTCTGTTCTAGTCAATTCACCTACAGTATAGAAGACATAAGAACTTAACATTTTTATTCACTCTTTTTTTATCTCAACACCCTCATTCTATTTGAAATAGGAACACCATAGTACAATACTAATATAAACTGCTTAGTGGGTGGAAGCAACTGATGACTAATTTGATTGTCAGTCATTCTGGCGTAGGAAGCCGTGGTGACGTAGGGCCTGTCTGTCAGTCATTTATATGTGGGGGACCGTGGTGATGTGGGACTTGTCAAGCACTCGGATGTGAAGAGCTCTTGTGATAAGAGCCATGGAAGTCATACATATTTGGAGACATTGGAATTGTACAGTGAGGCTTGTCATTCACACCGATGTGGGGCCACTGGTTATATTGGCTTGACTGTCACGGTAAAGCATACTATATGGGGGCACTACTAATGTGGGACTTGTTACTCACTCAGACGTGAGGAGTACTGATAATGTGGGAACTGTCAGTCACTCTGATGTGGCTGACACTGAGGTAGGACATTTTAATAAAGCAGCAGACAATATTTTTGGCAAATTCATTTTATTGAGAAAAGATTTGGAAGATAGATTGCAGAAAACATCACCAGGTGAGGGACACCACCAGTGTCTGCAACACTTGCTGGGGAGTGGGTCAAAGTAGTGAATGACAACATCAGCAGATATGCCAGCAGCTGAGAAGGGTGTCAGGGTAGATGAGTGACTCCAGTAAAGTCTGCAACACTTACTGGGGGGGGGGTGGAACAAGGTAGGTGAGGGATACCATCAGAAGCTCCGTCACTTGCTGGGGAGGGAGCAAGGTAAGTGAGTGACACCAACATTAGCCTGGCAGTTGGTTAAGGTGGTGAGAAAAACCAAAAAATAGGCAAATTTGGGTAATGTGCTTGCACTGAAATGGTGTTTGTTTAGCTGTGCTGTCTCATCAGAAAAAAAAACAAAATGCACCGCAGAGCATCGGAAACCACACAGCTTCTGGGGGCCTTGGCGGCCCCCAGACCAGCCATTTATTAAGCCCCCCCCCGGGAAAAATAAAAGTTGGCTCCTATGGATGGACACTACCTTTAGTTCACAGTATAAGGGGAAAACAATGTTACAGTATGATGTAATGTTATATTTGTGGTCTTAGCGCGCCACCTACTGACATTTGCTAATATGCAAAGCTTAGCATAACCTACTGAAAAGCTCTATTGTTACCCAAAAGTAGTGCTAGTCAGCAATATTACTTATCTATGTGTATGTGCAAAAAGTTATAGTTTTGGGAGCCAGACACCCACCTAATCCACCAATAAGAGCCTTGTATTGCTTGGCAGATGAGACGTTACCCAGGCAATGGCCTTACTTATCAGAACTATATAACATTATGCAAGTTCTTTGTTCACTGAGTTTGCTGCATGATCACCTGGGTATTCTGAGATGTACTGAACTCCCAGCTTTTTAGGTAAGCTGTTTTTTGTGTGTACCAGAGGATAAATTTTACATTTTGCAACACCTGTCTCTGCATAGTGTTTTGCCATCAGGTCAGAGTATTCTACTAGAACCAGCTAACACACCCATGCCTCACCTGCCGCCACGCCAGTGATCCAGGATCGGGGTGTATTCAAGTTGCTTGGCAGCCAGCTGGGGGGGAGGATCGAGCATCCTGGTGGAAGCTTTCCTCTTCAGGGGAAGGTGGGCAGGCTGTTCTACTTCAAAACCAGCACCTAGGTAACCATAGGTGGCAGTGCAGGTTGGACTAGCAGTTCCAAGTGAGGGATGCTCCCTGATGGAAGACACCCAAGGTAAGTCTCAGAGACGGTGGGTGATGAGGTTGGGGGATCTGTGAGGGCCGAAGGGGGCTCATCCATGGAGTGCGAGGGGAAGAAAAAAACACACACAGAAAGCACCTCAGCTGGATGGCTATCCAACCAGGTACTATAAGACACTAAAGGATGACTACCCCTCCTTGCTAATCGATTCTTTTAATGAGATAATAGGAGCTGAGATCCTGGATGTTTAGCGGTATGCCAGGATTTTAGTTTTACCCAAACCAGGAAAAGATATTCGGCAATGTGAATCATACTTACACCTGTGTTAGTGGCTCAGTAGGTAGCACACTCGCCTCTGAGGTCAGGAGATCAGAGGTCTGTGGGTTCAGTTCCCACATCTGCTACTTGGGTTAATATCCCAATACTGACACTGTAGTGCAGCATGAGGAGGGTGCTGCACTCCTGAGGTGCCATCTTTCGGATGAGACGTTAAACCGAGGTCCCATCTGCCTGGATTGGTGGTAGTTCAGGTGGATGCTAAGGATCCCATGGCACTTATCGAAAAAGAGTAGGGGCATTTCGCCGGTGTCCTGGCTAAATTTCTCCCATTCACTAAAAAAAAAAAAAAGAATACCACCAACAGCTTAATCTGGTTCAGTTTCAGTGCTTACCATCTGTATCCCCAGTCACCCCTGAAAAAGAGACTTCTAGGCCCAGTGGGCTTACCGGGTCAATAAATAAAATAAAATATTTGCCCATCTTGGTCTTGAGCTCTTATCTAGTTAGTTAGTTTTTGTTGACCGGGTAAGTGCACTAGACAAATCCTGCCTATTTTCAGGCATGACCTGGGGGAGGGGTATACAGATGAATGCCAACTAACCTTGAACCAGATTAAGCTGTTGGTGGTATTTATAGTGAATGGGGGGATATTTGGCCAGGGCACTGGGGAAAATTCCCCATCTCTAGTCAGTATGAGGAGCTGCTGGACCTATGGCTGCTGTTCTAGAGTTTGACCATTCTGCTGGTGAACCTGTAGGTGAGCAGATCTCCCAACCTATAGGTCCAGCCCAGGAGATCAAAAATCTAGAAAATCGTGAAGATGGGGCGAGTTGTATGTCTGAATCTGAAGAGCTCTCTACAGGTACTATTGAGATGCAAGGAAATGAGTGGTTAAAAAAGCTTGTGCTGGACAACAAAGACATGGTGAGAGCTATGTTGCGACAGTCGGAAGAAACTCACACATATTTGGAAACTCACCCTTCAATGGTTGTTCACAAGTCTAATCCTACAGACATGGTAATAATAGAGCCAATTGTGGTAGAAATCCCGGCAAATGGAGACCGCACTGTTGTGCTGCCTATTGAAGCCGCTTTGATAAGAGAGACTTTGCAGCCTGACACTTCAGCTGATGATGCACGAGCATCAAAGGCAGAGCCGGCGGGTGAGTCAGTGTCTGAAATTGTTGTACCTATCATGCCAGGACTACTTCAAAGTACGGGACTGTCAAACAAAATGAACTCTCCTGCAGCTACAAGTTTTGCTTCACCTAGCATTCCAACTCAAACTGTGAGTAAAAATATGTCCCCTTTGCACTGTCCTTTTGAAAACAAGATACGGGGTTCAAGTTTGGGCCTATGACAGGGTCGAGCGAGCTCCACAGCTCACAGGTTACAACTCTGTGTCAGCCTGCTCGAGCTCTGGAATTGTCTTTGCGGGATGCAGGCTGGAAACAATTAGATACTGGGCAGTGGGCCCCGACCCAGAGCATAGCCCAGTCCCAGGAATGCCTGTAAATAAGTCTGAACAGATACCTCAACCCCCTACAGCAGCTCTACCTCTTGAAAATACACCATTTTCACACACAGTGACAGAAACTGATACGGATTTACATGCAGAGGATCTGCATGTAAATCCTTGTGATACTTCTGGATTACAAAAATTGCAAATGCTTTCAAGTAGTGACTCTGGGGATGAAGGCCCAAGTAACTGAAGGCCATCATGGGGAGAGCAAATGGACATAGCACACAATGCATTACCTACAAAACCTGATGCTAGAGAACAAGCAAAAACGACTTGAGAAGAATTTAGAAAAAAACACATATTTCCACAACAGCCTCCACCTTCTCAGAGACACAGTGTTTTTCGTCTACAGTATTTAGGGGGTTTGGATTCTGTACCAGATAGAATATATGTTGGTAGATGCCTCATAAAAGAATCCTTAGGTTTCTTCATGAACGAAATATATGCCTGAATTCATGTATCAGGTGATAGCTCATATGGCGTAAGTTTTAAAACCCCTCAGGAACTAGACAGGTTTTGGAAGTCATATGATAAACTAAGGTCTACAGAATTGTGATTGCCATTTCATGCTATACATTTAACAAAACCTACTGTAAAAACTGTGACAATTTTATTTCGTACTGAAACAGTTGCTGTACACGACATCACACGTTGGCTGAAACAGCGCTGCAAAGTCTTGGGTCCTCCACAATCCATCTTTGATCAAGAACATATATGGAGTGGGGGGTGGAAATATAAAGTTAGACTGCGTAAGACAAATAAAGGGCCTGTCCACTTGCCAAATAGTTTGTTCCTGGGAAACACAGAAGCATAGACTTTGATGGCAGATAAGGACCGCTTGGCTCACCTAGTCTGCCCATTTCCCTACCTACAGGATAAGCTGCAGATCCTAGTTAATCAACAGCCTATTTCTTCCTACCCCCCACAAGAATTGCTTTATGTCTGTCCTATGCATTTTTGAATTCTCCCACAGTTTTAGACCCCACAACTTCCTCAGGAAGGCTGTTCCATGTGTCCACCACCCTCTCTGTGAAAAAATACTTCCTCACATTGCCCCCGAGCCATCTCCCCTCTGTCTTCAAATTGTGCCCCCTTCTTCTTGCACATCTCCTTTTCTGAAAGATACTACCCTCTTGGACTTTGTTGATTCCACTGAGGTACTTAAAAGTTTCTATCATGTCCCCCCTCTCCCTCCTTTCCTCAAGGCTAGAAGAAGAAGAAGAATCAGCATTTATATAGCACTTTTCATACACAGTATCCAAAAGCTCTTTACAAGCAATGCTAGACTGGTAGTGAAGTGACTGAATGTGTGGTGGCGGCCATATTGCACATCATCACCCACACACAGCCTGGATAATTGCATGAACCGGTATATGGGAAGAGGAATGTTGGTCAGGACACTGGGAATGTTCCCTGCTCTTTATGAAGAGTACCCTGAGCTCTTTTACTTCCACTTGGACACCCACCAGGACAACACCAGGATGGGCAGAAGGGACCTCGGTTTAATGTCACATCCGAAGGATGGCACACCCCAGCAGTACAGCACCCCCCAATACTGCACTCGGATGCCAGTGATTTTTAGGTGCAAGTCCATCCCGGTGTGGGACAAGAACCCATGACCTTCTGGTCCAAAGGCGGATGTGCTACCAACTGAGCCACGCTGACACTTATATATACATATTAAGCTCCTTTAGTCTCTCCTCATATGGCTTCTCTTGTAGACCCTGCACCATTTTAGTTGCCCTTCTCTGGACTGCCTCCATCCTGTCTATGTTCTTGCGGAGACGGGGTCTCCAGAACTGGACGCAGTACTCCAGATGTGGTCTCACCAACTGTCTATACAGAGGGATAACAACTTCCTGTTTTCTGCTGGTGATGCCTCTCCTATACATCCCAGTATCCCCAGCCCTCCCTACTGCTTTCTCACATTTGCTTTAACCTTAAGGTCTTCTGATATGATTACCCTCGGACTTCTTCATTTATTGTTACTACCCCCCATTGTGTAATCTTCCCCATGGTTTCTGTTTTGGGGTGCATTATTTTGCACTTCTTTGCATTGAATCAAGCTGCCATACTTCTGACCATTCCTCCAACCTTGCCAAGTCCCTTCTCATCCTTTCCAACCCACCTTGTCTATCAACCCTGTTGCAGATCTTTGTATCACCTGCAAAGAGGAATACTTTTCCTTCCAGTCCCTCTGCAATGTCAATTATAAAGACATTAAAAAGGACTGGACCCAGAACTGAACCCTGTGGTACCCCACTAATAACCCCTCTTTCTTCAGAGTGGACTCCATTTACAATTACCTTCTGTCTCCTGTTGTCCAGCCAATGTTTTACCCAGGCTACCACCCTGGGACCCACTCCCAGACTGGTTAATTTGATTAGTAATCTTTTGTGTGGGACTATGTCAAATGCCTTGCTAAAGTCTTGGTAGGCCATGTCCACAGCCCCTCCCTGGTCTACTACTTTGGTCAACCAGCCAAAGAAATCAATTAGACCTTCCCACTGTGAACCCATGCTGCCTTGGGACCTGTGCCCCACTTTCCTCTAGGTACTCAACAATTCTTTCCTTCAGAAGTGATTCCATCACTTTCCCTACCACATAAGTCAAACTGACAGGTCTGTAGTTTCCTGCATCTGTCTTGCTCCCACTTTTGTGAAGGGGAATCACATCCGTCTTCCTCCAGTCCTCAGGTGCCACATCATCCTCCCATGATTTGTTAAAAAGGGTAGTCAGTGGCATCACTAGTTCTCCCCTTAATTCTTTTAGAATTCTAGGGTGAATTCTGTCAGACCCCATTGCTTTGTCCACCTTCAGTTTTAGGAGTTATTTCAGAACCCTTTCTTCTGTGAAAGAACTGGAATAAACCCCCCTATCCAGAGTGCTTCTGTTAATTGGATTAGGCACCTCCCCCTCCTCCTCTTTTGTAAATACTGAGCAGAAGTATTCATTCAGTATCCCTGCTTTTTCACTGTCTCTCTCTGCCCACCCACCATCCTTTCTATTCAACCTCACTATCCCCCCCTTTTGTCTTTCTATGCTCCCTGATGTACCTATAAAAGGTTTTATCCCCCTTCTTAACCAAGTGGGCTATCATTTCCTCAGTTTGGGCCTTTGCTATTCTGACTTCCCTCCCTGCTTCCTTCTGTCTTAACTGGTACAGTTATCTGCCCTGCTCCTTCTGTGTTTCCCTATACTTCCTAAATGCAATCTTTTTCTCCCTAATCTTCCCTGCCACATCTTTTGAGAACTATAGTGGCTTTTTCTTTCATTTTGATTTGTTTATTTGCTTCACACAAAGGCTTGTTGCCTCTGTGATGGCAGTTTTGATGTTCCCCCATTGTTGCTCCACCCCTCCTTCTCGCCTGTTTGCTAGTGCTTTTCTAAGGCACTCTCCCATCTTGCCAAAGTCAGCCCTCCTGAAGTCCAGTACCCTCACTTTTGTATGGCTTGACTCTGTAGCTGAGTTTATCGTGAACCATACTGTTTGGTAGTCACTTGTTCCCAGATGGCTACCCACTTCTAGATCTGAGATCCTCTCGCTGTCCCCATTTGAGAGTATGAGGTCTAAGATTGCTCCCTCACAAGTGGGTTCCAAAACTAGCTGTCTGAGGCATGCCACCTGTAGGGCATCGAGAATGGCCCTGCTCTTGGATGTGGTTGCAGCAAAGGTGCTCCAGTTAACATCTGGCATATTCAGGTCCCCCATCAACAGTGTCTCCCCTTTCTCTACCATCCTAAGGATGCCTTCTATCATATCCTTGTCCATTCCCTCTCCCTGACATGGGGGTCTGTATACAACCCCTGTGTGGATTGTGGTGCCATTTCAAGTCTCTAAGGTGACCCACAGTGTCTCCTCTCCTCCGTTTACTCTTTTTTCCATTGCTTTTATCCCTTCCCTAACATAGAGAGCTACTCCTCCCCCTCTTCTACCCTCCCTGTCTCTCCTGTAGGTTGTGTACCCTGGTATGTTAACATCCCAGCCATGGTTCTCTGTGTACCATGTTTATGTGACTGCTACAATATCCAGGCATCCCTCTTCCATCAAGGCCACAAGTTCAGGGAGCTTGTTGCCCAAGCCTATGGGCATTAGTACTCATTACCCTCCATTTCTTGGTGGCCTTACCCTTTTGCCCCATCCCTGTCCTTATTGCCTTTGTCATTTTCTCCATTTACCCTCCCTTCTCCTATCGACATCTCTGTCTTGGTGTTTACCTCACTTACTACTCTGATTTTTTTGGGGGGACTAGGATTTCCCTGCTCCTTTCCAGTGCCTCCCCCTTGGCTAGCTTAAATGCTTGCCAATGAAGCATTTAAACCTATCACCTAGGATCCTGGTTCCCCTCCTGGACAGATGCAGACCATCACGCCAGTATAGGCTTGCATCACTCCAGGTGGACCCCCAGTCCCCAGTGAACTCAAATCCCTGAGCTCTGCACCAGTTTTTCAACCACTGAGTGAATCCAATGGTGAGGAGCACCCTAGCCTCATCCATGCCATAGACAGGCAGCACCTCAGAGAAGGTTACTGTGTGTGCTATTTGTCTAAGACCCTTCCCCAGCTCCACAAACTCTTCCTGTACTGCTCTGATCCCTTTCTCAGCCAGATCATTTGTCTCTAGGTGGACAGTGACATCCAGCTCCCTTCCCTGTGCAGCTGCTCCAGCGATCCTGAGGATTCACTCCCTGTCCCTCCAAGCCATGGCACCATGCAGGCACCTTACCTCCCCTTCCCCTTCCTCCCCCAGTTCTACCCTTCTAACAATGGAGTCCCCCACAAGGAGTTGTTTCCTTCCCCTGTGGGGTTCCATGGCACCCTCCTGTTGGTCTTCTTTGTGGAGGTTCCCAGCATCCTTCTTGGTCTGCACTGTGGGTGCCTCCATAGAGGAACCACACTTTGCCAGAATGGCATATAAATTGTGGAGAAGTACAACTGGAGGAATGCACCTCTGTTCCACCACCCTCACCCTCCCTGAGCCTACTGTGGTCCAACCGCTCCTCTTTCTTGGCAACCTCTGAGGCAACGGCAGTGGCCCTGGTGGTCCCTGGGTGGGAGAGGAGGTCCCCCAAATCCTGGCCAACTTAGCCTGGAGATGAGCAACCTCCTCCCTCAGCCCAGAGACATGCCTGCAGATGGGACAACACCGCATCTTCCAGAACATTTCGCAGAAGACTGCTGCTCCACAGCCACTGCACTGCATCACTTCCATCATGTCTTATTTCTGGCCCTTTAACTGTTGTTTGGAATACTTACTCTTTCCTCTGTTTATTTTTTTATTTTTCTCCCTACTTACTTACTGCCTCTGTGCCCTTTAAGCTCCTGATCTCTCTGTTCTGAGACAAGAAGTTCCTATATTTCTCAGTAGTCTCCTTACTTGCTCAGAGTCAGACCTCCAGCAGCTAGGAGGGGACAGAGAGATACTCTTTTCCCTCTAGGATGGTGAGTTTTTTGTGGCTATGTGATCACTCACTCACTTCCTGCTCCCAAACAGGGAGTTCCTGTTGTCAGTCAAATTTAGTGCCTATAAAAGTAGAACTGGCTTAGGGTGGGGGTGGAGGGGAGGAGAGCAATATAGTCCCAGTAGGAGAAGTATAGTTATAACAGCAGCTCCTTCTTCTTGGTGTTCTCTGCCTGTTCTCTGGCAGAAGCTATCTAAGGCAGTTTTTAAATCTGGCTTTAACCTGGCTTCCTTCTAGCTAAGCTACTACTCCCCCTACTTCACAGCTCTTTCTACACTTAAGTTAATTGCACAGATAACAATTCACTTCAGCCAACTCAGACAAACACACTAACTTTTTTTTGTTTTGTTTTTACCCTAAATTGAAGGTCCCAGTAGTAGAGTTCTAGTTCTTTATTCCCAGTATAGAAATATAGTTATAACAGCAGCTCCTCCTTCTTGTTGGTGTTCTCTGCCTGGAAAGGATAGAGGGCATTGTTTTTTATCCTGGGTAGCCTTGAACCTGCTTTAAATGTGGTTCTTTCTCTCATTTGAGTTCAGCCTGTAATCATCTGAAATGTAATCTTTATATGGCTTATGGGCATTCTAGTACTGATTGTCAGGAAGAGTTATGTTGTAATCTTTGTGATGAATCTGACTATGCCTATAGGGCCTGTCCTTGGGCAGCTCATAACCAGGGCCACTGGAAAATTGCATCCGCAATTTTTTTCGGAATCCTCAATTTTCACCATTCTCCTCAAAAACTGACATGTTCCGTAATTTCTTGCAATTTTTGAGTTTTTGTATTGAACTGTGTAAAAAGTATTAACATTTTTTTATAAAATACTCTCAAATATATCGACAATTTTGTATGCAGACTTGGGTTTGGCTGAAACAATGCAGTGCAAAGTAGAGCAAGGGTTTTATGTGACACTGATTTCTTTTGAATCCTTGTCCTTTGGTTTCAAAATCCACTGGCAAAGCATAAGTACACTTAAACACTTAACATTTGTTTTGTGTTGAAGCAGTCTATCAGAGCATTTTTTGGTGCCACACAGACTGAAACAAAAGATGGGAGAAAAGGTGCAAATGATCCCATTCACTTAAGTGGGGTGCTAACTATGAAGCCTTTTTGTAAGTGGCAGGGCAAGTTATTCTTCATGAGCATACTTTCATTCAGACTAGTTTTAATTCAAATAACTAAGGATTTATGATGGCTCTGCCAATTTTAAACTTGAATGAGCTAGCTGCTAACAGTGATCTCCCTCTTAGCAACTACCCTATAGATGCTTACATGAAAAGACTACAATAAAAACCTGACTAAAGTCTAAAAACAAGCTTATAAAACACAAAATGTATCAGAACATTTATATTTAACTAAACAAAATCATTGCAGCCAGAGTAAAATAAAGGTAAATTACAGGGTACCCTGACTACTGTATGATGCAGTAAAAATATATTGGTATTTGTTTACATTTTTTGGTAACCACGTAAGGCACACTAAGCACAAGTGCCTGTTTTCAGGTACAACCCAGGAGCACTGAGGAGGTTAAGTGACTTGTTCAGAATCACACAGTATGTAAGTGGAGCTTGTAGGAATCAAACCCAGGCCTGCTAGATGTCGTCAGCTCATTCACAGTTTGTTACTTTTATCTCTAGATTATACTGCCAGCCCCAATAACTCCAGATTTAATGTTTAAATATGCAATGTCAAAAACAGTGTACAGTACCTATAGTACAAATTATGACCATTAAACAACATTTTACTGAAACTCAGTTATTCACCAATCTGTCTGCTTATTTTTTCTTGTACCAAAGTGGGTGAATAGCTGGCAGAGCACTGTAAACAGCTGTTGATTAGGCTTCATTATTCTACAGCCAGAAACAAAAAAATAAATATTTCTTCTGGATTTATTTAATATTGATTTGCTGTGGCTCACTTTATAGAATCTATTTAGAATTGTATGAAGCAGATGTTTTTAAATTTTGGAAGATAGACAACACTTACGATAGCTTATCAGTTTAATATTCTTTTTAGGAACATACACTTTTCTTTATGTTTTAAACATATTCAAGTGGCGGTATATTCATTTAGCAGTCTATACTGACTAATACATGCTGCAGAAAACAAAAAATGTATTGTGAAGCACTCAGGGTCTATAATAGAACCCCCGGAATTTACTGCAATTTTTGCAAAATGCTCCGCAATTTTGGGTAACCTTTTCCGTAATTTTCCAGTGGCCCTGCTTGTGAGCTTGACTGTTAGGTGCTTGATGTTTATGACTTAGACTTTGGCTTTTCTCTGTCTCCCACTCTCAGTGAAATGCTGGGAAGGTGTAGGATTTAATGCCCAAAAAAGATTATTAACATTGTGATTACCTTCTCCAACTCTGGAGAGTGTGACCAGTAGCAAGCTGGAGAGGAAAATTCCCCTTTGGGGGAAACCTCTGAGGACCCATGGCTACTGACCTGCCCATCCTCTGGGCATACTAAGAGGAGAATAATCCTAAATGTGGGTTTATGGTTCTGGTTCTGTCCAAGGAGTAAATTGAAACTCGCTGTTCGATGAATTGTATCTCAAAATCTGATGATGAGCAGGAAGTCAATTCTGGAGGATGAAGGTTAAAGCAGATGAAGAGTGGTTCAATTCGGATAGATGTCCAGGTGAGAGAAGATGGTTAATCCATGTTCAAGATAGCTGTATGGAACTGAAGAGCATATTAAACTGAACATGAAGATACATCCAGGAGGCAAAGTCTAGGGATGGTAGTATTAGGTATTATCTCTCTGACTGATAATTGGTGAGAAGGCCTCCATGAAAGTCAAAGAGGAGGGTCAGTCATGGAGCCCTGAAATGGTGCTAACCAGGACCTCTGTGTAGGTAGGGTAGGATGCTAGGTGGAATGCTGGAGATGTTATTTGTTGAAGGCTGAATAGCAGGTACAGGAGCAGGTGTACCTTAAGAAGTGGCTTAAATGCAGGGAAGAGACACGTGGTGTCAGAGGTACTATGCTAGTAATATAGGACAAACCGGGAGCCTTTTGAGGTCCCCAGGGAGGCAGAGCTGAACCAGGGGAATGCCATGCGGAATGACTGAATTAATGAAACAGAATTGCCAGAGAGAACATCAATGGAGGTAGGCTGGATGATGAAATCCTCACAAGGAGTAGTGAGGAATTATTGAGTAGTTCAAGTCAAGGAGGGTGAGACCCTGCTGTGAGTCTGCCTCTAGTGATGGAAGTAAGCTTGAGCAACAAGTAAGGCCCCCTTGCAGGGCACGTTCGATTGGGATAATGGGACACACCCCACCCCACCCCCGCGGCTCCGCCATCACTGTAGTATGACGAGGTCTGGGATGGTGGACCCCATGTGGTATGCCATCACAGAGTATTGGATAGATGAATAAGGCCCCCTCATGAGGCATGATTGTTTGCCCGAGCTGCAACCCCTTCACCCTCTCACCCTCTTTCTTGGCTACTTCACATCCCCTATAGCACGGAAGACCACTCAGGGAGTCGGGACCGGAGGGAGCTTCATAGGAGCAGTTGGTATAGTGCCGCGGGGGTAGACCCTCACACACTGGAGGATTAGGGCTGAATTTTTGTCTCCCTTTACGTCACTCACAGCATGGGCATGCAATGATGCCAATGACACTGCGGTGCACACTCCCACATGCCCCACGTCAGACATCTGCCATGCTGACCCTTTCTTGCTCCACGACATCTCGCCCTAGCCTCCAGCCACTGCTAGGAGCCAGCACATGCACTGGTTTCCCTCTCCACCCACCCCAGAGGAGGAGGAGAGCAGTCCATGGGATGCTCAATCTACCTCCCCCCTAGCCGATCCCCGACGACCCGAGATCATTTCTGAACCCGGGTCGCCGGTGAGGTCTGAGGTGTGGCATCCAGCACCTCAACCCTCAGCACCACTGGGCCAGACAGTGACAGTTAACTG
Source organism: Neoceratodus forsteri (assembly GCA_016271365.2). Lineage (NCBI taxonomy): Eukaryota > Metazoa > Chordata > Ceratodontiformes > Ceratodontidae > Neoceratodus > Neoceratodus forsteri. The sequence goes on from JADMNL010000040.1 coordinate 3,281,896, forward strand.
CACACTAATCAAAGTCTACTTGTTCTTTGTTTTGTTTAATATAGTCCGAGACTGAGACAGGGCTCTGACACTACAACTAATCTACTGTACATGAGTGCTAATTTTACATTCTAGGCTGCCGTATGTCAATGCTTGAGAGTGCTTAATATAGTTTATATATTCTAGATTCTTTAATGTCTTGAAACGTTTCAGTTTCCGTGGAGAGGTATTTTGATATGGCGGTGCAGTCAGGGAGGTAGGAAGTGGGACATAGTAGTCTCTGCTGCGTCATAAACTGCATGTGGCAGGATAAACTATATACCAGATACTTTATTTTATTTTCTCCCATATTTGGTAGCACCATTGATGTTACTAAAGTTCATATTTCAGATTACTTATGGGGATCGCTCCAAAATTTTGCTGCGGTCACAAGTTATTACTGTTCCAAGTGGAATTTATTACAAAGGAACCTTGACTGCACGTTTTACAATGATATGTTGCTGTTGCCTGTTGGAAGTTTCTCAAAACACTTTGTATGCTTCTTAATATATAAGGATTAAGTAGGAACAGTGGTTGTTTATAGCCATGTTTCTCATCCATTTGTCATTCTACAATGTCTTTTCTCCAGACTCCCACAGGTCTTGGTCTGGCTGGCAGCCTGGACTTTTTGAATGACCTCTTTAAGGTCCTAATCCATTTATGGGTACCCCATATGTTGTTGTACCTAACATAATGTTAATGGACTTTATTGTCTCTACTATTCTAACATGAGTGAGAAACCATTATATCCTAACATGAGTGAGAAACCATTTTGTACTATAATGCTAATTCAGTACCAGGGTTGGACAACTCAGGTATGATGGGGTGGCAGCCAGACAGTCACCAACAATCCTGAAACTGGTTGCCACAGAGAAAAAAAGATTAACGTAACTTGTGCAGTTTTGACGGCAGGAAACAGAGGGTAGGTGGCCAGGAGTGAACATCCTACGAGTAGTTGGCTGTCTTCAAGAGAAAAAATAAAACAAGCAGCTGGAATGAAGCTAGCTGCCAAATGAAGCCCAAAATATTGAGCTAAAAAGGTCTGGTGAGTGAAATAAAAGCGGGCCTAAGGGCATACCTTGCCTTACTGACAGAAAACTTTTTGGGGGACCGTGATCTGGGTATATCTAAGGCAAGGTGGATATCTTACAGAAAAAAAAATTAAAAAAGAAAAGAAAGTTGGGCAGGAGACTTCAGGGGCGTAGCTACAAGGGTGCAGTCGCACCCAGGCCCATGAGGTTTGAGGGGCCCAAATCATAATTTTGATGTCTATTCAAAACCAGGGGGCCCTATAACATATCCTTACACCCAGGCCCCTGAGGAATTTGCTACACTACTGGGAGACTTGTGGGGACACAAGTGATAGGGGTGGGAGTGGGTGGGAAGGACCAAGACCTGGGTATATCCCAAGAGAAGCTGGATTTATATTAATAAAAGAAAAAAAGAAACAAACATAAAAAAGTTGGGAAGAAGACATGAGTGCATCCCAAGACAGACAAGGGGTATTTTTTTTAAGACAAAAAGACCCCCACCACCTCAAAAAAAACACAAAAAGCACTTCTCTACTGAAGCAACAGGTAGGAAGGTGTTTTACCTGGATGAGTCCCAATATTGTTTGTGTGAAACAGGAAAAAAAGGTTTTTCCTTTTTTTTATTTGAGAAACTGACGAGTGGGAAGGTCCACAGATTTCCTGGGCACAGACAGCGACATGGCACATGCATCCAGATTCTTACTGACCTGGCTAAAAAAAAGAGCAACCGAACATACAAGTGGCCTCTGAGGAAGAATAAGTACCAGAAAAAAAGGGTAAATGATGAATGAGCCATACTACACACACAAGAACGGGCCTGGCACCAGGTCTGAGCCACAAGATTTAACAGCTGATGAGCCAGACACAACAGACACTGCACCGTCCGGCAGTTCATCAAAAAAAAACAAGACAGATTACAGCAAAAGTGGCTAACCATATATACAGTAGCTGGTTGCTGTTCGACAAAGACAGTGGACAGATGACCTGTTCTGTTTGCAAGTCTTATGCATCCATTCCTTTTAAAAGCACTTATTGCTTGTTAATTTTTTGGTAGTGATCTTGAAGGCAATAAATACAAAGGTGATAAACTCTTCGACATTCGCATCCAGCGACCAGCTTTTGACGACAACTTAAAAAGCGCATTCATCATTGCTTTACTCAATGAACTGGACAGACGTGTCCCCCAAGATACCGTAGACATATTAATCTTTTTCTCCATTTTTACAACCCAAGAGAGCTGCAGCATCGAAACAGCAGCATCCAGATGACCTCAGTATATATGGTGAAGACTCTCTAGATACAGAGAATTTGTTGGCAGATAAGGACCTCCTGGCCGATCTAGCCTGCCCATTTTTTCTACCTTTAACTTATGCTGCAGACTGTAGTTGACCTGCGGCTTTCCTACTCTTCCTTTTCTAGTGTTCCCTTGTGTGTCCCATGCATTTTTGAATCCCTCCTCCATTTTTGCCCCTACCACTCTTACCAGGAGGCTGTTCCAAGCATCCACCACCCTCTCTGTAAATAAATACTTCCTCACATTACCCCTGATTCTTCCTCCCTCCATATTCATCTCATGTCCCCTAGTTCTTGTCCATCTTCTTTTCTGAAAGATGCTACCGTCCTGTACCTTATTGATCCCTTTAAGGTATTTATACATCTCTATCATGTCCCCTCTCTCTCTTCGCATCTCTAGATAGTACATATTGAGGTCTGTCAGCCTCTCCTCATATGACTTCTGGTGCTGCCCCATACCATTTTTGTAGCCCTTCTTTGGACTGCCTCCACTCTGTCTACATCCCTCCTGAGATGAGGCCTCCAAAACTGGACACTGTACTCCAGATGAGGTCTTACTAATGATCTGTATAGTGGCATCACCACCTCCTTTTTTCTGCTTGTGATGCCTCTCCCTTTGCACCCCAACATGCCACTGGCTCTTCTAACTGCCTTCTCACACTGTCCAGCCACCTTTAGGTCCTCAGATTTAATTATTCCTAGATCCCTCTCCTGTTTGGTGGCCGACAGTACCCCCCCCCCATTGAGTACTCCTTTCTTGGATTCCCGTGACCTAAGTGCATAATTTTGCACTTCTTTACGTTGAATCTCAACTTCCATAAATTTGACCAATCCTCCAGCTTGCCCAGGTCCCTTCTCATACTTTCCACACACCCTGGTGTGTCTACCTTATTGCAGATCTTTGAGTCCTCTGCAAAGAAGCTCACCTTCCCCTCCAGCCCCTCTGCAATGTCACTTATGAAGACATTAAAGAGGACTGGGCCTAGCATCAATCCCTGAGGTACCACACAGTCACCTCCCATTCTACAGACTGAACTCCGTTCACTACCACCCTTTGTGTCCTGCTGCTCAGCCAATTTCTAACCCAGTTAACCACCCCGGATGCTACTCCCAGGCTGCTCAATTTGTTTATTAGCCTTTTATGAGGGACAGTATCAAAGGCCTTGCTAAAATCCAGGTAAGCCACATCTACCACCCCACCTTGATCAATCTCCCTTGTCACCCAGTCAAAGAAATCTATCAGGTTTGTTCAGCAAGATCTATCTGCCATGAAACCATGCTGTCTCGTATCCTGCTGTCCACTGGATTCAAGGTATGTCACAGTCTTTTCCATGGGTAATGATTCCATCAATTTTCCTACCACTGAGGTTAGGCTGACTGGCCTATAGTTACCAGCCTCCTCCTTGCTCCCACTCTTATGGAGAGGGACAACATTTGCCCTCTTCCAGTCTTCTGGAACCACTCTCATTTCTAATGATTTATTGAACAAGGCTGTCAGTGGTCCTGCTAGCTCCTTTCTTAGTTCCTTTAGAATTCTGGGATGTATTCCATCTGGTCTCATTGCTTTATCTTTTTTTGTTTTTTCCAATTAATTTAGGACTCCCTCTACTGTGAATGGACTGGTATCTACACTCCTCCCCTTGTTACTTCTTACTCCTAGCTGTGGTGGTCCCCCCCCCATCCCCTTCTACCATGAACACTGAACAAAAATATGTGTTCAGGATTTCTGCTTTTTTTCCTGGTCTCCTTCTGCTGACCCCCTCCCTTCCCTTTTTAGTCTCACAAACCCACCCATGGTTTTTCTCTTTTCCCTAACGTATCTAAAAAAGGTCTTGTCTCCTTTTTAACTGCCTAGGCTATTCTTTCCTCTGTCTGTGCCTTGGCCTTTCTGACTGTTTTTCCCGCCTCCTTTAGCTTTTTCCACATTTCCTCTATCTTCCTCCCTCTGTGTTTCTGTGTATTTTCTGAATGCTGTCTGTTTTCCCTCACCCTTCCTGCCACCTCCTGTGAGAACCAGAGTGACTTTTTCTTCCTCTTTGTTTTACTTATTTGCCTAACGCAAAGGCTTATGGCTTCCGTCACGGCTCCCTTAAGATTGTTCCTCTACATCCCCTTTTCCCACTCTACCCCCCTAGTGCTTTCTTCAGACAGACCTCCATCTTTGCAAAATCAACCCTCCTGAAATCCATGACCCTTGCCTTTGTGTGGCTGGATTCCTCTGCTGTCCTCACATTAAACCATACTGTACTGTGATCGCTGGACGCCAGGTGACTCCCCAATTCTACATCCATCACCTATTCTCCATTGGTGAGCACCAGGTCCAGTATTGCCCCCTCTCGGGTGTGTTCTACCACTAGCTGTCTGAGTCCCACCCCCTGAAAATCTTCCAGGATGTGTCTGCTCCTTGCTGGGGCTGCAGTATGGGTGCTCCAATTGACATCTGGCAAATTGAAGTCTCCCATCAGCAATATTTCCCTTTTTGCTGCCATTTCATGGATTATTTCCACTAGAGCAGTGTCCAACTCCTCCCCCTGTGGCAGAGGTCTGTAGAGCACACCTACTCGATTGGCAGTACCATTCCCCATTTACAGCATGACCCAGAATGCCTGCCCTGCCTCCCTTATGCCCTGTACTTCTGTAGCTTTTATTTTCTTCCTAATGTATATAGCTACTCCTCTCCACTTTTTTCCTACCCTATCTTTTTGGAACAGAGTGTACCCTGGCACAGCTATATCCCAGTCATGGTTCCCTGTGTACCATGTCTTGGTCACAGCAACAATGTCCAGTCAACCTGTGACATCAAGGCCATTAGGTCTGAGATTTTATTCACCAAGCTGTGAGCATTCATGTACATGGCTTTCCACGGTCTGTCACCTCTTTTTAATTTTTCCTTCCCTGAACTTGTGTTTTATCTCTAGTTTCTTTCCAGTAGGCATACTACTGAGTCCCACTTCCATTCATGTTTTTTTACCTCCCTTCGTGTTCCTGCTAGTCACTTTTTGCATTCTGTGATTCATTCCTGTTTTGGGGGGAGTTGCAGCTAAGTTCTTGTCTTCTAGGGTGTCTCTGGTAGGGTACTTTGCCTCCAGCTCCCCCTTCCCTGGTTTAAATGCCTGATGCACATGTCAAATGTTTGGCCCAGTGCTCTTACTCCTTCCCTCATTAGATGCATTCCATCATACCTGAAGAACCTCTTCTCCCAGAAAGATAGAATACTGAAGCACTTCCACTTTTCTGACCTACAGTAGCCACATAATCTGCAAAAAGGGAATTTGTTTTACTGCAACAAAGCATGGTCTCAAGTACTACTACCAATCTTTGTTATTCCAGCAGTTTGCTGAAGTTGTACCAAAACAGCATCCAGGTGTGTTTTCAGAGTTTGAAAAACTATCAGACTGAAACAGTCATACTTGTGGCTAGTGCAAAATGTGAATGAGGCTTTGGTACTGAGAACCAAATAAAATCCAAATTTGGGAACTCTCTGAACAATAAAAACTTACACAATTCACTGAAATTTCAGAATTGGGTGATGGTAGAGGAACTGTAAATTTTGAACAAGCTGCACATGCGGCAAAACATCATATGAACAGCAGAAGAAGACACAGTTAAGCATCGGGCAGGCTATTTCGCTCACCAGACTACAGTGGGCAAAGTGAAAGAGCTAGTGTATGCCTAAAACTGGCATTTAGTTTTTAAAAGCAGTCAGCCATTACCTTTTATAACCGAGGTACGTTTTATTTTCCCTTTGGGCATTTATAAGACTCATTGCTTATCTGATGTTAGGTGTGATGTGTGGAACAGTTCTCAGCCTGGCAGCTGACATTTCTATCTCTATTGCCTCCCCACTACATCATCAGCATTGTGACCTCACACCTGACACATCACTGTTGCTTAGGAACAACCACTCGGTGGCTCCCAGGCCAGTCAGCTCACTATGAGTGATATCAGAATGCTGATGATGTAATAGGGAGGCACAGAGATATATATGTCAGCTGCCAGGCTGATAATTGTTCCACACATTTAGCACAATAGTTATGATCACAAAAGAAAACTTTCTCAGGAGCAAAAGGAATAAGAAAAAAAAAACTTCAGAAATAAAACCTTACAACTGACTGCTTAAAAATTTTTGTTTTCTTGTCTGCCTATTTTGGCTCCACTAGCTCTTTCAGTTTATGGGAGAGGAGGTTTTAGCTCAGTATTTTGTGTTTTCATTTGGCTGCTAAATTAACTGTCTGTTCTAATGTGTTTGTTACTGTCCGTTGCGCCTAACGTCCACTTTCTGTCAAAGTCCTGGCCAAAACCAGGAAGGCAGAAGATCAGAAGATACCACACATCCACTTGCTGTTGAAATACTGGCCAGAACAGGGAAGAAAGAAGACCAAAAGACACCATATGGCCATTTTCTGTTGAAGTCCCTGCCAAAACAATAAAGAAAGAAGACCAGAAGTCAGTAAGCACCCCATTGTAAGTACAATGTTTATTAACACTCACACATCAGCAAACAAAATATCAGGTTTCTTAGGGAAATTCCCCCTGCCTCCTCCCCCCAAAAAATGTTGGTTCTTCTTTGGAGTTTAAAAGGAAAGAGAGCATTTCTCATACCTAAGAGCCTTAACCCCAAGATGCCCACATATAGAGGGTTCTGCTCCCATAGACCCCTGCTGTAGGCTTTGATCCATGGGTCCCACCAAAGGTTTTACAAACCTGGTTCCTATGCCGGTGGGGATCCACAAGGAGCAGGGTCCGGGAGAGCGGCGGAGGCTGTCACATATGGCCACAGACAGACATGGGTTTTTCTGGTCCCCCCCGGAGCAATGGTAAGTACAGCAAGTGTGTGCGTGGAGATGCATGCTCCTGAAAACTGAGTACTCCTTCCATGATTCAAATTGAGCAAACTGATTCAAAATGAGCATGATTCAAAGGTAAAGGGCAGCAAAGCCAGCTACATTCTGAGATGGGTTATCAGGGCAGAAGTGCAGGGTGGGAGGGCAGGGCAGGGTCTGCGTGCTCTCGAGGGGCGAATGGGACCAAGGAGGATAGTGGGGTGTAGCGGAGTGAAGCAGTGGTTTACATGAATAAGCCGTAGAGAATGAGGGTTGCCCAATATGTAGGAGACTGATGCTCCTAGAAACTGAAATTTATTGGCTGAGGATGGAGGTGGAGAGGCAGGGCATGGGAGGAGGTAAGGAAGGAGGATACGGCATGGGGTTACAAGTCGATGGAGACAGGATGATTGGATGAGCGCAAGGTATGCAGAGGAGACTAGAGGGCCGGGAAACAGATCAGGCTACTGGAGGAATAGGGGATGGCAGGAGGTGGGTAGGAAGAGAGGGGTGGAGCAGGGTGGTACTGCACATGGAACTACAAGAAACAGTAATAGCAGGGCTAGTGTAGGATACAAGTTTGTAAATGGAGGTGGGGTTAACTTGACGAATAGGTATACACTTTTACAAAATTTAAAGGACACAAAAAATCATGAGGGGGCAGGAAGCACTAATGTTACAAACAGTGGGGGGAAGAGGGGGAGTTGGAGGGTGGGAAAAGGGAAGAACTGTGGGGAAAGATGAGGGTGAGGGGCGACAGAGGAGGGGACAGAAAAGGTAGATTGGGGGCCATGGCAGGAAAAACTAGTGATGGGTGTCAGGGAGAAGAGGTGAAGAGGGGGAAGGAGAGGGATCGAGGAGGAATGATAGGGCAGGGAAGGGGAGACCACAGGGAAGTGACAATAAGGGGAGAGGGGGTGGGGTAACTGGGACGGTAATAAAGGGTTCGCTTGCAAGTAGTACTGTAATTGGTGCTAAGGAAGAAATGCAAAACATCTCTGCAAAGAGGATGGACATTGTCCCGGGGAGAAAAAGGCATGAGGAACCTGAAGAGAGGAGGGACAGGGTCGGGGGGGGGGAGACATGGATGGACATGACAATGAGCAGAATGGAGAGGAAACCATAGTGAGCAGGCAAAAAGAAGGTAGCTGGGTTATTACACTGGGAGATTCCATAATTAAGGGTATCAAGTGGGGAGGAAAGGGGAAGGAGTTCTATCAGTGTTGAATGCATGCCTGGCATGACTGCACACAGGGCCAAGCACATAGTCCACTCTACAGTGAGGAAGCATGGGGAGAATCCCACATAGTGCTGCACCTCGGCACAAATGACTTGGAAGGAAATACTGTGCAGGAGGCACAGGCAAGATTTAGGGAACTGTCCAAAATATGTAAAACTGAAGTGAACACTGTGGCATTTTTCAAAGTCCCGCTGGTGCCAAAGGCAAGCATGGACAGAATGCAGAGGATAAGAGACCTTAACAAGTGGTTAAGAGAATTGTGCCTAGATATAGGGTTTGGACTGGTGGAAGGCTGGGGGGTAACATGGGATAACAAGGATCTATTCACCAAGGACACATTGGAAGAGAGAAGGGACCGGGGGGACATGATAGAGGTCTTCAGGTACATGAAGGGGGTAAATAGGGGAGGAACAGTCAGGGTGCTTCGAAGGAAGGAGGAGGGGCCACTAGAGGGCATGGGTGGAAGCTGGAGGGGAAGATTCAGGGAGAAAGGAGGAGGTGCTACTTCACTGAGAGGTGGTGGAGCCATGGAATGTGCTGCCTAGGGACTGTTGGAGGTAGAGGCGGTGAGGGGCTCAAGAGGGGTGGGACAGGTACAGGGGAAGGGAAGAGGTTCTGGAAGCAAAATCCAATGCAGTGAGAATATCTGGAACTGGGAAGGGAGAAGCCAGAGAAGGCGAGGGGGCAGCAAGGTCAGCTCCCAGGGTGGGGGCTGACCAAACGAGCAGACGCGAAAGACCGTTAGGCCTATTCTGCTGGCATTTTAGTACGTTAGTATGACAGACTACATCTGAGTAAAGAGGGAAAAGGAGTTCTAAGAAAGAAACAGAGGGAGTTTATTGCTAGTAAGTATGAGTTAAACTAGCAAGGGGGGGGCATAGACTTGTGGGACAGGTAGGAACGTAAAGTTTGGGAGGGCCAGCGCCTCTCCTCCCAATTGGAAATTTGGAGGATGAGAAGAACTCACAGGGGGGGGCAATAGTTTGAGGAAAGGGGAGACTAAGATGGATATGGGTGGGTTGGAAGGTGATCTCTGCAAATGCGAGGAGCCTGGGTAACAAGGTACCCAAGTTACAGGCATTGATGGGGGGGGTGGACATGGCTGCAATTACGGAGACATGGGCCACCCAGTACCACAACTGGGACTAAATAATACCAGGAAACAAAATGTTTAGAAGGGACAGGAAAATTGTCAAGGGAGGTGGGTTGGCGTTATTTGTAAGGAAGGGGCTAGAGTACAGCAGGGAAGAAGGTGAGGATGGGAATGTGGAGATGTTATGGGTCACTTTAAAGGATACTAAGGGCAGGAGGGTCAATCTGGGGATAGTCTATAGGCCTCCAACACAGTCTGACGAACACGACAGGAAACTGATGGATAACCTAATAACCCACTGCGGCAGGGGCAGGATGGTTGTGTTGGGAGACTTCAACCTGCCAGGGGTGGACTGGTGCACTATGTCATCAGCTACTGCTAAAGAGCAAAGGTTACTAGATGCTTTCCAAGATGCATTCCTGTCACAACTGGTGGTAGAGCTGACCAGAGAAGGAAGCATCTTGGACCTGGTTCTAGCAGATGTTGACCAGGTAAAAGATGTGGTAGTAGAGGGCTTGCTAGCGGGGAGCGACCACTTTACAGTATGGATCTTCCTGGACCTGGGGAGGGGAGGAATTAAGACAGCTACAAAGGTAGTGGATGTTAGGGAAGCAGATTTCAGGAGGATGACTCCCATCCTTGAGGCCAGGGGCACCTAGAGAAGATCAGTCCAGATATGGACACAGAATCCAGGTGGGCAGTTTTGAAGTTGGGCCACAGAAACATGTACAAGGACCCACTGCAAGAAAGCAAGATCAAGGCAACCTAGTTGGGGGACCAAGGAGGTGCAGGCGAGTGTAAAGGAGAAAAGGCTAGCCTTCTAAAAAGTACAAGAGAACTTGTGGGGGGGACAGGAGGGAGTACTATATGAAATTGAGGGAGGTGAGCAGGGTGGTAAGGGCAGCCAAGGCATCCAAAGAACTAAGGTTGGCACAGGGGATCAGAGAGGGGGAAAAGGAAGAGAAGAAAGTGTTGGGGTCAAATTACCAGGTTAAAAAAGGAAGGTGGGTGGGCAGAGGAGGGAGTTGAGCAGGCTAAACGAGTACTTCTGCTCAGTCTTTACAAGGGAAAAGGATGGGCCAATTCTGCAGGGGAGAGGTAAGGCCGGGGTTGGGAATGGAGGGGACACTAACAGATGGAGAGATCCTGGTGAAGAGGGTGTGGGAGGGCCTTAAGTCCTTGAGGACAAACAAGGCCCCGGGCATGGACGAGATCCACCCCAGAGTCCAGAAGGAGCTGGTGGATGTCCTGGCAGCACCTCTGATGGAATTATTCAATTCCTCCCTCCTATTGGGATGTGTACCACTGTATTGGAGGATGGCACTCATTGTGCCCCTCTGTAAGAGTGGTCCTGGGGGGGAGCTGGGAAATTGCAGGCCAGTCAGCCTGACGACATAGTGGAAAAACTATTGGAGACCGTCTTGAAGGGAAGACTGGTGGAGTTCCTAAAAGTAAACAGCCTTCAAGATGTCCAGCAACACAGATTCATCCAGGGGAGATCTTGTCAAACTAACCTGGTCAAATTTTTTGATAGGGTGACAAGGTCTCTGGATGGTAGTTGGCTGGTTGATGTCTTGTACCTGGACTTCAGCAAGGCATTTGACTTGGTGCCACATGGGAGATTTCTGGGCAAGCTAAGGAACCTGAGGGTGGGGGTAAAGATGGTGAAGTGGATTGGAAACTGGCTGAGCAACAGGCAACAGCAGGTGGTGGTGGGGTGCTTCTGACACTCAGAAGAGTCATTAGTGGTGTCCCGCAAGGATCTGCACTGGGTGCACTGTTATTTAACATGTTTAGTGCGGACATTGCAGAGGGAGTTATGAGCAAAATGAGACTGCTCACCAACGACTCCAAACTGGGAGTGGTGGTAGACAGTGAGGAGGGGTGGAGGAGGGGTGGAGGACTCTCCAGGAAGACGTGGAAAGACTTGAACAGTGATCAGACACATGGCAGCTGGGTTTTAAAGCTCAGAAATGTAGTGTAGTGCATTTGGGAGCTAGAAACCCAGGGTATAGCTACCATCTAGGGGGGACAGTTGACAGTCTCGAAGGAGGAAAAATATCTAGGAGTGGTGATCACTGGCAAAATGAATCACTCAGATCAGTACAGGAAAGCATCAGCAAAGACAAACAGAATGCTGGGGTGTATTGTTGGGGGGATCACTTCGAGGAGTATACCACCACTACAGCAACACCGGCAAACCAAAACCCCCACAGCAAACCCCCCACTGCACCTATATCAGCAGCAATGGGGGTTTCACTTTGAGTGACTGTTCGGCAATGGGGGGTAAATATCTAATTCCATGGTCTGCGTGACATGGAGTTAGATATCTATAATGGAGGGGAGCATGGAGGGTGCAGACCCTTGCATGAGAGGGTGCGGGGGGGGCACAGCCCCCCCTGCACTGAGCATCACTCTAGTGCCGGTCATTCCAGGGATGCATCGGGGGTGTCGACGGCTTCCCGGCGTGGTTGAGAAAGTCAGTGAATTTCTTGTTGCGCCGGTGTTATGGATCCACTGTTTTTGATTCCACAACCTCCTCCGGAAGGCCGTTCCATGCATACACAACCCTCTCTGTGAAAAAATACTTCCTTAAATTACTTCTGAGCCACCCCCCCCTCTATCTTCAAATTGTGCCCCCTTGTTCTTGCACACCTCTTTTTTTTGAAAGATGCTACCCTCTTGGACTTTGTTGATTCCCTTGAGGTACTTGAAAGTTTCTATCATGCCCCCTTTCCTCGAGGCTATACATAATAAGCTCCTTAAGTCTCTCTTCATGTCTTCTGGTGCAGACCCTGCACCATTTAGTTGCCCTCCTCTGACAGCTTCCATCCTGTCTATGTCTTTATGGAGATTGGGTCTCCAGAGCTGCACGCAGTACTCCAGATGGGGTCTCACCAGCTGTCTGTACAGAGGGATAATGACTTCCTGTTTTCTACTGTTGATGCCTCTCCCTATGCATCCCAGTATCCCCTCAGCCCTCCTTGCTGCCCTCTCACATTGCTTGCCCACCTTTAGGTCATCTGATATGGCTACCCCTAGGTCCCTTTCCATTTTTGTTGTTGTTAGTATCTCACCCCCCATTGTGTGCTCTTCCCCTTGGTTTTTGTTTTTTGATAAGATAGGTACATGGGCAAGGTAGAGGAGGGGAGGCAAGTGACCACTAGGGTAACTCAGGGTGGAGAAACTTAGGGGGGGGAGGGAAAAAGGGAGACGGGGCAGCAGCAGCAGTGACTGTACTGTGAGCTGTTTCTCAAGCAGACGTGATAGACCTTGGGGCCTAATCTGCTGGCATTTTCATATGTTCGCATGTTCCAACCTCCCCGATGTTGCTTCAGCCCCTGACTCTGCTCTGACACCTGGCCTCTACTGGGTGACAGCTGAGAGCAAGAAACCACACCTCCCCAGTCTGGGAGAAGAGAGCAGTCCAGCGGCCGCTATGATCACCTCTTAGCTCTCCCCTCTGCAAACCCCCAGTGGCCCAAGCTCGCTCCCGAACTTGGGTCGCCAGCACGGCATGATGTAGTATTAGTAGTAGTAGTAGACGTTTATTCATACACCATGAAGAGGAATTGACTCAGTTGAGCAGAGTTCATTTACAATGAGATCCCAGAATACATTCATACAGATTACCATTCAGCACCACATCATTAATAAATTAATACACAAATGCATAAGACTAATGAGCACATTGTGCATAAGGTTAATGCATTCAATAAATAGAAGTACATAGTGTCCTCTAAGTAATTAATACACACTATACTATGCCAATAACACATGCTTAAATAGAATGGGCTATGTTCTCAAGTAACTCCCATGAGACAACAAGGCAAGGGACTGTTCCCTGCTGTTATACCATCTTTTTAGATGGCATTTCCTAATTGTATTGTTAGCACCCCACAACTCTATTGGAATTAAATTCAATGTTGTTGCTCCCCTATACAAGATTGAGGACCTCCCTCTATCTAGATTACAGTGTATAACATTAAACTCTATTCCCATGCGGATCGCAAACACTGTCTAATTAGCCTGATTTTAAATAAGTCCAATATGTATTTAGGAACATATTCTTTATAAACTTTAAACATAAACTGTGAAATATGAGAATCCTCTCTCCTTGTTTGTAACCTAGTTCAGTTCAGCATGTGGTATGGTTGCCAGTGGTGGGTTCTAAATGGTACAGTATAACCTCAGAGATCCAAACCTCAAAGAACCGGACTGACCGGTTAACCGAACCCGCCCCCCCGAGTGCTAAGCATTAAGCACTACTGTAATTGCTATAGCTCGTTTTCTTGCCTGAACAGACTTAACTCTATGAGCATCAACTTCATCTTCAGCTGGTCGGAGTAAAGAATTCCATCATGCAGGCTGGCCAACATTAAACACAGAGTTAGATGAGGACACACATCAACCTTCGGCTGCACTCTCCAATGAGACCAACCGGAGTCAGCTGGGAGAGATCCTAGAACAATATAAAGGCTTCAAGCCTGGCGTGCTTTCTTGTGACGATTGTTTGCTGTACACTGGAGGGCTTGTAAAAAGTATAGCGCAAGTTGAGTGCAGGGTTCATCAGCCGTGCTGCGATAATGGCAGCATGAAAAAGGGACACTTTGAGATTGGATTTCATGGAGTCTGTCATCACTATGTCTTCCAGAGTGTATGATCAAGGCAGGCACTGATTTTCAACTTAGGCCCATGTCTTACAAAGTGAATGTTTCATTCTAACCACGTCACTGCTCAAAGTGCAATAACACATTTTTTAAACATTCTGAAACTTAACGGCATTTTCAGAGTTACGAAAATTTCAGAGATATGAACACCATGCATTCCCATGCTGTTCGGTTCTCTGAGGTTGTACTGTACATCCAATACATAGTGAGGTAATCTGTTTAACACTACATCCAGCTTATCCAGACCTGTCTTTGATGCTCCAGAATACAGAACATCCCCGTAATCCAAGACAAGGATAATCATTGTATTGTCAGTGTCAGTGGCTCAGCAGGTAGCACACTCACCTCTGAGGCCGGGAGATCAGAAGGCTGTGGGTTCTATCCCCACTTCAGGCACTTGGGTTAAATCCCAATACTGACACTGTAGTGCAGCATGAGGGGGGTGCTGCACTCCTGAGGTGCCATCTTTCGGATGAGACGTTAAACCGAGGTCCCATCTGCCTGTTCAGGTGGATGTTAAAGAACCCATGGCACTTCTCGAAAAGAGTAGGTGTAAATTTTATTCAAAACAAAAATCATGATACATATACATCATACATCCACAATAATAAGGCCCATTTCCCCAATCCATACAATACTTCCAAAGATTTATAAGAGGAAAAACAAAAAATAAACTAGTGAAGGCATACAGACAAAAAAAAAAAATAACATTACAAGCTTGAAGAACCACACAAATTATAAACACCAATCTCTGGATATGTCTCCTTATCCTCAAGGGCTCCAAACAGGCCACCTCAGTTCTCTTCATATATCACTCGTGCAGTTTGTTTTATAATTATTTCACTATGACATTCAATCAAGTCTCAGTTGTGCCTAAGTTGGTGATCCAGGTCATATTTCCCTATAACTCTAATACAGCCATCTGGGATACGCTACGACATTCTGTAATATACACAGTATGTACATCCTTTACAATTTTCCCACATAATTCCATGTAGGAGCTCTCTTTCTGTTGGAGTGTGAACAAACACCTGACCATCCAAATGTTCCATTTAATGATCACAAACAATAGGTGAAGTGTGCTTAAATTCCACTTCCCCCAATCTGGGGAGACATAACCATACATTATGTGTTCATATGTTATCTTCTTAAACAAGGGCTCACCCCAGGCCTCAGCTACAGTATGTATTCCCAAAATCCTTTAATGAAGGAGCACTGGAAAAAAAGGTGCTCAATTGTTTCTAGAATGTTAATGCACCGTAGTCTACTGCATATTCTTTCTTGAAGCTGTTTATGTTTTTGATTATTTTTGATATTTATCTTTTTGTGGCATGAGAGTCAGTGAAAATCCCATATATGAACTGGAATCCTTAGGTTACGCAAAAGGGGTTGTAATGAGTTTCAAAAACTGATCTGGGCATTTCTCAAACGGTACTGGGACCCCACATAGTGTGTTTACTAGAGTTTTGTATAAGACTTTATGTGAAGAGGCAGAGATAATCTGTTGGGTAGACACCCTCCATTGTTTTAATCTAAGGAAAGTACCTCTAAAATACTGTAAACACTCAATTACTTTCAAGTTCCTTAGGGTATTCTGTTCCCATGAGTGAAACCATGTTTTACAATTCTCATACAACCAGGGCTCCATCCCTTCCCAGCATTGATTAAAAGAGGTTTGAAAATATACATGAAAAAAATACTGTTGAAAAATAAAATGGGATTGATCATATCCAATCGTCCCTCTCTGATAGACAGAGATAAAATGTTCCTTTTTATGGGGTTAAGTCTACTTCCCCCATGCCTTGAAAGAATATACTTATTAATGAAGTTTCAAGCTTTTTAGGGATTGGGAAGACATAGCTGAGATACAAAAAAATTGGTGTCAGGAAGATTTTTATCAAAAATACCCTTTCTTTTTCCCAATCTTATTTCTTTTCCAGTGTGCTATTTTCTTTCTACCTATCTCCAGTTTCTCTTCCCAGTTTAAAACATCCATATCTATGGCCTCAAATGTTATACCTATGATTGGTATAGGTGCTAATGTAAGTTGCAAATAGCCTATAGTGTCATCCTGCTGCATACTAATTCCTGGCGCCTTCCCAAGGCATTTCTCCATGTTTAACAAAGCCCCTGATGTTGTTCCGAAAGCTGTACATAGAGAAAGTGCATACTCTGACTCACTATTGGGGAGATGGAATTTGACCTGTTCATCTTTTTTAACAAAGGGTGTATGAGAAAGGTATATAATAAGGGGCTCATGGGGCATCCCTACCTAACCCCCTTTTAATAGGTATCATTGGCTCTCTTCTCCCATTTACTATAGGTATGACCGTGGCAGTATTATACAGGGATCTGATCCAACCTACCACCTTCGGCGGCACCCTATAGTGATATAGTGTTTCCCACAGGAAAGAGTGGCTAATTGAATAGAAAGTCTTTCTTTGGTCCAAGGAAACTACGTATCCAAGACATATGTTTGAATAGCTTGTTGCAAATATTTCTCTCAGAAAGATGAGAAGATTTTGTATTGTCCAGTTTGGAACAGCACAAGCCTGTTCTGAGGAAATTACAGTGTCAGCTATGGGTAGGAATTTTATTGTTAAGATTTTTGTTAAAAGTTTGCAGTCTGCATTCAATATGCAGATATGCCTCCAATTCTTTAAATTAGTTTTATCCCCTTTTTATGTAGAAAAATCAGATTTGCTCTGTTAAAATTTAGAGGGATATTGCCAGTCTAACATTGCATTTAGGACTGCTGTAAGTTCATTACTTAGATGCTCTCCTATAATTTTATATAATTCATTGGGAAGCCCATCTGGGCCAGGTGAGATGTTGTTTTTTAACTGTTTGATACTTTCTAAAACTTCCTCTTATGTTATTGGCTATTCTGCCATGTTTAACACCTGGAGGGGAACATCTTGGACCTGTATAGTTTCTAAATAATCTCGAATTTTCTGAGGGTTAGAGGAGATCTCTTCAAATAGTTTCATAGAGTAGTCAATGACCACCTGCATTATGTTCTTCTGTGATTGCTGTGAATGGCCTCCTGCGTCTACTAAACTATGCATAATCTTTTTGTCCACCTGGCTACTGTTATATACAAATGAGTTTTCCACTTGTGCAGTTCCCTAGGTCCCAAATTTGTACTGATTATATAACTGCTCAGCTTTTTGCTGTAAAGAAACCTCATTTCCTTTTGTACTAATTGGATCTGGGAGCTAAGGTTCTGTCCTGTTGTATGTGAAATGGTTAGTAAGTTTTGGAGATGGTGCCTCTGATGCAAATATTGCGGGTAACTGAGGTTACATTTCTTCTTCTTGTATTGCTTTATTAATGATATTACATCTAATTTTGTGTCCTCCCACCATCTTATGGGGTCATCATAGCATATCCACACAGACTTTCTTGCTAATAAGAATTGTTCTATTGTGTTAAGAAGCTCTCCATCTTTTAATAATGAGGTATTGAACTTCCATATTCCTGGACCCTTAAGGTCCAGGGGGGCACTACCTATTGTTATGGAGACCCTCCTATGGTCTGTGAATTCCAAAGAAGAAATAGCATCTTTTACAATATGCAAGTTTGGGGACAAAAAAACATAATCAATCCTGGTGGCCAGGACCCCTTTTTGGAAAGTGGGAGTATGTTTTTTGGTGAATTCCAAGTAAGCATCCTTCAATTTAGGAGACCTTCTAAGGCGATTAAAGGCAAGGAACCACCTCTGGGAGCTTGCTAGAAACACTGGGAGGCAAACTGATACCTCTAACTACAAATGTGCATGGAATGACTGCACCAAAACTATCCGGCAAACAAAATCTGCCTATTTCAAGAACGCTCTTACAAACTCCTGGGGCAATGGAAGAGATTTCTGGAACAACATAAAAGAAGTCACCGGGAAGCAGTCTAAATACCCCCCCCCCATCTGTGCTCTGCATAAATGGTGATACTACACTTGACCCGAAAATCATTGCTGTCACATTCAATACTGCTTTCACTGACTTCAGTACTGTACTTCCCCCTGATTTTTTCAAAGAGGAGGACACTTCTATGTCCCAAATCTCCTCTGCCCTCGCTAGACACCCTCCGTTCTACTTTAAATCAGTCAAGATGTACCAGGTTCGCAGTTATGTTACCAAAGCCATTAGCAAGTCCAGATCCAGCAATGACTCACTCGACCTCAAACTCCTATCCCTCACCCTTGAAGAAGTACTCAAGCCACTGACCAGGATTTTTAACCTCTCCCTCGGCCTCAGTCCATTCCCAGACAAATAGAAATCAGCCACTGTAACCCTTATACACAAAAGTGGTGTCAAAACCGCCCATGAGAATTTCCATCCAATCTCCATCCTACCTCCCTTCCCCTCTCCAAGGCCCTGGAACACATTGTCACAGACCAGCTTACTGAATTCCTGGACAAGCACAACATCCTGTGCAGGCAGCAACACGGTTTTAGAATGGGTCATAGTACTTCCATGGCACTACTTGAATTTACCAGTGCCATCCATCACTCACTGGACAATGGCCAGCAAACTGGGTCTACCTTTATCAATTTAACAAAGGCTTTTGATACCGTCCACCACCACCTCCTGCTTCTCCAGCTTTGGATCGCGGGGTTCTTACCCAATTCCTTGAACTGGTTCAAAAGCTACCTAGACAACCAGTCCCAGAGAGTGAAAATTGCTGATACGCTCTCAGATGCCAGACCAGTCCGCTCTGGTGTTCCACAGGGTTCTATTTTGGGCCACCTCCTCTTTAGCCTGTTCCCGAACACACTGCCAGATTCCTGTCCTGAACAAATTATACTCTACGCAGATGATGCAGTTATCCTAGCCTCCCACCATGATCCAAAACAACTGCAAGAAAACCTCCAGTGGGGCTTCACATCAGTTGAAAACTGGTTCTTAAAGCGCAAACTGATCCTAAACCAGAAAAAAATAAAGACCATGATTTTCAGCAGCTCCCACAACAAAAATAAACAGTATCACCTCTCCATAAATACCAAGCAAGGAGTCACTCTTGAACAAGTCCATACCTTCCAATACCTTGGCATCACCCTTGACTCCAAACTCTCCTATGCTACCCATATTAATAATGTGGTGAAAGTGGCAAACACCAGGCTGGGTCTACTGTTCCGTCACAGGAAACACCTAACCCCTGAAGCCTTGTCTGTCACCATCCAGAGCTCCATTGTTAGCATTATTGACTATGGACTCCTTGTTTATGGCTCTGCCACTGCCTCCTCTCTCAAATGTGTTTCTACCTCTCTCAATAAAGCCTGTCGACTCATCACCAGATCTCACCATCTCACCCATACTTGTGACTTCTACTGTCTAACTGGATGTCTGCAACTAAACAACCGAATAAAGTATCAAACCTGCATCACAGCTAAGAAAATAATGATGAGCAATGTTCCTCCTGGAGTCTGCTCTGTTACACGAGGTCCCTGCACCCTAATTGGTACCCTCAGAGGTACACCGTAGACAGCTAGCACTTAAGTATATGTTATACTAACATATAGGGCTAAGGGCGTCTACCGTACAAGACTAGATGTCAGGATATGAATGCATATTGTTGTAATACACTTTGCTTGCTAATACATATATTCTGCTATGTATTATTTGTTCTGTGTATTTCTTACTTGTAAGATGCCAAGATACCTGTGTCCTTGGAGTAATTATAATATGTAAGACAGCATTGCCACCTTTTGGTGATTTGTACCACTACACTGAGTTATGTAAGACTCTGTATAAGAACTCTTTTGTTCTCAAACTGATGACTTTACAGAATTGTATAATGTTATCTTGGACCGTGGAGCCACTTCTAATTTAGCCAATAGGGCTCATCTCTGTAACTAGAAATGTTTCTATCTTTTGGTAACCATAGTAATTATCATAGGTATAAAATGTAATGCACAAGCCTTATACCTCGGAAACCTGAGAGACCCCAAGAGACACAGAGAAACCTTGAGGTGTAGGGAATGCTTAGCACTGGCTCCCGGTTTGTACTGGTAAGAACTGTTTAGGGCAACTGTGGTTTATCCCTTTGGTAGTAATAAACTTGTTTATTACTCTAATGCAACGTGTCTGTGATTACTTGTATTCCCAATATTGTCAAGAATCTGAAAGTGAGGTTTAGACCTCCTAACAGCTCCCTCCTCAAACCCAGAATCAACAACAGCAACACCAGGAGGTCTAAACCTCAATTCCTGCAAATCCCCCACTGCTGCACAACCCAAGGCCAAAGGTCCATTGCATACAGGGCACTCAGCTGGCTGAATAGTCTCAGTAGTAACATCTCTGCCTCACTAATGCTGAGCGCTTTCAAGGCTAAGCTCCACCTCTCTCTTGTTTCCTCAAGCTCCTGTGACTGCCCTGCTTATGCAATACTCCCATCCCATCTGCTCATAGTTTCTGCTGTCTGTTGTTGCCCCCCACCAAGCACTTCATCGTTCCAATAGCCATCTAATGCACTTACCCCATTCTGTCCTTGGCAAAGCCCCATAGGCTGTCATACCCTGTCTCATCCCCTCCTGCCCTCTCCTCCCCACATCACCATTCCTTGTTGTATACACTTCCTAGTGTTTCATGTAGTGTCCTTGTAATAACATGTTATGACTATCAGTGTTACTGATTGTTTTATACTGTAATTTTGAAGCCTGTATGAACTTTGGATGACTGTGCTTACTGACGTGGAACCTTTGTAAAAGCGCTTCAACTCAAAGGTACTTTGTAATCCTAGACTCAAATAATAATAAAAAAAAATTTGGCTGTCCAAATGGTCATATTTAAGGAGCGGGAGTCGCAATATATTTTTTTTGTAGTAGCATACAAGCTTTTATCCTGGTTACTCAGCTACAGTTAAAGTCTCCAGCAAATATAACTTGCTTTGATGTATGCAAGTATGGCTGGATAAGGGAGATTAGCTCTATTCTTCTTGTTTTCATCTGAGGTCCATATATATTTATCAGACAGCATGGGGTCTGGTCAATTAGGGCATCTAGTATTAGCACTCTACTGAGGACCACATTGTAATGTTTTAGTAGCTTAAAGTTTATAGAGTGTATCAGAATGCATACCCCTGTGCAGCTGTCCTGGCCAATAGACCAAAAGGTTGGTCCCTTTAGCCAATGTCTTTGGGCCTGTTTTATTTCAGAGAGAGTGTGAAATCTCACATCCTGCAAGAAAATTATACCCAAAGGCAGTAAAGCAAGAAATGTAAATACAATATTTCTTTTGTTTACTCTTTTTGTGCTGTTTACATTAATTGTATGGCATTCAAAATTAGTGTGGGACAGGATTAGTTATTTGGAAGGAGGCACCAATATGTTTATGTTACTACCCCTGATTTACCAATATTTTCTTCTCCCTGATCCCTGAGACTCGTTTATGTTCATCCTTGCTTTCCTCTTTTGGGCTACTCTGCCTTTTGGTCACCTCTGGATGTGAAGAAGGGACTGCAGAGGTATCAGAGTCTTCCCCTGATCCTTCTGATGATTCCTGTAAGATCTAATAACTGTTTAAAATTGTTATGGGGAAATTCTGACTGATTTTGTTTTGGGGGGCTGCTTTTAGCTTAGACCTGGTAGATCTTCTAAAACTTTTTTGTACAGGTTCGGAGGCATTTCTGCTATTGTCAAGACGTGGTCAGCTGTATTTTCTTTATTTCTTTCCTGTACCTGAGGGGGGCCCTTTGCTGATGCTGGGTTATTTCCTGCAAGGGGAGGGATGCTGATGATGTAGAAGGTTTTCTGGTTCATGAGTCTGAGAGGTAGGAATCATTCTGGACCTAATTTTTGCTTCCTGAGCCTGGGAGATGATAAACTGCTGGTCTACCCCCCATTATGGTGTCAGTGGTAATGTGCGGCCTAGGTGCAATTCTGGAATGTGTGCCCAAGTTCATCACATAAATTACATTTGCATTCATTTAAACAGTTGGAACTGATATGACCTAGATCACCACAGAGATTGCATTTTACAGTGTCACACACACTGCTTAGGTGGGATGGATCCCCACACCAATAGCAGGCCTTAGGCTGTCCTGCATAGAAGAGCACCCCCTGTCATGATCTAAAAAGAAAGAGTTCGGGAGGTGAGGCACACTATTATCATCTAATTTTAACAATACTTTAACCCTCCAACCCCCAGTCCAAATGTTCTCAGGGTCAAAAATAGCCTTGGCCTCTCCTATCACAGTGCATCTCATTTTCAGCCAATACAGTACATCTGATAAGTCCACTACTTCATTTCTAAATAGAATGGTGATAGTTTTGTATGCTGCCTTAGTCAGGGGGTCCACAGTGCTGTACACTTCAGGGAGTGGTATTTCACCCAGAATCTCTCTAGACCTTTGGATGTTTTAAAACTGACATCAAATGTTGTTTCCCCCGAGATGTGGATTAAAGCATACACCTCATGGGAGAAAAATTTCATGGAGTCCTTAAGAAGAGTCCTAGCTACATAAATTTGGTCTGGAGGTTCAGGTAGGCCCCCAACATAGGAGAGTCTAATGGCGTTGTGACACTTTGCAGGTAAATTAGGCAGTCGAAATAAAAAGAAAAGGTTTTTTTCTGTGTCTCGTAGCTCTCTCTGTGGAAGGAAGGTTCAAAATTGGATTTTGGGTTAAAGCCAAGTCTTCTGGAATCACCAGAGGGTCACTGTTTTCAGTTATGTGCTCCGTTGTGCATGTTTGAACCTCCGTTTCAGCCTGAGGGTTAAGAGAGACAAAATCTCCCGGTGATGGCATTCTAATAGGTGAGTTACCTGAAACCCATTGCCCTGATTCAGACTGCTTTTCCCAACCTGCTCCATGGAAAGCAACCTCTATTGACCAGGGCCTTGCTTCTGGTTTGCTTTTTTGTTTTTTTATACAACATTCCAATTTGTGTAGTTACAGTAGGAGGTATTTTCCTGGTCCTCAAAACACTCGCAGTCTCTGCACTACTTCCAGCAGTTGGCAGGTCTTTAGGAGCATTTAAAACACTTTCCAGTTGTTGGGTACTGACAGCGTCAGTTTTATTGTCAGCTTTAAGCTGCCATATCTTGTGCATAAGGGAACATTTCGTAGCTAAGAAATTACGTTCTTCTAAGTCCAGGATTTTCTGCAATTCAAGTGATTCATTTGATTCCAAGCCTAGTCCTGTGCCAGTGCCATTTTCTTCAGGACCATCAACATTACAATCTACTTCCATACCCTCCTCCTGTATCTGGTTCAAGGTCAGTTGGCATTCATCTGTCTCCCCCTCCCCTAGGTCGTGCCTGAAAATAGGCAACAATTTGTCTAGTGCACTTACCCAGTCAACAAAAACTAAAATAAAAAAATAAATAATAAATTGATTATCCTTAGTCTTGCCTCTTGTGTTATAAAATGTTTTAATCGCAGTACCTCAATTTTTTATTGATATTTTTAATAGTCATGTCTATACGTTCTCCCAATTTTAGATTATTGTCCAACCACATGCCAAGATACTTATATCTCTTAACCTGTTGGATATTTACTTCATCTACTGTTTGAATGACCGAAGTGTCTTTACCTTCCAAATTAGCCTTTTTATTGAATAGGACTGTTTGAGTTTTCTTAGCATTTAGTATTAGTAAGTGGGTCTTGGAAAAATCCTCTGTTAATGTAAATGCAAACTGTAACTTGCTTTGGATATAGTCAACGGAGTTCCCCTCAGCATATATCAGTGTATAAATGAAATTTAATGCCCATGTCATCGAACCAAAGCCCGTTGACGTAGGCATTAAGGAGTAAGAGCCCCAAATGCAGGTGTGGTGTCCAGCGCCTCAACCTTCAGTGCCACTGGGACGGCCCTACAATGTAAGTATTTTGTGTTCAGACTTCTGTCAATAAGAACTGTGCAAATCTGATCTCCTCAACTTTGTGCTTCCTCCAGTTTCATGTTATTAGACTTTTTGATCTTCTTTGGGTTGGGGGGGTCCAATGCAACTCCCAGTATTGAAATTCCTTTTTTCTCTCTTTTCCCCATTTTGTTAACAATTGCATCATGCTAGATCCTACCAAGCAATTAGTTCTTCAAGGCACTGGCATCCACACACATTCAGCATCCATTAATCATTTTTACAAATCAGTACCTAAGGCTGTTCAGGATGCTTTTTTATAAGGATCTGGAGAACTTTCCATATAAAATACTTTCCTTACAATTGATGAGGGAACAGACATGGCCAAAAAGAGCACTTTAATGGTATACGTCAGATTCATTCATACAAAGGGAACTGGTCAAAATTAGGTGTGACTGGGCCTGCAGAATGTAAATTGGAGGTATACAATGCTGTGAAGGATATGATCTCTAAAAAAGAAATCTAGGAGACTGAGTCGATAGGCATTATCACCGAAAAAAAACTCTGTTGCCTGAATTTATACTGGTGGCTAAAAAAGCAATAACTAGGAGGTGAATGAAGCCAGAGATACCAGCAGTGGCAGACTGGAGACAAATTGTGA
Organism: Neoceratodus forsteri; assembly: GCA_016271365.2. Lineage (NCBI taxonomy): Eukaryota > Metazoa > Chordata > Ceratodontiformes > Ceratodontidae > Neoceratodus > Neoceratodus forsteri. The sequence goes on from JADMNL010000040.1 coordinate 3,306,522, forward strand.
TGTCCATATACCAACTGGAAAAAATAACAGTTGATCTGACAGACAGGTTATCAGTTTTTAACTTAAGGTGGCAGAGATGGATATGGTATATGGCCCAAATAAATGGTACATTTGTTCCATAGAGAATATGGTGGGGGGGGAGAATGGGGGGACGATGCTCCAATTGAAATGAGGTGAATGTGGGTCAGAAGAATGCTATCCCAAACAAGGCTGGGTTCCCCCCCATCTCTTTAATTGTAAATTTTGTGGAAGTGTCTTACAAATATTTTAAGAAACTGACTTAGTGGAAGTCATCGAAATGTATGAGTACAGAGGTCTGCAGCCCTAGCTACTCTACTTTATGATTGTACTGATGATATTCTTTTACATTTCTGTGCGTTGTCTCCCAATAAAAATTTAATTTAAATAGAGAATAATGGCTAGGTAGGTGTGTGTTATGATGTTTTTTTTTTTTTTTTTTACACACCTGAGGTGAGTGATGAGCCACAAACCTCGAGAGCGAAGATTGAGATGTTTATGAGCTCATCACTCACCTCAGGTGTGTAAAAAAACATGAACATACGTCTGCCTAGACTGTATTTTTTAAAATTACTGGTGCAAAGACTTACTCCCCGAGACAATCTGTTTCCTTTCTGCAGCCCATTAATGAGTGACTCTGGTCCCTTAGTGAAGCGTGACTGAGCGGTGTTTGTTTCACATGACAGGATATTTCAACAAAGCACTGCAGTTTGTGTACATTTTGGGTAATTTTATTTTCCAGAACAAACACCACTGGGTCACGCTATGCTGCTATGAAAGTTAAAGTGGTGCGGTCAGTAAGCTCACATTTCTGCTTTGGTAAATGCCGTAATAACAGGATTTCTGTTTTTTATGAATTTTTCAAGCACAATAATCAGAAATCTGGTTGGTACGGCATTTGAAGACAATGGTAACCTGGTTGATAAATGGCTTCACCGGTAATTATAAATTGTAACCAATGGGGCCTCTGTAATGACAGAGTGCAAAAAAGGTGTAACCACTCTTGCCAAACCAGATCATCCATATTTAGTTGCCACTCACAGTCTCATACACAGACTCGCCTTAACATTGGAGAAAGCAGCCAACCAACAACGGAATTTGGTCAGCTACATGACCACTGTAAATCAGTTTGGAAAACTGGTAAAGTACTCATCCAAATTCTGTTGACTGCTTGATCACAGCAAAGAAATGTACCAGGAACATGCTATGAAACTTAAAACAAACTAACTTTCTTAGATGGCTTTAATTTTATGATTCTGTAGATACATTACAAGCCTTCATCACATCTATTATTTCCACCCTGAGGATAATTATCAGGGAAATCAGTCTATGGGATGCTTTAAAAAAATGGTGACTTTAAAATTTGTCAGTGCTACTTTCTTCTTGGCTGATGCTGTGTGTCTTCTTGCTATTCCTTAGGTGCCGGAACGGGGGCGAAGGGGTGGTAGCCACTCTACTTTTTATTTCTATATGGCAAAAACTAGTATAGAAAAAGTGCCCTTTGTACCCTCATAAGTGCCCTTTTGATTCTCAGCCCCCTCAGCTTTTACCATCTTCCGGCACCCTTGATCATCTCTTAGTCAAGGCAGCAGCTGTCAGCACCACTGATGTACTGTGGGCTCTTCTTGAAAACCCTGGCCCACATCTTATAGTCTTTCTAGGTGAGATGCCAAGTGAATCACCAGAGGATGGCAAATCTTCAGAACACATGCACTATGAGATATATGCCATTAATGACAACAGTTTCAGAATCTTCAGATTTCCTATATAAAGGCAGCTGTTGATCAGCATGGCAGTTACATTCTGGAAGGGACATTTTTGGACAACTGGAAAGTATTAGACCCACACAATATACCTGATTATACGATAGGAATGAGCAGATAACCCATTAGATAAAAACGTATTCTTACTGCAGTGTGATAACTCCAGATATCACACTGTGGTGACAGCATCACAATCCGATACCTCCAGATATCACACTGTGGTGACACCATCAAACAAAAAAAAAAATCACAAAACACAGTCCTATTGTATAAAAGGAATACGTGATGGCTAGGTGTTTGATTTAGAATATATCTGAACTCTTAGCAAGAGAGCTCGTAGAACCATTACTAGTGGCTCCACTACACTCCGCCACTCGTGATATTGCCTGGCTCGCTTGCCACTCATTCAGATATATCCTGTATCACACACCTAGCCATCACATACCCCCTTAAGTTAAAAACATTGCTAGCTACACAGAAAAGGAAATGGGGAGCCTCATTGGTTACTAGCGTGTCCTTAAAGAAGATGTACTAGATAATAAGATCAAGACAGTTAACCCAGATGCAACCAAGCCTGAATGGTAGTGGTGGGTGTCACAAACGCACTCAGCAGGTCAAGCCCTCTGCTCCCACAGTGCCAACCTTCAAGCGCAGTAATGTGAACAGGTAACAGACAGGGTAACCCTCCTGCCTGCTTGTGGGTCCAAATCACCTTTAGTCTCAAGTTCTGGGGGGATTCAAACTGTGAACCTTATGCCAGTGTGCCCAAGTGTACAGGCTCAGATAATCTTCTCTTCAGGGGGATGCAACATATCTTTCACCTAAGGGCACCTAACCAGGTATCCAAAATGAACCCTTTACAACTCTATAAAATACCTTAGGTATATTCTTACCTTTTCCCAGTTGAGTAACACCATCAAGCTTATGAACAGTTTTTGTCAGTCTTAACCCTCTCATCACATGCAAAAAAGAACTTCGAAGACACACCCAGGCAGTCTTTCAAAATAATATATTTACTAAAATGTATAAAAATATGTAAAATGTAAACACAGAACACTATATCGAAGAGCATACAATCATTTAAAAGAAACAAGGTTAAAGCACAAAATATAAACTCCTACCACAATACAATTAGACTTTTTCTAATGTATTACCTCTTTATAGTGCTTAAGTTAGGTCAGAGATCTTGTTTCTTAAGAGTCCAAAAAAATATAACTCAAAGATCAGACACAACTCCTAGTTAAACTGCATCTCTCTCTCCTCTCGCACACCCCTTCTATGATATCATCTAGCTCCTCCTTTTAGAATATAAAAAATGTACAAACAATGATCTTCTTGTCAGGAGATATTTTAAATACTGTGACTTCAGCAAAAAAATGAATTTCCCAAATTATGACAATCTTTAATCAAGCCTTTCCTTTGATCTTGTGTGGTTTCCTGTTCCCAAAGCAGGTCAAAGATTTTACAGCTTTTCACACCATGGTGGTATAACATGTTCTTCCTCTGAGATGTCATAAATGTTTATAAGCCCTATATCCTGGCTGCTGAGTCAGTTCTAATTAGACAGGGAAACAGGAGACCCTTAGTTAAGTCTCACTAATCTTTTAATTACCTCCTGGTTTCAGGTCACTTGAGTGTAACAGAAACCTGGGGGGAGGCACCCAGGAGCACAGGATATCTCGTGTGAGACAATCACATACCACATTCTATATTACAAATATCATAGAACAATCATAACCAGCTGGCCAAGCGTCACAGCGGGTATGTAATATGTAGACTTCTCAGCACACAAAGAGTGCACTACTGAAAAATTCAGGGTTATATTGGTGATCCCAAACAGCCTCCTGGCCCAACATATTGCAACTATATGCAATATGTCTGGCAACCCCATCAGCTTCTGTAGAATGTGAATGAGGTTTTAGCATGTACAACATTAAGACTGCAGAGAGAGAGACTGTCTTAAAGTCTGGAATGTAAACAGTCTCATGACTCTTCTGCAGCACCTGATGATACAGGCAACTTTGATTTTGAAACAACTTTTGAATCTGGGCTTCCAAAAAGGACAGGCATGGGTTTTTTTTTCAAACTGTCAATAATACTATGGAACAATAATAATATGGAAGACGGGGGGGGGGACATGATTGGGACATTCAAGTACTTGAAAGGGATAAATAAGGTTGAAAAGGAGAGTCTCTTTAAGCTGAGTGGCAACCATATCACGAGGGGGCACAGTCTTAAGCTAGAGGGTGAGAGGTTTAGGAGGGAGGTCAAGAAGCACTTCTTCACAAAGAGGGTGGTGGACACTTGGAATGCACTGCCAGAATTGGTCATCTCGTTGAAGAGAGTGGGCACCTTTAAGAGAGGCTGGGATAGGCATGGGGAAGGTAAAAATCACGGGTAGGGAAGATGGGAGGAGTGGTGAGGGAGGGCAGGTACATTAGCTCAAGCTGTGGACCCTGCAATATGAGCAGACTTGATAGACCAAATGGCCTTCTTCTGCTGGCTTCTTCGTATACTGCCACACCTCCAAGTTCTTAAGATCTGCAGCATTGCAGCGCAGACCTAATGGAAAATCAAAAATAATTTACTCTTTATCACTGTCGTCCCGTTGTTTCTTGTTGATCCAAATTTGTCCTGCACTGTTGGCTACCTTTTTGCAGTTTTACAATGTCCTGCTGTTATGATTTTCAGTGTCTTAAGAGTTGCATTTTTTCCAGTGACGCCCTTTTGAATAGTTTCACTAGTTCACATCATGCTTAATGTCCACAGGGTAACCAGTCTTAGAGACCCAGAGAGAAACATACATGTCAATTATATATTGCCATTGGTTGGCTAATAACTCCTTTTCAATCAATCAATCAATCAAAATCTTTATTTATCCAGGTGGACATCGTTGAGCAGTGTTCATTTGCAAGATGGACCTAATTAGATCAAGGTCAATTGTATAAAACAGTACAATGCAAAGAACAAGACACAATGATAGATCAAGTTATACAAGTCACTAAGGATACCAGCACATGAAATATGTGCAAATAGGCATGATTCAGTGATATATATATATATATATATATATATATATATATATATATTGTGTGTGTGTGTAAAAATGTAAATATGTGAATTATAGGGTAATAGAAGGGATTATGAAATTAGGCATGGAGTTGGTGTAGGTGGCAGCTTACCTACATAATTGTATAGGGGGATTTGTCAGAGGGGAGGAAGCAGACAAGTGGTCTGGGCCGATGATGGGTGTTGGAACTACAGAAGGGAGAGGAGCAAAATGAGGGAGGGGAGGGACGCGAATAGGCATGGATGGAGGGTGAAAATAGATAGTGTTGAGGTAGAGAAATATAGGAGGGAGGATGGACAAAGCACAGTTTGGCTCACTTACAGACAATAGCCCTTGCTTTCTCAATAATATTCCTGCTTAGAAGCAGTAAATAATGGTGTTTTGCTTCATGGGAAATTTGTAGACTCCTTGCCTTGAGTCAAACTAGCTTATCTGATTATACTGTAGGCACTTTTTCCCAGTAAAAATAAACCAGATTATCTGATTGCATTGCAGGCATTTTTTGTGCAATAAAACCAAACCATCAGCAATTTATATTGAACTTGGGATGTATTTTTTACCTGTTCTTATTGTTAATAGAACTGTTCTTATGAACAAATGTTATATGCTACAGCACAAAATGTGCTCTGCTGCCAATAACCACTTTTCTATGACAAAGTTACTAAAAAGCATCATTCACCAGTTACGTACAACTTCTGTGCACATTTTATGAGTGTTGTATTCATGCTGGTTTATGGAAAACAATGTGGTTGCACTTAAATAAAACCTTGGTACTGTTTTTTATTATGATTTGATGTGTGGCTCACAGTTCACTGTGGCAGCTAAAACATGGTGCTGGGGGGTCTCATTAGCCAAGGTGGCTAAAGATTTCAAAATCCAAGGGGGAATCAAAGGGCTACAGACTCAGTTTTTATGATAGGGTGGGGTGGGCTCAAGGATAGGTCATTTTTTTCAACATCAGTTTCAGTGATAGGGACAGGTTTGCAGGTGATGTCAGTGCCTCCAGGGCTGTTCTCACTCTGTGTTCCCTTTTACAGTCCTGCATTGCTTCTGTCAAGGTGCTTGGTCCCCTTCTCCAGGCTGTCAGTTGAAGGGGGCTCTGGTGGGCTTTCCTCTTTGCAATCTTACTTTCCATAAGGGATACGCATACTCGTAATTTCTGGGTGTAAGCAAGGGTTCAGCTGGTTGGATTCCTCAGAGAAACCATGGGTGCACCTGGAAAATGGGGATTACCAACCACTCTTCATGCGGGTAGTAGGTCTGAATCTGCCCCCAGTCAGTATCTGGGGCATGTGACCACATATCTAACAGCAGTTCATCACTGCAGCATTCCCATAAGGTGACGACTCTCACTGGCAGTTCTTGCCCACCGCAGTTCTGGAAGCATGGCAACAGCTAAGACCCATTCATGCATTCACATCCATTGACTTGATTAGTTCCACTCCTCAAGGATACATCAATTCTCTGCCCACCTGCCCGACTGATGGTGCACATACAAACAGGTTCTTTCAGTGTGTTTTCTTCTTCTGTTTAACTGTTAAGGAAGCAACACTGCCAGGTAATTTTGTTCTATCTGCAGACACCTAGGCCGAGGGAATGTGGAGCCCAATAAACTTCTTTAACTCTGATATTTTCTTTGCCCTTTGCAGTTTAGATGGTGCCATGCTCTCTGAGCATCCAGCAATTGCTGGTGTGGTGATTCCCACAGCTTTGGGGGAACCCTGACATGTACTTCCCTCTTTATTAATCTTACGATCTTACAATGTTTTATTGTTTGTACTACCCACTTACTATTGTAACTGATCATCCTTCACAATCCTATGTAACCCCTCCCCCCCAGATCACACCATGAGACGAGAAACTTGTTGTTCAGTGTGCCCTCCTCGTGAAACATTTCAATAAATAAATAAAATATTACAGCAACTTGAGGGACTGACCTACCTCTGCAGCATTAGGCTTCCCTCTGATAAAATCAGTCCTCTGGTCCCAATTTCAGTGCCAATGTCTGCATCTTGCCTCTTTCACTCTCTTGGCCACTGCTCTTTCAATCGTTGCTTCAAATTATCGTGTGTCTTCTTTCTTTCTTTCTCTCTTTCTCTCGATATGTCATTGCTCTCGACCGATCTGATGCAGCTCCTCCAGCCTTTTGGCACATCTCCTCTCCACAACTTGTATGGTCATCTGGCATGCCTCATCTCTGCCCACAGGAGAGGTACACTCTCTCTGGCTTTTCCCTGCTAGGAAATATTCAAATTTCAGCCCCTCCTCGCAGTGTCTGAGGCATGATTTCTTTCTGTGTTTCGGCATGTGCACCTTACAACAGAAAGACTCATGCACAAAGTTTAAACAGATCTGACTTGTTTCTTTTAGTGTGTCTTTGAAGATGCAGTCTTTTGCAGTGTTCAGCCTGCTTCCAGCACAATAATAAGGGTAAACTCACTGCGAAAAAAAACCCAAAATCACTACACACCCCCAGCTGGACAGAGTGCAGGCAAGAGTTCAAATAAAATTTCTTTGAGGACTGTGGCACCCAGTAGCAGACTACTCTTATCCCCTCAGTGGTTGACTTCCATTTCTACCTGTAATGAATTCAATGTCTACACAAACTGGCAGGGCAAAAGCTGGTGCTTCCTTAATCAGGCAGACAGATATAATACAGAGGCAATAATACAGTCTCCACACACAATATAAGGGCGTTACTCTCAGACCTATTTACATGGAAAATGCATTTCCAAACTCCTGCAACCTCATTTCTCCCCACAAATATTCGGACCTAGGTGAACGGTCCCAGACCAAGACCAGTTGGCTAGATAGGGACACCTCACCGCTCATGGACGCTGCCACAGCCCAAGACCTATCCCAAGTGGTCAGGTCACCCAGCCGTCAGGACCCGCACACTGGGTCTTCTTCTCTGCTAGACCTTGTTTTCACCAATCGGCCACACAAAATCACTAATGTCACTGTCCTCCAAAATGTACTCAGTGACCACTCCCCCATTCTCTGTTTCTGGACTTGCAAAGCTCCTAGATCTCTTCCAAAATTAATATCGCACCACAAACTAGGCCCTGGTAAGCTGACACTTCTTAAAGCACACCTCAGCGCACTGGACTGGCTTTTCGTTACGAACTCCCTCAACCCTGATAGAGCACATGACCTCTTCATCCTGGCCTTCAACAACATATGTGACAAATATGCCCCTCTCACCAAAAGAATGGTCAGAGGCAATACGGTGCCTTGGATCTCCGATCACCTCCTGGCCTTGATGCGGGTGAGGGATTCATTTTGGCAACTCTCCAATGAGTCTGGCCTCTTGCTTGATAGGCAAAAGTACAGAGAGGCACAGAACAAGTGCACCTGGGCTGTGCACATAGCAAAAGCAGATTATTATAAATCCTTCTTAACCACCTCCTGGGGCTCAGGGCATAAGTTCTGAAACAATGTCAAGGAAATCTGTGGAAAAAACCCTAACCCTGTTCCCGCTCAGGTCTTGGTCAATGGGTCTTTGACTTCTGACCCTACCCAAATTGCTGAGGCTTTCAATCATGCCTTCTCAAACCTCAGCCACATTTCCCCCCTTAATTTCTTCGATCCATCTTCTTCCTGCACCCCTACCCCCTCAGAAGACTCCCCTTTTACCAACGCCAAATTACACCCAATTCTGTGGCACCGTATCTCATAAAAACTCTGAGCCACTCCTCCTTCAGCAGTGACTCCCTTGAAGTGAAGCTCCTTCGACTCACCCTCCGGGAGGTTCTAAATCCACTAACTCACATTTTAAACCGCTCCATGTGTCTAGGTAAATTCCCCTCCAGGTGGAAATCCGCTGCCATTACCCCATCTTTAAAAGTGGGGATCGCTCTGATTCCAATAATTACTGCCCCATATCCATACTACCATCCCTATCCAAGGCCTTAGAGCAGATTGTGTCAGACCAGCTTACTGATCACCTCTCCAAATACAATCTACTCTATAAACAACAACATGGCTTCCACAAAGGGCACAGTACTACCACTGCCCTTCTTGAGTTTACCACCCACATACACTCTGCGTTGGATAAGGGCCACATCACTGGTGCTATCTACATAGATCTCACAAAGGCGTTTGACACCATCAACCACTCCCTCCTTCTAACCACCTTGACCAATCTGGGCTTCTCCCATGATGTGATGGGCTGGTTTATGGACTACCTCATGAACCAGTCCCAGCAGGTCAAAATAGGGAACACCTTATTCAAAAGTCTGCCTGTCCTCTCTGGTGTTCCTCAGGGTTCCATTCTCGGGCCGCATTCCTCAACTCCCTCCCCATGTCCTGACCCAGCAATCTTTAACTGTACGGGGACAATACTGTCCTCTTCTCCTCCAACCCCAACCCCTTCCAACTTCACTGCTCCTTCCAGGCCGCCTTCAGCTGTGCTGAGAACTGGTTCACCGCTCAGCGACTTACTATTAACTATTCTAAAACCAAATTTATGCTGTTCTCCCACCCACAGAATGCAAAAATCAACATTGCCCTCTAGTTCTAACTGCAAACCAGACCTCCCTGGAGAAAGTGGGCTCCTTCAGATACCTGGGTACCACCTTGGGCCCTGCACTTAACTTCCACCTTCATATCTGCCACCTATCCAAGTCCTAAAATGTTAGGTTGGGACTGTTATACCGCTTCAAACACTGTCTCACCCCAGACGCCCTCAGGCTTGCTGTCTCCTCCTCGGTTCTCTCGCTGTTGGATTATGGCTTATTGATCTATGGAGCAGCAAATACCACTGCCCTAGATAGTCTCCGTCGCTCCCTAAATAAAGCCTGCCACCTTGTCCTGGGATGCGACCGGCTCACGCACACCTGCTCACTTCGACAACAGAATTAGGTTCCACATCTGCTTCATGGCTAAAAACATTGCCCTTGGTCTATCCCCCTCTGGACTAGCCCCTTTAGTCAACCCTCAACTCAAGGTTCATCACACTCATAGCTCTGACAAGCCCCTCTTCTCAGTACCCAGCTGCTGGACCTCCCTATTCCAAAGATCCTTTATCTATAGGGCCCCTCGGTGGATGAATAGCCTACCTGGCCGCTTGGCAAATGAACCTCGACTTGGGCCTTTCAAAACCCACCTTAGGGAACATCTCCTGTTCTCAAGTGCCTGCAACTGCTCATGATCTGATGAAAGCTTTGACGATGGCCTCTGGCCTGAGTTTACCCCGCCCCCCACACCTGCTTCTCAGCCTAAGCAGTCAATGTCAGAAATTGTTTCCAATCTGTACTACCTGTTATGTAATGACCATCACTAAGCAATTCCTAGTATTTGAATGTTTTTACTGCTCATTGTAACTGAATGTTTGCCTACTGTTCATTGTAAATTTATCAGAACTTTATTCGATGATCTACTGTTAGTTTTGTCAGCCTGTATTCTTATCTCTGTGACATGGATCCTTTGTAAATGAGTCTATGACTCAAAGGTGTTTCCGAATCCAAAATAAATAAATAAGAAATGGGCTACATGGGACAGGGCACTAGCACCTATGGCCTCTTGGGACTTCCCTCAAGGCCAGGATTATCATGCTCCCCTACCTGGTGACTACACAGTGCCAGTGATTTTCCATTTTCAAAAAGATCAATTCTGTTTCGGAAAACTGCTAGTTTTATCTATTTTTTTCTTACAAAACATAAGCCCACAACTGCTCCATACAGCCCCTTCCCCCACCCCTGGCCTGCAGGCCACACCTGTGCTCTAGTGTCTGCCATTGCCTGCATACTGCTGAATATTTTTCCTTGTGTTTGCAACATGCCCCCCCTCCACCACTGCAACAGAAGTTCAAAATGGCCATTTCAGATGTCCAGATTGGGGGGGGGCAGCAGGACAAAAGTGATAGTGTCCGTCAGCACAGCCAATGGTTTGCACACACACACACACACAAGCACAGCACTGGAGGATGAAACCCCAATTGCACGGTCCATTCTGCTTACCTTGATTTATGTCTCGTTTTGTTAGCCGGCGCTGCATTTAAAATAGCATAAGTCACTGCTGTTATCCTTCTTTGCCCTGCCTTTTTTTATATATATATTTTTTTATTTCATTGACCAAGAAAGGAGGACTAGACAGTTCTGCTTATTTTCAGCCTCATCACAGGGGAGGGGGATACAGATGTATGCCAACTGACATTGAACCAGATTAAGCTGTTTGTGGTAGTTTTAGTGAATGGGGGAAATTTGGCCAGGACACCGGGGAAATTCCTCTACTCTTTTCGAGAAGTGCCATGGAATCTTTAACATTCACCTGAACTACCACCAGAACAGGCAGATGGGACCTCGGTTTAATGTCTCATCCAATAGACGGCACCTCAGGAGTGCAGGATCCCCCTCATGCTGCATCACAGTGTCAGTATTGGGATTTAACCCGAGTGCTTGGTGTGGGGATAGAACCCACAGCCTTCTGATCTTCTGGCCTCAGAGGAGAGTGTGCGACCTGCTGAGCCACTGACACTGTATTAGTTATTTATTAAATTATTGGATTACAATACCTTTGAGCTAGAAGTTCGATTACAAAGGTTACACGTCAAAGTAATACAATAGGGCATACAATTCAGGAAACCTAATAAAACAAAGTAGATATGTACATTATTACAGACAATCATGAATCAGCCAGAGTTGGCCTTGTCAGGTTGTAGGGTGGGTGAAAGGAGAAGCAGGTAGGCTGGGAGGAAGGAGGAGGGAACAGAAGGGGGAAAGAGGGGGGAGTACAGAGTGGAATAATGGTAGGAGGGGAGGGCATGGTGAGAGTGTAGGAGGGAGGCTGGGGAGTAATGCTACTTTGGGAAGGCAGTCACAGTTGCTAAGTGTGGTGAGGTGTTGGCGGTGTGTACTCTTGAATAAGCCAAGCTTTGGTTCAGCCAAAATGATCAAAAGAACTAGTGAAAGACATCAAAACAACCAGTGAAAGACACCAGCGATCGGGATCAGAGAGTCACACAATTACTAAAACTGTACATTTTCAGTAATTGTATAAATGTCTGACCCCGAACGCTGATGCCTTTCTTTGGTTCCTGTGATCAGGTGGGGAAAATGAGGATAACAGCAGCAACGAAAGCTTTTTTTAAATATGGTGTCAGTTAACAAAATGAGTCATAAATCACGGTAAACAGAATAACAAAATAAGCCATGCAACCGGGTTTTCGTCACCAGCCTCAACAACTCAGTCACTGATGGAAACACCATTTAGGACAGGTGGGTAAAGTGAAATAGAGGATAATGTATGGGGAAGTGTGTGATACAAGAATTTAATGTACACGCGAGGTGTGGGATGCTACATAAACACCGAGGCGGCCGAGGGTTTGATAAAGCATCCACCCGAGTGTACATGAGTCGAGTTGTTTATACTTTCCCCGCATTTTATTTTATATAATTGCTGATCAGCAATTTTTTCCCAGCCAGACTTGTGAGATCACGATTTATTTTAGTGCTTCTGAAATGTCATTGTTTGTCAAACAGTGCACACACACTCACTCGCTCTGTCTCTGCCTCTGCCTCCCTACTTCTCCTTTTGTTAGCCTTTTTTTATTTGTTGCTGTTTCTGCATTTGTTTATTTTTTTTTACTTACAGATCAAATTTGGGATTCACCCAAGTTACCCACGGAACCGTTGCGCCTTGCACTGGCTCTGTCTGACGCAGATGAAGTGCATGATCAACCGGATAAATCACTATTTTAAATGCAGAGGTAGATACTGTGTAAAATAAAAAAAAATGCAAATTACAAAGAGAGACGCGTTTGGTGGGTGCTGGTGGCAGCTCCTCGGTAACTAGGAGATGGAGCCACCATGTTTTCGAAATTTTTAAACCCGCCCACATAGAGAGCAGAGAGCCAGTGAGGGAGTGCGAAGTTGTGACAGACACAGCACGTGAATGCCGTAATAACCAGCGGGTTATTACGGCAAATATCAACTCGGTCATCCCATTGAAAAAATTGATGACCGGTAATTATAGCATAATTCTACACATTTGTTTAGTAGCGATGGCTGAAGCTGCATGCTGGTGGCATTTCCGCCACCGACATACTGAGAAGAAATAGGAAAGGGGAGGGGGAGGGAGGAAACAACACTGCAGATGACTAGTCGCAAAACCAGATCCACCCCATTTCTGCACTTCAAGTTACCACCAGACAGGGCTTATGCTGGTGCCATTACAGATAACAGAAAATGGCTATTTTAGATGTCCAGAAGCACAAATTGTCAGTTCCGTGCATTTCGGGACAAAGAGCCATTTTCCATATTTTCATCTGCAGTTTTGTGATTGCAGAAAATCATTGGGCCTAATACATAGCTCCAGGGGCTGGCAGCAATTGCTCGAGAATTCCTCTCACATCTTTCCACAGTAGAAACAGAATCTGTCAGCAGAAAGAGACAGGTGGCCTGTTGAGTCTGCCATCTTATACCTCACCCCAACCTAATGTCCTGATGGGTTATTCTCCTTTGCCCCCATCCCTCCCCGGCACTCTTCTTTGGGACTTTAAGTCCTCTTGCTCTGTCAAGTCGTGTTTAAACTAAACCCATTTAGGGTAAATGCCCATACCACTTCTGCCGGGAATCTGTTCCACACATCTACCACCCTCTCTGTGAAGTTTAACTTTCTCATATCCCTCCTGAATTTGTCCCTCCCCCAACCTCCAAATGTGTCCGCTTGAGACTGCTTCCCTATTTCTAACAAACAGGTTTTCACTATTCCCTCTCTTTATACCCCTCAAAAACATATGTGTCTCTATCATGTCCCCCCCCCTCAAGTTTAACCTCCAGTGAGTACATATCCAGGACCAATGGCTGTTCCCATCTGCCTAGCTGGCCCTGCATCATCTTGGTGACCATTTTTTGTACCGACTCCAGCCTGTCTATGTCCTTTCTGTGGTGAGGGCTCCAAAACTGGATGCAGTATTCCAGGTGTGGCCTCACCAGCAATCCACTACCATCCTATATTCTGTGGTTGGGTTCCTTTTTCCCCTAAGTGAATCACCTTGCTTATATGCCATATATGCTGTTGGTGTATAGTTTCTCTGTTTGAGGATGTGAATAGTTTTTCAGTTCAAAGGAAAATAAAATTTAAAATTTAAACTGCCAGGTCTTTTTGGAGTTTCCGCACCCTTCCTTGCTATTTACCCTGTTGCACAGCTTTGTATCATCAACAAAGAAACACATCTTGCCCTGGATTCCCTACCGTATGTCACTAATGGACATATTTAATAGGCCAGGTCCCAGGACTGATCCTCCTGGCACCCAGCTCGTGACACCACTGTTCCCTGATTTGACCCGATTCACAAATACCCTCAATTTGCTCCCCTCCAGCCAGTTCCTCATCCACCTGAATAAACCCATCACTACTCCTAAGTCCTCCAGGTTTTTCAGCAACATCCTGTGTGCCACCAAATAGAAGGCTTTGCTGCAGTAGTAGCAGAGCAAATCTACCACCTGTCCTCTATTGTCCTAGCAACCCAGTCAAAAAACAGTATCAGGTTGGCCTGGCATGACCTCCCCGACACACTTACTGCACACCATCCAGCAGCCAGCTGTCTTCTAAGTGGGTCACCAGCCTTTAGCTAACTGTGTTCTGAATGTACTTATCCAGAATGGAGTTAAGACTGACAGACCTGAAGTTGCTCGGGTCCTTCCTGACCCTAACCGCTCTTGTGGAGCACCTCCACCTCTCTGAGCAGCCTTTTGGTGGCACTGACAATTTCCTTGTTGTTCATTTTCTGCTCTTCTCTGGGGTCCATCTTGTTCCCTCAGAGGTCTCCATCATGAGGTAGACAGGCCCAGAGTACCATGACCCCTAGCTGAACCCCAGACCCCAAAGAGCCATCAGAACATGCCCCTTAAGAGTGCACCTCCCTCAGCAACTCTTACTCCAACTGCCAAGGACTAGTGTGGCCTATGCTGCTGGGGTAAGCCCAGCCCCCTTGGCAGTGGCACCAGCACAACTCTGGGGATCAACCCTGTGGTTGCCAGATGGCAGTCTGCCTGCACGGGGGTGCAAACACTCCCTGGGATGTGACGTCACATCCTCAGTAATGTCCACTCAAGGATGGTGGGGGTATTACAAAAAAAATAAAAAATTCTGCACCAGCTAGACATTTTCACATTGTAAATATAGGTTTCACAGCTGAAGAGAGAAGTCAGGGTAGGAGCAGCCTCAGTCTCAATCACAAAGTGCAGTGAAGGTAGTCACAAAGTACATTATTTACAACTAGGGTCGCACATCATTTCCTTTCAACTGCAATGCCTATTGTGGGTACTAAAGAAAGGAGGCAGACTGCCATGGAAATGGCCCCATTTTCAAGTGCACAACAACCTTTGCAGGCCACCTTTAATCCTCTTTTATTGGCCCTGTTTTACTACCTACTTGATGGCTGTCAGGCCAATGAGTTTGGCTTTGAGTGCATGGAGGGGGGGGCAGGGCAAAGGATCACCAAGGGAATTTGGCACCAGAGTAGGGGTGCACTGAACTACCAGGGCTACTGATAATGGAGGAGTTGCAGGAGAGCATTTGACCATAAGGGCATGGCCAGATGTGAGGATGGGGGGGGGGGAGTGCTGGACCACCTGGGAACCAACAATACTGAGGGGGAGGGTGGTGGAGGGGACAACCCCTGACAGGATGCCCTGTATGCCTGGCAATGGAAATGGGTCAATTCAATGCCAGGTGGGGCCATTCTTACAAATTCTGCAGTACAGAATCTAAGGGTATTACAGATATGTAGCTGTTAAAAAACTGTATGGTAAATTCTTTTCTCAGCTCAGATTCTCTGCTAACATGAACACTGCTTTAAACATACTGACAGAATTCTCCTTCCATATCAGCAGTAAAGCAGCAGCAGATCTTCCAAGGATTTGTGTGGGCTAGGGTGACATGAAACCGCATCTTGAAATTTCCTGTAGTAGTCCAGAAATCACCTCCTTTCCCTGACAAGGGTGACAAGTTCAACTTGTCAGCTTTTTTTCCTTGTTCGTATTAACAGGCGCACCCACTTCCCTTTCAGGCAGTGCAGTCACCAACCTGTCTGGAAGTCCTGGATGGGGGCAGGCAATACCAAGGGACATTAACTAATATGCAGTAGATACCATTTACTGGCTGTTGCTTTTAGTCTTGTGCCTCCTGGGGCATCAGTGTCCAGTGGCAAAGCAGTCACAGTAGCAGCGACTTAGCAGTTCACTGTGTCTGTCCCTTCAAGCAGTGCCAAAGTTGTCACAGCAAAAGGAACTTACCAGCTCACTGTATCCATTCCATCAAGCAGTGCCAAAGCAGTCAGAGTAACAGGGACTTGCCAGCTCACAGTGTCCATCCCCTGGAACAATGCCAAAGCAGGCACAGTAAGAGGGACTTACCAGCTCACTGTGTCCATTCCTTAGAGCAGTGCCAAAGCAGTTACAGTAACAGGAACTTACCAGCTAACTGTGTCTGTCCTTTCAAGCAGTGCCAAAGCAGTTACAGTAACAGGTACTTATCAACTCACTGTGTCCATCCCTTGGAGTAGTGACACAGCAGTTACAATAACAGGGACTTACCAGCTTACTGTGTCCATCCCTTGGAGCAGTGCCAAAGCAATTACAGTAACAGGGACTTACTAGCTCAATGTGTCTGGCCCTTTGAGCAGCACATACCTTTTTTTTTTAAAAGTCTTAATTCAGAGTCACAAAAGTTCAGGATACTTCATCCAAGGTACAATACATTTCATATACACGTCCCTTCAAGCAGTGCCAAAGTAGTCAGAGTAGTAAAAACTTACCAGTTCACTGTATCCATTCCTTCAAGCAGTGCCAAAATACACAGGGTAACAGGGACTTACCACCTCACAGTGTCCATCCCCTGGAGCAATGCCAAAGCAGGCACAGTATGAGGGACTTACCAGCTCACTGTGTCCGTCCCTTGGAGCACTACCAAAGCAGACACAGTATGAGGGACTTACCAGCTCACTGTGTCCGTCCCTTGGAGTTGTGCCAAAGCGGTTACAGTAACAAGCACTTACCAGCTCACTCTGCCTGTCCCTTCAAGCAGTGCCAAAGCTGTTACAGTAACAGTGACCTACCAGCTCACTGTGAACGTCTCCTGGAGTAGTGCCAAAGCAGTTACAGTAATAGGGACTTATCAGCTCACTGTGTCTGTCCCTTCAAGCAGTGCCAAAGCAGTTTCAGTAACAGGGACTTACCAGCTCACTGTGTCCATCCCTTGGAGTAGTGCCAAAGCAGTTAAAGTAACAGGGACTTACCAGCTCACTGTGTCTGTCCCTTCAAGCAGTGCAAAAGCAGTTACAGTAACAGAGACTTACCAGCTCACTGTGTCTGTCCATTTGAGCAGCGCATACCATTTTTTTAAAAATTCTTTATTCAGAGTCACAAACGTTCAGGATACTTCGTCCAAGGTACAATACCTTTCATATACATGACCCTTCAAGCAGTGCCAAAGCAGCTACAGTAACAGGGACTTACCAGCTCACCGAGTCCCTCTCTTGGGGTATTGCCAAAGCACTTAGAGTAATAGGGACTTTTCAGCTCACTGTGTCCAACCCTTGGAGTTGTGACAAAGCAGTTACAGTAACAGCGACTTACCAGCTCACTGTGTCCATCCCTTGCAGTAGTGACAAAGCAGTTACAATAACAAGGACTTACCAGCCCACAGTGTCCAACCCCTGGAATTGTGCCAAAGCAGGTACAGTAACAGGGACTTTCCAGCTCACTGTGCCAGTCCCTTCAAGCAGTGCAAAAGGAGTTCCAGTTACTGGTAATTATAAGCTCACTGTGTCCATCCCTTAGAGTAGTGACACAGCAGTTACAGTAGCAGGAACTTACCAGCCCACTGTGTCCATCCCTAGGAGTTGTGCCAAAGCAGTTGCAGTAACAGGGACTTACCAGCTCACTATGCCCATCCCTTGGAGTAGAGACAAAGCAGTTACAGTAACAGGGATTTGCTAGCTCACTGTCTGACCCTTCCAGCAGTGCCAAAGCAGTTACAGTAACAGGAATTTACCAGCTCAAAGTGTCCATCTCTTGGAGTTGTGCCAAAGCAGTTACAGTAACAGGGACTTTCCAGCTCACTGTGCCTGCCCTTCAAGCAGTGCCAAAGCACTTACAGTAACAGGGAATTACCAGCTCACTGTGTCTATCGCTTTGAGTAGTGGCACAGCAGTTACAGTAGCAGGGACTTACCAGCTCACTTTGTCCATCCCCTTGCAGTAGTCACAAAGCAGTTACGGTAACAGGGACTTGCAAACTGACTATCTCCATCCCTTAGAGTACTAGCAAAGCAGTTACAGTAACACTGACTTACCAGCTCACTGTGTCCATCCCTTGGAGAACTGCCAAAGGAGCTACAGTAACAGGGACTTACCCGCTCACTGAGTCCATCTCTTGGAGTAGTGCAAAAACAGTTACAGTAACAGGGACTTACCACCTCACTGTATCCATCCCTTATAGTACTGCCAAAGCAGTTACAGTAACAGAGACTTATCAGCTCACTGTATCCATCTCTTGGAGTAGTGCCAAAGTAGTTACAGTAACAGGGACTTCCCAGCTCACTCTGTCCATCCCTTGGAGTAGTGTCACAGCAGTTACAGTAGCAGGGACTTACCAGCTCACTGTGTCTGTCCCTTCATGCAGTTCCAAAGCAGTTACAGTAAGAGGGACTTACCAGCTCACTGTGTCCATCACTTGCAGTAGTGCCAAAGCACTAACAATAACAGGGATTTGTTAGCTCACTGTCTGACCCCTCAAGCAGTACCAAAGCAGTTACATTAACGGGGATTTACCAGCTCACAGTGTCCATCCCTTGGAGAAGTGCCAAAGCAGTTACAGTAACAGTGACTTACCGGCTCACTGTGTCCGTCTGTTGCAGTAGTGCCAAAGCAGTTACAGTAACAGGGACTCACAAGCTCACTGTGTCCATACCTTGGGTTACTGCCAAAGCAGTTACAGTAACAGGGACATCCCAGCTCACTGTGTTCATCCCCTGGAGTTGTGACAAAGCAGTTACAGTATTAGGGACTTACCAGCTCACTGTGTCCATCCCTTGGAGTTGCGACAAAGCAGTTACAATAACTAGGACTTACGAACTCACCGTGTCCTTCCCTTGGAGTTGTACCAAAGCAGTTACAGTAACAGGGACTTACCAGCTCACTGTGTCCATCCCTTGGATTAGTGACACAGCACTTAAAGTAACAGTGACTTAGCAGCTCACTGTGTCCATCCCTTGGAGTTGTGCCAAAGCAGTTACAGTAACAGGGAGTTTCCAGCTCACTGTTTCTCTCCCTTCAAGCAGTGCCAAAGCAGTGACAGGAACAGGGACTTACCAGCTCACTGTATCCATCCCTTGGAGTAGTGACACAGCAGTTACACTAACAGAGACTTACCAGCTCACTGTGTCTGTCGCTTCAAGCAGTTCCAAAGCAGTTCCACTAAGAGGGACTTACCAGCTCACTGTGTACATCCCTTGGAGTAGTACCAAAGCAGTTACAGCAAGAGGGATTTACCGGCTCATTGTCTCCGTATCTTGGAGTAGTGCCTAAGCAGATACAGTAATAGGGACTTACCTGCTCACTGTGTCCATCCCTTGGAGTAGTACCAAAGCAGTTACAGTAACAGGGACATACCAGCTCACTGTGTCCATCCGTTGGAGTAGTGACAAAGCAGTTATACTAACACTGACTTACCAGCTCACTGTGTCCATCCCTTGGAGTAGTGTCAAAGCTTTTATAGTAACTGGGAATTACCAGCTCACTGTCTCTGTTTCATCAAGCAGTGCCAAAGCACTTACACTAACAGGGACTTACTAGCTCACTGTGTCTGTCCCTCCAAGCAGTGCCAAAGCAGTTACACTAACAGGGACTTACCAGCTCACTGTGTCTGTCCGTCCAAGCAGTGCTAAAGCAGTTACAGTAACAGGGACTTACTAGCTCACTGTGTCCATCCCTTTCAGTGGTGCCGAAGCAGTTACAGTAACAGGGACTTACTAGCTCACTGTGTCCATCCCTTTCAGTGGCGCCGAAGCAGTTACAGTAACAGGGACTTACCAGCTCACTGAGTCTGTCCCTTCGAGCAGTGCCAAAGCAGTTACAGTAACAGGAACTTGCCAGTTCTTTGAATCCATGCCTTAGAATAGTGGCAAAGCAGTTACAGTTACAGAGACTTACCAGCTCACTGTGTCTGTCCCTCCGAGCAGTGCCAAAACAGTTACAGTAGCAGGAACATGCCAACTCATGTGCCCATCCCTTGGAGTAGTGACAAAGCAGGTACAGTAACAGAGACTTACCAACTCACAGTGTCCGTCCCTTCGAGTAGTACCAACGTAGTTTCAGTCATAGTTACTTACCAGCTCACTGTGTCCATCCTTTGAGGTTGTGACAAAGCAGTTACATAACAGGGACTTGCGAGCTCACTCTGTACGTCTCTTGCAGTACTGCCAAAGCAGTTACAGTAATAGCAACTTACCAGCTACTGTGTCTGTACCTTCCAAGCAGTGCCAAAGCAGTTACAGTAACAGGGACATAGTAGCTCACTGTGTCCATTCCTTGGAGATGTGCCAAAGCAGTTACAGTGACAGGGACATACCAGCTCACTGTGTCCATTTCTTGAAGTACTGCCAAAGCAGTTACAGTAAGAGGAACTTACGAGCTCACTCTGTCCATCCCTTGTACTTGTGACAAAGCAGTTGCAGTAGCAGGGACGTTCCTGCTCACTGTCTCCATCCCTTGGAGTAGTGACAAAGCAGTTACAGTAACAGGAACTTACCTGCTCACTGTGTCCATCCCTTGGGGTAGTGACAAAGCAGTTACGGTAACAGGGACTTTCCTGCTCACTGTATCCAGTTACTGTGTCCATCCCTTGGAGTAGTGCCAAAATAGTTACACTAACAGGTGCTCACCAGCTCTCTGTGTCTGTCCTTGGAGTAGTGCCAAGGCAGTTACAGTAACACGGACTCACCAGCTCAATGTGTCCATCGCTTGGAGTAGTGCCAAAGCAGTCACAGTAAAAGGAACACACCAGCTCTCTGTGTCCATCCGTTGGAGTAGTGCCAAAGCACTCACAGTAACAGGGACTTACCAGCTCACTCTCTCCATCCATTGCTGTAGTACCAAGGCAGTTACAGTAACAGTGACTTACCAGCTCACTGTGTCCATCCCTTTGAGCAGTGCCAAAGCACTTACAGTAAGAGGGACTTACCAGCTCACTGTGTCTGTCCCTCCAAGCAGTACCTGAACAGTTGCAGTAACAGGGACTTACCAGCTCACTGTGTCTGTTCTTTCAACCACTTCCAAAACAGTTACAGTAGCTCAGACTTTTTAGCTCACTGTGTCCATTCCTTTGAGTAGTCCCAAAGCACTTACAGTAAAAGGGACTTATCAGCTCCCTAAGTGCGTTCCTTCAAGCAATGCCAAAGCACTCACAGTAACAAGGACTTGCCAGCTCACTGTGTCGGTCCGTTCAAGCAGTGATAAGGCAGATACAGTAACGGACTTATCAGCTCCCTGTGTCAATCCCTTGGAGTAGTGCCAAAGCAGTTACAGTAACAGGGACTTACCAGCTCACTGTGCCTGTCCCTTTGAGCAGCCTCAAAGCAGTTCAGTAACAGGAACTTGCCAGCTCATTGTGTCCATCCCATGGAGTAGTGACAAAGCAGTTACAGTCACCGGGACTAACCAGATCACTGTGTCGCTTCCTTCAAGCAGTTACAGTAACAGGGACTTACCAGCTCACTGTGTCCGTCTCTTGGAGTACTGCCAAAGCAGTTAAAGTAACAGGGACATACCAGCTCACTGTGTCCATTTCTTGGAGTAGTGCCAAAGCAGTTACAGTAAGAGGGACTTACGAGCTCACTCTGTCCATCCCTTGGACTTGTGACAAAGCAGTTGCAGTAGCAGGGACTTTCCTGCTCACTGTCTCCATCCCTTGGAGTAGTGACAATGCAGTTACAGTAACAGGGACTTACCAGTTCACTGTGTCCATCCCTTGGAGTAGTGACAAAGCAGTTACAGTAACAGGGACTTACCAACTCACTGTGTCCATCCCTTGGAGTAGTGACAAAGCAGTTACAGTAACAGGGACTTACCAGCTCACTGCATCCATCCCTTGGGGTAGTGCCACAGCATTTACAGTGACAGGGACATACCAGCTCACTGTGTCCGTCTCTTGGATAAAGTGCCAAAGCAGTTACAGTAAGAGAGACTTACGAGCTCACTCTGTCCAATTCTTGTACTTGTGCCATAGCAGTTACAGTAACAGGGACTTACCAGCTCACTGTGTCCATCACTTGGAGTAGTGCCATAGCAGTTACAGTAATAGGGACTGACCAGCTCACTGTGTCTGTCGCTTCAAGCACTGCCAAAGCAGTTACAGTAAGAAGGCATTACCAGCTCACTGTCTCCATCCCTTGGAGTAGTGCCAAAGCACTTATAGTGACAGTGACTTACCAGTTACTGTGTCCATCCCTTGGAGTAGTGCCAAAACAGTTACAGTTACAGGGTCTCACCAGCTCTCTGTGTCTTTCCTTGGAGTAGTGCCAAGGCAGTTACAGTAACACGAACTCACCAGCTCAATGTGTCCATCCCTTGGAGTAGTGCCAAAGTAGTTACAGTAACAGGAACTCACCAGCTCACTGTGTCCATCCCTTGGAGTAGTGCCAAAGCAGTTACAGTAACAGGGACTTACCAGCTCACTCTGTCCATCCATTGGTGTAGTACCAAGGCAGTTACAGTGACTTACCAGCTCACTGTGTCCATCCCTTTGAGCAGTGTCAAAGCTGTTACGCTAACAGGGACATACCAGCTCACTGTGTCCGTTCCATCAAGCAGTGTAAAGCACTTACAGTAAGAGGGACTTACCAGCTCACTGTGTCTGTCCCTCCAAGCAGTACCTGAACAGTTACAGTAAGATGGACTTACCAGCTCACTGTGTCCATTCTTTCAAGCACTTCCAAAACAGTTACAGTAGCTCAGACTTTCTAGCTCTCTGTGTCCATCCCTTTGAGCAGTCCCAAAGCAGTTGCAATAAAAGGGACTTACCAGCTCACTATGTGGGTTCCTTCAAGCAGTGCCAAAGCACTCACAGTTACAGGGACTTGCCAGCTCACTGTGTCGGTCCGTTCAAGCAGTGATAAGGCAGTTACAGTAACAGGGACTTACCAGCTCCCTGTGTCCATCTCATGGATTAGTGCCAAGGAAGTTACAGTAACAGGGACTTACCAGCTCACCGAGCCTGTCCCTTCGAGCAGTGTCAAAGCAGTTCAGTAACAGAGACTTACCAGCTGAATTTGTCCATCTCTTTGAGTAGTGACAAAGCAGTTACAGTAATAAGGACTTCCCAGCTCACTGTGTCCATCCCTTGTGGTAATGCCAAAGCACTTACAGTAACAGGGACTTCCCTGTTCACTCTGTCCATCCCTTGGAGTAGTGACAAAGCAGTTGCAATAACAGGGACATACCAGTTCACTGTGTCCATCCCTTGGAGTTGTGACAAAGCACTCACAGTAACAGAGACTTACCAGCTCACTATGTCCATCCCCTGGAGTAGTGACAAAGCAGTTACAATAACAGGGACTTTCCAGCTCACTGTGTCCATCACTTGGAGTTGTCCCAAAACAGTTACAGTAACAGGGACTTACCAGCTCACTGTATCTGTCCCTTCAAGCAGTGCCAAAGCAGTTACAGTAACAGGGACTTACCAGTTCACTGTGTCCATCCCTCAGAGTAGTGACACAGCAGTTACAGTAAGAGGGACTTACCGGCTCACTCTATCTGTCCCTTCAAGCAGTGCCAAAGCACTTACGGTAAAAGGGACTTACCAGCTCACTGTGGCCATCCCTTGGAGTAGTGCCAAACCAGTTACAGTAACAGGGACTTACAAGCTCACTGTGTCCATCCCATGAAGTAGTGACAAAGCAGTTGTAGTAATAGGGACTTACCTGCTCACCGTATCCAACCCTTGGAGTAGTGACAAAGCAGTTACAGTAACAGGGACATACCAGCACACTGTGTCCATCCCTTGGGCTAGTGCCAAAGCTGTTTCAGTAACAGGGACGTCCCAGCTCACTGTGTCCACCCCCTGGAGTTGGGACAAAGAAGTTACAGTAAAAGGGACTTACCAGCTCACTGTGTCAATCCCTTGGAGTTGTGACAAAGCAGTTACAATAACTGGGACTTACCAGCTCCCTGAGACCATCCCTTGGAGTAGTGACAAAGCAGTTACAGTAACAGGGACTTACCAGCACACTGTGCCCATCCCATCGAGTAGTGCCAAAGCAGTTAGAGTAACAGGAACTTGCCAGCTCATTGTCTCCATCCCTGGGAGTAGTGACAAAGCAGTTACAGTAACAGGGACTTACCGGATCACTGTGTCGCTCTCTTCAAGCAGTTCCAATAACAGGGACTTACCAGCTCACTCTCTCTGTCCCTTCAAGCAGTGCCAAAGCACTAACAGTAACAGGGACTTACCAGCTCACGGTGCCCATTCCTTCAAGAAGTACCAAAGCAGTTACAGTAACAGGGACTTGCCAGCTCACTGTGTCCATCCCTTGGAGTAGTGAGAAAGCAGTTATAGTAACAGGGACTTACCAGCTCACTGAGTCTGTCCCTTTCGAGCAGTGCCAAAGCAGTTACAGTAACAGGAACTTGCCAGTTATTTGAATCCATGCCTTAGAAAAGTGGCAAAGCAGTTACAGTTACAGAGACTTACCAGCTCACTGTGTCTGTCCCTCCGAGCAGTGCCAAAACAGTTACAGTAGCAGGAACATGCCAACTCATGTGCCCATTCCTTGGAGTAGTGACAAAGCAGGTACAGTAACAGAGACTTACCAACTCACAGTGTCCGTCCCTTCGAGTAGTACCAACGTAGTTTCAGTCATAGTTACTTACCAGCTCACTGTGTCCATCCTTTGAGGTTGTGACAAAGCAGTTACATAACAGGGACTTGCGAGCTCACTCTGTACGTCTCTTGCAGTACTGCCAAAGCAGTTACAGTAATAGCAACTTACCAGCTACTGTGTCTGTACCTTCAAGCAGTGCCAAAGCAGTTACAGTAACAGGGACATAGTAGCTCACTGTGTCCATTCCTTGGAGATGTGCCAAAGCAGTTACAGTGACAGGGACATACCAGCTCACTGTGTCCATTTCTTGAAGTACTGCCAAAGCAGTTACAGTAAGAGGGACTTACGAGCTCACTCTGTCCATCCCTTGTACTTGTGACAAAGCAGTTGCAGTAGCAGGGACGTTCCTGCTCACTGTCTCCATCCCTTGGAGTAGTGACAAAGCAGTTACAGTAACAGGGACTTACCAGCTCACTGTGTCCATCCCTTGGGGTAGTGCCACAGCATTTACAGTAACAGAGACTTCCCATCTCACTCTGTCCATCCCTTGGAGTAGTGACAAAGCAGTTACGGTAACAGGGACTTTCCTGCTCACTGTATCCAGTTACTGTGCCCATCCCATCGAGTAGTGCCAAAGCAGTTAGAGTAACAGGAACTTGCCAGCTCATTGTCTCCATCCCTGGGAGTAGTGACAAAGCAGTTACAGTAACAGGGACTTACCGGATCACTGTGTCGCTCTCTTCAAGCAGTTCCAATAACAGGGACTTACCAGCTCACTCTCTCTGTCCCTTCAAGCAGTGCCAAAGCACTAACAGTAACAGGGACTTACCAGCTCACGGTGCCCATTCCTTCAAGAAGTACCAAAGCAGTTACAGTAACAGGGACTTGCCAGCTCACTGTGTCCATCCCTTGGAGTAGTGAGAAAGCAGTTATAGTAACAGGGACTTACCAGCTCACTGTGTCCCTCCCTTTGAGCAGAGCCAAATCAGTTATAGTAACAGGGACTTACCAGCTGACTGTGTCCATCCCTTGGATTAGTAACAAAGGAGTTACAGTAACAGGGACTAACCAGCTCACTGTGTCCGTCCCTTCGAGTAGTATCAAAGCACTTTCAGTAACAGGGGCTTACCAGCTCACTGTGTCCATCCTTTGGAGTACTGACATAGCAGTTACAGTAACAGGGACTTCCCACCTCACTGTGTCTGTCCCCTCAAGCAGTGCCAAAGCACTTACAGTAAGAGGGCATAACCAGCTCACTGTGTCCATCCCTTGGAGAAGTGCCAAAGCAGTTACAGTAACAGGGACTTGCCAACTCACTGTGTCCATCCCTTGCAGCAGTGACAAAGCAGTTACAGTAACAGGGACTTACCAGCTCACTGTGTCCATCCCTTGGAGTAGTGACACAGCAGTTACAGTAACAGGGACTTACCAGCTCACTTTGTCTGTCCCTTCAAGCAGTGTCAAAGCAGTTACAGCAACAGGGTCTTACAAGCTCACTGTGTCCATCCCTTGATGTAGTCACAAAGCAGTTGCAGTAACAGGGACTTACATGCTCACTGAATCCAACCCTTGAAGTAGTGACAAAGCAGTTACAGTAACAGGGACATACAAGTTCACTGTGTCCATCCCTTGGGCTACTGCCAAAGCAGTTACAGTAACAGGAACATCCCAGCTCAATGTATCCATCCCCTGGAGTTGTGACAAAGCAGTTACAGTAACAAGGACTTACCAGCTCACTGTGTCCATCCCTTGGAGTTGGGATAAAGCAGTTACAATAACTGATACTCACCAGCTCACCGTGTCCTTTCCTTGTAATTGTGGCAAAGCAGTTACAGTAACACCGACATTCCAGCTCACTCTGTCAATCTCTTGGATTAGTGACACAGCACTTACAGTAACAGTGACTTACGACATCACTGTGTCCATCCCTTGAAGTTGTGCCAAAGCAGTTACAGTAACAGGGAGTTTCCAGCTCACTCTGCCTGTCACTTCAAGGAGTACCAAAGCAATTACAGTAACAGGGACTTACCTGCTTACTGTGTCCATCACTTGGAGTTGTTCCAAAGAAATTACAGTAACAGGGACTTAGCAGCTCACTATGTCCATCCCTTGGAGAAGTGCTAAAGCACTTACAGTAACAGGAACATACCAGCACACTTTATCCATCCCCTGGGGTAGTGCCAAAGCATTTACAGTAACAGGGATTTCCCAGCTCACTGTGTCCATCCTTTGGAGTAGTGACAAAGCAGTTACAGTAACAGGGACTTACCAGCTCATTGTTTCCATCCCTTGGACTAGTGACATAGCAGTTCCAGTAAGAGGGACTTCCCTGAACATTGTGTCCGTATCTTGGAGTAGTGCCTAAGAAGTTACAGTAATAGGGACTTACCAGCAAACTGTGCCCATCCCTTCAAGCAGTGCCAAAGCAGCTACAGTAACAGGAACTTGCCAGCTCATTGTGTCCATCCCTTGGAGTAGTGACAAAGCAGGTACAGAAACAGGGACTTACCAACTCACTGAGTCCGTCTCCTCGAGTAGTACCAAAGTAGTTTCAGTCACAGCTACTTACCAGCTCACTGTGTCCATCCTTTGAGGTTGTGACAAAGCAGTTACATAACAGGGACATGCGAGCTTACTCTGTACGTTTCTTGCAGTACAGCCAAAGCAGTAACAGTAATAGGGACTTACCAGCTATTGTGTCTGTCCCTTCAAGTAGTGCCAAAGCAGTTACGGTAACAGGGACATAGCAGCTCACTGTCTCCATCCCTTGGAGACGTGCCAAAGCAGTTACAGTGATAGGGACTTACCCGTTCACTGTGTACGTCTCTTGGAGTAGTGCCAAAGCAGTTACAGTAAGAGGGACTTACAAGCTCACTCTGTCCATACCTTGCACTTGTGACAAAACAGTTGCAGAAACAGGGACTTTCCTGTTCATTGTATCCATCCCATGGAGTAGAGACACAGCAGTTATAGTAACAGGGACTTACCAGCACACTTTATCCATCCCCTGGGGTAGTGCCAAAGCATTTACAGTAACAGGGATTTCCCAGCTCACTGTGTCCATCCTTTGGAGTAGTGACAAAGCAGTTACAGTAACAGGGACTTACCCGCCCATTGTGACCATCCCTTGGAGTAGTGACAAAGCACTTATAGTGACAGTGACTTACCAGTTACTGTGTCCCTCCCTTGGAGTAGTGCCAAAACAGTTACAGTAACAGGGGCTCACTAGTTCTCTGTGTCTGTCCTTGGAGTAGTGCCAAGGCAGTTACAGTAACAGGGACTTACCACCTCACTGTGTCCAACCCTTGGAGTAGTGCCAAACCAGTTAGAGTCACAGGGACTTACCAGCTCACTGTGTCCCTCCCTTTGAGCAAAGCCAAAGCAGTTACAGCAATAGGGACTTACCAGCTCACTATGCCCATCCCTTGGAGTAGTGACAAAGGAGTTACAGTAACAAGGACTAACCACCCCACTGTGTCCATCCCTTGGAGTTCTGCCAAAGCAGTTACAGTAATAAGGACTTACCAGCTAACTGAGTCCATCCCTCGGAGTAGTGCCAAAGTAGTTACACTAACAGGGACTTGCCAGCTCACTGTGTCTGTCCCCTAAAGCAATGCCAAAGCAGTTACAGTAAGAGGGATTAACCAGCTCACTTTGTCCATCCCTTGGAGAAACGCCAAAGCAGTTACAGTAACAGGGATTTACCAGCTCACAGTGTCCGTCTCCTGGAATAGAGCCAAAGCAGTTACAGTAACAGGGACTTGCCAGCTCACTGTGTCCATCACTTGCACTAGGGACAAAGCGGTTACAGTAATAGGGACTTACCAGCTCACTTTGTCCATCCCCCTGAGTAGTGACAAAGCAGTTACAGTAAACAGGACTTCCCAGCTCACTGTGTCCATCCCTTGAGGTAATGCCAAAGCAGTTACAGAAACAGGGACTTACAGACTCACTGTCTCCATCCCTTAGAGTAGTGCCAAAGCAGTTACAGTAACAGGGACTTACCAGCTCACTCTGTCTGTCCCTTCGAGCAGTGCCAAAGCACTTACAGTAACAGGCACTTGCCAGCTCACTGTGTCTGTCCCTTCAAGCAGTGCCCAAGCAGTTACTGTAAGAGGGCGTAACCAGCTCACTGTGTCCATCCCTTGGAGAAGCCCCAAAGCAGTTACAGTAACAGGGACTTACCTGCTCACTTTGTCCATCCCTTTGAGTAGTGACACAGCAGTTACACTAAGAAGGACTTACCAGCTCACTGTGTCCATCCCTAGGGGTAATGCCAAAGCAGTTACAGTAACAGAGAATTCCCTGCTTACTGTGTCCATCCCATGGAGTTGTGACAAAGCAGTTACAATAAGAGGGACTTACCAGCTCACCGTGTCCTTCCCTTGGAGTTGTGCCAAAACAATTACAGTAACAGGGACTTACCAGCTCACTGTCTGTCCCTAAAAGCAGTGCCAAAGCAGTTACAGTAACAGGGACTTACCAGCTCACTGTGTCCATCCCTTGGAGTAGTGACACAGCAGTTACAGTAACAGGGACTTACCAGCTCACTTTGTCTGTCCCTTCAAGCAGTGTCAAAGCACTTACAGTAAGAGGAACTTACCAGCTCACTGTGGCCATCTCTTGGAGTAGTGCCAAAGCAGTTCCAGTAACAGGAACTTACCTGCTCACTGTGTCCATCTCTTGCAGTAGTGCCAAAGCAGTTACAGCAACAGGGTCTTACAAGCTCACTGTGTCCATCCCTTGATATAGTCACAAAGCAGTTGCAGTAACAGGGACTTATATGCTCACTGAATCCAACCCTTGAAGTAGTGACAAAGCAGTTACAGTAACAGGGACATACCAGCTCACTGTGTCCATCCCTTGGGCTACTGCCAAAGCAGTTACAGTAACAGGAACATCCCAGCTCAATGTATCCATCCCCTGGAGTTGTGACAAAGCAGTTACAGTAACAAGGACTTACCAGCTCACTGTGTCCATCCCTTGGAGTTGGAATAAAGCAGTTACAATAACTGATACTCACCAGCTCACCGTGTCCTTTCCTTGTAATTGTGGCAAAGCAGTTACAGTAACACCGACATTCCAGCTCACTCTGTCAATCTCTTGGATTAGTGACACAGCACTTACAGTAGCAGTGACTTACCACATCACTGTGTCCATCCCTTGAAGTTGTGCCAAAGCAGTTACAGTAACAGGGAGTTTCCAGCTCACTCTGCCTATCACTTCAAGGAGTACCAAAGCAATTACAGTAACAGGGACTTACCTGCTTACTGTGTCCATCACTTGGAGTTGTTCCAAAGGAATTACAGTAACAGGGACTTAGCAGCTCACTATGTCCATCCCTTGGAGAAGTGCTAAAGCACTTACAGTAACAGGGACTTACCAGCTCACTGTATCCATCCCTTGGAGTAGAGATAAACCAGTTATAGTAACAGGGACTTACCAGCACACTTTATCCATCCCCTGGGGTAGTGTCAAAGCATTTACAGTAACAGGGATTTCCCAGCTCACTGTGTCCATCCCTTGGAGTAGTGACAAAGCAGTTACAGTAACAGGGACTTACCAGCTCATTGTGTCCATCCCTTGGACTAGTGACATAGCAGTTCCAGTAAGAGGGACTTCCCTGATGATTGTGTCCGTATCTTGGAGTAGTGCCTAAGAAGTTACAGTAATAGGGACTTACCAGCAAACTGTGCCCATCCCTTCAAGAAGTGACAAAGCAGTTACAGTAACAGGGACATACCAGCTCACTGTATCCATCCGTTTGAGTAGTCACAGATCAGTTACAGTAACACTGACTAACCAGCTCACTGTGTCCATCCCTTGGAGTAGTGCCAAAGCATTTATACCAACTGGGACTTAACAGCTCGCTGTCTCCATTTCATCACGCAGTGCCAAAGCAGTTACAGAAACTGGGACTTCCCAGCTTACTGTGTCTGTCCATCCAAGCAATGCCAAAGCAGTTACAGTAACAGGGACTTACCAGCTCACTGTGTCTATCCATCCAAGCAGTGCCAAAGCAGTTACAGTAACAGGGATTTACCAGCTCACTGTGTCCCTCTCTTTGAGCAAAGCCAAAGCAGTTACAGTAACAGGGGCTTAGGCAGTTACAGTAACAAGGACTTACCAGCTCACTGTGTCTGTCCCTTCAAGAAGTGCCAAAGCAGTTACAGTAACAGGGACTTACCAGCTCACTGTGTCCAACCCTTGGAGTAGTGCCAAACCAGTTATAGTCACAGGGACTTACCAGCTCATGGTGTCCCTCCCTTTGAGCAAAGCCAAAGCAGTTACATTAATAGAGACTTACCAGCTAACTGTGCCCATCCCTTGGAGTAGTGACAAAGGAGTTACAGTAACAGGGACTACCACCTCACTGTGTCCATCCCTTGGAGTTGTGCCAAAGCAGTTACAGTAACAGGGACTTACCAGCTCACTGTGTCCAACCCTTGGAGTAGTGCCAAACCAGTTATAGTCACAGGGACTTACCAGCTCATGGTGTCCCTCCCTTTGAGCAAAGCCAAAGCAGTTACATTAATAGAGACTTACCAGCACACTGTGCCCATCCCTTGGAGTAGTGACAAAGGAGTTACAGTAACAGGGACTTGCCAGCTCACTGTGTCTGTCCCCTCAAGCAGTGCCAAAACAGTTATAGTAAGAGGGATTAACCAGTTCACTTTGTCCGTCCCTTGGAGAAACGCCAAAGCAGTTACAGTAACAGGGACTCACCAGCTCACTGTATCCATCTCTTGGAGTAGTGCCAAAGTAGTTACAGTAACAGGGACTTACCAGCTCACTTTGTCCATCCCTGTGAGTAATGACAAAGCAGTTACAGTAAGAAGGACTTCCCTGCTCACTGTGTCCATCCCTTGAGGTAATGCTAAAGCAGTTACAGTAACAGAGACTTACAGACTCACTGTCTCCATCACTTAGAGTAGTGCCAAAGCAGTTACAGTAACAGGGACTTACCAGCTCACTCTGTCCGTCCCTTCGAGCAGTGCCAAAGCACTTACAGTAACAGGCACTTGCCAGTTCACTGTGTCTCTCCCTTCAAGCAGTGCCCAAGCAGTTACTGTAAGAGGGATTTACCAGCTCACTGTGTCCATCCCTTGGAGAACTGCCAAAGCAGCTACAGAAACAGGGACTTACGAGCTCACTGAGTCCGTCTCTTGAGGTATTGCCAAAGCACTTAGAGTAATAGGGACTTTCCAGCTCACTGTGTCCATCCCCTTGCAGTAGTGACAAAGCAGTAATAGTAACAGCAACTTGCAAACTGACGGTCTCCATCCCTTAGAGTAGTACCAAAGCAGTTACAGTAACAGTGAATTACCAGCTCACTGCGTCCATCCCTTGGAGAACTGCCAAAGGAGCTACAGAAACAGGGACTTACCTGCTCACTGAGTCCATCTCTTGGAGTAGTGCCAAAGCAGTTACAGTAACAGGGACTTACCACCTCACTATGTCCATCCCTTGTAGTACTGACAAAGCAGTTACAGTAACAGAGACTTATCTGCTCACTGTGTCCATCCCTTGGAGTAGTGCCAAAGCTTTTATAGTAAGTAGGAATTACCAACTCACTGTCTCTGTTTCATCAAGCAGTGCCAAAGCAGTTATACTAACAGGGACTTACTAGCTCACTGTGTCTCTCCCTCCAAGCAGTGCCAAAGCAGTTACAGTAACAGGGACTTAATAGCTCACTGTGTCGGTCCGTCCAAGCAGTCCCAAAGCAATTACAGGGACTTACTAGCTCACTGTATCCATCCCTTTGAGCAGCGCCGAAGCAGTTAAAGTAACAGGGACTTACCAGCTCTCTGTGTCAATTCCTCTAAGCAGTGCCAAAGCACTTACAGTAACAGGTACTTGCCAGCTCACTGTGTCGGTCACTTCAAGCTGTGCCAAGGCAGTTACAGTAACAGGGACTTACCAGCTCACTGTGTCGATCCCTTGGAATAGTGCCAAAGCAGTTACATTAACAAGGACTTACCAGCTCACTGAGTCCGTCCCTTCAAGCAGTGCCAAAGCAGTTACAGTAACAGGAACTTGCCAGCTCATTGTGTCCATCCCTTGGAGTAGTGACAAAGCAGGAACAGTAAGAGGGACTTACCAACTCCCTGAGTCTGTCTCCTCGAGTAGTACCAAAGTAGTTTCAGTCACAGCTACTTACCAGCTCACTGTGTCCATCCTTTGAGGATGTGACAAAGCAGTTACATAACAGGGACGTTCGAGCTCACTCTGTACGTTTCTTGCAGTACAGTCAAAGCAGTAACAGTAATAGGGACTTACCAGCTACTGTGTCTGTCCCTTCAAGTAGTGCCAAAGTAGTTACGGTAACAGGGACATAGCAGCTCACTGTCTCCATCCCTTGGAGACGTGCCAAAGCAGTTACAGTGATAGGGACTTACCCGCTCACTGTGTCCGTCTCTTGGAGTAGTGCCAAAGTAGTTACAGTAAGAGGGACTTACAAGCTCACTCTGTCCATCCCTTGCACTTGTGACAATACAGTTGCAGAAACAGGGACTTTCCTGTTCACTGTATCCATCCCATGGAGTAGAGACACAGCAGTTATAGTAACAGGGACTTACCAGCACACTTTATCCATCCCCTGGGGTAGTGCCAAAGCATTTACAGTAACATGGATTTCCCAGCTCACTGTGTCCATCCTTTGGAGTAGTGACAAAGCAGTTACAGTAACAGGGACTTACCAGCCCATTGTGTCCATCCCTTGGAGTAGTGACAAAGCAGTTACAGTAATAGGGACTGACCAGCTCACTGTGTCTGTGCCTTCAAGCACTGCCAAAGCAGGTACAGTAAGATGGCATTACCAGCCTACTGTCTCCATCCCTTGGAGTAGTGCCAAAGCACTTATAGTGACAGTGACTTACCAGTTACTGTGTCCCTCCCTTGGAGTAGTGCCAAAACAGTTACAGTAACAGGGGCTCACCAGTTCTCTTTGTCTGTCCTTGGAGTAGTGCCAAGGCAGTTACAGTAAGACGGACTCACCAGCTCAATGTGTCCATCCCTTGGAGTAGTGCCAAAGCAGTTACAGAAACAGGAACTTACCAGATCACTGTGTCCATCCCTTGGAGTAGTGCCAAAGCAGTTACAGTAAAAGGGACTTACCAGCTCACTCTGTCCATCCATTGGTGTAGTACCAAGGCAGTTACTGTAACAGGGACTTACCACCTCACTGTGTCCAACCCTTGGAGTAGTGCCAAACCAGTTAGAGTCACAGGGACTTACCAGCTCACTGTGTCCCTCCCTATGAGCAAAGCCAAAGCAGTTACAGTAATAGGGACTTACCAGCTCACTATGCCCATCCCTTGGAGTAGTGACAAAGGAGTTACAGTAACAAGGACTAACCACCTCACTGTGTCCATCCCTTGGAGTTCTGCCAAAGCAGTTACAGTAATAAGGACTTACCAGCTAACTGTGTCCATCCCTTGGAGTAGTGCCAAAGTAGTTACACTAACAGGGACTTGCCAGCTCACTGTGTCTGTCCCCTAAAGCAATGCCAAAGCAGTTACAGTAAGAGGGATTAACCAGCTCACTTTGTCCATCCCATGGAGAAACGCCAAAGCAGTTACAGTAACAGGGACTTACCAGCTCACTGTGTCCATCACTTGCACTAGTGACAAAGCGGTTACAGTAATAGGGACTTACCAGCTCACTTTCTCCATCCCACTGAGTAGTGACAAAGCAGTTACAGTAAGAAGGACTTCCCAGCTCACTGTGTCCATCCCTTGAGGTAATGCCAAAGCAGTTAAAGTAACAGGGACTTACAGACTCACTGTCTCCATCCCTTAGAGAAGTGCCAAAGCAGTTACAGTAACAGGGACTTACCAGCTCACTCTGTCTGTCCCTTCGAGCAGTGCCAAAGCACTTACAGTAACAGGCACTTGCCAGCTCACTGTGTCTGTCCCTTCAAGCAGTGCCCAAGCAGTTACTGTAAGAGGGATTTACCAGCTCACTGTGTCCATCCCTTGGAGAACTGCCAAAGCAGCTACAGTAACAGGGACTTACGAGCTCACTGAGTATGTCTCTTGGGGTATTGCCAAAGCACTTAAGAGTAATAGGGACTTTCCAGCTCACTGTGTCCATCCCTTGGCGTTGTGACAAAGCCATTACAGTAACAGGGACTTACCAGCTCACTGTGTCCATCCCTTGCAGTAGTGACAAAGCAGTTACAATAACAAGGACTTACCAGCCCACAGTGTCCAACCCCTGGAATTGTGCCAAAGCAGTTACAGTAACAGGGTCTTTCCAGCTCACTGTGACAGTAACTTCAAGCAGTGCCAAAGCAGTTCCAGTAACGGAATTACAAGCTCACTGTGTCCATCCCTTAGAGTAGTGTCACAGCAGTTACAGTAGCAGGAACTTACCAGCTCACTGTGTCCATCACTAGGAGTAGTGCCAAAGCAGTTGCAGTAACAAGCACTTGCCAGCTCACTGTGCCCATCCCTTGGAGTAGAGACAATGCAGTTACAGTAACAGGGATTTGCTAGCTCACTGTCTGACCCTTCCAGCAGTGCCAAAGCAGTTACAGTAACAGGGATTTACCAGCTCAAAGTGTCCATCTCTTGGAGTAGTGACAAAGCAGTTACAGTAACAGGAACTTGCAAACTGACTGTCTCCATCCCTTAGAGCAGTGCCAAAGCAGTTACAGTAACAGAGAATTACCAGCTCACTCTGTCCACCGCTTGGAGTAGTGACTTACCTGCTCACTGAGTCTGTCTCTTGGACTAGTGCCAAAGCAGTTACACTAACAGGGACTTACCACCTCACTTTGTCCATCCCTTGTAGTACTGACAAAGAAGTTACAGTAACAGACTTATCATCTCACTGTGTCCATCTCTTGGAGTAGTGTCAAAGCAGTTACAATAACAGGGACTTTCCAGCTCACAGTGCCTGTCCCTTCAAGCAGTGCCAAAGCAGTTACAGTAACAGAGAATTACCAGCTCACTCTGTCCACCGTTTGGAGTAGTGACACAGCAGTTACAGTATCAAGGACTTACCAGTTTACTGTGTCTGTCCCTTTATGCAGTTCCCAAGCAGTTACAGTAAGAGGGACTTACCAACTCACTGTGTCCATCCCTTGGAGTACTGCCAATGCAGTTACAGTAAAAGGGACTTACCAGCTCACTGTGTCCATCCCTTGAAGTAGTGCCAAAGCTTTTATAGCAAGTGGGAATTACCAGCTCACTGTCTCTGTTTCATCAAGCAGTGCCAAAGCAGTTACACTAACAGGGACTTAATAGCATACTGTGTATGTCCGTCCAAGCAGTGCCAAAGCAGTTACAGTTACAGGGACTTAGTAGCTCACTGTGTCCATCCCTTTGAACAGCACCGAAGCAGTTACAGTAACAGGGACTTACCAGCTCACTGTGTCAATTCCTCCAAGCAGTGCCAAAGCACTTACAGTAACAGGGACTTGCCAGCTCACTGTGTCGGTCACTTCAAGCTGTGCCAAGACAGTTACAGTAATAGGGACTTACCAGCTCACTGTGTCCATCCCTTGGAATAGTGCCAAAGCAGTTACATTAACAAGGACTTACCAGCTCACTGAGTCTGTCCCTTCAAGCAGTGCCAAAGCTGTTACAGTAACAGGAACTTGCCAGTTCATTGTGTCCATGCCTTGGAATAGTGGCAAAGCAGTTACAGTTACAGGGACTTACCAGCTCAATGTGTCTGTCCCTCCAAGCAGTACCAAAACAGTTACAGTAGCAGTAACTTGCCAACTCGTGTGCCCATCCCTTGGACTAGTGACAAAGCAGGTATAATAACAGAGACTTACCAACTCACGGTGTCAAGCCCTTCGAGTACCACCAAAGTAGTTTCAGTCACAGCTACTTACCAGCTCACTGTGTCCATCCTTTGAGGTTGTGACAAAGCAGTTACATAACAGGGACGTGCGACCTCACTCTGTACGTCTCTTGCAGTACTGCCAAAGCAGTTACAGTTATAGGGACTTATCAGTTACTGTGTCTGTCCCTTCAACTAGTGCCAAAGCAGTTACAGTAACAGGGACTAACCAGCTCACTGTGCCCATCCCTTGGAGTAGTGACAAAGTAGTTACAGTAAAAGGGACTTGCCAGCTCACTGTGTCTCTCCCCTCAAGCAATGCCAAAGCAGTTACAGTAAGAGGGATTAACCAGCTCACTTTGTCCATCCCTTGGAGAAACGCTAAAGCTGTTACAGTAACAGGGACTTACCAGCTCACTGTGTCCATCACTTGCACTAGTGACAAACGTTTACAGTAACAGGGACTTACCAGCTCACTTCGTCCATCCCCGAGTTGCGACAAAGCAGTTACAGTAAGAAGGACTTCCCAGCTCACTGTGTCCATCCCTTGAGGTAATGCCAAAGCAGTTACAGTAACAGGGACTTACAGACTCACTGTCTCCATCCCTTGGAGGAGTGCCAAAGCAGTTACAGTAACAGGCACTTGCCAGCTCACTGTGTCTGTCCCTTCAAGCACTGCCCAAGCAGTTACTGTAAGAGGGATTTACCAGCTCACTGTGTCCATCCCTTGGAGAACTGCCAAAGCAGCTACAGTAACGGGGACTTACGAGCTCACTGAGTCCGTCTCCTGGGGTATTGCCAAAGTACTTAGAGTAATAGGGATTTTCCAGCACACTGTGTCCATCCCTTTGAGTTGTGACAAAGCCGTTACACTAACAGAGACTTACCAGCTCACTGTGTCCATCCCTTGCAGTAGTGACAAAACAGTTACAATAACAAGGACATACCAGCCCACCGTGTCCAACCCCTGGAATTGAGCCAAAGCAGTTACAGTAACAGGGTCTTTCCAGCTCGCTGTGCCAGTCCCTTCAAGCAGTGCCAAAGCACTTCCAGAAATAGGGAATTACAATCTCACTGTGTCCATCCCATAGAGTAGTGACACAGCAGTTACAGTAGCAGGAACTTACCAGCTCACTCTGTCCATCCCTAGGAGTAGTGCCAAAGCAGTTGCAGTAACAGGCACTTACCAGTTCACTGTGCCCATCCCTTGGAGTAGAGACAAAGCAGTTACAGTAACAGGGATTTGCTAGCTCATTGTCTGACCCTTCCAGCAGTGCCAAAGCAGTTGCACTAACAGGGATTTACCAGCTCACTGTGTCCATCCCTTGGAGACGTGCCAAAGCAGTTACAGTGATAGGGACTTACAAGCTCACTCTGTCCATCCCTTGCACTTATGACAATACAGTTGCAGAAACAGGGACTTTCCTGCTCACTGTATCCATCCCTTGGAGTAGGGAGAAACCAGTTATAGTAACAGGGACTTACCAGCACACTTTATCCATCCCCGGGGGTAGTGCCATAGCATTTAAAGTAACAGGGATTTCCCAGCTCACTGTGTCCATCCCTTGGAGTAGTGACAAAGCAGTTACAGTAACAGGGACTTACCAGCTCACTGTGTCCATCCCTTGGATTTGTGACAAAGCAGTCACAGTAACAGGGACATACCAGCTCACTGTGTCCATCTCTTGGAGTACTGCCAAAGCAGTTACAGTAAGAGAGACTTACAAGCTCACTCTCTCCATCCCTTGTACTTGTGACAAAGCAGTTGCAGTAGCAGGGACTTTCCTGCTCACTGTCTCCATCCCTTGGAACAGTGACTAAGCAGTTACAGTAACAGGGACTTACCACCTCACTGTGTCCATCCCTTGGGGTAGTGCCACAGCATTTACAGTAACAGAGACTTCCCAGCTCACTCTGTCCATCCATTGGAGTACTGATAAAGCAGTTACAGTAACAGGGACTTGCCGGCTCACTGTGTCTGTCGCCTCAGGCAGTGCCAATGCAGTTACAGTAAGAGGGATTAACCAGCTCACTGTGTCCGTCCGATGGAGAAGGGCCAAAGCAGTTACAGTAACAGGGACTTTCCAGCTCACTGTGTCCATCTCTTGGAGTAGTGCCAAAGCAGTTACAGTAACAAGGACTTACCAGCTCACTGAGTCCATCCCTTGCAGTAGTGACAAAGCAGTTACACTAACAGGGACTTACCAGCTCACTTTGTCCTTTCCTTTGAGTAGTGACAAAGCAGTTACAGTAAGAAGGACTTCCGACCTCACTGTGTCCATCCCTTGGGGAAATGCCAAAGCAGTTACAGTAACAGGGACTTTCCTGCTCACTGTGTCCATCCCTTGGATTTGTGACAAAGCAGTCACAGTAACAGGGACTTACCAGCTCACTTTGTCCATCCCTTGGAGTAGTGACAAAGCAGTTACAAAAACAGGGACTTAACAGCTCACTGTGTCCATCACTTGGAGTTGAGCCAAAACAGTTACAGTAACAGGGACCTACCAGCTCACTGTGTCTGTCCCTTCAAGCAGTGTCAAAGCAGTTACAGTAACAGAGACTTACCACCTCACTGTGTCCATCCCTTGGAGTAGTTACACAGTGGTTACAGTAACAGGGACTTACCTGCTCTCTCTGTCTCTCCCTTCAAGCAGTGCCAAAGCAGTTAAGGTAAGAGTGACTTGCCATCTCACTGTGGCCATCCCTTGGAGTAGTGCCAAAGCACTTGCTGTAACAGGGACTTACCTGCTCACTATATCCAACCCCGGGAGTAGTGCCAAAGCAGTTACAGTAATAGGAACTTATCTCCTCAATGTGTCCATCTCTTGCAGTAGTGCCAAAGCAGTTACAGTAACAGGGACTTACCAGCTCACTGTGTCTGTCCCTTGAAGCAGTGCCAAGGCAGTTACAGTAAAAGAGACTTACCACCTCACTTTATCCATCCCTTGGAGTAGTTACACAGCGGTTACAGTAACAGGGACTTACCTGCCTCTCTGTCTCTCCCTTCAAGCAGTGCCAAGCAGTTACGTGAAGAGGAACTTACCAGATCACTGTGGCCATCCCTTGGGGTAGTGCCAAAGCAGTTGCAGGAACAGGGACTTACCAGCTCACTATATCCAACCCCTGGAGTAGTGCCAAAGCAGTTACAGTAACAGGAACTTACCTGCTTAATGTGTCCTCTCTTGCAGTAGTGCCAAAGCAGTTACAGTAGCAGGGACTTACAAGCTCACTGTGTCCATCCCTTGACTAGTGACAAAGCAGCTGCAGTAACAGGGACTTACCTGCTCACTGCATCCAACCCTTGGAGTAGTGCCAAAGTAGTTACAGTAACAGGGACTTGCCAGCTCACTGTGTCTGTCCCTCCAAGCACTGCCAAAGCAGTTACAGTAACAGGGACTTACCAGCACACTTTATCCATCCCCGGGGGTAGTGCCATAGCATTTAAAGTAACAGGGATTTCCCAGCTCACTGTGTCCATCCCTTGGAGTAGTGACAAAGCAGTTACAGTAACAGGGACTTACCAGCTCACTGTGTCCATCCCTTGGATTTGTGACAAAGCAGTCACAGTAACAGGGACATACCAGCTCACTGTGTCCATCTCTTGGAGTACTGCCAAAGCAGTTACAGTAAGAGAGACTTACAAGCTCACTCTCTCCATCCCTTGTTCTTGTGACAAAGCAGTTGCAGTAGCAGGGACTTTCCTGCTCACTGTCTCCATCCCTTGGAACAGTGACTAAGCAGTTACAGTAACAGGGACTTACCACCTCACTGTGTCCATCCCTTGGGGTAGTGCCACAGCATTTACAGTAACAGAGACTTCCCAGCTCACTCTGTCCATCCATTGGAGTACTGATAAAGCAGTTACAGTAACAGGGACTTGCCGGCTCACTGTGTCTGTCGCCTCAGGCAGTGCCAATGCAGTTACAGTAAGAGGGATTAACCAGCTCACTGTGTCCGTCCGATGGAGAAGCGCCAAAGCAGTTACAGTAACAGGGACTTTCCAGCTCACTGTGTCCATCTCTTGGAGTAGTGCCAAAGCAGTTACAGTAACAAGGACTTACCAGCTCACTGAGTCCATCCCTTGCAGTAGTGACAAAGCAGTTACACTAACAGGGACTTACCAGCTCACTTTGTCCTTTCCTTTGAGTAGTGACAAAGCAGTTACAGTAAGAAGGACTTCCGACCTCACTGTGTCCATCCCTTGGGGAAATGCCAAAGCAGTTACAGTAACAGGGACTTTCCTGCTCACTGTGTCCATCCCTTGGATTTGTGACAAAGCAGTCACAGTAACAGGGACTTACCAGCTCACTTTGTCCATCCCTTGGAGTAGTGACAAAGCAGTTACAAAACAGGGACTTAACAGCTCACTGTGTCCATCACTTGGAGTTGAGCCAAAACAGTTACAGTAACAGGGACCTACCAGCTCACTGTGTCTGTCCCTTCAAGCAGTGTCAAAGCAGTTACAGTAACAGAGACTTACCACCTCACTGTGTCCATCCCTTGGAGTAGTTACACAGTGGTTACAGTAACAGGGACTTACCTGCTCTCTGTCTCTCCTTCAAGCAGTGCCAAAGCAGTTAAGGTAAGAGTGACTTGCCATCTCACTGTGGCCATCCCTTGGAGTAGTGCCAAAGCACTTGCTGTAACAGGGACTTACCTGCTCACTATATCCAGCCCCGGGAGTAGTGCCAAAGCAGTTACAGTAATAGGAACTTATCTCCTCAATGTGTCCATCTCTTGCAGTAGTGCCAAAGCAGTTACAGTAACAGGGACTTACCAGCTCACTGTGTGTGTCCCTTGAAGCAGTGCCAAAGCAGTTACAGTAAAAGAGACTTACCACCTCACTTTATCCATCCCTTGGAGTAGTTACACAGCGGTTACAGTAACAGGGACTTACCTGCTCTCTCTGTCTCTCCCTTCAAGCAGTGCCAAAGCAGTTACGGTAAGAGGAACTTACCAGATCACTGTGGCCATCCCTTGGGGTAGTGCCAAAGCAGTTGCAGGAACAGGGACTTACCAGCTCACTATATCCAACCCCTGGAGTAGTGCCAAAGCAGTTACAGTAACAGGAACTTACCTGCTTAATGTGTCCTCTCTTGCAGTAGTGCCAAAGCAGTTACAGTAGCAGGGACTTACAAGCTCACTGTGTCCATCCCTTGACTAGTGACAAAGCAGCTGCAGTAACAGGGACTTACCTGCTCACTGCATCCAACCCTTGGAGTAGTGCCAAAGTAGTTACAGTAACAGGGACTTGCCAGCTCACTGTGTCTGTCCTCAAGCACTGCCAAAGCAGTTACAGTAACAGGGACTTACCAGCACACTTTATCCATCCCGGGGGTAGTGCCATAGCATTTAAAGTAACAGGGATTTCCCAGCTCACTGTGTCCATCCCTTGGAGTAGTGACAAAGCAGTTACAGTAACAGGGACTTACCAGCTCACTGTGTCCATCCCTTGGATTTGTGACAAAGCAGTCACAGTAACAGGGACATACCAGCTCACTGTGTCCATCTCTTGGAGTACTGCCAAAGCAGTTACAGTAAGAGAGACTTACAAGTTCACTCTCTCCATCCCTTGTTCTTGTGACAAAGCAGTTACAGTAACAGGGACTTACTAGCTCACTGCATCCATCCCACTGAGCAGCACCGAAGCAATTACAGTAACAGGAACTTACCAGCTCACTGTGTCTATCCCTTGGAATAGTGCAAACCAGTTACAGTAACAAGGACTTACCAGCTCACTGTGTCAATTCCTTCAAGCAGTGCCAAAGCACTTACAGTATCAGGGACTTGCCAGTTCACTGTGCCAGTCGCTTCAAGCTGTGCCAAGGCAGTTACACTAACAGGGACTTACCAGCTCACTACGTCCATATCTTAGAAAAGTGCCACAGCAGTTAAAATATCAAGGACTTCCCAGCTCACTGTGTCCGTCCCTTCGATCAGTGCCAAAGTAGTTCCAGTAACAGGAACTTGCCAGCTCGTTGAGTCCATCCCTTGGAATAGTGGCAAAACAGGTACAATAACAGAGACTTACCAACTCACTGAGTCTGTCTCCTCGAGTAGTACCAAAGTAGTTTTAGTCACAGCTACTTACCAGCTCACTGTGTCCATCCTTTGAGGTTGTGACAAAGCAGTTACCTAACAAGGACTTGCGAGATCACTCTGCCCATCTCTTGCTGTACTGTCAAAGCAGTGACATTAATAGGGACTTACCAGCTACTGTGTCTCTCCTTTCAAGCAGTGCCAAAGCAGTTAAAGTAACAGGGACATAGCAGCTCACTGTGTCCATCCCTTGGAGATGTGCTAAAGCAGTTAAAGTGACGGACATACCAGCTCACTGTGTCCGTCTCTTGGAGTACTGCCAAAGCAGTTACAGTAAGAGAGACTTACAAGCTCACTCTGTCCATCCCTTGTACTTGTGACAAAGCAGTTGCAGTAGCAGGGACTTTCCTGCTCACTGTCTCCATCCATTGGAACAGTGACTAAGCAGTTACAGTAACAGGGACTTACCAGCTCACTGTGTCCATCCCTTGGGGGTAGTGCCACAGCATTTACAGTAACAGAGACTTCCCAGCTCACTCTGTCCATCCCTTGGAGTAGTGACAAAGCAGTTACAGTAACTGCGGCTCTCAGCACACTGTGTCTGTCCTTGGAGTAGTGCCAAGGCAGACACAGTAACAGGGACTCACCAGCGCAATGTGTCCATCCCTTGGAGTAGTGCCAAAGTAGTAACAGTAACAGGAAAACACCAGCTCGCAGGGTCCATCCCTTGGAGTAGTGCCAAAGCAGTACAGTAACAGGGACTTACCAGTTCACTGTGTCCATCCATTGGTGTAGTACCAAAGCAGTTACAGTAACAGGGACATACCAGCTCACTGTGTCTGTTCCATCAAGCAGTGCTAAAGCACTTACAGTAACAGGGACTTAGTAGCTTACTGTGTCTGTCCCTCCAAACAGTACCAGAGCAGTAATAGTAACAGGGACTTAGCTCAGTGTGTCCATTCTTTCCAGCACTACCAAAACAGTTACAGTAGCAGGGACTTTCTAGCTCACTGTGTCCATCCCTTTGAGCAGTCCCAAAGCAGTTACAGTAAAAGGGACTTACCAGCTCACTATGTCCATTCCTTCAAGCAGTGCCAAAGCAGTTACACTAACAGGGACTTGCCAGTTCACTGTGTCGGTCCATTCAAGCAGTGCCAAACCAGTTACAGTAACAGGGACTTACCAGCTCACTGTGCTCGTCCCTTTGAGCAGTGTCAAAGCAGTTACACTAACAGAGACTTACCAGCTCAATTTGTCCGTCCCTTCGAGCAGTGTCAGAGAAGTAACAGTAACAGGAACTTGCCAACTCATTGTGTCCATTTCTTGTAGTAGTGACAAAGCAGTTACAGTAACCGGGACTTACCAGATCACTGTGTCACTCCCTTCAAGCAGTTACACTAACAGGGACTTACCAGCTCACTGTCACTGTCCCTTCAAGCAGTGTCAAAGCAGTTACAGTAACAGGGACTTACCAGCTCACTGTGTCCATCCCTTGGAGTAGTGCTAAAGCAGTTACAGTAACAGGGACTTACCAGCTCACTGTGTCCATCCCTTCAGGAAGTGCCAAAGCAGTTACACTAACAGGGACTTACCAGCTCACTGTGTCCATCCCTTGGAGTAGTGCCAAAGAAGTTACAGTAACAGGGACTTATCAGCTCACTGTGTACTTCCCTTGTAGTAGTGCCAAATTAGCTACAGTAACAGGGACTTACCAGCTCACTGTGTCCATCCCTTGGAATAGTGCCAAACCAGGAACAGTAACAAGGACTTACCAGCTCACTGTGTCAATTCCTTCAAGCAGTGCCAAAGCACTTACAGTATCAGGGACTTGCCAGCTCACTGTGTCAGTTGCTTCAAGCTGTGCCAAGGCAGTTACACTAACAGGGACTTACCAGCTCACTGTGTCCATCCCTTCGAACAGTGCCAAAGTAGTTCCAGTAAAAGGAACTTGCCAGCTCATTGTGTCCATCTGTTGGAGTAGTGACAAAACAGGTACAGTAACAGAGACTTACCAACTCACTGAGTCCGTCTCCTCAAGTAGTACCAAAGTAGTTTTAGTCACAGCTACGTACCAGCTCACTGTGTCCATCCTTTGAGGTTGTGACAAAGCAGTTACATAACAAAGACTTGCGAGTTCACTCTGTCCATCTCTTGCCGTACTGCCAAAG
Source organism: Neoceratodus forsteri (assembly GCA_016271365.2). Taxonomy (NCBI): domain Eukaryota; kingdom Metazoa; phylum Chordata; order Ceratodontiformes; family Ceratodontidae; genus Neoceratodus; species Neoceratodus forsteri. Next base: position 3,351,200 of record JADMNL010000040.1, read on the forward strand.
CAGTTACAGTAATAGGGACTTACCAGCTATTGTGTCTCTCCCTTCAAGCAGTGCCAAAGCAGTTAAAGTAACAGGGACATAGCAGCTCACTGTGTCCATCCCATGGAGACGTGCCAAAGTACTTACAGTGACAGGGACATACCAGCTCACTGTGTCCGTTTCTTGGAGTAGTGCCAAAGCAGTTACAGTAAGAGGGACTTACGAGCTCACTAAGTCCATCCCTTGTACTTGTGACAAAGCAGTTGCAGTAGCAGGGACTTTCCTGCTCATTGTCTCCATCCCTTGGAGTAGAGACAAAGCAGTTACAGTAACAGGGACTTACCAGCTCACTGTGTCCATCCCTTGGGGGAGTGCCACAGCATTTACAGTAACAGAGACTTCCCAGCTCACTCTGTCCATCCCTTGTAGTGACAAAGCAGTTACAGTAACAGGGACTTACCAGCTCACTGTATCCATCCCTTGGGGTAGTGCCACAGCATTTACAGTAACACAGACTTCCCAGCTCACTCTGTCCATCCCGTGGAGTAGTGACAAAGCAGTTACAGTAACAGGGACTTACTAGCTCACTGCATCCATCCCACTGAGCAGCACCGAAGCAATTACAGTAACAGGAACTTACCAGCTCACTGTGTCTATCCCTTGGAATAGTGCAAACCAGTTACAGTAACAAGGACTTAGCAGCTCACTGTGTCAATTCCTTCAAGCAGTGCCAAAGCACTTACAGTATCAGGGACTTGCCAGTTCACTGTGTCAGTCGCTTCAAGCTGTGCCAAGGCAGTTACACTAACAGGGACTTACCAGCTCACTACGTCCATATCTTAGAAAAGTGCCACAGCAGTTAAAATACCAAGGACTTGCCAGCTCACTGTGTCCGTCCCTTCGATCAGTGCCAAAGTAGTTCCAGTAACAGGAACTTGCCAGCTCGTTGAGTCCATCCCTTGGAATAGTGGCAAAACAGGTACAGTAACAGAGACTTACCAACTCACCGAGTCCGTCTCCTCGAGTAGTACCAAAGTAGTTTTAGTCACAGCTACTTACCAGCTCACTGTATCCATCCTTTGAGGTTGTGACAAAGCAGTTACCTAACAAGAACTTGCGAGATCACTCTGCCAGTCTCTTGCTGTACTGTCAAAGCAGTGACATTAATAGGGACTTACCAGCTACTGTGTCTCTCCCTTCAAGCAGTGCCAAAGCAGTTAAAGTAACAGGGACATAGCAGCTCACTGTGTCCATCCCTTGGAGATGTGCTAAAGCAGTTAAAGTGACAGGGACATACCAGCTCACTGTGTCCGTCTCTTGGAGTACTGCCAAAGCAGTTACAGTAAGAGAGACTTACAAGCTCACTCTCTCCATCCCTTGTACTTGTGACAAAGCAGTTGCAGTAGCAGGGACTTTCCTGCTCACTGTCTCCATCCATTGGAACAGTGACTAAGCAGTTACAGTAACAGGGACTTACCAGCTCACTGTGTCCATCCCTTGGGGTAATGCCACAGCATTTACAGTAACAGAGACTTCCCAGCTCATTCTGTCCATCCCTTGGAGTAGTGACAAAGCAGTTACAGTAACTGGGGCTCTCCAGCACACTGTGTCTGTCCTTGGAGTAGTGCCAAGGCAGTTACAGTAACAGGGACTCACCAGCTCACTGTGTACATCCCTTGGAGTAGTGCCAAATTAGCTACAGTAACAGGGACTTACCAGCTCACTGTGTCCATCCCTTGGAATAGTGCCAAACCAGGTACAGTAACAAGGACTTACCAGCTCACTGTGTCAATTCCTTCAAGCAGTGCCAAAGCACTTACAGTATCAGGGACTTGCCAGCTCACTGTGTCAGTTGCTTCAAGCTGTGCCAAGGCAGTTACACTAACAGGGACTTACCAGCTCACTACGTCCATATCTTAGAAAAGTGCCACAGCAGTTAAAATACCAAGGACTTCCCAGCTCACTGTGTCCGTCCCTTCGATCAGTGCCAAAGTAGTTCCAGTAACAGGAACTTGCCAGCTCATTGTGTCCATCCCTTGGAGTAGTGACATAGCAGTTACAGTAATAGGGACTCACCAGCTCACTGTGTCTGTTCCTTCAAGCACTGCCAAAGCAGTTACAGTAAGAGGGCATTACCAGCTCACTGTGTCCATGCCTTGGAGAAGTGTCGAAGCAGTTATAGTGACAGTGACTTACCAGTTACTATGTCCATCCCTTGGAGTAGTGCCAAAACAGTTACAGTAACAGGGGCTCAGCAGCTCACTGTGTCTGTCCTTGGAGTAGGGCCAAGGCAGTTACAGTAACAGGAAAACACCAGCTCACTGGGTCCATCCCTTGGAGTAGTGCCAAAGCAGTTACAGTAACAGGGACTTACCAGCTCACTGTGTCCATCCATTGGTGTAGTACCAAAGCAGTTACATCAACAGGGACTTACCAGCTCACTGTGTCCCTCCCTTTGAGCAGTTTCAAAGCAGTTACACTAACAGGGACTTACCAGCTCACTGTGTCTGTTCCATCAAGCAGTGCTAAAGCACTTACAATAACAGGGACTTACCAGCTTACTGTGTCTGTCCCTCCAAGCAGTACCAGACCAGTTACAGTAACAGGGAATTACCAGCTCACTGTGTCCATTCTATCCAGCACTACCAAAACAGTTACAGTAGCAGGGACTTTCTAGCTCACTGTGTCCATCCCTTTGAGCAGTCCCACAGCAGTTACAGTAAAAGGGACTTACTAGCTTATTATGTCCATTCCTTCAAGCAGTGCCAAAGCAGTTACAGTAACAGGGACTTGCCAGCTCACTGTGTCGGTCCATTCAAGCAGTGCCAAGGCAGTTACAGTAACAGGGACTTTCCAGCTCCCTGTGTCCATCCCTTGGAGAAGTGCCAAACCAGTTACAGTAACAGGGACTTACCAGCTCACTGTGCTCGTCCCTTCGAGCAGTGTCAAAGCAGTTACAGTAACAGGAACTTGCCAACTCATTGTGTCCATCCCTTGGAGTAGTGACAAAGCAGTTACAGTAACCGGGACTTACCAGATCACTGTGTCGCTCCCTTCAAGCAGTTAAAGTAACAGGGACCTACCAGCTCACTGTCACTCTCCCTTCAAGCAGTGCCAAAGCAGTTACAGTAACAGGGACTTACCAGCTCACTATGGCCATCCCTTGGAATACTGCCAAAGCAGTTACACTAACAGGGACTTACCAGCTCACTGTGTCCATCCCTTGGAGTAGTGCCAAAGCAGTTACAGTAACAGGGACTTAACAGCTCTCTGTGACCATCCCTTGGAAAAGTGACAAAGGAGTTACAGTAACAGGGACTTACCAGCTCACTGTGTCCATCCCTTGGACTTGTGCAAAGCAGTTACACTAACAGGGACTTACCAGCTCACTGTGTCCATCCCTTGGAGTAGTGCCAAAGCAGTTTCAGTAACAGGAACTTACCCGCTCACTCTGTCCATCCATTGGAGTACTGACAAAGCAGTTACAGTAACAGGGACTTGCCAGCTCACTGTGTCTGTCCCCTCAGGCAGTGCCAATGCAGTTACAGTAAGACGGATTAACCAGCTCACTGTGTCCATCCGATGGAGAAGTGCCAAAGCAGTTACAGTAACAGGGACTTTCCAGCTCACTGTGTCCATCTCTTGGAGTAGTGCCAAAGCAGTTACAGTAACAGGGACTTACCAGCTCACTGAGTCCATCCCTTGCAGTAGTGACAAAGCAGTTACACTAATAGGGACTTACCAGCTCACTTTGTCCTTTCCTTTGAGTAGTGACAGAGCAGTTACAGTAAGAAGGACTTCCGACCTCACTGTGTCCATCCCTTGGGGCAATGCCAAAGCAGTTACAGTAACAGGGACTTTCCTGCTCACTGTGTCCATCCCTTGGATTTGTGACAAAGCAGTCACAGTAACAGGGACATACCAGCTCACTGTGTCCGTCTCTTGGAGTACGGCCAAAGCAGTTACAGTAACAGGGACTTTCCTGCTCACTGTGTCCATCCCTTGGAGTAGTGCCAAAGTAGTTACAGTAACAGGGACTTGCCAGCTCACTGTGTCTGTTCCTCCAAGCAATGCCAAAGCAGTTACAGTAACAGGGACTTACTAGCTCACTGCATCCATCCCACTGAGCAGCACCGAAGCAATTACAGTAACAGGAACTTACCAGCTCACTGTGTCTATCCCTTGGAATAGTGCAAACCAGTTACAGTAACAAGGACTTAGCAGCTCACTGTGTCAATTCCTTCAAGCAGTGCCAAAGCACTTACAATATCAGGGACTTGCCAGTTCACTGTGTCAGTCGCTTCAAGCTGTGCCAAGGCAGTTACACTAACAGGGACTTACCAGCTCACTATGTCCATATCTTAGAAAAGTGCCACAGCAGTTAAAATACCAAGGACTTCCCAGCTCACTGAGTCCGTCCCTTCGATCAGTGCCAAAGTAGTTCCAGTAACAGGAACTTGCCAGCTCGTTGAGTCCATCCCTTGGAATAGTGGCAAAACAGGTACAGTAACAGAGACTTACCAACTCACTGAGTCCGTCTCCTCGAGTAGTACCAAAGTAGTTTTAGTCACAGCTACTTACCAGCTCACTGTGTCCATCCTTTGAGGTTGTGACAAAGCAGTTACCTAACAAGGACTTGTGAGATCACTCTGCCCGTCTCTTGCTGTACTGTCAAGCAGTGACATTAATAGGGACTTACCAGCTACTGTGTCTCTCCCTTCAAGCAGTGCCAAAGCAGTTAAAGTAACAGGGACATAGCAGCTCACTGTGTCCATCCCTTGGAAATGTGCTAAAGCAGTTAAAGTGACAGGGACATACCAGCTCACTGTGTCCGTCTCTTGGAGTACTGCCAAAGCAGTTACAGTAAGAGAGACTTACACGCTCTCTCTCTCTCCATCCCTTGTACTTGTGACAAAGCAGTTGCAGTAGCAGGGACTTTCCTGCTCACTGTCTCCATCCATTGGAACAGTGACTAAGCAGTTACAGTAACAGGGACTTACCAGCTCACTGTGTCCATCCCTTGGGGTAGTGCCACAGCATTTACAGTAACAGAGACTTCCCAGCTCACTCTGTCCATCCCTTGGAGTAGTGACAAAGCAGTTACAGTAACTGCGGCTCTCCAGCACACTGTGTCTGTCCTTGGAGTAGTGCCAAGGCAGTTACAGTAACAGGGACTCACCAGCACAATGTGTCCATCCCTTGGAGTAGTGCCAAAGTAGTAACAGTAACAGGAAAACACCAGCTCGCAGGGTCCATCCCTTGGAGTAGTGCCAAAGCAGTACAGTAACAGGGACTTACCAGCTCACTGTGTCCATCCATTGGTGTAGTACCAAAGCAGTTACAGTAACAGGGACTTACCAGCTCACTGTGTGTTCCACCAAGCAGTGCTAAAGCACTTACAGTAACAGGGACTTACTAGATTACTGTGTCTGTCCCTCCAAACAGTACCAGAGCAGTTATAGTAACAGGGACTTAGCTCACTGTGTCCGTTCTTTCCAGCACTACCAAAACAGTTACAGTAGCAGGGACTTTCTAGCTCACTGTGTCCATCCCTTTGAGCAGTCCCAAAGCAGTTACAGTAAAAGGGACTTACCAGCTCACTATGTCCATTCCTTCAAGCAGTGCCAAAGCAGTTACAGTAACAGGGACTTGCCAGCTCACTGTGTCGGTCCATTCAAGCAGTGCCAAGGCAGTGACAGTAACAGGGACTTACCAGCTCCCTGTGTCCATCCCTTGGAGTAGTGCCAAACCAGTTACAGTAACAGGGACTTACCAGCTCACTGTGCTCGTCCCTTTGAGCAGTGTCAAAGCAGTTACACTAACAGAGACTTACCAGCTCAATTTGTCCGTCCCTTCGAGCAGTGTCAGAGAAGTAACAGTAACAGGAACTTGCCAACTCATTGTGTCCATTTCTTGGAGTAGTGACAAAGCAGTTACAGTAACCGGGACTTATCAGATCACTGTGTCACTCCCTTCAAGCAGTTACACTAACAGGGACTTACCAGCTCACTGTCACTGTCCCTTCAAGCAGTGTCAAAGCAGTTACAGTAACAGGGACTTACCAGCTCACTGTGTCCATCCCTTGGAGTTGTGCTAAAGCAGTTACAGTAACAGGGACTTACCAGCTCACTGTGTCCATCCCTCCAGGAAGTGCCAAAGCAATTACACTAACAGGGACTTACCAGCTCACTGTGTCCATCCCTTGGAGCAGTGCTAAAGAAGTTACAGTAACAGGGACTTACCAGCTCTCTGTGATCATCCTTTGGAATAGTGACAAAGGAGTTACAGTAACAGGGACTTATCAGCTCACTGTGTACATCCCTTGTAGTAGTGCCAAATTAGTTACAGTAACAGGGACTTACCAGCTCACTGTGTCCATCCCTTGGAATAGTGCCAAACCAGGTACAGTAACAAGGACTTACCAGCTCACTGTGTCAATTCCTTCAAGCAGTGCCAAAGCACTTACAGTATCAGGGACTTACCAGCTCACTGTGTCCATCCCATCGAACAGTGCCAAAGTAGTTCCAGTAACAGGAACTTGCCAGCTCGTTGTGTCCATCTGTTGGAGTAGTGACAAAACAGGTACAGTAACAGAGACTTACCAACTCACTGAGTCCGTCTCCTCAAGTAGTACCAAAGTAGTTTTAGTCACAGCTATGTACCAGCTCACTGTGTCCATCCTTTGAGGTTGTGACAAAGCAGTTACATAATAAAGGACTTGCGAGTTCACTCTGTCCATCTCTTGCCGTACTGCCAAAGCAGTTACAGTAATAGGGACTTACCAGCTATTGTGTCTCTCCCTTCAAGCAGTGCCAAAGCAGTTAAAGTAACAGGGACATAGCAGCTCACTGTGTCCATCCCTTGGAGACGTGCCAAAGTACTTACAGTGACAGGGACATACCAGCTCACTGTGTCCGTTTCTTGGAGTAGTGCCAAAGCAGTTACAGTAAGAGGGACTTACGAGCTCACTATGTCCATCCCTTGTACTTGTGACAAAGCAGTTGCAGCAGCAGGGACTTTCCTGCTCATTGTCTCCATCCCTTGGAGTAGAGACAAAGCAGTTACAGTAACAGGGACTTACCAGCTCACTGTGTCCATCCCTTGGGGGAGTGCCACAGCATTTACAGTAACAGAGACTTCCCAGCTCACTCTGTCCATCCCTTGTAGTGACAAAGCAGTTACAGTAACAGGGACTTACCAGCTCACTGTATCCATCCCTTGGGGTAGTGCCACAGCATTTACAGTAAGAGAGACTTCCCAGCTCACTCTGTCCATCCCTTGGAGTAGTGACAAAGCAGTTACAGTAACAGGGACTTAACAGCTCATTGTGTCCATCCCTTGGAGTAGTGACATAGCAGTTACAGTAATAGGGACTCACCAGCTCACTGTGTCTGTTCCTTCAAGCACTGCCAAAGCAGTTACACTAAGAGGGCATTACCAGCTCACTGTGTCCATGCCTTGGAGAAGTGTCGAAGCAGTTATAGTGACAGTGACTTACCAGTTACTATGTCCATCCCTTGGAGTAGTGCCAAAACAGTTACAGTAACAGGGGCTCAGCAGCTCACTGTGTCTGTCCTTGGAGTAGGGCCAAGGCAGTTACAGTAACAGGAAAACACCAGCTCACTGGGTCCATCCCTTGGAGTAGTGCCAAAGCAGTTACAGTAACAGGGACTTACCAGCTCACTGTGTCCATCCATTGGTGTAGTACCAAAGCAGTTACAGCAACAGGGACTTACCAGCTCACTGTGTCCCTCACTTTGAGCAGTGTCAAAGCAGTTACACTAACAGGGACTTACCAGCTCACTGTGTCTGTTCCATCAAGCAGTGCTAAAGCACTTACAATAACAGGGACTTACCAGCTTACTGTGTCTGTCCCTCCAAGCAGTACCAGAGCAGTTACAGTAACAGGGAATTACCAGCTCACTGTGTCCGTTCTTTCAAGCACTACCAAAACAGTTACAGTAGCAGGGACTTTCTAGCTCACTGTGTCCATCCCTTTGAGCAGTCCCAAAGCAGTTACAGTAAAAGGGACTTACTAGCTTATTATGTCCATTCCTTCAAGCAGTGCCAAAGCAGTTACAGTAACAGGGACTTGCCAGCTCACTGTGTCGGTCCATTCAATCAGTGCCAAGGCAGTGACAGTATCAGGGACTTTCCAGCTCCCTGTGTCCATCCCTTGGAGAAGTGCCAAACCAGTTACAGTAACAGAGACTTACCAGTTCAATTTGTCCGTCCTTTCGAGCAGTGCCAGAGAAGTTACAGTAACAGGAACTTGCCAACTCATTGTGTCCATCCCTTGGAGTAGTGACAAAGCAGTTACAGTAACCGGGACTTACCAGATCACTGTGTCGCTCCCTTCAAGCAGTTAAAGTAACAGGGACTTACCAGCTCACTGTCACTCTCCCTTCAAGCAGTGCCAAAGCAGTTACAGTAACAGGGACTTACCAGCTCACTATGGCCATCCCTTAGAATACTGCCAAAGCAGTTACACTAACAGGGACTTACCAGCTCACTGTGTCCATCCCTTGCAGTAGTGCCAAAGCAGTTACAGTAACAGGGACTTAACAGCTCTCGTGTCCATCCCTTGGAGTTGTGCAAAGCAGTTACAGCAACATGGACTTACCAGCTCACTGTGTACATCCCATGGAGTAGTGCCAAAGTAGTTACAGTAACATAGACTTATCAGCTCACTGTTTCCGTCCCTTCGAGTAGTGCCAAAGCAGTTTCAGTAACAGGAACTTACCCACTCACTCTGTCCATCCATTGGAGTACTGACAAAGCAGTTACAGTAACAGGGACTTGCCAGCTCACTGTGTCTGTCCCCTCAGGCAGTGCCAATGCAGTTACAGTAAGACGGATTAACCAGCTCACTGTGTCCGTCCGATGGAGAAGCGCCAAAGCAGTTACAGTAACAGGGACTTTCCAGCTCACTGTGTCCATCTCTTGGAGTAGTGCCAAAGCAGTTACAGTAACAGGGACTTACCAGCTCACTGAGTCCATCCCTTGCAGTAGTGACAAAGCAGTTACACTAATAGGGACCTATCAGCTCACTTTGTCCTTTCCTTTGAGTAGTGACAAAGCAGTTACAGTAAGAAGGACTTCCGACCTCACTGTGTCCATCCCTTGGGGCAATGCCAAAGCAGTTACAGTAACAGGGACTTTCCTGCTCACTGTGTCCATCCCTTGGATTTGTGACAAAGCAGTCACAGTAACAGGGACATACCAGCTCACTGTGTCCGTCTCTTGGAGTACTGCCAAAGCAGTTACAGTAAGAGAGACTTACAAGCTCACTCTCTCCATCCCTTGTACTTGTGACAAAGCAGTTGCAGTAGCAGGGACTTTCCTGCTCACTGTCTCCATCCCTTGGAACAGTGACTAAGCAGTTACAGTAACAGGGAATTACCAGCTCACTGTGTCCATCCCTTGGGGTAGTGCCACAGCATTTACAGTAACAGAGACTTCCCAGCTCACTCTGTCCATCCCTTGGAGTAGTGCCAAAGCAGTTTCAGTAACAGGAACTTACCCGCTCACTCTGTCCATCCATTGGAGTACTGATAAAGCAGTTACAGTAACAGGGACTTGCCGGCTCACGTTGTCTGTCGCCTCAGGCAGTGCCAATGCAGTTACAGTAACAGGGATTAACCAGCTCACTGTGTCCGTCCGATGGAGAAGCGCCAAAGCAATTACAGTAACAGTGACTTTACAGCTCACTGTGTCCATCTCTTGGAGTAGTGCCAAAGCAGTTACAGTAACAAGGACTTACCAGCTCACTGAGTCCATCCCTTGCAGTAGTGACAAAGCAGTTACACTAACAGGGACTTACCAGCTCACTTTGTCCTTTCCTTTGAGTAGTGACAAAGCAGTTACAGTAAGAAGGACTTCCGACCTCACTGTGTCCTTCCCTTGGGGCAATGCCAAAGCAGTTACAGTAACAGGGACTTTCCTGCTCACTGTGTCCATCCCTTGGATTTGTGACAAAGCAGTCACAGTAACAGGGACTTACCAGCTCACTTTGTCCATCCCTTGGAGTAGTGACAAAGCAGTTACAAAACAGGGACTTAACAGCTCACTGTGTCCATCACTTGGAGTTGAGCCAAAACAGTTACAGTAACAGGGACCTACCAGCTCACTGTGTCTGTCCCTTCAAGCAGTGTCAAAGCAGTTCCAGTAACAGAGACTTACCACCTCACTGTGTCCATCCCTTGGAGTAGTTACACAGTGGTTACAGTAACAGGGACTTACCTGCTCTCTCTGTCTCTCCCTTCAAGCAGTGCCAAAGCAGTTAAGGTAAGAGGGACTTGCCATCTCACTGTGGCCATCCCTTGGAGTAGTGCCAAAGCACTTGCTGTAACAGGGACTTACCTGCTCACTATATCCAACCCCTGGAGTAGAGCCAAAGCAGTTACAGTAATAGGAACTTACCTGCTCAATGTGTCCGTCTCTTGCAGTAGTGCCAAAGCACTTACAGTAACAGGGACTTACCAGCTCACTGTGTCTGTCCCTTGAAGCAGTGCCAAAGCAGTTACAGTAAAAGAGACTTACCACCTCACTTTATCCATCCCTTGGAGTAGTTACACAGCGGTTACAGTAACAGGGACTTACCTGCTCTCTCTGTCTCTCCCTTCAAGCAGTGCCAAAGCAGTTACGGTAAGAGGGACTTACCAGCTCACTGTGGCCATCCCTTGGGGTAGTGCCAAAGCAGTTGCAGGAACAGGGACTTACCAGCTCACTATATCCAACCCCTGGAGTAGTGCCAAAGCAGTTACAGTAACAGGAACTTACCTGCTCAATGTGTCCTCTCTTGCAGTAGTGCCAAAGCAGTTACAGTAACAGGGACTTACAAGCTCACTGTGTCCATCCCTTGAAGTAGTGACAAAGGAGCTGCAGTAACAGGGACTTACCTGCTCACTGCATCCAACCCTTGGAGTAGTGCCAAAGTAGTTACAGTAACAGGGACTTGCCAGCTCACTGTGTCTGTCCCTCCAAGCAGTGCCAAAGCAGTTACAGTAACAGGGACTTACTAGCTCACTGCATCCATCCCACTTACCAACTCACTTGAGTCCGTCTCCTCGAGTAGTACCAAAGTAGTTTTAGTCACAGCTACTTACCAGCTCACTGTGTCCATCCTTTGAGGTTGTGACAAAGCAGTTACCTAACAGGGACTTGCTAGCTCACTCTGCCCGTCTCTAGCCGTACTGTCAAAGCAGTCACAATAATAGCGACTTACCAGCTACTGTGTCTCTCCCTTCAAGCAGTGCCAAAGCAGTTAAAGTAACAGGGACATAGCAGCTCACTGTGTCCGTCTCTTGGAGTACTGCCAAAGCAGTTACAGTAAGAGAGACTTACAAGCTCACTCTCTCTATCCCTTGTACTTGTGACAAAGCAGTTGCAGTAGCAGGGACTTTCCTGCTCACTGTCTCCATCCCTTGGAACAGTGACTAAGCAGTTACAGTAACAGGGACTTACCAGCTCACTGTGTCCATCCCTTGGGGTAGTGCCACAGCATTTACAGTAACAGAGACTTCACAGCTCACTCTGTCCATCCCTTGGAGTAGTGACAAAGCAGTTACAGTAACAGGGGCTCTCCAGCGCAATGTGTCCATCCCTTGGAGTAGTGCCAAAGCAGTAACAGTAACAGGAAAACACCAGCTCGCAGGGTCCATCCCTTGGAGTAGTGCCAAAGCAGTACAGTAACAGGGACTTACCAGCTCACGGTGTCCATCCATTGGTGTAGTACCAAAGTAGTTACAATAACAGGGACTTACCTGCTCACTGTGTCTGTTCCATAAAGCAGTGCTGAAGCACTTACAGTAACAGGGACTTACTAGCTTACTGTGTCTGTCCCTCCAAACAGTACCAGAGCAGTTACAGTAGCAGGGACTTTCTAGCTCACTGTGTCCATCCCTTTGAGCAGTCCCACAGCAGTTACAGTAAAAGGGACTTACTAGCTTACTATGTCCATTCCTTCAAGCAGTGCCAAAGCAGTTACAGTAACAGGGACTTGCCAGCTCACTGTGTCGGTCCATTCAAGCAGTGCCAAGGCAGTGACAGTATCAGGGACTTTCTAGCTCCCTGTGTCCATCCCTTGGAGAAGTGCCAAACCAGTTACAGTAACAGGGACTTACCAGCTCACTGTGCTCGTCCCTTTGAGCAGTGTCAAAGCAGTTACACTAACAGAGACTTACCAGCTCAATTTGTCCATCCTTTCGAGCAGTGCCAGAGAAGTTACAGTAGCAGGAACTTGCCAACTCACTGTGTCCATCCCTTGGAGTAGTGACAAAGCAGTTACAGTAACCGGGACTTACCAGATCACTGTGTCGCTCCCTTCAAGCAGTTACAGTAACAGGGACTTACCAGCTCACTGTCACTGTCCCTTCAAGCAGTGCCAAAGCAGTTACAGTAACAGGGACTTACCAGCTCACTCTGGCCATCCCTTGGAATAGTGCTAAAGCAGTTACAGTAACAGGGACTTACCAGCTCACTGTGTCCATCCCTTGGGGGAGTGCCACAGCATTTACAGTAACAGAGACTTCCCAGCTCACTCTGTCCATCCCTTGGAGTAGTGACAAAGAAGTTACAGTAACAGGGATGTACCAGCTCACTGTATCCATCCCTTGGGGTAGTGCCACAGCATTTACAGAAACAGAGACTTCCCAGCTCACTCTGTCCATCCCTTGGAGTAGTGACAAAGCAGTTACAGTAACAGGGACTTACCAGCTCATTGTGTCCATCCCTTGGAGTAGTGACATAGCAGTTACAGTAATAGGGACTCACCAGCTCACTGTGTCTGTTCCTTCAAGCACTGCCAAAGCAGTTACAGTAAGAGGGCATTACCAGCTCACTGTGTCCATGCCTTGGAGAAGTGTCGAAGCAGTTATAGTGACAGTGACTTACCAGTTACTGTGTCCATCCCTTGAAGTAGTGCCAAAACAGTTACAGTAACAGGGGCTCACCAGCTCACTGTGTCTGTCTTTGGAGTAGTGCCAAGGCAGTTACAGTAACAGGAAAACACCAGCTCACGGGGTCCATCCCTTGGAGTAGTGCCAAAGCAGTTACAGTAACAGGGACTTACTAGCTCACTGTGTCCATCCCTTTGAGCAGTGTCAAAGCAGTTACACTAACAGGGACTTACGATCTCACTGTGTCTGTTCCATCAAGCAGTGCTAAAGCACTTACAATAACAGGGACTTACCAGCTTACTGTGTCTGTCCCTCCAAGCAGTACCAGACCAGTTACAGTAACAGGGACTTACCAGCTCACTGTGTCCGTTCTTTCAAGCACTACCAAAACAGTTACAGTAGCAGGGACTTTCTAGCTCACTGTGTCCATCCCTTTGAGCAGTCCCACAGCAGTTACAGTAAAAGGGACTTAGCTTACTATGTCCATTCCTTCAAGCAGTGCCAAAGCAGTTACAGTAACAGGGACTTGCCAGCTCACTGTGTCGGTCCATTCAAGCAGTGCCAAGGCAGTGACAGTATCAGGGACTTTCCAGCTCCCTGTGTCCATCCCTTGGAGAAGTGCCAAACCAGTTACAGTAACAGGGACTTACCAGCTCACTGTGCTCGTCCCTTTGAGCAGTGTCAAAGCAGTTACACTAACTGAGACTTACCAGCTCAATTTGTCCGTCCTTTCGAGCAGTGCCAGAGAAGTTACAGTAACAGGAACTTGCCAACTCATTGTGTCCATCCCTTGGAGTAGTGACAAAGCAGTTACAGTAACCGGGACTTACCAGATCACTGTGTCGCTCCCTTCAAGCAGTTACAGTAACAGGGACTTACCAGCTCACTGTCACTCTCCCTTCAAGCAGTGCCAAAGCAGTTACAGTAACAGGGACTTACCAGCTCACTGTGTCCATCCCTTCAGTAAGTGCCAAAGCAGTTACACTAACAGGGACTTACCAGCTCACTGTCACTCTCCCTTCAAGCAGTGCCAAAGCAGTTACAGTACCAGGGACTTACCAGCTCACTGTGGCCATCCCTTGGAATAGTGCTAAAGCAGTTACAGTAACAGGGACTTACCAGCTCACTGTGTCCATCCCTTCAGTAAGTGCCAAAGCAGTTACACTAACAGGGACTTACCAGCTCACTGTCACTCTCCCTTCAAGCAGTGCCAAAGCAGTTACAGTAACAGGGACTTACCAGCTCTCTGTGACCATCCCTTGGAATAGTGACAAAGGAGTTACAGTAACAGGGACTTACCAGCTCACTGTGTCCATCCCTTAGAGTTGTGCCAAAGCAGTTACAGCAACATGGACTTACCAGCTCACTGTGTACATCCCATGGAGTAGTGCCAAAGTAGTTACAGTAACATGGACTTATCAGCTCACTGTGTCCGTCCCTTCGACTAGTGCCAAAGCAGTTTCAGTAACAGGAACTTACCCGCTCACTCTGTCCATCCATTGGAGTACTGACAAAGCAGTTACAGTAACAGGGACTTGCCAGCTCACTGTGTCTGTCCCCTCAGGCAGTGCCAATGCAGTTACAGTAAGAGGGATTAACCAGCTCACTGTGTCCGTCCGATGGAGAAGCGCCAAAGCAGTTACAGTAACAGGGACTTTCCAGCTCACTGTGCCCATCTCTTGGAGTAGTGCCAAAGCAGTTACAGTAACAGGGACTTACCATCTCACTGAGTCCATCCCTTGTAGTAGTGACAAAGCAGTTACACTAACAGGGACTTACCAGCTCACTTTGTCCTTTCCTTTGAGTAGTGACAAAGCAGTTACAGTAAGAAGGACTTCCGACCTCACTGTGTCCATCCCTTGGGGCAATGCCAAAGCAGTTACAGTAACAGGGACTTTCCTGCTCACTGTGTCCATACCTTGGATTTGTGAAAAAGCAGTCACAGTAACAGGGACTTACCAGCTCACTTTGTCCATCCCTTGGAGTAGTGACAAAGCAGTTACAAAAACAGGGACTTACCAGCTCACTTTGTCCATCACTTGGAGTTGAGCCAAAACAGTTACAGTAACAGGGACCTACCAGCTCACTGTGTCTGTCCCTTCAAGCAGTGTCAAAGCAGTTACAGTAACAGAGACTTACCACCTCACTGTGTCCATCCCTTGGAGTAGTTACACAGTGGTTACAGTAACAGGGACTTACTTGCTCTCTCTGTCTCTCCCTTCAAGCAGTGCCAAACCAGTTACAGTAAGAGGGACTTGCCATCTCACTGTGGCCATCCCTTGGAGTAGTGCCAAAGCACTTGCTGTAACAGGGACTTACCTGCTCACTACATCCAACCCCTGGAGTAGTGCCAAAGCAGTTACAGTAACAGGAACGTACCTGCTCAATGTGTCCATCTCTTGCAGTAGTGCCAAAGCAGTTACTGTAACAGGGACTTACCAGCTCACTGTGTCTGTCCCTCCAAGCAGTGCCAAAGCACTTACAGTAAGAGGGACTTATCAGCTCACTATGTCTGTTCATCCAAGCAGTGCCAAAGCAGTTACAGCAACAGGGACTTACTAGCTCACTGTGTCCATCCCTCTGACCATCCCTCTGAGTCCATCCCTTGGAATAGTGCCAAACCAGTTACAGTAACAAGGACTTACCAGCTCACTGTGTCCGTCTCTTGGAGTACTGCCAAAGCAGTTACAGTAACAGGGACTTATTCGCTCACTGTGTCCATCCCACTGAGCAGCACCGAAGCAATTACAGTAACAGGTACTTACCAGCTCACTGTGTCTATCCCTTGGAATAGTGCAAACCAGTTACAGTAACAACGACTTACCAGCTCACTGTGTCAATTCCTTCAAGCAGTGCCAAAGCACTTACAGTATCAGAGACTTGCCAGCTCACTGTGTCAGTCGCTTCAATCTGTGCCAAGGCAGTTACACTAACAGGGACTTACCAGCTCACTGTGTCCATCCCTTAGAAAAGTGCCACAGCAGTTAAAATACCAAAGACTTGCCAGCTCACTGTGTCCGTCCCTTCGAACAGTGCCAAAGTAGTTCCAGTAACAGGAACTTGCCAGCTCGTTGAGTCCATCCCTTGGAATAGTGGCAAAATAGGTACAGTAACAGAGACTTACCAACTCACTGAGTCCATCTCCTCGAGTAGTACCAAAGTAGTTTTAGTCACAGCTACTTATCAGCTCACTGTGTCCATCCTTTGAGGTTGTGACAAAGCAGTTACATAACAGGGACTTTCGAGCTCACTCTGCCCATCTCTTGCCGTACTGCCAAAGCTGTTACCGTAATAGGGACTTACCAGCTACAGTGTCTCTCCCTTCAAGTAGTGCCAAAGCAGTTAAAGTAACAGGGAGTCACCAGCTCACTGTGTCCGTCTCTTGGAGTACTGCCAAAGCAGTTACAGTAAGAGAGACTTACGAGCTCACTCTGTCCATCCCTTGTACTTCTGACAATGCAGTTGCAGTAGCAGAGACTTTCCTGCTCACTGTATCCATCCCTTGGAGTAGTGACATAGCAGTTACAGTAACAGGGACTTACCAGCTCACTGTGTCCATCCCTTGGGGTACTGCCACAGCATTTACAGTAACAGAGACTTCCCAGCTCACTCTGTCCATCCCTTGGAGTAGTGACAAAGCAGTTACAGTAACAGGGACTTACCAGCTCATTGTGTCCATCCCTTGGAGCAGTGCCAAAACAGTTACAGTAACAGGGGCTCACCAGCTCACTGTGTCTGTCCTTGGAGCAGTGCCAAGGCAGTTACAGTAACAGGAAAACACCAGCTCAATGTGTCCGTCCCTTGGAGTAGTGCCAAAGCAGTAACAGTAACAGGAAAACACCAGCTCACTGGGTCCATCCCTTGGAGTACTGCCAAAGCAGTTACAGTAACAGGGACTTACCAGTTCACTGTGTCCATCCATTGGTGTAGTACCAAAGCAGTTACAGTGACAGGGACATACCAGCTCACTGTGTCCATCTCTTGGAGTAGTGCTAAAGCAGTTACAGTAAGAGGGACTTACGAGCTCACTCTGTCCATCCCTTGTACTTGTGACAAAGCAGTTACAGTGACAGGGACTTACCAGCTCACTGTCTCCATCCCTTGGAGTAGTGACAAAGCAGTTACAGTAACAGGGACTTGCCAGCTCACTGTGTCCATCCCTTGGGGTAGTGCCACAGCATTTACAGTAAGAGAGACTTCCCAGCTCACTCTGTCCATCCCTTGGAGTAGTGACAATGCAGTTACAGTAACAGGGAGTTACCAGCTCATTGTGTCCATCCCTTGGAGTAGTGACATAGCAGTTACAGTAATAGGGACTGACCAGCTCACTGTGTCTGTTCCTTCAAGCACTGCCGAAGCAGTTGCAGTAAGAGGGCATTACCAGCTCACTGTGTCCATCCCTTGGAGTAGTGACAAAGCAGTTATAGTGACACTGACTTACCAGTTACTGTGTCCATCCATTGGTGTAGTACCAAAGCAGTTACAGTAACAGGAAAACACCAGCTCACTGGGTCCATCCCTTGGAGTAGTGCCAAAGCAGTTACAGTAACAGGGACTTACCAGCTCACTGTGTCCATCTATTGGTGTAGTACCAAAGCAGTTACAGTAACAGGGACTTACCAGCTCACTGTGTGCATCCCTTGGAGTAGTGCCAAAGCAGTTATAACAGGAACTTACCTGCTCACTGTGTCCATCTCTTGGAGTAGTGCCAAAGCAGTTACAGTAATAGGGACTTACCAGCTCACTGTGTCCATCCCTTGGAGCAGTGACACAGCAGTTATAACAGGAACTTACCTGCGCACTGTGTCCATCTCTTGGAGTAGTGCCAAAGCAGTTACAGTAACAGGGACTTAGCAGCTCACTGTGTCCATCCATTGAAGTTGTGCCAACGCAGTTACCACAACAGGGACTTTCCAGCTCACTGTGCCTGTCCCTTCAAGCAGTGCCAAAGCAGTTACATTAAGAGGGACTTACTAATTCACTGTGTCCACCCCTTGGAGTACTGCCAAAGCCGTTACAGTAAGAGGGACTAACCAGCTCACTGTGACCGTCCCTTGGAGTAATGCCAAAGTAGTCACAGTAACAGGGACTTACCAGCTCACTGTGTCCATCCCTTGGAGTAGTGACAAAGCAGTTTCAGTAACAAGGACTTACTAGCTCAATGTGTCTGTCCCTTTGAGCAGTGCATACCTGTTTTTTTAAACTTCTTTACTCACGAGTCACAAAAGATCAGGATACTTCATCCAAGGTACCATACATTTCATATACACGGTCTTATCAACTTGCCCAGTACACAGATACTAATGTACAATTCATTGTGCATAGTCAAGATCTAGGAGAAAGTGATACACTGATCGTTACCTGATTAGTTTTCTTTCTTCCCCGCAACTAAGGATACATCGAGGAAATCCTCTGCAACACATATTAACAAATAGATAACTGAATGAAACTTTTACCCATGCACATCTGATACTTTATTTAAAATAAAGTCTTACATTTCATCAAGCTGTCTAGGACTTTTGTGTATAGAATCTGCTCACTGTGAATACCCAGAGCTACGTTCCAGTTCCTTTTGCCACTCCATGTAAGGCTGCCAGCAGGCCATGTGTTTGTCTCTACTAAACAATTTTATGTGATCACAGTTCGTCAGAAGTAGGTCCAGGATGGTCCAATCCCTTGTTGGCTTCCTCACCCCGTGTAAAAAATAAAAATGCTGTTGGATTCTAGGATCACTTTGCTCTTGCTTCTGCTGGCCTGTGGGATGCTCCTGTAACCCCCTTACAAATGGGGGTTCCCGAAAGTCTTCCTTGGGTGTGCCTAAATACCCGTCAGGCTGGCATCCTGTGTCTTAGCATTTTAAAAGTGTTTGTGTGAGAGTGCCTTGATGCCTCTGTGCTCTTTCTCTTTAAGACCTGCCTGTGACGTGGTGCTTATTTAATCTGGGAGAGAGCTGAGTGTTTCTATGCTCGAGTCCCACCCGGGCTGCCAGATAATCGCTCTGTGCTGCCATCACTATTTGTGCAGAGGGAACTCTATTAGAAGCTGTACTTATTTGCTGATTATCTATTGTAATAGTAATGATATTGTACTTTGTCTAACCTGCCTCTTTGCAGCATGGACAGTTCTGCTTATCACCACCATCTTGGTCCTGGACTGCTAGAATGGGCCAATCAGTACCTTTGGGGACTTTAAAATGGAGTCTGTCCCCAGGGGTCTTATGGGGTAAATTTCTGTAGGAATTGTAGTTTTGAGACTTTGGTGCCTAAATGCACCTGGAGGGGAAGCCCTTGCTTTGACAGACAGATGAATCAACGAATCAAACCTTTTGGACCGAAGAGAAATTCCCAAGCTGCCTGCTGCAGTGAGTCAATTCAGAGGTACAGTTTTGAGAGTGAACAGCTCTAGTGTTTCAAGCAGCTGCTCATGCATAGTTCATGAGGGAGATTGGTGGAAAGGCTGAGTTTGGCCTGTCTGCCTGCTGTCCCTTTAGAGGGAATCCTTTGAAAGGCTTAGTAATCGGACTGTATCCAAATTGGAACGTGACAAAGCCACTGAAGAGTGATCAGATTTAAACATGAAGAAGACTGAAGATTTGCTGTATGGGATCGGCCTGTCAGGACATCCAGTTGCCTCAAAATTTCCGGTTTTGCTCAGAGACACTGATATTGCTGCTGGACTGCTATCCGCATTGTGGTATGGTGATTGCTTTACTATAAATGTGCTGTTTGCTATTAGTGGGTTGCGATTTGGTTCCCCACTATTTAATTGTGCCACGTTTGCTGGAAGTTGCATCCAGCCTTCCCAGACTAATATCCGAACTGTCTTACCTGGCCAGGGCCATGCCACTTTGGCCCAGCCAGCTACTCATGCCACAGAGAAGACCATCGACAGGAGACCTGCCTGGGGATCACCCCCTGCTCAACATCACGAACAGGAAAGACACCTCAGTGATCATATGGGCCCTGCTTCTCCTGGCAAACAGCAAGTCATCCTGCAGTCTCCATTTCATCCCTCCTGTGTCCTGTACTGGGTAGCGTGAGTAAACACCAGGGTAGCTCCCTGCAACAACAGCTCGATCAAAGAGTGTCATCTGATTTAATTGTTTTGTTTAATCATCACAAACTGAGTCTCCTGGTTCCGGATTACAAATGTGTGTGATTGTGCATGCCTTTTCTTTTTATCACATGGCCCCAACCAGCTGTGTCGCCGGCCTACGCCGGGCAACATTCCAGGCTAGCCCACCTTACTTCCAACTGGGTGTCTAGAGCATGTGACTGTGCAGGGACTAAAAGTGCATGCATAATTGCCTGACTAGATCAGTTTTAGAATCAATCAACCTGATTATGCCCCTCCCTTGTTCAATTCCCCTGAATAAATCAGATCTAACTCTTTTTGCATTTAATCTGACTGTGGTTCCAGTTTGTACCAAAAGCTCTGTACGGCTGTTATTTGCTGTGCCTAATCTTGTTTTACAGGGGGTCTCCAGGGTCGAACTGGTGGAACCAGCCCTGGTGGTAAGTGCAGACAGTGTGGGTATTTGTATGCTGAATAGGGGTTACTGTGAAAGTGTTTGTTGCATGTTGTCTAGGCCACTAGAGGGGAAAGAGGGGGGTTACAGTGTCCTGGACGGCTGTATCCAGGTTAGCCTTGTTACTAACAACCCTGTCCTCTGGGTGGAGGCACCTGTTTCAGTACCCAGGCCCCTTAACCTGCAACTAGCCAAGCAAGCAGGGGTAGTAGCCCTTGGGATAGCGCCACCTATAGGTTACACTCCAATCCACATCAGTCTTGTAAAAATCTCCTAATATTACTACTACTTCTTCCCCTCTTCCCCTCCCGTTGCCTTTCTTATCTCATCCCCCAGCTCCCTCTCTGTGGTTTCATCCTGACTTGGCAGCTGGTGCACTACCTCTACCATTATTTTCTTCCCAACCCGACTGCAGCTGTACAAATTTATTTAGCTTTGGTGACCTGGTAGGTGCACTAGACAAGGAATGCCTATTTTCAGGCACAACCTGAGAGGTTACAAATTCAACTGAAATTACAAAAAGCAGCAATGCCATAGCATAAGAAAAGAGCAGAAGAACAACAAAAAGACAAAATATGTCTCCCATAACAGAGTCACAATGAGCAGGCAAGGATCAACAACCATGAAATGAATCAACAATAAGAAACAGAGCACAAGCATGATACCGCCCAACATCAGTATCACAACAGGTCAAAGGAAATAAGTGCAAAGATATGGCAAGAGATACAAAAAGCATACAGGCTATGAACATTACAATACATTAATGCCAAACTGACAGTCAAGTACATTTATCTGTGGATCTTAAGAAATTGTGAAGTTCTCTTTTGAAATTGGGGTGGGACTGACATAGCGTTGCTGTACCCTCCTATGCCCTCCCTTGTGACCATGATCCCTTTTCTACCACAGATTGCCACCCCTCCACCCCTACCCTTTGTTCTGTCCTTCCCATGTGGGGTGTATCCAGGAATGGACAGATCCCAGTCATGGTTTGAGGTTGCCCAGGTTTTGGTGACCAAATCCAGATCTACTCAGCCCTCCATCATCATGGGCTGGAGGGTGTCCGTTTTGTTCCTCAGACTCCTGAAATACATGGATATCACTCACCACATCCCATGCTTCTCCCCTCCTCTTCCTCTCCAGTTCCCTTCCCTCCCTTCCTTCCTTGCTTCCTCCTCCCTCCTCCCTCCACCCTACTAGTTTGCCATCATCCTTGTCTTTTTCTCCCCTTCCTCCAATTCCTCTCCCACTATACTATATTCACTCTTCCTTCACCCCTCCCCTTCTTCCCTTTTAACTTATTGCCCCCTCCACTTGAGGGGAGGCCTTCCAGCATCCTCCTGTTGTGAACCCTAGGTTCTGTGCTCTCACATAGTCAGTATCCTAGTTCTGCCCCGCCCCCCGAGGTGTAGCCTATCTGGTGAGTACAGAGAGTTCTCATTCAAGACCTTCACCTGTCCCCCACACAACCAAAGTCCTCCTCCTTGCACCAGTCCCTTAGTCACTACTTGAATTCAGAGACCCAGAGCTGAAAATGCCACTGAACTTGACACCTCCCTAACGTACCTCCCAAGCTCCCTAAACTTATTCTGTACCTCACATACCTTACACCTTGCCAGGTCATTTGTGCCCAGATGGACAATCACATCAAGTATTCCCCCTCCCCCCAAAAAAGTATGTGTGCACCACAGACATGATTCTCTTGGCTGTTATATATGAGAGGCACACAACACTCCTTCTGTGTGGTCCCTCTCACCCTGTGGCCATCTAACTCCCTTCTTAATTGAATCCTCTATCACCAGCACTCTTCAGTTTCTCTTGGTTTTTGTTCACCCCCTCTGGATGCTCTTGTATTTGTATCCTTCCCCTCCAACTGCACCAGTTTGTTCCTCACAATCCACCATTCCCCCATCATCACCTCCATTATGCAGTCCCTGCCCCTGCTGTCTCTCACTCCCTGTACTAACCCTCTTGCACTGAATTCTCCCCAGCCCGGCCATTTGCTGTCCTCCCTTTACAAGTTCAGGATTTAGCCCTGCTGGCTTCTCCCTTAACTGCACCCTTTGAACCTCCTCCTGATACTCCCCCGATCTCCTCCTGCAACCATTTCCTGGCTCACTTTAGGTCTAACCTCATGGTCTTCCTGATGCCCCCTGCTGCCTTTTTCCCCCCTATGTCTCCCTCCATGCTAGCCTGGACACCTTCCTTCTGGAAGTCGAGTAACAGATATCTATTTTATACAGGCACTCCTCCAGGGTGTCTGTTTCCTTCACTGCCATTTCCACTCACCTCATTGACCATTACTCCCTCTGTAGCAGAGGTGGCCCCTGCCCTGGAGCCCACTAACCTCTTATCTAGCTTTTCCACACCTCACCCCTGGCCCCCCTGGCCCATTTCAGGCCTATTCATCCCTACCCTCTGGTCACCTTGTGGCCTTTTTAGTCCCTCTACTCCCCCAGGCACCCTCACAGATCTACCTGATTCCATCTCCTGACTCATCAGTAACCTGTGTTTACAAGGCATAAAGTACTTTTTTTAATGATTAGCAGGGGTTGTTAATCAATTTTTTGGGGGGAATAAGCAGTCATTCTAGTTTGATTAGCAATTTATAATCCTGGCATTTTTAAGTGCCAGGTACTGTATTTGTTGATTTTGTTCAAGGACAGTTACCTTTTCCCTGCAAATTTCATTCCTTTTCTCTCTCTCTCTCTCTCTCTCTCAACTTGTTTTCATGCTTGTTTTGTCTTCTGCTTGTCTATCTCTCCCTCACCCAAGCTCTCCCTCTCTCTCCCTCTCTCAGTTTTTCTTATTTTACAATTTGGTGTTCTGACTTTTCTTTCTCTCTCTTACTTTGCTTTTCCATTCCATTTACATCTCTTCCTTTGGGAGTTGTTTCTACCTTTTCTCCAGGCTTTTTTGCACTGCTGTACCTTAAGTTCTTCTCTCTGTGGTCTTAAACATCTTTATCCAACCTTCATATTTCGTATCTTTTGCTTTTCCTCTCTTACTCTATTTGCTTTATTTCTGGCCTAAAAAAAAAAGTAAACGTTTCATTTCCATCCTGACTGTTACAGTGCTCCAAGCATGGCCACTAGTTCACTCTGCTAACCGGTAACTGAATTGCTGCTGTCAGAGTTACTGCATGTTAATGGGGTCCACCATGCAAGATATTGCAGCACTTCCGGATTCAGCCACACGCAGATCATATTTATCTTCTTTGTCCCAAGGGGCTTCTTTTAGGCAGTCCCTCTGCAGTTTGTTTGTTTTTCCAGCAAAGCCTCATGGGACTTGAAGTCTTTGAACTGTAAACTCACTACAGCTATGGAGCAACACAGTGCCCAGTATTAGTTAACAAGCAGAGCGACTCAAATTCAGGTATGATTTGCAAATTGCTTATTTTGTATCGCAAATTGCAATGCAAACTCACTTATTTTTTGCTTTGTGTTATAACCTCAGCATCTACACATCAACACTAATGGCCTCGAGCCTCCTGCACACCATGAAACCCCCCCAGCCTCCCAGAGTGTGCCTAGAAAAACTACAGCCCCACATCCCCTGCAGCTCACCACTCGCTCTCTTTCTGCCTCTTGCCTGCTCATTTGTTTTGTTCTCATATGCTCCTGCCCTAGACAGGTAGTAGATCACCTGTTCCCCTAGCCTGCCCCTGTGGACCTATCCCACATAGGGAGTAGTTTCGATTCAACCTGTAACCTGCCTCCGCAGGACCTATCCCAGATAGGGAGTAGTTTCGATTCAGTCTCTATCCTGCCTCCACAGACGTACCCCAGATTGAGTGTAGCTCACCCCTACTCTTTACATCTACCCACACAGTTCCATGCACTTCTGTGGAAAAAGTAACGCCAATACTTGCTTCAGTATGCTCAGCTGTGTAGTGCAAAGTTCTATATGCTCATTCCAGTGAAGCTGCAGCAGTCTGTAGTATGTTGTACCAATAACTTCAAATTGAAAACAGTGACTGCAAGCTCAATACATCTTAATAGTAATACATAAAATTATTTCATAAAAGCTGCTCGGTCAGGTGACAATGTCATAATATATCATCTTTCAAACTTAATATTAGTCACCGTTTCTTACCTGCACTACTGTAGCAGTTACAGTAACAGGGACTTACCAGCTCACTGTGTTCATCCCTTCATCCATCCCCTGCAACTCACCACTCACTCTCTTTCTGCCTCTTGCCTGCTCATTTCTTTGTTCTCATATGCTCCTACCCCAGACAGGTAATAGATTACCCATTCCCTTAGCCTGCCCCTGTGGGCCTATCCCAGATAGGGAGTAGTTTCAATTCAACCTGTAACCTGCCTCTGCAGATCTATTTCCAGATAGGGAGTAGTTTCAATTCAATCTCTATCCTGCCTCTGCAGACCTAGCCCAGCTAACAATGGAAGTGTAGCATGGCTACGTGCCACGTAACATGGGCACACAGCCACCCCGCACCCTTTGTGCCCCCCCATTCAGGATGCACAACCGGGGGTGCACGGACCCAACACACCTGATCCCCTATGGGCGTGGACCGCACCATGCCAGGGGCATTCCTGGGGCATGCCAGCACTACATGGCATGCACTAACCTGTGTAGTGCTGGCCACATGGGTACAGAGAGTGGTGCAGGATACACCTGTCAGGACCAGGCGTAACCCAGTGTGCACCCTCACAGGTGCCACCCCAAGGGAGCAGCAGATCATAGCTCCGACCCCCCTGTGCTGCCACGTCCCACTGGAACAGATGGGGGTGGGGACTGCTGAAGGGGCGAGTGCCTGTCATCAACCTGGGGTCAGAGGGTGTCATTGCCTACCTCAGGAGGTGTGGGATAGTGGCAGGGTGCATGGCCAGGTGTGGTCAGGTTTGGGGCATGGCAGCAGTGAGGCGGTGCGATCTGTGGGATGGGGGTGGTGTCTACTGCCGGGGTCCATCTGTGCACTAGGAGGGCGCTGAGTGCCAGGTGCTGGGATGGGGCTATGCCGCATGGGTCCGGGTACCTGCTGTAGGCATGCACTACCCTGGATCTGTGCCTTGCTATGCAAGGGATCCACTGTGGGTCTCAGGAGGGGCATCCATTGGATGCCCACCCAAGGCCTCGACTCCTCCCCTGGCCACCATGCAGAGTCCAGCACGCCGGGGGGGTGGAGCCGCGGATAGGTGGCCGGCATTAGTGAATGCTGGTATGGGTGTACTTGTCCATGGGTGCACAGCCACATGGGCAGGGTATGTTCTACTTTTTCATATACCCGCCCGCTTTGTGCATAGGGCCCAAGGTGCGTAACCAGGTTCTGGACTCCTGGTGGCATCAGGTTTAGTGTATTTTTGGGGGCATGTAGGCAGGCTTGTATTTGATTCTGTTCTTCAGTTGGAGACAACCAGCCCAGGTGTAGATCTCACAGGTGAGCGTGAGTCTTGCAGCACCTGTGACGAGGTGGCAGGCCTTATTTAGGGCTAGGGAAATGCATTGAAGAGCAGAGTCCATAGCTGACCCATACACGGCCAGGCCCTAATCAATGAGGGTGACAACTGAGCTGGTGATGACCAAGTTTTGTGCTTCATATGTCAGGCTGTGCCTGTGACGGTACGGTATCCCGATTCTGGAATTTATGGCCTTTGCTGTGTTATCTACGGGCATAGGACAGGGTGGAATAAAGTGTGATGCCCATGTACTTGAAGTGCTGCATGAGGTCAAGTGACTTGCCACTATCGTTCAAGATGGATAGGGAGAAGATCTTGTGTTTGCTAAGGGTGCTGGAGCAGACATGGTCTTTTTTTTTTTTATAGTTAAGGACTAGTCTGTGATCCTTAAACCATGTTTTGGCAGCAGAAAATCCTAGTTGGAAGTCAGTTTGTAGTTGCTCAGGGTGAGGATTGCTGATGAAAATTACCATATTGTCTGCGTACAATAGCATATGACTGGTGCAGGAGCCTGGGTGTTTGTTTAGGAAAATACTAAACATAAAGGGTCCCAGGATTGACCCCTGAGGGACCCCCAAGTAGACTGGTCTACTATCTGAGAGGACATCCCCAATCTTGACCCGCTGGGAGCGATTGCTGAGATAGCTGTTAAACCACTGAACTGTATAAGGAGAGAGTCCAGTATCGGTTAGCTGCTCAAGGAGGAGTGTGTGGTGAACCATGTCAAAAGCTTTTGATAGGTCAATGAATGCAGCCCCAACCAGCTGTCCTTGATCTAAAGCTTGGTGAATGTATCCCATAAATTCCAGCAGTGTCGAGATGGTGCTGTGCCCCACTCCGGAACCCATGGTGTTCTGGACAGAGGAGCTGATGCTGGTTCAGGTACTCCACAAATTTATTTATTTATTTAGCTTTTGTTGACCGGGTAAGTGCACTAGACAAATCCTGCCTATTTTCAGGCACGACCCGGGGGAGGGGGATACAGATGAATGCCAACTGACCTTGAACCAGATTAAGCTGTTGGTGGTATTTTTTTTTTTTTTTCAGTGAATTGATCTACCACAATCCGTTCAAGTGCTTTGGAGAGTGGCGTGAGTATGGAGATTGGCTGGTATTTGTTATGTAATCCACGGTACCCACTTTTGTGGACTGGTGTTACAGTCACCGATTTCCAAAGCTGAGGGAATTGGGAGTGGTGGAGGGACAGGTCAATTATTGAGGTCAAGGGGCTTAGGACTTCTTCAAGTGTCAGTGCAACAAATGTAAGGTCCAGGGTGTACCCGCTGTGCCTTGATTTGCCCAGTACCTTCTCCGAGTATTTTCTGGCCGCAGTGGGGGTAACTTCTTTAAAGTAAAATAACGGATGGTTGCCAACTGGAGGTAGCTCACATTTAGGATATTTTTGGGTGGGGGGATTGAAGTAGTCTGCAGGTAGGTCCATGAAAACATTCAGTTGGGGAAGGTGTCCTTTGAGAAGTATGCGTCTGGTTATGGTTCTGGGCAGGGGCTTGCAGAAGTTGTTACTCCAGGTGCATAGCATGGGGGAGTGATCACTCAGAGAGTTGGGGAGGACAGTGGTGTTGGAGATATGTGCGGGTCGGTTCGACAGAACCCTGACCAGTAGTGTGCTAGTACCCGTTTTGTAGTTGACCCTTGTTGGGGTCGCCACCATTTGGGAGACATGGATAGCAGTTAATGTGTCCCTCACGGTGGCAGCAGCAAGCAGCAGGGGAGAGCCAGTTGATATTGAAGTCCCCGAGTAGCACAATTTCTGAGTTTAGGCTCAGTGTGCTGATAAAAGTCCATCAGGTCACTGATTCCAGGCATTGTGGTTTTAGGTGGAATGTAAACTGCGAGCATCATAAGTGCCTTGTTGTGAGCACCCAGCAGCAGTCTGACTGGCAAAATTTGCAGGTCTGCACTGCGGTTGGGTAGGGGAAGAATGTGCCCCTGGAGAGAATCCCTAATGTAGACGATGCAACCACCTCCTTTTTTTGAGATTGGTCCTGCTTGAATAGGGTGTACCCAGGCAGTGTGATGGCAGAGTCTGGTATCTTAGGTGACAGTCATGTTTCCACAACCGGCAGGATGTCGGGATTGTGCCAGGTTACCCATACTCTCAGGTTGTCCAATTTGGGTAGGAGGCTGCAGATGTTTAGTGCAGCCAGTGTGAGCCCTGCTGTTTTTTGCAGCGACTTATTCTGAGTATGAAGTGGGCCAGGGTTAGGGTGTATATTGCCCGATAGCAGTAGTAATAGTAGTAGCAGATGAGTAATGTGGTTCAGTAGGAGTTTATGACTTCTTGATCACTGTCTTTTACAGGATGCAAGTATTTTAGTGGAGTTATTGTGGGCAGAAAATACAGGGATGTGCGGAACCAAAGAAGGATCTTTAAGTTGATAGTCCTGAGGCCATGTCCTGGGGTGATCATGGAAAGTGTATTTACTTGTCCCCAGGTCGGGAGAGGTGACTGAGATGTATGCATTAAGGACCGGCTCCTGGAAGGTTGGCTGAGTGGTAGAAACTTAGAAACATAGACGTTGTCGGAAGATGGGGACCGTATGATCCATCAAGTCTGCCCTTGGTTTCCAACCCCCCCCCTTACTTAACTGCCTGCTTGAGTATCCCACATTGTCTGTCCCATGCCCGCTTGAATTCCCCCACAGATTTCTAGGAGAGGGATATCCCTGGCCACAGCCAGGGAAGCAGCTGTACCTCTTATGGAATGAGCCCTCAGGCCTGAGGGTGGAGTTTTTCCCAGTTTTTCATAGCAGAATTGTATACAAGACACAATCCACCTGGCAATAGATCTTTTGGTGGCAGGTTTGCCCTTTCCCACTTCTCTATAAGTGAGGAACAACTGGAGGGAGTCAAACCTGTGACCCTTGGTACGCTCTATGTAGTAACTAAGGGCTATTTTGACCTCTAAACTGTGTAGCCTCCTCTCTCCTGAGGAGAATGATCAGTGAAGAAAACAAGGAGAGACACAGACTGGTTTTAATGGAAGTCTGAAGCCACTTTGGGCAAGAACCTTCTACTGGTTCTACGGACCACTTTATCCCTATGAAAGGAGATAAAATCAGGTTCCACTGACAGGGCTTGCAATTCACTGATACGCCTGGCAGAGGTAATGGCTACCAAGAACACAGTTTTCCAAGTCAAGAACTTAAGCTCTGCTGAAGACATAGGCTCAAAGGGGGGCTGCATAAGCTGAGCAATGCAAACATTCAAATCCCAGGCAGGGGCAGGGTCTCTAAAAGGGGGATTGGTGTGAAACAATCCTTTAAAAAATTTACAGAACACAGGATGGGAAGATAGTGAGGAAGGCTTCCCCACAGATAAAAATGCAGAAACAGTTGATAAGTGTACCTTGAGAGTAGCTGGTCTGAGACCTAGGCCATTAAGATGGACCATATAATCCAGAACCGTAGGCAATTCAGCAGTGTCTGGAGAAACAGTCTTCTTAGAACACCAAATGCTGAATCTTTTCCATTTGGAGTTGTAAGTCTTTCTGGTGGAGGGCTTACGAGAAGCCTTGAGGATGTCCAGAACCTCTTGGGAAAGATGCAGATCTGCAAACTTTAACTCTTCAAGAGTCATGCCTTGAGATTGAGAGACTGAAGATTGGGGTACCAAATCCTCCCCTGAGAGGATGTTAATAGGTTGTAATTCCTGGGAAGAGACAGGGGAAGATGGACTGCTAGGGACAGCAACAGGGGGTACCAGGGCTGTCTGGCCCAATCTGGAGCAACCAGAATCACCTTGCAAGGTTGAGACCTTATTTTGACTAAAACTTTGAACAGGAGTGGGAAAGGGGGGGGAAGGCATACAGAAACTTCCCTTCCCAATTCAGAATCAGGGCGCCCAGAGGGACTGAGCCCAAGACTGGAGGTCTGCAACAAAAGGGAGGGAGTTGGTGATTGTCTGGGCTGCAAAGAGATCTATCTCTGAAGTGCCCCACCTTGAAAAACATCACTTTCAACATCTGAGGGTCCAGGGACCATTCGTGATGGCCCTGAGAAATCCTGCTCATTGCATCTGCTAACAAATTGTCCTTGCCTGGAAGGTGAACTGCTACAAGAGAGGCTTGCAGGGAATAAGCCAGGGACCACAACTTCATGGCTTCTGTGCACAAGGCCGTGGACCGAGTGCCTCCCTGCTTGTTGATGTACCACATGGTGGTAGTATTGTCTGTTCTGACTTGAACCACCTTGTTCTGAACCGACTGTGAGAACACTTAGAGCTAGAAAAACTTCCCTGACCTCTAGAAGATTGATGTGGAGAAGGGAATCCTGGGGGGACCACAGGCCCTGGGCAGTAAGGGACCCCAGGTGGGTTCCCCAGCCCAGAAGAGAAGCATCCGTTGTAAGGACCACTGAACAAGGCTTAGCAACAAAAGGAACACCTTGCCTTAAATTGTCCTGATCCTGCCACCACTGGAGGGCCTGGATCAAGGTCAGAGTCACTGGAATCAGTTTGGTAAGGGAGTCCTTTCTCTGAGACCAGAAAGTTCTCAGGTGGAACTGAATATCCCTTATCTGGAATCTTGCCCCTTGGACCACTGCTGTTGAAGCTGCCACGTGGCCCAAGAGCTGGAGGAAATACCTTGCTGGTCGAGATACCTGAAGGCTGAAGGAAGAAGCTAGTTCCATAAGAGCCCTTGCCCTTTCTAGAGGAAGAAAGGCTCTTGCTCTGAGTGTGTCCAGTTCTGCCCCTATAAAGGTAAGGAGCTGGACTGGTTCGAGAACTGACTTGGAAAGGTTGAGAAGAAATCCTAGGGAAGTGAGCACTTGCTGGGTCACTTCCAGGTGAGACTTGACTTGGTCTGGAGACTTACCCACTAATAGCCAATAGTCCAGATAAGGAAATATGGAAATCTTTTGCCTTCTTAGAAAGGCAATTACTACTGCCAGGCACTTTGTGAAAACCTTTGGAGCAGAGGTTAGGCCAAAGGGTATTGCTCTGAACTGACAGTGGCCTGAGGGCAACTCGAACCTGAGGTACGTTCTGTGGGAGCACCTGATGGGAGTGTGAAAGTAGGCATCTTTGAGGTCCAGGGAGGCTAACCAGTCCCCTGGCCTTAGAGAGGGAAGGATTATTCCCAGAGTTACCATCTTGACCTTTGGTTTTAAAAGATGTTTGTTCAGATATCTTAGGTCCAGGATGGGTCACCACTCCCCTCTCTTTTGGGGGTCAGGAAGTACCTGGGTACAGTCCTTTGCCCCAGTGTAGGGTAGATACTCTCTCTATAGCTCTTAAAGCTAGGAGAGAAGAAACCTCTGCCTCTAGGGCAAGGGTTTCCAAAAGATTTGCAGGTGGAAAAGATCTGGCTCTCATCTTTGGAAATTTTTGAAGCTGAGAACCAGTCCCTGGCTTACTACTTCCAGGACCCACTTGTCTGATGTATAGACATCCAGTCCTGGACAAAGTAAGCCAGCCTGCCCCCTACTGGAATAGGAGAGTCGACCCGGGCAGACCCATCAGGGTGTCTGCTTGGCAGGGGCTTTAGGCTGAGGGGTGGATGCAGACCTGCTCATGCCCCTTCTGCCTCTCCCTCTGAAGAACCCCCTCTGTGAAAAGGAAGAAGAGGCCTGTGCTTGTTAAAAAGGCCTTTGAAAAGGCCTGCCCCTGCCCCTGGACTGCTGCCTTTGAGGAGCTGCCTGCCTTTCCTTGGCCTGAGCACTCCTGTAAGTGGTCCTGTACTCGTCCATTTTCTTCATGTAATTCTCTGTCTGCTCCCCAAACAGACAATTACCCACTACAGAAAATCCATAGCCTTAGCCTGGGTGTCCTGCGAGAGGCCAGTACATCTGAGCCAAGCCATCCTCTGAAGAGCCACAGATGTAGCCATGACTCTTGATGAGACATCATTAGAGTCCACAGCAAAATGAAACTGAACCTTAGATGTCTCAATCCCATCTGCAGCCACCGCCTCCAGCTCCTTGGCTAGCTGGGGGGAGGCCTGTTTAGCCAGTGCCAGTACAGTGTCCCATCTGGACTTCTGGTACCTGGCTGTGCAGGCCATGTAATTCACCTGCCTGAGTCCCAAAAAAGATGCCATGTACTGCTTCTTTGCCATGGCATCGATCTTCCTGGAGTTCTTGTCAAGGGGGTGTGAAGCCAAGGGAATATTTGCCTTGTCACAGGCAGCAGCCTGTACTACCCCAACATGGCTGCATTGCTGATATAAGTGTAACATATCTACGGGTTCGGGGAAGGATGAGGTTACCTGGCACAAGGGACCTAGGTTTGGCTACTCTGCACAGGGGCACCCAAGTAAATCCAACTACAGGAAGCAATAACTGTAATGTCCAGAACCAGAATTGGGATTTTTCAGTGTGGCTTTATTTATTAACTAACTGAACATAAACAAAGCATTGCATGGTCCCCCAAAGGGCTACAGCATTGTATGTGCAGATTAGAGGTTAACATAGCGTCCATTTGAGGAATGACACATTACTACAGTTGTCTGGCTTGGACCCACCAGGCACTCAGCCCGACTTTGCATTGATTGGATACATAGTCCGACTGGCCCGCCCCCTGCCGCCACTCGACTGACGGTCCACATGAAGAATGAACCCAAACTTTACTTGGAAAGACATCCCATCAAACAAGGAGACTCCCAAACTGTGGCTCCCCACACCACTTGAAGTCTGTGACACCTAGAGATTTGTTTCGTGACTTCCAATCGAAACTCCCATCAAACAAGGAGACTCCCATCCAACAAGGAGTAATTTTCCCATCCTGTGGATCCCACACTACTTAGAGTCTGCGACTCCTAGAGAGATTTTCGTTATGCCCACGCCTGGGTACCCACCCCATCACTGGCCAAGTGCATGAGGCAAGTAGCAAAAACACAGAAGAAATCCGTAGAGGTGGACCTGGTTACTAAAGATGGGGGGTTTTCCCACCTCCAGCTCCCACAGCCCATACCCGGCCATTTCTCTGGACACACAGAAAACTTTAGACTTTAAAATGTAGATTGAACGGTGGATGACCTGAAGCACTCTCTCTACAGCGAACTTTAAATCCATTTAAAACTTTAAACTGTTTGACTGCTCTATTTGTTTGTCCTAGTTGACATAGTCCTCCCAAACAGCAGTCCACATTCATTTCCCAACTGAAGAAAACAATCTGTTTGCCCCTTCAAATGGAGCCAAACACTCACCCATTCATTGCAGGTGCCCCACAGGCGAAGTACTGTAACCTTTGCTGTTATACAAGAACAGACGAAAACAAAATCAGGCAGCTTCCTTCCATGGTGGGAGAAGGGATTGCCCTGAACTCACAGAGAATTTTTCTCTTCTGGGGGCACTTAGACGGGGAGCTGTCTCCACCACTTTAAAAGGTAAACACAGGAACACTCTTTTTTCTTAGTGAGAGATCAAACAGCAGACTGATACTTCCTTCTTGCTTAAGGACAAACGGAAGACTCCTTTGAATTTCCCAAAGTTCTAAACTTCACTCCCTGAGCTGGAGATTCCAAAGTGGCTCATGCAGCTGTGACAGTTCTATAGTGATGTCATCTCTCAAGTCTCAGCTGTGACTGAGGACAGAGTGAGACAGTGTGAAACCCATTTAACTGGAGTTTCACAAGCTGCCTTCCCTGCCTACCACTAGGTCTTACTGGGATTCTAGTAACCCCGGGTAACAAAGGGGTTACACTCGCCCTTGACCCTTACGTAATTGTAAATGGAGTCCATTCTGAAGAAAGGGGGGTTACTAGTGGGCTACCGCAGGGTTCAGTATTGGGTCCAGTCCTTTTTAATGTCTTCATCAGTGTCATTGCAGAGGGACTGGACGGAAAAGTATGCCTTTTTGCAGATGACACAAAAATCTGCAACAGGGTTGATACACAAAGAGGCGTGGAAAGGATGAAAATGGACTTGGCAAGGTTGGAGGAATGGTCAGAAGTATGGCAGCTAGGATTCAATGCAAAGAAGTGGAAAATAATGCACCTGGGAAACAAGAACCCAGGGGCAGAATACACAATGGGTGGGGAGGTAGTAACAACAAAAAAGGAAAGGGACCTGGGGGTAATCATATCAGATGACCTTAAGGTTAGCAAGCAATGTGAGAAGGCAGTAGGGAGGGCTGGGGGTATACTGGGATGTATAGGGAGAGGCATCAGCAGCAGAAAACAGGAAGTTGTTATCCCTCTGTACAGACAGTTGGTGAGACCCCATCTGGAGTACTGTGTCCAGTTCTGGAGACCCCATCTCCTGCAAGGACATAGACAGGATAGAGGCAGACCAGAGGAGGGCAACTAAATGGTCAGGGTCTGCAAGAGAAGCTGTATGAGGAGAGACTAAAGGAGCTTAATATGTATACCCTGAGGAGAAGGGAGAGGGGGACATGATAGAAACTTTTAAGTACCTCAGTGGGATCAACAAAGTCCAAGAGGGTAGCATTTTTCAGAAAAAGAGACTTGCAAGAACAAGGGGACACAATTTAAAGACAGAAGGAGGCGTGTTCAGGAGCAATGTGAGGAAGTATTATTTCACAGAGAGGGTAGTGGATGCATGGAACAGCCTTCCTGAGGAGGTTGTGGGGTCTAAAACTGTGGGAGAATTCAAGAATGCATGGGACAGACATAAGGCAATTCTTGTGGGGGGTAGGAAGAAATAGGCTGTTGGTTAACTAGGATCTGCGGCCTATCCTGTAGGTAGGGAAATGGGCAGACTAGATGGGCCTAGCGGTCCTTATCTGCCATCAAAGTCTATGTTTCTATGACCAGAAAAATGACTGTCCCCAGTCATTATGCACCCGGTCTTAGGCCATCCCACCCTATGTGCTACCTGCGTAGGGGGTTGATCAGGCCCCCTCCCACCATGTGCAAGCACAGGTAGGCAACACTAAGGGCCTAGAGGCCTATAGCTGACATGTCAGCCTCTACTCTATCCACTTACTATGGACACCTAGTGGCTCTGGTAGAACCGTCCAGAGCATAGCCCTGATAGATCAGCACTGCAATCCCTACGGCCGTTCAGGACCACAGCCTGTCTATCCCCCCTAACCCTCTAGGGAAAACCTATCTGCCTCTAACATAATATCCCAAACAATACAAAACCCGGAGACCTCCCCAACCTTGGACAGCCTGCAACTACAACCATTAGCAATAATAACACAGTACATTTAAATTCTACACCATAAGCACTGACGAGGAACTCTGATGAGCCCCTCCTCCTCTTCTTGTCTTCTCTTCTGTCTTCCAGGAACACCTGTAAGAAAAGACAAAAACAAACAAAACACATCCTAATCTGCATGTACAGTCTATCTAAACAACAACAACGACAACGACAACAACAGCCCTTACCATACAGAAAAAAAAAAGCACTGAACAATCCCAAAAAAGAAAATTTTTTTTTTTTAGAAAAAGAAAAACAGTATTTACATTAAAGTACAGTAATGACACTGGTAACAATACACCTTTTGGGGGATGGAGTGCCCTAAATGTCCCAACTAGTGACTACAAGGCCCGAAGGCCAGTCCATTAAAGAGTCTCTCCTGGGCCGGAGCCCCGTGAACATAGTCCTTTAAGGCCATAATCCCGAAGGGGAGAGTCTTTGCGGACAGTTCACACACTGTTTGAAGTCTGTAGTGTTGGGTGTGTATTGCAATGTCATAAAGATAGAATAAAAAGGTTTTTTGGACTTACCAGCCTCTTGAAGTATTCGATTTCACAAACTTGGTCCCTTCCAAGACTCTCCTGGCTGCATTTCTTCTGATACAGCTGGGTGGACATCTTCTGGGAACCCACAGGAGTGCACATCTGGAAACAGCTGGGCTGATGTCATAACTGGAGAAGGAACCTTAGAACAGGAACAAAAAGAGAAACAGCTGGTCCGGCGTCATCCGATTACCAGGTGATGAACAGGAAACAGCTGGGCTGGTGTCCTCTCTGGATCTGAAGTCATCTGGTGGTGCCAGTAGATGGTTGCTGAACAGGACAGTACACTGTGGACTGAAGAATATGGGGCTCCTGATTCCTTGTTTATTCATATTGGCAGTTCAATAAGGGCACTTCACAGTCTTAGTGTGGCAGTATTGACTACCACTGCTCGGGTTTTCCATTTTGTAGGCACGGGCTTAATTACTGGGAGGTCATTACACTGAGGCCAATAGTAGAGGGGGTCAGGGGCTTGAATTATTATCTGCCTGACGCACATAATTCACAATAGTGGGAGACTTTATGCCCCTCTCCATCCACTATTCTCACTATGTCCATAAACAGTGTCCTGCCTCTCTTCCACTGTGTATACTTTTCGTGGAACAGTCTATTCTTTACATGCTGGTTAGCCCCAGGATGCACATGTTTCATTGCTTCATCCCAGATCCAGGATTTCCTGCAGTTTTCAATCTCCTCCCAGACTCTCCGAGGAAAGGTAGGAAAGGTCATACCAAAGATTTCATTGGCCTTTCTATGAACCAGTCTCTCCTCTTTACTTGCTTTGGTCAATCTGAGACCGCTGGCCTGGCTTGGGGGTGACCAGTCCTGGTTCTGCCAGCTTCACATCCTCAATGAAATTAAAAACGGATCCCTGACTTCTTCTTCTTCTGGTGAAGCCAGGGCAGTGGCATCACCACCATCTTGAACACATTCCTCCAAGGCAAGATCTTGAGGCTGTGTACCCGTTCCTTTCTCACAAGGCCACACAAGTTCCCCCTCATCTTCCTCTTCACTGAGGATCTGAGCCCAGGAGTGAGCAGTAGTTCTCACCCCCGAGACTATCCATTCATCACTGGAAGCGGAGGTCGACACCTCCCATTCAAAGGCCTCCCGCATCTCATCTTCACCTTCGAGACTTGGGCTAGGCCCCCCCACCTAGGAGACTATTGATGCTTTATCTGAACTTGCCTTCTGAGATCCAGCATCCAATGCTTCAATTTCAGATTCAGTCTCTAATTCTGCACTCTCTAACATTGTGCCACACTCCCCCGAGGGACCTTCCTCCACAGGCTCCGCCTGATGCTGTGTGCTGCCAACTGCAGATTCTTGAAGTTGTGTCCATGTGGGAGCCAAACGAATGTGAGGCACTTTATACAAGCAATATTTTTGTAGACATCCAGCACAGTGAGGAATCATGAAGACATCCCTTCCAGCACTCAAGCACATCTGGCATACACGCACTGGATAATTAGGAATTGCCACATCAGGAGGGGAGTTGCCCAGTATAGCTCCAATTTTCAATATCTCTCAATCTATTTACTGCTGCTGTTACTGCAACCCAGGCATGATCCGGGTAACGAGCTGGTCCTGAGGCCATAACTGCAGAAAAACAAACAAAAGTTCACTGTAACTGAAAGTCCCACTTTAATGAACACACTCTATAGCTTTAAAATGGCTCCTGTGCTGCTGTGTTTACTTTCTGCCCCACCCTGTAATGGTGGCGGCAGCACTCCTGTGCATCAACATTCAGACTCTGGGTCAAGCCACTGCGCACCCGATTTACATCAGCTACTAATTACTTTTATTCAAACTGCACAACTTGCTCTGTTCTGGCTGTTCACACATTTACAGGATTTTCCTTGGACTTTTCACATGCTGGCAACATTCATTTAATTACAGTCCCCTTTTAAAACTTCAGGTTTCAGCATCGGATTGCCTGCTTCTACTAGTGTTGCACTTATTTTACAACCCCCAGTCTCTCTCTGGCTGCAAACTTTAAACTGAGGCTACTTTCATTGCTATGCACACATTTAATGGCTTTACAGACTTGCACTTGCCAGCAGGACATCACACAATCGCTACTTGCAAAGCGACTATACAGCTGCACACACATTTTATATGGCATTACTAAAAATCACTGATCTGAGCAGTTTTAATTCCTTTACTCACTGTTATTGTAGCAGATTGCTGCGATGGGGTAAAACGGCCTGCAGACAGATTTTTGAAGACCTCAGATTGCAAACGGGCGGGCAGTCTCCGCGATCGCAGTATTAACCACACAATTCACTGATCCCACGAACGATAAGCGGGTTGAGCCCAATTTTTAACTGGAAAGTCACTTTTTTACTGTTTACAGCACTTTGAACACTTTGTGAATGCTCCTCCACTGCCAGTACATGCACTACTCTCTGTCTCCCTCTCAAATGCTGAGGCAATCACAGAAGAGCTGGCTGAGGGGTGGGACTAATGGCAAACTGATTCAACCACACAGACGCCATGCAATGAGCCTCTTCTTCCTCACTTAGAGCTCCTCTTCTCACGGCGATCGCCGAGCAGGCAAATTTAAACTGAAAAGATGCATCTTTTTTTTTTCAACTGACTTCCACGGCGGGAGCCCATTTCAACCATGTAACTATTGCCATTAACTCTGAAGCTCCTAGTATTGCACAGAAAGCATTTCCAACATCCAGGGTGCATAATTTCTGTTGCTACCCCTAGTTTTCCACACTTTCCTTCACATAACTTTATTTTAAAACTGACAAACGCTGTAAACTATGTTGATGCAGGACAAAGACACACACTTTGGCTTTATAGCTCCTTGGTAAACAGCTGGCATTTTTT
Source organism: Neoceratodus forsteri (assembly GCA_016271365.2). Taxonomy (NCBI): domain Eukaryota; kingdom Metazoa; phylum Chordata; order Ceratodontiformes; family Ceratodontidae; genus Neoceratodus; species Neoceratodus forsteri. The sequence goes on from JADMNL010000040.1 coordinate 3,389,534, forward strand.
AAACAGCAGCACAAGATTCACAGCCCACAGCACACACTAGGGAAATTGCTTTAACTTTTTGGGCTACCGACTGCCAGATAGCCAAAACGCTAGCCTACTTGCCCAAGCACCTTCCTTCCTGAACAAATCCAAAGCGGTGCCTCCATTTTTGTAACATATCTACGGGTTCGAGGAAAGATGAGGTTACCTGGCACAAGGGACCTAGGTTTGGCTACTCTGCACAGGGGCACCCAAGTAAATCCAACTACAGGAAGCAATAACTGTAATGTCCAGAACCAGAATTGGGATTTTTCAGTGTGGCTTTATTTATTAACTAACTGAACATAAACAAAGCATTGCATGGTCCCCCAAAGGGCTATGTTACTGTATGAGCAGATTAGAGGTTAACACAGCGGTCCATTTGAGGAATGAACACATTACTACAGTTGTCTGGCTTTGGACCCACCAGGCACTCAGCCCGAACTTTGCATGCGCATTGGATACATAGCCCGACTGGCCCGGCTCCCCTGCTGGCCACTTGACTGACGGTCCACTTAAAGAATGAACCCAAACTTTACTTGGAAAGACATCCCATCAAACTCCCAAACTGTGGCTCCCCACACCACTTGAAGTCTGCGACTCCTAGAGAGATTTGTTTTCGTACTTCCAATCGAAACTCCCATCAAACAAGGAGACTCCCATCCAACAAGGAGTAATTTTCCCATCCTGTAGCTCCCCACACCACTTAGAGTCTGCGACTCCTAGAGAGATTTTCAAGTTGCGACCCACGTCTGGGTACCCACCCTATCACTGGCCAAGTGCATGAGGCAAGTAGCAAAAACACAAAAGAAATCCGTAGAGGTGGACCTGGTTACTAAAGATAGGGGGTTTTCCCACCTCCAGCTCCCATAGCCCATACCCGGCCATTTCTCTGGACACACAGAAAACTTTAGACTTTAAAATGTAGATTGAACGGTGGATGACCTGAAGCACCCCCTCTACAGCAAACTTTAAATCCATTTAAAACTTTAAACTGTTTGACTGCTCTATTTGTTTGTCCTAGTTGACATAGTCCTCCCAAATAGCAGTCCACATTCATTTCCCAACTGAAGAAAACAATCTGTTTGCCCCTTCAAATGGAGCCAAACACTCACCCATTCGTTGCAGGTGCCCCACAGGTGAAGTACTGTAACCTCTGCTGTTATACAAGAACAGACGAAAACAAAATCAGGCAGCTTCCTTCCATGGTGGGAGAAGAGGATTGCCCCTGGAACCCATAGAGAACTTTTTCTCCCCCCGCACTTAGACCGGGGGAGCGCTCTCCACCACTTTAAAAAAGGTAAACACAGGAACACTTCCTTTTTTCTTAGTGAGAGATCAAACAGCAGACTGATGCTTCCTTCTTGCTTAAGGACAAACGGAAGACTCCCTTTGAATTTCCCAAAGTTCTAAACTTCACTCCTGAGCTGGAGATTCCAAAGGGCCCATGCAGCTGCGACAGTTCTATAGTGATGTCATCTCTCAAGTCTCAGCTGTGACTGAGGACAGAGTGAGACAGTGTGAAACCCATTTAACTGGAGTTTCACAAGCTGCCTTCCCTGCCTACCACTAGGTCTTACTGGGATTCTAGTAACCCCGGCTAACAAAGGGGTTACATAAGAACTCTGTGTCTGAGCCTGAGAGTGTATACCTCTTGTCCATTCTTCTATCCACAGGAGGTATAGTGTTAGGAGACTTTAAGATTTTTTTGTGTCTGTTTCCCAGAAGATTTATGGAGGGGAATAGACAGTCTCCTGGACTCTGGGATATCTACCATCTGTACATAATCAGGCTCTTCTTGATCTTCCACAGCCTCCTCCATAGGAAGCTGGAGGGTTTCAGTCACTTTCCTGTAAAACATAAAGTGGGAAGCAGACTCAGAAAGCCTAGGAGGTGAAACACCTGATGGTCTGTCTGGGGAGATGTCCGGTTCCACAGGCACATCCAGACCTTCACTTACATCATAATCCTCAAATTCCCCTTCCTCTTTAAACTCCAGTTCATAAAATTCTTCAAGGGTATACTCTTGAACCGGGGGAACCAATCGAACCCCTGCCAGAAGGAGCCGGATCGGTCGGAACCGGACAGAGCGATTTCACAATCTGAATCGCCCTGGCTATCTCTTCAGTGGTCGGAACATAAACCTCTGGATCCGAACTGGTCGATTTATCTTTGTGCTTTCTCTTTGTCTGAACCGATCCCTCAGAATCGGCTCTCCTTTTGCCCGAAGAAGTATCGCCCTGGTCAGAGGGCACTCCTTCTGGTTCGGTCGAAACCAAACCAGGCTGGCCATCCGGTCAGCGGACTCTTTGCCTCCTTTCCTCCTCACCCTACTCTCTCTCAAGGGTAGATTTGGGAAATTTTTACATATTTGGCAGTCTGAATTGAGGTGGTCAAACCCCAGACACTAAACACAGGTGGTGTGGGGATCGGCCTTGGTAAAGACCTCCCCACACTCACTGCAGTGTTGAAACCCAGTGGGCCTGGTTTTTTTCTTGGGTTTCTCAGACATAGCCAACCTAACCAAACGTACCCTTTTTTTGGCAACCGCCAGGCAAGACTCCCTTATCGGTTCCAAACCATGTCACGGGTATTGGAAAACAACGGTTGAAACACGCTTTTTTTAGAACCGGTAACCACACACTAAATATAGCAAAATTCACAATCAAATGGTCGGTTCAGCCGAACCGACCACACTTTTACAAATTCCACACAGAAATAAAGAACAATTCCTATCTAGTACTCACGGCACCACAGACAGAGACTGAACCAACTATGCAGATACCTTTTTTTTTCGATTTAACCTGACGAAAAACTGAAAACTTTAACCGACTTCGAACCGAGCTGAAGGAGAAATCTCCGGAGCGACCGTTCAGTGAGGCGGAGTAAAGAATCTGACGGTTTGAGTTCAAAACACTCCAGACAGAGACTTCAACTGAGCTCGAGCTCAGTGTTCCATGCTTTGCATGGAAAGTTAACCCTTAGTTCTCCGGGGCAGTTCAAAGGTTAGGAATCACTGCAATTGTCAGAATACAGCAAGACTTCATGTTGTTTGAAATACCCTGGGACAGTCACCTCCCAACCATGATTGTTTGTGAACCATGTTTCGGTCACGGCAACCCAGTCTTGTCCTGCCACTGGTAGGAGGCAGTCTGTTGCGTGGGGGCTCCTTTGACGATAACAGGGTGATCATGACAAGGAACAATAGTGACTCAGAGTTCCAGAGCTCCATTGCAGGTCCCAGAGCTGGTTCTTTTGCAGGTTAAAAGTGACATCTGTCACCCTTTGAGGAAAGCAGGACTGCTCTTTAACTGGGATTGTGCTCAATCTGCTAGAGTCCCTCTAGCAGTAGTTCAGTGGCAGAGGCAGCAACACCGTGACTACACCTTTAAATGTTAGACTTGCAGTGGCCACTAATAGCAATTCTACCACAGGTAAGAGCCTGTGGGCAAGATTGGAGATTGAAAGAATAAGAAAAAACTGCATACAGGACTGAGCACAGGAGGAGAAATTGGTACAGACTATGGAGGGTATGGCCAAGGGATATAGGTAGTTTACCTTTAAGGGGAGGTACTGTTGAAATTACCACTCACCATTCAAGAGTGAGTAGGAGGAGAGATGATGGGAAGGAAATAAAGATAATTTAGAGTAGGAAAGTTACAGACTTCAGAACACAGGCTGCTTGGACTGGGCTCTGAGGGAGGAGGAATTTCAACCAGCTCAAGAGAACGATATTGCAACATTCAGTACAAACTACAAACTCATGCTATTTAGAGCGGTCTCAGTAATAGGGGGAAAAATTACAGCCCAATCACGAGGAAAGTTGTCACTGTGGGAGAGGAGGTGTCCTAGTCCTTAAAAATTGACTAATCGGAGAAAAGAGGAGAGGAGGCTTGGTGCCAAAGGTGAATTTAAAGAGTGCCAGGTGCAGGGGTGGGGAAGGCAGGCTGCAAAATCAAGTCAAGAGCAAGTACAGTTTACTATGGCACAGCGTTTGAAATTAGCCACCAAGCAGAGAGAGAGAGAGGGAGTAGGGCATGGAGAGAAGCCAATAGTGCTACTCGCGGTGGCTGGTTAAGTCCAATGAAACTACTGCAGATTCAATCCTACAAGGCAGCAAAGTGTACCTGGCCACTGGGTACAATCTGCAGGCAGAAGGAGGGCAGCAGCTGGCTAAGAAAGCCACACCATGCCCCGAAGGGAAAGCTTGGGCGCCATGTAAGGGAGAGACCTGGCCACTGGGTTCAATCTGCGGGCAGAAGGAGAGCAGTGGCCGGCTGAGAAAGCCGCACCATGCCCTGGACAGAAAGCTTGGGCGCCCCATAAGGGCAAGACCTGGAGGGGAATGCTCACTGGGAAACCAGGGTATACCACACTGGCAGAGCATCATGTGAATACAGAGTCCCAGGCCCCACTGAGGCAACCACCCTACAGAGCCCTGAGGGAATAACACATGCTACTGAGGGGGTGATCAAAGAAATACTGACTCTTGGGGTAATCCGGGAGTCCAGTAGTCCCTCGGCTTCCCCCATGGTACTGATTCCCAAGATGGATGGAACTACAAGGTCCTGTGTTGAATACTACAAGCTCAACAGCTGTATGGAGTTGGACACATACCCCACATGCCCAGGATGGATGGGGTCCTAGAGAGGTTAGGGGGAGCCATGTACCTAACCACCACAGACCTGACAAGGGGCTACTGGCAAGTACCCCTGAAGTCAGAGAAAGGTCAGCCTTTGTCACTCTATTTGACCTATATGAGTTTCGAGTAATGCCATTCGGGATGAAGACTGCGCCAACCAGCTTTCAAAGACTTGTGAACTGCATTCTGTCTGTGGCAGGAAAACTTTGCTATTGTGTACATGGATGACATCTCCATATACAGCCAGACATGGGACAGTGATGTCAAGCATGAGGCCAAGTTGCTCCACTAACTGAATGCTGCTGGACTGATAGTCAAGGCAGAGAAGTGCCAAATAGGGATGGCAAAGGTGTTATACCTTGGGCACAGGGTGTGGAGTGGGTACACTTGGCCTGAGCCAGAAAAAACTAAGGCCATAAATGGATGGGCCATGCCCACAACAAAGAAGGAAGTACAGACCTTCGTAGGGATGGCAGGGTGCCAAACTCCGGTAACATGGCCAAACCCCTAACCAATCTCACAAGGAAGAAAATGGTGGAAAAAGGTCACTAAACAGATCACTGAGAAATAGTGTTCCACCAACTGAAGGAGGCATTGTGTCGCTTATCTGTGCTTGTGAGCCCTGAATATTCTTTGAAGTTCACTATGCACATGGATGCATCCGATCATAAGCTAGGTGAAGTTCTGAGTTAGGTCAAGCACACAGAGGAGGAACACCCAGTCATGTACTTGAGCAGGAAGCTGCTGCCCAGACGAAAGGCCTATGCCACAATCGAGAATAAGTGTCTGGGTATTGTCTGGGCTCTGCAGAAGCAGCAACAATATTTGTATGGTAGTACATTCAAACTGGTCACTGATCACAACCCCCGCACAGGGCTACATAGGACCATTGGGCAAACCCCCAAATTTGAGCCTTGTGCTGCAGTCCTGTAACATGGACATCAGGCACGCAATGGGCCACAGCATAGCAATGCAGATGGTTTGTCTAGGCAATAACCAGTGGCCCCATAAAGAAAGGGAGGTACTTTAAAAAACTGATGAATTGTTAAAACAGAGAAAGCTGGGGACATAGCAGGTAATGGAAACCTGTTAACGTGAAAAAGGAGAAAGTCCATCATACTCACTGTAATTTCTTTTTCTGCTAGCTCCAATGTTGTCATTGGAGAAGGTAGTTAATATATATAGGTAATACACTCCCCCACTGGGGTAGTGGTACAGCCCGAAAGTTGTGACTTCAGCATAGACCCTAGGGACATGGAACATTCCATATGTAGCCGTTACCTCAGGTTACTTCTGTCAATGCTGTATACAAAATACACATTTCTATTAATGCTCACAGCTGTTGTTGAACTCTCACACAAACATATACCAGGAGAACCAAATATGAATAGAAAACTATAGGTCTACCTTGTCTTGAAGAACTGGACCACCATTCGGGATTTAAGATTGTGGCTTCCCTTCCTGGACATCAGGGTCACTATCTAAACCTGTGGTCTTCTGTTCCTGAAAAAGTATCTTAAACAGAAAATTACATTAGTTAAAAATTAACATAACTGGATTCTGCATGATTGGTGGATACCCATGCCTGTTCCCCTGAAAAACATAACATCACATGTCTCACCTTGTAACCTAATGACTCACTGCATAAATCTTAAGTGTCCAAACAATCCGACGAATCCTCCCTGAAAGGGCACAGCAGGTGTCTTACAATACACACACACAAAATAACACACACCTACACAGCTCTACACACACATATATCCACATACGTTTTATATATATATACACATATATATATATATATATATATATATATATATATATATATATATATACACATATACATATATGTATATATTATACACACATTTATAAAATGGGTAGGAAAAATCTGTGAAAATCTAGTCTCCTAATTGGAGGAAACATACCACACGACTGTACATTATTCCGCAAAGACTGCACACCTGCCCTTCTTTTCACCCCTCAGAACCTTCTGGACATTTTATAAGATAGACGGTCCATTACAGGACGTGCGGTCGTGCATTGATCTATGCACATCTTGGGTGGTTGAAAGCATTTAACCTGCAGCCTCATACCTCACAACGCACCCAAGGCGTGCATATATCAGAGCACAACGATATATACAGGACAATATTCTTCAGAGAAGCAGACAGCTGCAGAGAGAGGCTCCATTGATAACACTGGAGCTAACAGAAAAGAAAATTACGGTAAGTATAATGGAATTTCTCCTTTCTGTATCACTCCATGTTGTCAATGGGGAAGGTAATTATTTATTTATTCATTTTTTATTTATTTATTGAGAAATTCAGAAAGACTTTTGAGTCAAAGACTCATTTACAAAGGTTCCACATCAGACATAAAAAGTACAGGGACAACATATTTACAGATTACAGTACATTTGAACAGGCATGGGATTACATAGGTGTTCGGTACGTGACTATCAGACAAGGATAACAGCAGTTTCAGTACTTTAGTACAGACATATATTTGCAGATGGATCTGTAGTAGGCCAATGGTCATTTAGTAACATCAGAGCATTTAGGCAAGAGGACCCAACCAGTCAGTTTAATGAAAATAAGTCATCATAGGTAAGCGCTGACCAGGGGTCTGGGGAATGGGAAGCAGGAGGGAGACATAGTCAGGGTAATTGTCGAGGGGGGAGGAAGGAGAGAGAGAGGAAGAGAAAAAAGATAAGGGGGGAGGTGTCAGTGGCAGTCACAAGGTTTGGAGGCCTGAAGGTGTTCCCTTAGCTGGGATTTAAAAAGGGCTAAGCATTATTTTGTTAGTTATATGGCTTGGGAGTGAGTTTGTCCAGGAAGGGGCCTTGTAACTGAATGATCTTTTGAATTGGAAGGTCCGGCAGCAGAGTACCCGTAGCCATGGCTTGTCCAAGTTACAGGTGGCTCTGACTGCTGATGCCGGGTGAATAATTGAGGAGAGAGCGGGGGGGATGAGATCTAGCACAATCTTTTTGGCCATTAGGCAGGTGTGAAACCTGATCCTGTTGTCTAGGTTTAGTCAATTTGTGGTCCTGTAGAGGGAGCAGCTGTGGGTGAAAAAATCATGGCCGAGGATGAGGTGGCAGGCTTTGTTTAGTGTGAGCCAGAGTCTGCTGAATGCAGAGGTGGAAGCAGCACTGTATATGAGAATACCGTACTCCAGAAGGGAGAGGACAGAGGAATTGATGGTGAGCTGGAGGGTCTCGGGTATGAGGCAATGTTTGTACCGATATAGCATGCCTATTCTAGAGTTAAGGGCAGTGGGTAGGTGAGGAATATGTTGATTATAGTTGAGAGCTGGGCCTAGCGTGATACCTAGATATTTAAAGGTGTTCACTTGTTCGAGCGGGGTTTGATTGGCATTGAGAATTTGGGGGAAGAGGTTCTTAAGGGAGTTCTGTGGATGCCAGAAGATCATGACTTTTGTCTTCTTGTAGCTGATTATTAGTCACTGGGCAGGGGACCATTTTTCAGCTTCACAGAAAGAGTGTTGGAGTGCTAGGTGGAGTTTAAGGGGGTCAGGATCAGAGGAGTACAGGACAGCATCGTCTATGTATAGGAGCAGATTGCCTGAGCAGGCTGACGGGAGGAAGTTTAGATATAGACTAAATAGCAGAGGGCCAAGAATAGAGCCCTGTGGCCTGGGAGGCTGGTGGACAGGGTGGTGCCAACCTTGATCTGTTGTGTTCTATCTGACAGATAGTTTGCGAACCAACTTAGGACATCACTGGAAAAGTCAATGGAGGAGAGTGTGTTCAGTAAGAGGGCATGGTTTATGGTATCAAACGCCTTAGAGAGGTCCATGAAGATGGCCCCTGTGATATGGCCTTAGTCCAAGGCAGTGTGGACGTGTGAGGTGAATTCAAGGAGGGTTGTGGTGGTACTATGTCCCTTACGGAAGCCTTGTTGCTGGTTACATAGTAGGTTATATTTCATTAGGTGGTCAGTGAGTTGATCGGAGACAATGCACTCCAATGCTTTAGATGAGAGGGATTATGAAGATAGGGCAGTAGTTGTTAGTGGAGGTGCGGTCCCCACACTTGTAGATGGGGGTAATGGAAGCCTATTTCCAACGGGTGGGGAATTTCACTTGACAGAGGGAGCAGTTTAGAATGTAGGTGAGCGGATTTAGGACTTCCAGGAGAGTGAGGCGGAGAAGTCTCAGGTCTAGGGAATCGCTACTATAGTGGGAGTGGCTTAGGGCTTTGACGAGGTAGGGTTTGGCTACCTCAGGGGTAATGAAGCGTAGATGAAAGGGTGGAGCAAGGGGGGGTGGTGCCGGGCTGGAGGGGGGTCAAAGAAATTAGGGGGGAGGACATGGTTGAGATCAGCAAAAGTGAAGTTAAGGGCCAAGGCCATACTGATGGGATCCGAGGAAAGGTTACCATCTATTACCATCTGGTCCTGGGGTGGATTAGGGACTTTACCACAGAGTTCCTTTATATTATTCCAAACTTTGCACCCAGTGCCCCAGGTGGAGGTTAAGGATGCTTTGTAATAATCTGCTTTGGCAGTGCGTAGGGTCCATGTGCACTTGTTATGGTCCCTCCATACCGCTGCCTGTCAACTGGCTATTTGGTCTCATTTGCAAGATGCCAAAGGGAGTCACAATGTCGCAGTAGATCCAGGAGGTGGCCAGTGAATCAAGGGGCGTGGATACCTTTGGACATTCTCTTGATAAGGGGTGCGAATTTGTCACCGGCAGCATTGAAGGTGGTGATAAAAAGGTCACGCACGCGATCAGGGTTGAGGGTGTTAGCGAGGGGTGTACAGTCACAGCTTCTGAGGTGGGCTTTAAGTTGAGAGAGTTTACCTGGGCTGAGCTTGCGATGTATGGTAATTTTGGGGAGGAGGGGTTGGGGGCTTTGCAGGACCAAGTGCAGAATACAGGAGAGTGGTCACTTAATGTGTTAGGGAGTACCAAGGTGTTGGTTATTCTATGGGGGCGGTTTGGTGAAGACCAGGTCCAGGAGGGAGGAGGTCCCCGTGCGGATGTTGACCCAGGTAGAGGTGGTGACTACCTGTGTGAGATCAAGCGCGGTAGCATCACCGATGTACGGGGCGGCTGTCTTGGCCAGCCAATTTATGTTGAAATCACCAATGACAATTTTTTCTTATTGAGTGGGTAGAGTAGAAAGCTAGGTCAGGATGGCCTGGAAGGCTTGTTTCTGGTCCCTGGGAGGGATGTAGACAATAGTGAGTAGTAGGGGGGAAGTAGCCCTGCCGAGAGCTAATTTTAGGGTGAGAGCCTGGGCCCTCGATATCAGTTGAGGCGGTGGGAGCAATTGGCCTGAAAGACAGTCCTTACGGTAGAGAGCACATCCACCCCTTCGCTTACCCACCCTATCAGAATGAAAGAGGTTATAGCCAGGGATGGTAATGGCCAAGTCTGGGACAGAGGGGGAGAGCCAGGTTTCACCCAATGCTATGATATCTGGATGGTGTTGGAGTACCCATCCCTGAAGAGAGTCCCATTTTTTTTGCAGGCTGAAGATATTAATAGAGTCAATGCGCAGCCCACTGTCTGATGGGGAGTAGGACAGGGGATCAGTCTGAGGGCCAGGGTTGGGGTGGATATTGCCTGTCAGGAGTAGGAGGAGGAGGAGGAGGATGAGGGACCTAATCAGGTTGTTTCTTGATAGTTTATTTAGCTGATGTCCTTTTCGCTGTGTGTTCCCCATAGTGGGAGAGAAGGCAGGTATTGGGAGTTTCAAGGTATGGGGGGCTAACAGGAGGAGGAGAAAGTGGAGAAGGGGAAAGGGTGCATGGTAGGGATTTAGCGGGTGGTTGCCATGGGAATTTGGGACTACAGAGAGTCATGTGCCTTAGGAGATGGCAACTTTGGGAGAGGGTGTAGGTGAGGAAGTGTAGGGTTATGTTTTCAGTGCTGCGGGGGGGGGTTGCAAAGGGGTGCCTGCCTGCCCTTGTACACACGTGCTGTTCTGGTGAAACCTGGTGGGAAGGGAGCAAGGTGGTTTGTTCCACTTCCCATGGAAGATAGAGGGAGGGTGGGACAGGGGGTACAGTACAGTGACAGTAAGGCAGGTAGGCAGGAGCATAGTGGGGCTAGAGAGATTTCTATTGTCTTTGTGCTAGAGGACAAGAACATAGAAATGATTAGGGTCTCTAGTGGTGGGCAAGTATAAGCTGTAGATGGGAAAGCTGGCTGATAGGTTAAATACTGAAGGGGCGTGTACTACCGTCACTATATAGTGGCGGGTCCACCAAGGGTGGAGGTGGGGATAACACAGAGATCCTCCTCACGTGCTGCCGAGCGTTCCTTCTACCTGAGAGAGCTTTTCGAGGGGCCGGGGGAGGACTACTCTGGTAGTCCCTCCCGACCTCTGGCGACCTCCGGGCGACTTGCGTGCCTTGTGTGGCTGCTAGCTGTGGAGAGACAAAGAGGGGGTGAGTCAATTTATACTTTTCAGACCAGATGTAGCTTAGTGGGGGAGGGTCTAGGGCCTCAGAACCACACGCCAAGCGCTGCTGAATTACCTTAGCCCTAGACAGAGAAAAAACACCCCGCAATGGCAAATGCAAGTTAGCGTATGTTTCTATTGGCTCACTTTTAGAGGGACAGTTCAGCTCTCTGAGATTAGAAGGGCCAGACAAGGGCTGCTACAGTTCTCTGAAATTAGAAATATGGGGCCAAACAAAAGCTGCTACAGTCCGACTCAAGAGGGCTTTTGAATTAAGGTAACCTACAGGAAGCATGAGTAACAACAGGTTTACAGAAGAAAGAACATAATAAAAACTATCTAAACACATGTGGCGACTAAAAGGCAATGCATCTCACTTCTATACTGGCAACTAAAAGGCAGTTCTATACAGTTAAAAAAGTAAAATGGCGCCAAACACAGAGATCCTTCTTGTGTGCTGCCGAGAGTTCCTTCTACCTGAGAAAGCTTTTCGAGGGGGCAGGGGAGGGCTACTCCAGTAGTCCCTCTCGACCTCCGGTGACCTCCCATAAAACATATGGGTTCTAAAAAGCAGCATCCATCTACAGTAGGCCGGGGGAGAATACTGTCCCATATAAGACCCTAACAGGTAGCTACTGAATTATGAATATTGCATTAAAATCTAGCCTTCTCAGTCTAGCGTGATATGAACATACTGGAGAAAAAATCTCGGCCCTGAGCATACCTTACCTTTCCACCAACTGCAACTGTCAAAATCTAGAGGAGCTTTATCCATCTGCGAAGAGGACACCGAGGTATGCTTCACTTGCTGGTCGGATCAGAAATAATAGAAAAGACCTAAGGGAAAAAAAGGGGGAAAATGAATCACACCGACTACTTTTCACACTTCCCTGGTCCTTTGAAGTATGCTTTATCATGCCTCTATACGTTATGAGAAAAAATCCCAATGCTGAAACAACCCAGTACCTTCCAGTTCTCCTTGCCAAGTCACTTGTCATCAGAAAGACAATCTATAAGACAGCAGTTCTGTGGAGCCGTGGTAATATATACCGGTACCATCAGCAAGTCCTGCATGGAAAAAGACACCCAAGCTGCGTAGAATCATAACCTTGGATGCCCTAACTCCCAGGTCTCCGACCAAAATGAGCAAAATTCCACACTGCGATGAAGACCTCTGAGATGCGGATTTTCTAAAGATCAGAGAGTGTTTCCTCCCTTGTTGGAGACCCCAGCTTACATGGTCTCCCCCTGTTCTGAGGAACCAGGATGCTAATGCCTGTACTGGTAGATTGACCAAATACTGCAGTCTTCAAACCCACTTTGAAAATATCAGAAGAGACTTCCTTTTCACCCCAACTCCTCTGCAGACAGAGTAACAGTGGAGACCGCCAGATAGGAATACTAGATGAGGTTCCGCTGCCAAGGCAAAGCATCCACTGCTTCCATCCACAGTCACGGAAATAAAACTGAATGACCTTGACATCTAAGTTCACACAGCTCAACCTGTGACTGACAGAGCCTTCTGTCCATTGGGTCAAGAACCTCCAGATCAAGGATTGTTCCCTGAGTGTATATACTGATGACCTAGACAGACTGTCTGAACATTACTTCCCCAGCTGGGCGAACTGCTGCCAGAGCCAGTGCTCCTGTGCCTCCAAGAACAGTAGGAATGCCACAAGGACAGTGCCGTCCAATCTCATCTTCATTGCATGAGCCAACCCAGTCCTGGAAAAGGCATCAAGGCCAGTTACATCTTTCTGTTTTCAAAACATTACTCTGGATGCACTGATCCTAACAGTCCCAGGCCTACAGCACCAGAGACTGGTGTGGAACCCCTTCCCCAGCCTGACCTGCTGGCACTGGGGAACAAATCAGCTTACAGTAAGCTTCAATGTAAGCCTCCAATATTTCCTGGGACTCTATCAGGACTCTACCAGCACACCATGCAGAGCAACACTGGCCTGGGCAACTGAAGATAGCTTGGAAAGCTTCCAAGATGGAACCACTGGTGAGGTCCTATGCAAACACTGGCCCACTGCTGCCATCTCTGAAGGTGGACCAACTTACAGGGATCTCAGTTACTGAGGTCCCCAGACTAAGTTCTCCTTCCTAGCTGTGGATAGAAAAAATTCTTGCCTTATCCATCTGGAAACTCCAGCATTCTAACCTCTGTGGCAAGTTAGGGAGCTCTTGCCCTACTGATTATCCAGCTGAGCATCTCCTGAACTCCTAGGGTCCTACCATCAATTGCTCTGCCCCTCGTACCCTGGCATCCTGATGAGTAATCATCCCCAGACGTATACCTGACATCCTTCCTAACTCAGTTATGCCATAACACCACGAGGACTGACAATAAAACAGATGGCACAGCAGCCAAACCCAGGAGAAGCAGGGAGCTGATCAAGACTCTCATGGACTGCAAACCTCTGGGTGTCCTACGTGACAAACTAGAGCACAGCAACAGGTGCCTTCCACAGGAAAGGCACCAGGGACTGCCCACTGAACTGCTCAGACCATGATATGCAATCCATTTTAGAGGAACAAACCCAAAGCACTGAGAAACTCATGACTTCTAGCGATGAAAAGAAAAGAGAATGGAAACCCCTGTCCATTTCAAAAGGCAGAACTGGGAAATTGTTTGGCGGCTCAAGTGGACCAGCCTCCAGTCTATACTGCCTGTGTCCACCCCTGTTCTAAAGAAACTTAGAACTGTGGAAAATCCACCTCCAGTGAACACGAGAATAAGTCTTTGACATAGGCCACAACCATAATGTCTAGTGCTCACGCATCCACAGTTACATGGGTTTCTCATTAGCAGGAGCTACTCTAGTCTGCCTCACAGAAGAAAGAGGTATGCAGCATCGTACCTTGTGAACAGCCGTCTCTCCTACTATATTTCATTGTGCCGCTGAGTAAAGAAGCCTCTTTACTGTTGCCTGTACCTGGCCTGTAGAGGCAGTCCAACTCCCATCCCCAACACTAAGATAGCCTAGTATTTCTTACTAGGGGCTGGGAGCAATCTTTCCTCATTCCAAATGTAACCCCCCTACAAATGGGGGTTCCCAAAAAGTCTTCCTTGAGCTTGCCTAAATGCTCACTGCCAGGCTGGTGTCCTGCATTTTAGCAGTTTAAATGTGATTGCCAGAGAGTGCCTGTATAGCCTCTGTGTACTGTCTTTTTAAGAGCTGCCTGGATTGCAATCATAAGTAATCCGAGAGGAAGCTCTGTTGAAAGATGTAACTATTTGCTGAAAATCATTTAGAGTGATAATGATAATGTAGTTTGTCTAACCTGCCTTCTTTGCAGCAAGGACTGTTTTGCTTATCTCCACTATCTTGGTCCTGGACTGCGAATTGGACCAATCAGTACTGGTGGGACCTAAAATGGAGCCAGACTACAGGAGCTGTCTGGAACCAAAATCTGTAGGAATTGTAGTTTTGGGCTTTTTGCGCCTTTCTGCACCTAAAGGGGGAGTCTTTGTTGTGACTGACAGGAGGATCAGCCAACTGAACCTTTTGGATCTTGGGGAATTTCCCAGGCTGCTGCAGCTAGTTTCAGTTTTGAGCTGAGAAGTGAATAAGTAACAGCTCAAGTGATTTTTGAGCAGCAAATCTGTGTAGTTTTGCATGGGAGAACTGTGAAAGGGCTGAGTTTTGGCCTGCCTGTCTGCCTGCTATCCCTGAGAGGGAAAATAGTTTATTCGGACTGAATCCGAGTTGTGAGGACTATTTAAGCCACTGGACTGTGACCAGGCTTTAACCTGAAGAAGATCGAAGATTTGATGAATGCGATCGGCCTGTCAGGATTTCCAGCTGCTTTTGAATCCCTGGTTTGTGCAGAGACTTTGCGATCGTGACCGGAGAGCGGTTTGCCTGGTACAGTAAAATTTTCTTACATGTAAATGTGCTGTGTATTGAAAGTGGGTCATGATTTGGTTCCCCACTGTGTGAACTGTGTTCTTCTTGCTGGAAGTTTTATCCAGCCTAATCGGACTGAATCCGCATTCATTTCCATTCAGCCTGGGCCATGCCATGCTGGCCCTGCCAGACTACACCACTGCACAGAGAAAGCCACAGATGAGAGACCTGCCTGGGGATCAGCCCCCTGCTCCACACTTGAACAGGAATGACTCCTCAGCAAATCATGTGGGCCCTGCTTCTCCTGGCACTCCAAATTAACTACCTGCTGTCTCAATTTTCGTCCAGCCTGTGTCCAGTCTTGGGTATCATGAGTAATCATCAGCGTAGTTCCCTGCAACAACAGCCTAATCTAAAAGTGTGTCATAATAGTGTCTTGTTGTTTTCTTTTCACGAACTGAGCCCTTCAGCTCCGGATTACAAATAGTGTGTGTTGTGCATGTTGTCTTCTTCCATCATAGGGCCCCAACCAGCTGCAATATTCCTGGCTAGCCCACCATTCTTCATCTGGGCACCCAGAGTGTGTGACTGTTTATGGACCCTGAAGTGCATGCATAACAGTTGGACTGCTAGGGCCTTTAAGCAAATTAACCTGATTACACCCCTCCCTTGTTCAAGCCCCTTAAATAAATCAGATCCAACTATTTTTTGCATTTACCCTGACTGTGCTTCTAGTTTGTGCAAGAGTATTGTACTGCTGTTATTTACTGTGTATAACCTTGTTTTACAGGGGGTCCCCAAGGCCGGGCCAGAGGAAAGCCCTAGTGGTAAGTGCAAACAGTGTGGGTACTTGTGTGGTGTATCAGAGGTATTGTGAAAGTGATTATTGTGTATTGTTCCAGCCATTAGTAAGGAAAGAGGGCGGTTACAGTGTCCCAGAGGGCTGTGCTCAGGTTAGCTTGACCACTACCAACCCTGGAGGCACCCATTTCAGAACTCAGGCCTCCTTAACCTGCTACTAGCCAAGCAGGCAGGGGTAGTAGCCCTTGGGATAGTGCCACCTAGGAGTTACACTACAGTTCTGGTTGAAGCTCAATTCCCCAGTAACATATGCACTAGATAGGCTTAGCTAAGAAAGGGCAAAAGCTATGGCCAGGTGGTATTGCAATACCTTACAGCAACAGCCTTTGCATGGCAGTCACAACAGAATAGGCTGACCAAGCCAACACTGTCCACTGCTTACAGCTGTCTTCTGAGACCAGTGAAAAACAACCAAGGAGAGGAGGGCATGCCTGCAGGGCCCCAGGAGCAATGCAGAGAGCATGTACTGCTCGACAACTGCTGTGATTTGAAGAGACGGTTCGACTGTATGTCACGTTTGCCTTTGGCCTGAATGCCTGATCATGCAGCAGAGCCTTATAAAGTAAGGTGGAGGAAAATCAACACATCTCAAAATGACAAGTATATTTCTCTTGGCACGATAACAGCCTAGGATGGGAGAGCTGCACCTTGCACATTGGCCACCTAGCCCATTCCAAACCTATCGTGATCACAGTGATAAAAGTCTGTCCCCCCCAAAGTAAATAAAACCTTTTGTGCAGCCCAGAACAACACGGACTTCATATCCAGGATCTATGTGGTAAGCTACAACATATACTAGTGAGCTTGAGTCAGACAAAGCAAAGAAGGGTGGAGGTCAAAACCATCACCTTTGGATTTTGACCACTCTCCCTCTTTCTAGGTGGAACACTCTTCCTCATTCGAGGCATTTGGCTCCATTCAGTCAGGATTATACTCATACCCCCAATATCCTCCACTCAACCAGCTGCCAAGGTTGGGAGTCATCATCTGCACATTGGGCAAGCTGCTTTGCTCTGCACTGCTGCACCTGGACGTGCCTGTGGGTATCCCGCCATGATCTGAGGGACCAATAGGGAACTGGGTGTCTTGGCTGCCTAGGCCTGTGGATCAAAGGCATATCCAGCACAGGAAAAAACAGAATGAACATTGTGCAACTCAGTTTTAACACTGCCAACAGTACCAAAGATGTACCCCCCCCAAGCTAAAGGGTCCAACTGGGAGGGACAGAAAACCAACATATTAGCCTGGCATATACAGTGGAGACAACAGGTCCCTTGAAAGAAGGGCCTTATAGTCCTTCAGCAGGTCTTGCAGCTATTGCTATTGGTCTGCAAGAAGACATAGTGCCACTAAGACAACATGAAAAGGAAACTTTTTTTATTGCTGCAGGACGAGGCTCCACAGTATGCCTCTCCATGTTGTTGTTAGCACAGATAAAGAAAAAGCATTTGCCCTCCAAAAGAAAAAGGAACATCAATTGTCAGATGCAGGCTCAACACACCGAATGAACTATGTACTTCCACTTACTTTTGGCTCCTTTCTGGCTGACTGCATAACACACCTATAAACTGTCCCTTTAATGTGCCTGCACATTTAAATATTATATTGTTGCAAAACTTTCTTTTACCAGGAAAAACATGCTGAATCACCAGGGACACACCACAAGCAGTCTGCCACCGACAATGTAACCCATATACTGTACACATTGCTCCCTTAATGTGCTTGCACTTATTTTTTAAAACCTCTTCCCAGGTCTCTACAGAAAGACACACACAACAAGGGACATAGGAAAAAGCAACATACTCAAGCTCAAGCAGACTTGCTATTCAGACTGCCACTGAGGACAGTGAGTCACCCCCAAATGTGGGAATCTGACACTAACCTTGTACTGCCCCCCAAAACCAACACACTTTGTGTACTCTCAACCAGTGGAGTAACTAGCCTTAAGAAAAAGTGTATGCACCAATAATCTAAACTATAGGCCGGGGGTCTGGGGGCTGCCTAGGCCTCCATAACATTTTTGTTTTTTGGTGCTTTCTGGTACATTTTGGGGGTAATATGAAACAAAATTAGCTAACCTGTTCCCCCTTCCCCATTACTAGTAAGTTGCACTATAGTCCTTTCTGCAGTCCCTACAGTTCAGTGAGTTGCCTAAACCAGTCGCCTGTCAACCCCTTTCCTCCTGAGTTCCTCCCATCCCACTAGAACAACAGGTAGGAGCGTAGGCAGGAATTCTTTTGGAGGGGGCTTGGATATGATATTTATGAATAAGGACAAATAAAAGCCGGGGGTTTGGGGGTCACCAGGCCCCCTGAAGCTCTGGGGGTTTACATGCTCTGTGGTGAGTTTTAGGGTTTTTCTTGAAGAAAAAACACAGTTTTGTTACATCTTGCCTTCCCCTAATTTCAAGAGAAATATTTCCCCCATGGAATCAGGAGTGTTGGAGTCTGCAGTTTAAATGGTTGTGGACAACTGACTGTCAAACAGTGCCATCAACCACCTACCCCGTATGTATTTTTTGTAATATACTGTGAAATATTTCTACACTAAGGCTGGGAGTCACTCTAGGGGGTTCACATGCTCTTTGGTGAGTTTGGGGGCTTTTCTTGTAAAAAAAAAAAAAAACACACTTTTGTTATATCTTTCCTACCCCTAATTTCAGGGGAAAATGTTCCCATGGAATCAGGGGTGTGACAGACTCTGGCTGACATTAGAGTCTGCAGCTCCAGTGGTTGTGGACAACTGGCTTTCCAACAGTGCCATCAACCACCCACCCCATATGCAGTTTTTGTAATATGTCATGAAAGATTTTTACAGAAAAGCTCCAGGAAGGGGGGTTACATGCACTGTGATATATAGATGTGACGGGACAGATGAGGGGATTAGGGGAAAGGATTTTATTAGTTGGACTGGACAGAGTTTGAGGGCTGGAAAGGAATCTAGCAGAGGAATGGAGTGAGTGTGTGTGTGTGTGTGTGGGTGTGTGTGGAGGTAAAGGGGTAAATATAGCCAAGTCAGTGTGGTACTGAAGGACAGAACTTCAAGAGAGATGGGCATAAGCATGGTCTTAGGTCTTTGATTCTAGGTCTTTTAAGCAAACAAAAAATTTAAGTAGGAAGGGTTATGCAGTTGGGAGAGTAATTGAACCAACCAAGCCAGCAGAAGGACAAAAAGTTGAGATGCACCCCCCCAACATAGACACACACATAAAAAATAATGTGGAACTACATAGAACAAATATCTTGGAGGGGGTAAAGAATATAAAGGCCCTGGTCACAGAGGGTACACCCAGAAACTGAGAGGCCATGTCCAGGCAATCTTACTGGCTAGGATCTGTGACAAAGAGAGTTACCAACCCTCCAGTGTGGTACCCATAAAACTGTCGTGATCTCTTCCCAACTGCATCTGACCCAGAGTTAGACATCAACATAAAGGAATACTCACAAAGAGACCAAAAAAAGATTTTTATTTTTAAATGGCAATTTTGAAACTGTTTGCAGCTATTAAAGAGTTGATAGCAGACCTGTTTGACGTAGGGTACACTGCAAAACAGTTATTTCAGTAAAGCTACTGCCGGTAGTATGAGAAAATAAAAAGCCACAGCTACCCCTGGAGGAGGTCAATCTTTCCAACAAGATGGTGAGGGGAAAACAAATCAAAGACAGAGACCAGTCTGATGAGAAACAAACTACTGCTAGGAACCCCAGAGAGCCATAAAAGTCTGGTGTTCCGGGTCATAGGGCTTCCAATACTGACAACAACAAAAATGGAAAGGGATCTGGGGGTAGTCA
Organism: Neoceratodus forsteri; assembly: GCA_016271365.2. Classification (NCBI taxonomy): domain Eukaryota; kingdom Metazoa; phylum Chordata; order Ceratodontiformes; family Ceratodontidae; genus Neoceratodus; species Neoceratodus forsteri. Next base: position 3,409,145 of record JADMNL010000040.1, read on the forward strand.
TATCAGATGACCTAAAGGTGGGCCAGTAATGTGAGAAGGCTGTAAGGAGGGCTGGGGGGGAATACTGGGATGCATAGGGAGAGGCATCACCAGTAGAAAACAGGAAGTTGTTGGCCCTCTGTACAGACAGTTGGTAAGACCACATCTGGAGTACTGTGTACAGTTCTGGAGACCCATCTCCACAAAGACATCGACAGGGTGGAGGCTGTCCAGAGGAGGGCAACCAAAATGGTGAAGGGTCTGCACCAGAAGACATATGAAGAAAGAATAAAGGAGCTTAAGGTGTATAGCCTCGAGGAAAGGAGGGAGAGGGAAGGACATGATAGAAACTTTCAAATACCTCAAGGGAATCAACAAAGTCCAAGAGGGTAGCATCTTTCAGAAAAAGAGATGTGCAAGAACAAGGGGGCACAATTTGAAGATAGAGGGGGGACGGCTCAGAGGTAATGTAAGGAAGTATTTCTTCACAGAGAGAGAGTTGTGGATGCATGGAACAGCCTTCCTGAGGAGTTCATAGAGTCAAAAACTGTGAGGGAATTCAAGAATGCATGGGACAGACATAAGGCAATTCTTGTGGGGGGGGGTAGGAGGAAGTAGGCTGTTGGTTAACTAGGATCTGCAGTTTATCCGTTAGGTAGGGAAATGGGCAGACTAGGTGGGCCAATTGGTCCTTATCTGCTGTCAAATTCTATGTTTCTATGTTTCCTTCCTGTGAATCCTCCTCTCCAGCAAATTAAAAGAAGAACAAAAAGTAAATGGCAAAGTAATGAGAAGGCCTGGGGTCTCCTGTGAGTCCAATTAATTGCTGCCCCAACAGAAAGTGGGAAAGAGAGATCAGTAAGAGGGAGCTGATAACCCATGGAAAGAGAGGGTGGTCCCACTCATCTGTGATCAGCCACTCTGGGGTTCAACCAAGACGGACTAGGACAAACATAGATCTCTGGGTTGAACAACCAGTTCCGAAGCAGACAACTAAGAAATATGAAAACTGCATCAGCCACCAGGCCACATATTTGTCAAGTTCCTTCCGGGGTGACCAATTCAGCATCTTTTTATAGTGTATAGTGGAATGTTGCTTTGTATAGAATTCCATCCCTTTCAAAATGCTTTTCTACCACAGTTCCAAGGTCATAGAACGCTGTTCTACCCTACTGTGGTAGAACAGCATTCTAGAACCTCTAGAGACTGCATGAGTCATTTTCATTTTGAAAGCAAAAGAACTCATAAAACACATTTTTCACACAGTACTATACACTAAAATATACAGGATGAGCAACTCTATGCAAAACCAGTGTGTTTTGCCACCTCAGGGTTCTGATTCCCATGGACCTCTCGAGCTTTGCTCTCGATGTCAGAGGGAATCAGAATCCCTCTGTGGCAGAACACACTGGTTCTGCAGAGTTGCCCATCTAGTATTCTCTATTTCTTCATGATTTTGCTGTCTTTCAGTATCGTAATCTTCCACCTCTTTTCTAGACGTAACAAGAAAGAGACAACCCATACACAGGACGAGCACTCACCATTATTGGTCACAGTAATCACTACAAAAACTGTTATTTAGCATGTAACATGCATGCCACAAAAACATCTGTAAAGAAATGAAACTTTTTTGAAACTTAAAAATCTCTTGGCCTTGGTGAATCTGTATCATCGTGTTTCCTGGGGTTTGAGAGTGATCACATGATATCATGCAGCATCTTGTATTGATCTGGACTGGCACTGCTTGGCACTGGAAAAATATTAACACATAAACGGGTAAAAAAAAAAAATTGAAGCTTTAGCCCGGCTGAAACAACGCACCACAGGTACAGAGAAATGACACCCGAGACTGAGTCTCCTGCCTACAGCCAGGGCAAGGAAAAATACATATATGCTGTATTGCTCTCTCAGCCTGCCTGCCTTACTGAACTCTGAACTGAATTAATTTTGTTTTACCTGACAATAGTGGTTGACTGCCATCAGGGTCCAGGGCAGGCAGGCCACAACAACTCCAGACAGACTTCCCCAAGCTCGTCCTAGTGCTTCTCCAGCTCGCCTTTCAGTGCTCCTTCTTGGCTTGCTCTCAGCACTCCCTCCCAAGTCCCGACTGTGCACGACATCTTGCTCATTCTCTTTTCCTCCCATTATTTCAATTAAAAATATTTTGTTCTCGGTCGTGAGTCATGACACGCAGCGTTCTTCTCAGCTCCCACGTCCCACCAACAGCATAAAACAGTCCTCTGAGTCCTCCTCCCAGTCCATCCATAACCTCTTCACTCCTCAGCTGTGAGCCTGTGACTCATGCAGGCAATGCAGCAGTGTGGCTGTGTGCCTGTGCACATTAAAGTGCCAAGCCGCCAAATTCCAGTCGCAAACTTGGTTGGGTCTTATCGAGAGAGGAGGAGGAGCAGATGCGGAGGACTGACAAATTGACAATGCTGCTGCCTTCTCCTTGTCTCCGCCAACACCCCCCACCTACGCCCCTGCAACCACCATACACTAACCCCTGACCCAACCAAGCCTAAGGTCCAGCCAGCCTCCAAAAACTCAGGATTTTTAAAGGGCCAGCTTTAATTTTTTTTTTTGTGCATGTGTCAGGCTGAAAAAACTGCACACCCATGCGTACAATAGGTATGCATGGTTACGCCACTGGTCTCAACCATGGATGGGCCACATCAAGTTATGGATGAAATCACCCCCAGAGATAGCAGAGCACCTTGGAGCGCTAGCGATGATCTGCAAGAGAGCTTTTATGCCTGCTGGTCAGTGTGCCTACTAGTAATGTGGCTCTCTATCCACTTCCCAGGGAGTTCTCCCTCACAGTTGGAGCATTAAAAGATACTCACTGCATACAAGAAACAAATCACCCCCAGAGATCTTGGCTCCCTCTGGAGTGCTGGTGCTGGTCTGCAAGAGAGCTCGCAGCACCCCCTGCTGAGTCGGCGTCCCTACGGGCAATGTGGATCTCCATGCACATCCCATTCTCCCTCACACTTGGAGCGGGAGGAGCATTAAAAAGATGCTCGCTGCTTCAAAGTAAAAAAATATCAGACTCTAGCTGCATCTAAAGTTAAATGTTATGGTTTCTTCACTTTTCTGTGCTAGGAGTGAAAAAGGAATAGAGTTGTCAGAATCCGCTGAAATTCTGGGTTCTGGGTCTAGTCTAGAACTTTTGAAAAAGTTCCAGAGTTCTAATCTGTTTTAGAACTCGAACCCTATGTTTTTAATTAGGTTGAAAATAGATAAGATTACAGTTACCCAAAATATTTCTGGGATCTATTTATTTGTGAGATACCACACACCGAATGTCTGGCAGCACACAGCCCAGCTCTGGTTACAGTGCAGTCAAAGGGACACACATACACTGGCTACAGAAGGACAGATGACAAGTACGCCATGCAGGAGTCACAGATATTTTTAAATGAATAAGGGATCTTTCCTCCTGCCACCAAAAACATTTCTGAGATTTATTTAAGATACCCTACACTGAGTGCTGGGTGGGATACTCACACATTGGGGTACAGTGCAGTCAAAGAACGCATAACACATATAACAAGTATGTCACACAACAGTCACAGATATTTTTAAATGAATAAAGGATTTTGCTTTCCTCCCATCACCCAAAATATTTCTGGGATGTATTTACAATACCACATACTGAGTGCTGGGTGGCACGTGGTCGCACACTGTGGTACAATGCAGTCAAAGGGAGCCCACCACAGCTGGCAAGTATACCACTCAGGAGTCATAGATATTTTTAAATGAATAAAGGATTTTTCTCTGCTACCACCACCCAAAATATTTCTGAGATTTATTTAGATATCACATTCTGAGTGCTGGGTGGCACATGGTCCCACACTGGGGTACGGTCAGTGCAGTCCAAGGGAGCACAGCACATATGACAAGAAGTACACCATACAGGAGTCACAGATATTTGAAAATGAATACAAAAGATTTTTCTCTCTGAGTCTTTACACAAAATAGTTTGGCTGTATTTCCATATAGATGAAGGAGGAGACAGTGACCTCCCCAGCCCCCCTCCCCATGTATGATGCCACAGCCTTTTGAGACTGCTTGAGGCTTGCAGGAAGGAAGAAGGCCACAGGGGATGAGGGTACCTCTCTCCAGCGATGCTGGCATCCACTCCGTCCTGCACAGTGTCTGCAGTGCACATAGCAAAATATCCAGAAGACCCTCACCATGCATACCTTTGTCCAGACCACTGTCCACTATCCAGCCATGGTGGTGATTGACCCAGAAGGATATAATAACTATATCAGCTTTCAGCTTTAACATGTATTCGTTTGTTAAAACAATTTTATTTAACTAGTCTAGCAAAACCCAGTTGATTTTTTTCCTTATATTTCATCTCCAAATTCCACCAACAGCCTGCATGCATAGTACATCACACAAGCATAGCAGCATGCTAAGAAAACAAAAGTACATTTCCCTATGAATTTCTGAAATACTGTGCATTGAGGTAAAAGTATAGTCACCCAACTTTCTCATTACTACCACCAACAGTACCACTATGTAGTACAGAATGCCATTGCAATGATGTTTGTGATGTCCCTGGCCTGCCCTGAACTGCTCCCTGCCTTCTGCCCTACAGTTGCCAGCTGAGTTAACGAAGAACGAATAAGCAAAGCCAAGATGTAGCCTGCCAGCTCTTTCAAACAATCCAGACAGTCAACTGAAAAAGAACCCACAGGGTTTCGAAGCACCAGGGAGTCATTTGTTGGTCTGTCTGTGGTTCACTGCCAAATAAAACAGCCACATGTTTGTTTAATACATATTTAGCTTCTGCGGTCCTTTGCAGCCTTATTTTCACTATGCAATACCGTAACGATCAAGTATGCCCCTCCCCACCAAAACACTGTCCACAGGACTCCAGATAAGGTGAGTACTGACCTATTTTACTCACCTCATTTTAGGAAATAATCTTCGGAATTAGTTTTTAATGAGTACCAATACTCACCCAACATTTGTAAATGTGCCACACTCCACAGAACAGTGCTTCATAACATAACTGGTGATTCAAACAGAGCAGTTTTTTCCAGATTTACAGCACTCATATGCATCCCAGTTTTGATTTCCTCACTATATTTTAAAACTGATGAGAAAATTACTTCTACCTGCCAACATTATCTGGAGCATTGTTGGCACCTGATCAATTCTTACCTAGGGAAAAAACCTACATACTTTTTAAAAATGTACTCCTCACTCCATCCAGGCATTTTTCGCATCTGAATTTGGTTTTATTCACCTCACTTTCAAAAGGAGGAGTACAGTACTCATCCCAAAAAATCTTATCTGGAGCCCTGCCCACACACGCAAAATTCTATTGCAAAACAAGCTGGCTGTGGCTTAGTCTATGTGCTCCACGCCTGAAGTCACAGAAAGCATGGGCACTTACAGCCGACAGGTGCGTCAACCAACTCCCAACATGGAATGCCCCGCCAACTATCCCTTGCAGTCTCACACAGCCACAGAAATTTTGGTTTATGCTTAGAGAAACAGTTGTCAGGAAACAGCCATATACTGCCCACTGTGAATCACAGACTTAGTGAATGGAAACAGAAGTCTCACAGACAGTCACAGAAAGATGAATTGCCATATTGTCTGTCAGACAAAATCGCCTTGATACAATAAAGCAATTGATGAAGAGCGACTTGTTTCCACTCCTGTAGCTTAATCTAGTAGTATAATCATAGCGTTTAATATTAAATTAAGAATGTTGCCCAAGTCCCTCCACAGAACTTAGCCAGCACTGTGAAAAGTATTCATTTTTTTCATGAAGTGTATTCTTCCCCAGACAGAGGCCAGTATAATACAGTGCGCCAGCTGCCCTCCTTCACATTCGCTGCCCGCTCCCACTCTTCCCAAAATGCAACATAGTGACAAAATGGTGGCCTCCGCTTCTAGTCCTGACTACAAGCAACATCCATGTGTACAGTTGTAACCCCCAGGTGGCGCTATCCCAAGGGCTACTACCCCTGCCTGCGTAACTGTGAACAGGTTAAGGGGCCTAGGTCTAATGGCGGGTGCCTCCACCCAGAGGTCGGGGTTAAGACAGTATGGTATGACTTGGTCACAGCCCTCTGGGTCACTGCAACCCCCCCTTCTTCCCACTAGTGGCCCACACAATATATCAGAAGTACCTTCGCAGTATACATTTACCCCCAGGACTGGTTCAATCAGCTTGACTCTGAGGACCCCCTGTAAAACAAAATGATACAATGCAAAAGCAACAGTGCAACACTTTAACATAAGTGAATACCTCAGACAGAGTAATTTTGCTGAAACAAACAGATCTGATTTATTTAGGGGAACATAACAAGGACAGGGGAAAATCAGGTTAATTAGTTTAGACACCTTAATATTCACAGTACTGTGCGCATGTTCAGAGTCCCAAATTGTCACTTTCACTGGGTACCCAGGATGGGGAGGGGGGCTAGCCAGGATCGGTGCAGCTGGATGGGGCCCTGTGATGGAAAAACACTTGCACAATACCCAATTGTAATCCGGAGCCAGATGGCTCAGTTCATGAAGAAATGAAACAGCAACAAATAGATGACACACTTGCAATTTGATAAACAGATGGCAGGGAGCTACACTGCTTTGTACTCACAGACTCAATGCTGGGAACTGGATGGAAGGCAGATTGTCCTGGATTGCCAGGAGGCGCAGACCCTGTGGACAAGGTCCTTGTGACTGGACCCCACTGCAGTTTAGAGCAAATGGATGTAGTCTGGATTAAGCTGGGGTTTACTTCCAGTTTCATGCACTCAATTCACTGTACAGGGCATTTGAAACGCGATTCCCCACAAGCACTACACACATTTATATGTAAAAGGAAAGTACTATACCAGGCAGGCAGCTTCTCGATCCCGATCACAATTACTGCACAATACCCGGGAGAACACACAGCAGATTCAGTTCCTGACAGACCCAGCGCGATTCAGCAATTTCTCCAGTCTTCTACAGGGTGAGCCTGGTTTCTACTCTTCAAATCTCCTTGATTCTCTTGACAGGTCAGATTCAGTCCGAACAAGCACTTGCACAAGCTGCAGACTGAAACTTAGGGCCTTACACATGCTTACTGTGTGGAACTATACAGCGCAGACGCTCACAGCTCCTTGTCTCTTCACTGCCCAACTGATCTGATCTTTCCAGTAGACAGAGCCGGGCATTTCCTTTGAGTTCCTTCCAGTTCAGTTGGCTGGTTTGGCTGTCACTTACAGTAAACTCCCCCTGCTGGTAGAAAAAAGGTGCCAAAGTCCAAACTACAATTCCCAGAAGCACTGGCCATACAGTACATAGGTGGCTGGCTCCACAATGAAAATCCAAGTTCTGATTTGCCAGCAGCAGGCTCCATTTCAAAGGTCTCCCCACACTGATTGGTCCAGTTCAGCAGTTCAAAGCCAGAATGGGGGACTAGGCAAACACAGTTCTGACTGCAAAGAAAAGCAGGTTAGACAAACTGTATTTTCATTATTACTCTAAATGATTTCTGGCAAACAGTTACATCTTTGAAAAGTGCTCACTCTGCCCACTTCGTGATGGCAGAAACGAAGCGATTTGGCAGCAGCTCGAGTGGGACTCAAGCAGGGAAATATACAGACCCCCATCCAAATTAGTTAAGTCTGCAGGCAGACAGCTCTTAAAGAGACAGTACCAGAGGCTCTAAAAGCACTCACAGATAAACGGCTTAGACGCCGAACACCATCCAGGCTTGGAGCATTCAAGCAAGCTCCTGGAAGACTTTTGGAAACACCCATTTGCAGGGAGTTACACTCTTCCCGCCCCGGAAAAAGCTTAGCATCTGCGTCAAGCAAGTACCCCCATAAGTTTCAATTGCAACCATATACATTTGCATCAGGATCACATTAGGCTCATACATGTAATCATCAGTCAATATACCACTTTACCAGAAACACATTTCTTAAACTTTGCAGTACATCACTCTTTCCACAGTATTACAAACACATTGTACCATAACTCAGGTTATTACCTCTTATACATGAAACCTGAAGAGAGGGGCCCTTCCCTATCATCTACCTTGGGGCTGGATGGGGCAGGGGCACCATACCTAGAGGGCAACACAAGTAACTTGGAGTTAGCACTGATGTTCAGTTTGGGCAATGAGCTCGGGGGACACATACACTCCTTTATGGACAACTTTGAGAGGCAAGTCCACAAGCCTCCCAGGGGAATCATAACTGAGTTGCACCACAGGCTTTACAGCTCGACCAGTCTTTCTAGGGGGAACTGTTACAGTCTCTGCACTCTGAGCCTCATTTTCAGTATTGTCCTCACTTGTCAGGGGAGTCTCCATTGGGGTAGAGAGGCTAGAACTTGGAGCACTTTCAGCTCCCGGAGTTACAATCTCTAAGTCCACAACACTTGGCTCACATGGAGAGCTTTCTGACACTGACAGTGAATTATCAGGGCACTCAACACACTCTTCTTGTTCTGGTATGTCACCAGTCTGTTCCAGTCCATCATTTTCCTCCCCTGAAAGCTCAAACAATTCAACCATACACAAATGATTCCATATCATCTGACTTGATGCTTTGCACTTCACTTTCTGGGAGCATTGGATCCAGGGGCAAAGTTGGGGGCTTAGACAGTCCAGAAGGCCCAGCTTCATCTCCAGTATTGACTGAGGGATTGCCCCAAAACAACTGACTCAGTTCGTAAGAAGGGTAGTATTCAAAATCACACTCACTTTCCTCTGATATGGACTGACAGTCATGCTCAACTGGGACTTGTGGAGGGGAACGCTTTAACTCAGCTTCTGTAGGTGCAGACTTTCTTGATTTTTCCTTAGGAGCAGCTCTAGTCACTGGTCCAGAGGGGGCATTTTCTGGGGGCTCAGACTCAATCAAGATTTGTCCAATGGGTAGTAAATGATTTCTATGCATTGTTTTAACATCTTTTGAATTATTCTCAGGCCTTACTTTGTACACTGGCAGATCGTCTAGTTTGCCCACTACAATGTGAGGGAGATGGTGCCATCTGTCAGCAATCTTGTTTTTGCCATGCAGTCCCAGATTTCTTAGCAATACCCGATCTCCCTCCTGGAGTTCCTGTGCTTTCACCTTTTTATCATACCTTTCTTTGTTGGCCAGATTTCTTTTGGCAGTCATGGTTTGAGCCAGTTGGTACGCATGATTTAGCAGGGCCTTTAACTTTTGCACATACTGTAAACAGTTGTCAGGTCAAACCCCATCAGGAGAGACCCCAAAACACACATCTACCGGCAATCGAGCTTCTCTTCCAAACATCAGGTGGTAGGAGGAGAACCCAGTGGCATCACTTTTGGTGCAGTTGTAGGCATGTACCAGTGTGCTAATTTGTTGGCTCCATCTAGGTTTGTCCTTTAGGTGGAGGGTGCCTAGCATATCTAGCAAGGTGCGGTTGAAACGTTCAGGCTGTGGGTCCCCCTGGGGGTGGTAATGGGTGGTTCTGGACTTTCGCACTCCCCACAGAGAAAGCGTATCTTTGATCAGACGACTCTCAAAGTCTCTCCCTTGATCAGAATGGATTTTTTGTGGGGCCCCATAGTGAACAAAAAACTTTTCTACAAATACTTTTGTCACAGTGGATGCCTTCCGGTCCTTGGTGGGGAAAGCTTGGGCATATCTCGTAAAATGGTCAATGACCACCAGCACATTACTAATATTTCTTTGATACGACTCCAAACTCAGAAAATCAATACAGACCAGCTCCATGGGTGCACTAGTGGTGATGTTAACACGGGGGGGGGCCTCTGGGGCAAAGCTTTCCTCTGTAAGCAGCGACTACAAGTTCAAATGTGTTGCTCCACATCAGCCCCCATCTTAGGCCAATAGAATCTGGATCTCACCAAGTCAAGTGTTCTGTCTATACCAAGGTGCCCCATGCGGTTGTGTAAGGACCTCAGCACTGAGTCTCGAAAAGCAGTGGGCAGCACTAGTTGTTGTTTGTCTACTTGTCCCCCTCTGTCTACTGTTTCTCTGTATCACAGTCTATTGATCCGTTTCAACTTAGCACCTTCTTTGTATAACAACGCAGTTCTCAAATCAGTGGAATGTAATTTGGACACATATTTCCCTGCATATAGGGCTTCTAAAGCTGATTTGATCATGGGATCTCGGGATTGAGCCTGCCAAATACTGTCATTGTCCAGCTGAGGCAGTGCACCAATGTGTATTGCAGAAAAGTGGCAATAAGCAGCAGGTATGCAATTCTCAGAGGGTCCCAAACAATCCACCATACAGTCCACTGAGTCTGTGGACATTTGTTCCTCCCTGTCAAACTTCTGGCAGAGTGCTCGAATATCAGGTTCTGACAGTCTGACCCAGTCATTCTGGGGAACAGGCCTCCGGGAGACAGCATCAGCATCTATGTGGTTCAGGCCTGCTCTGTATTCAACTGCATAGTCGTAGGTAGATAAGGCAGAGAGCCACCTATGGCCAGTGGCATCCAACTTAGCTGATGTCTGCACATAGGTCAAAGGATTATTGTCAGTTGTTTTTTTTACTAGTATCTTAGCCCCATACAAGTGCTCATGGAACTGATCGACAATGGCCCACTTCAAAGCTAGAAACTCTAACTTGTGTACAGGATAGTTCTTTTCTAAAGGGGTCAGGCTTCTGCTGGCAAAGGCCACTGGTCTCAGGCCATTCTCGTGCTCCTGATACAACACAGCCCCCAACCCTTGCAAGCTAGCATCAGTGTGCAGGACATAGGGTTTTGTTGGATCGACATAGGCCAACACTGGAGCGTGGGTAACTTGATATATGTTCTCATGAAAAGCAGTCTCACAGTTAGGAGTCCAGCGGGCCCCAAATACTTCACTTGGACGAAAATACACTCTTTCAGTCTCGAGAGATGCTGACTTTTTGTATTTTTTGTGGGTTGGGGGATACCCTTGAGTAAGGTTAAGTAAAGGGCGGATCACTCTTGAATAGTCCTTTGACGAACGATAATAACCACAGAATCCCAGGAATCTCTGCAGTTCTTTTAGATTTTTGGGCTGTGGCCAGGTGGTCAAGGCCTCAACATTACTTGGGTCGGTCTCTATTCCCTCGGTGGATACTATGTGTCCCACATACTTTACTGATGTTTGAAAGAATTGACACTTATCAATGGACAGTTTAAGGTTAAAGTCTTCCAGTCGGTCCAATACCTTGAATAATCTGCTCTCATGTTCCTCCAGTGAGCTGCCAAACACAATAACATCATCTAGGTATACCAGGCACTCTAGTAAGTTCATGTCCCCCACTGCACACTCCATCAATCATTGAAAAGTGGCTGGGGTGCCTGAAATCCCTTGAGGCATCCTCATGAATTCATAGAAGCCAAGCAGACAGATAAAGGCTGTCTTTTCACGGTCCTCTGGGGCCATCGGGATCTGGTAGTACCCACAGCGGAGATCCAGCACAGAGAACCACTTGCTACCGTTCAGGCAGTCCAAAGCATCCTGGATGCAGGGCATTGTATACTGATCAGGGATAGTCCGCCGGATCAAGGTGCAATAATCCATGCACATTCTTACTGTCCCATTCTTTTTTCTCACTACCACGATGGGGGAAGCATAGGGGCTTCTGGATTCTTGTATTACACCAGCAGCTGGCATCTCTTGCAGATGCTGTCTCACATCATCTACGTCAGCAGGGGCCAGGTGTCGAGACCTCTCATGAAATGGCCTTTCATCATGCAGCCAGATGTGGTGCTCAGCGCCTTACACACATCCTACGTCCCATTCTTTTAAAGAAAACACCTGGTCTCTCTAGGCAAGCTTCTCACTGATCCTCACTTTCCATTCAGCTGGTAACGGTGAGTCACCGAAATCAAACAAGTCAGGCGTTACTCTGCCACTTTTCCCCAAACTCTTGCTACTGGGTAGCACTGCAGTATCCATACAATGTACATTAGCCAGGGTGCAACTTCTATTTACTCGAATCTCTCTATCCGACACATTATGAACTTGAACCATTACCCTTCTAGCATAAGCATGGGCTCCGGCAGACAAAATACTTGGTTTGACAAGCAGTCCTTCCAGCAATTTCCCATTGCCTGGTGCATCCAACATGAGGATGTTATTCTTGACATCCTTTCTGATATGGACTTCCCCCTGTAGAGTACACTGGGCATTTGGCGCCAGGATCAGAGACTCAGGATCCTTTTTCCAGACAACTCCAACCGGTTCCTCTGGTTCCACTTTGTCAGCATCTCTCTGTGCCTCATAGGCCTTCTTGATCAAGGCCGGAATTCTTAAAAGCTCTACTAGTCCTTGACACCTGTTTTTCATAACACAACTGTGCCAGCCATCCAAACATATGTGCATTAGTCCCAATTAGTAAAGGAACCCCATCATACAGTCCAGTAGGAGGACCCACTAAGGCCAGGGTCTCTACTTGCTCTGCCACTCCAGCCACAGAGGTGGGGAAAGGCAGCCAAATTTGGATATACCCGGAGTAGGGGTAGGCCGTCTCACTTAACCCCCATACATGCAGTCCTTCTAATGGTTGTAAGGGTACATCTGACAAATGCTTCTGATACCGATCCTGGAACATAATTGTCACTTGGGAGCCACTGTCTAATACAGCTCTTGTAGACACTCCATTCACCTTTACAGCGGTCTCCATGGAGGGACCCACTATTCTGGACCAGTCTGGAGAGGTGGTAGTGGGGGCCTGGGCAGCTGACTTTGCCACAGTGGGATGTGAGTTAGCATTTTTGGGACCCTCACTGGGACCATTTCGTGCACCTCTTAACCACTGACTTGTTCTCCGACGCTCTCCTTGTAGCCGGCTCACCACTCTCTCTAAGTCTTTCTGGACTGGCATTCCCTCTTCATGTGCCCATCCTTCCCACAATTATGGCAAAATATGTCTGCTGAAGTTTGGGGTGACTGAGGCATCACTGTGGGGGCTGCGGCATTGGTACAAAGAAGTGCAAAATAATGCACCTGGGAAACAAGAACCCAGGGGAAGAATACACAATGGGTGGGGAGGTAGTAACAACAACAAAAAAGGAACGGGACCTGGAGGTAATCATATCAGATGACCTTAAGGTTAGCAAGCAATGTGAGAAGGCAGTAGGGAGGGCTGGGGTATACTGGGATGTATAGGGAGAGGCATCAGCAGCAGAAAACAGGAAGTTGTTATCCCTCTGTACAGACAGTTGGTGAGACCCCATCTGGAGCACTGCGTCCAGTTCTGGAGACCCCATCTCCGCAAGGACATAGACAGGATAGAGGCAGTCCAGAGGAGGGCAACTAAAATGGTGCAGGGTCTGCAAGAGAAGCCATATGAGGAGAGACTAAAGGAGCTTAATATGTATACCCTTGAGGAAAGAAGGGAGAGGGGGACATGATAGAAACTTTTAAGTACCTCAGTGGAATCAACAAAGTCCAAGAGGGTAGCATTTTTCAGAAAAAGAGACTTGCAAGAACAAGGGGACACAATTTAAAGATAGAAGGAGGGCAGTTCAGGGGCAATGTGAGGAAGTATTATTTCACAGAGAGGGTAATGGATGCATGGAACAGCCTTCCTGAGGAGGTTGTGGGGTCTAAAACTGTGGGAGAATTCAAGAATGTATGGGACAGACATAAGGCAATTCTTGTGGGGGGTAGGAAGAAATAGGCTGTTGGTTAACTAGGATCTGCGGCCTATCCTGTAGGTAGGGAAATGGGCAGACTAGATGGGCCTAGCGGTCCTTATCTGCCATCAAAGTCTATGTTTCTATGTTTCTATCGATAGAAAACCTTGGTGCCACCTCAGCCAGCGGTGGGTTGGACATTCGGAGACATCTCTTCAGTTCCCTCACTTCCATAGTCAATGCATCAAGTTTCGAACTGTTGTCAACATGAGGTGCTGGGGTGGGCACCCCAACCCCCATAGCAGAAGCAGTCGGGCAAGTGTCAGTGCCCGTGCTCATAGGAGCGGCCTTCATGATGAGACTGTCTGTTACTTTCCTAATCTCCCTCAGCAACTCCTCCCAGTATGGGGTATTTACAGCCATCCCCGTTTGGCAGGCACTTAGTCCTTGACTTTCATCATGGATTTTTGGTGATCCCTGGCCGTCAGCAGCCAACCCCGCCCTTGGAGCAGAGGTTGTAGCAGCTACAACTACGCGGGGCTCTGAGAAATCCTCCTCCTCCTCAACTTCCCGGATTTCTTTCATCAAATCACAATGATCCGGTGGGTTACCTCTCCTGTCTTGATGCCTCAAGCTGAAGCAGCAGCAATTCTGAGTGCTTTGCATGTTGCAATATGTGCCCCAACCTCACACGGTTTAAGTCACTGGCAGCCGCCCCCTCTTTCTGGTAGGCCCTCTGTAGCGCTCCTTCTAGACGAGTAACATATGCAGATAAACTTTCCCCTGGCCATTGTTTTATACCTTGAAACTTCCACATCAAGCTCTCCCCTGACTCAATACTCCCAAAATTGCATTCAAGTGCAGTTAGGTACTTTTGGGCAGATGCCTCAGGGTTTGTGGACCTCACAGACTTAATGGCTTCCAGAGCGGGACCTCTCAAGCTCTCTATGATTCTTTTCCATTTCTCAGCCTCTGCACACTGCCACTCAGATCCCAAAGGGGCTACACAGTCTATCCAGGTCTCCTAATCATCCTCCCCTTGTGGGGTGGGGAGGGTGCCGGAGAAAATTCTCAACCTGTGGTAAGAGTCGTGACTATTGGCAGGTACAGACATGGGGGCTTGCACTGGCGCAGAAGGAGGGGCAATAACAGGTGCTGGGGGGAAGAGGGTGTTAGTGGAGGAACGTTCTCAGGTGGCAATAATAGTTTCTTTAAATCCTCCACAGTTTTCCCTTCCCCCAACAACAATTTAGCAAATTTCTCCTCAAAAGTTTCAGATAATGGGGGAGGCTCATTCTCCCTGGGGTCTTTACTGTCCCTGGTTATCACTCTCCAGACAGTGAGAGTTCCCCTGGGGTAAGAGTCTTAGAACTGTCTACAGGGTCCTTACACTCTATTAGGGCCATGAAAGTTTGGGCAAGCAGAGCAGCCTGTCACCCCTCTACCACAGGGTCTCGTAAACATTCGACCTTGGCAAGTACTCCCTCTACAGTGTCCGTACTGGTACCCAGCGGGATATCCAGGATAAGTATAGCATTTTGGGGGTCGATCTCCTTCCCAGTACACAACTTCACCAACTGGTGTACAGCCACTTCTGTTGGGATACCCATTTATTTTTTAACAGTAATTCGTAAATGTGGCCACTAGAGGACGCTAATCCCAGCGGTGAACCTCCAAGATGTAACCCCCAGGTGGCGCTATCCCAAGGGCTACTACCCCTGCCTGCGTAATTGCTAACAGATTAAGGGGCCTAGGTCCAATGGCGGGTGCCTCCACCCAGAGGTCGGGGTTAAGACAGTCTGGTATGACTTGGTCACAGCCCTCTGGGTCACTGCAACCCCCCCTTCTTCCCACTAGTGGCCCACACAATATATCAGAAGTACCTTCACAGTATACACTTACCCCCAGGACTGGTTCAATCAGCTTGACTCTGGGGACCCCCTGTAAAACAAGATGATACAATGCAAAAGCAACAGTGCAACACTTTAACATAAGTGAATACCTCAGACAGTGTAATTTTGCTGAAATAAACAGATCTGATTTATTTAGGGGAATATAACAAGGACAGGGGAAAATCAGGTTAATTAGTTTAGACACCTTAATATTCACAGTACTGTGCGCATGTTCAGAGTCCCAAATTGTCACTTTCACTGGGTACTCAGGATGGGGGCTAGCCAGGATCGGTGCAGCTGGATGGGGCCCTGTGATGGAAAAACACTTGCACAATACCCAACTGTAATCCGGAGCCGGATGGCTCCGTTCGTGAAGAAATGAAACAACAACAAATAGATGACACACTTGCAATTTGATAAACAGATGGCAGGGAGCTACACTGCTTTGTACTCACAGACTCAATGCTGGGAACTGGATGGAAAGCAGATTGTCCTGGATTGCCAGGAGGAGGAGCAGAACACGTGGAAACGGTTCTTGTGACTGGACCCCACTGCAGTTTAGAGCAAATAGATGTAGTCTGGATTAAGCTGTAATTTACTGCCAGCTTCATGCACTCAATTCACTGTACAGGGGATTTGAAACGCGATTCCCCACAAGCACTACACACATTTATATGTAAAAGGAAAGTACTACACCAGGCAGGCTGCTTCTCAATCCCGATCGCAATTACTGCACAATACCCGGGAGAACACACAGCAGATTCAGTTCCTGACAGACCGAGTGCGATTCAGCAATTTCTCCAGTTTTCTACAGGGTGAGCCTGGTTTCTACTCTTCAGATCTCCTTGATTCTCTTGACAGGTCGGATTCAGTCCAAACAGGCACTTGCACAAGCTGCAGACCAAAACTTAGGGCCTTACATGCACTTACTGTGTGGAATTATACAGCGCAGAAGCTCACAGCTCCTTGTCTCTTCACTGCCCAACTGATCTGATCTTTCCAGTAGACAAAGCATTTCCTTTGAGTTCCTTCCAGTTCAGTTGGCTGGTTTGGCTGTCACTCACAGTAAACTCCCTCTGTTGGTGGAAAAAAGGCGCGGAAGTCCAAACTACAATTCCCAGAAGCATTGGTCATACAGTACATAGGTGGCTGGCTCCACAATGAGAGTCCAAGTTCTGATTTGCCAGCAGCAGGCTCTATTTCAAAGGTCTCCCCACACTGAGTGGTCCAGTTCAGCAGTTCAAAACCAGAATGGGGGACTAGGCAAACACAGTTCTGACTGCAAAGAAAAGCAGGTTAGACAAACTGTATTTTCGTTATTACTCTAAATGATTTCTGGCAAACAGTTACATCTTTGAAAAGTGCTCACTCTGCCCACTGGCAGTGGACGGAGAAACGGAGCGATTTGGCAGCAGCCCGAGTGGGACTCAAGCAGAGAAATATACAGTGTCCCATCCAAATTAATTATGTCTGCAGGCAGACAGCTGTTAAAGAGACAGTACCAGAGGCTCTAAAAGCACTCACAGATAAACGTCTTAGCAGCCGAACACCATCCAGGCTTGGAGCATTCAAGCAAGCTCCTGGAAGACTTTTGGGAACCCCCATTTGCAGGGGGGTTACACTGTATTCATTTATCTAACAGTCACAATTCAGCCACTTGGTGGTAGATTAGAGGTTGCACTGCACACACACACCACATATGGCTTAATGTCTTCTTACAATCCCTCACCCTTACTTTTTTCCAAAGGCTGTTTGTTCCTGTATCCTGGCTCACTCATCTCATTTGCTCTTTGCCACGGCTCCTGACGCTCACTCTCCTGCCGGTACTGTATTGCCTATCCTAAGTGTACTGTATGCTTCCATTCTGTAACAAAAAGACCACTGGCGATGTTCCCTGATCATGTGCCACATCACTGCGATCATGATTTCTGCTGCCTACCTGACCATTGTCTAGCTAGCACTCTGCACCAGGCCGCTCCCATGCTCTCCCCAATATCTGACACTGCACAGCCAATTACAATGAGAGTCGGGGGGGGGGCTGCACACTACGATTGTTACAGTGTGTGCAGTTAAAAAAGAAAGCCCCTTTTTTTATTTCCAGACAATCGGGGGACAACAGGGAAACTTTGCAATGCAACTGGACAGGGAGTGGGGATGGGGAGGAAACAGAAGGTAGAGGTGAATGACGAGCAGGGAATGAGTGATTCGGGGACCAGAACAAATTTGGAACTACAGGATCCAGACAACGATCAGTGCGGGTACAATAACAAGGTGGCACCATCAGTCCTGCACTGAAAAAGGTGTACTTAGTATGTAAAGTGAACAAAAACAAGACTTGCAAATGCCCTTTTGTGAAGTGTAATTCAGGTCTGTAAGCACCTTATCTGGAGTACTGTAAACCATACTATGAACCCTCTGATGACCAGAGTTCGAGCGCAATTTACAATCTTTCTAGAACTAATTCTGACACCTAATAAGAAACAGATGCTAGCTGCATTTAAGTAAGCATAGTGTCAGCATATGAGTGGTGTGTCGGATGGTGTTTTCCCTCGCGGTTGGAGAGAGGCACAAAAAGACAAAGGTTGCATCTAAATTGGCAGAGTGTCAGAGAGCAAGGGGGAAAAGATCTCAAGGATGCGAACCACCACGCCCACCAGAAATACCAACTCAGAAATGCCATTTGAGGATTCAATAGACTGGGAATAGGGAGAAACAGGTCCCAGACTCATGACAAAACCAAGAAGCACTGCTAATTTCCCTGCACATACCAACTCCTGATACATGAACACTACATAGCAAAAGAAGGCAGAGAAGGTACTCCACACCTATGGAGCCAGCTTGAGACAAAAAAAGACAAAAAATAAAAGATGGAGGAATTAGTAGGAAAGGAAAAGACAGAAATAAAAGCTAGAGGTATTGGGAGGGAAGAGAAGAGACAGATAAAAGGAGGACAAATCACTAACAACCTAACTGCCTGCCTACCCCTACCTCCCCAAACTCAAAATTCACTTACCTGAGGTACCAGGCTAAAGGATCCTGCAGACCACAGAATAACACCCTAAATGGGATAGTGGTCCCCATTCAGGCACTGTTAGCACTGAAAATGGGAGTTAGCTAGCAGGTTAGTCAATCTGAAAGCTTAAGCTTAAGAGGCACGAATTTCTAAATTTAAGGTGCCCCCTCAGATCAGAGAGCCCCAATCTGCCTTAATGTTACACATATCCTACCAGGGAAAAAAAACAAATAGACGCAGTCTTCCAAAATCTTACAGAGAGCTCAAACTATGCTGTCTACCCCTACAGTAGTACAGCAGGAACCAAGGTAACTGCTGCAGATGGAATGTTTCCTGTCCCTAATGTTCTATGCTGAGGTCACAGCTTTTGAGCTGTTCAACTACCCCAGTGGGGGAGTATATTACCCATATGTATTTAGTACCTTCCCCAGAGACGTGATGCAATACAGAAAACGTCATTTAGGGTCACAACTTGCAATGTATTGTGTGTGTTTTAATTTTTGTTATCATCAATGCCTCTAGGTCTGGTGGAAACTGAAAATTAAATTTCATTGTAGCCCATGCCTGGGCGCATTCAGTTAACAGGAGTCATTGTGTAGTCAGTCCAGTTCCTGCCCTATAAAAGGTTTTTGGTTTGGATTCAACTTCAAAGGGCTGCTTCCTTTTCATAACAAAAAGACAGGGGTTTGAGTGTAAACAGGGCCAAGGCAGGGGAGATGGAACCCCACTGACTGAGCCAGCCAGGAAAACAAACTTGCCCAAATTGCAACCCACAAAACCAAGCAAATAATCCAGTTTGGACCCGTTCTCAACAAGGGCGGTCCCCAGAGATCAAAGAAACAGTATAGGCTTTGATGTCATACAGGAATGTATGATGATACGGGCATAGTGGGTTGGCCTGTTGAAGGCATTTTTCTGTGTGTGTTTGCTCTTAGATTCAGTTATGTTTTGGGACTCTGAACTAACAGCATCACAGGTTTGAGTCTGTCATAACTTACCAAGTTCCCAGTTAGGGGTAAGCTTCTTCTACTCTACTTAGAATTTAGATAGCTTTGAGTTAGATTCTTCTGGGAGTCCTCAATCTTTTTAAAATGTGTTTGTCTCTGTAGAAATACTACATTTTCTATATTGCTGTTTATTATCCTGTAACATGTAAATATCCTGGAGTATTACGTTATTTTTACATACCTGTACTTCATGCTTTCTGTGACTAAGTCATTTCAGGTACGGATAACGAGGGTAAATCGTCAAGGCTGTGATCTGTTTCTGAAGAGGCAGGCTACACTTACCATGTTGAAAAAGTGGCTCAGCTGTGACAAAAAGGGCAGGTCATTTGCCATTTGGTAAGGAGTACTGTACTGTGAGGAGAATGGCTCTAGTGGGCTCTGAACCTAAAGATACATCGAGTGAGACTGCAGCTGAGTGGTAGCAGCATGCCAAGGTAACCCTTTCAGGCATCTGAAGGGTTGTGAAAACTAGTAACAGTCATAAACAGAGTTCTTCTCTTGGACTCCTAAGCTGTGTTTCACTCTCTCTAACTTCTTTGTCTCATAAACCACGCTTTACCCTTGTACTCCAGCATGGCACCAGAACAAGTTATCCTCCATCTTGGTCACCCCCCCCCCCCGCCTAGCCTCTGACTCATTTCCATTTCTTTCTCTTCTGTTCCCCACGCCCACTGATTTAGCCCTCGCCTCACTCCTTTGTTTTCCTCCTTACTAATTTTCTCTCTGGTCCCCTCCCCATAGATTTCCAGCCCCTGATAGGGCTTGAAGCAGCGCGGCCATGGCTCGTTCAGCCAGCCACCCATGCCACCTCCTCAGGCCACCTCCAACCTCTCCTCAGCTGGGTAAGATCTGTGGTCAGACCGGTAAGCACTGAGCAGCCCCCATTGGCCGTCGCTCACTGCTGCTGCTTGGACTGCTGAGCCTCTCTCAGCCACTGATTGGTCACGCTCATTTCTGTTGTCTTTCTGCATTCCTGGGCTTCTGCGCCTATTAGACTGTATTGAAAAGTGCTGAATATTTGTGCCCGCCTCCCTTCCCCCACCTCCTACCTTTAATTAAATAAGCCTCAGCTCCTCCCACCTGTATAAGGGTCCTCCCTTTGAATCCTATTGGACTTCTACCACCCACACTCTCTCTCCTCTCCTCTCCTGCACCCTACCCACTCTCATCCTATCACATCTTCGCCGACCCTGCCAACTCGCTTTCTGTGCCCCAGCTAGGGCTCTCTCTCTCCACTCTCTCTCTAGCTTTACCCTCATGATCTCTGTTCCACTGGGCACTATGGGGCTGTCCATCGTGCCTTTTTCTCTAACTATCCTCACATCTCTGGTTCCTCTCTGCTATTTTCCCGGAGCCTGCAACCCATCTCTTCCCCTTAGCTTCATAGTTGATTGTCTCTGTGCCCACTCAGGCACTCTAGCCCTTGATCCTTGCTCCCCAATCACACCCTTCCCTGATGCTATCTGGAAGCATACAAGTAAGCATGGCTGGGGGAGACTTGCTCCATCGACTGCCATCCCATCCCTGGCACACGTTACATCTCTCTGGAGCCACAGTCAGCATCTCTGCCTATGCTCCCAATCAAAGCGGTCGACTAAACTCTCTTCCAGACAAATATGTTGGTGTACTCTGAAGCTACTGCTCCTCCTGATCCTGCTATCTGGTAATGTTCACCCCAATCCTGGCCCAATGACCACCCACTCAACCACCCAAATAAAGTGGTCAGGGTCTCTCACCCTTGCAACAATCAACATCTGCAGCCTCCTCCCTAAACTTGATGCATTGCAAATTTTTGCCAACCGTCATAATCCGGATATACTCACGGTTGTTGAAATCTGGCTCTCTCCAAAAATCCCGGACATGTCTATTGCTTTACCAGGATATAGCATCTTTAGACTTGACAGGACAACAAAGACAGGTGGGGGCTGTGCAATATACCTCAAAGAGCCTCTCTTGGGCCACTCCTTAGATCCCACAGTCTCTAATACATTTGCACAGATTCTGCCTGTTAAAACCATTCCAGGGTCCCATAACAAAGCCCTGACAGTTGCTGCAGTGTATATCCCCCCTAATGTACAATGCAAAGGTATCAACGCCATCCTAGACCTCGTACGAACCCTTCCCCCCCGGCTCTGAGACAATCCTGTTGGGCGACTTCAAGGTTAACTGGTTGGCACCAGAAATAGGGGCTATCAAGGATGCGATCTCTGCCATTTCCCAACATTTCTCAGCTAGTCGACTCCCCCACTCAGCACAACTATAAAACTGGCACAAGTACCCTTCTAGATTGGTACTTACTAACCACCCGACTCGCATCTCTAACATCTCCATCCTCCCTGACTCAATAAGTGACCACTCCCCGGTCATCTGCAATTGGCCAAACAAATTTAGCATGCCTCCGCCCTTACTCATCTCCAGTAGAGTCCTCCCTAGAGGGCAGCTGAAACGCCTTAAAACCCACCTCAGATAACAAGACTGGTCTCCTATTTACAACGCCGCTGCTGTCAACTCATCCTTGGATTATTTCATTAATGTTTTTAATGCCACCTGTGACGCCCATAGCCCCTTCAAAAAATGCAGAGTCAAAGGCCTCTACAACCCCTGGCTCTCTGCTGAACTACTTGCTCAACTAAAAGCCAGGGACTATCTCTGGATGCTGGCATGGGCCTCAGGAACTCAAGCTGACATACAGAACTACAAATGTGCATGTAATGCCTGCACAAAATCCATTTGACTAATGAAAAGCTTCTACTACAATGAAGCTCTCACTAATACCTGGGGGCATGGCAGATCTTTCTGGAACAATATTAAAGAAGTTACTGGGAAACAACCTAAAATTTCCCCCACTATGCTGAATATCGATGGGGCTACTATTCTGGACCCTGTAACTATAGCAAATACCTTCAACTCAGCCTTCACCGACCTCAGCAGTGTTCTCCCCCCTGGCTTTTTCAATAATGATGATGATACATCACATGCTACCAGCCCTCCCCCTTGTTCCAAATACATGCCCTTCTACTTTAAGGCAATCTTGATGCACGATGTTCACACTTACATCAGTAAAGCTATTGCCAAGACCCGAACAAGTGGGGACTCACTTGACCTAAAACTGCTATCCCTCACTCTTGATTAAGTACTACCCCCCCTAACAAAAATGTTCAACCTCTCCCTCAGCCTCAGTCAGTTTCCTGTCAAATGGAAAACCGCAACTGCTCCCCCAATCCACAAAAGTGGTGACTGAGCATTATATATAAACTACCGGCTTATCTCCATTTTGCCTCCCCTCTCAAAAGCCATTGAGAGGATTGTAGTGGACTAACTTAATAAATACCTGGAAAAATATAATATCTTGTGAACAGTAACACGGGTTCAGAAAGGGCCACAGCACTATGTCAGCCCTGCTGGAATTTACCGGAGCTATCCACAGTGCCACTGGATCACCAGGGCATGTCATTACGGGATTTTACCGCAATCACGGCAACAGGCGGGGGGGGGGGCCACTAGACCACCAGGGATGGTCATACTGATATTGATCGGGGAATTGGGAACTCGGGTGGGAGGGAGCCCACTAGACCAGCAGGGATGGTCATGGCTTTTATTTCTGGGGAATCGGGAAGAGTTGGTGGGAGCTAAACCAGAGCTGAACTTTGTTGAAATCAGCCTGAAGACTGGTAGTAACCTCCTCAGGGGTATGGCCAGAGGAAAAGAGGACGGTGTCATCTGCATACATGTGGATTGAGGTAGATGAGCAGGCAAGAGGCAGGTTGTTTAGGAGGATGGAAAAGAGGATAGGGCCGAGTACTGAGCCTTTGGGAACACTAGTAACTATAGGGAGTGGGGGAGAGGTGGAATCAGCAATTTTTACGGATTGAGTTCTCCCTTCCAGGTATGCTCTGAACCAGCTGGTGGCAGGCGTGGATAGGCCAGCTTGAGAGAGACAGGATAGCAGCAGGGGGTGGGACACAGTGTCGAAAGCTTCGGCTAGGTCGACAAAGATGGCTGCAGTAATGAGCCCTTTGTCCATCCCTGAGAGGATTGAGTCAGAGAGTCGTAGGAGGGAGGTGGCGGTAGAGTGGTTCTTTCTAAATCCAGACTGGAAGGGGGTGAAGAAGTTAGATTCTGAGAGGAAGTTGGAGATCTGAGCGAGCACGAGGTGCTCCTGGAGTTTTGCTAGGGTGGGAAGGGGGGATATAGGGTGGTAGTTGGCCACAAAGGTGGGGTCTCCTCCTTTGGGAAATGGAAGGACTATGGTGTATTTCCACTCCACAGGAACTGATTCAGAGGCAAATAATAGGTTTAGCAGGGCAGCTAGCAGAGCTGCAATGGCAGGGGCAGATAGATAGAGGAGTCTGGGGTCTAACCCATCAGGGGATTTTTCCTTAGAAGGGTTTAGGGAGAGTAGGGCATCAAGAGCTTCCGATGGGGAGATGGTCCTGAAGTAGAAGGTGTTAGATCCAGGGGGATTTACAGCTTCAGCATGGTGGATGGGTGGAGTGACAGCTGGTAGGGAGGCAAGAAGCGAAGTAGCACATGTGGTGAAGTATGAATTGAACTTGGAGGCAACCATGAGTGGGTCAGAGAGAAGAGTACCATTTGGGAACAGAAAGGGGGTGGGATTTGATGATGGGGGGAAGGGAGTAGATAACTTTCCAAAATTTAGATGGTCTACGTAGGTTGGCATTGAAGGTGGAGTTAAAGTATTTGGCTTTGGCTAGCCGGGTGGCCTTGGTGCACTTGTTACAGAGCATACAGTAGGTGATGTTATCACCTGGGAGGAGTGTAGACTTGTAGGTTTTCCACGCTTTATCCCAAGCATTTTGGCATGCTATTAGTTCTGGAGAAATCCAGGGAAGGTGTGTCCCTTAGACCCTGATCCGACGCATGGGGGCATGATTATCCCAGATGCTAAGGAAGGTATTCCGGAAATGTAGCAGGGCATCATCTGTGTTATAATTACTATGGTGAGTACCCCAGTTTGCGAGGGCTATTTCATCCAGAAGGGGGGCAATGTTTAGAGATTTGTAAGACCTTTGAACAAGAAATTTGGGAGGGGATTTAAGGTGATGGATTTTGCAGACCATGTAAGTGATATGGTGGTCACTTGTAAAGTCAGGAAGTAGGCTGGCTTTGAAGACTCAGTGGGAGTGGGAGGTGAGGGCCCAGTCAATCAGAGAGTGGTTGCTTGTCTTGTGGTTTGTGCATGTTGGTTCTGAGATGACCTGGGTAAGACTGAGGGCTGTGATCTCAGAGCAAGCTTTGTTAAGGGAGGGAGATGGCCAGTTGTGATTAAAATCTCCCAAAATATAAAGTTTGCCAGATTGGGCTAGGTGGCTTAGAAGGTCAGTGATAGTTGCAGCAGGGGTTCCAGGGCAGCAGTATACACCCGCAACATAAATAGAGAGTGAGAAGGGGAGAGTCAGTTGGAGCATAAGCAGATCAAAGGATATGGGCTCTGATTTAGCAAGTGTAACAGAGAAATGTAAGTCTGAGGCTGTGTACATTGCAACTCCTCTGCCTCTGGTGGAGCGGTCTTGTCGAGTGACATTGAAACCTGGGATGGTGATGGATGTGTCCTTAAAATTCGGGTTTAACAAGGTTTCCAATAGGATGTTTTAACATATACCGCGTGATCGCGGCTAGAGACGGGGGAGGGGCCACTAGACCACCAGGGTTGTGTGTGCTTGGGGACGTATTCTGGGTGGGCGGGTGGCCACCCATGGTGGGTGGCTGCTGTGTTGCGCCTTGCAATACAGCAGCCTGCCTGTGGGTGGCCAGGATTTGTGCCTACTTTTCCAGGGCTCAACTTTTAGCCCCCCTGTGTGGCGCAATGCAGGGTTGTGCCAGCATATGTGCCGTACAACCCGGGCTGAATATCAGGATGTGCCGCATATGCATGGGCATGCCCCCTGCATTTGTGCTGCATATGACTGCACTGCGCCCGGCGCATCGGGATTAGCTTTGCTCCGGGCAGCCCTTTCATTATCCCACCAGGGCGCAATGCGGGGTTGTGCTGGTGCAACTCTGTTGCACTAGGCACAACCCCTTTGAATAGCCTCTGTGTTATATAGGGGCATCACCAGCAGGAAAAGGGAGGTCATAATTCCGCTATACAAGACACTAGTGAGGCCCCACCTGGAGTACAGTGTACAGTTCTGGAGACCATACCTACGTAAGGACATAGACAGGGTAGAGAAGGTTCAGAGGAGGGCAACAAAGATGGTGCATGGATTGCATCACAAGTCCTAAGAAGACAGGTTGAAGGAACCGAACATGTACTCCCTGGAGGAGAGGAGGGAGAGAAGGGATATGATAGAGACATACAAGTATCTTACAGGGAGGAACAGGGTGCAGGAAAACACTATTTTTAAGCGAAAAAGATATTCCAGGACTAGAGGGCATGGGATGAAGTTGGAGGGGGGACGATTCAGAGGAAACATGAGAAAGAATTTCTTCACAGAACGGGTGGTGGACAAGTGGAACACCCTGCCAGAGGAAGTGGTGGGGGCTGAAACAATCACGGGATTTAAGAATGCATGGGATAGACATAAAGGAATTCTGGAGGTCAGGGGTAAGAGGCAACAGACTTCTAGGAAAACAAACTGAACTTACAAGCTCAAATGGGCAGACTGGGTGGGCCATAGGCCCTTATCTGCCGACACTGTCTATGTATCTATGTATAGCCGGAAAACATTGCAGAGTTTTGATGAGAAAGAACTGACAGCTGTGATAAAGACAAAATGATTTCTCACAAACATTAATTCATACCACTTCAGTTCAGCACTGACATTCAAATAATCAACCTCTTCTGAGAACAGAACGATAGATTTTTAAACTAATCTATCTAAACACAAACCAGATGGGATAGTAACAAACTTGGAGTGAAACAATTAGCTCTACAGACTGCTCTGACTGGGAAGTGCAACAGTTTCTTCAGTCAATCATGAACTTAACTGCTGAAGCAACAGGCTCAATCAAAATGATGTCATCGCTCTGCAGGCCTCACTGAGAGGGACAGACAAATCTTCACTGTTTTCATTTAATGCAGAGCACATTAACATGCTGATTTAAAGCAAACCACAAATCCAAACAGCATGATTTTTTTCAGGAAACACTATTTGTGACACAGGGACTTGAATTCATGTGAATTCAAACTTTTATTAAAGGGGCACTGTCAGCTTTGTCTCGCTTTACTCAAAAAAAAATTAACCATTGTGCCTCTAGGCACATACATTTCCAGCAAGTACCACATAATGCACCTGCACATCCCAAAACAACAGCTTTTACCTAGTTTGTTCAATTTTGCTTTAATTCCCTTCAGTCGGGTCCACGTCCACTGGAAGCTTATATCGCCAGGGAAGAGCAGCATCTATTCGACAACATGGTCCTGAAGTTCACTTTGCCATGACCATATGAAAGGCATCTATATGACACAAGCGACCTCTAGTTAAGCTTTTCTTACCTCTGAATTACAGAAACGAGGGGTAGTAATGCCACAAAATATAGTTTAAAACGTGGGGCCGAAATCTCACGCATGCAGATCAGCTGGTGCTAAAATCCCATGCATGAGCAGGAGTGTTCCGCTCTTGTGCATGCGCGGGATTTTGGCACCGGCAGCTTTTCCGCATGCGCGAGATTTCGGCTCCACGTTTTAAACTATATTTTGCGGCATTACTATCCCTCGTTTTTGTAATTCAGAGGCAAAAAAAGCTTAATTAGAGGTCGTGTATCACATAGATGCCTTTCTTACATGGTCATGGCAAAAAGTGAACTTTGGGACCTCTCTCCAGAACAGACACGCATTCTCCCTAGCGATATGCTTCCGGTGGACGGCGAATTTCATGCAGATCCAACTGAAAGGTAATTAATTAATGCAAAAATGTAATAAACTAAGTAAAAGCTGTTGTTTTGGGCTCTACAGAGGCATTCTGTGTTACTTGCTTGAAATGTATGTGCCTAGAGGCACAATGGTTAAAATTACTTGAGAAAAGCGAGTCAAAGCTGACAGTGTCCCTTTAAAACTATGGAAAACTGGTTAATTTGATCTTTAAATCTTGAAAAATATGTTATCGCTACATTATAGATTGAGGGCGCGCTCCTTTCTTCTGCACATGATACACTCTTATTCTGAGAAACGTGTCTCACGCACAGCTGCTCTGGAAATGGACACATTCAGGTAAGGTTTAAAAGAAATAATTAGTATGTTATTGATTGAGCTTGATCAACAATATATTATAATTGGGGAGCCTTTTCTCCCATTAGGAAACCCAGTTATGATCCGCTATTATAACCCATAGGTTATAACAGTGAACACACGCTGGGTTTCCCTCGCTCCACGCATGCGCCTGCCACCACTCTTCCCCCACACACAGTGCCAGAAAGCTGACTGACCGCCTCACTCTATCTCTCGGTGGTAAGTTAATTGGACTAAAAATGCCCCTCTGCAGTTAAAATAGTGGAGAATATCACTGATGAAATGGGTTATCCATGGTTAAAGTTAATAAAAAAAGTTTCAGCCACCCTCGCAAGTACAGACTACAGCCGGGGACTGGAGACCATGCTTCATCTTGACTAGACCACGGCAGTTTTATTTTATATAATTGCTGTGGTGAGAAAAGGTGCCCCAGCAATTAAACAAAATAAAACACGGGGTAATGTGTTTAACTTGAGATTTTACACACACCTCTTGGTGTTGGATGCTTAAATAAATGTCTCAAGCTTCGCTGCCAGGGTTTATGTAGCATCCAACATCTTGGGATGTGTGTAAAATCTCATTAAACACATATAATACTGCCACTAAGGCCACTCTTACAGTTGTAAGAGTGGTCTCACATTCTTAGGGTATTAGAACTGCTCCCCTTCAGTTTGTGGTTCTTATACCATAATAATGTGTGGGAGACCACTGTTACAACTGTAAGAGTGCCCTTGGTGGCAGTATTAACATGCACACAAGAAAAAACAAACTGTACAGAACAGGTGGAATAAAACGACTGGTCTGGCCAGAATAGCCGGACTCTGCAAGTTGCACCCAGTCCGGCTGCACCAGCTGGTTCATTTTTTTACCATTTCAGTTCAAGTCCAGCAGTCTGGATTTTACCAAGTCTCCTACTAGAGTATATACATTAAAAATCATGACATCATTCTTAGCCAATCAGAATTGTTTATTTCTAAACATTTCATGTACTTTTATAACCATAATAGGGTGTCTAATGCATACAGTTCTAAAATTCTGAAGTTCTGTGTTCAGTTGGCAAAGTATATTTCCCACAAAGGGGATTCTCTAATATTCTACAAAGTTAAACATTTTCAGCATAGCAAAACCCTACACAGAACAGGGGTATGGCTAACCATTTCCAAAAATGCGTAGCAGTAGACTGCTAACCATTTTTTTTTTTCAGTGAGTCTGTGGCCCAGAAGACAAAATTAATTCAATTATACAAATTTTTAAAATTTGCTAACCATTCTGTGACAAGTGCTATGCACTTTTACAGCTGATCAGCACTTTCACGTGTAAAACTGCTAATCAATTTTTTCAGCTTATTTAATACCCTGATTTTGATTTCAAATTCCACTTTTTTTAAACAAAGGTCTTTCACATAACTTATATGTTTATGTAAGCATTAAGCCACGACGGAGGTGGCATCTAATGCTGGATTGATGCATGGGGGCGGGGTGCCCGAGGCCCAGGGCCGAGGGCTACCACCCCCCCATGCATTAGATGCCACCGACGGAGTGGCTTAATGCGCTTGTAACATGGGCCGCGGGTCGGTGGAGGCATCTGGAGGGGTCCCAGTGTGCGAGACGAACAGTGGCACATGGAGGGGCTGCGCGACCTGTCACCCTGTGCTGTGCTCTCACAGTGCAGTGCACATGACTAGATAGGTATCGATGCGGTCATTACCTGCTGTCCCTGGAGTCGCGCAGATGTCTGCACCCAACTTCTCTGTCGCACTCCTGTGCGAATCGCTGTGGCTGTTGCTGTGATAAGGTCTCCGGTGAGGATTGTCAGCGCCGGACTCTCGCGCTGTGCATGCTGGGGGGGCTTCCCTTCCTCTTGCCTCCCACACACTGCTCCGGTGGTGCCCTGCTCCAGGTCGGCTCTCGCTGCTGCTCCTGGGTCTTGCTGGCTGCCTGTCGCGGATGTCCGCCGCGAGTAGTGCTCCCCCTTGCTCGTTTCCGTCGGCGGATGCCTCGAGGTGCTGGCGCTCCTCTCCCTGCTGAGCTTGGTCTTAGTGCTGCTAGGCAGGGGGTCTGGACGGTGACGGTACTGCTGAAGCGGGCACGGCATGTAAATACTGCCTAAGCTATTCCCAAGATGTGGTAGCGCCAATGCACCCTTTCCTTGCTGGGCGCACTATTAATTATTGCCTTCTTCCCCAGGGCTCCCAGATATACTGGTGTCTTACAGAGATTTGGGGCCATCTACAGGAAACTTCTTCTCATAGACTTGCATTGGTTATACAGAAAAACAAAGATATTAATCTTCCACAGGAAACAGCAAATATTTAGGAAAATACAGTCAAAACGCCTTGAAGTTACAGGGAAAATGCCAGATCAACTTAGAAGCACTGCCGTACTGCAAGAAAGAGACTGCTACAGGTATACAATTATGGGCATTTTGCCTCATTCCAGGTTATTTATGTACATGTCCAGATAAACGGCAAACTGGATAAATGGCAGTACAGAACAAACACTGAGCACCACAGAGATATCTGCGCACGGTACCATACCTAACATGTCATCGGTCCTGTGACCCGTAAACCGGGTCAGTAGGCAGGGTCTGATAACGTCCTCCCAGTTGCTGCTGCTTTACTGTATTGAAGTGTTTCACCAGGAAAATTAACGCTGAACAACAATACGCTCGTCTCACGGTACGTCCCGGGGGAAGAGAAGTGGGAGTACGTAACATGTAACAAACAGTATCCACAGAATCAAGTACTGTATGTTAATCTTACAAAAACAGACAGTGCACCACGATTACAACTATAAGTATTAACATAATCCCGATTGAATAATAGAGGGAGTTCTCCGAGACTCCGACGGCACATCTCCCCACTTTATAAACACAATGACAATTAGAATGTTTTTGGTGAAGTATTAGACACTGCTTAGCAAGTAGTGAAAAACATTATTTCTTTCACATTCTATCCTTCTCGCTGCTACAACTCGGAACGAACAGAATTACTGTGAGAGCTTCTCCCTCACCTGGCGAGATATGTGCACGACAAGCCCCAGGGGGCGGGGCTCGGCGCGATACACAGAGGCTCGTCCTGCGCGTCACTTCCGCCTTTGCCAATTAGCAGGAAGCTGGAGCCGCAGGGAGATCCCGAGACTGGAGTTCATCTGAAAAGTGAGTACCAGAAAACAACAAAAAACGGTTGCTAAAAGGGCATCTTCTGCGAAGTGCACCCAGTGGTAGACTAGTTAAGACGTTGGGAAACTGGGAAGGTCAGTAAAAGGTACAGCTGGATGCGCTGGGTCTTGAATTCCTTCCAGCAGTGAATTTCTGGAGGAGGTGGGGAAAGAAAAGAAACCTCTATGTCCATAGGAAGATGAGCACAACTGAGAATATTCGGGGACGCGACCAAAACCTCTTGTCTATGTAATAATTTCAAAAAAATGTTTGCATAAAAGTCAAGAAATACAGCCAGTTTCACTGCGTGTTTTTTGTTCTGTTAATACTAATGAAAGAGTATAGTATAGCTAAGAAGCTCTTTGGCATAAGCGGTGTAGGCATCTACTACAATTGTGCATATAGGGAGCAGGTTATTTTAGTTTAAAATAGGATAAGTATGCATTAATTCACGATGAAGGTGGCATCTAATGAGGAGTTAATGCGTGGTTGTAGCAAGAGGCCGCAGGCCGAGTGCGTACAACTGACCAACTATGCATTACCTCCCCTTTAGATGCCACATTCGGAGTGGATTAATGCGCTTGTAACATGGTCTTCCTAGCGGTTTGGATGTGACACATCTGTTTCTACTGCTGTAATCAAATAGACCAAGACACTATTGAAGTTATACAGTTAAGTTTACTGTTACTTTTAACACTTAATGCTATACTCTGTTACATACATATGTATTTTGAATAGTTTGCACTCTACTACATTCCTCTATTGGTTAACGATTGGTATACATTTTTTAACCTTTCTAACTGCAATTTCTTTGTTATGCTCGTTAGGAGGACCGTGATTGTCTCGTTTTACTCCTTTTCCGTGAACTTTTCTGTCTCATTT
Organism: Neoceratodus forsteri; assembly: GCA_016271365.2. NCBI lineage: Eukaryota > Metazoa > Chordata > Ceratodontiformes > Ceratodontidae > Neoceratodus > Neoceratodus forsteri. Next base: position 3,440,861 of record JADMNL010000040.1, read on the forward strand.
GCATACAGCCTTTTCCGCTTTCTGCCCATATGCTGCATTTTTTTACCTGTCACGGTTCTCTTTGCACTATTCGCTGCATTCCACCTGTTACATTTGCCCAGTCTCGTCTATGTTTTCACTCTGTATCGATTCTCCTCTATAAGTGAAGTTCATTGTGCTATATATTTATTTTATTTTATATAGTTTTTGTTGACCGGGTAAGTGCACTAGACAAATCCTGCCTATTTTCAGGCACGACCCGGGGGAGGGGGATACAGATGAATGCCAACTGACCTTGAACCGGATTGAGCTGTTGGTGGTATTTTTAGTGAATGAGGGAAATTTGGCCAGGACACTGGGGAAATTCCCCTACTCTTTTCGATAAGTGCCATGGGATCTTTAACATCCACCTGAACTACCACCACTCCAGGCAGATGGGACCTCGGTTTAACGTCTCATCTGAAAAATGGCGCCTCAGTAGTGTAGCACCCCTGTCATGCTGCACTACAGTGTCAGTACTGGGATATTAACCCAAGTGCCAGATGTGGGAACTGAACCCACAGCTCTCTGATCTCCCGGCCTCAGAGGCGAGTGTGCTACCTACTGAGTCACTGACACTGCAGTATGCATATGGTGAACGTCTCAAAATTAAATGTACTTCCGGTTGCTCGCTGTCTTCCTCTGTGTTACTCTCGGTCGCATCCCGGCTTGTGCTTTTTGCCTACTTGTTCGTGTTTCTGGCTCCTGCTCTTCAACAGTATTCTCCTCTATCTATCTCATGCATTGTGTGCCAGGTATGTCCTTCTCTTCTGTTTCTACAGTCCATTTCTACTGTCCTCGTCTCGTTCTCCAGCACTTCTCTCTCCTACTGCCCATCGCCCTGTACCAAGCTGAACGCTAGTACCCATTTCTGCATTTCTACGCTACCTCCTTCTCCTTCACTACTACACCTTCTGTTCTACTGTGCGTCTGGTCTACTTGTTCTACTGTTCGTTTAGCCTACCTACTTGTTGTTACTAAACTTGATTTCTACCTTCCCTTTACATTTTGTTTTCTTCCACACTGCTACTTTTTCCCCTCTGGCTGCTTCATGTACTTCACAAGCAACACGGCATTGTCGTGCCATAATGCCGTGTTGCTCCCGTAACACATGATGCCTTTGTACCACTTATTTTCATGCTTTTGTGTCCTCTTCATTTTGCCATGTTACAACTTCATTTAATGTTTGATTGAAAATCACAATATCGTAATCAGGAAAGGCATTGCGAACCTGAAGATCCCAGGTTCGAATCCCACCACTGTCTCTCACTGTATGATTCTGAGCACCTGTACTTTGTTTTTCTGAGCTGTAAAATTGGATAGGAGTGGTGGTGGTGGGGGCTACTGTAAATGAGATAATGGGTCCTGGGTAAATCCATTTTTGGTTATTCATGTAAAATATTTGGCCAAGTTTTCTTGGTGCAGGCTGAGTTGACATCTTGTTTCCAGGTACGTCCTGGGTGAAAGGAGTTATGTATTTATTATTTATTTAGTTGTTGTTGACCAGATAAGTGCACTAGACAAATTCTGTCTATTTTCAGGCATGACCCGGGGGGAGGGTGATACAGATGAATGCCAACTGACCTGATAGGAAACAGGAAAGTTCAAGCCTCCCCCCACAAAGCATGGCAGGTAGTAGGTTAAACACTGAGGTACAGAGCTTGACAGAGGTCAGAACAGGAGTAAATGGAAAAATGGACAAGGGCAATAAGAGCAGGGATGGGGTAAAGCCAACATTAAATGGAGGGCAATGAGTACCAATGCCCGTAGTCTGGGAAACAAGCTTCCAGAGCTAGTAGCCCTGATGGAAGTGGAACACTTGGATATTGTGTCAGTCACAGAAACACGGTACACGGAGAACCATGACTGGGATGTCAACATACCAGGGTACACAATCTACAGAAGGGACAGGGAGGGTAAAAGAGGAGGTGGAGTAGCTCTCTACATAAGGGAAGAGATCAAAGTAACAGAACTAAAAGGTAAAGGGGGAGGACAAGAGGAACTCTGGGTCACATTGGAGACAGGGAATGGCATCACAATCCGCACAGGGGTTGTATACAGACCCCCGTCTCAAGGGGAGGAAATGGACAAGAAAATGATAGAGGGCATTCTCAAAATGGCTGAAAAAGGGGAGATACTGTTGATGGGGGACCTGAATATGCCAGATGTTAACTGGGCAACATGGGCTGTAGCCACATCCAAGAGCAGGGTCATTCTCGATGCCCTACAGGGAGCATGCCTTAGACAGCTAGTGGTGGAACCCACTCGGGAGGGAGCAGTATTAGACCTGGTACTCTCAAATGGAGGATCACAAACTTAGAAGTCAGTAGACACCTGGGAACAAGCGACCACTGCACAGTGCTTCACAATAAACACAACCATGGAGACAAGCCATACAAATACAAGGATACTGGACTTTAGAAGGGCTGACTTTGGCAAAATGGGTGAATACCTGAGGAATGCATTAGCAAATGGCCAGAAAGGAGGGTGGAAGAACAATGGAGAAAAAGTCAAACTGCCATCATGGAGGCAACAAGCCTTGTGTGAAACAAATAAAGAAAACAAAGCGGAATAAAAAACCACTATGGCTCTCAAAAGAAGTGTCAGGGAAGGTTAAGGAGAAAAAGGCTGCATTCAGAAAGTGTAAGGAATCACAGACAGAGCACGACAGGGAACTCTATCAATTAAAGCAGAAAGAAGTGGGGAAGGCAGTCAGAAAAGCAAAGGGCCAAACCGAGGACAGGATAGCCAACTCAGTTAAGAAGGGGGATAAAACCTTTTATAGGTACATTAGGGAACATAGAAAGGTTAAGGGAGGGATAGGGAAGATTAATAAAGGAGAAGGGAGGTGGGCAGAGGGAGACAGTGAAAAGGCAGGATAATGAATGAATACTTTTGCTCAGTATTCACAAAAGAAGAAGAGGAGGAGTTACCTAAACTAAACAGTAGAAGCACTCTGGATAGTGGGGTTGATACCAGTCCATTTAAAGAAGAAAGAGTACTGAAAGAACTCTGAAACTCAAGGTGGACAAAGCAATGAGCCTGACGGATTCACCTAGAATCCTAAAAGAGCTAAAGGAAGACCTAGTGACACCACTAACCACACTTTTTAACAAATCATGGGAAGATGGGTGGTACCTGAGGACTGGAGGAGGGCAGATGTGATTCCCTTCACAAAAGTGGGAGCAAGGCAGAAGCAGGAAACTACAGACCTGTTAGTTTGACCTCAGTGGTGGGGAAAATGATGGAATCACTTCTGAAAGAAAGAATTGTTGAGTACCTAGAGGCCAGCGGGGCACTGGACCCAAAGCAGCATGGATTCACAGCAGGAAGGTCATGTCAGACAAATATAATCGATTTCTTTGACTGGGTGACCAAAGTAATAGACCAGGGAGGGGCTGTGGATATGGCCTACCTAGACTTTACAAGGCATTTGACACAGTCTCGCACAAAAGATCAATAATCAAGTTAGCCAGCCTGGGAGTGGGTCCCAGGGTGGTAGCCTGCGTAGAAAACTGGCTGCACAACAGGACACAGAAGGTAATAGTGAATGGAACACATTCTGAAGAAAGGGGGGGTTACTAATGGAGTACCTCAGGGCTCAGTACTGGGTCCAGTCCTCTTTAACGTCTTTATAGGTGACATTGCAGCGGGTCTGGAAGGAAAGGTATGCCTCTTTTCGGATGACACAAAGATCTGTAACAGAGTTGATTAGACAAGGGGGGGTAGAAAGGATGAGAAGGGACTTGGCAAGGTTGGAGGAATGGTCAGACATATGGCAACTTAGATTCAGTGCAAAGAAGTGCAAAGTAATGCACCTGGGAAATAAAAATCCAGGAGAAGAGTACACAATAGCAGGGGAGGTACTAACAACAACAGTAATGGAAAGGGATCTGGATGTCGTCATATCAGATGACCTAAAGGTGGGTATGCAATGTGAGAAGTCAGTAGGGAAAGCCAGGGGGATACTGGGATGCATAGGGAGGGGCATCACAAGTAGAAAAAGGGAAGTGGTTATCCCTCTATACAGACAGTTGGTGAGACCCCATCTGGAGTACTGCGTGCAGTTTTGGAGACCTCATCTACGCAAGGACATAGACAGAATGGAAGCAGTCCAGAGGAGGGCAACTAAAATGGTGCAGGGTCTACATCAGAAACCATATGAAGAGAGACTGAGAGAGCTTAATATGTATACCCTTGATGAAAGGAGGGACAGGGGGACATGATAGAAACTTTTAAGTACCTCAAGGGAATCAACAAAGTCCAGGAGGGTAGCATCTTTCAGAAAAAGAGATGTGTAAGAACAAGGGGGCACAATTTAAAGTTAGAGGGGGGGACGGCTCGGGTAATGTGAGGAAATTCTTTTTCACGGAGAGACCGCTTTCCTGGAGAGGTTGTGGGGTCTAAAACAGTGGAGGGATTCAAACATGCATGGGACAGACGTAAGGCAATTATAATGGGGGGTTGCAGGAAATAGGCTGCTGGTTAACTAGAATCTGCAGCTTGTCCAATAGGTAGGGAAATGGGCAGACTGGGTGGGCCAAGTGGTCCTTATCTGCCGTCAAAGTCTATGCTGCTATGACCTTGAACCAGCTTAAGCTGTTGGCTTCATAATTCAACAAAAATACAGTTGAGTGTATATATTTCTATTTATGTATGTTTATACTGGAAGACGTGAGCACTACTGCCGGTTTTCACAAGCAGCCAGTGTAACAAAACAGCATTTTTACAGCAGTTGAGGACAGTGGCAAGGACAGTACAACAATAACGATTATGAGAACATACAATTTCTGCAAAACAGGAGTAAATTTGCAAATAGGGAACTTTGCAATTTTGTACAAAACAGAAATTTTCTACAAAACAATAAGAATTTTTTAAAGTTGTATTCAAGGAAAGGAGTGCATTGGGATTTTCTGAGCAGAAGATTAGTGAGATTGCTTTTGAATGTAGTGACGGATGTGCACAGGGGAGGGTGTTGAAGAGTCTGTAGGCGAGCGATAGTATGTTAGTTGGGTTACAGTATGAGGCAATAATGGAATTGTCAAGTGAATAAAGTATGAGGCCGAAGGCAGAGTACTTTACCTTTACAAGGCAACAGCTTTATTGCCAATGATAGTGATTCAACATAAGCATATTATAATTGTTGTGCTCCGTGTATTTGGTGCTGTGAGTATAGACCAATCATAATGCAAGAAAGTGCATGATGTGACTGCTGTCACTTATTGACAATAAAATGACCTGAGCACTGAGTAGTCATTTTATTGAGAATAAAATGGTGTTAAGGACTAGTGTGTGTAGCCCTGGCTTCTGATTGGAAGAGAGGGTCACGGTGTAGTGTAGTGTAAAATAAATGTATGCATGTTTCTGATTTGTCTTTTTCAAAAACACGTCCTTAAGCATGACAAAAAACAACGTGAGACCAGTGCCTCATCTATATAGTGGTGCTGCCATTTGTTGCCTTTGTTTTATTTAAAAATGTGTGGAATTAACTTTTATTATGAGGCAGAAAGTTCTGGATTCTATAATCTAGTATTCATTGTGAGTGTGCTAAACCTTGGGAATGTGAGCTGCTTTATCATAGCGACCAGTCTATTTCGTGTAACAGTTCCAAAAAACAAGAATATGCACATTTCATAACATTCTGCACTGTGTTAAAGAGTCACTGATGCCTCAAGAAGAACTTTGAAAAACGTAATATTTGGGCACAAAGCATCTTATAGTCCTCTTTAACTCTATGTTTCTTATCCATGTTGTTTCTAAGGCCATATGCATGAAAACAGGATAGTTTTTCCTAGAGGGTTCATCGGGTCCTGTTGCTTTTTCCTAACCTGATATCATAATATTCTGCTTGTGGCATTAGAGTCATTCCCATGGCAATATGTATTGAAATGCTTCACCAGGAAAGCACACTGAACAACAAGTTGCGGCCTGGAGGGAAGGGGTACATAGAGTATGAACAGTAATATATTTAAGGTGCATGAGACAAAAAGTTGCATACGTTGAACAAAACATTTGGCAATAATAATAATTGGCAAATTAGTGACAAGGATGGGGAAACAAGAAAGCAGTACAGGCAGGTACCTAATACAGAAAATAAGTAACTGGTAGTGAGGGTAGCTTTGATATAGGTAGAACAGAGAAAATACAGGAAGAGGGGATAGGTGCTGGGGGGGGGGGATGTATTTATAAGTGCATAGGTATAGGCGATTCGTAAAGTGCCAGGGGAAGAGGGAGGTTGGGCAAGTTGGTAAATGCCATTATGGGAAAGGGGGCAGGAGGGGAGGAGAGAAGGTCAGACCCAGTGAGCCCAGGGACCCCTCCAGCATGTTGAGAACCCTACAAGGGGACAGGACACTTAGAACAAGGTGGGGGAGGGCCAGGGAGAGATTTTGGAGGAATTGGCAAATAGGTGCAATGTGAGGAGAAGGGGAGGGGGAGAGAGGCCAGGCCTGCAGGACCTATTTAGGATGGGGAGGGGAAGGAGGAGCAAGAGGAGGGGAGACCAAGTCCAGGGGGCCCCTCCAGGATGCTGAGAACCCTGCAAGGGTACAGGCAAGGCTGAAGAGAAAAAGGGAGAAGCAGTGGAAGTGCCGGGGGGGGAGAGAGGAGTTTGGCAGGTGGGTTTCAAGTGCTAGGGGCAGAAAGGGAGGGGGGGGAGAAAGGAGGGAAGAAGGGGAAGAGGAGGGGAAAGGAAAGCTGAGCTCACAGGGACCCCTTCAGGATACCAAGAACCCTGCAAAAGGGCAAGGGAGGCTGCAAAGGATGGGGTGAAGGAAAGGTTAGCTACAAGAGATGGGGAGAAGGATTGGTTAGATGGGGTAGTTACAGGTAAGGGGTGAAACTAGACATAAGCAAGGGCATAGTTAGTTAGGGAGGGTCATGGCAAGAGCAGCTCGATGAGAGAATTGTGTAGGGCAGAGCTGAAGGAGTTGGAGGAGTGACGGATGTGAGGGGGGAGGTGTTCCAAATTTTGGGGAAGCGGTGTGAGAAGCCTGATTGACCGATGAGGGTAGAGAGCCTAGGGATCACCAAAGTATGTGAGTTGGTGGATCTAAGGGAATGAGAGGAAGGGGGAGGGGTGATTAAAAGAGGAAGAGAGGTAGTTGGGGAGTACCCCCAGCCAGTGTTTAGAGGTGAGCGTAGCTCAATGGGATAGGCGTCTATTTGTGAGAGAGAGGATGTCGCAACAGAGGGTTAAAATTTCAAGTAGGGAATAAGCTATAGAGGCAGATGAACTCTAATTGATAATGGTTGTTTTTGTGGGAATTTCTTCAGTAATAATGGCGAGGAGAGATATATAAAAGATACATGAAATACAAGCTGACGTGTGTCTAAATATCATGCTTTCTAAAGTTTTCCCAAAGGCTTCAGTTGCTCTTCAGCAGTTTCAAAAATAACCATCCTGCAGCCGCAACAGGTAGTGCTGTTTTCCCCATAATTCGGATGAGTCACGTGTCGTGACGTAGAGGTAGTGATTTTCTGTTTTCAAAAATTGCCAGTTCTGTTTGTCTAAATCTTTAAAATCTGTTTTCCTTTTATTTATTTTTTAACCCAAATTGATGGCAAATTCAGCATGTTTTGTACAAAATAGTGTCTTAACATTTGGGGGTTGCCCAAAACCGGATGCAAAGTATTTTTCCCCATAAAAAATCTGCTGCCAAATGCTTTTTTTTAAATGTCAAATTCTGGAGGGGGGGGGGGTCCTATTTTTTTCAGTTGTGAGCAGAAAAATCATTGGCCCTAATGTTGCAACAGTCTAAAAGGGTGACTACTCTTAATAGGCTGGGTAGACTTGGATTTTATCATCTAGTTTAAAGCGCATTTCCAACACTCCATGGCATGGATCTTGGTAGAACAGGGTTAATTTTACTCGGTGCATTTGTACAGAATTGGGATCTGCTACAGTGTCTCTGCTGTTTGCCCCTTGATATAGCAACTGAGACCTGTCTTCTTTAGGGAACAGATACTTCCCATTCAATTGAATGTGGACTGGACAGGAATAATGACATTCTTTGTTCAAATTTTATTTTATTTTATTTATTTGCTTTTTCACTGGGTAGTTGCTTTGGTCCCAGGGACCATTTTCAGCCATGGCATGAGCCATAAAGATGGAAAAAACAAACACTAGACATTAGTGATGAAGGTAAAGACATAATAGCTACAGTTAACTTCATTTTTGTCGCACTGGACCTTAACACAACAGCATACCTCTCAGCATTAGAAATCATAGCACTGACCTTCAAAAATCATAGCAAAGGGCCAGAATGTGTAGCGCCTTCTTATTTTAAACAATATTATGTCTACTGATAGTGGGCCCCATATAGTTAGTGATAAGGAATGTTTCTTCTAGTTCAATGATTTAATTATTTGTGTACCCAGAAATAGCTCTAACATTATGAGGAACATCAGTGCACCTGTGAGGAGCAAGGGTAAATTTAAGTGTGAAAATCATAGCAATATGCGGAATTCATAGCAGCTGAGAGGTATGCACGACAGTCACAGCAGAAACAAATGATTATACAATGTGGTAAATTGAATCAGCCAAATCCTGCAACCTGATTGGTTGGCTGGTACTTTTTCCAGCATTGTAAATCCTCCAGTGTACTCACTGGAAAAAGTACCAGCCAACTTTATCTCATGCCAATCAATGTATCAATAGGATGCGTTCACTTCAAAGGAACCTGCTGCCATTTTTCCTGTTGCCGCTCCGGTAAGACACTGTGATAAATAAAAAAAAAAAAAAATCCTCTTTCGAACGGTACGGACCTCAGTGAGTTAAAAAAAGATTTCAAAAACATTAAATAAACAGTATTTGCCATTGTAAAATATCAGTTTATCCCTCCAGGGTGTGGGTATACTGGAGGACTTAACACGACTGGTGTGGTAAATCCTCCAGTATACCCATACCCTGGAGGGATAAATTGCTTAATTAGACAATAAATACTATAACTACACTAAGAGTTACAAAAATTGTAAATTGACACATATCGGTGTTGTAAAATAACCAGGAGAGAAATAATATAATCACAGGAAACAGTCACAGGCAGAGTTAGCCAATTGGGCATCTTTTGAGAGAGAGAGAGAGAGAGAGAGACATAAATAGGGAATTGGATGCCAGAGAGCATAGGGAATAAGGTAGGCTATTCCAGAGTCAGGGAGCTGCAATAGAGAAAGCCTTTACAGGGATTATTTAACTCTAAAAATTGATCAGCGTTTTGGTCATAAAAATGCTAAATCTTTGTGAAAATGCATAGCTCTTGCCTCACTGTGTTTAACAAACACAGCACTTCTAGAAAATCTGTATAAATACTTTCTATACAGTTAGTATAGTCAAAAAAAAAAAAAAAATGCTAATCAATTATTTAAAACCATGCTTTAGACCCATACTAGGTGAGGCATGGGGTTTCTCTAGCAGCAGCTGAGAGGCTGACCTGAGGTTACGGGTGAGTAATTTAGGTTTTATCAATGCCCCTCAAAGATTTGTCAGGTAGACTGCAGAATAGGTACTCACGACATGCCTTTAGGGGGACCTAGCAAAGGGATTGGTATAGAGAGGAGTGATGGGTACCGAAGACGATCATTTATGTAAACATACAAATATCGATATACACTCTGCTCAATCCTTTTATTAGGAGAAATTTTCAAAAAAAAATGGGGAGCAGTACAGTGGCTATAATAACACCATATGGTTCAGACTAGCCCTAGGTACCAGTATACCCTCGTCAAAGGCTGAGGTTCTGGATTCAGAAGAACAGGCTTTGACGAAATGAAGGAATTAGTCCAGGTTAAGTTGGTTGGAATGGATAAAATCGAGGGCAGGGAGTAATTAAAGGGGTATTTACACAACAGGGAATTAGTGATGCACTAGTGGTATCAACAAAATGAGTCACAAATGTTTCTGTACTGCGAACACTTAAAGTGGCATATTGCCACAAAACAATGGATGGAAAAGCCTTAATTATTAATTAAAGGGGCCATGTTAGAGGCAGCTAAGTTACGCTTGGGAACAGTTGCCACGAGACCAATTTGATTGTCTAAGAAGGCCAGGGAGGAGAGAGGGCCAAAATACAGGCCTTCATCAGATACGAAGAGAAGCAAGGGGACAAGTGAAGATGAGTCAGGCCAAGAAGGCTGTCAGGGATGCAAAAGCAGAGTCAGAGCACCGTATTGTGGAGGTGGACATGGGAGAGGAAAACAGTTTTTCAGCTACATTAGGTAAAAAAGAATGACAAGAGGGGGAATTGTAAGGCTGATGGAGTGGGCAGGAGTGAGATCTGTATTGTTAAGGTCCATTCCGCCCCCCCCCCTCCACGTGCGAACAAAGGAGCTACACCAAGCCTGCAAAAGTAGAGAACGAATGCTTAGGCTCACCAAGGCAAGACCAGCTGCTGCCACAGTGCTGGGACCTGACCACATAGTGCAGGATGAAAATTGGTAAGAAATTCATGCTGGAGACTGGCTTTTCCCGGGCCGGGGGGGGGATCAAATGTGTAATGCGGTTGGGGGTGGTTGTTTACTGCACTGCCAGGACACTGGAGGACAGATGAGACCCATGTGGCTCAGGCAGCTTTCATGGAGGCATTAGTGCATACTGATTTAAGAATGCAGCACAGTGTGTTACTAATAGAGGAGCTTCATGCTGTGGGAGCTGTAGCACCTAGCCCGCCCCGCCTCTTAAATCTGCCTATGAGGATAATATAGCCTGTCCCTGTCCCTAAAGGTGATGATCCATCCTCTCCTGTTAACTATCATCCCATCTCTGTCCTTCTACTCTAGCTAAGTTACAGGAACGCCTTGTACCATCGCAACTCTTACCTTCCTTGACTCCTTTCAGTCTGGTTTTAGAAAATACCACTCCACCTCCACTTCCCTCCCTAGGGCTCATCCATCCTTACTCATATGGATTAGGGACTAATCACGTCTGATTTTTGTTGATCTTGATAAAGCTTTTAACACAGTCTCTCATCCCCTCCTTCTTGACAAGCTAAAAGCAGTGGGTCTTTCTGACACTGCAGTCAGCTGCTTTCACTTTTACCCTGGTGGGGGAGGTCTCAAGCTATCCAGATAGGTTGCTTCACTCTATCACCACTCCCTGTCTGCTTAGGTGTCCCTCAAGGGTCTGTCCCAGGTCCTCTTCTTTTTTCCATATTCTTGAATGACATTCCCTATGTTTGTTCCTCTGCGTCCATTCATATGTACGTTGATGATACAGTTATTTTTGCATCTAGCTCCTCTTCTCATGATCTTACCTCACAGCTTCAGCTGGACTTTGACAATGTTTGGCACGGGTTAAAGTCTAACCAACTATACCTCAGTGCCAAAAAACAGTCTCCATGACTATTGGTACCTGTCAGAGGCTTTTTAGACTTGTTTTTCTCCCTCCTTTTCACACCCTTGATGGTGTTATTATTTAGGATGTTTCCGTCTGGACTATTCATTGCTTACTGACACAAAATGGTTGCTCAGGACAGGAGGACAGAATGGGTTAAGTACTTCAGGGTTCGACTTGACTGTCATCTTGATTTCTTGGTTCATATTGATGCCATGCATCAAAAGTGTCACCCCCAGCTTTCTGCACTCTACAGGAACAAAGCGAGTATCCCACTTCCTATCCGCTGTGCGATCGTTTTAAAGATGAACCTTCCTATTTTTGATTATGGTGACACAATCTACAGTGGAGCTCCCAAATCTTCCCTTGGCAGACTGGACTTCCTTTTCAGCTGTTCTTGTTGGTTTGTTTTAGATTGTTCTCTACCTACTCACCACTGTTCACTCTACTGTGCTCTTTCACTCACCTCTCTTGATGCTAGGTGCTTTCCCACTGTGCCTCCTTTATATCTAAATTCTGGTTTGATTCCCTTCCTTCCTTCCTACCTCACTTCCCACTTTTTTTTTTTTTTTGTAGATTCTTTTTACTTGCTCCGGTGGACCGGTGCATCTCTCAGACATGCCCACTCAGCTGTCGCCTCTACTCCCCACCTGAGACCACCCTCTGGGAATGAGATCACTGAGCACTCCTTTTCCACCCCGGATCACCCCCCCAAGGAGGGCCCACCCCACTGACCTGGTGGCCTTTTTGCAGTTAGAGGGTCGGTTCTGGGTTGTGAGCTCGGGAGAGCCGGTGGAGGGATGGTCTGGTGTTGGGGATGTGAGCTAGGCTCCTGGAGCCTTCACTGCCTCCCCGGTCCTCTGGGGTATTTTTTGAGTGTGGTTTCTCCCTGGAGCATGGATGTACAATGATGTCCAGGCACTGATATGCTGCTCCACCCCCTAGTTACAGCGCTGCTTCCGTGTGAGGTCCCCGATCTCCATCAGGGGTCGCTAAGGAGCAGTGCAGGTCCCATAGCTCACCCTGGGAAGGGAGAGCAGTCCTCCGGACGCTCAATCCCTTCCCTCCCCTGCCGACCCCTGGTGGCCTGAGTCCATTCCTGAACCCTGGTCACCGTCGTGTCGTTCAGCTCCTCAACCCTCAGCGCCACCGGGCCAGCCCTTTACTTCCCTCTTATCCTCTCCCTCAGCTTCTTGCTATCCTTTACATAATATTGTTTCCCATTCCCTCACTGTTCCTTCTAGGAAATCTACAGCTGGTCAATCTGCTTTCTCGTATCGCTTTCCTAAACTTTGGTCCTGCCTCCCATTGTCTGTTTGCTCTGCCTAGTCAGCTTTCTCCTTAAAGTCTCTCCTTCATTACTTTTTTCTCCATCCTGCAACTGTCCTTGACCCTCTTCCTTCACCCCCTCACTAGTTTTACCTGGCAGTCTGTTTCCTTCATTACCTGTGCATATGTTATTGTGATTTGTATGTAAAGTTTGATTTAATTAAAATTATATTGCTGTGTGTGTGTGTGTGTATGTATGTGTATATATATAATATATATAATATATATGTGTATATATATATATATATATATATATATATATAATATATTATTTTTTAATTATATTGTTGTATATTATGTTCCTCATCCCCTACCCCCAGGACACATCTTAAAACGAGCTGTTACCAGCTCGGTATGTCGTTCAAGGTGAAACATTTGAAATAAATAAATTACTATAGGAAGATGAGCAGAATGCAGCCAATCTTAACAACTATTTATACTCTGTATTTGCAGTAGAGGATAGCGGACCTTTTCCAGAAAGTGGTATGAAAGCTGCTGCAAGGGGAAGCCCAGAAAAGGGGCAGGTGGTCTTAACAGAAGAAAGGGTTAGTAAATGGGTTGCAGCCCTGAAAATAGATAAGGCTTCGAGGCTAGATGGCATATACCCGAGGGTGCTCCGGGAACTGGAATATGAACTGGCTGAACTCTTGGCAGGGCAGTTTAATAGCTCAGTACAGTTGGGGGTAGTTACGAAAGACTGGATGGTAGCCTACACAGTTCCGCTCCACAAGGAAGGGGACAAGGAGCAAGCAGATAACAGGCCTGTCAGTCTTATCTCCATTGTTGGTAATGTGATGGAGATACTAACCTAGGAGGACCTAGTAGTCTACCTGGAGAGAACTGGGCTCCAGGATCGTAAACTGCACGGGTTTGTGGTAGGAGGTCTTGTCCCAAAGACCTTATAGTATTTTTTGACTGGGTAGCTAGGGCAATAGATAAGGGACAAGCAGTAGAATTACTCTACATTGATTTCAGCAAGGCATTTGACTCTGAACATAGAAGGCTGCTGAAGAAGCTAGAGGATCTAGATGCGGTGAAGGGCAAAGTTAGATGGGTATGTAGTTGGTTGGGGGAGACAGCTGCAGATAGTGGCGAATGGTATTATATCTGGGGAGAGCAGTCACAACTGCAGCGCTGCTGGGGTCAGTTCTGTGTCCTGTCCTTTTTAATATATCTATCAGCGCCATAGGAGAAGGAATTAAGGGCAAGGTGTGTCCCTTTGCAGATGACACTAAGCTCTGTAGCAGGGTGGACAATGAGGAGGGGGTAAAGAAGTAGTAGGGAGATCTGCATAGGTTGGAGAAGTGGTCCAGGGTTTGACAATTTAAATTCAATGCCAAAAAAGTACAAGGTGATGCATATAGGGAACAAGAACTCCTGGACAGAATATGGAATGGGAGGGGTTAAATGGACACTGTCAACCCCCTTTAGGTCTCAGTGTCCCTAGTATAAAAAACACATTTTATTTTATTTATTTATTTTTAAATTACTGTTTATGCTCCTCACCCTGCGTCCAGTCTCCACTAATTCAGGAGACACATCGCAGTATCCCCGCTCCACAACCTGCCTGGTTCTCCGCCGAGTCCCCATGGAGCCTTGGCTATACCCCCAGGCGGGTACGGGACTGGGTAGCTACACCTCCAAGACATTCAACTTTCATCGGACTTCCGAAGGATCGCCAGGCAGGTGCGAGCAATCGGGGTCTCTGCACGGTGCTCCATTATCTAGGAGACTGGTCACTGATTTTTCCCTTGTTCTTGGGAAGTGGTGCGTACCCTGACGTCAAGGCGTCACCGCCACTCCCTGTCCCCTAGTAGTTGCTCTATGCTCGCCATACACCCAACTTCTGCCAGAGGCCAGTCAAGCGCCGAAGGTGGTCCCTCCCTCCCGAAAGGAGAGCTGTCCTTGACACTCAGTCTCCCGCTGACCTCAGCGCCCAGGCCTGCTCCTGAACCCAGGTCGCCAGCATGGTGCGAGGTGTGGCGCCCAGTGCCTCAACCCTCAGCGCCACCGGCTGGCCCTAAAACACATTTTATGATTGCCAACATTCTGTAAAGATTGCTGAAGTAGCTGGTAGTTTGATTCCAACTCTTTTTTTCTTAAAAAAAAAAAAAAAAAAGTGAAAAAACAGACTGCCCACCATACTGGTGTTACCACACAAACACAGGTTTATTTGTTTACATTCCTTGATCAGCTCCAACTGCATCTTTCCCGAACACCCACAACACAGTCTAGCCAGGTGTGATGCAGTGGGAGTTTAGGAGGCTACTGCCTCATGAGTGACTGCACTATTTGGGTGTGTTTCTAATGCTCAGGAAGTATGCAGTAAGACCAGATCCAGGATTGTAAACAAAAGCAAAGTTGTTTATAAATATACATTGCCATGCATTTCAGTTCTACCAAACAAGACAGACAAAACAAACTGCAACATCAATGAATTTTAGAGAAGGTAAACAATCATAAAATGTGAGTTTTTAACTAGAATTGATGTAATGAAAAACAGGTTGACACTGTCCCTTTAAGCTGGACACTACCACTGAGGAAAAGGACCTGGGAATCAAATAATAAGCGACTCTCTGAAACTGTCTAGCCAGTGTAACAAGGACTACAGCAAGGCAACCAGGATGCTGGGGTGTGTCAGCAGCAGGTTTGACAGCTGAAGGAAGGAAGTGATGCTGCCTCGCTATAGATCACTGATGAGGCTCCATCTGGAATTCTGTGCTTAGTTCTGCGGTCCCCAGCTGGCGAAAGACAAAGAGAGGCTGGAGGCGTTATAGTGTAGGATAACCAAAATGACACCAGTCCAACAGGGCAGATTCTGCAAGTATTGGCTTTGGGCATTTAACATGTACTCGCTGGAGGCTGGGGTGGGGGGGGCATACAGACCTTTACATTTCTGAAAGGAATGACCAGGGTAAACTGTAAGGAGCTATTCAGCAAGAATAGCAAGTCAAAAACATGGGGACATGTCTAAGTGGAAGCTGGTGAGGGGGTAGTGGTGCTTCAGGAGGGACGTGAGAAAGTTTTATTTTATAGATGGAGAGGTTGAGCCATGGAACTCCCTACTAGCATAGGTAGTGGGCATAAAAAACATTAGTGGTTTGAAACATGACTGGGACAGCGTTAACGACTCAGTAGTTACTCAGTGGCGTAGCAGTAAGGCAGGAGGTAGGGGAATGGGGGCAAAATCCAACCCCGTCTAGACAACAGGTCTCTGCGTAGCATAATATATAACAAGGCAGACTGGATGCGCCAGTTGTCGTTTTCTGCTGACTGTGTCTGTGTTTTCTGTGAATAAATTGGGGTCTGGTAATTTCTGGCTTCTCATTGGCCAGGACCCCGTCACATGGTACTGTTAACCAAGCACCTACCCCTGCTCAGAAGACATGATGGGGTGCATTTTTCGGGAGCACAACCAGTCGGAATCAAAAAGGTCAATATAAGTATCTGTCCTCGGTGTCAAAAGGTCACAGTGCAAATCAAACAACCCAGCAACATCAAGGTGAAATCATACAAATAACAAAGAAAATATGCCCCCCCAGCAACTTTGCTCAAGAATCGCAAACTGTCAAGGAAAAGCTTTGAAAAAACATACTTCCTACTCAGAAAGCGAAACCCCAAAAGCCTCAGTGCTGCTCACACAAGAAAAACATTTTAAGCACCTAATTAAAATACATGTATTTAAAAAAAAAAAATGACACCTTTACACAACAGAAACGTGTATACATGCATCACTAAACCATCAGCAAAACGTCTACAAACATTGCTCTAAAAGCTAATAAAATATCCACTTACATATCTGGCAAAGGGAAAAAACACAGGACAGCTGAAACTCCCCACTTGAACCTCACCATCAGTTGCACTGAAGGTCACCCGAGTGAGGTCACATGACAGCTAGTGAACAGCCTAGACTTCCAGATCTGATTCTGATCACTTGAAAAGTATAGGCAATACAACCTGATTCAGTTCTTTGACTGGGTGACCAGGGAAATAAATCAGGGGAGGGCAGTGGACTTGCCTATCTTGACTTGAGCAAGGCCTTCAGCACTATGATGTACAGGAGACTGATTAAGAAATTGAGCAGCCTGGGGTGGGACCGAAAGTGGTGAATTGGGTTAGAAACTGGTTAACGGATAGGCAACAGAGTGTGGTGGTTAACGGCACTCTCTGTCTTGGGATGGAAGAGTGACCAGCAGGGTGCCACAGGGCTCAGTACTGGGACCAGTCCTCTTCAGTGTCTTCATAAGTGACACTGCAGATGAGCTGGAAGGGAAGGTATGCCTTTTTCCAGATGATTCCAAAATCTGTAATAGGGTGGACAGTCGGGAGCAGGAGGGGTGGAAAGAATGCATAGGGAACTTGGGAAACTGAGTGGTCAGAAGCATGGCAGTTTAGGGTAGTAAATATCTTGTATCGCATAGCAAAACGCTACACAAGACAGGTGATAATGCTGATGAGTTCCAGAAATGTGTAGCAGCAGATTGCTTACCAGTTGTTTTTTTGAGTGAGCCATGGCACAGCAGACAAAATTCGTAAATATACATACATAAATATATATATTTTTTAATTTTGCTAACTATTCTGTGCCAAGTGCTATGCATTTTCACAGGTGATTTGCACTTTCCCATTTAAAACTGATAATCACATTCTTCAGCTTATTTAATACCCTGCAGTTGGGGTTCAGTGCCAGAAAGTGCAGAATTATGCACCTAGGGCATAGGAACCCAGGAACTTTGTATGGCATGGGGTTAGGTAACGTCAGTCACTAAGCAGGAAAGGATCCTTTAGGTTACCTTATCTGGTGACCTCAGAGTGGCAGAGCAGTGTGACAAAGCATTGAGTAGGGCCAGTGCTATGCTGGGATGCATTAGGAGAGCTGTCTCCAGCAGAAGGAGGAAGGTGGTGTTGCAACTGTATCACTCACTGGTGAGACCCCGCCTGGAGTATTGTGTCCATTTCTGGAGGCTGCACCTCAGAAAGGACATGGGTGGAGGCAGTCCAGAGGAGGGCAAGTAAAATGGTGCAGGATTGCACCCAAAGCTCTGCAAGGGGACACTGTGGTATCTCACCATTTATTTAAATATTGGTCACCAGGAGAGGCACACGGAGCCGAGACTCGTTTCGAGGTGCGACCCGGGGGAGGGGGGTAAGGAGGTAAAAGTGCTGTGCAATAATACACTATTTTGGTACATCAGTGCATAAAGTCAGGTAGGTAACAAGTTTTACATGAATACAGGCTGGTAAAAATTGTACATGACATAGTGTGTAACAAGAACACTCTAACGATATCATGGTTGAAGGTACAGGCAGACATGAAAATGGTACATAACATATACATATCAATACCACTAGATGCACATATCAGTGGCAGGAAATTGTTGAGGCCTGGGTAGGCAGTAGGACCCATGGGGGGCTAGGGCAGATGATGACTTCAGAAAAAGCAGAGTACCTGGCACACTGGGATACAGGTAGCCAGGGATTGATAGACAGGGTACTACCTAGAAGTTAGTCAGGTTGTGGGCACTGTCGGGGTGTAGGAGACGTGTGATAGAGGTAATGTTTGAAGAGACTTAAGGTTGGCAGTGTGTGCAGTGAGGCAGGCAGGGAGTTCCACTCTTGGGGGAAGTGGAAAGAAAAGGCAGCCTTGCCAGAGTTTGAGTGAGGGCGGGGTAGGGCAAATGAGTGTGGGTCATGGGAACGGAGATTGTAGGAGGTGTGGGTGGCAGGGGATAGGAGGGAGGTGAGGTGGGGGAGCAAGCCGAACCAATATTTAGTGGTGAGAATGGAGGTATGGAGATTTCGGCGGTAAGTAAGAGAGGGGAGTGATAGTGAGAAGTAAAGGGTATAATGATGGGTTCGGGGATTTTAGAGTGAAGCGACAGAAGGCATTGAAGAGAATGTCCAGTCTGGAGATGGTGGATGCAGAGGCAGACCTGTAGATGACGTCTGCATAGTCGAAAAGTGGCAGGATGGTCTTTGTAAAGAGTGTCTGGCAAACAGGGAGGAAGAGGGTATCTTTGTTTCAATAGAGGGTCCCCGAGATTAGGGTAGAGCTTGGAATGAATATGGTTGACATGGGTAGAGAAATCCAGGCGACTGTTCAGCCAGACTCTGAGGTATTTGTAGGCCAGGACTATGTCAAGGTTTTTGCCCTCGAGGGTGGTGAAAGCAGGGGGTGTGCGGAGTTTGGCAAGTTTCTGGGTGGAGCTGAAATTCATAGATACAGTTTTAGTGATGTTGACCTTCAGTTGATTTGCCTCAAACCAGTTCAGGACACAGGCGAAGCTGGACTGTAGCTGGGAGGACACCACTGAGGCAGAGGGGCTGGAGTTATAAAGGATAGTGTCATTTGCATAGAGGTGTATGTGGGAGGAGGAGCTTACATGGGGGAGGTCATTGAGGAATATCGAAAAGAGGATGGGGCTAAGGCTTGACCCTTGTGGTACTCCAGCCAAGATAGGGAAGGGGATGGAAAGTTCGTCACCAGATTGGATGCATTGAGAGTGACCAGAGAGGTAGGAGCCGGACCATTTGACTGAGAGGGGGAGAGGCCTGCATGTTCAAGCTTGGTGAGGAGCATGGGGTGAGAGATGGAGTCAAATGCCTTGGCCAGATCTATAAATATGGCTGAGGTGAGGAGGTGGCCGTAGTCCATTCCAGTGAGAATGGCGTCTGTAACCCTGAGTAGGGAGGAGACGGTTGAGTGTTTATTCCTGAATCCTGACTGATAAGGGGACAGGAAATTTGTGGTGGTGAGGAAGTTAGTGTGTTTAGTGAGAACAAGAGATTCTTGTAGTTTGGCTAAAGCAGGGAGGATGGAGATGGGGCGGTAGTTACCAGGTTGGGAGTGATCTCTACCTTTGTGCAGTGGAATCACTTTAGCCTCTTTCCAGGCCTGTACACCCTGGAAGAGAGGAGAGGAGAGAGAGAGAGAGAGGATGTGATAGAGATCCAGGGACAGTGCTAGATAGGCCAAAAAGGGAAAAAGTTGTAGCATGCCCAGAAATGTCCAGCTTTCCTTAAGACAGTGGGTCCAAAGTGGTGCACCTGTCTGTAACAATAGCCAAAAGATGGAAATGTAAACAGTAGAAAAGTATTTTCACTTGACAAATTTAAGGTTCTGTACTGGTGAAATTTGTACTTGTGATTAGGTTTCGACCCAGTTGTTTCTCGTTTTTGACACACATTTTTTTACACCAGTGGGTCTAATGTAACCCATGATTTAAAACCCCTAGCGCTGTCACTGTAGAGACCTACATGTATCTATCTCATGGGGGTGAACAGGGTGCAGGAGGGGGGTCTCTTTCAAATGAGGAAGAGCACCAGAGCCAGAGGGCATGTGATAAAGATGGAGGAAGGGAAGGTAAAGAAGGATGTGAAAAAGTACTACTTTACTAAGGGAGTGGTAGACACCTGGAATAGACTGTCAGTGAAACTGGAAGAGGCAGAAACAGTAAGAGGCTTCAGGTGTGCATGGGAATATTAGTAAATAGTTAGGGATGAGGAAGGGTTGCCGGAGACCAGTTAGGGACTGTAGAGTCACACTAGGGAGTGCAGGATGTAAAAAATCAGGGATACTTATTTAAGGCAACAGGACTAACCATGCAACCATAACCCACTCCTTGAAGTGCAGCCTCACCCAACTAGTGCAGTTTGCCAGCTCCGTCTTAATCCCTGCCTCATATCTTATTTATGCTAATACTCTAAACCCTAAAGCCAACCATTTAAAGATATAGCTACACTGCTAAAATATTAACATCGCGAAACATTTTATAAGTGGAATAAGACAATTCCGTTGTGGGGGATTATGCTTTATCAGTGTACCTCAAGTTGGTTGAAGTCCCTCACCCTTCAGGCTCGAGACTCCAACCCACCACTCTGTATATTAACATAGCATAATCCCTCCTCTGTCATGTCTTATTCCTTACGTAATTCAATGTACATTTGCCTAAACAGGGTATGTTCCTGGGAGATTACAATACCATTTATATAATTTCATTGCCATTGTTTTTGGTAACTGAATTTGTTGATCTCTAAGTTCTGTTCACTTCAGGGGAATTCGGCCTGGTTTTCAAAAAAATGATAAAATATAACTGTATTTTTCCACCCCCCTCCCCCATATACAGTATGAGCCTTACAGGGTAGATCATCTTCCCTAGTACAACATATTCAGAGAAACTATTCAAGTGCTCATCCTCACTTGGTGTGGTAGGATTTTTCCACTTTTTAGGCATCCTTAGTTGAGCTACACGTATGGCTATTTATATTATGTTATACAGTGTTTAGTTCTGGAAACTCCTGCAAGTATCCCAGAAGTGTAGCTTTTGGGGACAAGGTAATGTTAATCCCTATTACAAAAAGAGGAATGGAAATGGAGTTTTTTGATTGGTTCTAAACATTCTATCAGCCCTACATTAATCGTTTCATTAACGGATTTACAGAGCCTCAGAACATGCGGAGTGGCTTTCAGTAAAGAAACAGCCAGCTGGGGCGTGTCTAGCAGCTGAACGGAATAGACGCCTGAGTCCTGAGCTCTCGGTAATCCCACTTTAAAATCTGAGTTAAAACCCGATTCTTCTGCAGAATGGCACGACTATAGTAATAAATATTAGTATATAGTATTTTCCAGTCTTGCGATTCATTGATTGGATCTCTAGCTGCTGAAAATACCGTGTTTCTGCACTTTCTTTTGTTGCTCTGTCGAGTGGCCTTGTCCCCGAGATGGAGTCTGTCCCAACACCAGCGCAACCTGAGGATAACCTGCAAGAAATCCGGCAAATGTTCGTCGAGATTCCCCACCGAATGGACAGTATTGATCTGATCACCAAAAAAAATACCTCTGACATTGTTGAACTCACCGAAAGGACCTGTGTCACCAAGCACAGGCTTGCAAAAGAAGAGGATGGCTGGCATAAGGCAGGAGCCAGGCTGCAGGAGCACGATAAGATGATCCACATGCTATGCTCCAGAGTGGAGGACCTGGAGAATCAGTTGCCGGAATAACCTCTGGTTTGTGGGGTTTCCGGAGGGCTGCAAGGGGACTGATGTCATTCAGTTTTTGCAGAGCAAGCGTCTCTCAATCTTGGACTGTTGCTGTGGAGCTCCACTCGAAATAGATAGAGCTCATAGAACCCTGGCAACTCGACCTGCACCTGGAGGTTGCTCTCGCACAGTCCTGGCCTGATTCCTCCGGTTTCAAGACCGGGAAAGTATTACCAGATTGGCCCGTATGAAGAAGGAGCTTTTCTGGAAGGGGCACAAAATTCAGATTTTCACCAACTATTCCCAGTAAGTGACTACAAGATGCAGGGCCTTTACAGCAGCATGCAGAGCCAGTGCTGAACTGGGGCTTGAATATTCACTAAGGTACCCGGCCTCCCTCAGAGTGTTTTTTAATGGAGACTCTCGTGTATTTGATAACCCAACAGCCGCAGAGAACTTTCTTGCAGCGCAGGCCCCTAAATTGAACTGGGGCAGATTGAGAGAGTATGACAACCCTAAGGCCTTGTCAGCTAGGCCCTCTCCAATGGAAACTGAAATGCAGAAGACCAGCACTGGCAATCCTGAATCTACGACGGGGCCAACTTCGGATCTTCGCACTCCTAACTGGGCACCTGCTCGTAAATCCCCAGGCAGCAGAAGGAAGAACAGAAGAAGAGCATGGATTGAAGGGGCGCATATTGATAAAACTCCCCAGCTCTGATGCAGGAGTTGCAGCGAGAGTTCTGACTCAATGGCTTCGCAGAACTCTCACAAACCCGACATGAGTAATAACCACTTCAGGGCTGTCATAGATCTACCCACCGATGGTCCACCGTAAATCTTGCTGCTTCCTCCTAGGAGATTAACTGAGAACAAGTCCCAGTCAGCAAGAAGCCTCTCATGGGCTGAGGAAGCAGGCAATATACCTCCCAAGGTCTCGCTACCTACTGACACCCTGCCTGCCATGGCGGCATCTTCGAGGTCCTCACCAGTGCTAAACCCGACTGATAGGTCGGTGGGCTGACTTTACTTGTTTTCTTTACTGGTTAGAGCTTTTTCCCGGTGATTTCAACCGGGCTCAGTATACCGTAACGTTCTGTTTTGCCTTATAAAATCTGGGCTTATGCCCCCCAAGTAAGTTTACATGGCTTTGATTTTCTGATAATAATCTATGTTTATACTGTTATAATGCTACAGTTTCCTGTCTCTTTATGCTTATCCCTCCTTTCTCCTGGCTGGGGGACAGGGTACCAGGGTAAGGTGGGGTATTTGGTTTTGGGGGCCCCTCCTCAGCTCCTCAAGGTGTAGGGAGGCAGGTTGGGAAGAATGGGGGCTCGTCATTGTTGTAGGGGCTGACTGCTCAATGTAGCATCTCCTGGGGCATAGCTCTCCCACCCTGACCAACTAGACTTGTAGCTCATTCCCCAGGGCACATTTGGAGTGTGGGGGGGCCAAAGGGGGAGTCTCATGCAGATACCCCCTGCACTCTCTTGTATCATACACATCTCGTGGAGGAGGGGGTTGGGGACTATGGGGTGGGGTGTAGCCTAGGGGCAACTTAATTAGATGGGCGGTAGCCCAGTAGTCCACACTAGCAGAAAGGACTGTTATGTAAGGATTGTGGGGAATAGGAAGAGAGACTTTAGGCCTTCGACAGGTCCTCTCTCTCGTGATGTACTTGAGTAGACTCTTACCTCCCAGTGATCCCCGCTGGTATCTGGGCTGTGAGATGGCCGATACCGGCAGCGAATGCTGGTCAGAGATGGGACTGGGTAAAGGGACTGGGTGGGAAGGAGGGTTGCAGACTGTTTTTTTCTTTTTACTACTGTTATTGTTAGTACCTTTGTTAGAGGTACACTTGTATGATGGCTTGTTTGTATTATCTTGTTATGTTTGTGGAGATGGCAATCCTATGAAAGGGACTGGGACTCGAACCTGGTGTAGAAGGGCCGGGAAAAGGTTGGGAAGTTTTGCCAGATATAGACCAAATAGTGGGGGATTCCGGTCACGATTAGTTTCAACCATGATATACTTTGGGTCTGATGGAGACTAGGCTTATCTCTTGGAATGTAAGAGGGCTTAACTCTCCGATTTCGCGAAAAAAAAAAGTTCTGCTCCAACTGAAAAAAACTTGGCCCTTTGGTATTGCTCCTACAGGAGACGAAGCTCTCCTCAGGGGAGGCAAGGAAACTCAAACAAGGATGGGTGGCTGAAGAGCTACACTGTGCTGCTGCGTCCCATAAAAGGGGAGTGTCCATATTATTTCATAAGAATTTGGGGTGGAAACTAAAGGGACTTATCCATGACAAGGATGGGAGGTGGAATATAGCCGAACTGGAGACCCCAGAGGGCCCTCTGATCTTGGCCAATATCTATGCCCCCAATCAGGATTGCCCTCAATTTTTCCACACGGTTAATCAGGCCCTGGTAGATTTCAACAAGAAAAAGGCTCCAGTACTATTGGGAGGGGATTTCAACTTGATACTAGATCACTCAATGGATAGCAGTAATAAAGCCCAAGAACCCCACAGACGGGCGAAGAGAGCAGTCCAAAGGCTAATGAATGAACATGTGTTGTTGAATGCTGGGAGAATGCAACACCCAGGGGTACATGATTCTCTCAATCATATGGATCATCGAGTAGAATCAACCTTTGGGCTTATTTCCTCTGGGCTATATGATAAGGTCATTAACTCCTCCATGTATCTGGTATGTCTCAGATCATGACCCCCTGGAGTTAGTGATTAGGCAGGGGCAGGACCCTCCTCGGACCTACTCCTGGTGTCTGGACCCTCTCTTCTTGGAAGATGCTACATTCCAAGACTGGCTTGGTCCTGAAGTGGCAGAGTACTGGAGTAACAACGATAATAGCAAAGTCACAGACTACTTTCTGGGAGGCTTTCAAGGCAATGATCTGTGGCAGAATAATTGCCTTTGCATCTGCCCGGAGATGTTGCTGAGAGGCAGACCAAAGGGCTCTAGAGGGGCAGCTGTACACACTGGAATCCCAGTACAAGTCTTCTAAATCTCAAACCCCTTCCCAGACATAGCTGGCCAGTACAAGAGTTTCTCTTGATGCCCATTTAACCCGTCAGGCCGAGTTGAATCTAAGGAAGATGAAACACGCCTTTTTGGGAAGGGGAGGAGAAGGCCAGCAAACTCCTGGCATATCGCCTGAAACACCAACAGGCTTCCAGAATGATACACATGCTGGCGGACAGTAATGGGGGGCAGTGTCATACTGAGAAAGGAATGAATGATATCATGTCCCAATTTTATGAGCAGTTATATGCATCCCCTCATCCCCCTGACCCGCTTAAAATCCAAGGATTTTTGGCCTCATTACCTATTCCCAGAATCCCAGAAGATGACTCTAAACTTTTAGAAGCCCCGATAACAGTCAAAGAAGTGGAAGGGGAACCTTCGTAAAGCTCCTGGGAAAGACAGTTTGCCCATTGATATGTATGGAGTCTGTAAAGTTAATCTGGCCCCATATCTAGTTTGGGCGTTTCAGGATTCACTGAGTGCACAGCACCTTCCTCCCTCCATGAGAGAAGCTACCATCACGGTTCTCCCTAAAAAGGGGGAAGATTTTCTTTCCCCTGGCAGTTATTGCTCCATCTCCCTTGTTAATGCCGATGCCAAAATATTGGCAAGTAGGCTTGAGCATCTCCTACTGGGACTGGTTCATCCTTCCCAGGTGGGATTTGTTAAAGGCCGTTTAGGGTCTGATCATCACAGAACTCTTGTTTCATTAATGCGCAATACCAGATTGTAAAAAAAACCTCAGTAGCCCTGGCCATAGACTTTGAAAAGGCCTTTCATTCGGTTGAATGGCCCTTTCTGTTTAACACCCTGTCTACAATGGGTTTGGGACCGTGTTTTATCTCTTGGATAAAAATTATTATATGCTTCCCCAATGGCCTCTGTCCTGACAAATGGTACCCTGTCTCCACCTTTCCAAAAGGTACCCTGTCGCCACCTTTACAATTGCAGAAGGGTATGAGATAGGGCTGTCCCCTTTCCTCCCTTTTATTTGTCCTAACTATAGAGCCCTTGACCATTGCGCTCCGGGAATCTCACTTGATTCCTAGCATACAGGTAGGGGACACTAACTTCAAAACGTTCCTGTATGCGGATGATCTCCTCATCACTACGGAGTACACTCCTCAAGTGATCCAGGATATATTTAAAATTTTGGCTGATTTTACTAAGGTGTCTGGTCTCAAACTGAACTAGTCAAAAACAGGTTCTTCCACTGAACTCTGTGTCCTCTGGAGGAGTCTTTACTGTCTTAGGGCTGAAATGGTCTTCTAACGGCATTAAATATCGTGGCATTATTCTACACTCAAACGTGACTAAAAGGCTCTGTCAGTTTTAATATTCTACTAGATCCTCTTAGGACATGGAGAGATGGAAGGCCCTGAAGCTGTCATTAGTGGGCAAAATAGATTCCATCAAGATGATGGCTGCTCCCAAAATGCTATATCTGTTAGCTCATCTTCCTGTGTCGATCCCACAGAAATGGTTTCAGAAATTGGAGGCTTTGATGGGTAATTTCCTTTGGGAAGAGGCACGTCCCAGATTCAGCAAGCTTAAATTACGACAGCATTGGAGTAGGTGAGGCAGGGGGCTTCCATGGCTTAAAGGCTATTGTATGGCATATGTTTCAGCTCAGACTCTTCGATGGTTCTCCCCAATAGGTCAAGCCTCTCCGTCCTGGCTCCCTTTAGAAGCGTCTCAGGTGCAGGCTCCCTCCCCGGCAGTGGTTTTGTATGACAAGAAAAACCTACCTCCAGTCCTCTCTCCTTCCATTCAGGTATCAATCAGTTACTGGAAGAAATCCCATACCCTCCTAGGACAAGACCCTGTACCTTGGAAATATATGCCCTTTGGAACAACCTTACACTGAGGATAAGGAACAGCATAATCCACTGGAGAATTTGGGTAGTTCAAGGCATTTTCCTGATAAAGGATTTGTTTCTCCCTGGTTCTAACACATTAGATACTTTTGAGGCTCTGAAAGCCAGATATCTATTTCCAGCCATCCACTATGGAGGTATCTCCAAATTAGGGGACGCCATTTCTCACTTACCCAGTGCCCCCCACATAGGGGTATGTCCGAGTCCCCACCCTATAGGTTTATGGGGGAAGCGCACAAGGAATAGAGCCAGTGGGATTTACAGTGCTCTGAGGGATGCTTCTTTAGATCCTACCCAATCTGCCAGAGCAAAGTGGGAGAAGGATCTGCAGACTCAAATCTCGGAGCAACAGTGGAAACATGCGTGGGCTAAGATCAATACTGCTTGCCGGGATGGACACACCTGACTCATTATGAATAAGACCTTTCATAGATGGTACCGGGATCGGGCCAATCTAAAGAATATGGGACTTCTCTCTGCTGATACGTGCTGGAGGTGTGGTAACCAGGGGGCACATTTGTTTCACGTCCTCTGGGACTGCCCCAACCTTCAATTCCTGTGGGCAGCAATTCAAGATGTGTGTCAACAGATATTGCCCGGGGTGGACCCTGATCCCTCTCTTCTTATTTTGGGGTGCGGGGGACCTTCCACACTGAAATACAGTCCCGGGGCCCAGTGGGCCACAACAGTGGGGGCTGTTGAAAGAGACTCATTTTGATGAGATGGAGAACACCTGAGACACCTACCTTTCTTTCAAGAGTTCCTCCTGGCCTTAGCCCAGGGGGCCACTTATGAAAGAATGTGTCTAGTTTTGCTGGGGGCTCAACTGTTCATTTTGGGAAATGTTGGCAGCCCTACTTAAGAGTCCGAATTTTGTCATGACACGCATCCCAAGATTACATTATAATATTTCTTTCTCTACTTGGATTATGCTTTCCCTACTCTTCCCAGGGGGCCTGGCATTCTGCTTTCATAGGGGCAGGTCCCCCTTTCTGATGGATTGCCATTTTTTTTCCTCTTTGTTTTTGCTGTATATAGTTGACATCGTTACACGCACAAATTAAGGACGCTCTTTATTTCTTTACCCTGGAGTTGTTTTTCAGGCCCCTTTACTATAAGATATGATGGACACAGATTATTACTCGGATTTCTCCTACTTTTTGCAAAGAGGGGACCCAGCTTGATCCCTCTTAATCCTTGTTGCATGTTTTTGTTAAGCTTGGATACAGTATCATACATATCTGTTCTCTCAACAAGTATTGCTGTACTATATTTCTTTGTCAATGCTGATTTGTGGATATACCAAATGTTGTGGTGCTTTCCAGTTCATTTATGTACTGCTGTGTATATGCATGTGCGTCACTTTTAAATAATAATTATAATAATAATAAAATCTTTAACATGAGGAAAAAAAAAACAGCAAAGCTGAGCAGAATTATTTTCCAGGAACTTCAGTCCGCCATTAGCGCTGTCGCACTATGATTTACTGTATGTATAAACACAAAGCCATTTGCTTTCTATTCTGTTAAGTTTGGTGTTTGGCTAATTTAGCCCTTTATTTGTCAAAACTGTTTTGAATCCAGACAATACAGCACAGCACGATGCTTGCAAGTGCTGTTACGGAGGAGGGAGTGCAGCATCAAATAAGCTGCTGTGCATCAGACCACAGAGGAATATTTAACAAAAAAAAAAAAAAAGAAAGAAACTTTTTACACTCAGGCCTGAACTTTGTTCTGGGTATGATCCGCCTGCTTTGGCATAGCATCAGTTAACCCAGGCAAGCACGCAATCTTCCAATGACCAGTGTTGCCACGGATTTCCATGGAAACGCTGATTTTAGCTGGTGAACAGCAGTGTGTGCACTCCAGCAGTAACAGCGTTATGTGTTTCGAGACCTCCATACTTCATAGTTGCTTGGTTTGGCATGAACTAAGTAGGCAGTGCAAAATATTGTGCATACGCAGCCCTTATTTATAGTGACTGTTGTTCGCACTGATGTTTGTCTTAGTCTAAGGGGAAGCGGACAACAGCAGCAAATTTAAACTCCTCACACAGTACTTTGGCGTGGCTTGAAAGTCTTACTAAGTTACTCTAAAGGTTCTGAAAACCTGAAATGGAAGCCCGAACGGAAGATATGAACACACCTAAACAGGCACATTGTGGACATTCCAAATCTGAAAAGTGCTCCAGTGACAGCGGATGGACTGTTTAACTAAATAGTTCACTCGTAATTTAAATAAATAAAAATAGGTACACTTTTTAAAACAGTTTTCTGTTTGTTTATTTTTATAGTAGCAATAAGGCATTCCCCGCGGGGGTTATGTTAATATTCTTGTTAAGCACCCCAGGGGCAATATGGCACTTGGCTGTGCCTTGTGCCACATTACACCTGCAGGGGGTGATTAACTAGAACATTAACATAACCCCTGGTCGTGCCTTATTGCTTAAAAATAGTGTTATACTCTCTCGCCTGCATTGCCTGCCAATACCCGTACAGTTTAGGGCAGGTCAGTATCATATAGAATAACTGTGTATTTTCTCCCCCACACCTAGGGCAAGTGCCATCATATAGCTTTCTGAAAAGCTGTAACTGTCCGTAGATATAATATGCTCGATTTAGCTAGAAGTTGTTTTTTAAATTGTAGTCTTATTCGATGCTTGCCACCCCTCAGGTCACACTTGGAAGTGAGCCATGGTTCAGTGTGTTTTTTGGTCCTTATTTTAAATAAATTAATTAATTTCATGGTGCTTGCAACAGTAAAGAGTCCCTAGTGGTCACCAGTGCGTGACTGATGCTGGAAGTTGGCCAGATGCAAATTCTGGCCTTTCGGAACAGGATGTGGAATGTCTGGCATTTAAAAAAACAAAGTGGAATTCAGGCACCACCTCCGTTTTGGATAAGGTACTGCAGGCGATGAAGACCATGCTACTGGCAGCAGGGTAGCAGAATAGGATTGCCTGGGGACTCTGACTCTGACCGTGTCCGCCTCCGGCAGAACACGGCCCTGCTGAACAGCGTGCTCATTATCATGGGTACCATTATCGGCTCCAACATCTTTCTCAGTTCAGCTGGCATGGTGAAGGAGGAGGGTTCGGTGTGGCTGCTGCTTATTGTGCAGTCTGTATGTGGCGCTTTTCCCTGTGTGAGTGCTTTGTGTTGAGCAGGGCACCATCATCACCAAGGGCAGCGATAACTACAAATAACATGCACAAGGTATATGAGCAGTTGGCTGACTTCTTCACCAAGCTCGAGAGTCACACTACATCATTATGTTTCTGTTCACTACTTACCTCTTCAAGCTCGTTGCCTGCCTTTTATGTGTACGTTTTAGTGATTCAACATTCCTTTATCTACAAAATTCACGTAGAACAAGATCCTGTTTTCAATTATGTAGTTTCCTTCACTACATAAAGTAATCTCTTCCCTTTCTTTCTGAACTAATCAAAATATGCATTTTGTCATCTGTTTATAAATAATTTTGTTGTCATTTTCACTGAGTGCAGTGGATCAAAAATTGTACAAACCACGCTCTTCTATCTTTGTGTTAAAGTGTATAAGTAAGCATTAATCACCGATGGTGGTATTCTAATGGAGAGTTAATGATGGTTGGGACCGCTAGGCACGAGGTCGGAGGCCGAGTGCGTACAACGGTCCAACCATGCATTAACTCCCCATTAGATGCCACCTTCAGAGGGGATTAATGCGCTTGTAACATGGACATCACTATGCTTAGTATGCACTACACATCTTGATACTCACACAAGACAAAAGACTACGAGAGTGATATCGTCTGCTGTGATTTGTAATGTTAGTTTCACATTTTTTAACAGTACTCTCTTACATACATATGTGGTTATTATTGTTTTTCGATCCACTGAACTATTGTTTGTTCCCTTACGATTGCTGCAAATTTCTACAATTTGTGTGCAGCTTTTTCAGTAATATGTCCGCTGGGATGACTGTGATTCTGCCGGTTTTGCTGTTTGCACAGTGTGTGCGTGTCTAATTTGCATACCGGCAGCATCATTTTCTCAATCGATTTTCTATTTCTATGCTACTCGCTCTCTGTTGCCCACTACTCGTTTCTTTACCTTCTCACGGTTATTCCGTCTGTGTCGTATGGTCTCGGTGTGTAAACTCGCTCTCTATCCATTCGTCTATTTCCATTGCTCCACATAGAATAAACAGTACTGCCATCTCCGCCATCTCTACGCTCACTACGTCCGTCTTTCTACCCCAGGCTATGCCCCTCGCTTCTATTTTTTCCCCCTGCCTATCTATCCGACTCTCTTGCACTTCACACACTCTGTTGGTCTCATTTTTTAGCGCTGACAACTGTAAAGACTGCTGATTTCCTTCTAGTGGCTGCTTTCTGTACTTCAGAAGCAACATTGCATTATCGTCTCATAATGCCGTGTTGCTCCTGTACCACCTGACGCGTTTTGTCCTATCAGCGTTGCTCCTCACCGTTCTCAGACTTGTGCATGTTACAACACAACATACGCTATCTTTGATGTATACAACGTTATTTAGTATAGGACCAGCTACTGGTGGCACAAGCCAACTCAAGTTTGCAACCAGAAGGAATTCCAGAAAGTCCCCATAGATGTTGTCACAGGGTCGTTGGTTACAATAAGTTGCATCATTTCTTGCTTACAGTTTCAGTTTGATATGTAGTAGTCTGTGCGGTCATACAGCTAAAAACACATGTAGAGCACAGTATTATTTACCTGGTTATGAGGTGTGCAGTAAGATATCTACAGGACTGTTTACACATGCATACAGAAATATATGGATTATAAATATTAGGTGTGCAGGCAAGCACAGTGGCATGGGACTGTGAGGTGTCTTTAGAGAAGGTTCTAAAGGGAGCCATACTCAAGGAGTTTGGTAGCCTGTTCTAGATATCCAGTCCAGTGAAGGTGGAATTTTGCCAGCAGCAGTGCCTCCTGCACCTTGGGATAGCCTATATAGTTTCTCAGTTGAGCTTAGGGAGTAGGAGCCCTAGTGAAATGGGACATGAATAGAGTGGGGTCTGAGTTGTAAGCCAGTGGGTCCCTCTCCTTGCTGTTAGGCTGTGCCACTTTAGTTATATGGATAGATAGACAATGACAGCAGAAAAAAGCCTGTCAGCCCATCCAGTCAGTCCACCCTGCCTAACTAAGCTGCACTGGTTCTAGTGGCCATCCCTCCCCTCTGTTTCTGCCTCCCCCTTCTAACTAACCCCTTATACCTGTCCCATGCCTGCTTGAAGCTGTACACTGATTTTACTTGTACCACTTCCTCTAGCAGCTTGTTCCACTTGTTCTTCACGCTTTCTGAGAAAAAATGCTTACGGACATCCCTTTTGAACCCCCCCCCCATGATTTTTCTTTCTCTTCATATAGCTTTTCCATGCGGAGGCTGTGTAGGAGAGCGGTCAACCCTGTCTCTGCCCCCCCCCCCACCAGCATTTACTGCTCTGACCCACCTGAAGTTACTCTGCGTATTCCAATGGTCCTGCCAGCGAGGGGAGACCTGGCCCCCCTTCCGGTATGCATAATCCAGAGTCTGGTGGTTGGGCGGTGCCGTGGGCTGAGGGATGGCAGGCAGGGCTTCATTAGCCTGCACATCTCCCAATTTTCCATGTTCTGGTGTCCCTGCAACAGACAGGCAGTGGTACGTGCTTTGTAAAGGAACACACACACCATGCCAAACCAGTGGTCCCTCCCTATTATGCCTCACACAGTCTGCACTATTTCCAGGTCTCCACCTATTGGCAGTCAGCGATGGGGCTAATAATGGCCCCCCCCCCGGGAGAGGAGAGCAGTCCCATCAGATGCTCGTTACTGTCTCTCTTGGCAACTTGGGTCGCCAGCATTAGCTGCGCTGCCGTGCTACAGGGCTGTCCTTCCCCTGTCAGTTTAAATGAGTTCCTTCTTGTCCCCACACTTGAACTCAAGGAGAAAAGTTCCTTGGCATCCATCCTATTTATCCTGTGCAGGTACTTGTACTGTAAGTCTCGATCATGTCGCCCCTTTCCCAAGGTTGTACATGTAGTTGTTTTTAGGCTGAGCAGCGAGGATTTTTTTTTTTTTAAATAAAGATGTTTATTTAATGAAGCGCATAGAGCACAATAAAAAAAGAAAAGGTATTGTTTACAGCAGTCATCAATTAAATTAATAATCATTAGACTGTATATATCATAGCATAATGAAGAAAAAACATGAATATAGACGTCTTTAAATGATACAGAGGATAAGAGTCAGCTGAAGCCAAAATACTTCCACAGAACAGAGAACGATCCCTTCTGTAAAGGCAAAAGGTAAATATCTAACAAATGTACCAAATGGGTGCCCCGTAACTCCCCTTAATGGCAGCAACACCACCCCTCCCCCCGTTTTCATATACAGGAGCCTTAAGGGACAGAGCAGCGATGAGTTTTGAAGCTACAGTTGGGTTTTTATGAACTGGGTTCTAGCAAGAGTAGCAGGTGCCCCTCATAGTACGTATATTTTTTCTTTCCATGAGATGCAGAAAATGAAACTAGAGATTTATAACAGGCACTCGGATCCTCTAGAACATCCAACACTTCCTAATGTTTTGGTTCCCTTAGACACGTGTTGTACATAGTAGGTATGTATACTCCGGCACACTGCCTCTTTAAGTATGTGGCTGAAATAATTCCTTGAGCTCATTCAAAATGATGGGAAGAATTGTGTACAGATGCAGTTGGAGCATATAGTACAATGGACCAAGATAGATGGGGTGGTGATCAATGCAATTAAAACTGCAGAAATGTTCTACCTGAAGTGGTTTTAAACCTATCTCCAGTTCTTCTTGATTGATGTTGAAGTGGCAAGGAAAAATTACTGTTGCTTGCTAGGTAGAAGAATAACACAGTATGCCACCTTCAAGATAGCTTTAACATAATAAGCGCTGCATGGTTTTGGCCTTGATCACTTCCAAGACATCTTGACTTGGTATACTTCAGCCCGCTAGTACCACTCCGGCAAGGAATTGCTTCTGGCCATCCCAAGGTATTGCTTAAAGCAGTCTGGAGCTAGAACATTTCTCAGTGGTGGCTCCATCTATCTGCAACTTCTTGCCACACCATCTGGGGAGTTCTGCTTGGTAAAGGCACTTAAAAAGGGCTAACGTGTCATCTTTTCATGTTGGCCTCTGGCTCTGATAGCTGCTATGTGAGCCGGGACCTAGGTTAATTTATACTGTTTTATGTATTAATTTATTGATCCTGTGTTACTAAAACACTGAATTATTTATTATCTGTGTTTTCCTTGTGAAGCACCCTGAGCCTTTTTGGATAGGGCACTCTGAATAAAATTGCCTTGCCTTAAATGTTCCTAAGTCTGTCAGTGATATGATGGGTATGTTCAATAAGCAGCTTTATAATAACTGGTTGGATGTAATTCTGATTTGCTGTTATACGCAGGAATGTTAACATCTCAAATTCAATCATGGATGAGACGTTAAAAGGGAATCCTCACCTCCCATGCAGGAATGCTAGGGGACCTGTAGGTCCAAATTAAGATAAATGCAATTAAAGTACATTTTTCTGTGTACTTACTAGTCTGTAATTAATTGTTGTATCTGGTTGATTCTGTGACCCTCTGCCCACCACACTTAGTCACTACATGTCCCACTATTGCCCGTGGCAAGCCCTCTGATGACGTGACTAATGGACTGTGCCATGGGGATCTCTGTGCTGGCAAGTCACTTAGGAGTGTATCAGTGTGAACGAGCACATGATTGTGCTTATTCTACCAGTACCGATCGCACTAGCTCAAGTGTGACAGGTACCAGTAGAATAAGTGTGATCATGCACTTATTCACACTGATACACTCCTAACTGACTTGCCAGCATGTAGAGATCCCCCGCAGCGTGGTCACATCATTAGAGGGCTGGCTGCGGGGGATATCAGGACAAGTAGTGACTAAGTATGGTGGGCGGAGGGTCATGGGATCAATTAGGTACAATAATTAATTACAGAGTAGTAAGTACACAGAAAAATGTACTTATTGTGTTTATCTTAATTGGGACCTAAAGGTCCCCCAGCATTCCTGCAGGAGAGGTGAAGATTCCCCTTTAACACCAAGGTTTCTGCCCATCTGTGGTCACTGTCCAGGTGGAAGTAAAGATCTTCAAGTCAGTCTCTTGCAGCAGGCCATAACACATGAGATATCCAGCCACAGGCATCACTTCCTCTGGATTATTTCCCAGCAGTCTCTTCCAGGGGCCTCCCCTTCCTGTCACCTGATGTGGTCTTGCACATATATTAAGGGGAGGCCCCTGATACTCCTCAGTTCTTTTCCAGCCGCGACTGAGTTCACATCAGGTTCTCCTTCAGAGTAACCAGCTTTCTGTAGTCCGTGGATGATTAATTCTACAAGTCACCTAAGAAGTTCATCCACTGATGTCTTCGGAACCCTTGTTTCAGAAGTGTTCCTGTGGCCAAAGAATCGCATTGGAGGACCTCCATGACATGTGTATTCGGTGCCTGAGTCCAGTGCACAACACCGGGGAGTGTATCCTCTGTGGACAGTTCAACAAGGCCGCCAAGTGCCGAAGGCTCCAGCAGCTAAGGGAGAACCTCAAGGAGCAGAAGGCAGCCCTTTTGGAACAGCAGCAGTGCTCCTCTGCAGGGGAGCCTTCAACCTCTTCCTTGGGGTATCGGAGGGGTGAACCCTCCTCGTCGATGGAGCATGGGGCCGGGAGGAAACATTCTTCCAAAACCAAACATGCTTCCCCATGTTGCCATGTTCATCGTCGAAGGCCTCGAGCTCCTTGAAGGTAAGTAGGAGGGCTCCCACTGATCATCCACCGTCTTCTCCACCGTTGATGATAGTGGGCCCCTCTATGTTGTCGACGGCTTCTCCGTCGACAACGGCGGTTGTGCTGCAGCTCCCACCGCTACCTCCACCATCGTCCATTGATGATGACTACATCTGCTCCAACGGTCTTTTCATTAACAGAGCATTCCTTGGTCCTCCCGTCAACGGGGCACTCTGGCCACTCCTTAGCTGCTTCGTTGACTATACTCCCATCAACAGCCCATTCTGGCTGTTCCTCATCGACGGTGGACCATATGGCTTCTGTTACATTCTTGTTGATGGTCCTCCCATTGACTGCACTTCCTGGTCTGTCTCCCTCTCCAGCAGTTTCCCCGTCGTTGATCATGGCACCACCTCAACCAGCTTGGGAGCATCTTCTTTGAGTGCTCCCCCATCCTCTGTTTTGAGGTCTTATGTTCACTCCTCCATACCACCGAGCCGGCCGGGTATCTTACCCTCGGCTGTCCTCTCTGTGGTACCCATCCAGTCCATGGCCCTTCCCTCTTCAGAGGGTCACCTGGCCATGGTGGACATTCAGGCTCTAGTTCAATCCATTATGGGCTTTACTAGACCTTCCCCTCCTCCTTTGGGGGAGGCTGTGGTCCCTGCCTCAGTCCTCTCCAGGCCTTCTTTGGCTTTCCAGATGGGGAATTCCTCTCCTTCCTCCCCTAGGTTCCGCCCCAAGCCTGAAGACCCATCCCTACCGGAATGGGATCTGGAGGACAAGGGGGATGAGGAAATAGATCAGGATTATGGCTCACAAGTCTCTTCTTCGGAGACATCTTCCATGCCCTGGGACCCCCCAGAAGTGCTCCCCTGCCCTCCTCCTGATGACCCATCTTTTCCGGGTATTATGGTGCATCTGCAGAAAACCTTTGATTACCAGACTACAGAACAGGATGCCTCGAGAACCAAGTTGGCCAGGTACCTAGGCTTTCCCAGTAACCCCTCACTGGTCGTTCCTCCCCTGGTGGATGCTTTTGAGGGGCCATGTTGCTTGCCTGGCAACAACCTTTCCATGTCCCCTCTCTTCCCTGCAAGGTGGACAGACTTTATAGGTCCCCTGTGGACCATCCTTACCTTTCTACAACTCCACAGGCAGACTCTGTGGTGGTTAAGAATGCATCTCATGATAGATCTACCAGACCACAACACATAAGTGCTCATCTCTCGGATAAAGAATCCAAGAAACTGGATATCATGGGCAAAGTGGGTCTATGCTTCAAACACACCTGTCCCTTCGCATTTTGTATTATATGGGCCATCTCAAATATCAGGAGGAAATCCTTAAAGCTGCTGAAGCATCAGTCCAGTCCCTTCCACCTGGCCAGCCTCAGGAGGACCTTGATGCCTGGCTTTCTACCGGTAGGGCTGTCGCCACCTGCTTAGGGCCACCTATGATGCCGTCGATACTTTAGCCAGGGCCTCCTCGGTGGATGTTTGCCTCAGACGCCATGCATGACTGAGGGTTTCCGTATTTTCGCAAGATGTCCAACAATCCATCCTGAACGCTGCCTTTAAAGGAGACAAACTTTTTGGACCAAAAACCCAAGACATTCTAAAAGACCTGCAAGACTCTGGTCATAACCTTTGGTCTGTTCGGACCTTATATTGCCCACAGGTGAAGCCTTTTTATAAGGATAACTTTCAGAATCATTCTTCTAAAGGTAAACCTGCTACTCAGTGGCCGCCTGCTCACAAACACAAGGCTCAGTTAGCCCTACCGGATCCCAGACCTGCCCCAAAGAAGTCCCAGTATGTCCCTGCTGTCCCTCAGCAGGGTCAACCTTTAGACTGAAGGCATGTCTCCGGCCATGGAGGTGGAAACCTCCTCCTCAGCCATTGGGGGCAGGTTCTGCCTGCACCTCGGAGGTTGGAAAAGGATCACATCAGACTAGTGGATCCTTCAGTTGTTCCAGTACGGTCATACATTTGACTTGATAACTCTTCCTCCTCCTTTACCTCCTCTGGTCTCACACTACCCTCTGGACCATGCTCTAGCAGAAATAAAGGCTTTCTTACACAAATATGCCATAGAACCAGTTCCCGCCGATAAAAGGGGCTTGGGATTGTACTCCCATTTTTTTTTTTTCTGGTTCCCAAATGGACGGGGGACTTAAATCCCATTCTGGACATCAGAGGCCTCAACCTCTATATAAGGTACCAGAAATTCTGTATGGTGACATTACCCACCCTTCCTTTCCTCTGCTAAACACAGGAGATTGGTTCTGTTACCTGGACATGAAGGACGCATACCTTCATATCCTGATCCACCCCACCCACAAGTGGTTCTTAAGATTCCAGTTTCAAAACCATAATTTTCAATTTTGGTCCCTCCCTTTCGCCCTTTCTTCGGCCCCAAGGGTTTTCTCAAAGTGCCTGGCAGCAGTGACAGGAGCCCTTTGCCAGGAGAGTCTGTACGTTTTTCCCTACCTAGTCGACTGGCTCTTAAAGGCGTCTACATGCCCCTTGCTGGAATACACCCTGACCCGCATCCTGGATATGTTCTCCATGGTGGACATCATGGTCAACTATTCAAAGTCTATGATGACCCTATCACAGACTCTCCAGTATATCTGAGCGGTACTAGACACCTCTGAAGGCAGGGCATTTCTCCCCAAATTCAGGGCGGATACTATCCTTACCCTCATTCTACGTTTGGAACCTTGTCAGTATGTCTCTGCAAAGGACTGCCTTCGGCTCCTGGGGCATTTGGCAGCTACCATTCCCATTGTCCCTCATGCCAGACTTCATATGAGGATTCTTCAGTGGAACCTCAGGGTCCAGTGGGATCAAAAATGGGACAACTTTGATGCCCCAGTCCTTCTGTCCTTCCCAGCACTTCGCACACTGCAATGGTAGAAATCCATGGACAGTCTTTTGAAGGGCATGTCATTCCATCCCAGGGTCCCAGACCTCATTTTAATAACGGACACCTCCTTGATGGGCTTGGGTGCCCATCTTCAAGGGATTCAGTCCCAGGGCTCTTAGACAGTGATGGAAACTTGTCTTCGCATCAACATCCTGGAACTCAGGGCTGTTCTGTACCAGTGGTGCAAGTGTTAGACAAGAAGTACAGGAACTTGGACACTGGAAAATATGAAATGCAGAATGAAGATCCTCAATCTGAAGTATAGCTGTGTCAAGACACATCTATCTGTTTAGACATGAGCAGATTCAGTTAGAGATATTGAAGTATTTCTAGGAAAATAGAATTGTTGTACATGTCAAATGTTGTTATGGAAACCCTGATTTCAGGTCACAGGCCCAGAAACTGTCATTATGTTGCTGGTTTAAGAATTCCAGTTCTGGTGTCAGTGGGAAGAAGTACAGGAACACTGTTCCTGCTGCAAAAAAGGTACAGGAACAGAAACGCACAGGAACTCTGTTCACGTTCATCGCTGTTCTGTACGCATTACAAACATTCGAGACATTACTCCCTCAGGGCTGCCTTCAAGTGCAATTGGACAGTTTCACAGTTGTTTACTACCTGAATAAACAAGGAGGTACCCATTCATACCTTCTCTGCCAAGAATACATGAGGGTGTGGCATTGGGCGATCCAGAGAGACTTTTACCTTCTGGCGGTCCACATTTCCGGGGTTTCAGATACCCAGGCGGTTGCCCTAAGCAGAACCCATGCTCAGGCTCACGAATGGAAGCTCCACCCAGATGTCTTGGCGGAAGTCTTTCTCCAGTGGGGTCTCCCGGAGTTGGACCTGTTGGCTTCTTTGCAAAACTGCCTCTCTATTGCTCTCCAGAGTGAGGTCCTGGAACTTTATGGCTGGACGCCTTATCTCGTTCCTGGACAGGAAAATTTCTTTATGCTTTCCCGCCCTTTCCTCTCATACAGATAGTACTCCTAAAAATGGTCAAAGACAGGGTGTCAATGATTCTCATAGCTCCCTACTGGCCAAGGCAGATTTGGTTCCCCTTGCTATTGCAAATCTCGGATCAGGATCCTCTTCCTCTACCTCTTTGTCCGGCCCTCCTCTCATAGGAGGTCTGCCCCCTCCTACACCCAGACCTGTGCTCTCTGCGACTGCACGCCTGGCTCCTGAGAACACAGTTCTCTCTCATTATCAGGTGTTACCAGGGGTGGCAGAGATTCTGTGGGTGTCACGGAAGTCCTCTACTAGGTCCTCCTACTCTATGAAATGGAAGCGTTTCTCCATTTGGGCCTCTTCCCAGGAACTGGACCCCCCTATGACTGTTCCTCACAGAGAATACTGGACTACCACCGCTCTCTGTCAGAGGGTGGCCTAAAATATTCATCAATAAAAGTACAGCTTTCGGCTGTTTCTGCTTTCCATTTACCTGTGGACAACAAACCACTGTCCCAGTTACCTCTTGTGAAAACCTTCATGAAAGGTATCCTGCATTTGCATCCCCCTGTTCGGGGCCCTGTCCCAGTGTGGGATTTGAATTTTGTTCTTGGAAAAATTGACTGAAGGTCCTTTTGAGCCAACTGATACATGCAAGCTCAGGTTTTTGTCATGGAAAACTATTTTTCTGGTGGCGATTACGACAGGTAGACGTATCTCTGAGTTACAGGTGCTTATGTGCAAACCACCTTATTTACAGTTTCATATGGATCGGGTGTCCTTGCGTGCTAACCCCTTCTTTCTACCTAAAGTTGTTTCTGAACTTACTCCAAATGAGTCTATTCAGTTGCCAGTATATTTTGCAGAGCCTGAGAATCCAGGGGAAGCCCTGCTTCATACTCTCGATGTGAAAAGAACATTGAGACCTTATCTTCTCAGCACTGAACAGTTGCTTAAAGCTGAGCAACTCTTTGTTTCTTTTGCCCGAGGACAACTGGGTGATTGGGTTTCTAAGCAGTGCTTGTCCACATGGTTGGCCAACTGTATTATGTTCATATATAACAAATATGATAAACCTTTCACAGGATCCGTGAGACCCCACGCCACTAGAGGCATGGCTGCCTCAAAAGCGTGTTTTCGAGGGGTGTCTTCTTCAGACATTTGCGAGGGCGCCACCTGGTCTACTGTACATACATTCACAAAACATTACAGTCTAGACATTGCTTCTAAGAAGTGTGCTGCTTTTTGGCGGGCCTCCTCAACGGCCTTCTGACCTAATATGCTGCGGTTTGCTACCTCCTCCCATAGGCATCATAACTGCTTGGTATTCTTCCTATGTGTAATGGCTTGCTGCAAGAGTTTGACTTGAAGAAGATAGTACAGTTGCATAAGAACTTTGCCATAACAGTAGATCTTTGAGAGTATCTCTTGCAGCAGGCCATGCTGCCCAACCCACCGTTTCCCGTCCTCCTGCTTCAGAGGGGTACCTTGCTCCATCGTCGGGTGGAAGCCTTGAGCTGCTGCCTTTTTGTTTCTCTCCTCGATTTCCATCAGAATCTATGATGCACTTTTGATATCGGTTGCTAAGATGGAAAATAGAACTGAGGAGTATCCAGGGCCATATATATCTATATCTATATCTATATCTATATCTATATCTATATATATATATATCCCTGTCAACAAAACTGGCCCATATAACCCACCCCCATGGATGCACCTGGAAACAAGCTATAATAGCTCAGTGTGCCTTTCCTGGTCAAAAATCACAAATAAATAAATATATGGTTGTGATGCCATCCCTATGTATAAAGGGATTTGTGGAACGCCAAGAAAGTATGGAATCCACTGGCATTTTCTTTGTTATCCAGCTCTCCTGGCCACTTCCCTCTCATATTCAAAATTATTTGCCTCTGTACCAAGTGACTGACTTCCATACCAACTGTGGGCTGTAAGTTTGCTCTTTTTAAAAACCTTTTCCCTCTTCTTCTTTTTTAAACATTGGAATGGGCCGTGACCCAACTGTGCAGGTGACCTGGGTTTGGGAGTGGACTCGGGACATTCGCATGCTGTGTGTCAGCGTGCCATCACCAGGGACGGTTAATGGTTGACTTTGACACAGCAGCGACCCCTGTGACTGGGTCAGGGAGCTGTTTCTGCTGCAGGGGCAGTTGGTGCATGTACAAAGCCAGCATGCTACTGTGCCTTCACCAGTGGAGGTAGCAGTAAGCAAGGTCCCAGATCTCACCCAAGATGATGACTGTCAGCATACTTGGGGCCCCACGTCATGCAGCCTCGATGCACGCATTGGACTTGTGGGGGTGTTCGGACCCCCCGCCACGCAATAGAGGAGGAAAAACCATGGGGGGCTGATAAGGTGGCAGGATTAGTGATGAGTGGGGCTGGACAGTAGCTGGATACAGCTTGGAGGCATGATGAGACTGGTAAGGGACCAAAATCTCTGAAGGGGGGTATGGGGAGGCAAGTGTGTTTTTTGTTAACACACTTGTTTTGTGATGACTTTGCAAACCTCTTAAGCTTTGCCGTTGGCTACTGAGTCCATCTAAAATCTGGTATATGTGAAAGTACCTCTTGTACAAGGCCCCCGCTCCCCCATACATTTTTATCTTCTGCAGGTTTTGCAGGCTTTTGAAGATTTTGTTGTCACTAAACATGAAATAAAGATTTCAGTACTTTGCAAATCTATTGATAATTGAAAACAGCGTCAGTGCTCTTCCCTTACTCCCAGCTTTTATTTCAAAAACAAAGTCGGGTTTCTAGTCCTAATGGTTCCAAGCCCTTTCCATAGATAAGTTTTTTTTTTGTTTGTTTGTTTCTTTGTTCTGTTTTTCCGCCACCCGTGCTCACTGGTCCCCACTCCTTCAGGCTCTTCAAGTGTTCCCCTTAGCCCCACTGTCCTTACCCAGCCCTCATCTGGTTCCTCATATCTGCAGCCGATCCTCGGGATATCCCGGCGTATCCCATCGCTGGGCAGGTCCCCCTCCTCTGAGGGGGATGGCTCCAACACATACTTCTAGGGCCTAGGGATGCTGTTGAGGAGAAGGAGGTCCCGGGAAGGCACTGGAGGCACTCAGGAGACAGAGAGCCGTCATCCGGCAGCCAGCGAGCGATGTTTTTCCTGGTTTTCTTGGTGTGTGACATCCGGATGTCAAGGCAAGAGCTGACATCTGCCACGCACCACCCAGCAGTAACCCTGACGTGTTGCCCTACCTCTGGCCTCCACCAGCGGTCACCCAATAACTGGTCGTAGTCCTCCCTCCCTGGAGACAACGAGCAGTCGTGGGACGCTCAAGTTGTCTCCACTGGCCGACCCTCAGCGAACCAAGCTCATTCCCGAACCCAGGTCGCTGGCGTTGCAAGCGGAAATCCAACCGCTGTGCCTGTGGGCCGGCCCATGGTGTGTTTTTTTTTTTTTTTTAAAAGAAAGCTAATTTTGAAACCGGTAGTGCTGGAAACCACTGATATATGGAGTCATTCGACATAGTTGTGTCTGTACATTTTTCTTTAAATTGTTTGTTTAGAAGTTTTGTACACCTTACAAAATATCATACACAAATGTCAGCAGAACAGAAGGCACTCTTCAGAAGCAGAGAAGTAGTAGGAGTGGAAGGCAGTTAATACCCTTCGAGAGGAAAGTAGGCACCTTTGGCAAAATATATAATACCAACAGAAGCCAGCTATTTTAAAATATTTTACTTTTCTTTATTAGTCAGTGTCTCTAAAACATACTTGATTCAGCAACATAGAAACATAGACTTTGTCGGCAGATAAGGACTGTTTGGCCCACCTAGTCTGCCCATTTCCCTACCTACAGGATAAGATGCAGATCCTAGTTAACCAACAGCCTATTTCTTCCAACCCGCGCCCCCCCCCCCACAAAAATTGCCTTATGTCTGTCCCATGCATTCTTGAATTCTCCCACAGTTTCAGACCCCCAACCTCCTCAGAAAGGCTGTTCCATGCATCCACCACCCTCTCTATGAAAAAATACTTCCTCACATTGCCCCTGAACGGCCCCCCATCTTCAGATTGTGTCCCCTTGTTCTTGCACATCTCTTTTTTTTTCTGAAAGATGCTAGCCTCGTGGACTTTGTTGATTCCACTGAGGTACTTAGAAGTTTCTAGCATGTCCCCTCTCTCTTCCTCACGGGTATACATATTAAGCTGCTTTAGTCTCTCCTTGTATGGCTTCTCTTGCAGACCATGCACCATTTTAGTTGTCCTCCTCTGGACTGCCTCTATCCTGTCTATGTCCTTGTGGAGATGGGGTCTCCAGAACTGGACGCAGTACTCAGATGGGGCCTCACCAACTGTCTGTACAGAGACAACTTCCTGTTTTCTGCTGGTGATGCCTTTCCCTATACATCCCAGTATCCCCCACCCTCCCTACTGCCCTCTCACATTGCTTGCTAACCTTAAGGTAATCTGATATGATTACCCCAGGTCCTTTCAATTTTGTTGTTACTACCTCCCATTGTGTAATCTTCCCTGGGTTTTGTTTCCCATGTGCATTATTTTGCACTTCTTTGCATTGAATCAAGCTGCCATACTTCTGACCATTCCTCCAACCTTGCCAAGTCCCTTCTCATCCTTTCCAAGCCTCCTTGTGTATCAATCCTGTTGCAGATCTTTGTGTCATCTGCAAAGAGACATACTTTTCCTTCCAATCCCTCTGCAATGTCACTTATAAAGACATTAAAAGGGACTGAACCCTGCGGTACCCCACTAGTAACCCCTCTTTCTTCAGAGTTGA
Source organism: Neoceratodus forsteri (assembly GCA_016271365.2). Lineage (NCBI taxonomy): Eukaryota > Metazoa > Chordata > Ceratodontiformes > Ceratodontidae > Neoceratodus > Neoceratodus forsteri. The sequence continues at coordinate 3,484,871 of JADMNL010000040.1, forward strand.
CTCCATTTACAATTACCTTCTGTGTCCTGTTGTCCAGCCAATGTTCTACCCATGCTACCACCCTGCGACCCACTCCCAGGCTGGTTAATTTGATTATTAATCTTTTGTGTGGGACTGTGTCAGATGCCTTGCTAACGTCTAGGTAGGCCATGTCCACAGCCCCTCCCTGGTCTACCACTTTGGTCACCCAGTCAAAGAAATCAATTAGATTCGTCTGACATGACCTTCTCGCTGTGAACCCATGCTGCCTTGGGTCCTGTGCCCCACTGGCCTCAAGGTACTCAACAGTTCTTTCCTTCAGAAGTGATTCCATCACTTTCCCTACCACAGAGGTCAAACTGACAGGTCTGTAGTTTCTGTCTGTGTTGGTCCCACTTTTGTGAAGGGGAATCGCATCTGCCTTGCTCCAGTCCTCAGGTATCACACCACCCTCCCATGATTTGTTAAAAAGGTTAGTCAGTGGTTTCACTAGTTCTCCCCTTAATTCTTTTAGAATTCTGGGGTGAATTCCATCAGGCCCCATTGCTTTGTCCACCTTCAGTTTTAGGAGTTCTTTCAGAACCCTTTCTTCTGTGAAAGGACTGGGATCGACCCCCCCAATCCAGAGTGCTTCTGTTAATTGGATTAGGCACTTACCCCTCCTCCTCTTTTGTGAATACTGAGCAGAAATTTTCATTCAGTATCCCTGCTTTTTCACTGTCCCTCTCTGCCCACCCACCGTCCATTCTGTTCAGCCTCACTATCCCTCCCTTTGTCTTTCTACGCTCCCTGATGTACTTGTAAAAGGTTTTATCCCACCTCTTAACCGAGTTTGCTATCTTTTCCTCAGTTTGGGCCTTTGCTATTCTGACTTCCCTCCCTGCTTCCTTCTGTCTTACTCCATCTGTGTTTCCTTATACTTCCTGAATGCTGTCTTTTTCTCCCTGACCTTCCCCGCCACCTCTTTTGAGAACCGTAGTAGCTTTTTCTTTCGTTTTTGTTTTGTTTTGTTTATTTGCATCACACAAAGGCTTGTTTCCTCTGTGATGGCAGTTTTGATGTTTCCTCATTGTTGCTCCACCCCTCTTTTTAGCTTGTTTGCTAGTGCAACCAGTTACCTATCTTAATAGAGAATGTGCATGGGCAGTTCTTTATGATGGCATTTTTTTTAGCAACAGTGACCAATAAGGTTGCAAAATATCTTGTATGCAGTGATGGCAGTGCTGACAGGACCACTAAGAAAATGAGGGCCGGCATGTTGGTTCAGCGGCAGCATTGCTGTTTGCTACGCTGGTGACCTCGGTTTAGAAACAAGCCCATGGCCAGCAGGGGAAGGAGGAATGAGCGTCCCAGGGGCTGCTGTCCTCTGGTGAGGGAGTGTTTAACATTTATTTATTTATTTATTGCATGCTGCAGTGTTGCCACTTGGGTGATCACTGGTGGTGTAGGGGTCTTGGGTGCCTGTGGAATCTAGTCTGTACATCAGGTGCACTGACACCCAGTGATGCTGTGCATGTTCTAGGTGGTTAGACAAAAAGGGGGGAAAAAATGGCACCATTTGGACAGATGACAGCCCGCCCTTCACGACCACTTTGGGTTTGCCTCCTCTGGGGTGGCCTTAGGAGGTTCCCAGTTGGGCAGCTGGATAAAGAGGGGCATTGCAGACATGGTGCTGAAGACAGGACGTTGCCTTGAGCAAACTGAGTAGGCTGTAACGGTGTGTTGAGAGTGCCACAGGGTCCTGGAGGATCCAGAGGGGAGTAGCTCTGGAGGTCAGGTAGTTGGCACTGGCAGTGGCAGAAGAAACCTCCGAATGGTGGCCAGGCAGAGAGTATAAGCTGCATTCATAAAAAAAAAAAAAAAGCAGAAATATACATCTGTTGGCAGATAAGGGCCACTTGGCCTACCCAGTCTGCACAAATGAGTCGATAAAAGTGTTAATCGACGATACATGTCAGTATACATAACATGGTTACAAGCGTATTGTTGTATATTGAGACTTGCCAACTATATCATTAAGACTTGGGCTGGCCTGCTTTTGCAGATGTAGTGCTACAGCTTGAAGTGCAGATGACCCGAGATCTGGAGTGAATTTAGAGTGTCGGGAGGGTCGGTTGGGGGGGGGGTAGATGGATTGAATGCTCAGCAGACTGCTCTACTCCTCCTGGGTGTGGGTGACATGGACCCTGGCATTAGCCTGACCCCTAGTGGTGGCTGCAGGGTATGGCACATGGACTGCAAGAGAGCAGTGGTGGAGTGGCAGGTGTTTGATGTGCTACATACAGACACATGTGCCGTGTCATCATTGACGCCATTGCATGTATGCTCTGTTGAGCTAGTAGGGAGAGAAAGAAGAAACCGCAGAAACTCCCTGGTTGGCAGGATGTCTTCCAGTCACCAGCAGGCTCTGCACCTGATGACCAGGCACTGTTGTGACACTGGATACGTTCGGCTGGGTTTGGGAGACCCTGCTGGGGAGACACGTAGGCAGGATAAATCCTTGAGATGTCTGGGTGACTGGGCTGGGGTAACTGGCAGGAAGGGGACCACTTAGTGCTTAGGGGTTAAAAAGCCCTAACTGCATTAAAAACAAAACCTAAAAAAAGTATATCAATAGGACTTATCCTAATGATGATTATTTTGTAGTCATGCCACCTCGGATTTTTAGGATCATTTGCCAGAAATGGGGAAAAAGCTGGGGTCAGGTATTCAGAAAGTATTGCTGGCCCATTGGGACAGCCGTAGGGCTGCTGCTCATGACACTGGTGACATGAGTTCAGTAAGGAGCCTGGGCACTTGAGGGCTGGCAGGAGAAAGGAGGATGGCATCCCAGAGGCAGTCCATTCCCTGCAGCTCGAGGGCCACCTTGGGCTGCCTGGCTGATGCAGGTCAATCGTGGGTGGCCGTGGGTGGGGAGACACAGGAGGCTTTATGACATGCATGCCCTTTGCATCCAAGCGTTACACGTTTATAGACACAAGAGTCTTGGGGAGGGGGAAATGCAATGAGAAGACCCGTCTCCCTACACAGCAGGAGAACACGGGCACAGTCAGCCTCATGTTACCCACTTGACCAGCACCAGGAGCACCACCACCATTGACCCTGGAGAGTTTCAGATCGTGGGTGGGGGTCTATCCTGCCCTTGGAAGTCCTATGGTAGGATGATTCCCCCCTGAGCAGGTAAGTTAAGATCTCTGGCATCTGGGACAGCAGTGGGGCTTGTTGGTGTCTGGCAGACAGGAATTGCGGAAAGTAGAACCACACTTTTTTTCCTAGTTTTGTATATACATTAGGGATGTTGCTGTACAAATTTATGTTTTTCATTCTTTGTTTCTGTGCCCTTAGTACCCTGTCCCTCCGTCCCATGGCACCATCCTCCAGCCCTATCACTAACCTTCTCATGGACTTAACTGATTATCCACCCCTTATCCAGGACAACCAAGGTGGTGTGTGTGTCCATCTCTGTTGGTCTTGTGGGCCTGCTGGGGGTGCCGGTATCAACTACTGGTTGTACCAGAACTTTTTTCTCATGGGGATGTTGGCGTACAGTGACACATGCAATGGCATGCATGGGTATATTATACCCACAGTCCTATTCTGCAGTGTGCACTCACTGCAATACCACCTGGTCTACGCTAGATGGCAGTCAAGTAGAGAGACGCAGCGTTCCCCCATCCAGAGGGAAGAGATCTGTCTCTGGGACACTTGATCCTCCATCTACCAACTGGCCCCAAACAGCCCTCGTTCATTCCCAAACCTGGGTCACTGGCCGAGCAAGCAGTAGTGCTTCCGCTGCGCTACAGGGCTGGCATGGTATGACATTTTGATGGTACAGTAACTGTGACATGTAATACAACAGTTAATGTAATACTGTTACGGTGTTACAGAAGTAATTCTTGTACAAACAAGTAGTCTTCTCAAACCCCTGTGCCAGTGAGAATTTGTGTGGGGAGAGAGTCCCTAAAAACATGAAACTATTACTTGAAAGGTGTTAAAACTGCAGTATACTGTAAACCACATCCTTCATGGTATCAGAAATTGCCCACAGTATCAATACTATAGCTACTGATTCTGCGGTATAGTTAAGCAATAAACCACAACAAGGTGTGGTTATGCTGAGATTACCCATGACTGGCATGGTTTTGGCAGGTCAGCGTGCGTAAATCCCAGCATAACCACACCTGGAGTGGTTTATTCATGTATTATACAATATCCTACGATTTTTTTTGAGGTAGAAAAAAAATAAGTAAAAACTTTTGGGGGGCATTTTAATGTATTTTTCTAGTATTTATTACTGTGTGAGAAAAAATAGTCCTGCTTGCTAAGGTTGCCATGGTACTGGGCATGTGTAGTAGTAGTGTTTTGTCAGCCCCTGTTCACATTCCTGTTCACACAACTTCGTTTTTATTCTAGGAGCTGGGACAACCTTCAATAGTTGCTGCTTGGTCCGTTTTTAAACTAAGGAACACTGATCCACTATAAACCTCACCCCACCAGCCTGCTGGAAAAAGTGAAATCTATGTATTTTGTGCTTTGTCCACATCGCCCTCCTGGAGCAGTGTAGAGGGGTCGGAGGTCACAGGGTTCTCGACGGTAACGACTGCAAGTGTGAACTTTGTAGTTATGGAGGGCTCGTATATTGCAGTGCTGTTACTGTCCTGTCAGTCGCTGTCTTTGCCAGTTATGGGAAGAGAGGCTGAAGAGATCGTGCTTTAGGGGATGAGGAAGTAGTGATTTTATTGTTATGTTCAGCTACGGAGCGCGAGTGAGCAGTGGTTAGGCATCTCACAGGACTGACTTGAAGCTGCCGTTTGACTTTGTCCTGTATTCCATTTGAGGTACATCTTATTATTTGAAGTGAAGTATATTTCTTTTACATGTAAATTTTTTTTTTTTTTTGTGTCACCTAACAGTGCATTGGGAAACTGAAGGAGCTCATGGGGAATAGAGCTGCCGGTCTCTTTACTGTGTAGTTTTGCATCTCCCCGTTGTTGCTGTGTTTGCCAGACCTGGCTTTCTGGTACTCGTAGTGATCTCCAGGGAAGTTTCTGATTCGGCTGACTGGTGGCTGGCACCTTTTCTTGTTGGTATATCATATAATTTACCATGGGTAAAAGGTGGCAGTTAGCCAATCGGATTCAAGAATTCTCGACCGCCATTGTATAATTAAGCAATTTACCATGGCAAGGGTGTGGGTTACGCTAGGATTTACAACGCCTAGTGTGTTGTTTGGTCACGAGGCCGATAGGCTGAGTGAACAAAACACACCAGGCTGTTGTAAATCCTAGCATGACCCACACCCTTGCTGTGGTAAATTGCTATTATACAGTTTTTTCTTTTTTTGTTGTTTTTTGGGGAGGATTTATTTAGATAGGATTTTATGTATTTTTCATGGTAGTGTTGCTCCGCGAGGAAAAATAGTTACCTGATGCTTTTTAGTGTAGTGAGAAGTAATGTCAGTGGATAGATTTATTAGTTTTGTTTTTTTTTTGAATTAGTAACAGGTGTTTCCTAGTATTTTAAAACATTTTTTTAACGTTCTTAAACTTTTTTCATGTTTATTATTGTAGGAATGTCATTTATATCATTGTTTTCCGTATCTGAGTTGTCAGATGGCACAGTGAATACTTGCTTGAGTTCATGTAAGTCAATTAGACAGAACGGGGATTTTATTTTTTGTATTTACCCGCGGTCTGGTCGACGACTTGAAAGTAGCAATATAGCGTTCGTTGTAAGAGTGTGGCGAGAGGGGCTGCATTGCATTGATACATGCCAGGTTGCTAGGTGGTACGGTTGGTTGGCACTTCCTCCCGTTGGTACTAGTCAGTATTTACAACGGGGTCGAAGTGCCAACCAGCCAGTCAGAGAACAGCTTTTTCGGGACCCACTGTATAATGTGAAACTGGTCCTCAAGATTACAGTCCTGCTAACTATTTACAAGGCAGTTTTTTGGTTCTTCTTAGAATATGGTAGCCCAGATGGACATTCCTCCCTAACAGAAGGGGAAAACATCAGAGAGTATATGAAGACTGCAAATTATGTAAGATTGATAATTTTTTGCAATTCTTGTGTTTAACCCTGAATAGCCTAGTTCAGATGCAGCATTTCATTTTCAGTGGGGTTCTGGCTGCTGTTACACATTTTTCCAGTTGTATGGGCTGAAGCACTAACTAAGTGATGTGCTCAGGGTCACACAGGGATTAAGTGGTCCAGTGGGATTTTAATGCTGGTTCCCCTGGTTCTTAGGCCTGTGCTCTATCCACTACTTGGCCATTTCGTTTGTGGTTTTGATACCAGTATTGATGAAATGATGAGCACTTGGGGCTGGAGACCCTGGATAAAAGGCGGACCTAATCATGTTGCCATTTTTTTTTTTTTTTTGAGAGCTGCATACAGACTTCACATCGTAAATTACACCCTTTAGCAAAACAAAAGCCTGGACTGTTTTAGGCGATGGGTTAAATGATATAATAAGTTAGCTACAACGGTCTATTTAGAAAGTGTTTCATCCCTTGGGGTATTAAAATATTCACGAGATAGAATGTTGTCATGGCTTGTTGTATGGCCAGAACTAGCACTGCGTAATTATTCCCCAGTCGACTTATTTTGCAGAGTTAAAATATGTCTTTGTTTGAAATTTATGCTGCGCTTAATATTTACGTTTGGTGTACAGTACGTATACACACAGTGTTCGTTTTATTCCAAACAGTTTATATTCTTGCTGGGTTTTTCGTTTCTTGTTTGTATATTGTTTCTTTATATTGTGGTATACCCCATTACCGGTGCTGTTCCACTCTGCTTGCTCGTCCCCCCCCCCACCCCCAGCTGCACCCTTACTGTCTCTAGCACTTATAGTCCTCCATCCAGGGGACCACAGTACAGTTCCTGCAACTGTGATGAATATCTTCAGGGGTAGAGGCATATTTCCAAAGTCTGAGTGTGGGACAGAGGCTGGTCAGTGGGTTTGGCAGGGCTCGAGAGGAGGCAGCCACATCCTGCCTCGCTTTGTTTTTTTTTCCTTAGAGTTGCTCCCTACCCACTGGATGCTGGCTGCAGGGGCACCATGTCGACATGCTCCGCAGATGCATAACTGTGCATGATTCTAGCTGGCATCCTGCCTCCCTCACGCCCTTTTGACTGCACTACCACTTATTGTCACTCAGCTGGCAGTATTGCTGTGGATCCTGCTGCCCTCCTTCAAGGAGGAGAGTGTCCCCTGCCCACGCCAGCCTCCATCCTGGGCGCGTTCCTGAACACGGCTCGCAGGTGTCACGAGCCACAGCCCTGCTGCTGCACAGATGGTCCGGCCCTAGTTTGTATGTTTTTAACTGCAAATTAATTGCTTGTTGAAATAAACTGAAAACTTTATTACGTGGTAGCCAGATTTATTTTTATTAAAAAAAAAAAAAAATGAATTTTGCTCTTAGGGCAGCCAGTCAGCCACTCAAGTTAGGTGTGGGGCTGCATTGATGCACTGTCCCCTTTTAGGAGTAGTTTAAAAGTGTTCAGCAACCTGTCAGGAAAAAGGATCAACCGGCTCTCTATAGCAACAAGAGTAATTGTTCACTAGGAGGCCAATCCATGTGCCCAATTTATCTTTGTTATCGAATGGCATCTCCCGCTTCAGTAGCATGTTTAGGAATCAAGATTCAGTTGATTACAGCAAAAACGGTCACTTTGGAGCGATTGAGTTAGGGTTCTGCAAAAAGGGATGAGTGCATCTGCCAGTGCCCTTGTTTCCCGGAGTGGATTACCTTCTGAATTGCTCTTGTGTGCTGCTTTAGGCTGGATTAATCCAGTAATTTGCAGAAGGCTGGCTGGGTTTACACCAGAGGAAACCAAACTGCGTGCCTGGATGTCTGTGTGTTTTGGCTGACAGGCTCATCTCATCTGTTCAAAAGTGCAACGCCCAGTCTGTCCAAATCTGGCTGCAGTTTGTTTGAGTAATGACTCCCAAACTGGGATACACAGTATACAGATTTGAAATAGGAGACTGTTTGTATCATAAATAAATGACTTTTTCATTACGGATCGAGGACCACACCCTGGGTCTCACCTGATTCGAGGATAGGAATATTTTGTCCCATGGAGCACACGTCACTCATCAGAGAAGACTGGAAAGTGGGATTGTCAGGTGGCAGGGTGGCTGAAGCAAAAAAAAAAAAAACAAAGCCTTTGAGACTGCAGAGGATCCCAGATTGTTCATAACAGAAGAAGCTGGTTTTCACATAGCATGTTTCATACACACTTCACCTGAAAGCACTTACAAGCTTGAACATCTGCAGAATGATGCAAAGTAATTTCCAAGATCAAACAAACTTTAAAAAAAATATCCGTATGCAGTGCAGCTGATGTTTTATTTTCTGTATTTCTCTCTCACGTCATTTTTATCACTGCGGACAGTCGCATGAAAACAAGATCTCTGCAGCTCACACTTCATCTCCTCCTCCTGCCTTTCCCCTGTCAAAGTCATAATCTTTAGTTTGTGAAATCATAACACCTTTCAACAGCAAATCATTGTCATGTCACAAACAGAAAATGATGCCTTCGCCAGAGGGAAAAGTGGCAGATGAGGTTTAGGGGAAAAGTATTCAGTTGTAAAGTAGAGTCCTCAGTAATGAAGAATTGTAGGGGGAGAGTATTATAAGCTGAATGGTGTCTGCATATTTTCAAAAGTTTTTATGGGAAAATCACTTTAAGTGAGATAAATGGAGATTACAGAAGGCTCTGGAGGTTAAATGCTGTTCAGTGTGGAGGAAGCACAAGGCGGTAAAATGACTTGCTCAGAGTCACTGAATAAGCATTACTGGTGGGATTCGGCAACCTTACCTCCACCCGTCCTCATGCACCACCCCATGAATGCCACCAGATAGAATGCCAAAGCATAATCCAGATGTCAAAGATATGTTTTAATATCATAATTAAATAACAGTGTGGCTGGACCAATGGTGCTCAGGGTTGTGGCGATGAACGCCACACCTCGTGCCACACCAGTGACCTGGGTTTGGGAACGAGACTGGGTCGTCAGAGGAAGGAGAAGATCGAGCGTCTGGAGGACTGCGCTCTTCTCCTGGGATGGGTTCTGGGGATTTCCCTCCTTGGCAGCTCCTGGCTGAGGCTGAGGAGGGGTGAAATACCTGGGGTGGTGATAGCGAATGGGGTCTGGTGTTGGTGGGCATCTGCGGGAGTGGATGGGCTCGCTCACTCTGCGCGTTAACGCCACTGCACTGCCGCACCAGGGGCGGAACAAGGAAAATGGCCCTGCCTCCCAGTAAGCGAGGGGGGGGGTACACGGGCCAGCCAACCACGCCCAGTGCCGGGTCTCTTCGCTTACGCCTCTGGCTCTCTTTCCTGCCTGGTCGCTCTGCTAGATTATAGATAGAATACCAGGAGGAGAGCGGTTCTCCTCGGGAGATTCAGAGCTGGGGGTTGGGTGATTGGGTAGCGGATGGAGGCGGCCAGTGGAGGCAGAGCGGAGGACTTCAGGCGGGCAGGATCATGACCAAAGCCGAGTGACCCCCTGGAGAAAGTCCAGGGTAAGGCAGTGTAAGGAGCATAAAGAGAATTGGAAAAAAAAAAACAGTGTGAGGAATAGTTATATCCCTTGACGAACAGTAAGTTATAAAACTGTAGTTATATATTGTGACACACAAGGCCATACTATAATACTGAGTGAGTGTGTGTGTGTGTGTGTGTGTGTGTGTGTGTGTGTGTGTGTGTATGTGCATGCACATGCTATGCTTACTGTATAGCTGTCCATGTTCAAAGCAGATACTACAGGGGACCACCTACTCCTCCTGGTGCTCTGACTACTAATTCCTCCTCTTTCTCTCTCCTTTCCCAGGCCTACCATAGGATTGGGAGGTTCGCTGTGGGAGCCAATTCCCGTTTGTACTACTGCAAAGTCCTCTCCTCTCTGGGCTGGTTTACCTACGAATCAGAATTGAAGTACTTCTCCATGTGCCTTATTTATAAATTTGTCCACTACTTCATGCCCCCCCGCCTAAGGGATATAATAAACATAAGACAAACTCCTCGCACCGCCCACTCAGCATCCCCACCCCTCCTAGATATCCCCAAACTACGCCTAACCTCCACTAGGAGGTACTTCTCATTTGCTGCTATCTCTAGCTGGAACTCTCTTCCTCCACTTGTCCTGAACAGTACCTCTCTTCCTCTATTTAAGTCCAGCCTATATGCCTCCCTTGTTTCCCCTATCTCCTGCTCCTATCTTCGCTGATTCACCTTTACTTCTCCAGTCCCTGCCCCCCATCCTACTCCTCTTCCCTTTCCTCTAACTTTCTCCCTTTATGCGTTTATAGCACTATGCTCGTATCCACTTGTTGTAGCACTCATTCTATGTAGCATTTATGCCTGTGCATAGTTCTTTATGGCTATATACCAATTGTACATGGAGTTGATGATGCTTTACTGATGTCCTGCATTTTACCTGTCTGTACGATGTACTGCTCTGTAATATTTGGTGTACTGCTCTGTAATATATGTGACCCCAGGTGGACCCTGAAAAAGGGACTGTAATTTTCTCAGTGGTCTTACCCGGTCAACAAAATTCAAATAAATAAGATACATTGTTAAGCAGAGTGCATCCAGACCTCTAGCAGAGTTTGTCACTGGCCCTGAAGGCTACTCACCAACCAGCTGCATGGTCACACAATGTGGGCAAGACCTGTAGGAGACTTGGCAAATGGACTTCACCAGCAGTGACTGCAGTGTCCATCATGGGGTGTATTTCAACCTTCTGTAATTTCTAAACCATTAAACTGACCATTACCAAATGTAACAGATGCAGACATCCTGGTAACAACTATGTGAATGAATATCTGTTAGCACGTGTGCGGGATGGAGGTTATGGCCGAAGGTGTTCAGCACCTTCTGCTGCTGTATTCACTGTTTGGCATGAGGAAGGGGGTACTGGCAGAGGGTTTGTGGAATTATCACCACTGTATTTACCCAGAGTGCATGCGAGGGGGGCTACTGGTGGTGGGGTTGGGCATCCTTAGCTGGTGTTTTCACTGATCAGGTGGCCAGGAGAGTGTTGTACCCCTGGTGTAGTTTGGTACCATGGTGGGTGCATAGGGTGGGCAGAGTTAGGGTTAAAAAAAATCATAATGTTGCATGTCCTTACTGTTGTTGTTTTGTTAACAAGCTCTAATGTTGGAATGTGGAGCTTCACGTCATTCACACATCCAATATCCAGTGCATGGTACAAGAAGTCGTTTGGGTGTTGCTTGAGTAATTCCAGCAGTTTTGCTATTTTCCTCTACTGTCATCTTGGGGGTTCCTGTATTGATCCCTTGGATCCAGGCATCTTGGTTCACACTGTCACTTGTACCTTCTTGCAGTGCCACTGTAATGCTGACCAAGCAGATCTCCTTTTCTTCCTTGTCCTCTGAGGTTATGACATCCTCCCAAGCAACTTTCATCAGCCATCCCACTGCTTGTCACTTGTATATCATCACTGGTTGAGTTCCATAGTTGAAAGATGAATAGAGACCTTCCATTTTTCACTGTCACCAGGCTTCGAGCCACCATGACTGGATCTTCCTGTCTGACCCACTCTGGTTCCATCAGGGCTCTGTAATCCTTGCCTTGAAGTCCCACCTTGACCTTGCACATCAGAGTCATCTCAGCCCCAGGTTCCCACTGATCTGGCCGTTATTAACCCGGATCATTCCAATTTCTCCCTTCTCATTTGCAAAATGCTGATGGTACCAAAGAAGCTTGATTGTCACTTCCATGGAAGTGGACTGGTCTGTTCCCTTATAACTTGCATCAGATTGGTCTGATGTTCAATAGTGGTCATCCTTTGCGTGAAGGTTTCCAACTTTTGATCAACATATTGGATAGCCTTTGTGAGGGCATTTACCGAAATCTGTAGTGAATCCAAGGAGACCAACATCTTTCTAGTGGCCATTCCTCAGCCAGGAGGGTGAGGTAGTGGGGGGATCTTTTTTCTTGTAGCGACTCATGTTTTTTGTCAGAAATGTTTAAGTCTTCTAAATGGTTCTTGAATTTATACAGAAGTTAAACTCTCCGTTTTCTCCAGCCTGGTGGCACAGATGGCAGAGGTACTTATGACTCACCTGTCACCACGCTGGCGACCTGGGTTCAGGAATGAGCCTGGGCTGCTCGGGGATAAGCCAGGGGAAGGAAGACTGAGTGTCCGACAGATAGTCTCCTCTGGAGAGTGAGGGAGAGATGTCTGCTCTCACCTCAACATCGCTACCTAGGTGGTGAGCTGTTATGAGCAGCTAGTTAGAGTTGGGGGAGCTCCTGGTGGACGACGTAGGTGCATCTCTTGACATGCATCCGTCAAGCCGTCATCCCCATGGAGTGCACAGGGGACTGGAACCACACAACAGGAAAAATGCCCCAGCCTGCAAGAATAAAGAATCTCATCTTCGTAGGCACTGCACGCAGCCCACTGGGCTCAGTGGCTGCATCCAGACCAAATATCTCCTGAGCCTAACTGGGAGGGGGGTTCCTGGGAGAGACTGCCAGGGGGGACGACCATGGGGCACTGAAAGGCCAATCTGGTAAGTCCAAGGGGCGGTGGGCTGAAGGGACTGGGGAGCGGAGACCGATGGTGAGCAGGCTGGGGATCTGAGATAAATTGCCGAAAATACAAAAAAAGCCAAAAAACTCTACATTTTCACTAATCAGGAATTAATTCTCTCCTTTGAACTCGGCCCACATAAGTCTGGAGTTAATACTTCCCTCTAATCAAAAGGACTGGTACCTGTACAAGCTTGATATAGTATCTGCAGAGCTATCTTTTTTTTTTATTTTTAGTTGGAGCGATCCAAGTCATGATTTGGAAAAATGGTAGCTCTGCTAGCGCTTATCTGCCCTGCAGGGTGAGAAGACTTGCTTCTTCCTTGACTTTTTGAGCAGGTAGTAATTAGATATATAAAACAGGTGGACAAAGCATTGGCTTTCACATAAGAGATTAGCTGAGCGAGGACCCAGATTGAGATTTTGTATTAAGGAGGCATGGGAATCAGGGGTCACTAGCAGTAACGTTTCCATTTTCATATCAGGGATTTGTCGGGCAGTGATATGAGCATCAGTACACACATGTCATAAAGCATTATAAGTGGGGTGCCATGACATGTGGATGCAGCTTATCAGAGAAAAGTGCTTCAAATGATGGCATACTGAAGAAGTTTATACTGTGTTAACAAGGGTCACTAGTCTGTTCATGAGTCTCATTCTTGTGATCCGCTGTGGTTTCCAGCATGTTTATGGTCTGTTATTGGCTACGTTTAGTTTGGGAAGTTAGACATGGGGGCCTGGGGGACTTATTCTCCCTTGGTTTCCTGGAGTTAATAAGGAATTTGTCCTTAACATTAAGTTCTTCCTTCCCTAAGCAATTTCAGTTTTTCATAGATGCTTGGTACATCCTGACTTGTAATTGCTGAAGCTGGTTGAAAGGATATGGAAATGACCAAGAAAAGAGAATTTTATACCCAAACATATAGTTACCCTTACTCATATTCTTCCATCCAGACCCTCCCTGTCTAATAGATTCTGTTTTCTACTTAGGATGGTAAAAAGGACTATGGTAATAGGTGCGTATCATGGCTAAGCTGGAAACCAGGCCTTTAGTACATGAGCTCTTGTTGCCTCCTATTTGTAAAGCTTGGGCAAAAGATAACTGAAGTTTGGACACAAACAGCAGGCATGTATACACAGGGGAACCACTGGAGCTATCCATTTTGATGGGTGTGCCTCCGTAGTTCCCTCCAGTCTGGAGGATTACCCAAACAGTAATTGCTGAAGCCGGATGGAATTATATGAGAAAACCATGAGAGGCTCCGGGAAACCAGATATTCAAGTATGGCATTCTCCATTTCTGATGGAATACCAAGATTCTAATTTTGGTTTTCTGTCCAAAAATCTGGTATGCTGTCTCTAGATACCTTACAGCCATGCTACATTCATACATATGTTGCAAAATATATTTTTGTAACAAAAAAAAGGTATTCTTCTTTCTGATCTTGTTGTAATGAGAGAACCGCTTCTCAGCCTAAGGTCGGCTGACGGACCCCTATATTATGTCCCCAGGTCTCGGCTTAGATCAAGCTCTAGAGCTTTTTCAGTAGCAGTACCATTGTATTGGAATTCACTCCCACTTTATGTTAGGATTGCTCCCTCTGTTTTAACTTTTAAACAAAGGTTACAAAGTTATTTATTTCATAAATCTGTTTGTAACTGCAATTTGTAATTTGTATTTTTTAGTTTTGTATTGCTGTTGATTGTATTTGTGTATTTTTGTATATTTTTTTGTCCGTGTTGGGCCTGAAAAGGGACCTTTGGTCCAGAGCCTTTACCCGGTTACTAAAGAATAAATGAAAAATGAAAATGAAATGAATGTCAGCAGACCGATGCTGCTATGCAATAAAGCTGTGTTAAATAATTGATTTATTCTGAGGAGTTGTGTTTGTACTCTGACCTCACGAGTGAAGCTACAGAGGACAAACCTGATGAGTCTTTGATTGCGACTCGATGCATTTACACTCACATTTTTATTTTTTAGCAAGGAAATTTTATTCATATGTTTCCTAGTCCCAAGGGCACTGGGTGCCTTACAGTCACAACAGAGGTGGTAAAACATATAACAAAACAGCAAACCTAGACTTTAAAAGACAGCACCACACACAAAACTCAGAGATTTAAACTTTTTGTGCAGAGCGACTCCCCTCACATTGGGGCAGCAACACTGAATGCTCGATCCCTTGAAGACATAAGCCAGGATCTGTATATTGAGGGGAGGCTGACCTTCGCTGACTGAAGTAGGTGGCCAGGAGCATATGGGATAAGATCTTTTAGGTAGCCCAGGTCTGAACCATGCAGGGCCTTGTAAGTTAACAACCATACCTTGACATTGATGTGCCGCTGCACAGGGAACCAATGCAGACCACGGAGAACTGGCGTGATATGCTTGAACCGAGAGGTCCGAGCAACCAGCCGGCCTGCGGCATTCTGGGCCAGCTGCAGGTAACTCATCAGCCTCACAGTTAACCCTAGGTAGAGAGCGTTACAGTAATCCAATCCAATCTTGATGTAACAAGCGATGCACCAGGTTCACCAAATTGGTAGCTTCAAGAAAGGCCTTAATCCGGGAGATGTTCCAAAGTTGGAAAAAGCCATTGCGGACAACAGCTGCCACCTGATGTTTTAGGGTCAGCTTGGAATCCACAGTGAACCCCAGATTACTCACCCTGTCCACAGCTCAGAGTGTGACGCCATTTAGGAATGAAAGGGCAGTGTCCACGCCCTTCATTGCCAATCCATACTAGCCTGGTTCCACCAGCAACACTTCCGTCTTCAGCAGGTTATGTCTAAGCCAGATAGCTGGCTGTCATCCAGTCTTGAATTTCCTTAAGGCACTCAGTCGGCCCTGAAACTGCAACACCCCCATCAGGTGCACAAGACACATACAGCTGGGTATCAGCATAGCAGTGAAAACCCAAGTTGTAGCATCTAGTGATCTTCTCCAATGACAGTAGGTACATGGCAGACAACATGAAGGCCAGCATCAACCTTTGAGGCACACACAGCAAAGCGCAGCACTGCTCGAGATGTAAGAGCCCATTGCCACCTGCTGCATCCTGTCAGGTAAGTAGGACTCTTAACATCATAACATTCCCGAGAGTCCTACATAGTGCCTCAATGGGACCAACAACATCCCATGGTCCACCATGTCAAATGCCAAGGCAAGATCAAACAGGACAAGAATGGAATGAACCCTGCTATCCCTCACCAGGTTCAGAGTGTGGTGCAGTCTCAGTACATTGGAGAGGCTCAAAGATGTTGTATTTTTCAAGGATTTTCTCCAGCTGCACTGCTACCACCTTCTCAGTCATCTTCCCCAGAAGGAGAAAGTTTGAGGCCTGTAATTTGGAAGGTTTTCGGCATCCTGCAGTGTTTGTTTTTTTTGAGAAGGGGCTTTACCACCGCCCTGTTAAGTGCAAAGAAAAACCCTGCTTCCTAAGGGAACACCCAACAATCTTCACAGTTATCAGACCCAAGGCCCCCCAGCACCACAAAAGAAGTCAAGTTGGCTCTGGGTCCAAAGTATAGCAAATAGAGTGCAGTCCCGAGACCACCTGGAAAACATCATCCACCAATACTGGCCCACATTCTTCTCAGAGAAATGGAGTGCCTCTGTCCACTGTCGAATGGACACTGCTGGTGGATGATAGGCCCCTTGAGGAGATCCCTGTCCAAATAGAGGATACTTTGACCAGAAAGAACCGATTAAATCCATCACACTTTTTTTCTGTGGAAAGGACTCTGCAGGACTGTAGACCAATCGGGTTCAGTAATCTGTCCACAGTATTGAAGAGTTGGGCTGGTTAATCCTTTCCAGCAACAATCACCTGTGACAGGACCACTGGCTTTCAGAAAGATTGCCTGCTGATATTCCTCATAATGAGCCTTCTGTGCTAATCTGTTCTCATCAGATATGGACCTCCGCCATCAGTGCTCCAACCTCCGCCCTTAGTTTTCAGCCTTTTCAGATCATCATTGAACCATGGTGACTTGTGGCGGGAAGTCAAGGGGCAAACACGGATAGGTGCCAGGGAGTTGAAAGCGGCTGTAAAAGCCATGTTATAGCCCTCCACGGCCCTCTCAGCACAAGCAACTCCATGTCTAAGTTGTTCAGTACTGCCAGGAGACTCTAAGGCTCCAAATTCCCAACTATGTGGTAACTGATCATCTCCACCAGGGAGTTGTTTAAACAGGGAACCCCCACAAAGGAACTACAAGGCAGGATGATCCGACCAGGTGACGGGATCAACCTTGGCATTGCCAATGTCAAGACCTAACGAGAAAACCAGGTCCAAGGAATTGCCCTTCTGGTGCAGGCCTTTGGCAACTGCCTGTATTAGGCCCAGTGAAGACATCTTGTGAAGTAACTGCATTTTAGAAAGAGAAGCCTCATTGTTGACCCAGGCATTGAAATCAAACACCATTAGAATTTGGGGTGATTCCACCACCAGATCATCCATGAAGCCCTCTAGTTCCTGCAAAAATTCATTTCCATATTCTGGAGAGCTGTATGTGAGAATGACCTTGCAGCCTGTACCCAGCCCACCCTTCACTGTCACACGTGCAATAAACCTGGTCTCGTAACGTGGAGTACGCTGTCAGACCTAGAGCAGATCTAAAACAGATGGCCCCCCACTTGCCCTGCATTCCTGCCTAGTGAAATATGCCATGGAATAACCTGGCAGAAAACGTGCCTCCAACACATGGCCAGAATCATCACTCAGCGAGGTCTCTGATACATACCAGATTCGCCGAGGGACATGCAATGAAAACCACCATCACTGCGGTTTTATTCCACAGTGATCTGGTGTTCCAAAGAACTGTCCTGTGTGGAGGAGCTGAGTCGGCTGGCCAATTAGAATTACTCATTGGCCAGAAGTTATGGCAGCTCCAGGACTAGGAACCAGGCAGGGGAACCTCTCAACTAACAAGGCCTACCCTCGAGGCCCCT
This sequence comes from Neoceratodus forsteri, assembly GCA_016271365.2. Taxonomy (NCBI): domain Eukaryota; kingdom Metazoa; phylum Chordata; order Ceratodontiformes; family Ceratodontidae; genus Neoceratodus; species Neoceratodus forsteri. The sequence continues at coordinate 3,502,380 of JADMNL010000040.1, forward strand.
CACTGATCCCACCCTCCTGATCCTACCCACTCTTTCCACCCCTGGAGCAAATCTGCAGTGTGAGAAACATCCCGGGAGGAATGGTTCATTACCACCACAGGCAGATTAGAAGGGACCCCCCCCCCCAAAAGGGGTGCAGTTTCTGCAGCTGCTCCAAGGAGTAGAATTAACCGGGTCTGGTGAGTGCAGAACACACATTCACTAAGTCAAAACAGTTCCTAAAAATGCTATAAAAAAATTCCCTCACAAAACACAAGTATCCACCCCACTTCCCCAAAACTATTACCCAGTATACCACTCACAACACACTCATTAACACATGCACAACCATTTTAAACTAACGAACAAGTAGTTGGACCTAAACGCATTCCCCAGACGGTCCAGATTTAAACTACATGAGTCCATAGGAAAAGTTAACAGTTTGTGGTGCTGGAAAAGTTCAATGAGACAGTATAGTGGAGTCTTTTTTTTTTCTGGTCCTTACAACTGGACCATCAAGTGAATAAGTTGAACAAACAAAAGCCAGAAGCATTCAAGCAGGATGAGGAGAGATCACTCTACAGTGGCTCAATGACCCCAGCCACACTCGGACTGTACGCCAAGAATTAAGGGCCATTCCAAGTGAAAGAAACATCCAGAGTGACCTGTAATACAGGTTCCAGAGAGAAATATCAGAAGGTGCATAGTACCTACATGGCCGGAGTCCCTCTCTCTAGCATAAGCAGCTCACAGAATCGATCGGTGGAAGAGGCCTATTTCCAAGTTGCAGGCTCAGGACACGCTGCTCTCTCACAGCAGCAGCCCCGAGAAAAAGGTAGGAATCGCTCTCTCACAGTGTCCAGACGCTATCCTCTTTGCCACCTCCCCAGGCTGATCACCCTCTGCGGCCGCCAGTTAGATAAAATGGGATAACCATCTGGTGCCAATACTTGGAGACTGGTCCAGGAGAAGGTTTTCAGCATTCTACCACTATAGCAACGATGAAGTCAGCTCCCAAAAAAGAGAGAGCTATTGGAACTGCCAGTAATGTACCCAGTATAGGGCAACAGTCAGCGCCAGAAAACTGATGGGAAAACAGACCCACAGACCAGAATGAAGCTCCGCAGTACAATATAGTTCTGAATCCTACTACTGCAAGTGCGGTTGAGTCCCAAAAGAAATATTCGGTGCCCTTTTGGGGTAAATTACATTGCATGACATGCATAAGAAATTCAGTATGGCGTAGAGATTCTGGATAAGATTTTCTGAGCAGTTTATTTTTATTTATTTATTATTTTTTTTTATAATTTTATTGGGTAGAAATTCACTAAACAATTTTTGGAGCCCCCCCTTTTCCCCAATTTTTGAATAAATCAGTATTTGGACTTAGAAACTGAAATCTCTCATCCACAGATCTCTGCAACCATATTGGATTTTACCAGTGTGTCCTGTATAATATTTCTTACATTTTGTTATTAAAGGATAACTGAACCCCTAGTTTTGCCCTTAAACAATTAAAAAAAAAAAAAAAAATGTAAAGTGAAAGGCTGCTGTTTACATTGATGCTAAAACTACATTTATATAATGAACGCAAATGCCGTTTTGTAGCATTTGAAAGATGTAAACTGCCCTCCCCTTTCAAAACTCCCATCCGGTCTGCTCTACAAAATGGGCAGCAAATATGGGGCGTAATGACTTAACACGTGTATTATTTATTCCAATGCACTTTTACAGACTTCACTTGAAATTAGTGAGTAACCAGTTAAGGGAGTATCTTGACAATGCTAACCTCTTAAATCCAGCTCAGTCTGGATTCAGGGCCAAGCATAGCACTATCACTGCACTAGCCAAGGTCACAAATGACTGGCAAACCGAATTAGATAAAAAGAATGTCTGTGCAGTATTCCTGGACCTGAGCAAAGCATTCGATACTGTGGACCACGAGCTTCTACTTTCATCCCTGCACTCCCTTGGCCTAGATCCACCCTCCCTTAAGTGGTTCAGATGTTACCTCACCGGTAGGTCACAACAGGTAAAAGCTGAAGGTGACCTATCCCTATTAAAACCACTGTTAAGAGGAGTCTCCCAAGGTTCTATCCTGGGTCCTATCCTTTTTGCCATTTATATAAATAATATTGATTCAACCCTCACCAATTCCTCTGTACACCTCTTTGCTGATAACAGTTTTGCATGTCAGCAACCCTTAGCCTGCAGCTGCTCGTGAAATCCTACAAACAGAATTGTCCTTGTTACAATATCAGCTACTTGAGAAAAAGCTTCTGTTAAATGCAAAGAAAACTAAAGCAATGATGTTCACAAATCAAAGCTCCACCAGCACCTCCTCAATCATTCTCCCCCAGCTATGCACTATACTTGGAGAAAACCTGGAGTATGTAGAAAACTTCAAATACCTAGGTGTGTGGATTGACAACAGACTCGACTTCACTCATCATTTAGAAGAACTGTAAAAAAAGCTTCGCCAAAGGCTTGGCCTTCTCTATAGATTAAAACCCTTCCTAAACGGAGACTCAAAGATGAGGTTAGTCCAGGCCATTTTTCTATCAGTTGTTGACTATGCAGACTTCCTTTATAGTCACTGCCCCATCTCCTACCTTCACAAGTTGGATACCTTATGTCATAGAGCAATAAGATTCATTACAGATCTGCCATCTAATACCCATCACTGCTCTCTTTATGCTGCAGTTGGGTGGGTTTCCCTTCACCTCAGAAGGAACAGAAATGCAGCACTATGGATTTACAGAGCATTATCAAAAAAACTTCCAAACTATATTCGGGACTGCTTCACCCAGAGCATTCCTAGCTCCTATGCCCTAAGAAGCAACAACATCATCCTTTTCAAATTGGCCAAATTCATCATCCGGCTAGGGAGGGCAGCAATCAGCTATTCTCTAGCTATAGCATGGAACACCCTACAAAAATCCCTAAAACTGTCCAATATTATACCAATTGCATCCTTTAAACAGCGTTGTACAGTTTTCTTCACAGAGGAATGCAGTTGCTACCGATAGAGCTAGCTTTGTCATCTCACAATCTCCCTCCCAAAAATTAACCATATATGGCATAATCCTTCCAGACACCCCATCTTATGACACCCAGTAATACCTTCACCATCCTAGTATTACATTATATTGTGTGTTTGCCATGGCCCCACTGGGATATGTATATACTGTAAATATTAGCTTAACTTTCCTTTAACCGTTTATCATGCGAATTTACTGTACATCACTGTGTTTATAAACGTTTTTTTCCCCCTGTATGTATAACTGTTTTATATAAGTGTATGATGTATCTGTTGTGTATCAACTGTTGAACCTTGACCTTATCAGGTCCATCTTGTAAATGAGCCTTGCTCAATGATGTTCGCCTGAATAAATAAAGATATGATGATGATGATGATGACTTGCACAGTAGAATACTGTGCATTTTTCTGCAGAAAACCGGAGCAATGCCACAGCCACTAGACCACCAGGTAAATGACAACACTGCTTTCTTGTACTGCCGTTGAAGCCGTTTGGCTCTGAGAGCCTGTGAAACTGTAAATTTGGCGCTGATTATGTAAAAGCATGATGAAAACCATAGCTTAATATGTGCATTGGAATAAATAATACACATGTTAAAGACCTAGTGGAGCAAAACAGGCAGACAGAAAAATACAAGCTTTAAGAAGTAGTCAGTTGTAACTTTTTATTTTTAAAGTATTTTCCTTTTTCCTCATTGGAAAGTCTTCTGTATGTCTGTCTCTGACTCTAGTTTCTTCACCCCCTTCCAATCTGGATTTCAGAAAAAACATTCTACTATCACTTCCTACTCGGGCTCACTGATTCAGTCCTCACTGGAATGGACAATGGCTTGATCACCTTCGCCATCTTTGTCGACCTGGCCAAGGCCTTCGACCTGGTTTCCCACACCCTTCTTCTTCACTCCCTCTCCTCCGCTGGACTCTTGCCATCTGCTACTTACTGGTTTCAGGCCTACCTCATAGGGAGGACACAATCTGTTAGAATGGCTGAGTCCAGCTCCCCTCCTCGTCAAATCCACACTGGAGTCCCTCAGGGCTCAGTGTTGGGTCCCCTTCTTTTCTCCATTTTCTTTAATGACTTACCGTCGGTCTGCTCCTCCTCCATCCACATGTACACAGACGATACCATCCTGTTCACGTGCGGCCAGTCTCCCTCCGACGTGGAAACGAGACTCTAGCTTGACTTTAATAAGATCCAGCACTGGCTTGCCTCCCATCAGCTCTTTCTAAATGCCAAGAAAACAGTCTCCATGACCTTTGGCACTAGGCAGAGACTTGCTAGGCTCCCTGCTCTACCCACTTTCCACGCGCTGGATGGGACAGTGCTTGAGGACACCTCCTCTTTTAGATACCTTGGGGTTTGGCTGGACCAACACTTCAACTTCTCTGGTCACATTGACGCCATCCTGAATAAACTGCACCCCAAGCTCGGCACATTATACAGGAACCGTAATTGCATCCATCTTACAGCCAGGCGTGACAGTGTCCAAAAAATGATTCTCCTATTTTCAACTACTGTGATGTAGTCTACAGTGCTGCTCCCAAATTCACCTTATCCAGATTGGACCCTCTTTTCAACTCTGTCTTCCTGTTCGCCCTAGACTCCCCTGTACATACTCACCACTGTGATCTCATCACTCTGTCTTTCTCTTCACTTACTAACAGGTGCCACCTCTCACTGTGCCAAAATCATCTCTAAATACTGGTTTGGCTCCCTACCTTCATATCTTTCCTCATCCCTCTCTACCCCTTCCCCCTCCTGCTCACTCATTAAGATCCACTGACTCACGCTCCTTTGTGATCCCAAGCTGTTCTACTCTTGCAGGCCAGTCTGCCTTCGTACACCATTTCCCAAAAATCTGGAACGCCCTTCCTCAACAAATTCACCACTCCTCCTTCCTTAACTCTCTCTCTCGCTCCTCTGCCCTTCATAATTTCCTGTCCTCTAACTGTACCTGCTTTCCACAATCTTAACACACCCAATCTCTCTCTCTCTCTCTCTCTCTCTCAAGCGCTCCCTCCCCCAACTGGGACTGTCAAATACTAACTCAAATGGTCTTACAAATAAACATGCACTTTAAATGTTTATGTAATCTCTGTACTCTTGGTTGTATGTCTCACTCTTTGTTGCAGATTGTTTCCTGTATCCCTGTCGTGGTTATAGTTCATATACAGTATTGCTTACTGTATTACCTGATATTAAGGAAGTGTCTGTCATGTATTTTGTTAGATGTACTAGGTCACACCGGGAGATGAGCAAGTAGTTCAGTGTGCCTTCCTGGTAAAACATTTCAATAATAAATAAAAAATAAAAATATACTGTTGTGTTGATTGTGTGGAACAGCTCTCAGCCTGGCAGCTGACATACCTATTTCTAGTTCCCCACTACATCATCAGCATTGTTGATCTCTCTGGCAGTGACATCACAGGTGACTGACCTGGCAGCCACTGAGTGGCTGTTCCTAAGCAGCAGTGATGTCACAGTCAGTGGGTCAGAATGCTGATGATGTAGTGGGGGGAATAGAGATAGATATGTCAGTTGCCAGCCAGAGCGCGGTCCCACACATGACGCGTATTAACATCAGGTAAGCAGTCTCCTAATTTAATAAAGGGAAGCTAAAAAGTACCTCAGACATAAAAGGTAATGGTTGACTGCTTTTAAAAATTATTATAGATCGAGGGAGCGCTCCCAACCAATCTAAGCTCCTGTCCCCGCTGCAGTGAGACACCCTTATTCTGTGAAGGCGTCTCACCGCAGATGCCCGGAAGCAGTCAAGTTCGGGAAATTTTTTATATTTATTATTATTCGCTCTCGATCAATAATATATTAATACATCCCCATCACCACTCATTACTGTATTAGAGTGGTTTCACTTGCCTTCAGCTTGACCCAGAGCAGCTCAGCTTTGCTTCACTGTTCTTGCTCCAGCCGACACGTGAAACCACTCTTATACAGCAATGAGCAGCTCTCTAGGGGGACGTATTAACATATAATATTAGTTTTATGCAGTACACTAGCTTTTTAAGTCATAATTTTGATCTGTTTGTTAACAAATACACTAAAGTGTTATTGTTTAACAAATACACTAAGTATGAGTAAATGGGTTCATGGCTATTAGCACTGAATGTAGAGAGCTGTCTAGCTCTCGCTTCTATGACATCATCATTATGTCCCACATTTGCTGGCCATTTTGCAGAGCACACCAGGCAGGAGTTTTGAAAAAAGAGGGCTGTTTACATGTTTCAAATTCTGCAAAACTGCATTTATGTTTATTAAATAAATGCAGTTTTAGCATCAATGTAAATAAACAGCAGCCTTTCCTTTACCTTGCTGTGAAGCCATTTTTTTGTAATTAAGGGCAAAATTAGGGGTTTAGTTGCCCTTTATTTTTTTCCCCTTTTATTTTTCCCCGCCCCCACCCTGATGTTTGGGGTTGCCATGACTGCACTTGCCCTCCTGCTGGGAGGGCAGACAAGCAGCTGCCTTAGCAGCCAGTGACAGTGCCACTCTGTGGTTGGTGACCAGAGAGATGTTAATGCCAGGTGGCCCACTCCCTGTCTTGCTGGGAGCTGAGTGTCTCACCTCTGTGATGCATCATGTCTCCAGCCAGCTGTAGGGTGGGATTCCGAGGCTTCATTGTGAACCGTGGTCTTCTAGGTGACACAACAAGGTGCTGTCATTGTGCCACGGGTACATTAGTATTTTAAGGCTCATTTGTCAAAGATACAGCTACTGAGATGCAACATCTTATTTACAGTGGGGTTCTGCTTCCACTTGGTCTTACAGCTGAGAAGACTGAATTACGTGGTGGTCAGTTGACTTGCTCAGGGTCACATATTGAGCCTGTGCCTGTTGTGGATTTAGGGAGGGTACATTTATGCCAGTTTCACGGTATGCAGTGGTATCAAAAGTCATGGTATTGATACCGCTTTTACCATGTTTCACAGTATACTGTGGTTTGCAGGTCATTCAGCTAATTTTTGTACATTTATAGGGGCGTCTGTCTGTTCCGCAGCAACTCTGCTGGACACAAGAGTTTGAGAAGACTTTTTTTTTTATTATTTTAACAAAAATTACTACTCCCACAATACTGCAGTACTATGATAACTGTGGTATTACATGTAGTGGTTATCATACCATCAGCATTTCATACTGTGGTATTCCTCGGTGGGATTCTGGTAGCATCCTTTGTTTTTTCGACTTGGACAAGCATAGAGTCAGAAGGTTTTAAGATCATTCAGGGATTTAGCTCAGGATAGGTGTCCCTGAGTGCCTCTTTTGGTACGCTTCCCAATGTATCTGGCAAGGTTCCTTGTCTGAAACTTACATATGGTAGGCAGTTCCTTCCTTCAGAACTGCAGCTTTCAGCAGCTGTTGACTGTTTTGCTCCTTGACCTTGTTCCATGAAAGTACACGTGAACTGCAGACCATTCGATGATTGGATAAAGATGACCTCCCACTGCCACCAAGTGTAATGAAGCACAGTGTGGAGAGGGTAGTCTACAGATGCCCACTTGTAGTCTTGCCAGTGCACAGAATGCTGCGTGCACGTTGGATGGTGCTGCACTGACAAACACAGGAAGGGACTCAGCACACCAGAAATTCAGTTTGTACTCTGACAAATGAGACATTGACGTAGGACCAGAAAGGCTGCTTTGCCATTCTGTCCTCAGTGTTCCCCCCCCCACCCCGATTACTTATATTGTACTGATTCAGCAAAATCACTAATGATTTTTAGGTTAGCTTGAGTTTTTAATACAGTGCAGCATTGTTAGGTTCCTAAATCATAGGCAGAAGTCTACCTTTCAAAATAATTTAGAATCAAAGAAGAATGGTGCTGTCTTACAGTGAATTTGTCCTGAAATAAGCTGCTAAAGGTTAGAACTGGGTATTGAAATTTGAATTTATACCATAGGCAGAGCTCGAATTTTGTGGTATTCCAGTCCACCGTTTTGCATACCAGTTTCGTTATGCTGGTGTTCCAGATGGTGTACCACTCTACCATACCACTACTCCGCAGTTTATAGCACTGCTGTTTTGAATAGGTGGAATACATGATGCTGAGGGATACTACATATGGGTTTCTGTTCCGTCTCCCACACAGATTATTTTCTTAATCTCTACTTCTGATATTCAAAGATATTTACCTATGGAAAAAGCTCACTGAGATTAGGATTCATTTTATTTCCAAGAGTATTTTGGGGAAGGGGGGGGGGGTGCACTGTATTCCAGGGCATATTTAGCAGTACATAGGAACATTGCAAATTAAGAAGAATGGTCTTTTTTTTTTTCTTCTGCTCTATTTGTGTTTGTGGTTTAGTGGTGGTTAGAGCACTGTCCCAGGTTTCAATCCAGTCACTTCCTCTAGCCCTCTGTGTCAGCCTGAGACAATGAGTTGACCTCCCTGTGCTTCTGTGCCCCTGGCTGTAAAAGCAGCAAGAAGCAAGGTGTTGCATCTTTGCTCCACTATCCTGCTGGGGAAATCAGCAGGCTTTAGTCATAGGTGGAGTTAAAGGGAAACTCTTAAGAACAGAAGCAGGACACCACAGTATCCCCTTGTCCCGATTAAGGTTTTTACAGGATATGAACATTTTTTTTAACCAAAAAATGGCTTCATTCTAACCAAAAGTAAAACACAGTTGTATCTTCTGTTTCTTGAAACATAGGGAGCCATTGTGCATGGGATCGGCCTCTCTCAGTACACTAATTGAGTGTGCTTCTCGAAAAAGCTGAAGCACACACTTATCCCAATAATGGAACAGACCCAGAGCTAGAATTAAATATTTATTGCACCAAAAAAGCAAACCGCTTGACGTGTTTCGGACAACAGGTCCTTTATCAAAAGCTAAAAAACAACCTGAAGAACACCAGCTTATATACTGCAATCAATTATTACATCACAATAACATCTTACAAATCATTGGTTGTTAAACACAAACACCATCACCTCTAAAATCACTGAATAATTTAAAGACATAGGAACATATTACAAAGACTACTATAATAAATAAAAGCAATCAATACAGGAATCTGCGCTAAAAATATAGCCATTATCTACATTCTAAATATGGTCTTAATTCCAGATGTGCATTAATCCCAGGTGTTTTATAAGCATTGAGACGCAGTATCCATTCATTCTCTCTCTTCAGGATTTTGTTACGATAATTACCCCCTCTTGGATCGTGAAAAACTTTTTCAGTACCCAAAAACTTAAATCCATGTGAATTCAGGGATACTTTATTTCTAAAAATGTGTGTAGCCGTAGCGTAGCTTAAATCATTTTTCTCAATGGCATGAACATGTTCCATCACTCTAATCTTAAAGGACCGTTCTGTCTTTCCAACATAATATGCACCGCAATTACATATCGCTAAGTATATAACCCCTTGCGTAATACAAGAAATTAACTGTCTGATATCATAGAATTTATTTGGTTCACTTACCACCTTGAATTTTTTTAGATTTAATATATACATACAGGCACAACAATTTTTACATTGGAAACAACCGGTGTAGTTTCCCAACCAACTACTGGGGTGTGCCACTGTATGTATAAAATGACTCTTGACTAAAGAATCCTTTAAAGTCGGTGCATGTCGATAAGTAATCATGGGCAACTCTTTACACACATCTCGTAAACCTACTTCTGCCCTAAGTACATGCCAATGTTGTTTAATAATTTTTACTATTGCATAACTCTGGTTGTTATAAGTAGTTACAAAATGGAACTTCTGACTTTTATCTCCCTGTGTACTCTGTCTTATCTGCTAACAATATTTTCCTATCCACACTTGATACTGCCTCATAACCTTTCCTGATGGTATTCTGGAATACCCTATTTTCAAATCGTTTTTCAATGAGTCTGCTGCTATCTCAAAATCATTGTGTGTACTACAATTCGTTTTAAGCGTAGAAATTGACCTTTGGGATAGTTTTCTACTATGTGTCTGGGATGGCAACTAGTAGCAAATAATAGTGTTGCCATCCGTGGGTTTCCTAAAAGGTTTGTCTTAACATGTCCTTGTGGATCTCGAGCTATCTGCAAATCTAAATAATTCACAGACACATCAGCTCACTGTCAAAATCTTAAATGTTCAGTGGTCTATGTAGAAACTCCACAAATTCTGCTAACATTTTTCATTTCCTTGCCAGATCAACAGAATATACGTCAATAAAGCTTCCATACTATTATATTATAGAAAAACGGATTAATACCATCATTAAAGACGATGTCATTTTCCCACAGTCCCACATACAAACTAGCCACAGATGGTGCACAAGTGGCCCTCATCGCGGTCCCTTTCACCTGTCTGAAAATATCCCCATCAAAAGTAAACACATTCTTGGTTAAAACATGTTCAAGAAGTTTTAGTATTAGGACAATTTCTAAGTCAGATTTGTCTCCAGACTGATTCAAAAAATAAGCGACAGCATCCATTGCCCCATCATGGGGAATATTGGTATATAAGGCTTCAATGTCAAGTGTGACTAATAGACAGTCATTTTCCAAATTACAATTATCTAACAACTTTAAAATGTCTTCGTGTCTTCACATAAGATTTGATTTTTTTCACATAACCACTAAGGCCAGAATCCACATATTGAGACAGTGGTTCAGTTAAACTCTTCAAACCGCTGACTATAGGGCGACCAGGTGGATTGTTTCTATCCTTGTGTACTTTCGGTAGCATATAAAAAGTCGGTCTTACAGGATGTTCAACTTTTAAAAATTTCCTGGTTTGATCAGTGATGATGCCCTGTTTAAAGGCTTCATCGATCGTTTCATCTATACTGGTTTTGTATTCCCAGACTGGATCAAATCTCAGTTTTTCATAAAAAATCACATCATCCAATTGTCTCCTTGCCTCTCGTTTATATGCATTAATGTCCCACATTACGACACAACCACCTTTGTCTGCAGGTTTGATCACAATTGTAGAGTCACTTTGTAAAGATTTAAGGGCTTCACGTTCACCTCTAGTCACATTATTAAATGGTATCCGTGGTAGATTGGCAAACAAATTCTCAAAGTCTGTTTCACAAAGATCTCGAAACACACTAACTGCACTACAGAGGGGTGGATTAAAGACCGAATTAGGTTTAAATATATCAACCTTAGTGACAGGACGACTTAAATCTCGATTAGTCTGTCTATTGTAGAACGCCTTCACATTCAAATTTCGACACATCAAATGTAAATCTATCACAGTCTGTACTGGATTCAGGGAAATTGTAGGTGAGAAACTCAAACCTTTTTTCAGTAGAGATGTCTCAGAGTCAGTTAATATATGTTCGGAAATGTTGATAATTTGTATTTCTCCACTCACCTCTTCATTGTTCTGGCGTTCCACCTGTTGCCATTCCTCCTCCAGTTGTATCGACCCCTCTGTTCTCGGTAAACTATGTTTTTTCTGTCCCCTTGTGCGTTTCTTGTATCGTAATCTACCAACCTGGGGCTCCGTCGTAATTCTTGCTGCGGAGGGTGTTCGATATTGTCTGAGTCCCCATGAAAAAAACGGTTTTGTGTGTTGTTTTCACCCTCTGATCCACTGTCTTCTGTGCTATAACTAAACGAAACTCGTGTAGGTCGCTTTAAAATCCCTCTTTTGTTTTCTTTTTTCCATGAGTACACACGATGATTTTCATAGTCACCCTTATCACGAATGAATTTGGTTTGCTTGACGCTTTTCAAATCACAATCCAATTTTGCAATAAAATCCTGAAGTTTCTTGTTACAGGAATAAAATCCTTCCATGTTTTTAAATTTCAATGTCTCCGTTTCTATTTGCTTTAACTCATTTTTCAGAACAGCCTCTCGTTCTTTACTATACTTAATGATTAACTGCATTAATTTACTGCTGGCTTCACTAAGTATATTCTCCCACTCCTGCATAAAAAGTGCATTGTCAGTCCCAAATGCAGGGTTCTTAATTAATCTCAACCCCTGGGTATTCTCTGAAGATGCAGGTACGCCTCCAAATTAGTCACGTTCCAATAAATTTTCCTAAGTTGTTGTGTGGTCCTCTCCAGATCTCTAAAGACACCCTTTAATGACTGGACTTCAGAAGACGAATTATCCAGCCTATTACAATCCATTAAAAAAGGGTTAACCACACTTACTTCTGTGACTAATTTATCAACATAAAATAGTGGGTTCTCACTCGAAGTTGCTTCATTTGGTGTTACTCCTCTTACACTCATTTTAGCTCGAAAAAGGTGTCCACGGGATCAGCTTAATTCATTCACTTCTATGTTGACGCACTCGTCAAAAAAGTATTATAAAAAAACCTGTGCTACGGTCCCAAACAATCCAGTCACAGCAGAAGAACCATGCCCAAGGTAATGGTGGTGCTTTCAGCAAAATAGAACACTTCTCGAAAAAGCTGAAGCACACACTTATCCCAATAATGGAACAGACCCAGAGCTAGAATTAAATATTTATTGCACCAAAAAAGCAAACCGCTTGACGCGTTACGGACAACGTTTAATACGGAATTGTAGTACACACAATGATTTTGAGATAGCAGCAGACTCATTGAAAAAACGATTTGAAAATAGGGGGTATTCCCAGAATACCATCAGGAAAGGTTATGAGGCAGTATCAAGTGTGAATAGGAAAATATTGTTAGCAGATAAGACTGAGAGTACACAGGAGATAAAGTCAGAAGTTCCATTTTGTAACTACTTATAACAACCAGAGTTATGCAATAGTAAAAATTATTAAACAACATTGGCATGTACTTAGGGCAGAAGTAGGTTTACGAGATGTGTGTAAAGAGTTGCCCATGATTACTTATCGACATGCACCGACTTTAAAGGATTCTTTAGTCAAGAGTCATTTTATACATACAGTGGCACACCCCAGTAGTTGGTTGGGAAACTACCCCGGTTGTTTCCAATGTAAAAATTGTTGTGCCTGTATGTATGTATATATTAACTCTAAAAAAATTCAAGGTGGTAAGTGAACCAAATAAATTCTATGATATCAGACAGTTAATTTCTTATAATACGCAGGGGGTTATATACTTAGCGATATGTAATTGCGGTGCATATTATGTTGGAAAGACAGAACGGTCCTTTAAGATTAGAGTGATGGAACATGTTCATGCCATTGAGAAAAATGATTTAAGCTACGCTTCTGACTACACACATTTTAGAAATAAAGTATCCTAATTCACATGGATTTAAGTTTTTGGGTATTGAAAAAGTTTTCCACGATCCAAGAGGGGTAATTATAGTAACAAAATCCTGAGAGAGAATGAATGGATACTGCGTCTCAATGCTTATAAAACACCTGGGATTAATGCACATCTGGAATTAAGACCATATTTAGAATGTAGATAATGGCTATATTTTTAGCGTAGATTCCTGTATTGATTGCTTTTTATTATAGTAGTCTTTGTAATATGTTCTTATGTCTTTAAATTATTCAGTGATTTTAGAGGTGATGGTGTTTGTGTTTAACAACCAATGATTTGTAAGATGTTATTGTGATGTAATAATTGATTACAGTATATAAGCTGGTGTTCTTCAGGTTGTTTTTTTAGCTTTTGATAAAGGACCTGTTGTCCGAAACGCGTCAAGCGGTTTGCTTTATTGGTGCAATAAATATTTAATTCTAGCTCTGGGTCTGTTCCATTATTGGGATAAGTGTGTGCTTCAGCTTTTTCGAGAAGTGTTCTATTTTGCTGAAAGCACCACCATTACCTTGTACATGGTTCTTCTGCTGTGACTAATTGAGTGTGTCCTGGATTTTGGCATAGAATATAACTAATTAGCATTCTGAGAGCTTCTGAGTTGTGCGACATAGCTCCCTCTGTCCTGGAAGCTGAAAAATAGGCCGCATTTTACTTTCCGCTAAAATAATGTCATCTTTTGGTTAAAAAAAAAAATAAATAAATAAAATGATTAGCCTCTAGAAACCTCATGGGATGGATGACACTGTGGTGTCCTGCTTCTGTTATAGGATGTTTTCCTTTAACACAAGGCTTGCAACACTGACAGAAGCAGTGACCGGCAGCCACAACAGGAAGTGATATCATTTCTTGTTTACACTGCCTGCTGTCACTGCTTGAGTTTGTTATCCAGGCATCCTTTTCACTCTGCCTGAAGGTGCTTTACTAGAGCAGTGCTCACTTTACTTTTTATTAAGTTTATTTTTCAATCTTTTCTGCTCAGTGGCCCAACCAGACTATATCGCTTGAAAGAATGAAGGTCTGCGGGAGAGAATTTTCATTACAACTAAAATTCCAAACTAAAAAAAGTCTGTTCTGGTTCTGTCTTATAGGGAACCTAAACCTGACTTCATTTGGTAAATAGGAGTAAAAATGTTCTATGCTTAACCTTATTTAAAATGGTCACCTCGAGCTGAATGAGTGAACATACGACACACCTGTGTTTAAAAAAAAAAAAAAAAAAAAATTTTTTTTGTCTTTCGTAACCGGGTTAGGCCCACAAGGCACAGGTGCCTATTATCAGGGGCAACCTGGAAGCACTGGAGAGGTTAAGTGACTTGCTCAGAGACACACAGTGTGCAAGTGGAGGTAGTGGGAATCAAACTCAGGTCTGCTGGAAGTACCAAGCTCATTCACCTCACGTTAGTCTAACTGCTAGGCTATACTCAAACCAACCCCTACTACATCCTGTATCTGCTTCCCTTCCTAGTATTCACTTACCTCTGCTTCTTTGTCCACCCTCTCCACTTGCTGCAATTCATTGTATATAATCAATATAAATATTGTTCTAGAGACATGGATATGTTGTTCATCCACACTGTCTGGCAGGTTCCTTGCCACTTTAAATCTTGCCAGAAGGTCTTCAAGCTGGCTCCTCCAACCCACGTGGTAAAACTTTCAGCTCCGCCCGATGACGCCAGATCTTCCTTACCACTTGGAAGCTCCGGTTCCCTCCTTAACGCTCTGCGTAATAGACTGGATCCTAATTCTTCGGTTCACCTCAAACTCATTTTAAAATTTTCAAGACTTCGGTCAACTTTCTCCCTCATGGCTGCGATGGACAAATCGACTCCCAGATTTCGGCGGTGCCCTTGTGGGCAGAAGATGTCCAGGACGGACCCGCACTCCATGTGCGTCTACTGCCTCAGCCTAGAACACAACCTGCAGGCCTGAGAGTCATGCTGTTCATTCTCGAACGCGTTCTGGAGGACCGCTGCCCGGTTAAAGCTAGGGCACCCGAGCGCTACCAGCGGTAAAGTGAAGGAGACCCGTTGGACTCGATTACAGCGGCGGCTGGCTTTCGGCTGAGCAGCTCCCGAGCAGATGATCGCCCTTGAGGAGGCGGCCCAGCCGCATCTTCCTCTTCCTCGGTCGCAGCATTTATCCCGCTCTCTTTGGGTATGTTGTATTCAGCTTCGTTCAAGGAGCTTTGCCAGTCCCTTTCCATGAAGGGAGAGGGGCCATCGGGACATTCTTCTCAGTCCAAAAAGAAGGATTCTAAGGGTAAGTCCCATCGTCTGCGTTCGTGGGAGCGGGTGAGGTCTCCTTCCACGGACAGCCGACTGTTGACTTCAGTCGAGGTTGTGGTTAAGGCCGCTGGCTTCACGGCGTCCCTGTCAGGCCAGTCGGCCGAGAATCCCTTCGCGGTCGAGATTTTTCTCGACCCGTTGGACGGGCTGTCGACTGGTGAAGCCGACAGCCCTTCTTCACAGTTCCCAGTGGAGACCAGGATATGCCTGTGCCCCGGTGCAGCAGTCCCCAGTTAAGGTGTCTGAGCCGAGGGAAGAGTGTGTGTCCCCCACTCCTTCCCAGACCCGTCCTCGGGAACACCGAGGATCTCGGTCTCGGACTTCTTCTCGGTCCAGCCGATCCACCGACACTGGCAGTCTCGGTCTCAGCACCGAGGTAAGTGGCGCCGCCGCTCATCCTCGTCTTCCTCCTCGGATGAGGAGAGGCTTCAGCGCAAATTGTGTCAATGCTACGAGGACCTGATGTGGCAGCAGTTACTTCTGTCCGGGAGCAAGTCGACGCCTTCCTCGGCCATCAAGTGGCTGTCACGCGAGCGGCCGAAACAACCCCTCACCGTAGTCGAGATGCCCAAGCCTGGGCTGGTTGTTCAGCCGAAACCTGCTGCCCCACCAATTGTGGTGGAAACTCCGCCTCCACAACCAAAATCGGGGGCGCCGACCAAGGACTCTCGTCAGGTCAAGGCCTGCCCCACAGGTTGTCGGTCACCCTCACTCTCGACCGTCCTCGGCAGGTGGAGGGTGGCTCAGGCCCTAGGCAGCTCTTCGCGGACTCCTCTGAGTCTGATGACGACTCCTCCCTGTTCTCCAGGCCGGATGACCTGGAGTCCTCCGGGGGCCAGTCGTTGGACGAAAGCCGATCGTCCTTCATGGGTTTGCTTTGGCTCATCTCTGAGTCCACCGGGATGCAGCTCAAGCCCGTATCCAAATGGGCCAACTATCCCCTGACGGAGATACTGGACCGAGGGGATTCCCCCACGGAGGCCTTTCTGGTGGCTGAGGCCATTGTTGGCCCAGCCTTGGAGCTTTGGCAGTGGCCTGCTTCCTGCCCTGCGCCCTCAGCCAGGATGGCCAGGAAGTATGCGGTCCCTACCGGCTCTTTGCCCGGGTTTTCGGAACACTCCTCTGCCAAGGGGTTGGTCACTGACGGCGTTTTCCAGCATTCCAGGAATGCTAGGGATGTAGACAAGCCCCCCGACAAGGAGTCCAAAAAGCTGGACTACGCCAGGTGCGAGGTGTACGCTGCATCCTCCCTTGGCCTCCGCCAGGCCAGCTCGGCTGTGCTGATGTCACACTTCTCCCACGCCCTCATGGGCTCCCTGGATGAGGTGATCCCTCATCTCCCGGCTGACCTGCTGACCACGGTCTGGCAGGTTCGGGACCAGAGTAGGTCTGTGGCGAAGCAGCAGCTCCAAACAGCTCTGGACATAGGAGAGATCTGTGCCAGATCAGTTCTGCGGCTCACGGTGGCCATCGCAGCTGAAACATGGCTGAGAATATCCACCTTCACGGCGGATACCAGCACAAATTGGTGGGCGTCCCCCTTCTTGAGGACCCGACCTCTTGGCCCTGGGTGGAAGGTCACCTCCGAGAAGTCAGTGCCACTCTGGACTCGGTCATCTCCGCCCAGAAGGACAAAGGCCGCCAACAGCAGCAGCACAAGTCCTTTCATCCTTCTGCGCCTGCGGCAGATCCGGCCCAACAGTACCAGCACCAGGGCCAGCAGGCTCGCGCTTGGCATCCCAAACCCAAGCCCGCAGCTTCCTCTAATAGGAAGCAGGGAGGTAAAGGCCCAGGAGTTCCCTCGGCCGGTCCCTCCTCCAAGCCTGCCCAGTGACGGGTTGAGGGGTGTCGCCCCCAGCCTCGTCACTCCCCCCTGGGTCCCCGGTGGGTGACGGCCCTCACTTCCTTTCCACCTGGTCCGCTATTACCACGGACCACGGGTGTTGGAGGTGGTAGGAAAGAGCCTGCCTCTGGGTTCGAGCAGGCCCCACCCTTCTGAGCAGTCGCCCCTCGGGGGCGCCACGGGGTCCGCAGCCTCGCTGTCGGCCCGCCGAACCGATATTGCCCTGCTCCTCAAAAAAGAGGTGATCAGGAAGGTGGCGGATTCTCCTCCAGACCCGGGGTTTGTGTCCAGGTATTTCCTGGTCCCAAAATGGACGGGAGGCAGGCGCCCCATTCTCGACCTGCACGACCTGAACAGGTTCCTAAGGTCTCGGACCTTCAGGAGTGTCACTCTGGCTCAGATAATCCCATCCTTGGAACGAGGCGTGTGGTTCTATTCCCTGGACCTTCAGGACGCGTTCTTTCACGTCCCAATCCGTCCGTCCCATCAGAGATTCCTCCGCTTCAGAGCGGATGGATCCCTTTACGAGTTCCGGGCCATGCCCTTCGGCCTCTCCCTAGCTGCCAGGGTCTTCACCAAATGCATGGCAGTGGTGACAGCATTCCTGCGGTGCCGAAGGGTCCAGGTGTACCCCTACCTGGACGACTGACTGATTGCAGCCCCCTCCAGAGCAGAGGTGGAGCGGTCCAGAGATCTGGCCCTCCAGGTTTGCTCTCAGATTGGCCGCCTCATCAACGAGGCCAAGTCGGAACTCGTGCCAAAACAGGTGATACATTTCATCGGGGCAGAGCTCGACTCTCTGTGAGCCAGAGAACGGCTCCCGGAGGACAGGGCTGAGGTTCTTTCCTCCTTTGCCCAATCATTTCAGGTTGGGCAATCGCGCCCTGCCCGGGACTTCCTGCGCCTCCTGGGCCTCATGGAGGCCTGCACCAGCGTGGTCCGTTGGGCCCGCTGGTACATGCGTCCCCTACAATGGGGACTGGCCAGTCAATGATCACAGCACATCGATCCGCTGGATCAGCTAGTGACAGTGACCCAGGGGATGTGGGACGCTCTCCAGTGGTGGACCGTTCCAGCACATCTGCAGGAGGGCATCCAGTTTGTCTGCCCTGAGCTGACGGTCTCTCTATCGACCAATGCCTCTCTGATCGGTTGGGGTGCCCATCTGGGGGAGCACAGAGCGCACGGCCTCTGGTCCCCTCGGGAGTCCCGATGCCATATCAACCTGCTGGAGCTTCGAGCGGTTCATCTAGCCCTCACCGCCTTCGCTCCGTTTCTACGGGGTCAAGTGGTTCAGGTCCAGACGGACAATACCACAACCATGTACTGCCTAAACCGCCAGGGCGGGACGCGCTCCATGCCTCTGTGCAGGGAAACTCTCCGCATTTGGTCTCTTGTGCGCAGCCTGGAGGTGGATCTCCTCGCCATTCACGTGGCAGGAGCCTCCAACACCCTGGCCGATGCCCTAAATCGGATAGGGACTGTGTCTCACAAGTGGTCTCTCCTGCCAGAGGTAGTACAAGATCTCTTATCCCACTGGGGCACGTCTCAAGCGGACCTGTTTGCCTCCAGGGAGAACGCGAAGCTGAGACTGTTTCATGCCCGCCTCCCTCAGCAGGGCTCGCTGCAGAGGGATGCCTTCTCGAGGCCGTGGACCCCGGGCCTCTTCTACGCCTTTCCCCCATTTCCCTTGATCCACAAGGTGCTTCTCAAGGCGAGGAGGGCAAGGCGCAGGTGATTTGGGTAGCCCCAGACTGGCCCCACCAGTTCTGGTATCCAGATCTCCTCAGTCTCAGCTCCAGGCTCCCGAGGTGGCTTCCAGCCCGCCCGGACCTGATCTCAGTCAATCAGGGGAAGGTATTCCACCCGGACCTTCAATCCCTGCGCCTGACGGCCTGGTTCCTGAGTGGCTAGAGTTCCAGGCCTTGGGTCTTTCCGACGAGGTCCTCAACGTCGTTGAGGCGTCCCGTAAGGAGTAGACCAGAAAATGCTACGCCTTCAAATGGAAGAGATTCTCCATTTGGTGTCAGGCCAAGGGCCTGGACCCTTCCTCCTGTTCCTTGGCAAGCATTCTGGACTACCTGTGGTCCCTTTCTCAGCAAGGGCTTTGGTCGACGACCCTTAAGGTGCACCTGGCAGCCATCTCTGCTTACCGGGCGTGGGCCGGGAAGCAGTCGGTGGCGAAGGAGAAGGTGGTCGGGCACTTTTTCAAAGACCTTGATCACATTTCCCCTCCGGTGCGAGAACTTCCTCCTCCATGAGATCTACTGCTGGTACTGGCTAAGCTCAAGGGCAGGCAATTCGAACCGATGCACAGGTGTGACATCTCTCACCTGTCATGGAAGACCGCCTTCTTGGTGGCTATCACGTCAGCCAGAAGGATGGGAGAGCTCCAGGTGTTTTCCATCGAGTCTCCTTATCTGGTCTTCCACAGGACAAGGTTGTCCTGCCCCCCACCGAAATTCCTTCCAAGGTGGTGTGTGGAGTTTCACCTTAACCAGGGTGTTGACTTTGCGGTGTTCTACACCCAATCACAACTGGAGGCGTAATATAGGCCCATACTTTGACCCTAGAAGAAGAGCGCCTCATTATAAGGAGCGGATTGCCAGTTCGGGGAGAGGTTTGCCAGCTGTTTGTCACCTACGCTGAAGCCACACCTGGCAGACCTGCAGCCAAGAGGACGATAGGCAGGTGGGTTACCTCCTGCATAGATCTCTGCTATAGGTTGGTGGTCATGGAGCTTCCCAGAGGGATAAGAGCTCATTCTACCTGCCATACCGTTGCATCGGTGGCTGCTTCCAGGGACGTCCCTATCCAGGAAATCTGCAGGGCTGCTACCTGGAAGTTAGCACACACCTTCATTACCCACTACCACATCGACCTTGAGTCACGCCGGGATTCTGGTTTTGGGGCCTCGGTTCTCCAGTCTCTATTTCCCATGTTGGGGGTGTGCGCCTTGCCTCCCTCCTCCTGGAGAACTGCTAGGAGTCTACCAGATGGTGTGGATGAACAACATATCCATGTCCTTAGAAATACAGGTTACTCACCTGTAACAGGAGTTCTAGGAATGGTATATGTTGTTCATCCACACGACCAACCCGACCTCCCCGGCTTCAACGCACAACCTGGCTTCCTCTAGATCTGGCGTCATGGGGCAGAGCCGAGAGTTTTACCACTCGGGTGGGTGGGAGGAGCCAGCTTGAAGACCTTCCGGCAAGATTTAAAGCGGCAAGGAACCTCCCAGACAGTGTGGATGAACAACATATACCATTCCTAGAACTCCCGTTTCAGGTGAGTAACCTGTATTTCTGTATACACAACATATTTCTTCAATGTATAAAGCACTGTTTTTTATTATGTAGAATTCCAACTCTTTGTAACAACTTTGCTACCAACGTTGTATTATCAGTTACTGTATTTTATTCCTCTGTACCCCTTCCCCCAGGTCACACCTAGAAACAAGCTTCTGCTCATGGTGCCTTTCCCAGTTACTGACTTTTAAATAAATAAATAAATACTTTCAGCCCCAATAATGTAATGAATCTCCTTAATGCACTATTTTTTTGTGCTTCTTTTGAAAAAGTCTTGTTTTTCTCTCTTTAGGGTCCCTTACTGTTGTCTTTTATACACCATATATTCATTTTTATTTTTAATTATAAGTCAGTTCCAGAACCCACTGCTAAATAAAAAATGAATATTGGACAGAAAAAAGGGCAGCATCCACACGTGATCTTAAAAGGGGGAGGGGGATCCAAACTATTTCAATGCAAACGCAGGAAGCAGTTTTGAAGGAAGATCAAGAAGACTACAGGTGTGTCAACTTTCCAGTTGTGATAGAACAGCGAGACTGGTTTTGGTTCCCTTTAAGGAAAATAAACCTTGGAGTAAAGGGAGACATGTGCAGTCAGGACTGTTAAGATCCTCTAGCCACTGTGTGACTGTTGTTTCTAATCTTACATACAGGATATCCTTTGTGGTTTCCCTGTGCTTGCTTTTAACAAGAAGAAAAGACAGAGACACTCAGAAATAGTTATCCTTTTTAGTCTCTTTTCTCACACCTGCATTCCTGTCCCCCACCCCCGGCCAAGTGGAATGTAAAGTACTGGATTTGTTTTTTGAAAGGAGGATCACTGATGTAGGAACCAAAGAGTTTGATGTTAACCCCCAAGCATGGAGGTAGATTTGCCTGCATGATTTCTGTCCTTAGAACCCGGATTGTAATAGCAAAACGTTGGCTCTTGACTGCAGTTGCAGTTTTATCTTACATTTTACAGACCAACGTAGACTGATCCTGAAGGAGCTGTGTCACGTGAATCCCAGAGAAGGCACAGGCTGACCAGTACTGGGCAAGCCCTGTTGGCTGATCAGGTAGCAGCATTACCATTGGCTGCAAAGGCCATTGTGACCCCGCCAGGAATTTGGGGGCACAGAGGCAAGTCACGGAGGAAATGAGGACATAATCCCCTTAATATGTCATGGGGCGATCTGTCTTCCTGTTGTAAATGTATTTGGTTTTATATAGGATCTTTTGTTCACACTGCTTCCCAGAGTGCTTTACAAGCCATAAACGGAATTGACCTGAAATGTCAGCATGTTCTTGGAGCAACAAATTGCCACACACACACACACACACACACACACACACACAGCGGCACACACACACACACACACACACACACCAGAAATGCTTGTAAAAGTCACTCACACAAAACATCCGTGAATTTTGTATCCTCTTGTTCTCATCTTACCAGAAAGTCCAGGACTGCTGGAAACCAAACTGAATCTTTAGGCATCTTTACATGCAGAGATCTGTATCGCAATGAGCGATACAGATCAACTGCAACAATACCTTTCTGCCGTGTACAGGCGATCGGTTCTGCAGGAGAACCGAATGTTCTCCAATTATGCGTTCCCTGCTTTCCTGGGTTCACAGAGTTGTTTTTTTTTCTGTTTTACCCGGCCATTTTGGTGCCAGGACAACAGGGAATCTCATGCTTTCTTGGCTGTTTTGGAGCAGATCACCTGTACATGGCACAAAAGGCATAACGTTGCAGTTGATCCATACCACTCGTTGTGATACAGATCACTGCATGTAAAGGCAATCCGCTCCGTAACAGTCCCAGAACAAAGCGCCATCATGGAATGAGCATCTTGTGTAAAAGCGCCTTTTGAAACACAGCACTGTAGTAGTGGCAGGGTGGGGGTCGGGGTTGGGCAAATTGGGCAGATAGGGAATAGAAGTGGCATGCTATAGACCCAGACTGGAATGTCAGTGATGGCAGGCCGCTTTTTCATGCCTTCAGTTACTGGGGTTGGGGATGACTGTACTTGCAGAACCAGTAAGTCTAGCTAGATACTATTCTTCGACTACCTTTCAGAAAGAGAGATTTTTCAATCCTTGTCTCATGTACATATCCTGAATAATTAAATTTTTGCTATGGAGATTGCAGTTGCTCAGAACTGGCTTGCTCAGCTTTTCCGAACTGTGGACAGGCTGTGCAACCTGGCTTATCTGCAAGTTCGGAAAGCGTTTTCGCAAATAGAGTGTGATGAACTTGCTTGGTTCTTTGCGACTAAGGTGGCCGACGTCAGGGTGGCACTCCAACCAGCACACTCTAGGGGTGTTGCTGATGATTAGCGCTTGGTCACTGGCCTTCAGTTTCCTGGAGTACCTTTGACCGCCTGGAGTTCATGGATGTCGTGAGGATTGTCCAGGATGCGTGCCCTACGTACTGTAGTTTGGATCCAGGACTAACTTCCCTGATTTTTGGGTTGTATTGACTCCATCGGTCTAGTCCTTGCTCAGATAGTTTGATGCTCCTTGGAAACAGGTGAGTTTCCTAGCTCCCTGAAGGAGGTGGTGGTAACACCCCTCCTGAAGAAAGCTTCCCTGGACCCAAACTGCCTTGCAAACTATAGACCAATCTCTAACCTTCCCTTTTTAGGGAAGGTGGTTGAGAAGGTAGTGGCCGCACAGCTAGAGAACCATTTGGCCATCCATGACATCTATGAACCCCTCCAGTCCGGTTTCCGAAAGAGGCATAGTACAGAGAGAGCGCTGGTTCGTGTGCTCAATGATCTCCTGATGGCTAGAGATCGGAAGAACCATTCCATCCTGGTTCTTCTTGATCTCTCATCAGTGTTTGATACTGTGGACCATGGGGTTCTGCTTGATCGTTTGAGGTTCGTCTGTGGCCTGTCTGGTATAGTCCTCAGGTGGTTTACATCTTTCCTCACTGGAAGAACTCAGAGAGTGGTGTCTGGGATTTATTCCTTGGACCCAATCCCTCTGTTTTTATGGGGTTCCTCAGGGATTGGTGTTGTCCCCCATGTTGTTTGCAGTATATATGCTGCCCCTCGGAGACATTGTAAGGAGGTATTTGCTGAGGTTTCACTGCTATGCTGATGATACCCAGCTATACCTTTCTTTTGCACCTGACCAGAATGGAGCTCTCTGTTTTTAATAATTGCCTGGCGGAAATCTAGGAATGGATGGATTCGAGCTGGTTGCGGTTGAACTCTGGAAAGACTGAAGTGCTGGTTGTGGACCCAGGACGCTGGATGAGGGGTCAGGAGTGGGTTTACCTTCGGGATTATTTCTTGGGGGGTTGCCACTCCCGGCCTCTGAACAGGTGCATAGCCTGGGGATAATTTTTGATGGGTTGACCCTGCATGCGCAGGTGTCAGCCGTCGTCAAGACTTCTTTTTACCACCTGAGGAATATCGCCAGGATTAGGCACCATGTTCCGTCCGGCGACCTCCCTACATTGGTTCACGCCTTTGTGTTCTCCCGCTTGGATTATTGCAACTCTCTGTATCTAGCACTTTTTGGGGTAGAAATCAGCCATTTGCGGCTAGTGCAGAACGCAGCAGCTCGGTTTTTAACAGGAACCTCTCAGTCCTACCATATTTCTCCAGTGCTGCGTGGTCTGCAGTGGCTACCAGTACAATGACGGATCACCTTTAAAGTTAGTTTGCTGACTTATAAAGCCCTACATGGACAGGGTCCTGACTACCTGAAAGAGCTTCTGGTTCCCTACTGCCCTGGGCGATCGCTCCGCTCAGCTGGCGAGGGGTTGCTAGTGATTCCAAGAGTGTGTTTAAAATCTTCTGGGGCCTGGGAATTTATGCACGCAGCCCCTTCCCTCTGGAATTCTCTAGCCTGCCAATTACATGAGTGCACGACTGTGGAGGGATTTAAAAGTGCTTTAAAAACTCCTCTTTGGCACCAAGCATTTGGCAACTGAGTGGTGTCATGATTTTAATTCGCAGTATAATTTATAAGTCTGTTTAGAGGACTGTTTTAATCAAGCTGTTGTAAATGGTTCAATATGTTTGTTTTTAAATCTGTTCGGCGCCTTGGCTTTGGAAAGGTGCCTTAAAAATTAAGTTTTATTATTATGTTTAAAATATTATAAAAAGAGAACCTTTGGAGATATGCATAAATGTGGACACTGTACAGCAGGTATGGCTGTTGAACAGTAGCCGAAAGTAATATCAGACATTTTAGAATATATTTAATCTTGCAGTTAACTTAGCATTATTGAATTTCTCATTTTCCTTGTGTGCTAGAACCCAGTGTATAAGCTGTCAGTAACCAAATTGCGTTTGCTAGGCATTTCTTTATTTAAATACAAACAACATAGTTCAAGTAGTAGCCAATCAATATCCAGTGTGTTTTTTTTCCTGTTATTTCTTTTATGCTCCACCTGTTTCACCCTATCAGTACTGCTCTCCTTCTGGCCTTCGATGGTCCCCCTTCTGCCCACCAGACTCATCCATCACTGCTGGGGTTCACCACCAGACTCCCATGGGACCTCCATTGCACTGCCGTGAAACCCACCATGTCCCTGCCAGTGGGTTCCCCGCTGCTGCCCAGGAAGAAGTAGCACCCCATTCTGTGGGTCATGATGGCCAAGGGGAGTGAAGCCAGTGTGCTTTGGGGCCACTTGCATGGGAGAAGCCCAGAGAGCCATCATCTGGCACTCTGAATGGGCATTTTACTGAATTTTTACCATGCAAATTCTTCACATGTGTATGGAACAGTGTCCTGGAGGGCACCTGGCAGGATGTTTACCCATGCTGCCTAGGGTGCCACCACCAGGATACACTATAGAATTCTGCAGTAAGACATTCCGCCCCCCAAAAAAAAAAAAAAATGAATTATCTAAGGTATCTCGCCTGGGTGGATCAAATCATCTTTACTTGCCCTACTACAAGGAAGGACAATCCTGGTCTCAAGCAAGGAACACTGGGTCACCAGCAGACCTTCAAAGATATAAGGAAGCCCGCAACAAGTGTACCAGGGAGGTTAGGAAAGCCAAAGCAGACTTCTGTAAGGATCACCTGCATGATGCCACGTACACTGACTTGACAAAAGCCTTTGACCTCATTAACCACTCTCTACTGTTGGACAAGCTCTCTGCCCTGGGCCTCTCCTCTGAAACTGCGGCTTAGTTTTGTTGTTACCTCACGAGGCAGTCACAGAGAGTAAGGATTGATAGAGTGCTCTGTAATGCCAAGTGTGTCACAGTTGGAGTCCCTCATGTGTCTATACTTGGTCCGCTCCTCTTTGGACTATTCATTAACAAACTCCCTGAAGCCTGACCTCACTTGAAGAAGTTATTTTACGCAGATGATGCGGTGATTTTCAATAGTAGCCTGCAGCTCTGTGATCTTTCTCATAACTTGCAATTAGCCTTTAAATCTATGGAGGACTGGTTTGAGAACAGTAAACTTGTCCTAAACTATAAAAAGACAAAGACAGTACTGTTCTCCAGGTCTCACCTAAAGAAAATAGCCCTCCCTTGGTGAGCCAAAATTCACTTGCTGCTACCCTTGAACAGGTCGAATCATTTAAATATCTAGGTCTCACCCGGGATGACACCCTCTCTTATGCCGCCCATGTTGACAACATCACAAATCTGGCCAACAGAAAATTAGGGGCGCTCTTCCAGCAACGTTTAAATCATACCGCTGAAGCTAGATGCCTGGCAGTCTCAAGTTCGGTCCTCCCCCTCATTGACTATGGTCTACCGACCTATGGAGTTGTCTGTGACTCTACTTAGCAGGGTAAAAAATGGTCCTCAACAAAGCCTGCCGGTTCACAAGCGGGGCTGATGGACTTACACATACAGTTGTCCCTCGTTATAGTGAATCTCGTCATAATGAATCCCGCTTAAAACAAATGAGTTTTACGGCTCCAGCCACAACCCATTAATTTTGTCTGCTCGCTTTCAATTCACTTTCTTCTGGCTCACATTCTGTTTAGCTCTCCTGTTGTCAAACCGGTATTTCAGAATGAGCAACTGCTGAATGCTTTAATTTAATTTTTAAATACCCCGTGAGCATGCTTTCCTGGCTGTAATCCTAATTGAGAATTAATTAGCTATCAGACATACTATAGCAGTATCAACCATAACTCACTTAGGTCTTTTCCAGTCATTGCAATTGCGCTGTTAAGAACGTGCAAGCACATTTTAGCCTGACAAACTCCATTCGCACAGCAGCTCTCAACAGCAATCCCAGTTCGAACATCATGGCTGAGATGAAAAAAAGGAAGACACTTGATGTCAGTACAAAACTGGCTATCGTAGACAGGCTAAAAATGGAGAGGGACTCGCTAAACTTGCCACAGAATTTTCCCTTGCCAAGTTGACGATTTGCACCTTCCGTAAGCAAGAGGAGTCTGAGAGCTTTCACAGAAAACTGCTTAGAGGAGGAGAGTCTGCAGTGCAAAAAATTAAGACTTACCGACAATGCTGTGGTGGATCAAGCTGTTAAAATATGGTTTGAGAGTCGGCGTGCAGCGCGTGTCCCGATCTCCAGTGCCATTGTTAGGGTGAAGGCTGAGTCCTTGGCAAAATAACTTATGTCTGCCGAATGCGATTTTAAATCCTCTCCTGGCTGACTGTGGAGATTCCAACACCGAAATGGCATCAGACAACTTAAAAATTGCAGGTGAGCAGAGGTTGGCAGATACTGCCGCTGCTGAATTCATGCCAAAATTAATAGACATTTTAGAAGAGGGAGATTATGAGCCTTGCCAGCTGTACAACGCTGACGAAACAGGGTTGCTTTTTAAGTGTTTGCCTGACAGAACCCTCGCTGCAAGAACAGACTGATGACTCAACAGGATACAAAATGTTTAAGGACCGGCTGACTGTGCTCGTTTGTACAAATGCAACAGGTGACCATAAGTTAAAGCCACTATGCATTGTCTGCTTTACGAACCCAAGATGTTTCCATCACATTAACAGAGATTCCTTAAGTTTTTTGTGCGATTATTGTGCAAACTCATGGATGACACGGGATATTTTTAGACAGTGGTTCCATCACAATTTTATACCCTCTGTGTGTAGATTCCTTAGAGCAAAAGGGATGGACACTAAGGCCATTCTCCTAGTAGACCAGTGTCCTGCACATCCAAAAGCAGATGAACTTGTAAGCCAAGATGAGAAAATAAAAGTCCAGTATCTGCCCAGTAACCCCACATCAATCATCTAGCCGATGGACAAGGGTGTAACTGCAAATCTTAAAAAGCTTTACAGGAAGCAACTGTTAAGGGAGATTATTGCACAAGAGAACGGGACAGAGCTAGTGAAATTTCTAAAGTCCTACGACATTAAGGATATGATGTACGTGGCTGGTATTCCATGGGACTCCATTACTGCTGAAAAAGTGACCAGCTGCTGGCGAGATGCTCTCGGGCCAATATTCGAGGAGAGCAGCACAACTGTTACCCCTGCTGTGTCCACTCCAAATGATGAAATTGACCGTGATGATGTTACCATTGCTGCTCGACTGGGGCTGATTGCAGGGACTGGTCCTGATGCACACAATCAAATTCAGCAGTGGTTTGCTCAGGAGGACACTATTGCTGTGTCGGATGTGATCACAGATGCAGAGATTGTGGCTGAGGTGAAATCTGGGAACCACACTTTATCGGACAGTGAAGATTCAGTTGAAGCAGCAGCTGTCACTGAAGAAGTCCAAGTAAACTTGGCAGAGGGAATAGCAGGCTGGGAGACTGGGTTCTGGTACCTGGAGCCATGGGTGTAGGCAGGCATGCTCCAAGTACTCCATGGTGTGCAATTTTATTTAAGGGGGTAGCAAATAGGCTCTGAACTGCTTCCTTTTTCCGTGAAAACTAACAAAGAAAATGCTGAACGTTTCTGTAATTTTATTCATAGGAGTCAAAACTAGAAGGACTGGTCATTAATTCTGTCTTTGCATCCCAAGGACAATACAACTTTACAGGCTCTGGGCTGGTATGTGGGTGTCTTAGGGAGCAATGCATGGCATTTGTATTTACCCATGCATGGCACCAACCATTGTCATGAGATACAAAAGTTGTATTTATTGTGCTGAATGAGGCAACAAACACGGCCCTGGTGTACATTTGTATATTGTCTGGCTACACCCCTGCCTGAAGTGGCAGTCCTTTTGTGTCCTCCCTTCAGCTGCTGCAGTTAAGACAGCTCATAATGTTGTGTAAAAAGGATGTGATTAATAACGGTCTGACACAGAAGACAATGGACTGCTGTTTTAAATAAATAAAAATAGTACTGTATGCTTATTTAATAATTTAACAATTAAACATGAGCTTTCAACTTACAGTCCTGTATGTGTGTTTTTCATGTTATTTTTTATCCTGTTTGTAATAAATTATGCTTCAGTATTTACAGATACGGTGAATTTTGATTCATTGGAAATTCATTATAGCAAGGCTGTTTTTTCTCCTATAACGAATACTCGCGATAACGAACTATTGATATAGCCCCATCCTGTTCATCATAACGAGGGACAACTGTACTTGCTCCTTGTATGCACTTACCAACTGGCTCCCTTTGCAGGATAGGCTGAAATTCCAGTCCTGTCTGCTGGTTAAAAAAAAGTCCTTTTGGGCCTCACCCTGTTTGCAATTGGTGACCTCTTGTACCTGGTCAACAACAACGACTCCACAAGGAGTATGTGCAGTCGGCCCGGTGGCACAGAAGGTTGTGGCGCTGGACGCCACACCTCGCACTACGCCGGTGACCTGGGTTCGGGAACGAGCCTGGGTCATCTGAGGTCGGCCGGGGTGGGGAGGGAGAGGCCTAGAGCAGACTGCCCTCTACCTCAGGGATAGGGGTAGCAGGCTAGGGGATAGGGGAGCTTGGCCGCCCTCTAGTGGAGGCCGGAGAAGCGGCACCTCTCTGAGGACCTTTGGCATTAGGCCATCGGGGAAGGGTGGGGGAGACCCCATCTGGAGCTGTGGTACGCATGTGCACCTCCACACGCATGCGCTACCACTTTCGGGGGTCTCGGGGAAAGTAGGTCCACGGGAGAAAACGGAGGAAAAGTGGGGGTCCGCCGAGGATGATACCTCTGGACCGTCTCTAGGGATCTGCCGGGGCATGCATGGCGCTACAAGCCCCCGAAATACCCAGAGTCTGGTAGGCTAGTGGATGACGAGGGAGGACCTGCCACAGGAGGATAAAGAAGGATGAAAAAAAAAAAGTAGTATGTCCAGAGATGCCCTGCAAGTCCCCTTTCGAAAAACTAGTCAGGGTAGAGTGGACGAACATTTTCTGTCCAACCCGCACGGTGGTTTAATGCACTCCCTGAATCCATAGTGGACCTCCCAAAATTGCATCATTTAAGAATTCCCGAAGAAAGGAACTTGCACTGAAATCTGCTTGCCGTTGTTTTTTATGACCACTTACCTCTCTGTGTAATGATGCAGCTTGATTGCCCTTTGTCAAATCTCTATGCTGATATACCTTGTTTGCAACCCCAGTGTCTGTACATGACCTGGCTCCCCCTGAGTTGGTGAAATCTTGTAGTATATACCTTATGTATGCCAATTTTATGTATTTACTAACGTGGTTTGTGTGTCTCAATGTTTTGTATACCTGTTTGTAACTGACATGGAACCTTTGGAAAAGAGCACTTGTGCTCAAAGGTGTTATCCAGTCCTCAAATAAATACCCCACCACCACCACTCTTTAACAATCTCTGCTGGTCTTCCGCTCCTGAAACCAGGGTTTGGTTCTTGATTGCCAGCATGCCAGAGCATTCATCCTCCACTTGGTGCAGTTCCATGTAGCAGGCTTAGTGATGTGATTTGTCTAAGAGTTTTGCCATTTGGCTAAAACTTCCAGGTGACAATTAACCAAATACTGTAGGGTTTTAAGTTGCTGCTGCAACCAACTGAGCTTGACAAATGCTAGTCCTGGCAAATAGTATGTACCCTTGTTACAATTTAACGGCTCTAAACACAGCAAGAATATTCAGCGCTGCTATAATGCAATGCAGGGGCTTTACAGTAAGTTTCTATTAGAATGGAGTTTGCATTATCAAAGATTTTGTTTGTGAACAGTCCCTGAGGTGGCTATCTCTATCCATGTCGATGGCCATTTATAGAAATTATCTTTCCCCACAAGAGAACAAGTCGTTCCATAACCTGATAATCTGTCTTGACAGCCCAGCGTATACAGTCTTGGTAGTCCACTCAACACTGATTGAACTGTAGGAAAACTGGCTGTCCTGTAGGCAGCCAGTATGTTACGTCACTATCTTCTCATATATGCACTGTAACTTTTTGTATGTAATACTTAATGTCATTATATTGCGGTGTTAGTCTCGTGTCTACAACCAACAACCCTTCCTCAGGACACACTTGTAATTATGACACTGCATGCTAAGGGGCATATCTTGGAGAGCAAAGCTGGAATATATACGAATATACACTTTCAGTAGCTCATCATAGAAAACAGGTCTGCACCCAACTAGTTGACTGCCCATTTGTTCAGCCCCTTCATCATGCCGAGGGAGAATACTCATTTTTCAGCAGTGCAACACATTCTACCTGCAGCTTTTTGGAGGCAGGGTAGTCTGGTGGTTAGAGCAAGAGCTTTTAAGTGGGACCCCGGTTGACATTTCATCTTGGCCATTTATTCGTCTTTGTGCTTAACCTCCCTGTCTCATTCCTTCCTGTGCACACCTAAAGACTTCTGCCACTTGTTCATGGCACATAATGCGCTTTGCAGTACAGTATGACAGGTGCTGTATAAAATCCCTTTCCTTCCTTTGTATCTATTGGAGTACATTAGACTTCTGTTTCTGTTACCTTTTTTTGTTATATTGTTACCTGCTTATGTACTTCTTGTCTCTGGCCTGCCCCTTCTTGTGGCTCCTCCCCATCCTAATCAGCTGCCTTCCTTGGGCATCTCCACTGTCTCCTGTACCCCATGGCCTCATCCTGTTACAGCCAAGACTTGTTTTTCTTTCCCCATTTTCTGTACTCAACCCTGGATGCACACGCAAACATCACGTGACATCCCTGCCTACCCCAGAGTGGCTCCAGCTAGCAAAACCATCTGTGGTCACCCAGGTGGCAGTAGCCCACTGGAGCACATTACCCACCCCTTCCAGATGAGGAGAGCTTCCACTGGTATACTTGATCTGCTTCCAGCCCCCAACAACCCATGTTAGTTCTGGAACCCAGGTCACTGGCTTCACTAGTGGTAGCTGTGTAACAGTTCTGGCAGGCCAGTCTTCCATTACGTTGTAGCAGGAAAAACATACCTACTGCAAACATCAGCTCGCTGTCAAATATTTGCACCACAGATGGCTGTGGTGCACTTGGCTGAGCACCTAGCAAGGCATAAGATCTCTGAGCCCTTCCATTCTGGTTTTCATCAGTGCCCGACTGTCTTGGTTAGGGTGTGTAATGATGCTTTCCTTGTGAGAGATCGAGGTGGGGTGTCACTTTTGATCCTTTGTAACCTTGGATCATTAATTGACATGATGGACCACAGAGTACTTGTTGACCGTTTATTGGATTATTGGGGCTAGCAGAGGCTGTGTTGTCCTGGTTCCAGTCTTCCTGACAAGTCTGAAGCAGTCGGTATTGATGGAAGTTCACCTGTTGAGCATAGCTATTATTGATTGGGTTGTGCCTCAAGGGTCAGTCCTCTCCTCAGCTTTGTTCACTGTGTATGTTTTTGTCTTTGGGGAGATCATTAGAAAGTAAATCATTAAGTGCCATTGCTATGTTTGGTGTCATTGGTATGCTGATGATACGCAGCTGTTTATTTCCTTCACACCTGCTCAGGGAGGCTGCTCAGTACAAATTCTGAAAGACTGCCTAATGGAAATAAAGACTGAATGGCCTCCATGTTGGTAGCTGTAAATCCAAGTAAAACTGAGCTGTTGTTGGTGATCTTGGATGCATGGGTTTCTGCTGTGAGTAGTAGTATTGGGTTGCTCATCTTTGATGTAGTGCAACTTGGAAGACGAGAGAGTGGCTAAAAACCTTGGAGTAGCCCTTGATTGGCTGACCCTGAAATTTCAGGTGTTAGCTGTAGTCAAGGGATGTATTTCCATCTGTAGAATATTGCCAGGCAGTGCCCATTTCTAGAACTGAATGACCTGAGGCAGCTGGTGCAGGCACTTGTCTTCTTCCCTGGACTACTGCAGTGCACTCTACAGGGACCTGCTGTGTGGTCAGATTTGATGCCTACAGCTAGTGCAAAATACAGCACCGCCAGCCCTGAGCTCCGTGAGTCCTCTTTTTGGGGGGTGGGATTGACCATCTGGTTTGTGATTAACATAAAGAAGTTTGGTGCCTGGAACAGTAAGCACGTGTATAATACAATAGTTATGCATTAATGATACCAACTTCAAGTTTTTTTGTGCTTGTTTTTAACAAAAAAAGACACTAAAAAAAACAGAATATTTAAAAAGCTAATAATTACAGCAATAAATAAAAAAGATGCAACATGCATGCATAATGCTAGATATAGAAACATTACACTGTTATAGTTGTTTGTATATAAATTTATCTTTGTGCAATATATGCATAAGATTGTGCTGAAGGTGGTTGTTCCAAGTTTAGCTTGAAGTAATCATTATTTAGTGCACTTGGCACTTTAAATGTGTAGGTGGGGTGCATTTACCTATCAGATACACCGACTGTTTTTTTTAAATAACATGATTTTCAATTTATATAAAAATGGCACCGCTGTTCTTGTATATAACTCTGAAGAAGCCTGGCAGCGTGCCGGGAGAAACGTCAGTTTTTTGTTTGCTATTGAGCCACCATTTGGCCGGTTATTTCACTTTATTAAATTTGTGACCTTATTGGATTTTGCCTGGTCAGTGTGTTCTGTTTGGTGTTATGGGTGCATTGGATTTTTAACTGCATTTCATTTGGTTCACTCTTAGCACCGTAACTGAGTATCCTGGTGCTTGGCTCATTTTCTTTGACTTATTTTTTTTCACATAGGTTGTTTCCACTGGGCGCACCATGGGCAGCTAAGATCAACCCTGCCTCAGCCTCCCAAGTCCGTCTACCGCCTCTCTGAGCCCCATTCCCCCCCGGATTTCCCCTGTGGCGGGGCCGTGAAGGGGAGGGCCGTCCTCTCCCCACCCAGTAAGCCACAATCTAGATTGGGGTATTGGCAAGCTAGCGACGGAACGGGACAAGGACAGGCAGGCAGGGCTTCATGTAATCTGATTGCCATTTTCCTCCACTTTTGTCCCAATGCCATTGTGGCTGTGGCAGTGTGCATCGCGGGAGCACGACAAAGCATGAGCTGTGGCCCTCATTGTTGCCCGATCGCTGATGTTGCCACCCGGCTCCCCACCAGATGGCAGCCAAAAGTGAGACAACCGATTTCCACCACCACCACCACCACCCTGGAAGAGAAGAGTCTGTCGGATGCTTGATCCTCCCCTCCCCTGCTGACCCCCGGCAAGCCGAGCTGATTCCCAAATACTGGTCGCCAGCATGGTGAGAGGTAAGGCACATAGCGTCTCAGCCCTGTGCACCACTGGGCCGGCCCCGTAAGATGATTATTTTGATACAGAAGGACCTAAACAGTCTGGGCCAGTCGTATCTCAGCGATCTTCTGCCCTTCAACAACTAAGTAGATCCTTCTGTTTCAGAGGCATGGGGCTGCTGAATGTTCTCCTGTCTACATTGACGTCTGGGGGGATAGGACAGTTTCAGATTTGGCCCTGGCTATTTGTCATTACCTCCCTCCTACCTATGCTCATCCATTTTCCTTGGAGATCCCTGGTCATATCACCTCTGTGAACATTTTGTGAATGTTGTTTTATTGTTATTACTATTTTTGTAATATAGTTTATTTATATATGTATTTTACGTTGCTGTTGGCTTTCTGTAAAGTGCTTTGAGCAGTTGGAAAGACGTTATATTCAAGAAAAAGTTGCAAAGGTGCTGTATCAGTAACACCTCCCCAAAAAATAATAGCTGTGATGATTGACTTTTAATTGGGGCAGATTTACTTTTCTACCCTAACCGTATTGGGGGTGGGGATTCTCTCTTTGCCTTCCATTGATTATTTTTCAGATATTTATTATCAGATATTCTCCCCTTTGATGTACTTGTTTAAACTTCTAGTTCTGCCAGCATATATTTTTTTTCCTCAAAAAAAAAAAAAAAAAAAGTCCTCTTCTTACCATGCTGATTTTCCTTTGGCTTGCAGCTTTCTCAGCAGGTAGACGTTTCTGCATAGACCACATGGTGTCACCATCAGGACTATACCATTTAGATGTTTCTGCCATTGTGCACCACCCAGGAAGGTTAGAAATGTCATGGTAGCGCCGTCGACCTGGGTTCAGGTGTGAGCTTGGGCTGCCCGGGGTCGGCCAAGGAGGAGCTCTGACAGCTATCCTCTCCTAGGAAAGAAGGGGAAACTACACTGCTCACAGTACTACCTCCACGTGGAGGCGCAGTGGCAGAGCAGTGGTCATCACTCCACAGGGGTTGGTTGTGGCAAACACGCGGTGTGCACCTCTGCGTGCACGCATGTTGAAGCGTCATTGCGTTGCCCAACAAGGGATCAGCGGGCTGGGCATAATTAAACGGCCGGCTGTGCGACCTTGCTGTCTCCCAGGACCACCTTATCTGGATTTGGTCTGTGGGGCGGAGGTCAGATCTTCCTCTCATGGGGGGGGGGATCCTTGGGGGTTTGGGAGGTAGGCCCTGGGATAGGCGATTGCCTCTCGGGAGTAGGCTGGGGCTGAGCAGGGCTGAAAAAAGCTGTATGAAAAACATGCCATGGTAGACCTAGCAAGGGAAGTGAGCATATTGAAAGAATAAATAAAGAAAATAATTGGCTCTTAGAAATCTTAATTTAACCAACAAGGTAGTATTTTTATTTTAACTAGAAACCAACTTTTCTTTAAAACCAAAATTGGTTGTGCTGCTGCTTTAAAGCCCATGACATAAGTTGCTTTGCAATGCGCTAATTTAAGACAGTAGTGTGTTCTACACTTTGTTGAACCTCTAATGCATAACCAAACACTAATTTTTCTTTTCCATCTGATTGAATTGCAGGTAGCTGTATCCGGTTGGGTGGCAGGCATATCCAAGGGGTGTCATGAAGTTTTCAGGACCCCTGGAGAGCCGGAGGTTGTCTTTCCTTCTGGAAATGGCAATCTCTAGAGAAGCCCAGATGTGGAAAGGGTATGTGCCGAAAAATCCCACCAATCAGGTAACATTAAATTCCTATTACATTGTTGCTCACAAAAAAGACGGACAAATCACTTTTTGTATGTTTTTTTGTTGTGTCCTGATGCCATATCAGAGTTCCATTTGCATTTCATTTATAAATTTTGGGTGGGGAGGGGATTAGAGTTTTGCAGGGGTGAAAGTTTCCAGAAGTTCTATGAATGTGGGGTTATGAGGTGGGAGAATTTCACCCTCTCAAGTTCAAAATAAGCAGAGTGTCTGCTGAAGTTAAGGTGATTGGACACCACTTGCATGCCTCTGTATACTATATTAGTGCTGTAGTAAGAGTGCAAATGATAGGCCATGTTTTTTTTTTTTTTTTGTGTTATCTTTTTTACCTCCTACAACGCTCCAGCATCCCCCTCTTCTTTGGGCCTCCTAGTATCTCCACTCCCTGGCCATCCTCTTCTTGAGCTCTGCTCTTCATACCACGTATCGCAGCCGACCCTCTGATTAGTCCTGGCGTAACCCATCTCCGGGTGTGTCCCCCTCCTCTGAGGGCGAAGGCACCAGGGGACGGGAAAACCCCAGCACTCTATTTCTTCCTTACTGACTCGGGGGTGCTGCTTTTGGCGGAACAGGCTCCCTGAGGTTCCGGCAGTGTGGAAAGTATGGAGGCCGTCATCTGGCGGGTGCCGAAGTTGTTTTCCGACTTCCTGGTTGTGACCTCTGCGTCGCTGCTTGTAGTGCCCTGGTCTCCACGAGGCAGCTAGAGCGAGGCTTCCACCGACCCACCCCAGGAGAGAGAGCAGTCCTCTGGACGCCGATCCTCTCCTTCCCCGTCCAGCCCCCGATGTCCTGAGTCCGTTCCCGAACCTGGGTTGCCGGCGTGATTCAAGGTGTGTCGTCCAGCGCCTCAGCCATCTGCGCCACCGGGCCGGCGATAGACCATGTTTAAAAGAAATTTAAAGGATTGTCACATAGGCTTTATAGCCCAT
The DNA here is from genome assembly GCA_016271365.2 of Neoceratodus forsteri. Classification (NCBI taxonomy): domain Eukaryota; kingdom Metazoa; phylum Chordata; order Ceratodontiformes; family Ceratodontidae; genus Neoceratodus; species Neoceratodus forsteri. The sequence continues at coordinate 3,539,191 of JADMNL010000040.1, forward strand.
TATCTTAGAGCAGCGCTAGTCATTTTGAGCATAAACTGAATTTTTTTTTTTTTTTTATCAGTCAATTTTGGGAGGAAAGGGGTCATAAATCGGGCTGATGTGACAGCTAGCGATCCTTTCCACTTCCTGGTCTGCCAGCCATGCCCCTGTGCTCAGACATTTTATTACGTCTAACTAAGGAGAGTGCAAGGATGTGCCCCATCGTCTGTGGGGGACATTTTCAAAACATTTTTTTTTTTTTTTTAATACGTTAAAGCAATATTTTATGTAAATGAATGCCACTGCTCAACTAATAGAATCTCCCTATAAAAAAGATAATTTTTTAGTAACTTACTGTGTTGTACTATTACTTTTTATCTGGTTGGTCCTGTGACCCCCACCTCCTGCCATGCCAGTGAACTGGAACTTCAGTGTCCACCAGCACATCCAGCCCTCTTATTATGAGAATGATGGGTTAAGCCACGTGGGATGTGTATGTTCTGGATGTCTGTTTTTATGTTAACAATGCAAAACAGCACATTTTCACGTATATTCTACTGATACCGATCGGACTAAATCATTGTGATGAGTACCAGTAGAATAAGAGTGATAATGATAATGCACTCTTTTATATTCTTAACATTAAAACAGACATCCAAGCACATAGACATATCCCGCGGCTTAACCCATTGTTCGTGTCATCAGAATGCTACCTGTTTGGGACACTTGGAGTCCTAGTTCAGTGACGTGGTGGGTGTGGGGGGAGGATCACAGGATCAGCTAGATAAAAAGTAATAGTGCAGCATAGTAAATGGCAAAAAAATTGTCTTTTAGGCATTTTAATCGGGACCTCTAGGTCCTGCAGCATTACTTCAGGGGAGCTGAGAGTTCCTGTTTAAGGCCACAAACATCTCCTCTGAAGAATTCAAATTTAAACTCTTCTGCGCCAGTGCCCCTCTTGCGGTGTGTGTGTCACCACTTTAGGAACTAGGCAGGCAGCAGCGCTAGCATCAAACACCACCAGCTGCAAGCAAGAAAGGCAGACACTACTGCCAGCCACATGTGCTCTATATTGGACTAGCTATCACATGATCCAACCCCCTCCTCCCTATATACACACACACACACACTCTTATGCTAGTAAGGACAACAGTACAGCCAGACCTGGCAACTCTCTATCCCACTCCCACTCATCCTTCACATAATTGTTTTATTATATTATTTTTTGTATTCCAGTTTCGCAGTCCGGGCTACAAATACACAGTTCTCTCCCTTCATTTAACTTGTCAGAGTGGCTTTTATTGAGGCCTATTAGCTATATATTGGTATATTTTGTATCAGGCTAGTAAGGTTTTCTGTTAACTATCCCTGCTGGCTTGTTTTGGAGAAGATAGCATTTCACTATTTATGTTTTATTTAGATTTTGCACACCAAGATGGTCTTATTTAGGTTAGTCACTGTTTTTCAAGAGGGTTCTGGGGAATGGTGACAGCAGCAGAGTTCATCCATGGAAAGATATAGGCAGATTTTAAATTACATGACTGCAGTCATACTGGGAAGCTGTACTGTACTGCAGTACTATCATAAATAAAATGATATAAGGGATGAGAAATAAGGATATGTAAGGATAAGCTAGCTAGAGGGTTGTTGGCCTATGAGTAGAAGTAGATTTACAAATGTAAGTTAGCAAACGCAAGGACTAAGGAGGTGATGGAACCAGGCTTTTGTAAAGGGGAGTAAGTTATTGATAGTCTGAATATTCTTAGGCAAGGAGTCCCAGGAGATGGTGCAGATATGACAAATGTATTTTCTTCGGTGGCTTTGTCTGTCCTTGGTATATTCAGGACGTTTCTGGATTGAGAACATATCTGGTAGTTTTGAGTCTGTCTGTGTGAGGATGTTAGATAGGATGAATATGATTCTTGTATGTATTTGAATATTAGGGGAAGAAAATCTAAGTTCCCATTTCTTGTCAGGCTATTGTAAATGATACAGTGTTGTGTTCCCTTACCACAGCCATGACACGAGCCTGCACATGTTGTTGAATGCTACAGTCTTTTTCATGAGTACGTTGTCACTAGCAGATCTGTAAACTACTTCCGTATTCCAGGGCTGGCACCAGAGCCTGACCTAATAGCAAGTTTATTTCGTTTGTGTTTAAAATGTTGTTATAATTATGATAAATTAGACCAAGCTTCTGATGTGCACTCCTGACTGACCTGAATGTATGCTTGTCAAAAGATAGTTTGGAATGCACCAATATGCCCAGATTTTCAAAGTGGTTCACAGGTTCCAGCAGTGGGCCATTAAATGTTGGATTTGAAGTAATAGTAGAGGATGGTTTTGCCACAGAAAAGCACAACTTTTGCTTTTGGTGTTATTTAGCAAGAGGCTGGTGGTGGTCATCCAGGTCTGAGTGGTACTGAAGAAATTTGTAATGCGGCTGTAACACGTTTTGTGTAATTTTTATTTTGTTCATGTCCTGTGTTTAATTTGTATTATCAGTTATACCTCTTGTAAGTATTTCAGCTGAGATAAAACCTGTCTGATAGTTTGCTGCCAGAGGCATGCCAGATGGCTTTGGAGAATGATTATAATCTCTTTGGCCAGTTAATGGGAGAGCTGAAAGCAAAAACAAGTTTCATATTTCACGAAAGGCCCTGGTTAAAGAGTGAAGCAATCAGTCCTGCTCTCTGGGGGAAAACAAAATGGTGGACCATGCAATACAAAACCCAAGATTCCAGCTTGGTCCAGTTTTTCCAGATGGGAGGTTTTCCAGGACACAAGAAGTGTCGAATCTACATCAGCGTGACATACTGGACGATGTGTTGGTGGAGGGGGGCAAGTGAAGGGTCTTGAGGACTGCCAGAGCCTGAACGAGTTAGTCAGGCTGGGACTCCAAATAGTTATCATCTAAGGTTAGAGTCTGCCCTGATTCACCAAGGTCGGGTGTCCTGTGTGTATAAGCCTTTCTACTGTGTGAAAATTAGGAAGTGAAGTAAGATTTTTCTGTGTGTTTCTTTCTGCTTTGTGCAAAACATTTTCTTTTTATTTCTGTAGAATTACTGTTCTCCCCAGTCCTTGTGTAGTATCCTGTAATCTTACTTTGAGACACAGCTCTTGCAGCAGGTTACATCATAAGGATTGAAGCCGGAAGGCGTCAGGACCCCACGGAAAAATTCTAGCTAGCTAGCTATCTTCAGCGGGGACCACCTCCGACGTCAGGCGTGGTACATAAGGGGGCGGTCCCGCCAGATTCCCCAGTTCATTCCCGCCGTCGACTGGCTTGTCTCGACCCTTCGGTTACAGTCTAGCTCGTGATGCGTGGTTAAGTGCTTCTCTTCGAGAAATTCGATTTTCTTCAAGCAAGACCTTTGCTGATGTCCTTTCCGACCTCTGGTCACTCCTTCAAGTGTGCTTGCGGGAAACAGATCCCCTTCAAGGACCCCCACACAGCCTGCGTTGGGTGCCTGGGCCCAGACCACGATACCCGGGCCTGCTCGTTGTGCCAGGGGTTCAACAGTCGTACCCGGATCCGACGTCAGAAGGCCCTTCAGGCCTTTTTGTTGGAGGAAAAGCTGAAGACCATGTCCTCCAAGGGGGAATCTTCTTCTCAAAAATCCCACAAGCATGCGGAGAAACGAAGGGAGAAGGCCCCTTCCAGGTCCCCCTCCAGGGCTTTGGAGTCATGCAGCTGCGGTTCTAGGTCCGACCGCTCTCCCTCCAGGGCCAGCTCTCAGCCTCCCCCGGCTGCGGTAAGGAAGCCTTCTTCTCAGGCCAAGTCCGCCAGGCCATCCTCGTCTTCTTCCTCCAAGGCCTTGGCGAAGTCCGGGGAGCGCCACCATCATCATCACAAGTCGGGTTCCCGCCTTTCGGTACCCGACGTCAGGTCTCCTTCTGTGCCTCCGCAAGACGCTGAGCCATGCCCCAAAGAGACTCAGGACCTGACGCTGGCGCCACCGGTCGCCGGCCATGCGCCATACCTCCTGAGCCGCTGCCGCCAGACGACGGCCGCCGCCAGACCAACACCTCAGCGGACACCGGGGGCCACGCCCGCTCCTCCTGAGAAGAGGGCCCTGGACGCCCGACCGACGTCGGTCAGGAGACTTTAACTGAGGAGGACTTAACGCAGCCCGAGGACCAGACGGGCGACCCCGGTTTCGTCAAAACTCCCAGAGAACCCTCGCCGTTACCAGAGCCCCAGTGGAGCCGACGCCGGGACCCGACGACCGCCCACCGGCGCCCTGGCCATCGTCGGGCCTTTCTTTAGCGGAAGTGAAGGACCTCTTCACCTACTGGTGGGACACCATAAAGAAGGACATGGTTCCCACTGTTCCTCCTCCTCCGGTTCCTGCACCCCCTTTGCCATCGGGGTCGGCAGGCGTTACCTTCTCCCCGGGAGCCTAGATCCTCTCCCAGGGGGAGACCAGAAAACGAGACCTCTGTCGAAATCTTCTTCTGGATCACCCAGCCCCAAGAGATCCAGGAGACACCGACGTTCACCTTCGACGGAGGACACGGGATCAGACTACTCTTCCTCTAGATCCCCATCTCCACTCTCCATCCCTTCTCCGGACCCACGTGAGATGCCTAAATCTCTTCCGGATGATCCTTCGTTCCTTGATATTATGAGACATATACAAGAGAACATGAGATGGGATGCAGAAGAGCTAGACCCAGAAAGGATACGCCTTGCCAAATATCTTCGGCAGAAGGACCCCAAGCCTGTGGTGGTACCACCCTTGGTGGACACTTTTGTGGACGTCACCAAGGCAGCGTGGAAGTGTCCACATTCGCTCCCGGCGATGCCGAAAAAAGCTGATTGCTTGTACAAGGCTCCTAAGGAAGAACAGTACTTGATGCAGCAGCCTCAGGCCGATTCTCTGATCATCACCGCCTCACATGACCGGTCACAGAGGCCGCAACATTTGAGCACCCTGCCACCGGACCCAGAGTCCAAGCAGTTGGACGCGTTGGGTAGGCACACGTATGCTTCCGCTACCTGCGCCATCAGATCCTTGAACTATGTAACCCACATGGTTCAGTTCCAGAACGCTTTGTGGGAACAGGGTCTGGAAACAGCTGAAAAATTGCCTGAAGGTGAGCAGAAGGAGGAGATGGTTCAGCTCTTCCGTACGGGTTCAGACGTGGGGACCCAAGTGCTACGAACCGCGTACGACTCCACGGACTCATCGGCCCGAGCAGCAGCTTCTGGCGTGTGCCTCTGGAGACACTCCTGGTTACGCATCTCTGGTTTTACCCCGGACATCCAGAAGAATATTATGGACGCTCCTTTTGAGGGAGAAGTCTTGTTTGGTAATCCTTCAGAGAAGATCATTACCAGACTTCAAGAGGCCGGGAAGGTGGTAAGGTCGGTTCAGGCCATGTACCAACCCAAGCTTGGTTCCTTTCGTAGGAACCAAAGCCGTTGTGGGCGGACGCAGAGGCAGCAGCCCGCCCCGCACATCAGAGGGGCTCCGGCTTCCGTAGAGCCCAGGGGAAACAGCCCGCCAGCTGAGGTCCGCGTTCTCCTAAGCTGGCCCAGCCAGCGGGCCCATCTGCCGCCACAGCCTGACTCCTTTCCGGCCCCCGCCCCTCAGGATCAACAGGAAATCATGGTCGGGGGTCGCATTGCGAACTTTCTGCCGGGATGGCAGGCTATAACCACCGACAGGTGGGTTCTTCAGTTGGTCAGTCTAGGCCACTTTATAGAATTCGCAGGAAAGCCACCCTCGAGGCCTCCTTTGCTCTCCTGGTATCCGGGTCAGCACAAAGCTTTGATCTGGCAAGAAGTACTCGCGCTCCTGCGAAAGGGAGCGATAGAGTACGTCCCGGAGAACCAGAGAGGACAAGGGTATTTTTCCCACTTCTTCCTGGTTCCAAAGCAAACAGGGGACCTCCGTCCGATTCTGGACCTCAGTGACCTCAACGTGTCGGTTGCCTACAAGAGATTCCGCATGGTGACTCTTCCGGGTCTTATTCCCATGCTGAAACAGGACACCTTTTTAGCGTCTCTAGACATGCAGGACGTATCTGCATATCCTTATAGCTCAGGCACAAGGGGTTCCTGCGCTCGAAGCCGACCACCACTTTCAGTTCTGAGCTCTTCCGCTCGGACTGTCATCCGCACCAAGGGTCTTTACCAAGTGCATGGCGGTCGTGGCAGCGTCTCTGAGGAGACAGGGCCATTATGTGTTCCGTGCCTGGACGACTGGCTTCTCATGGCCGCCTCCAGAGAGGCGTTGCTACATGTGGTTCGGAGCACCCAGGACCTGTTCCGGTCTCTGGGCATCCTCATAAATTACGAGAAGTCTCTCCTGGTACCGTCGCAGAAACTGCAGTTTATAGACGCAGTGCTGGACACTGTTCAGGGAAGAGCTTTTCTTCCGGACGACAGAGCGGAGCGCATCAGATCCCTCATAAGGGATTTATCGTCTAACAAGATCGTACCTGCCAGGTCGGTCCTTCGCTTGCTCGGACACATGGCTGCTGCCATTCCTACTGTCCCTTTCGCAAGGCTTCACATGCGGGTAACTCAGTGGATGCTCAAAGTGCAATGGGACCAAAGGCAAGACCACTTGCAGCATCCGGTCAGAATCACGAATTCCGTGATTCGAGACTGGCAGTGGTGGCTAGTCCCAGGGCCGCTCTCCACGGGCGTCCCATTCGTAGCGCCGTCCCCGGAGGTAACCCTCACCACGGACGCCTCAGGTCTTGGGTGGGGAGCACACCTGGACGGGGTAAAGTCCCAGGGTACGTGGACCCCGATGGAAGCTCATCTACATATCAATGTCCTAGAGATGAGAGCGGTTCTCTATGCCCTGCAGGCCTTTCAGTCAGTAATCCCACCATGTACTCTTCTGCTTCAGACAGACAACACGGCGGTGATGTATTACCTCAACAAACAAGGAGGCGCACACTCTTACCCTCTTTGCATGGAGGCCATGAGGGTGTGGGATTGGGTAATCGGACACGGCGCAAATCTGATCACTGTGCACGTTCCCGGGGTGGACAACACGATTGCAGGCGGCCTGAGTCGATCCCAGGCCAGAGTCCACGAGTGGGAACTTCTTCAAGAGGTAGCAGAGGATCTGTTTCTTGATGAGAATTCCAGAACTAGACTTGTTAGCATCCCCATCCAACATAAAACTGCCCAATTTTTGCTCGCTAGATCCAGGGCCTGGTGTTTTCTGGAGACGCTGCTATCCCTCTCCTGGGCTTAACAGATTTCATGCTTCCTCCCTTCCCGCTGATCCAGAGAGTTCTTCTCAAACCGCGCAGGGAGCACGCACTCATGATCCTGGTGGCCCCGTTCTGGCCCAGACAGATCTGGTTCCCTTTGTTGGTGCAACTATCTCGGGAACCCCACTCCCGTTGCCGCTCAGCTCCCACCTCCTGTCTCAGGAGAAAGGTTCACTTGTCCATCCGGACTTACGTTCATTGAACCTGCATGCTTGGCTCCTAGAGACATAGCCATCTTGTGTCACGGGGTCTCGCAAGAGGTTGCAGAGGTTCTTTCTGCAGCCAGAAAGCCGGCAACGCATGCGACGTACGCCATGAAATGGCTTTTTGTTTATGGTCGCGAAGCACGCGCAATTTTTTCCCTTTAGGTTGTCCTGTGGGAGTAGTTTTGGATTATCTGCTCTCCTCTTTCATTGGGTCTAGCCTACTCCTCTAATAAGGTTACCTCTGTGCCATTTCGTCATCACCTCACCTGTGACATCGTGACAGTGGGTCAGTTGACGCCTGGAATTTCTTAGGGAGTGTTACACCTTAGGCCTCCTATTAGGACCCTGTGCCTCCATGGGATCTGCTCTTTATCCTGGAACAGCTCACGCTTCCCCTTTGAACCTGCCGGATTACAGCTACGCTTTTCTGTCGGAAAACGTTATTTTTAGTTTCTGTTACTCGGCTGAGAAGAATATCTGAACTTCACGCCTTATGTGCAAGAGCCTTATTTAGTTTTCCACGCGACAGAGTATCCTGAGGACAACAAATTTTTGCCTAAGGTGGTCTCTTCACTCACTCTGAACCAGGATATTGACCTTCCGGTCTACTTCCCGAGTTACTCAAATAGAGGAGAGGCTCTGCTTCACACCCTGGATGTTCACCGCAGCCTGAGGTATTACCTCAACAGAACTAAATCTTTTCGTAGTTCTGAGCAGCTTTTCGTTTCCTTCTCTAAGAGAATGATGGGCCAACCGGTATCCAAACAGTCCCTATCTCGCTGGCTTGTCCAGTGTATTTCTTACTGTTATGATATAAAACAAAAGCCCCTCCTGGGAACAGTCCGGGGTCATTCTACTAGAGGTGTGGCTACCTCCCTCCTTGCAGCACTCAGAAACGCTTCCACCTCTGCTGTATGTGCTGCAGCCACTTGAGTTCTGTGCATACCTTTATCAGGCATTATAGCCTGGACATCGCCTCCTCGTGAAGGGCTGGTTTCGCCTGACGGTGCTACAGGGTCTCCTGTCCTAGGTTCAGGACCTGGAATTTATTTCCTATTTTCCTCCTCCGAATTTCTGGCAGCGTTACTGCTTGGGAATCAGTCTTAATGGTGGTAACCTGCTGCAAAACTGTGTCTCGGTAAGATAGTACAGTTACATAAGAACTTACCGTAACAGCATATCTTCTAGAACAGCTCTTGCAGCAGGTACCTTCCCGCTACCTTCCCCTTGAGGAGGTATGGCTTTGCCTTTTCTTTTAGGGAATTTCCTCCCTTATTTTCTTCTGACTGTGGATCCTCGGTCTCCCACTCTGATGTCATCTTGCGGCCGGGAGTCTCCAGCGGGAGAACTGGGGAATCTGGCGGGACCGCCCCCTTATGTACCACACCTGACGTCGGAGGCGGGACCGACATCGGGGGCGGTCCCCGCTGAAGATAGCTAGCTAGATTTTTTCCATGGGGTCCTGACGCCTGCCGGCTTCAGTCCTAATGGTGTAACCTGCTGCAAGAGCTGTTCTCGAAGATCTACTGTTACGGTAAGTTCTTACGTAACTGTACTTTATATATGTAAATATCTTGCAGTACTAAATTATTTTTTATATACTTCATGCTTCTGTGACTGAGACCTTTGAGGTACAGATAGCTGATTTGTAACTGACAAAAACTGTGTTTTCACCTCTGAAGAGAAGACTACAGTTACCATATTCTGTCTCTGCTGTGACAGACAGAGGTGGGCCATTTGCTCTTGAGCAAGGAGCACTGTACTGTGTGTGAGCAGTGGCTCTGGAGGGATTCAGACCTAGAGATACCCCAAGAGGGTGTCTATGCTGAGTGGCGGCAGCTACTGAGTACCCTTGCAGGCATCTGAAGGGTCCAAGAAAGCTGGTGACAGCCACAAGCTGAGTCTGGGACAAACCAGTTTGCCAAAACTGGAGGCAGCAGTTGGGATCTCGAACAGTCTTGTCTGTATAATGGGGATCTTTCCAGTAACAGAACATGATATACAAAAGGGGACTGTATATTCCACCAGTTTTATTTTGTTAAGCAAAAGTAGGTAGATAGATAGAAGACATTAAGGCAGTGCCATATGAGAAGTGCACACTGCTACACCTGTAGGAACTGTGCCGAAGGAAAGAACTGGATTATGAGGAAGGCCAGCCATGGACGGAACTGATAGACATCCTCGAAAAAAGTGACCAGGAATGCGCTGTAAAAGTGATCATTGCTAGCTGACGTTGTGAGATAGAGGCTGAAGAGCATGAAAGTGAGCCAGCGCTGAGAACTGAGGCAGCTTTGCAGGTATAGAGGTTGAACCCAGAGCTTGCCCTGGTCAAGGCAAAGACTGAGGCAGTGCTGCTGAAGATGAAACTGGAAGCAGAGGAGCGAGAAGAGGTGGAGAAGCAAAACTCTGAGGAGCGAGACAAGGAGCAGAAGCAGAAGGCGGAGGCAGAGCTGTGGCAGATACAGCTGGAAGCAGAGGAGCAGGAGAAGGAACGCAAGCATGAGATCCAGATGAAAGAGCATATGAGAGAGACAGAGATTCTGGGCCAGAGGACAGCACCGCAAACTGTGAGTAATGGCATGAGGGGTTTGAGCCAGGAAACCAAAATTTATTCTTTTTTTGGAAAGAATTTTCTGGTATTATACATACAGTACGGAACAGTACATACAGTCTGATACTTTAACAGATGCTTAATCTATAAGAGTAGGTGAAACTAAGAGAAGAGTGATAGGAGCCTAGTCCAATCAGTGAGACTAAAGAAAGAAAGGAAAGAGAAAGTAGAAGGTACAGGTGTGTACAATTAATTAATAAAGTAATACATTTTTAATTTTCAGATAAGCTTAAAGGCAGATTGTATAAGGTTCTAGGGGAAAAGGTGTCTGATACCCTGGATAAGCGGAACATGCATTGAAGGCCCAACATTTCATAACCTTGCCCCTTCCTGCAACTGATATTATAGTGTCCTTAAAAAAAAATCTGGCCAGTAGTTCAATGATGACAAAGTTTTCCCGATTAGCCATAAAGTGCAAGAAAGGCAGCCACCTCCCCTGAAATGTATCCATTGCAAGTCTCACTTTAGCTGTTAGGTACACCAATTCCAGGATCTTTTTACATATGTCGTACCAGGTTTCTACCTTGGGCATGTTTGTGGAGAGCCAGTTAACCGTAATGGATTTCAGAGCTGCCCCCACCAGGATTGTAAAGAGATACCTCTGTGCTCTGGATCTTAAAGGGGTTGGGGGGGTGGCCTAAGAGCCAGGGTTGAGGGATGTCTGGCAGGGTCACCTCAAAGATGTCCCCTACTGTTTTTTGGACATTCCTCCAGTACTCTCTGACCATAGTGCAATCCCAGAAAATGTGAGAGTAGGAACCCGCTCAGTGGCAATTTCTCCAGCTCCGGTTAGATGGTGATTGCCATTGTGTTTTGTAACCATGGGAGGTTTGAAGAACCTCACTCTCACCTTCCATCTAAACTCCCTCCAAAAAAGGGATGCTGTGGTGGAGTTAATACCCATCCAAATGCAGACCCACTCTTTATCTGAAAGGGAAAGCCCCACCTCCCTGGTCTCCAACAAGGGGTCCCCATGAGTGCGTTCATGCTCTGAACCAGCCTGGACACCACCTTATGTTTCCTGGAACCTGAGACCAGTGTTAACAGAGACTCCCACAGGGGATTCTCTTGCATATCCGCCCTTTCCCACGGGGATACCACCACTGATGTAAGGTAGTGCCTCAGTTGTAAATACCGAAAAAAAGTCCTGCTGAAGGAAGCCAAACTCTACCCTGAGTTGCTGAAAAGTTTTCTGGGCCCATGTAGCATTGGCCGCCCAAGGTCCATAAGCCCAACCTTTCCCAGTGGTGAAGGGCCATATCCATCCCAATAGGGGCAAAGTCTTTGCAACTCCAAATGGCAGTGGAAGGTGCAAGATGGAGGGAGAACCCTAGATTCTGACATACAGCCTGCCATGCCTGCCTTGTGGTCCGAGACCAGGGTTTGGAAAAATCCAGCCATTTCAGCCTCGGGGTATCCAGGAAAAGCAGATCGGAGGGCTGAGGCAGGGGCCATGATGCCAACTCAATTTCTGCCCATAGGTGGGGGATTTTGTGTCATGGTGTTCAGGGCCTGCAGCTGTGTGGCCTAGAAATATTTTTGTAAAGGCCGGTAATCCCAAACCTCCCGTCTTTTGGGGCCTGCACTATTTTCCACTTTACCCTCGGCTTCTTGCCTGTCCAGATTAATTTGGAAAGGGTTACTAACAGGTATTTCCAAAACATTTTATGGGGTTGTATTGGAATAGCTCCAAAAATAAAAAGGAGACGGGGTCAAATATTCATACGGGTGGATTCCACCCTGCCCGATATGGTAAGCAGTAACTCATTCCACCTATTACAGTCAGCCTTAATGTCCTGCAGTAATCGTAGGTGATTTTTGGAGTAAAGCGTATTTAGGTCTCTAGGAATCCAGATGCCCAAGTACCTAAATCCAGTAACACACCATTTAAGGCCAGCACAAACAGGTAGTCCAACCCCCCCCCCGGTTTCCAGCCCACAGGATATAGTTCTGATTTGTCCACATTGACCTTATAGCCTGAAATCTTTCAGAAGTCTTTCAATATGGCAAAAATCCGTGGAAGGGCCCTGACCGGGTCTGAGACATATGAGTGTCATCTGCATATAGTGAAAGTTTTACCTCTGTGTCCCGTATCCTAATACCCTGGAAAGCCCCCGATTGCCTTATATAGGTCGCCAGTGGCTCCAAACTCAGGGTGAACAGGAGAGGGGAGAGCGGACAGCCCTGCATAGTTCCTCTTTGGATTCTGAATGTGAGTGATAACACCCCATTGATTTTGACTCTGGCCACTGGACCTGCATACTGGTTTCCAATCCATGCCCTGAACTTGCCCCCGAAGCCGAACCCCCCCCCAAAACCCTATCTAAATAAATCCAGCCAACACGATCAAATGCTTTTTCTGCATTTAGGGAGAGCACTGCCTGAAGATGCCCACCCAGTGAGGCATCGGCTCCAGAGAGGGCACTCAGTAGCAAACGGATGTTATCCTGCATGCACCTTCCTGGTACAAAACCAGTCAGATCGGGGTGGACCAGACTAGCTATCACTGCCTGAAGGCGATTACTGAGCACTTCCGGCAAAGATTTTAGTGTCTTGGTTGAGCAAGGCTATTGGTCTGTAACTGGCACAAGACACAGGGTCTTTCCTGGGTTTGGGTAACACCGAAATCCGAGCCTCCCTCCACGTATCTGGAAGGACGAGGTCTTCCTGGGCAGAGTTACAAATCCTCATTAGTAAAGGAGTCCGCTCCTTCCTGAAGCCCTTGTAGAACTCAGCGGTGTAACCGTCAGGGCCCAGGGCCTTTCCAGACAGTAGTGACTGAATAACTGCCAGCACCTCGCCCTCAGAGAACGGAGCCTCTAACATATCTCTCTGCAGTTTGGAGAGGGTAGGGAGTTTTACTTTCTGCAGAAACTCATCAGTTTGTGCCTTGTGATCATGGCCATGTTCTGCAGTATATAGCTTCTCATAAAATTCTTTAAACTCTGCTGCTATCTCAATAGGGGAAAATTTAAACTGGGTCAAAGTGCAGGTTGCAGATATTTTCTCCACGTATCTGTCTGCCGCTTGTTTCCTGAGCCTTTGAGCTAGTAGTCTGCCAGCCCTTTCACTCCTCTCAAAGTATTTCTGCCCTACGAACCTAAGGTTATTTTCTTCTTGCCTCTGTAACAGTAAGTCATAGTCAGCCCTGGCTTGCCTTAGTCTGGGCAGGACTGAGAGTGCCCCCGAGCGTTTGTGCTGTACCTCCAGTTCAGCTATTTTGGCCAATGTGTCTCTAATCTTAGATTGGTGTTGCTTATATTTGTAGGATGTGTAGGAAATTGTGTGGCCTCTAAGCACTGCCTTCAGAGCATCCCATATATACTTCGGGGCTGAGTCTGGTTCCGGATTTTCATTTGGATAGTGTTGTATAGCCTGCCTAATTGAATCTAGATACTGTTTATCATTTAGCAATCCTGTATCAAACCTTCATATTCCTTTTTGTTTAGGTTCCCCCCAATATAATTTAGCTTTAACCATGGCATAGTCTGAGAGGGTTATTGGGAGAATAGAAATTTCTTGGAAACTGTATAATAACTCCTTGTGCGTATAAAATTTATCCAGCCTGGAATATGTATTAGAAACTGGGGAGAAAAACGTATAAATCTTCCTGGACATAAAGTCTCCACCACTCATTCACACTGATGGGATCTACGCTGGAGGCACTGGGACCCAGCAGGAGCAAACTTTTTTACAGGAGGGTTGGCGCCAGAGATGGAGCCGCGAGCCTCTGTTCATGCAGTAGTGACTATCTCGGCGTCGGCCCTCCAACTGCCTTAGTTCCTTTTTTCCCTCCGTCGAGTGCGCTGCAGTGATGATGTTGCTCGCCTGCCGGGAGTTAAACTTCAAACTAGCAGCATAGTTTTCAGTTTTTTATTGTGTAGTATTTCTTGAATAAAAGTTCTGTCTATTATAATTTATTACAAGAAAGAAGTCTCAGCCTACTTTGACAGAGTCGACCGTGAGCGGGTCAGGTGATGGTATGGAGACTTCGTATGAAAGTTGTTCAGTCAGCTGGGCTGGGGCTGGTCCACTGCCCTCTCTGGGGGGGGTCTGACAACGGACTGTACAGTGCCCGGGGGGAGGGGCAGTCCCCCCGGAAGCATAAAAGAAAACGGCCGCACTCTCGGTGCCGTTCGGCCTAGAGCTCTTCTTCGACCCGTAGGTCCAGAAAGAGAAGGCATCACTCGAGGTCACCTTCTGGTATGTCTCCACGTCGATGGTCGGTCATTGGGGTCAGTTGCCAGTCTCCTCTGGAGTCGCCGGTTTCTGTCTCTGGTCCTCGACATCGGAGCCCTTCCCTGCCTTCTGGTAGGGCTTCAGATGAACAGTGTCATCAGTAGGTCATTCTGATGGAGCAGTGGGTTCGAAGGTTGGTCCAGCTGCCTGGCCCGGTCACTCAGGGGGCTCTCTGACCCTTCGGGAGATTGGGTAGGGCGGTTTGGGCCTCCCTAGTCGCGTGGTACCATCTACTACTTGCTCAGGTGTTCTCCCCCCTCACATGGCTGTGGCACAGGGGGGCCGCACCGATGCCTCTATCTCCTGGTAATTTTCCTTCTTTTTCCTCAAATCTTAGTTTTCGGGGCCCAATGTTGGTTTCGGTAGTGTCAGTGGGTTGCTCGGTGCTGTCCTCGGCATCGATGCGTCTGTTGGCGCCATCCTCTGTGCCGTTTGGATTGTCGGCGCCGCCCTCGGCTTTCATCATTTTCAGCGCCACCCCCGGCGCCTGTGCCGTACAGCTTTTTGGCGCCATCCTCTGCACTGAGGGCTCTGTTGGCGCCGTGCGCTGTGCTGAGCCAGGTGGCGCCATGGTCTTCGGCACCGAGAATCGGTGGGACGTCTTCAGGGCTCCTCGACTCCGAACTCTTTTCCCTCTTATTTTCCTTCTGATTTTCACTCCTTTCAAACAACATGAAGTCTTGCTGTATTCTGACTATTGCATTTAGGTCCTGCCGTTCAACTGCCCCGGAGAACAAAGGGTTAACTTTTCTATGCCTTGCATAGAACGTTCATCACGAGCTCGGTTGAAGCCCCTGTCTGTTGTTGTTCAAACTGCAACCGTCAGATTCTTTACTCCGCCTCACTGAACAGTTGCTCCGGAGATTTCTCCTGCTGCTCAATTCAAAAGTCGGTTGAAGTGTCGGTTTTCGGTCAGTTTCTACCAAATTGTTGTTTCCGCATAGTCGGTTCAAGTCTCTGTCTGTGGTACCCTGAGTACTAGATAGGTTTTTGTTATGTTTTCTGTGTGGAACTTGTTAACTGTGGATCGGTTCGGCTGAACCAATCATTTTGAGGTAAAAAACTTGTGCTTTACTTTAGTGTGTGGTTACTGGTCCATATCGGTTCTAAAAAAAATGGGTTTTAAGTACAGTTTTCCAAGACCCATGACATGGTCAGGAACCGATAGGGGAGTCTTGCCTGGCGGATTGCGGAAAAAAGGGTAAGTTTTGGTTAGGTTGGCCGTGACTGAGAAACCCAAGAAAAAAAATGGGCCCACTGGGTTTCAACACTGCAGTGTGTGTGGGGAGGTCTTTGCTAAGGCTGATCCCCACACCACCTGTGTTTATTGTCTGGGGTTTGACCACCTCGATTCAGACTGCCAAATTTGCAAGAATTTTCCCAAATCTAAACTGGAAAAAAGATTAGGTAGACTGAGGGAAAGGGAGGTCGAGAAGTTTGCTGACCCAGATGGCCAGCCTGGTTTGGTTCCGACTGAACCAGAAGGAGTGCCCTCTGACCAGGACGATACTTCTTCGGGCAAAAGGAGAGCCAATTCCGAGGAATTGGTTCCAACAAAAAGAAAAAGAAATGACAATTCGACCGGTTCGGACCCAGAATCTCATACTCTGACCGCCGATGAGCTAGTCAAAGCGATTAGGATTGTGCAATCGCTTAGTTCGGTTCCGACCGAACCAGCACCATCTGGCAGGGGCTCGATTCGGTCAGTTCCCCTGGTTCCGGATTATACCTTGGAAGAATTTTATGAACCAGAGTTTGAGGAGGAGGGAGAGTATGAGGATGATTATGGTGATGGTGAAAGTCTGGATGTGCCTGTTGACCCGGACATCTCCCCAGACAGACCTTCAGGTGTTTCTCCTGCTAGACTTTCTGAGTCCCCTTCACACTACATGTTCTACAGAAAAGTGGCTGATACCCTCCAGCTTCCTGTGGAGGAGGCAGTAGAGGATCAGGAAGAGCCTGATTATGTTGAGATGATGTACATCCCAGAGTCCAGGAGACTGTCTATTCCCCTCCACAAATCTTTTGGGAAACAGACACAAAAAATTCTTAAGTCCCACAATTCTATACCTCCTGTGGACAGAAGAATGGACAAGAGGTGCACTCTCTCAGGCTCAGACACTGAGTTCCTTTTTCAGCAATGCAGCCATGTTGGGGTTGTACAGGCTGCTGCCTGTGATAAGGCAAACATTCCCTTGGCATCACCCCAGACAAGGACTCCAGGAAGATCGATGCCATGGCAAAGAAACAATACATGGCAGCATCTTTGGGACTCAGGCAGGCTAACTGTATGGCCTATACAGCCAGGTACCAGAAGTCCAGGTGGGACACTGTACTGGCACTGGCTAAACAGGCTCCTCCCAGCTTGCCAAGGAGCTGGAGCAGGTGGCTGCAGATGGGATTGAGGCATCAAAGTACAGTTTCATGCTGCTGTAGACTCAATGATGTGTCATCAAGTCATGGCTAAATCCTGTGGCTCTTGAGAATGGCTTGGCTCAGGTGTACTAGCCTCTCACAGGATACCCAGGCTAAGGCCATGGATTTTCCTGTAATTGGTAATTCTCTGTTTGGGGAGCAGACGGAGAATTACATGAAGAAAATGGACGAACACAGGACCACTTACAGGACTGCTCAGGCCAAAGAAAGGCAAGCAACTCCTCAAAGGCAGCAGTCCAGGGGCAGGGGCAGGCCTTTCCAAAGGCGTTTTTACCAAGCTCAGGCCTCCTCTTCTTCATTTTCGCAGAGGTGGTTCTTCAGAGGGAGAGACAGAAGGGGGATGAGCAGGCCTGCATCCACCCCTCAGCCTAAAGCCCCTGCCAAGCAGACACCCTGATAGGTCTGCCTGGGTTGATTCTCCTATACCAGTAGGGGGCAGGCTGGCTTACTTTGTCCATGACTGGATGTCTCTTACATCAGACAAGTGGGTCCTGGAAGTAGTAAGCCAGGGACTGGTTCTCGGCTTCAAAAATTTCCCAAGATGAGAGCCAGATCTTTTCCATCTGCAAATCTCTCAGAGACCCTTGCCCTAGAGGCAGAGGATTCTTCTCTCCTAGCTCTCAGATCTATAGAGAGAGTTCCCACCCTACACAGGGGCAAAGGATTGTACTCCAGGTACTTCCTAACCCCCAAGAAGACAGGAGAGTGGCGATCCATCCTGGACCTAAGATATCTGAACAAGCATCTTTTAAAGCAAAAATTCAAAATGGTAACTCTGGGAATTATCCTTCCCTCTCTTAAGTCCAGGGGACTGGCTAGCCTCCCTGGACCTCAAAGATGCCTACTTTCACATTCCCATCAGGTGCTCCCACAGAAAGTACCTCAGGTTCGAGTTGCCCTCAGGCCACTATCAGTTCAGAGCAATGCCCTTTGGCCTAACATCAGCCCCAAGGGTCTTCACAAAGTGCCTGGCAGTAGTTGTTGCCTTCCTAAGAAGACAAAAGATTTCCATTTTCCCATACTTGGACGACTGGCTCATAGTAGGTCAATCTCCAGACCAAGTCAAGTCACATCTGCAAGTGACCTAGCAAGTGCTCACTTCTGTAGGATTCCTTCTCAACCTACCAAAGCCAGTTCTAGAACCAGTGCAGCACCTCACCTTCATAGGTGCAGAACTGGATACGGTAAAGGCAAGAGCCTTCCTTCCCCTGGAAAGGGCATGGACCCTTATGGAACTGGCCTCTCCGTTCGCCCTTCAGGTGTCTCGACCAGCAAGGCATTTCCTTCAGCTACTGGGCCACATGACAGCTTCCACAGCAGTGGTCCAGGGAGCAAGATTCAAAATGAGGGGCATTCAGTTCCACTTAAGAGCCTTTTGGTCCCAAAGAAAGGATTCCCGTACCGAACTAATCCCAGTGACTTGATCCCTGATCCAAGCCTTGCAATGGTGGCAGGATCAGGACAATTTGAGACAAGGGGTTCCATTTGTCACTCAGTCTCATTCAGTGATACTCACCACAGATGCTTCCCTGCTGGGCTGTGGAGCCCATTGGGGCGATCTTACCACCCAGGGACTGTGGTCACCTCAGAAATCTCTGCTTCACATCAATCTCTTGGAACTCAGAGCAGTGTTTCTGGCACTGCAAGCTTTTTCCTAATCTGTACAGAACAAGGTGGTTCAGGTCAGAACAGACACCACCACCACCATGTGGTACATCAACAAGCAAGGAGGTACTCTGTCTACGGCCTTGTGCACAGAAGCAATGAAGTTGTATTCCCTGCAAACCTCTCTGATAGCAGTTCACCTCCCAGGGAAGGACAATGTCCTAGCAGATGCACTGAGCAGAATATCCCAGGGCCATCACGAATGGGCCCTAGATCCTCTGGTGTTGAAAGTGATTTTCTCAAGATGGGGCACTCAAGAGATGGATCTTTTTGCAGCCCCAGACAATCACCAACTTCCTCTTTTTTTGTTGCAGACCCCCAGTCTTGGGCTCAGTCCCCCTGGATGCTCGGATTCTGAACTGGGAAGGGAAAGTTCTGTATGCCTTTCCCCCTTCCCTCTCCTATTCAGAGTGTTAGTCAAGATAAGGCACAACCATGCAAAGTGATTCTGATTGCTCCAGACTGGGCCAGACAGCCATGGTATCCCCTGTTACTGTCCTTAACAGTCCATCTTCCCCTGTCTCTTCCCAGGAATTACAACCTGTTAACATCCTCTCAGGGGAGGATTTGGTACCCGAATCTTCAGTCTCTTAATCTCAAGGCTTGGCTCTTGAAGAGAGAGTTTGCAGATTTGCATCTTTCCCAAGTGGTTCTGGATACCGTTAAGGCTTCTCGAAAGCCTTCTACCAGAAAGACTTACAACTCCAAATGGAAAAGATTCAGCATTTGGTGTTCTAAGAAGAATATTTCTCCAGATTCTGCTGAATTGCCTATGGTTCTGGATTATACGGTCCATTTTAATGGCCTAGGTCTCAGACCAGCTACCCTCAAGGTACACTTGGCAGCTGTTTCTGCTTTCCTGTCGGTAGGCAAGTCTTCCTCTCTGTCATCCCATCCTGTATTCTGTAATTTTTTAAAGGGATTGCTTCACACCAATCCCCCTTTAGGGATCCTGCTCCTGCTTGGGACCTTAACGTTTGCATTGCTCAGCTTATGTAACCCCCCTTTGAGCCTTTGTCCTCAGCAGAGCTTAAGTACTTGACTTGGAAAACTGTGTTTTTGGTAGCCATTACTTCTGCCCGGTATATCAGTGAATTGCAAGCCCTGTCAGTGGAATCTGATTTCATCTCTTTTCACAGAGATAAAGTGGTCCTTAGAACTAACAGAAAGTTCTTGCCTAAAGTGGTTTCAGATTTCCACCTCAACCAGTCTATTTCTCTCCCTGTTTTCTTCACTGACCATTCCTCCCCGGGAGAGAGGAGGCTACACAGTTTGGATGTTAAAAGAGCCCTTAGATACTACATAGGCGTACCAAGGGTCACAGGTTTGAATCCCTCAGTTGTTCCTCACTTATGGAGAAGTTGGTAAGGGCAAACCTGCCACTAAGAGATCTATTGCCAGGTGGATTGTTTCTTGTATGCAATTCTGCTATGAAAAACTGGGTAGAACTCCACGCTCAGGCCTGAGGGCTCATTCCACAAGGGGTACAGCTGCTTCCATGGCTGCTGCCAGGGATATTCCTCTCTTAGAAATTTGTCAAGCAGCCACCTGGGAAACAGTCCATACTTTCACCAAGCGTTACTCTCTGGATATCCAGGCTAGGAATGTTGCTCGGTTTGGCACAGCAGTACTTCAGAGCCTATTTCCAAAGTAGGTTCTGTCCCTCCTCCATGGAGGTACTGCTTGGTAGTCTGCAATAGTCAGACTACAGCAAGACTTCATGTTGTTTGAAGAAAAAATTACCCACCTTAGTAATTATGTTTCTTCCAGTGGAGTCTTGCTGTATTCTGACCTCGCCCCCTTCCCCGCCTCCCCTCTCAGAGCCTAGTTTTTGGGATGTGGGTGGGCAGGAGCAGTGTTGGCACCCAAGGGGTGTCCATTTTACACCCTCTTTTTCTTTGGGTGGAATGTTGTGTTTTGGATGTGTTTTTGTTTTTGGGTTTCCTGACTTGAGTCTTCCTTTGAGAACCAAAAACATTATATATGTGCCAGTTGGCTAGTAAAAATTTTACAGTTTTCACACAGAACAGCTAGTGAGTTTTTGCTCATAAAGATCTGACGGTTGCAGTTTGAACAACAGACAGGGGCTTCAACCGAGCTCGTGATGAACGTTCTATGCAAGGCATAGAAAAGTTAACCATTTGTTCTCTGGGGCAGTTGAAAGGCAGGACCTAACTGCAATAGTCAGAATACAGCAAGACTCCACTAGAAGAAACATAATTACTAAGGTGAGTAATTTTTTCTTCCTGTCCATACAGTCCCTCCTAGACTGTCAGGAGATAATATTGAGCCTGATCCAGACCTTAGGCTGGGTGATAATGTGGAAGGAACATGATCTAATCCTGCTGCAGAGCCTGTGGTCGAGGACCTGTCATTTAAGTCTCTGCTGAAAAATTTGAATTCCACTCTTTCTCTCCAGACTATGGATACCGATCCTGGGAAGCTTTTAAGACTCCAGTACCTTCATGTTCCAGACATCCCTATGGATTTGACTCCCACGGTACAGCCCTCCTTTGAGATGCTTTCTCAAATGGTATGGAACAATCCTGCTCTCATTCCTTCTGTGGCTAAGTCCATAGATAGGAAGTATGCTGCTCCCAAGGATTGACCTATTTTGGCCTCTCAAGCCTTTGCGGACCCTATTGTAGTCTTGGTAGAGAATGATAAGGTCGTCCTTCCTCGGACTACTCCAGCTTGACCTATAAATAAAGAATCTCGTAAGATA
Source organism: Neoceratodus forsteri (assembly GCA_016271365.2). Classification (NCBI taxonomy): domain Eukaryota; kingdom Metazoa; phylum Chordata; order Ceratodontiformes; family Ceratodontidae; genus Neoceratodus; species Neoceratodus forsteri. The sequence continues at coordinate 3,560,294 of JADMNL010000040.1, forward strand.
GATACTTTAGGGAAGAGAGTCTTTGCTGCATCCACTCTAGGTATGAGTATCGCCAGCTACCAGGGCTATTTCTCCCAATATGAGTATATTCTTAGGCATTCACTCAAACAAATGGTTGAAGCTCTACTGGAGTCTGACACTAATTCAGAGCTTCTTCAAACCATAACCAGGAGTATCGAGTCCAACAACCAACAGGTTAAAGCAGCTATGGACGCCTTCGATACTGCTTCCCAAGCGGCAGCGGCGTGCATTTGTACCTGCCATCATTCCTGGCTGCGCACTTCAGGCTTCACGAATGATGCCCAGCAGCAGATCATGGCGTTGCCCTGCGACAGTGTGTACCTCTTCGGTCCTCAAGTAGAACAGGCTCTAGAGGCCACACAAAAGACTAGGTCAGCCATTAAATTGGCTCGACCTGCTCCCGCCCCTTCTCGGGGAGTGTTAACAAACGCCAGTTTCACAACTGTCAGTCCTTTCAAGGCAAAGGCAGAGGAGGTTTTAATAAAAACCAAGCCCCTCAGCCTCAAAAGAAAATGCAACAGAAAGCACAAGGGCCCAAAGTGCCCAGTGCCGCCTTCTGAGTTTCTGGTCCAAGTCTCACCTCAGCTGCCTGAGGGGGACTCCTCCTTAGCGGTGGGAGGTCATCTGACTCAATTCTACAACCAGTGGAAGTCCATAACATCAGACAAATGGGTCCTCCAGATAATCCACGAGGGGTATTCCCTCAATCTTTCAGAGAACCCTCCGGATTGTCCCCCCAAACGGCAGTCCAAACTGTCAATACTTCAGTCAGAACTTCTCGGTTCTGAGATGCAAGGTCTTCTGAACAACAGGGCAGTAGAAATAGTTCCGCTGGATCAACAGAACACAGGGTTCTACTCCTATTACTTTCTAGTTCCAAAGAAAACCGGGGGCATGTGCCCCATTTTGAACAAATTTCTTCACAAGGAAAAATTCTAAATGATATCACTAGGAACCCGGTTACCTTTGCTTAATCAGCAAGACTGGTTAGCCTCCTTGGACATGCATGATGCTTACCAACATATTCCTATTCACCCAAGGCATCACAAATACCTAAGGTTTATGGCTTTGGGCCAGCATTATCAGTTCAAAGTCCTGTCCTTTGGGCTATCCTCGGCGCCGCAAGTTTTTACAAAGTGTTGTGCAATTCTCAGAGCGCACCTCAGAAAGATCGGGATACAAGTGTTCCCCGTATCTGACGACTAGCTTCTAGCAAGTCCTTCTAGGCAAGGAACTCTCGACACTGTTTCCACAGCTTCAGACTTTCTCACATCCATGGGGATCCTGCTAAATCTCAAGAAATCGCAGTTCAAACACCATGAAGTCTTGCTATAATTAGGACCATTGCAGTTAGCCTCTGGCTCTGAACTGCCCCGGAGAGGAAACAGTTAACTCCAGAGTAATCTGGAGTTCCACAGCACAAGCTGTTCAAAGCTTCTATCAGCTAGTTTCAAATGAAACTGCCAGATTCTTACTCGCTTTCACTGAACGATTCGCTCAGGAGATCTAACTCCTAGCTCGGTTCATTTTGCGGTTCAGCGAGTTTATTCGGTTCGTGAACCGGCAAATATAAAAGTACGCGTTTTCGGTCAAAAGCTCTATCTGGTAAACCGTAAGTACTAAAGAATTAAAGTCTATTTGGAAATACATTATCGGTTCAGTCTGAACCAATCGGTTTCTTATTTTACAGTTTTTGGGCTTTAGAAGTCAAGTACCGGTTCTTCTCGGTTCAAAAAACCTTTATTTTTATATAGGGGTTTTCCGATACCCGTGACATGGTTAGGAACGATAGGTGTCTTGCACAGCATGCGGCGTTTTAAAGGGCAAGTTTGTTGGTTAGGCTGGCATTATGTCTGAGAAACCCAAAAGAAAATCAGGCCCACTGGGTTTCAACACTGCATGATGTCTGTGGGAAGCCTTTGACCACACACACACCACTTGTGTCTATTGTCTGAGGGCTGACCACCTCCTGTCAGACTGCCAGGTGTGCTAAAAATTTCCTGCAGCCACCCTGGAAAAGAGATTGGGCCGGCTCAGGAGCGAGAACAAAAGTCAGCTGACCGGATGGCCAGCCCGGTCCAACACCACTGGACAAGTGCCCCTCTGACCGAGGCGAGACTTCCGGGCAAAGAAGGCTGGTTCAGAGGAACCAGTCCCAGTAAAAGACAAAAGAAATCAGCAGGTCTGAGTCCAAAATTGTCTCTCCAACTGCTGCAGAAGACTAAAACCATACAAATTGTTCAGATCTTTGTCTCAGGACTTGTCGAACCCCTATAGTTGGGAAGAGGTGGCTCGTTCAGGTCCAGTGGTTCAGGTTTATGATGTTGAGGATTTTATGAACCACAGGAGGGAGGAGGTTGATCAGTGCATTTGTGACTGGGAAGGTCTGGACATGCCCATTAGCCGGACATTTCTCCAGACAGACCCTTTGAATCCCCCCCTTTGCTATCTGAGTCCCCTTCTCATTTTAGGTTCTATAAAAAGGTAGCAGAAACCCTCCAGCTCCCTTTAGAGGAGGCTGTGGATGAGCAAGAGGAGCCTGATTAAGTGAAGAATGATGGATATTCCAGAGTCTAGAAGGTTGTCTATTCCTTTGCACCAGTCATTTGGGAAGCAAACAACAAAGATTTTAAAAATCTCATTCCTGTCCTTCCTGTAGATAAAAAAAAATGGACAGAAGGTATGTACTATCAGGCCCTGATACAGACTTCCTCACTGAACAGTGTAGTCTTGTGAGTGGTGTTCAAGCTGCTGCCCTGTGACAAGCTAATATTCCCTAGCCTCACATCCTCCTGATAAAGTTCCAGGAAGATGGATGCCTGGCAAAAAAAACAATATATGGCAGCTTCGTTGGGACTCAGACAGGCTAATTATATGGCTTATATGGCTAAGATATCAGAATCTAGATGGGACGCACTATATTTACAGTTGGCCAAGCAGGCCAAGGGCCAACTAGGTTAGTGAGTTGGAACAAGTGACTGCTGATGACATTGAAGCCTCTAGGTTCAATTTCATACTGCTGTTGATATTAATGATGTTTCCTCTAGGGTCATGGCCACTTCTGTAGCTCTTAATGAAGTTGGCATGGCTCAGAGGATACTAATCTGTCACAAGATACTCTCAGTCAAAAGACTGCCGATTTTCCTGTGATGGAAATTCTCTGTTTGGGGATCAAGCGGAAAATTACACAGAAAAAGATGGATGAATACAGAACTACCTACAAAGGTGCCCAAACTTCAGGAGGGCATGCCACTCCACAAAGGCATGCCCCAGGGGTAGGGGCAGGTTACCACAGGCCTTTTATCAAGATTCAGGCCTCTTCAGCCTTTGCACACAGGGTTTTCAGGAGGCAGAGAGGTAGGCGAGGCACGGGCAGACCCTCCTCTCCTCAGCCTAAAAGCTGCTGCCAAGCAGGCACCCTAGACAGGGGTGTCAGGACCCAATTCTCCTGTAGCCAGTGGGGACAGGTTGACAACTTCAGCCAGAACTGGTTGTCCCTAACCGGGACAAATGGGTTCTGGAGGTGGTAAGCCAAGGTCTGGTTCTCAACTTAGCAGTTCCCAAAGATGAGGGGCCAGACGTTTTCCTCCTATGATCATGAGCCCTTGGCACAGGAAGCAGAGGTTTTCTTCCTCTTCTGAACTGCAAAGCAGTACTGGAAGGTTCCTCCCTTGCCATCGGACAGGGGCTGTACTCAGAGTGCTTCCTTACCCCAACAAGACAGGAGAATAGCGGCCCATCCTAGATTTTAAGATTCTTGAACAAGCATCTTTTGAACCAAAGTTCAAACTCCTATACCAGTAGGGAGCAGGCTGGCTTACTTTATCCATGACTGGATGTCTCTTACATCAGACAAGTGGGTCCTGGAAGTAGTAAGCCAGGACTGGTTCTCGGCTTAAAATTTCCCAAGATGAGAGCCAGATCTTTTCCATCTGCAAATCTCTCAGAGACCCTTGCCCTAGAGGCAGAGGATTCTTCTCTCCTAGCTCTCAGATCTATAGAGAGAGTTCCCACCCTACACAGGGGCAAAGGATTGTACTCCAGGTACTTCCTAACCCCCAAGAAGACAGGAGAGTGGCGATCCATCCTGGACCTAAGATATCTGAACAAGCATCTTTTAAAGCAAAAATTCAAAATGGTAACTCTGGGAATTATCCTTCCCTCTCTTAAGTCCAGGGGACTGGCTAGCCTCCCTGGACCTCAAAGACACCTACTTTCACATTCCCATCAGGTGCTCCCACAGAAAGTACCTCAGGTTCGAGTTGCCCTCAGGCCACTATCAGTTCAAAGCAATACCCTCTGACTAACATCAGCCCCAAGGGTCTTCACAAAGTGCCTGGCAGTAGTTGTTGCCTTCCTAAGAAGACAAAGATTTCCATTTCCCATACTTGGACAACTGGCTCATAGTAGGTCAATCTCCAGACCAAGTCAGAGTCACATCTGCAAGTGACCTAACAGAGTGCTTTCACTTCTGTAGGATTCCTTCTCAACCTACCAAAGACAGTTCTAGAACCAGTGCAGCACACTCACCTTCATAGGTGCAGAACTGGATACTGATAAAGCAAAGAGCCTTCCTTCCCCTGGAAAGGGCATGGACCTATGGAACTGGCCTCCGTTACGCCTTCAGGTGTATAAACCAGCAAGGCATTTCCTTCAGCTACTGGGCCTTTTTACATGACAGCTTCCACAGCAGTGGTCAGAGGAGCAAGATTCAAAATGAGGGGCATTCAGTTCCACTTAAGAGCCTTTTGGGTCCCAAGAAAGGATTCCCGTGCCGAACTAATCCCAGTGACTTGATCCTGATCCAAGCCTTGCAATGGTGGCAGGATCAGGACAATTTGAGACAAGGGGTTCCATTTGTCACTCAGTCTCATTCAGTGATACTCACCACAGATGCTTCCCTGCTGGGCCAGTGAACCCATTGGGCGATCTTACCACCCAGGGACTGTGGTCACCTCAGAAATCTCTAGCTTCACATCAATCTCTTGGAACTCAGAGCAGTGTTTCTGGCACTGCAAGCTTTTTCCTAATCTGTACAGAACAAGGTGGTTCAGGTCAGAACAGACACCACCACCACCATGTGGTACATCAACAAGCAAGGAGGTACTCTGTCTACGGCCTTGTGCACAGAAGCAATGAAGTTGTATTCCCTGCAAACCTCTCTGATAGCAGTTCACCTCCCAGGGAAGGACAATGTCCTAGCAGATGCACTGAGCAGAATATCCCAGGGCCATCACGAATGGCCCCTAGATCTCTGGTGTTGAAAGTGAGTTTTCTCAAGATGGGGCACTCAAGAGATGGATCTTTTGCAGCCCCAGACAATCACCAACTTCCTCTTTTTTGTTGCAGACACAGTCTTGGGCTCAGTCCCCTGGATGTCTCAGATTCTGAACTGGGAAGGAAAGTTCTGTATCCTTTCCCCTCCCTCTCCTATTCAGAGTGGTAGTCAAGATAAGCACAACCATGCAAAGTGATTCTGATTACTCCAGACTAGGCCAGACAGCCATGGTATCCCCTGTTGCTGTCCTAACAGTCCATCTTCCCTGTCTCTTCCCAGGAATTACAACCTGTTAACATCCTCTCAGGGGAGGATTTGGTACCCGAATCTTCAGTCTCTTAATCTCAAGGCTTGGCTCTTGAAGAGAGAGTTTGCAGATTTGCATCTTTCCCAAGTGGTTCTGGATACCGTTAAGGCTTCTCGAAAGCCTTCTACCAGAAAGACTTACAACTCCAAATGGAAAAGATTCAGCATTTGGTGTTCTAAGAGAATATTTCTCAGATTCTGCTGAATTGCCTATGGTTCTGGATTATCACGGTCCATTTTAATAGCTAGGTCTCAGACCAGCTACCTCAAAGTACACCTTGGCAGCTGTTTCTGCTTTCCTGTCGGTAGGCAAGTCTTCCTCTCTGTCATCCCATCCTGTATTCTGTAATTTTTTAAAGGGATTGCTTCACACCAATCCCCCCTTTAGGGATCCTGCTCCTGCTTGGGACCTTAACGTTTGCATTGCTCAGCTTATGTAACCCCCTTTGAGCCTTTGTCCTCAGCAGAGCTTAAGTACTTGACTTGGAAAACTGTGTTTTTGGTAGCCATTACTTCTGCTAGGTATATCAGTGAATTGCAAGCCCTGTCAGTGGAATCTGATTTCATCTCTTTTCACAGAGATAAAGTGGTCCTTAGAACTAACAGAAAGTTCTTGCCTAAAGTGGTTTCAGATTTCCACCTCAACCAGTCTATTTCTCTCCTGTTTTCTTCACTGACCATTCCTCCCCGGAGAAGAGGCTACAGTTTGGATGTTAAAGAGCCCTTAGATACTACATAGGCGTACCAAGGGTCACAGGTTTGAATCCTCCAGTTGTTTCCTCACTTGTGGAGAAGTTGGTGAGGGCAAACCTGCCACTAAGAGATCTATTGCCAGGTGGATTGTTTCTTGTATGCATTCTGCTATGAAAAACTGGGTGAGAACTCACGCTCAGGCCTGAGGCTCATTCCACAAAGATACAGCTGCTTCCATGGCTGCTGCCAGGATATTCCTCTCTAGAAATTTGTCAAGCAGCCACCTGGAAACAGTCCATACTTTCACCAGCGTTACTCTCTGGATATCCAGGCTAGGAATGTTGCTCGGTTTGGCACAGCAGTACTTCAGAGCCTATTTCCAAAGTGGTTCTGTCCTCCTCCATGGAGGTACTGCTTGGTAGTCTGCAATAGTCAGACTACAGCAAGACTTCATGTTGTTTGAAGAAAAAATTACCCACCTTAGTAATTATGTTTCTTCCAGTGGAGTCTTGCTGTATTCTGACCTCGCCCCCCTCCCCGCCTCCCCTCTCAGAGCCTAGTTTTTGGGATGTGGGTGGGCAGGAGCAGTGTTGGCACCCCAGGGGTGTCCATTTTACACCCTCTTTTTCTTTGGGTGGAATGTTGTGTTTTGGATGTGTTTTTGTTTTTGGGTTTCCTGACTTGAGTCTTCCTTTGAGAACCAAAAGCATTATATATATACCAATTGGCTAGTAAAAATTTTACAGTTTTCACACAGAACAGCTAGTGAGTTTTTGCTCATAAAGATCTGACGGTTGCAGTTTGAACAACAGACAGGGGCTTCAACCGGCTTCGTGATGAGCGTTCTATGCAAGGCATAGAAAAGTTAACATTTGTTCTCTGGGCAGTTGAAGGCAGGACCTAACTGCAATAGTCAGAATACTGCAACATCCCACTAGAAGAAACATAATTACTGAAGGTGGCAATTTTTCTTCCCATCCATTACAGTCCCTCCTAGACTGTCAGGAGATAATATTGGACCCTGATCCAGACCTTAGGCTGGGTGATAATGTGGAAGGAACATGATCTAATCCTGCTGCAGAGCCTGTGGTCGGGGACCTGTCATTTAAGTCTCTGCTTGAAAAATTCGAATTCCACTCTTTCTCTCAGACTGGATACCGATCCTGAGAGCTTTTAAGACTCCAGGTACCTCCATGTTCCAGACATCCCTATGGATTTGACTCCCCCGGTACAGCCCTCCTTTGAGATGCTTTCTCAAATGGTATGGAACAATCCTGCTCTCATTCCTTCTGTGGCTAAGTCCATAGATAGGAAGTATGCTGCTCCCAAGGATTGACCTATTTTGGCCTCTCAAGCCTTTGCGGACCCTATTGTAGTCTTGGTAGAGAATGATAAGGTCGTCCTTCCTCGGACTACTCCAGCTTGACCTATAAATAAAGAATCTCGTAAGATGAGATACTTTGGGAAGAGTCTTTGCTGCATCCACTCTAGGCTATAGTATACAGCTACCAGGGCTATTTCTCCCAATATGAGTATATTCTCAGGCATTCACTCAAACAAATGGTTGACTCTACAGGTCTGACACTAATTCATGTTCTTCAAACCATAACCAGGAGTGTCGAGTCCAACAACCAACAGGTTAAAGCAGCTATGGGCGCCGATGACTGCTTCCCCAGCGACGGCGTGCATTTTGTACCTGCCTCCATCATTCCTGGCTGCGCACTTGAGCCACGGTGATGCCCCAGCAGCGAATCATGGCGTTGCCCACTTGACAGTGTGTACCTCTTCGGTCCTCAAGTAGAACAGGCTCTGGGGCCACACAAAAGACTGAGTCAGCCATTAAATTGGCTCAAGCCTGCTCCACGCCCTCTCGGGGGGTGTTAACAAACGCCAGTTTCACAACTGTCAGTCCTTTCAAGGCAAAGGCAGAGGAGGTTTTAATAAAAACCAAGCCCCTCAGCCTCAAAAGAAAATGCAACAGAAAGCACAAGGGCCCAAAGTGCCCAGTGCACATTCTGAGTTTCTGGTCCAAAGTCTCACCTCAGCTGCCTGAGGGGACTCCTCCTTAAGCGGTGGGAGGTCACTCACTCAATTCTACAACCAGTGGAAGTCCATAACATCAGACAAATGGGTCCTCCAGATAATCCACGAAGTATTCCCTCAATCTTTCAGAGAACCCTCCGGTTGTTCCCACCAGCGGTCAAACTGTCAATACTTCCAGTCAGAACTTCTCGGTTCTGAGATGCAAGGTCTTCTGAACAACAGGGCAGTAGAAATAGTTCACTGGATCAACAGAACACAGGGTTCTACTCCTATTACTTTCTGGTTCCAAAAGAAAACGGGGCATGTACCGTTTGAACAAATTTCTTCACAAGGAAAAATTCTAAATGATATCACTAGGAACCGGTTACCTTTGCTTAATCAGCAAGACTGGTTAGCCTCCTTGGACATGCATGATGCTTACCAACATATTCCTATTCACCCAAGGCATCACAAATACCTAAGGTTTATGGCTTTGGGCCAGCATTATCAGTTCAAAGTCCTGCCCTTTGGGCTATCCTCGGCGCCGCAAGTTTTTACAAAGTGTTGTGCAATTCTCACAGCGCACCTCAGAAAGATCGGGATACAAGTGTTCCCGTATCTGGACGACTGGCTTCTAGCAAGTCCTTCTAGGCAAGGAACTCTCGACACTGTTTCCACAGCTTCAGACTTTCTCACATCCATGGGGATCCTGCTAAATCTCAAGAAATCGGAGTTCAAACACCATGAAGTCTTGCTATAATTAGGACCATTGCAGTTAGCCTCTGGCTCTGAACTGCCCCGGAGAGGAAACAGTTAACTCCAGAGTAATCTGGAGTTCCACAGCGCGAGGGCGCTGTTCAAAGCTCTATCTGGCTAGTTTCAAATGAAACTGCCAGATTCTTTACTCCGCTTTCACTGAACGAGTCGCTCCGGAATCAGCTCCTTCAGCTCGGTTCATTTTGCGGTTCAAGCGAGTTTATTCGGTTCATTTGAACCGGCAAATGTAATAAAAGTACCGCGTTTTTCGGTCAAAAGCTCTATCTGGTAAACCGTAAGTACTAAAGAATTAAAGTCTGTGTGGAAATACATTATCGGTTCAGGACTGAACCAATCGGTTTGCTTATTTTACAGTTTTGAAGGCTTTAGAAGTGCGGTGCCAGTTATCATCGGTTCTAAAAACCTTTATTTTATATGGGGTTTTCGATACCCGTGTTATGGTTAGGAACGATAAGGGTGTCTTGCCCTGTACGACGTTTTAAAGAACTCAGGATTTGTTGGTTAAGCTGCGTATGTCTAGAGGCAAAAGAAAATCCGGGCCCACTGAGTCTCCAACACTGTGATGTCTGCGGGGAAGCCTTTGCCAAGGCTGACCCACACACCCCTCTCGTCTCATTGTCTTGGGGCTTGACCACCTCCTGTCAGACTGCCAGGTGTGTAAAAATTTCCTGCAGCCACCCTGGAAAAAGAGATTTGGGCAGCTCGAGGGGCGAGGCCAAAGTCACTGACCCGGATGGCACAGCCCGGTCCGCACCCACTGGACCAGAGGGTGAACCCTCTGACCAGGCGAGACTTCCTCGGGCAAAAGAAAGGCTGGTTCAGAGGAACCAGTCCCAGTAAAGACAAAGAAATCAGCAGGTCTAGGGATCAAATTGTCTCTCCAACTGCTGCAGAGAAAGCTAAACCATACAAATTGTTCAGTCTTTGTCTCAGGGACTTGTCGAAACCCCTATAGTTGGGAAGAGGGTGGCTCGTTCAGGTCCAGTGGTTCAGGTTTATGATGTTGAGGATTTTATGAACCACAGGAGGGAGGAGGTTGATCAGTGCATTTGTGACTGGAAGGTCTGGACATGCCCATTGAGCGGACATTTCTCCAGACAGACCCTTGAATCTCCCCTTGCTGTCTGGTTCCCTTCTCATTTTAGGTTCTATAAAAAGGTAGCAAACCCTCAGCTCCCTTTAGGGAGGCTGTGGATGAGCAAGAGGAGCCTGATTACGTAGAAATGATGGATATTCAGAGTCTAGAAGGTTGTCTATTCCTTTGCATAAGTCATTTGGAAGCAAACAACAAAGATTTTAAAAATCCTCATTCTGTCCTTCCTGTAGATAAAAAAAATGGACAGAGGGTATGCTTTATCAGGCCTGATACAGACTTCCTCACTGAACAGTGTAGTCTTGTAGGTGGTGTTCAAGCTGCAGCCTGTGACACAGCTAATATTCCCTGGCCTCCATCCTCCTGATAAGGATTCCAGGAAGATGGATGCCATGGCAAAAAAAACAATATATGGCAACCGTTAGGACTCAGACAGGCTAATTATATGGCTTATGTGGCTAGATATCAGAAATCTAGATGGGACACTATATTGCAGTTGGCCAAGCAGGCCGGAGCCAGCTGGTTAGTGAGTTGGAACAAGTGGCTGCTGATGACATTGAAGCCTCTAAGGTTCAATTTCATACTGCTGTTGATGTTAATGATGTTTCCTCTAGGGTCATGGCCACTTCTGTAGCTCTTCGTGGGTTGGCATGGCTCAGATGCACCTAATCTGTCAAGATACTCAGTCAAAAGGCATAGATTTTCCTGTGATAGGAAATTCTCTGTTTGAGGATCAAGCGGAAAATTACATGAAAAGATGGATGAATACAGAACTACCTACAAAGGTGCCCAAGCTAAGGAGGCATGCCACTCACAAAGGCATACCCCAGGGGTGAGGCAGGCACCTACAGGCCCTTTTTATCAAGTTCAGGCCTCGCCAGCCTTTGCACCAGAGGGTTTTTCAGAGGCAGAGGTAGAGCAGGGCACAGACCCTCCCTCTCCTCAGCCTAAAGCTGCTGCCAAGCAGGCACCCACAAGGGTGTCAGGGCCAGTCTCCTGTACCAGTGGGGGCAGGTTGGCTTATTTCAGCCAGAACTGGTTGTCCTAACTGGACAAATGGGTTCTACAGGTGGTAAACCAAGGTCTGGTTCTCAACTCAAGCAGTTCCCAAAGATGAGGGCCAGACATTTTCCTCCTGCAAATCCTTCAAGCCCTTGCTTTTGGAAGCAGGGTTTCTTCTCTTCCTAGACACCAGAAAGCAGTGGAAAGGAGTTCCTCCTTGCACATCAGGGCAGGGCTGTACTCAGTGCTTCCTTACCCCAACAAAGACAGGAGAATAGCGGCCCATCCTAGATTTTAAGATTCTTGAACAAGCATCTTTTGAAACCAAAGTTCAAAATGTCAACTCTGGTAATGATTTTGCCTTCCCTAAGGCCAGGGACAGCTGGCTTCCCTGGACCTCAAGGATGCCTATTTTCATATCTTGATCAGGCCTTCTCACAAAGTACCTCAGGTTCGAACTGCCCTCTAGCCACTACCAGTTCAGAGCAATGCCCTTGACCTCACTTCTGCTCAAGGGTTTTCACAAAATGTCTAGCTGTGGTGTGGCTCATTTAAGAAGGCAAGGGGTTGCTGTGTTTCCCTACCTGGACGACTGGCTCATAGTGGGTCAGTCTCCAGATCAGGTAAAATCCCACTTGCTAGTCACCCAGCAGCTCCTCACTTCTCTGGTATTCCTGCTGAATTTTCCAAAGTCAGTTCTGGAACCAATTCAGTACTAACTTTCATAGGTGCAGAGTTGAACACAAAGTCAGCCAGGGCATTTCTTCCCTGGGAAAGAGTGGACAAGAATCATTGCCCTGGCATCTTCAACCCCTGCGGATCTCTCGACCAGGCACTTCCTGCAACTCCCTAGAGCACATGGCGCTTCTACAGCTGTCGTGGCAAGGAGCAAGATTTCAGATGAGGGACTTCCAGTTCCACTTGAGGTCCTCACTGGTCTCAAGGAAGGACCCCTACCAAATTAGTCCCAGTGACTCAAAACCCTGATCCCAGCCCTTCAGTGGTGGCAGGATCAAACAACCCAACTCCAGGGGTCCCCTTTTACCCATTCTTCATTCCTCACCTCACCACGGATGCCTCCCTGTTGGGGTGGGGGCTCACTGGGCATAAACCTTTCCACTCAGGAAGTGTGGTCCCCTCAGGAATCTCTGCTCCACATCAATCTGTTGGAACTCAGAGCTGTTCTCTTAGCTCTCAAAGCTTTGTCAGCTACTGTCCAGAACAAGGTAGTCCAAATCAGGACAGACAACACCACAACAATGTGGTACATCAACAAGCAAGGCACCTCGGTCTTCCGTCTTGTGCACGCGGCTAATGAAGTTGTGGTCTCTGGCTTACTCCCTGAACACCTCCCTGATAGCAGTTCACCTTCCAGGGAAGGACAATGTCTGGCGGATGCCCTCAGCAGGATTTCTCAGGGCCATCACGAATGGGCTCTGAATCCTCAGGCGCTGGGGTCAGTCTTTGCCAGATGGGGCACCCCCTCAGATGGATCTTTAGCAGCCCCAGACAACCACCAACTTCCTCTGTTGTTGCAGGCCTCCAGTGCTGGGATCAGTCCACCTGGACGCCTTTCAGTTGGATTGGAAGGGAAGTTCTGTGCCTTTCCCCCTTCCCTCTCCTCTTCAGGGGTACTAGTAAAAATCGAACTCAGCCCTGCAAAGTGATTCTGATTGCTCCAGACTGGGCCAGCAGCCCTGGTACCCTCTTCTCCTGTCCTGACATTCCACCCTCCTCTGACCTTGCCCAGGACCCACGACCTGCTGACCTGCACAGGGAGAGTGTGGTATCCGGAACTCAATTCCTCCACCTCAAGGCCTGGTTCTTGAGAGTTGAAATTTGCTGATTTACACGCTTTCAAGGTGTCCTGGATATTGAAGGCTTCTAGGAAGCCTTCCACTACAAAACCACTTACAACTCCAAGTGGAAGAGGTTTTCCTTCTGGTGTTCTGAGAGGCAAATTGTGCCAAGAATCTGCTGACTTGGCCATTTTATTGGACTATTTGGTCCATTTAAATTCCCTGAGCCTCAAACCAGCTACTTTGAAGGTTCATCTAGCAGCTGTTTCTGTTTTGTTTCTGCAGGAAACCAGTTTCCCTCTCCTCTCACCCTGTGTTTCCAAGTTTTCAAGGGGTTACTTCATTAACCCTCCTTTCGGGAACCAGCTCCGGCCTGGGATCTGAATGTTTGCATTGCTCAGCTAATGCAATCCCCCTTTGAGCCTCTGTCTTCGGCAGATCTCAAGTTTTTAACTTGGAAGACTGTTTTTCTAGTGGCTATTTCTTCTGCTAGGCGTATAAGTGAATTACAAGCCTTGTCAGTGGAAAAGGATTTTATTTCTTTTCACAGAGATAAAGTAGTCCTCAGGACAAACAGAAAGTTTTTACCTAAAGTGGTTTCAGATTTTCATCTCAACCAATCCATCTCTCTTCCAGTATTTTTCACTGAGTACTCTTCTTCAGGGAGAGGAGAGCTGCACAGTTTGGACGTCAAAGAGCCCTAAGCTACTATTTGGAGCACCAAGGGTCATGGTTCGAATCCCTCAACTCTTCCTTACCTATGGAGAAGTGGGTAAAGGAGACCTGCCACTAAGAGGACAATGCATAAGGTGGATTGTCTCTTGTATCAGTTCTGTTACAAAAAACTAGGTGAGAGCCTCCCTCAGGACTGAGGCTCATTCCACCAGGGTACAGCTGCATCTCTAGCGGCTGCTAGAATATTCCTATTTTGGAAATTTGTCAAGCTGCTACCTGGAAGACAATCCACACCTTCACAACATTATTCCCTGGGCGTCCAGTCCAGGAGAATCTTTCGTTTTGGCACAGCTGTGCTTCGAGCCTATTCCTAAGTAGGTTCTGCCCTCCTCCATGGAGGTACTGCTGTATAATCTGCAATGGTCCTAATTATAGCAAGACTTCATGGTGTTTGAAGAAAATTACTCATAGTAATTGCTTTTCTTCTCATGGAGTCTTGTATTAGGACAACCCCCACCCCTCTCAGAATTTCTACTTGGAGTGCGGGTTGGCAAATTAGTTCCCAAGCACTGTGTCATGCCATTTAATCTCTGGTTCCCTCCCCCTTGTTTCATTTGGGTTGGGAACTAGGTAATTCTATTTTGTTAAGTGGTAGATGGTCCCTCTCTGGACTTGAGTCTTTTTGGGAGAGGGGCCTATGAATCTTGTCAGGGTGATTCTAACAATAATATGTAATAGTGTTTTATTCTGTGATTGTTGTTGTTCTACTACTGGTAGGTAGCCAATGGCTGGTGTAGACTTTTCACACAGACTTGCTATGTTAGTTTAGCTACGTAAAGAACCTGGCAGTTTCATTTGAAACTAGCCAGATAGAGCTTTGAACAGCGCCCTCGCGCTGTGGAACTCCAGATTACTCTGGAGTTAACTGTTTCCTCTCCGGGGCAGTTCAGAGCCAGAGGCTAACTGCAATGGTCCTAATATAGCAAGACTCCATGAGAAGAAAAGCAATTACTAAGGTGAGTAATTTTTTCTTGCAGCCCTCCCAGAAGCTCATTGTTATAGGAACTCTTCTGGACACCTCTTGTGCGAAAGGCTTGCTTCCAGAAGACAGAAGGAGCGATATCCTACAGATGGCCCGATACATCAGAGAGAACAGCTCGGTTCGAGCTATCTTGATGCAATCTCTGTGCAATGGATGCTGGGTCTCATGGTGTCCGCAATGTCACTGTACCACTAGCTCGTCTCCACATGAGAACCTCTCAATGGATGCTCAGTACTCAGTTGTCCCCAACCTCTCACCCTCAGTCCTTTCTCATGAAGGTGATGGAACCTCTGAAGAGGTTGCTCACCTGGTGGGCACAAGAGGACAACCTTCTGGAAGGGTATCCGTTTGCTTACCTGGAGCACCAGATTTCCATTACCACGGATGGCTCCCTGATGGGGTGGGGAGCCCACTGTCAGGATCTCCACACCCAAGATACCCGGACTCAAGACGAGTCCCAGCTTCATATAAATGTCCTAGAAATGGAAGCCGTCCTTTATGCAGTCCGGGCTTTGAAGGACATTCACTGTCACAAGAACATTCTCCTTCAAACGGACAACAAAGCGGTGATGTATTACATCAACAAGCAGGGCGTTGCTCACTCTTACCCTCTATGCAGGGAAGCGATGAGAGTATGGGAATGGTGCTTGGAGCACAAGGCTGTAATTCAGGCGGTCTACCTGCCGGGAGTGCAGAACGAACTGGCAGACCGTCTCAGCAGGACAGAAACAGATCCTCATGAATGGTCTCTCGAGTCAGCCATAGTTCAGTCACTATTCGCAGAGTGGGGAACTCTAGACCTGGACCTTTTTGCATCCCCATGCAACACAAAACTGCGCCTCTCCTGCTCCAGAAATCCAGGGCCTGGCATTTTCTGTCAGGATGCGTTCAGGCTGCAGTGGACAAAGCGCTTTCCATACGCCTTTCCGCCTCTTCCTCTAATTCAGAGGGTACTTCTCAAGCTCGAGTCTCAGGGGGACAGAATGATCCTCATTGCTCCCTTCTGGCCCCAACAAATATGGTTTCCGTTACTCAACAGTATGTCAAAAACCCTTCCGAAAGCACTTCCCCTTCAGACAAACCTTCCGACTCGGGCCTGTGGTTCATCCCAATCTGAGATCGCTTCACCTTCACGCTTGGCTTCTAAAGAGATAGAGGTGAACAGGTTCAATTTCTCTTGCAGAGTTTCAGATATTCTTCTGGCTGCGCGCAAGCCAGCCACTAGAAAAACTTACACAGCCAAATGTAAGCGTTTTTCTCTCTGGTGTGCAAAATCCTCTTTGAATCCTATTTCCTGCCCACCCAATAAAGTTCTAGAGTACCTTACAGACCTCTCAAATTCAGGTCTACAATACTCACGGTCAAAGTTCACCTTTGTGCCATTTCAGCTTATGAACCAGTACTTTCCGTGTCACTGGCTCAGTTACTTGTGGTTAAAAGGTTTCTTAAGGGAATTCTACATACCAGACCTCCTATCAGATGTCCGGTCGCAGCCTGTGATATTAATCTTGTACTAGACATGCTCACTCGAAAGCCTTTCAAGCCTCTAGCTACCTGTGAGCTAAAATTTTTCACTTGGAAAACTGCCTTCCTGGTGGCCATTACCTCGGCCCGCAGGGTCTCTGAGATACATGCCTTGGTCACAGACCCTCCGTATACTGTGTTTCATAAGGATAAAGTACATAGATACATAGACAGTGTCGGCAGATAAGGGCCTATGGCCCACCCAGTCTGCCCATTTGAGCTTGAAGTTCAGTTTGTTTTCCTAGAAGTCTGTTTCCCCTTACCCTTGACCTCTAGAATTCCTTTATGTCTATCCCATGCATTCTTAAATCCCGTGATTGTTTCAGCCCCACCACTTCCTCTGGCAGGGTGTTCCACTTGTCCACCACCCGTTCTGTGAAGAAATTCTTTCTCATGTTTCCTCTGAATCGTCCTCCCTCCAACTTCATCCCATGCCTCTAGTCCTGGAACATCTTTTTCGCTAAAAATAGTGTTTTCCTGCACCCTGTTCCTCCCTGTAAGATACTTGTATGTCTCTATCATATCCCTCTCCCTCTCTCTCCTCCAGGGAGTACATGTTCAGTTCCTTCAGCCTGTCTTCATAGGACTTGTGATGCAATCCATGCACCATCTTTGTTGCCTCCTCTGAACCTTCTCTACCCTGTCTATGTCCTTACGTAGGTATGGTCTCCAGAACTGTACACTGTACTCCAGGTGGGACCTCACTAGTGTCTTGTATAGCTGAATTATGACCTCCCTTTCCTGCTGGTGATGCCCCTGCCTATACATCCCAAGCATCCTATTTGCTTTACCTGCTGCCTTGTCACACTGTTTCCCTACCTTGGGGTCATCAGAGATGACAACCCCAGAGATCCCTTTCCTGCTTGGTGCATGCTATATCCTCACCCCCAACTGATATATATTGTGCCAGGGTTTTTGTGCCCATATGCATTATCTTGCACTTCTTTGCATTGAATTTCAACTGCCAAACCCCTGACCATTCTTCAAGTTTCTGCAGGTCGCCTTCATTCTGTCTACATCCTCTGGTGTGTCTACTCTGTTACAGAGCTTTGTGTCATCAGCGAACAGTGAAATTCTGCCTTCTAGATCCTCGCAGTGTCACTGATGAAGATGTTAAATAGGACCGGTCCCAGCACTGATCCCTGTAGTACCCACTGGTCACTCTTCCTTCTGTGGAGGACAGCCATTTACCACCACCACCCTCTGTGTCCTGCCACCCAGCCAGTTACCTACCCACCACACTACTGTCCTGCCCACACCCATATTGCCCAGTTTGTGTAATAGTCTTCTATGTGGCACAGTGTCAGAGGCCTTGCTGAAGTCCAGATAGGCCATGTCCACTGCCCTCCCCTGATCCACCTCCCTAGTCACCCAGTCAAAAAATTCAACGAGGTTGGTCTGACATGATCTCCCCCTGGTGAAACCATACTGCCTTGGGTCCTGTAGTCCATTGACAACCAGATGTTCCAGCAATCTCTCCTGCAGTAGTGCTTCCATGATCTTCCCCACTACCGAGGTGAGGCTGACTGGTCTGTAGTTCCCTGCTTCCTCTTTGTTCCGACTTTTGTATAAGGGGACTACATCTGTGCCTCCAGTCTTTGGGTACCTCCTGTTTCCAGTGATCGGCTAAACAGGATAGCCCAGAGTTTCAGCCACCACCTCTCTTAGTTCTTTAAGGACCCTGGGGTGCACCCGTCTGGCCCCATTGCTTTATCAACTCTTATTACTTCCAGTTCCTTCAGGACCCTTTCTGTAAAGGGACTTGTGTCCATTTCTGCACCATTCTCACCCCTTGTACCCCCTTCAGACCCATTACCCCCCTCTTCCTCAGTAAGACTAGCAGGAAATACCTGTTCAGTATGTCAGCTTTACTGTTGTCATCCTCCACGTGGCTCCCATCCTCCCCCTTCAGTCTCACTATCCTCCCTTTGTCTTTCTTTTTTCACTTATGTACCTGTAAAAGGTTTTGTCCCCTTTACCCACTGATTTTGCTATGTGTTCTTCTGTCTGAGCTTTGGCTTCCCTTACTGACCTCCCTACCTCCTTTGCTTCTCCTGGTACTTCTCCCTATCCCCTTCTGCCTGTGTCTTTTTGTATTGCCTGAATGCAATCTTTTGGCTTTCACTTTCTTTGCTACCTCTTTGGAAAACCATAATGGTCTCCTCTTCCTTTTCCTCTTGCTAACCTGCTTAATGCATAATTCTGTTGTTCTTGTAATCCCCATTTTAAATACTGCCCCTGTTCCTCAACCCCTGATTCCTGTCCCATTCTAATGCCTCTTTCAAGTATCTCCCCATTTTCCCAAAGTCTGCCCCCTAAAATCCAGGATCGTGTTTTGTGTGGTTTGGTTCTGCTCTTTCTGTGATTTCAAACCACAATGACTAGTGGTCACTGTTACCCAGGTGCTCCCCCCCTGTTACCCCCATCACACTGTCCCTGTTTGTGAGCACAAGGTCCAGTATTGCTTTCTGCCAAGTTGGTTCCATGACCAGTTCTTAGGACCTACCCTAAGTTTCTTCCTTTGGTCCTACCTACTTACTTTGCGAACTTCCAAAATGAAGGAGAGCATACCCTTCATCCTCTGGACGTCAAAAGAGCTCTGCGTTTTTATTTAAACAGAACAAAAGAAATTTGCAAAGCTTAACAACTGTTTGTTTCCTTCAGCGAGACACGGCTAGGTCAACCTGTTGCTATCAGAGGTATTTCAGCATGGCTGGTGGCAAGCCTTCGCCACTGTTATTCCATGGCGCAGGTTAAGCTGGAGGGCAGAGTGTACGCTCACTCTACTAGAGCTGTCACGCCATCCCTGGCAGAAATCCGCAGTGTGCCCATTGCTGACATTTGCAATGCGGCTACCTGGAGCTCAGTGCATACTTTCGTCAAGCACTATGCCCTGGATGTCCATGCCAGGCGACATATTTCGTTTGGCAGAACTATCCTTAATGGACTTCTGTCCTAAATTTGTGAGCTCTTTGTGATAGGGTGGGTGACCCTACCCCAGTTGGAAAACTGTAGTGATGGTTAAAGCGGCTTAGTTTCAATAAAGTTTACCCCATGATGCCAAATTAGGGATATGTATAGCATGCAGTAGTCCCTGGAAGTAAAATAAAGTTGTAGTTACCGTTTCCTTCTTCTGTGTAAGTCCGTTGTACTTTATATTTTGTTGTTTATCTTTGAGCCTTGCTAGATGGCCACTATCAGGGTAGTCTTCAATCTAGTTTGTGTTCTTCAATGGGTTAGTGTGATAATAGCGCAGCAAGAATAGCGCTAACCATATTAGCGTGTAATAAATGACGCTGAGTTTTGTATTGCCCATACTATTTGGCACTCTGCAATCATAGCGCTACTGCAACATTAAATTTAAAATATTTGCTACAACTCCTAGAACAAAGAATAACAACACCAGCAGTATATATGAAAAATCAAGATTTATTGGAATAACGTTTAATGATTAAAATTATTACTTGGTGCAGAACACCAGCACACCATTACCAAAAGAAAGCTTTCTAATGAATTTATTACTGACTTAATTTAGAAAGTGTTGAGGCTGAATCACATTTGTTTAGGCATTACAAGCCGAACAGCTGAACTTAAATCATATCAGCAACTCAGCGAGCACATTAGCAGCCAATCACACACTACGATCACCCAAATATTTTACAACCAATCCCCCGATTATATGGACCCTGGCAGCACAGTGTCCATTAGTGTATTGCAGGCATTTCCAGTATGTCTTTTCTCCAGAAATGCACTCTCTGCGGTACACAGCGAGATCCCCTCCTTTCTGACTTTTCATGAAACAAACTTCCATGATTGAAACACTGACCTTCTGAGACCTACTGAGGCATACTACCCAGGTAATTAAGGGAGCACACATCAGATATTCACCCGAATTGAATAAATTAATTGCCAAAAATGTAGTAATAATGAATTGCTGCTGCTGCCGACACTGTTACAGGCCCGAATGCTACCCTCATTGACTGCTAATGTATCACAATATGCTGGCCGCACTTAGCAGTACCATGTAACAAGTATATCATTGCCGCTATTAATGAACACGCTAATATGGGAGCGCTAGTTTTCTTAGCGCTATTTTTATCGTGCTATTTTCACCGGATACTTTCTGCAATCCCCACCCCCAACCCCCAAGAATGTGGCATGCTGGTGTGTAGAGATATTCATAAGAAGCATTACATGAGGGCTTTGCTTTTAAATAAGAGTAAAAGAAACTGCCCAAGGGGTGTAATCTGCCAGCTAACAAATGAATAAAGCTCTCCTTGCTGTAGAAACTCTGAGCAAGGCAGTTTGACTATTTAATGGGAGGATGGAATCCCCCCCCCCCCCCAGTAGAAGTTTAACAAAGTGCTGAGCAGTAAATCCAGGCAAATATACCTGTGCTAAATAGTTCGCTGTTTGCAGGCTGCTGCTGATTTTAGGAAACAGTTGAGACTATGTTTCTGTGAAACAAAACATGATATAAGAAAGCATTTGATAGCTTTAGAAAAAGAGAGGTTTATAAACTATAAAAGTACATGCAGGATAACAGTTAAAGGTTGAGTTCATCTCTAGAAGAATCTATGCATTTAAAAGGTAGTTTGTACCTGGAAGCTGGAAGTGCAGAAGCTCCTGGGTCTGTGTTTCTGCTGCTATCTCAGCAGCTGCAGCCATTTTAGAAAGATGTTCCCTTAGGGAAGGGCTGGCCCTTAATTGCATTAGTATATAGGGAAGGCTTGGGTCTTGTCCTGCCAGGAAGTGATTAGTAGAGGGATGAACTTTCTGAAAAGGATATTTGTTTGTATGTTCTTGTGTTTATGCCTTTGTAAGGGGTTTAGCATTGTGTAACAATTGTCCCTATATATGTATCCTGTATATTTCTTTGAAAATAATGCAGTTGTGTGAATTATAAATCTGGTATTCCTTTAATTGTTTAATAGAACATGACTGATAAATTATGTGACACCTGAGCTGTATATAAGAGATGCTCAGGTAACCTCTATAAAGTTATTTACTTTGGGCTGAGAGCAGAGAGGAACCTCACGGAGAAGCAGTGTGGAGCCAGAGAAGCAGCCAAACGTGAGAGAAACATACAGTGTTGAATTACTGAGATCCTGGTTACCCAAAGGTGAAGGTGAGGCAAGCTTAAGGTGGGGCTCAGGTTGAAAGTCCTATAAAGCCTAAAAGCAAGGAGGAATCACTGTGGCGTGGGATTGGCCCTGGACCTCCAAAGGTCAGGTTTGGGCTACCTGTATGCTAGAAGTTGCTCACCTGGAATTTACCAAAGTGAGAGGACTCAGACTGGTGAGAAGCTGCAGAGGCCTGAGTGGGCAGATACTCAGACTGCAGAGGTATTGGCAGGGTGACCATACCATGCGATGGGTTCAGTTCCTGGTCTCTAGAGGGTATTGTAAGGTCCAACTGCAGTGTTCTAGTAAGAGGTTTCCTAGCTAAACTCCCAGACCATACTCTTTATTGTTTTTCTTATAGTAACCTGACTAAAGTTTACATCTGAAAATGCCATCTGTACAAACCTGGCAATAAAACAGCACCTCAGGGTGTTTTAACACGATATTTTATGATTCCTGCTGTCTTTCTGAATTGAACCCCACAACACTCTTGGTCTCTACTGCCGCCCTCTCGGGGGATTATTAGCCCGGTACTCTCCCATCAGTGTGAATGAGTGGTGGAGACTTTATGTCCAGGAAGATATGGAAATTACGTACCTACCATAATTCTTGATCTTCTTGGACGAAGTGTCCACCACTCATTCACACGCCCACCCACCATCCCCCGAGCTCACCTCTAATGTAGGTCTTCACTCCCTCAATCTTTAGGCTGTGAAGACTCTCTCTTTGACCCTTCTTATACAGGTCTTCCGGACTATCTTATGTCCATTTTTTTTTGTTAGGCTATCCTTCTAGGTTAGTTACGCTGCACCTCCTCGGAAAAAAGGTACTGAGGCAGTTGGAGGGTCGACACCGAGGTAATCATTGCTGCATAAGCCGACGCTCGCGGCATCATCTCTGGCGCCTGCCATCCTGCAAAAAAGTTTGCTCCCGCTGGGTCCTAGCGCCTCCGGCGTAGATCTCATCAGTGTGAATGAGTGGTGGAGACTTCGTCCAAGAAGATCAAGAATTACGGTAGGTACGTAATTTCCATTTCCTAGCAGCGAGATTAAAACAGCTCCAGGGGTCCACCAGTCCAGCCTCAGCACAGAGGTTTCTAAGGAGATGGGAGCAGGCCTTAGAACCTGAGGGCCTAGGTAAGCTTCTATCCCTCACCACATCCTCCACACAATTCCAGTCCCCTAAGCATATTATTTGCCCCTCTGGTAGCCCAGACAATTTTTCAAAAAGAGAGCGGAAGAATTCCCTGGATGGGGGGGGGGGTAGATGCATAAACTCCTGCTAGATGTAATATCTTCCCCTGAGCAGGCCAGACACAATCAGTAAGTGGTCACTACCAGCCTGATAAAATTTTTGGATCTGGAAAGGTAGACCCCTTTGAAAGAAGAAAACTACCCCTGCCTTTTTTGCCCCTGGATGCTCGTCAGAGCAAACATTACCCACCCAAGCCCTATGGAGTTTAAGATGCTCCTAGGAGGAAAGCTTAGTTTCCTGCAGACAAGCAATGTCACAATTCTCTCTTTTCAGCTCAGACAGAATTTTAGACCACTTAACCACATTATTAATGTCCTTTACATTCAGTGAACAGATTGTTAGAGTACCCATCATTTATAGCTTAACTGCAGAACCTTTCCCCTTCCTTAGCTGCACATTTCCATTGAAAACGGGCATCATACATAGTCTCTCAGTAAATACACAATCCCTCTACAAAGATAGAAGATGGAAAGAAAAGAAGATGAATAAGATAAGAAGAAAGCACAGGAACGCATGAACATTAATACAATTGAACAACAAATCAACAAGAACCCCATATTCTCAGGGAACAGTGGGGAAGTGGGGAAAGCAGATTTGATAGGCAGAATCTGGTGAATCTGACAAGGCCTCCTCCAGGGAAGAACTACTCCCCGGAAGGCTGGAGAGGGAACTATGCCCTTTAAGGAAAATACACCCTCCATTAGGGTGAAAGGTTGAAGGACCTGGAGTAAACCAGCAGACCCAAACCTTTGCCCTCCTTAAGGGTGGTATGAAACTTTCGGATTAGGAGAGGATAGCCTCTCACATCTCCAGCCATCTACAATATTGCTAAACTTAATGTAAAAGGAGCTTTTATATCGCTCAACATCTCAGTGGGAGGTGCTTCGACAGTACCCAGCAGCCTTTCTCAGCAAATGAAAGAAGAAAGGAACCCCATTTTTTTTTTTTTTTATTGTTATAAGCTAAAAATGAATATAAATATTAACATAGAACCCTGTAGTGCAAAAACTTAATGTATGCATAGAGCAATGTAACTGCCGCTCTGGTTCCTCATTAACCCCCCCCCGTGATCCAAATGGAGGGGGTACAGGCAGACCATGTCACCCAAAAGTCAAGTCCGGATAGAGCGGAGGGGGTGATCTACCACCCTGGGTTTCACTTAAGCCGAGAAAATAAGTGAGTATTGTGTCCTTTAGTTGCCTATAATGTTAGGCGATGTGTCAGTTATTTTCCCTCGGATGGGCCCCAGGGGGCCCCTTGGTTCACTGGGGTTTGCTGCGGGAGAAAATTAAGGGCTCACCCAGGTTGATTAAGAAAGCCTGCCACCCAGATCCCTCTCGGTCTTAAACTCTCTCCAGATGTTGTAGCAATCGGATCGGTACCTGGTGGGAGTTATTTACAAATCCGCACCCCAGCGGCGTCCCTCCTACTAAAGTCCCCAGGAATCTGTACCCAGAACGTCTTTAGTTCCTTGGAGTAAGCAGATGGTGATTCCTGAATATGTAGAGCCTTCTGAGAATGCAGTCCCCTGGCAAAGGGATCCCATGTAACAAACTAGGGAGCTTGGAAACAACGTTCAATACATTTTTCATTTACTTATGCAGGTAACTGAACATTAAGAAAAACTGGCTTAATCTTTGTTGAGCTTCAGGAAACATTCACCCAAGCCAGGTGCGCCACCCGAAGTACCTTTTATCCTCTAAACGAGAGGGGCTGGATCGGTTAGCTGGTCAAGAGGAGGTGACTTTTAAACAAGGTGCCCTTTTTGAAGCCATCGGAATAGGTCTGAGTGCAATGGAACAAGGGCTTCCATTTTGGAATTGGGATTTATGGATTTTTTGGCCCCTGGTGTTAGCGACCACAGCAAATGCTCTATTTCATTTTCAGCTATCTCTTCTTTCAGGTCTGGGAGAGGGATGCTCTCCGCTTGCAAGAGAGCAGTGGCTGTAAGTAACGCGTCGAAAACCTTCGGACCCTCTGGCAGTTCAATCCATAGCCTAGCAGGGTATCTGAGATATGCTTTTTTGCCCTTCTCCCTTAGTTGTTTAGCTACCCACAGGACTTTTTTTCTGTGGGCAACCATGGCTGGAAGAAAATCCTGATCCAGTTATACCTTGACCCCATCAAAGTTTGTCTTTTTTGGCCCAAGCCAACTGCAGTATCTTTTCTTTTGTTGGAAATGTTATAAACTTGATCAATATTGCCCTCAGGGGAGCTCCTGGCTTGGGCTTGGGCCTGAGTGCCCGCTTGATTTCTAGTGGCATATCTTCCCCCAGCTGTAACTCTGTCCAGAGCCAACAATGCACACACACAGCCATATTCTCCTGTTCAGCTCCTTCGGGGATGCCCACTCCTCGTATATTGTTACGTCTAGAACGGGCTTCTGAATCCTCCGCTTTGGCTGAGAGTACTCTTTCTCTCCGGTGTAGAAAAGCCAGGGAGCGACCGTAAGCCATGTGCTTGTTGTGGAGGGTCTCAACATGCTGCTCAATTTGTGTTTTTCGGGACTCAAGTTTTCGAAAGTCCTTTTGGATGTCTGACACTTTACCATCTATTCTCTGCAGCAATTTTTATATTTTTCTGGCTTCTAGTCTTGTGCTCACAGAACCTGAATCTGAAAAAGATTCGTCCTTTTGTGAACCCGAGAGTATGGACGAATGAGACGGTGCTGGGCTAAGGCCTATCGTGGCCTTGGATCTGTCACTTGTAGCAGCTATTCTGGGGCTAGCAGGACCTCCCCTTTTCATCTGCCCCATTGCTGATGATGTATCGCACCTGTGACGAAGGAACCATGGGTTGATGCTGGATTACCACTCCTGATTACACTCGATTGCAGGCTGGAGACTAGGGAGCAAGAAACTAAGCCGCCATTCGCACCCGCTACGTCACCGGAAGTCCCAGCAAAATTAATTCTAAAATGATTGCAGAGTTATCAGGAGGGGTTATCATCTTGATTTAAGATCTTTTGAGGGTATCGGGGAATTTAAATTGGGCAGGGTTTCTTGGGTGACTCACCTATGGCCACTGCTTAAAGGCAAGACATTAGAAGCTTTTGCCAGAATGGACAGTGAGGACTGCATGGACTATGGTAAAGTGAAAAATGCCTTCCTAAAGCATTTTGAGTTAACCCCTTGAGGCCTATAGGCAAAAATTTAGAGTTCTAAGAAAGGCACTTGGGGACAGCTATGATGAAATGTGTGTGCAGCCAAGTAATTTATTAGAATGCTGCGTAGAGGGTGCAAAAGTTTGCTCTTTTGAGGAAATAAGATTTATTCCTTTTGGAACAGTTCCTAAAAACTGTACCTGAGGAATTGAGAATATGATTGTTGAATAGAACACTGCGCTCTGCAAGGGAGGTAACTGAGATAGCTGATCAGTGCATATCCAGCCCACCATCCTCTCATCACAGAGATAATGGGGGAGGGACATCAGGTGGTTTTAGGGGAACCCTTGGGGAGCACCTAAAGGAAGCCAGCCTGTGCCTGAACCAAAAGGGAAGCTAGCTGGTTTCAAAAGTACAGTGGTGGGTGAATGCAGGTGCTGTATCTGCCAGAAACTGAGGCATTTGTCTTATAATTGTCTGAAAAATGTGAAAAAAGGGGTTAGTGCTGTAGGAGGGGGGGTAGCTCAGGGAGATTACAGCAGATGGCCTTTACACTGAATGCAGTGCCCTCTAACTCCACTGCCCATATAGGATAGGAGCTTTATTTTTATAGCGCTCCTCCGCTGAGGCTCGGAGCGCATAACAATAACAACAACATAGATATTTAAAATGAGCAAATGAGGTAGAGACTAGTATTTATACAATTCCACCTATCCCACGCTCAGCAATTAAGAAATATGTCAATAAAATAAAACCATAATTAAAAAACAAGATAGTAGTCATTAACTTAAGAAATTAAGTCAGATTGAACACCTGCTCAACGAGCAGCATTTTTAGACCCCTTTTAAAGGCCTCCGCCAAGGGTGCCTCCCGCAGATGATGTAGTGAGTTCCATAGGGCTGGCGCAGCAACCGAGAACGCCCTGACCACAGATTGCTGCAGTCTAGCCCCTGAAACCACGAGAAGGCTGCCCTCAGAGGAACGCAGAGCCCAAGATGGGCGATGAGGAATCAGGAGGTCTTGCAGATAGACTGCCTCCCCAAATACTGGGCTTTATAGGTCAGCAACCTGACCTTGAAGGCAGTCCTCCACCTCACTGGCAGCCAGTGCAGTTCACTGAGGACAGGTGTGACATGGTCCAATTTTGGAATGCCAGTCAGCAACCTCGCCACCGGATTCTGCACCAGCTGCAGCTGGTGAAGGTTGCCTCCATATAGCCCCAGGTACAAGGCATTGTAGTAATCCAGCATGGACATGACAAAGGCATGCACCAGGGTGGGCAGGTCATCAGATGGTACCGAAGGTCGGAGCTAGGCAATGTTTCTCAAGTGATAGAAACCACTTTTAACAACAGCCGACATCTGAGCCTCAGGTGTCAGGCCATTGTCAAGGACCATGCCCAGATCCTTTATCCGATTGGAGGGAACAAGGGAAACACCCCCGAGGACTAGCCCAGGGGGATCTGCAAGTCCCCTTCCATCACGACGATGACCTGGCTCCACCACTAGTACTTCCATCTTGTCCGGGTTGGGTCATAGCCAGTTTTGTGTCATCCAGTTCTGGATCTCCTCCAGGCAGTTGTTAATCACCATGTCTGCTGCCTGTTTTCAGTGTGCATAGGACAGGTATATCTGGGTATCATCGGCAAAGCAATGAAAACCCAGCCCATACTGCCTGATAATATCTCCCAATGGAAGCATATACACCTTGAATAATAAAGGTGCCAACACCAACCCCTGCGGAACACCACATGACAGTGGCATCAGGCTAGATGAGGCTAACCCTATCATTCCCCTTTGCACCCTGTCCGTGAGGAAGGACCTAAACCAGCTGATGACTGTTCCAGTTAGTCCAGACCAGTTCCGTAGGTGGTCCAGCAGCACCTCATTATCAGCGGTGCCAAATGCCACCGAGAGATCGAGGAGGACTAAGATGGTACTCTCTCCCCTATCCCTCACCATTTGAAGATCATTTAGCACCCTTGGTGCTATGCCCGGACCTAAACCCAGACTGGAAACACTCATGAGTGGCGTAGGAGGCAAGATGCATCTCTAGCTGAATGGCCACCACTTTCTCTAGAACCTTCTTTAAGAATAGGAGGTTTGAGACTGGCCTGTAGTTGCTGAAACACTCCGGATCCATCAAGTTTTTTTTTTGTTTTTTTTTTCAGCAGAGGCCCCGGGAAAGACCCCACTCTCGAGTGAACTCTGGACAATTCCAGCAACCACAGGCCCTATCAGATCCACACATCAAACCAAAAGACTGGTTGGACCTGGATCAAGGTCGCAGTATGTTGGCCACAGCATTGGGATTATGTCAGCCACCTCCTCCACTCCAACCAGATTGAACTCCATCCAGACAAGAGGGGTGCCTTGACACGACTCCGGTCGAACACTGCAATCCCTTTGTGCAGCACCGGAAGAGACCGCAGCCCTGATAGAGGACACTTTGTCAGCAAAGAACACAGCAAACTCATTGCACCTTGTCCTTGTTCCTGCTCCCTCTGCACAGAGACAGGCCGCATGTAATAACCTATCTACCATGCAGAAGAGCTGAGCTGGTCTGTTCCCTGCTGTAACAATCTCCCCAGACAAAAAATCAAACTTCTTTTGGGAGATTGCCACCTGATAGACAACATAGTGTGTCTTCAGGACCAACTTTTCCTCCATCAGGTCAGAACTCCTCCAGCACCGCTCTAACCTCCAACCCTTAGTCTTTAACTCCCTAAGCTCCCCATCAAACCAGGGTGGCCTTCGGCAAGTAGACAAAGGTTAGACATGGATGGGTGCGATTGAGTCGAAGGCCACCTCGACAGCCCCATTATAGGCTGCCGTGGCTTTCTCTGATCCGATCTCACACGCAGTCTCCACATTTGATAGGTCCAGCATCGCCTGTAGTCCTATTGGTGTCACTCCCCTTAAAGAGTGATACTGGACCATCTCCACAGAGGCCGGAACCTCAGAGAGGGCCCCAAACGGAAACCCCATGGTGCTGTGATCTGACCAAATGTGACTGGATCAATCTTGAGGTCATTGACCCCAAGACCCAGAGTTAACACCAGGTTCAAAGTGCGGCTGTGTGAGTGGGTTGCTGAGGCGACAATTTGTGACAGGCCCAGGGCCTCCATAGTCTGCAAGAGATGGTGGCCCAATGGCGAGAGCCCATCACTGACCCAGGCATTGACCCCCCCCCCCCCCAAATTAACCATCTGGGGGACTCCAACACCAGGCTGGTGACAAAATCTCCGAACTCCTGCAGAAACTCTCCCCATGGGGGGGCGGTAGACCAGGAGGATCCTGTACCCTGTGCCAAGACCCCCCACACACATAGCAACACACTCAAATGACGCAGTAGAACCCGCTGGTAGCACCGTGAGGACCAGGCTGGCTCTAAAACAAATGGCCACACCCTTGCCTCTGTGATCCTTCCTCAGGCTGTGTATCATAGAGTACTTGGCCAGCACTGCTGCCTCCAAAATGGGCACATCCTTTTTGTCCAGCCAAGGCTCTGTGATGCAAGCCAGATCTACTGAGCAAATCAAGTCTGCTATGACTGCGGTCTTGTTCCTGATCGACCTGGCGTTGCATAACACAGCCCTAGTAGGATGAGGGAAGACTGCTGGAGTAGCCCCCTGCCCACTCTCAAAGGTGGAGCCCTTGGGTATGGGAATCAGACAGAGAGGACCCCTTTCTAATTCCCAGTTTGCCCTAGGGCGTCCCCTGAACCTCACCATCTGAATTGAACACTCTCCGGTACCCACTCGTACAGCCCCCTGCCTCGACCCCTCCCCCCAAGCTATCCCCAAAACCTTGCATCTGCCATAAGTTTCTACAGGCAATGGGGGAAGCCCAAAGGGACGGAGGCTGTGCAGCTGGGCCACCAAGTAGGTGCGCCTTCCAAGCCCATCACCTCACATACCGACTACCTAACCTGCCCCAAATTATACTCAAAACATTCAAAAAGCAGAGAAATTAACACATCAGCCTCTCTCCATTTAAGCATACTTAACATCATTTATATAGCATCAATATCCCCCTTAAAATCCACCCTTCCATATAATACTCAGTACAATGATAACACAAAACTCAAACTTGTACAAAAGAAAATCATTGTGCACTATTAGTCCATAACTAACTCATTTTCATTTAATGTCATAGGGTTCTTGCTCCCCGATATATAAAATTGTCCCGTGTCCGGACACTCTTGCTTCCTGTTCTAACTGATGAGTAAAAATGTTCTCTGACCAGAAAAGACAGCTCACTCACAGCCAAATATTGTAGTAATGGAAAGTGTCAAACTTATTGTCCAGATATAATTCTTAGTTGCACCAGGAGACACAGCACTCACAGTTTATACTGTTCAGATGGTATAGGCTCCCCCGCTGGTTGTGGCAGTAGCTGAACGGATGCTCCCGACGACGATGGTCAGCCAATTTGCAGGGGTATAGCAGCACGGTTGCGTAACAATGCAAAGTCCACACAGCACCAGAAGTAGCCTCAGCTCTCTGCCAGTGATTCTTGTTCACATCGGCCAGTCCAACCGCCCAGGCCTATCACAACATTGGCCCATTAGTCAGCGACGAGCCAAGCAACAGCAGCAGTATCCTGCCATAAGACCGTTGCAAGATCACACTGTAGCGGTGTTCAGCCCAGGACCCAAATGGACAGTAACGCAAACACCCCGTTGGTTATGGCAGTAGTTGAATGGAAATCCCAACAACGCCAGTCCACCGATTTGGGGAACAGCACAACAGGCTAAGAATCTCATAGGTCCACATGAAGAAAGCACATTGCTTCAGTTCTCACAGAGTCCATGTGAGACAACGTGCCACTGCAGCTCTTACAGCGCCTCCTGTCCAAACAGGTAAATCTGACCAGTTTTTCCCTAGGCAAGCATCCTCAAGATAAGGGGGGGTCTGCTTCTTGGCCAGAATCCTATAGCTCGCAGCAGAAGTTTGTCTCCTCACGCATCAGTCAGTTTACTATCAAACCGGTTACAATCCTCAGGAAGATCTGCAGCTCCTTATATGCAGTTAGAATTCTTTAGTTTAATTAAGTGTACAGTGCAAAAAGAAACACAAATTTCTAAAACAAAAAAGCTTAAAAACTCTAACAAACTCTAAAAAGCTCAAAAAAAACACTTAAAACAGTTTTTAGTTTAAAAGTTTCTGCTTCACAGCTACAGATAGCCACTCAGCCTGGCTGCCATCTGTTGCCCCATGCAGAGGATGACAGTCTTCTGGCAGTATTATACTTCTGTTCTGAGGAAATAGTTCTTCACAGAAAGGGTGGTGGATGCATGGAACAGCCTGCCAAAAGAGGTGGAGCGGGGCAAAGACGGTGGGGAGCTTCAAGCATATGATCCCATTGGTGGTGAATGGATTGGAAACCCAGGGATTGAGGGTCACTGGGACCTCCATTTCTATGGTGAAACAGGATTTGATTCAGGAGGACCAGATCCTGCCTGGCCAGTTTTCTAAGATTAGAGGAGTGATGGGTCCTGCTTTCTCAGTGCCAGTGTAGTGAGAGAATGGGCTCCTGTACTGTGAGTGGGTTCCTAAGGGAGGACCAGAGGAAGGGGTACTCTGACATTTAGTGGTTCCTAGGGAGTATAGGAAGAAGCTTCTGGCCTTAAGTAAGTAAGTAAGTAATTTATTATTTGTTAGAAAATGGTCTTAAAAATTCCTGGGCTCTGATTGACGATAGCCCTGGCAAGGTGGGCGTATAACAGAGCCCAGGTATTAAAAGTGCCAGCCCCTAACCGACCTCCTCACTCTTATCAATAGACACTGGAATGTTCAAAACGCTACCCCCCACCATGTTTTATTTTCTCGCTTAGCTACTAAGAGACCCCACCAACAACCCGCTTTCAACTGGCAATCTAAAAGTTTGAAATCAAGCTGACTTTTTTTTTTTTTAACATTAATGTCGCACACTGCAACTGCCGTCTGCTAAAGCAGTCACGGTACTTATCAGAGCAATCGACCCTGCTCCCACCCTGACACAATGTTAGCTTCGCAGTGGTCACTCTTACTGTCGCCTGTGCGCACCAGTTTCTTAAAATGAAAAACAGTCACCTTTTTTCCGTTGTGCTATTAAAGCCTGGGTGATTGTATAAATTATCAGACCACCGATGGACTGTACTGAATCCACTCACTCAGCTTTCGCTTCCCCTGCTCACTGAGCGACACTGATCAGCGTGATTTAAAAAAAAAATATATATAAATTGAGTGGTCACACCATTGAAGCGCTAACTCCTTCTTCATCTGTCACCCGCATCCAGTGACGATGCTCCCGAAAACAGCTCACCTTTAGCACTCTTACAGTGAAGTGCTGTGCCATCTGAATGGCTTTGGGTCACTTCCACCCCAATCCCCACATGGCAACATTGAACACAACTCTAGCTTTTGGGGGGGAAAAAACTGTATTAGTTAGCACTAGTACAGAACATTGTTGTTAGCTGTGAGCGCTAATCGATCCCAGCTCATACAGCCACCCAGCCAGTTGATTAAATGCGGCAACGGACAGCGTGCCTCTGTCAACGGGAAACAAACAGAAGGAAATATTGATCCTGTCATCAGGGAGCAAGCAATACAGCATGGTCTTCGCTCTTCACTGGGAAACCTACGGTTACATGTTCTGAAGTCAACAGGTAAATTCACATTATTAAAAAAACACACCGTTGGTGGAAAATACCTTACCTAATGTGCATTGCGACTGTGCTCATTTCACTGTGGGAGCACAGATCATTTGGAAAGAAAAATCCACTCAGTGTACTGATGCAGGTGGTGATGTAATACTTGTTAACAAAAAAAGAAACGGATCAGTTGGGGAAAAAACACGGTTGGTGTACTTACATTGGCAGGGAGTTGTATAGTAGGAGGAAAATAGATATCAAACAGTGCAGTGCCCTCTATTGGCACATATACCAGTGGAGGGACCACTTTATCCAAAAATGAGGAAAACATTTTTTACTCATTTTTTTTCAGCATTATTTTATTATTAAAATGCTGTAAAAATAAGACGTATCCCATTTTCTAAGCACAATAATACTCTCCAGGGTGGGCGGTATAGGGCAATACTGGACCTTCCAGGGTCTATAAGGCCCTCTGCCTGCGGCGTCCGGCCTCATTACACCCTTGAGCAGTCCAGCATTGCCTAATGCCACCCACCTTGTTTGGTATTATTGCTTGCTTAGGTGCCCAGTCCCGGAGGCTCTGGGTGCCACACAGTAAAAACATTTGACAGAGCTTTAAAAACAATCAGATTATATAACAATTTCAAAAAGCAAACAAAATAATTAACATTTGTTTGTGTTAGTTAAAAAACATCAGAAGGGAATGCTAAACTAAGTGGGTCTTTAGACCCCCTCCTAAATGCCTCCACCATAGGGGCCTCCCTCAAAGGTTTTGGCAGCAACTTCCAGAGGACTGGGCTGGCCACCCCGAATGAGCGATCACCCAAGGTTTTCAGCCTGGTCTCGGAACCTCCAGGAGGCCCTCGGTGGAGGAAGGAAGGGAGCAGGTCGGGGTAGGGGTAAGGAGGTCTGACAGATAGCCAGGGCCCGATCCGTATAGGGCCTTATAGATGAGCAAGCCCACCTTGAAGAGAACCCTCCATCTGACTTGCAGCCAGTGCAGACCCCGCAGGACCAAGGCCACATGACAGGACCTTGACAGTCCTGTCGGCAGCCTGACCGCTGCATTCTGCACTAGCTACAGTCGGTGGAGGTTCCCTTCACTGACCACGAGATAAAGAGCATTACAGTAGTTGAGCCTGGATGTTACAAATGCATACACCAGTGACTGCAGGTCCTCGGGTGGAATTGGGGGTTTAATCCGGGTGGTGTTCCTCAAGTGGTAGAAACCACTTTTGATGACAGCCAACACCTGAGCTTCAAATGTCAGCTTGTCGTCAAGGGCAACTCCTAGATTTCTCACCCTAGAGGACACCATCGATGGGGTTGACCCCAGGACCAAGCCTGTTGCAGTCCCGGTGGCAGCCCCATCACGCCCCGTGACCCAGCTCAGTCACCAGTACCTCCGTTTTGTCTCTAAGTCTCAGCCAGTTAGAGTTGATTCAAACCTGGATCTTGGCAAGGCATTTATTCAGCACATCGACAGCACTATTTGTCCCTGGTGCAAAAGACACGTACAGCTGAGTATCATCTGCTTAACAGTGAAAACTCAAGCTGTACTGTCTGAGGAGCCTCCCCAGAGGCAGCATGTAAACTGCGAACAACATCAGTGATAGGATCTAACCCTGAGGAACTCCACAGGTCAGGAGCTTCAGGGAGGAGGAGAAATTCCCCATCACTACCCTCTGCCTCCTGCCCGAGAGAAAGGACTCGAACCAGTTGATGACAGTACTGGCGAGTCCACAGTACTCTTTAAGGCGATCCAACAACACATTGTGGTCCATGGTATCAAATGCTGATGACAGATTGAGGATAATGAGGGTCGACTATTCCCCTCGATCTCTTGCCCTGAGTGGGTTATTATGCACCTGGACTAGTGCCGTCTCTGTGCTGTGCCTCGTCATAAACTCGGACTGGAATGGCTTGTAGATGTCAAAGGTCTCCAGGTGTTCCTTGAGCTGCAGAGCCACTATCTTCTCGACAGTCTTCCCTGAAAATGGGAGGTTGGAGATAGGCCAGGACGTTAGAATCAAGAGATGTTTTTTTCAGACAGGGCTTCACCGCCTCCTACAAGGCGTCGGGGAAAACCTCCTCCAAAAGTGAACACCCAGCTATCCTGGTGAACACCGGACCAATATCCTCAATGCAGCCCAATAGGAGATGTCTGGCCAGGGTCCAGTTCACAACAAGTGGGCCGCAGTTTTGAAATCACCTTTGAGATCTCAGCCACCTCCACTGGCCGAACCTCCACCCAGACAATGGGAGTGTCGCTGCTCCACCCAGACCCCACCCTACGGGACTGGTCTAGACCCACTGTCGAGATCCTAGCCCGAATAGAAGATATCCTGTCAGAGAAGAACAGAGCAAACTCTTCGAAAACTGTTAACTCTACCACAACATACACTTTTTTATATTTACATTTTTATATTTTTATTCTTTTAATATTTTATTTTTATATTTTATAATAGTTATTTATATATATACAGAGAGAGAAATAAACGTGTGTGTGTGTGTGTGTGTGTATATATATATATATCTATATATAATTCACACATATATAGTATATAACCATATGGCTGCCTTTTTAGTTTCAAGATTTTAAAATTAGGATGGATATCCAGCCTTCAAAAAGGGAATGAGAATAATAATTACTGATTTGAATATTTGAAACTGTTAAGCGTGCCAAGGATATAGAGATTCTTTAATTATCAGTGGCTACAACTCTTTTAATTCATGAGAACATGTAATCGGAGAACCATTTAGTGGGAACAAATGTTGATTAATACATAGCTCTTGGGAGGGAGGAGACATAATGAATAACAGATCTGTGCACAGTTATTATTCTTAACTTTTATTGTTTTGTAAACCTGTTCAAAGAGGTGGAGAAACAGTGTCAAAAAACTTTTATTTTGTTTTTGTGATGAAGTCTTTTGGTTATGCTCGTCCGATGAACGCAAGATGGGAAGCACTTGATTTTTGAAAAACAAAAACTGAGGCCATACAGACTGGCACTAAAATTTGTTGTAAAACTCTCCCTGTCAACTATTATGCTGTAAACTAGCTTTTTTTGTAATTTTTATGTCTGTGGTATGGCAATTATTTGTTTCTTTCTTCCTTTTTGTATTAGAGGTAATTCTTATGTTTGTATGTAGAGATGGCCCGATGTGTGTTTGAGAGCTAAAAACATTTGGAGAGGGAGAACGTGCCCATTTGCATTGCCACCAGCTGATTTTCTGTTTCTTTTCATTAAGGCCATCATCCGAGCCAGCATTAGTCGAGAGTAGAAATGTCAAGTGAATTATTTTAACCCTTAAAACAAACAGGTGCATGTAATAGGCATATTTTATAAAGAAAACACTCACCACATCCCCCCCTCGGGGAAAGTGTCATTGTTTTAAATGGCATCACGTATAACATCTGAAACACTGGAGAAGCACAGGTGGCTCTGGGAATGGATGGAATCTGTGGATTGAACTCTGAAGTATTTGGTGTGTGTTTTGTGTCTGTTTAAATCACCCGTGGAACATAAAATGCAAGCCGTTATCTCTCCCCCCAG
Source organism: Neoceratodus forsteri (assembly GCA_016271365.2). Classification (NCBI taxonomy): domain Eukaryota; kingdom Metazoa; phylum Chordata; order Ceratodontiformes; family Ceratodontidae; genus Neoceratodus; species Neoceratodus forsteri. Next base: position 3,596,198 of record JADMNL010000040.1, read on the forward strand.
TAGCAATCCTGCAGACCATGAAACACAGTAACAGTTTTATTGCTTGCAGACTTGATTCTTGCCAAATGAAACACAAGGAACGCTCCTCTTCTGAATGCCATCTGACTTTTCCTCTACCCAATGCAGCTGTAAGCTTGTGTTTGCCTTTGACTGTTCCTGAGTAGTCCGATGGGAAACGACTGAGTGTATGTGTGTGTGTGCCCGATGTTTTATTTATTTTTTTTTTTTGTGAAAAGACGATGTGTGAGGTTCTTTCCCTATAGCAACTCTGGGACTGCCAAGTTATACAGTTTGTTAGATATTTAAACAGAGTATTCACAGAGTTTATAACAGGTAATTCCAGCATTCTACTTTGTTACAAAAAGCATCAGGAACAAAATATGAAACTGTTTAAAAAGCCAACATTGTAGTATTTCTCTTGTAAAACCGTAACTGACATTAAACAAATGTGACGACAAGTTTCATGAGCTGGTTGTGATCTTTTTGTTTAATCAGCGGCATATCCAGGTGTGTATTCATGTTGTATTGAAGGAATTGTTTGACCGACCTGCAAGACAGTAAGGAGATGGTTGCATCATACCATTTATAAAAGCTGTTGGTTAACTAGGATCTGCAGCTTATCTGTTAGGTAGGAAAATGGGCAGACTAGGTAGGCCAAGCGGTCCTTATCTGCCGTCACATTCTATGTTTCTATGTTTTGTGAACACCTAGGAGGTAAGCCGTACACAATGGCAGCTGACCAACAGTTTTTACTTGCCCAGTATTTTTAAAGACATAGTAAACTACTGCTGGAGTGTCCGCAGTGCTAGAGGGTGGGAAAGATTGGGAACAAGGCTAAGGTAGCTTTGAGTCTCCTAACTTATCGAAGAGCTATTTTGGCGAGTTGCTGTGGACATTGTGGGGCCACTTAGCATCCCAAGTTGCATTGGAAAACGGTACATTTTGGTGCGTGTAGATTACGGCACAAGGTACCCAGAGGCAGTGCCCTTGTCCTCCATCCAGTTAAGAAAGTGGCCAAGGAACTACTGGGGGTATTTAGCCAGGTGGGTTCCCCAAGGAAGTTCTGTCAGACCAGGGCACCAACTTCATGTCTGAACTGATGGTTAGTCTTTGCAAGACGTGTGGGGTGTGGCAGCTCAGGGCCTAGGCATACTATCCCCCACGCCATACTATCCCCAGACTGATGGTCTGGTTGAGCAATTCAGTGGGTCTCTTAAGACCATGTAAGGGCATTCGCTGACTTGCATGACCTGTATGCAAGAGAGTAGGACAAGTATCTCTTATTCGCATATAATGAAGTCTCCCAGTAGTCCATAGGGTTCTCTCCCTTCAGGTTCCTGTTTGGCCACAGAGTAAGGGGCCCCCTTGATTTGGTAAGGGATGAATGGGAGGGTGAACATGCTCCCCAAAGGGAATCTGTTGTGGAGTATGTCCTGAATTTCAGGTCGCTGCTCAAGGGACTCATGGGGTTTACACACAGATGCAGAAGACATGGTGCGACCGTGGGGCCAGAGCTCAGGAATACAAAGTCAGGCAATAGATGATGGTGCTCTTCCCTTTCCGGCAGAACAAAGTACAGGTGACTTGGGAGGGGCCTTACTCAGTGGTTAGCAGGGTGGACGATGTTAATTACTTAGTGGACCTAACAGACAGGAGATGCTGACAGCGAGTCTACCATGTAAACATGTTGAAACCCTGCCATGACAGGGACAAGATGGTCCTGACTGTGTGCAGCTATCCAGAGGAGGAGGCAGAAACAGACCCAGTGTGTCAGAGCATCTGACACCAGTGCAAGCTACCAAAATGTGTGGACTGCTGCATATATTTGGGAAACTGGAGTATACCACGCTGGCAGTCCCAAGCCCCCCTGAGACAGCCACCCTACAGAGTCCCAGAAAGGAGTAAGACATGCCGTAGAGTGGGAGCTCAAGGAGATGCTGGCTACAGGCTCCCCCCAGTCACCTGTTCCAGGACACCTTTTTTTTTTTTTTTAAATGGCTTATTTTTGCCCACTCGCCGGACCGGGCTCGGTACCGCCGATGCATGACACCCATCCCTCCTTAGTGGGGATCACGCAGCATGGCAATGGGGTTAGGGTTTTTTATGTTTAGGTAACTCCGAGGTCCCTAATCCTACCCTGGAGGACGCTGGCGTGAAGGAACAAAGTCCAGGCAGGGAGCCGTGTTGAGACATGGCTTCTGCCAAGCACCTAAAGGCATCCTCCCCCTCCTGACACCGTCCGCTAGTTGGAGCAGTGTCCCACCCTCCCCAGGAGAGGAGAGCTGCCTAATGGCAACTCTATCCAGTCCCCCCCCACCGCTGACCCCCAATGACATGGGGCCCATTCCCGAACCCGAGTCACTTGTGTAGCGCAAGATGTGGCATCCAGCACCTCAACCTTCAATGCCACCAGGCCGCTCCATTCCATAACAGTTGAAGATGTCTCTGGTGTCGTTTCTTTTTCCATTTATACATGTATGGGGTTAATATATGATATATATTACAGTCCTATACGTGTATAAATAAAGGCACAAAAACTGTCATCATGTTTGGTGAGTCCCTGTCCCACGATTTCATATGTAGCGCACCTGCAGCCCTGTTTCCTACTTCATCATCAAACTGCAATTTGTATTGGTGGGGCTGCAGCACTCAGCAGCCGTTCGTCTCGCAGTTGGAAGCTTTCAGCTGGGAATACTAATGTAAGCAGTTGATTAACTACTGAATAAAAAAAACTTTCATTTTGGGCTAAATCAGGCAGGCAACTTCTTGTTGTGAGTTGCCTTACCCAGAACGTGGCAGTTGCTCTTTAAGGACTGCTGGCTGGTCCAGTGGTCCAGGGGCAGCGTGTCACACTGCTTGCAGATGGCCGGAGTTTGGATTTCGAGCATTGCGTAGAGGGCCGGGCTGGGCCAGAGGGCTGTGTGTCTTGGCCAGGAAGGGTTGGCGGTAAGATCTGGATTGTACAGACACCGGGGAGCTTACTTCTTCGCAGGTGCATGCTCCATTGTACGCCTCATGCCAAGAGGGAAGGAGGGAGCATGAGGGAGAAAACGGAGGGCAGAAAAACTTCTCTTCCTTCAGTATGACAACAAAAATTGCCTGAACAGAGTACATTTCTGGGGTACATCCCTGGGCAGCGGCAGGGAATGGGGAGAACATACCTATGTAAAGACTGTGCAGTCTTTCCTCATAGGACTTACCCTGCTGCCCTGGATCATTTTCATGGCCCTCCACTGGATAGTCTGTAGCATTTCTGTGTCCTTCTTGAGATGCAGGTTCTTAACATTGCACATAATACTCCAGCTGTAGTCTGGCTAATGACTTTTGCAGCAGCAGTATCATTTTGCTTCGACTTATTCACAGCATAATGTGAATCTCTAAAAAGCATATTATTGGCTTCGGAAGTTAATTTTTCATAATATATTCCTCCCTGGTCCTTGAGAGTGGAATGAATGAGGCAACCCAGTCACTCCCCGGTCCCTGTGTTCACATGCCTTTTCCACAATCAATCTCGGATGTGGTCCACACTGCCCACATCCTCTATTTGGGTTCTGGGATACTGTTACACTATCCCACAAGGGAATAAAGCAGCTTTCCTCCCTTCCATGAGACTGGGTGGATCGAGAGATCCAAACCCTTTGTTGGCTCTCTGCGTCAGCATGAATCGACCCATGGAGTTTTGCCTTATATACGGCTTAGATATTGGCTCCTTGTTTGAAGTACTTAAACAGGGCCACCATTGCTTGTGTTAAGGGATACTATCTGGCTATATTATTATAGTAAACCTTAGAACAGTGGCAGCAGAGACTTCGAAACAAGCACACTCTGTTTGAAATTACATTTTGTATCTGTTTGTTTAATATAACAGCAACAGTTGCTCAAAGCAGTGAGCAGTCACAGCTGCGTGCTATCAGAATTGTGTTTTCCCTAGCGTCGGGAGATAGACAGGTGCCATGCCGTAGGGGTCATGCATTGTGCTTGTCGTCACTGGGATGGCAAGAATGCAGACTTTTATGCAGGCCCCAAACAACAAGCTGGCCTGCTTAAGCCATGATTGTGTACCAGCACTGTGCTGGTACATAGGATCTGCACAACTCCTTAAGTGCAGGCTCAGAGTACACTGCTTGATAGTAAGCCCTGAAATGCTAAATATTTTTTAATTTTTTGTAATTTGTTTCTGCCCCCTCTCGCAGTGCCCCCGAACTCCCTCCAGTCTCCCAAGGCCAACCACTGATCCTGTCCTTACCTTGGTTCCTGAGGTGCCATCCTTTGTAGAGCTGTGGCTTGCCTCCAGGGCAGGGACAGGTGGAGGGGATTGTTTGTTTGTTTGTGTGTTTGTTTTTATTTTGATGACTGGGTGAGATACACAGGCACCAAAGGCACCTTTTCCAGGTATGACCCGGTGTACAATAATACAATCAACAGCGTATTGCCACACAGATGAGTTGCAATATGTACAGGTACTGTAGTACGTAGTTGGGGCAAATTTGTGTTACAGAACAGTGTTAAGGTATAGGCCTACATAGTACAACAGCCAAATAAAATAAGAGTTTGCAGCATATAGATAAAAAGGCAGTAAAAAGATACAAAGAAGCTCAGATATAGCATATGCAGTTGTTAAGTGTTAGGAGATGGTTTTTCAGTTCTTTGGAAAATGTGGTATAATTGGGCAGTGTTCTGATTGGAACAGGGATGTACTCCCGATCTTTTCTGATTTCATCAGGAGGCAACTTTCTGGCAAGGCAAAGGAGATGAGGTGGAGCTGGGAGCCCATTGTCGTCAGTGCAGGGCTCAGACTTTTTTCTTAATTTTCTGTCCCTCTCTCACAGGAGCCAGGCTTGCAAGGGCTGTAAAATACAGGCGTGACATCATCTGTAGCCAGCATGGCTCCACCCACCCCTAGTCGCTCCACTCCCTACCAGCCCCTGCATCCCAGGGATAGTATGGTAGCGGCAGACAAGACCCTTCCTTCCCGGGGAAGGATAGCTTCCTCTGGAATGCTCAATTCCTTCCACCCCCAGCTGGCTTGCACTGACCCGGGGCTCATTCCCAAACCCGAGTCACCAGCATCGCGAGTGGTGGCACTTCCTCTGAACCAGTGGGCCGGACGCTAAATTATTTTAAAACTCTTAAGTACAGCACTTAAGAGATTCGCCACAAACAAGTTAATCGTGAAAATGAAGCATTATGTTTGTGCAAATAGGAACCTGAAAAAGAAGTGAGAATTTAAGGGAAAGACCCAAGTCTTAAATGAATAGGTGAGGCACAATTTATAAATAAAGAAGTTTGTTGTATTTGCAGAATTAATCACTGACATTCTCTAGAGCTTAATTGAATATGCACTTACTGACATGAGTGTCACAATTTAAGCAGTAAAATAGAATGCATACTTGGGAGCAGAGTTCATAATTTCTGAAAAGAGAAGCGCTGTCTACTTTGCAGTGTTAAAATGAATGGGAAGTATTTGTATTGAGTGGAAACTGACGGGGGTAGGGGGAGTTGAGAGGGAAGTAAGAAAGTTTGATTTTACAGAAAGTGTGGAGCCATGAACAGTCTGCCAGCTGGCGTGGTGGGCACCAAAACTATCACTGGTTTCAGACATGGCTGGGACGAAGTGAAGGACTTAGTGGGTCCTCAAGGTGATAGCGGTAGGGTGCGGAGCATGGGGGAAGATAGTGTGGGGTAGAACCCTGTAAGGATAGTAAGTCCAGGGTTTTTTAGGCAAACTGGACTGACCAGTGGTCTTTTTCTTCTGTCATTGTCTGTGTTTGTTTCTTTTGAATCGAGGACCACATGCTCAGAGAAAGCTGATAGCAAGACAGTAGCTGTGATTTGTGGTTAGTAAATGTTTCACATTCAGTGTAAGAATTGTCATTTTTCACAGTGAGTGTGCTGCCGCTCTCCTTTTATTTGCAATTCATTTGTGTTTAAGCAGGTGCCTCCCCAGTATTTCTTTGGTTTATTCCATAGGGCCACTGGCCTGCGGCCTCTTGTTTGTCTAGGGTTCCCCCACGCCAGATTCTTTCCAGCAATAACATTACAAATCCCCCCCCCCCACACACACACACACACACACTCACACGCTCTGCAACCAACATTGCTGTCTTTGGCTGGGCACTGTCTGATTGCAATAATACATTATTGCTTTGTCATATAAAGCGGTAATGCTGTTTTTGACAAAGCAGTAATTTTTTTTTAGTGAAATCAGATGGCATAGTTGGATGACATAACTGTCATTCATAGCCACAGAAAGTCTGATTCGTTAATTAGTTGTCAAGGGCTCACCTCAGATTGGCTAATAAAAGCAATTAGCATGTAAATTTCACAGTATAAATATAGTAGGGCACAGTAACATGCAGGCATTTCATTACTCAGCTGCAACAACCTAAGCTCCTGCAGCAGATTGAGTTAAAAATGACGCTGAAACATTGTCTTAATTTACCTTATCACAGGTGGAACATCTCATATACCAGGCCAGAAAGGATGCCAAGGGTCTGATTCGGAAAGTGGTTCACCTAGGGATATAATTTATATCTGATGTTACGTTCAAGACTAAGCCCCAGTGGGAAAGAGATCTTGGGTTTCAGATACAGGAAGATAATTGGTAGCTAATCTTAAATTTACACAAGGGAATTCTGATTTGTAATAAGTATAAAGAGTCCTTTATAAGTTTATTCACAGATTATACTGCCTCCCCAATGATTGTGCAGAAATTCATATTTCCATTGTTTTGGAAGGGTGGCACAGAAGCTGGAGACCCTGTTGAGTCGCCAGTTCCCGCTGGAGCCTCTGTTTTTTTCTGTTTGGCATAGAGGACTTGGGGCCTGAGGGATGGGGACTTTTGCCAAGATGGGTTAAGAGTGTTATTAATCTTAGCTCTGCACTGCATACTGAATACATGGGTCTCTGGTGTCTGTCCCACAATGCAGCAGTGGCATAACCTAGTTATCCAAACACTAGCCCTGGAGCGTCTCTTCTGTGTTGTCAAGGGCAAACCCAAGAAATTGTTGTTGGTATGGGGACTCAGTTATTAAAAGAAGGGTTATAGTGAGTTAGAGACCCATATATTATTCAGTGGCATGTCCCATTGTGCTACGTTTTGTGGTGGGGATCCGTGGGCTGTTACCCACCGAGAATCCCTGGGTTTGTATCCTGTACAGGCGAACAGTACGTTATATGACATTTGAACTGTAGCAGTTTTCTTTATTTCAGGTTTAATATATTTGTGATTTGCTACATTATATTACAGTGTATTGGATCCTTGTACATAGTTCTAATGTATTGTTGACTTTTCTCTTTTGTATGTCTTTGGAGAAAAATCTCAATAAAAATATTTTGTACAAGAAAAAAAACATTGTCTTGCAGATGGTAAGCGAAAACCACATTATCTCAGCATTTGAATTGGAGGGCTTTGTACTCCTCTGCAGCTCACCCACTTTGTGCTCCGTTTGCCTAGACTGTGATCTGAGGTTGACTTCAGAATGTAGAATCAAAACATGCCCCTGGAAAGGTATGCCTGTTTGTGACCTTTGGCATTTGGGCTAACTTGGTCATTAACTATACTGATTTTCAGAGGCTTGTGGCGGTGAATGTGGTAGTGAGAGAGCTTTTATGTTTAACACACCCTTTTGTGTAAGAGAGAGACTGTATGATGAGAACAGTAATATTCTGTGCCGAAAATATTGAGGGGTTGGCTCAGCTCCTTGAGCAATCCTGCCCCCTTCCTTTTGAGAATCTCCCGTGTTTATTATCCTCACGGTGCTTAATATTTGACAAGTAAGGCCTAGTAAGCTGGTGACAAGTGCAGGTTTGAAAATCATGCTAGCATGCAGTCTGTAGTCTCCTGATAAAGGAGTTGTGGTCAAGCAGAAAACAAACTGGTGCTGATTACAGGAACTCGTGCATATATAACACCCTTTTTGCATAGTCATCTTATTGCCAAATCTGTACAAAAACAAACAAAGGGCTTCTGTGGTGCATTAACCTTGGATGCACTGGGCATCGTCCAGTAACGAAACACTCTGTACGCATCAGAACATTACCTGCAAGAGCCAGAAACCTGTTGTGTAGTGTGTGCGTGCTGTGAATATGCTTTTTATTTTTCATTTTTTTATTTTTATTTTAGTCTTTGGTAACCGGGTAAGGCCCACTAGGCCCAAGTGCCTGTTTTCAGGGGTGACCTGGGAGCACTGGGCGGTTAAGTGACTTGCTCAGAGTCACACAGTATGCAAGTGGAAGTTGTGAGAATCAAACTCAGGTTTGGTCTGCTGGATATATCAAGCTCATTCACACTTCGTTCCTCTAACCTCTAGGCTATACTGCTAGCCAGGTTTATAAATGTAGTTGGAGCTAAATAGGAGGCTTTCTACTGTAAATCAGCAATATGTTTATGGCAGAGACTCAAAAAGAAGTCGGAGAGCAAGTTGGAATAAAATTTGTTAGTTTTGTTTTCTTCCATAAAGTGACATTGTAGTTTCAAACCACATTGAAAAGTTCTGCATTGACAGTGCAGGAAATGCATTTCATTAAAGAAACAGAAGCACTTCAGGTACCACATCATCACAGTGTTGTCTGACCTTGGCAGGTACCTTTGTGGGCTTCAGTTCTTCCTGATGTCAAAATAGATGTAACACTAAAGCCAAGTTGCTGTAGCCTGTCTGGGCTACCCTTTGCAAACAAATTGTAAATGAGTGACTGTGTAAGCAGTAGCAGTGGTTAATGAGCTTATAAGACGTGTTTTTCTGCCTGTAGGCAGCATACCTTGACTTGGACAAACTTTGGAAAGTGCACTTTCAAACAACATGAAGTCTTTCTGTATTCTGACTATTGCAGTTAGCCCCAGCACTTGCACTGCCCTGGAAAGTAGAGGGTTAAATTCTGTGCAGAGCATAGAATGTTGAGCTTGAGCTCTGTTCAAACCACTGTCTGCTGCACTTTGAAGTGTAACCGTCAGATTCTTTACTTCACCTAACTGATCAGTCGCTCCAGAGATTCCTCCTCTGCTCGTGGTTCAACAGTCTGTTAAAGTCGTCGGTTTACCGATTATTTCGTCTGATTTCGGTTCGGATCTCTGTCTGTGGTACAGTAAGTACTAGGTAGTGAACTTGCCGTAGTAAAACTTGTGGAAACTGTAAGTGTGATATTTTGACCGGTTCGGCTGAACCGGTTGTCTAGAGTGTTTTGTTTCTGTACTTTAGTGTATGGTTACCGGTCCTTATCGTTCAAAAAAAAAAACGTATTTTCTTGCTGTTTTTTTCCAACACCCGTGACACGGTTAGAAACCGATAAGGGAGTCTTGCCTAGCTGTTGCTGTAAAAAGGGTAAGTATGTTGATTAGGATGGCTACATCTGAGAAACCCAAAAGAAACACCAGGCCCACTGGGTTTCAACACTGCAGTGTGCGTGGGGAAGTCTTTGCTAAGGCTGATCCCCACACCACCTGTGTTTACTGTCTGGGGTTTGACCACCTCGATTCAGACTGCTAAATTTGCAAGAACTTCCCTAAGTCTACCCTGGAAAAAAGGTTGGGCAGGCTTAGGGATAAGGAGGCTGAGAAGTCCGCTGACCCGGATGGTCAGCCCGGTTTGGTTCCGACCGAACCAGAAGGAGTGCCCTCTGACCAGGGTCAGAGGAGAACAGATTCTGAGGGATCGGTTCCATCAAAAAGAAAACGAAAGACAAATCGGCCGGTTCAGATCCAGAGACCAATGTTCCGACTGCTGAGGAGATTGCCCGAGCGATTAGGATTGTGGAATCGCTTTGTCTAGTTCAGTCTGATCCAGCACCTTCTGGCAGGCATTCGGTTCGGTCGGTTCCTCCAGTTCAGGATTATGCCCCTGAAGATTTTTATGAACCGGATTTGGAGGGGGACGAGGATTACGAAGGTGGTGGTGGTGGTGGTGGTGGTATGGAAGGTCTGGATGAGCCCATTGAACCGGACATCTCCCGAGACAGGCCTTCTGGTGTTCCCCTCCTAGGCTTTCTGAGTCCCCTTCCCACTACATGTTTTACAGAAAGGTGGCAGAAACCCTCCAGCTCCCTGTGGAAGAAGCTGTGGAGGAATAGGAGGAGCCTGATTATGTGGCGATGATGTACATCCCAGAGTCCAAGAGGCTGTCTCTTCCTCTTCATAAGTCCTTTGGGAAACAGACACAAAAACTGTTAAAGACTCCAAATTCTGTACCTCCTGTTGACAAAAGGATGGACAAGAGGCACATGTTTTCAGGCTCAGGTACAGAGTACTTGTACCAGCAATGCAGCCATGATGGGGTTGTGCAGGCTGCAGCCTGTGATACGGCTAACATACCCTTGGCTTCACACACCCCAGATAAAGACTCCAGGAAGCTGGATACCATGGCAAAGAAACGGTACATGGCATCCTCCTTGGGACTCAGGCAGGCAAATTACTTGGCCTATACAGCCAGATACCAGAAGTCCAGGTGGGACACTGTACTGGCATTGACTAATCAGACTCTCCCCAGCTTGCCAGGGAGCTGGAGGAGGTGGCTGCTGATGGGATTGAGGTATCAAAGGTACAATTTCATGCTGTTGTAGACTCCAGTGATGAGTCTTCACGAGTCATGGCTACATCTGTGGCTCTTTGGAGCATGGCTTGGCTCAGTTGTACTAGTCTCTCACAGGACACCCAGGCTAAGGCCATGGATTTCCCTGAGGTAGGTAATTCTCTGTTTGGGGAGCAGACAGAGAATTACATGAAAAAGATGGATGAGTATAGGGCCACCTATAGGAGCGCACAGGCCAAGGAAAGGCAAGCAGCTCCTCAACGGCAGCAGGCTAGGGGCAGGGGCAGGCCTTTTCACAGGCCTTTCTACCTAGCACAGGCCTCCTCTCCCTTTTCTCAGAGGGGGTTCTTTAGAGGGAGGGGCAGAAGGGGTATGAGCAGGGCTGCATCCACCCCTCAACCTAAGGCTCCTGCCAAGCAGACACCCTGATGTGTCAGCCCGGGTCGACTCCCCCATCCCTGTAGGAGGCAGGCTGACTTACTTCTTCCAGGACTGGAAGTCTGTTACCTCAGACAAGTGGGTCCTGGAGGTAGTAAGCTAGGGGCTGGTTCTCGGCTTCAAAAAATTCCCAAAGCTGAGAGCCAGATCCTTTCCAGCTGTGATCATCTCCGAAACCATTGCCCTAGAGGGAGAGATTTCATCTCTACTGGCCTTAAGGGCCATAGAGAGGGTTCCTACAATACACAGGGGCAAAGGTCTGTACTCCAGGCACTGCCTTACCCCGAAAAAGACAGGGGAGTGGCGACCCATCCTAGACTTAAGATACCTGAACAAACATCTTTTAAAACCAAAATTCAGAATGGTGACTCTGGGAATAATCCTTCCCTCTCTAAGGCCAGGGGACTGGCTAGCCTCCCTGGACCTAAAAGATGCCTACTTTCACATTCCCATCAGGTGCTCCCACAGAAAGTACCTCAGGTTCAAATTGCCTTCAGGCCATTACCAGTTCAAAGCAATGCCCTTTGGCCCAACATCAGCTCCAAGGGTGTTTTACAAAATGCCTAGCAGTAGTAGTGGCCTTTCTAAGAAGAAAGAATATTTCCATACCTGGACAACTGGCTCATTGTGGGTCAGTCTCCAGACCAAGTGATGTCAGATCTGCAAGTGACCCAGCAAGTGCTCACTTCTCTAGAATTTCTTCTCAGTCTTCCCAAGTCAGTTCTCGAGCCTGTACAGCTTCTCACTTTCATAGCGGGTGGAGCTGGGTACTGTCAAAGCAAGAGCTTTTCTTCCCCTGGAAAGAGTAAGGGCTATGATAAAGCTGGTTTCCTCCTTCCACCTTCTGGTTTCTCGACCAGCAAGGCACTTCCTTCAGCTTCTGGCCCACATGGCAGCCTCCACTGCAGTGGTCTAAGGGGCCAGATTTCAGATGAGGGACATTCAGTTTCATCTGAGGGCTTTTTGGTCTCAGAAAAAAATATCCTCTAACCGAAATAATTACAGTGACTCAGACCCTGATCCAGGCTTTTCAGTGGTGGCAGGATCAGGACAACCTCAGGCAAGGAGTCCCATTCATCGCTCAGTCTCACTCTGTGGTTCTTACCACAGATGCTTCTCTCCTGGGGTGGGGAGCCCACCTGGGGTCTCTCACAGCCCAGTGAATGTGGTCCTCTCGGGAGTCTCTTCTCCACATCAACCTCCTGGAGCTCAGGGTGGTTTATCTGGCCCTGCAAGCCTTCTCTCAGTCAGTACAGAACAAGGTGGTTCAGGTCAGGACAGACAACACCAACACCATGTGGTGTATCAAGCAGGGAGGCACTTGGTCTACGGCCTTGTGCACAGAAGCCATGAGATTATGGTCTCTGGCTTATTCTCTGCAGACCTCTCTGGTAGACTTCCACCTTCCAGGGAAGGACAGTATGCTAGCAGATGCATTGAGCAGGATCTCTCGGGGCCATCACGAATGGTCCCTGGATCCCCTAGTGTTTAAAGGTGATTTTTTTTCAAGGTGGGGCACTCCAGAGATGCATCTCTTTGTAGCCCCAGACAATCACCAACTTCCTCTGTTTTGTTGCAGACCCCCAGTCTTGGGCTCAGTCCCTCTGGATGCTCTGATTCTGAATTGGGAAGGAAAATTTCTATATGCCTTCCCTCCTTTTCCCCTGCTATTCAAGGTCCTGGTCAAGATAAGGTCACAATCCTGCAAAGTGATCTTGATTGCTCCAGACTGGGCCAGGCAGCCTTGGTATCCTTTGTTGTTGTCCCTAGCAGTCCATCTTCCCCTGTCTCTTCCCAGGAATTACAACCTGTTAATCTCCTCTCAGGGGAGGATTTGGTATCCCAACCTTTGGTCTCTCAATCTCAAGGCATGGTTTTTGAAGAGTTAGAATATGCAAATTTGCATCTGTCTCGAGGGGGTTCTGGATATTCTCAAAGCCTCTCGAAAACCTGCCACCAGAAAAACTTGTAACTACAAATGGAAAAGATTTAGTGTTTGGTGTTCCAAAAAGCCAGACACTGACACTGCTGAATTGTCTACAGTTCTGGATTACATGGTTGACTTCAATGGCCTAGGCCTCAGACCAGCTACTCTCAAGGTACACTTGTCAGCTGTCTCTGCTTTTTTGTCAGTGGGAAAGCTCTCCTCACTGGCATCTCATCCTGTGTTGTGTAAATTTTTCAAGGGATTGCTTCATACCAGTCCTCCCTTTAGTGATCCTACTCCTGCTTGGGACCTTAATGTCCGCATTGCTCAGCTTATGCAACCACCCTTTGATCCTTTGTCTTCAGCAGAGCTTAAGTACTTGACGTGGAAAACTGTGTTCTTGGTAGCCATTACCTCTGCCAGACGTATCAGTGAATTATAGACTCCGTCAGTGGAGCCTGAATTTATCTCTTTCCATGGAGATAAGGTGGTCCTTAGAACCAATAGGAGGTTTTTGCCTAAAGTGGTTTCAGATTTTCATTTGAACCAATCCTTGTCTATCCCTGTGTTCTTCACTGATCATTCTTCTTCAGGAGAGAGAAGATTACACAGTTTAGATGTTAAAATGGCCCTTAGCTACTACATTGAGCATACTAAGGCACACAGGTTTGACTCCCTCCAGTTGTTTCTCACTTATGGAGAGGTGGGAAAGGGCAAACCTGTCACTAAGAGAACTATTGCCAGATGGATTGTCTCTTGTATACAATTCTGTTATGAGAAGCTGGGCAAAATACCACCCTTGAGCCTGAGGGCTCATTCGACTAGAGGTACAGCTGCTTCCCTGGCTGCTGCCAGGGATATTCTTTTACTAGAGATATGCAAAGCAGCCACCTGGAAAGCAGTCCATACGTTCACCAAGCATTACTCCTTGGATATCCAGGCTAGGAGTGATGCTCAGTTTGGTGCAGCAGTACTGCAGAGCCTATTCCCCAAATAGGTTTGAATCCCTCCTCCATGGAGGTACTGCTTGATAGTCTGCGATAGTCAGAATACAGCAAAACTTCATGTTGTTTGAAGAAAAAATCACTCACCTTAGTAATTATGTTTCTTCTAATGGAGTCTTGCTGTGTTCTGACCTCCTTCCCTCTCAGAACCTGTTTTTGGGAAGTGGGCCAGCAGGTGCAGTGTTGCACCCCAGGGGTGCATTTGGGCGCTCCCTCTTTAGGAGAGGGGGAGTGGGTTGTATTTTGTTAATTTAATAATCTTAAGTTGTTCACTACCTGGTTTTTGGTTTTGGATTTCTTGACTTGAGTCTTTTGGGGATCCAAAATATTTGATTGCCATTTTGGCTAGTAAAAATGTTACAATTTCCATATAGTAGTTAGTATTAGCTCATAAGAATCTGAGGGTTACACTTCAAAGTGCAGCAAACAGAGGTTTGAACCGAGCTCTAGCGCAACGTTCTATGCACTGCATAGAATTTAACCCTCTACTCTCCGGGGCAGTTAAAGAGCTGGGGCTAACTGCAATAGTCAGAATACAGCAATACTCCATTAGAAGAAACATAATTACCAAGGTGAGTTATTTTTTTCTTGTAACCCATTTGTGAAGACTAGTTTAACATTTGGAATACCCAGAAAATGGTCTCTCATTCCAATGTTGGTGGGAGTTGTTCTGAAAGATGGATAGATACTTTATTTATAAAGCGCTCCTTCCCGGAGGTTCAGATGCGCTCTACAATTTCTTCAAAACCACACCGTCAAAAGATCTTCCAACAAATACAATTGCAGAATATAAAACAACATCACACTCTGTCTGTCAGATAAAACCAGTCAGTCAGTACAGTATAAAAACTTTCAGTAATTATATAGGTCATATGCTTGGTTAAATAAGAATGTTTTAAGCCCTTTTTTAAAGGTATCCACCAAGGGTGCCTCCCTCGGATAGCCTGGCAGTGAATTCCACAGGGCTGCTGTGGCAATGGAGAAAGCACGGTCTCCCAACTGCCGCAACCTAGCCCTGAGGACCACCAGGAGGCATCCCTTGGAGGAATGGAGCGCATGAGCCAGGCAGTGAGGAACTGGAAGGTCTTGCAAGTAGTCTGGTCCCTGACCGTGCTGGGCTTTATAGGTCAGTAATCTGACCTTGAAGGCAATCCTCCACCTTATCGGCAGCGAGTGCAGTTCATGGAGGACAGATGTAATATGCTCAGCTCTAGATACACCAGTCAACAGCCTGGCCACTGCTTTCTGCATCAGCTGCAGATGGCAGAGATTGCCTCCAGATAGCCCTAGGTACAGAGCACTCTAGTAATCTAACCTAGATGTGACGAAGGCATGTACTAGAGTGGCATGGTCATCAGATGGAATCAGGGTCCGGATCCGGGCAGTGTTCCTGAGATGGTAGAAGCCACTTTAGACAATGGCTGACACCTGAGTATCAAGTGTCAGACCATTGTCAAGGACCACGCCCAGATGCCTGACCCAAATAGAGGGTGTCAAAAGAACACCTCCCAGTATCAAACCAGGATCATTCCCCAGCACTCCTCCATCCTGCCGACAACCAGGATCCACCACCAATATCTCTGTCTTGTCTGGGTTGAGTTGTAGCCAGTTTTGAGCCATCCAGCTCTGGATCTCAGCCAGGTAGGTGTTAAACACAGAGGCTGCCATCTGGCTTCTAGGCACAGAGGACAAGTATAGCTGGGTATCATCGCCACAGCAATGAAAACCCAGCCCATAACACCTGATGTCTCCAAAGGGAAACAAACACCGTGAACAACAGAGGCGACAGGACTGACCCTTGCGGAACTCCACAGTGTAGACGCATCAGACTAGACGAGGATAACCCCATCGTCACCCTCTGCACTCTACCCATTAGGTAGGACCTAAACCAGCTGATGACATTGACAGTTAGTCCACACCACTTCCGCAGTCGATCCAGTAACATCTCAGGATTCACAGTGTCAAATGCTGCAGAGAGATCCAGAATAACAAGGATGGTATGCTGTCCCTTATCGCTCGCTATGAGGAGATTGTTTAGCACCTTCACCAGGGCAGTCTCTCTGCTGTGCCCAGATTTAAATCCAGACCGGAAATGCTCAAAAATGGCAGAGGAAGCGAGATGAGTTTAAAGCTGGATGGCCGCCACTTTTTCTAAAAACCTTCCCTAAAAAAGGGAGGTTTGATACCGGTTTGTAACTGGTGAAACACTCCGGGTCCAGTGAGCTAAGTGTAGAGATCATTTTATTTATCTGTATTTTTTTTTAAACAATTCACTGAGATGATATACCTTCTCACAGAGTTTCAGGTTACAGTGGGGGAAAAACAAAGAAATATAACAGAGCAGGCAAGATGAAGTCAGAACAACACAATGTCCTTTAAGGATCTCTCCTTCACAGAGCCACACTTGTTGGATTGTAAGCCTGCTGTGCCAGAACCTTGCGGGAGACGCTTCATATCTGGGGCAACCCATGTTGCTGTATGCTCCCACATGCGATATCAGATGCTTCAGCATTGCTTATATAACATGTACAGCCCCCATGTACTTCGATTCTTTTTACCCACCGTCGAGTGCCTATTGGACCGTTGGAGACTAGTTCTATATCGTTTGCTATGCCATCGAGGTTTTTCTCTCGTCAGCTCTGTTAATCGACAAATAAAGCACCGCATTTTCTTGTCTTTGCAGTAATAAGAACTCCCGTAACAGTGGCCACAACCATTGGGTGAACTGTCAACTTTACCAGCCATGCCATTTGACATTGTTTGATTTGCCAGGGATTCAACCAGCTGTGTGGACATAGGTGCAAGTCACTTGAGTCAGTTCTCCAGAAGAAAATGGAGAAGGGCCAATCCCATTTAAAATGCCTGCTACTTTTTCATATTCATTTAAGAAGTCACTGCTGAAGAAATTACCAGTGTCAAACTCTATGCTGTCAACCAAATCCTGGCACCATGGTACCAGGGCGCTAGGCCGTTGTCATCTGCAGAACAGCACTGCCATTCATCAAGACTGTGATCGTGGTCCCCACAGCCAACTCCAAGGCTATAAGACCTGACAGACACTCTGCATCTGGTGCCACTACAGGTTAAGTCACAGAATGGCCAGAGCCTAGAGGAGAAGGGTGCACAACACTGTTAATGGTGGTGCAGTAGCCTGCGGATTCTACGACAAAGCAGAACTTGCTGGATCCTGGTAGCAGTGTCGACGCAGGCGTCGACTGCCATAGCTGTATCTCTTGGCATCAACATGGGAAATGTCATTGTTTGGGTCCAGTTCTCTAAGTTGATGCAGAGACTGTTGCCACAGTTACCTTTGTTGCTATTGACAGGACTTGCACTAGGCCTGGCTCTGCTGCCACAGCCCATGCTGCCGGCAGGGCTTGTTAAACCTCCTGCCCCTGTAGGGAATGTGTCAAGGCTCTGTCAGTCAAAACTGTGGCTTCAGCAGTATGTAGCCCAGGGCCCAGATGCTGGTAAGCATTTATAATGTTCAAGTCTACCATGCCTTTGTCAGGGCTGTAGCTTCTGGAATTTGCATGTACTATCACTCCTGACTCAGAGTTACTGGTTTCATGCCTGATGTACAGCAGTCGGTTATGAAGTCCCACTTTGTGGGTGATAGTATCTGCATGACCTCCAGGCTTCCTGTCAGACCCTTCAGTCTGTCAAGTCCAATTGCTGCCAACAGCTGAGAGGTGAGGTGGGGCTTTTTGCATGTTGTTCTTTCTCCCCTTCTGCTCCTACCATGGTGGATGCCATGGATACAAGTAGCTGCAGCAGCAGTATATGGGTGCCTCTTACAAGGTCCCGAAAGGTCATTGCTGAGGTGGTCAGCAGATGGCCTCCATCTCCTTTTGCCACTGGCCCAGCACCCATCCTGCTCTGCCTCAGAAATTAGGTAGCAGTAGGATCTTAGTGTTCGTGCCTTATTAGCAGAATCAGCTCAGAGTGGTTGGTCTTTGAAGTAATCCAGTCAAGTTATGCAGTAAGTTTATCTCTTAGCCACCAGAGAAGACCCTAGGCCATTTTACTGTTCATCACAGGACAAGTCCATTCTTTGGCAGAAAGTCAGTGCTTTACTGGAGAAATGGGCAATCCAGCCGATATACATGCCAGAACAGAATCTGGGTTCTGTTCCAGATACATCCTAGTAACACAAACGAAAGGATGATTTTCTCCCATTCTGGACCTTATGGCACTGAACAAGCACATTACTTACAAAATGTTTTACTTGCTGTCCCTGTGGTCCCTCCTTTCCTTGCTGTCCCAAGGAGACTGGATGTGCACACTGTTGTTTGCACATCAAAATAAGGGAAACATCAGACAATGCATGCAGTTTTTGTGTCTAAAGGGCTGTCATTTTCAATTCTGAGTGTTGCTCTTTGGTGTATCCTCAGCACCGTGTCTATTTACCAAATGGTTTACAGTGGAGACCACAGCCCTTCACTGGGAAGAAGCTGCACGTGATCCCCTATCTGGATGGTTGGTTTCTGAAGGAATCCTCTGCAGGCCAGACCATTTACACAGTGAATAGGACAAGGCAGTTGCAGTATCAGTTGGGTGTCCTAGATAACAAGCTAGAGTCCATTATTTCCCCTTGCCTAAGTTTGCGGTACATTAGATCTGTGCTGGACATGCCCCAAGAAAAGCTCTCTTGCTGGTGGATGGGCAGTTGCTCTGATAGCTCAGGTAGGTCTGGTGGACAGAACCGACGTAGTCTCAGCCAGAACCATGCCTTTTGGGGGGGGGTGGGCGTGGGGGGTCTCATAGCAACCTCCATATTTTTCGGTTCCTTGGTTCACCTGCATATGTGGATTCCTCAATGGATCCTGCAGTCTCACTGCTGTCAGGTGTATCAGTCTCTTGAGCGACTAATCAGAGTTTGTGCCTAGTGGGCTCCCGTCCTCAGGAAATCCCCTCAGATCACTCTGACAACGGCTGCATTCAGCCTGGGATGGGGTGCCCAACTCGGTTGCCTTTGGACTCGAGGTCTGGTTCCCTGTGCAGCACAGTCTCCTTATCAGTATATTGGAGATGAAGGTGGTTCTGTATGATCTATAGGCACTGGCTCAGCAGGTTTTGCTGGGCGATTTTGATTTGGGTAAACAAGGAGAGAACTTTTTCAATCCAGTATTGCAGGATTTCCTCAGTGAATGTGTCATGGAGGATAGTTCCCATTACCAGAAGATTGCTGGTTTTAGAGGGAATCGGCTCCTCTGGGTCAGGGAGCCCAGGAATCCATATAAAAGCATCCTGAGTATTGGAAAGATGCTTCAAATAAATAAAAACTACTACAGTACTACCTATTAGCTGGCCCATCAGGGTGGAAGGACATATTTTGATATTACAAAATTTCATTTATTTAGTTATTGATAACCCCAGGACACACAGTTCAAAGATCCCATCCCGTATATAGTTTGGTCCGGCTGGTACCACGGGTCTGTAATACATTAAAGTAGCCTGCACTGGACTGTTTCCTCCAGTCAGAATCTAGAGTTACATACAGCTTGTCCTATAGCAAATTAACAGTTGCCATTTTATTCTCAATAACATAGTTACAGCATCACAGTCATTTTATTGACAAGAAATGAATGTGGTGACATCATCATACTATGCATTTAATTGTACTGGAAAATAAGCGGAGCACACAGCATCTTCTTCCTAAAGCTGATGGAAGAAAAAAACATTCTGTTTGGTTCAGCTTTGAAACATGTGGCATAATGCTATAATATAATAGTGAATTCACCGTCCTCTGCATTGATAAGATTGTCTTTGGAAATGAAGTCCTCGACCTTCGGTCTTGTACCTTATCCACGCAGCAATTGGATTATTGTCTTGTATAGTGAATCTTCTGTCAGTATATTACAAACCACCTACATTTCAGTGACGAGTTGCATCGTTTACATTGCTGGTCATTTTCCATGGGAAAATAAATGACTATTAATGTAGCCAGTCATAACCTAGCTTTTCAGCTAACAGCATTCACGTGTATTCATAATAACTAATAAAGGTTTGGTTGCACAGTGTGTACTTTAATAACCTCAGGTCATCAGGCTAGTTACAGAATATAGGAGCATGAAAGTAACCCATAATGCTGAGTGGGCAGAACTGCTTTACTTTACTCACATACCATCTACATTTCTAATCAGAGATCTCTGCATTTTGAAACATGGGTTACATTTCACCTTGAAGAATAACAAGCCCCTTGTTTGTACATCATTGTTTGGTTAAAGGCGTGCACACACAGCATAGCCCTTATCACATCTTGGATCAGGTGCAGTACTGTACTTTTTTTTTTAAATCACTGTCTGAACTCCGTCCTGCTGTTTGCATCGAGTTAATCATTGCTGAGCTTTCAAACGGATTCTGGTGAAGCATGCACAGACATAACAAAGGGCAATCAAGTGCAGCAGAAAGCACATCCATTTGTGTTCCTTACTAGAATCCTTCTGCTGTGGAACATGAGCATTGCTGATCAGTAGAGTAAAGGGCACGTGGAGGCTTGCAAGCTGCAAGTTCCCTAAATTGTACCAGATTAGTGCGGGAGATATTTAGAATATTAGGCAGTGAATTATTAGGCTGTAATTTTGTTTCAAGATTCTAGTAACATAGTAGGCCAGAAGAGTGAAACTTAAGTAAGCATTAAGCCACGACGAAGGTGGCATCTAATGCTGGATTGATGCATGGTTGGGAGGTTGTGGGCGAGGCGAACAACCCGCATGTCGCATTAGATACCACCGCCGGAAGTAGCTTATCTTGCGCTAACATGGCGCAGCGAGGAAGTCGCCAGGAGCCTATTCGTGTTGGTACAACTAGATAAGACGAGGTTCGGTGTGCTGAGCAAACTTTACAGTGCACTTACAGATCGGATAACAAAATGGCATTACGATGCTGATGTGGTCAAAAGAGTCTGTACCTGTAATGATAGCAACCAGCATGGCTGACATGCTGAATCCACCAACTGTCCCGATGTACCACGGCTATTTGTGTCTTATCACCCGTGGAGATGCTCAGTGGGCGCCTCCTCACCGCGATAATGCGGCGGTCACAAATTCGCATGTGGGCTCACTCGCCTCCTGCTGGCTCGGTAGACTCCCCTCCGACCATACACCACTTGCCTGCATGGGGTCTCTGTATCGGACTGCCTTATCTATCCCTTCTGCGCGCCTGCTTGTCTCCCCCCAACTTCCATCTGCCTCTAGATCGTCTCACTCTTCGTCTGCCACGCTTCCCTCTCTAACACTCGCTGCCCACCTGTGCCCAGTGCTGCTAAGCTGGGGGTCTGGCTGCTTCTAGTACTACCTCATCATGCACGGCATATATCGTGGGTTAATACCTGCTCCGATTTGGGTCCCATGATGCCGTTGCGCCAGTCGTTGCTGCCTATTCCACCTCTCTCATAATGCCATGTTACAAGCTCCATTGTAAAAGGGATGGAGAGGATGGTGAGTTCCACACACAAGGGGGTTGGGGGAGGTTCCTCCAGACCAAGGTTGTGGAACTCATCGGGGAAGGGAGTAGACATGGGGAAGGAGGAGAAGGGGAGGAGTGAGGCAGTATGAGGTTGAAAATTGGAGAGAATATTCATGCCATCTGTATGATGTTGCCTAGCCTGAACAGGGTATATCCCATAGAGTTCAGTATATAGAGAGGGGCTATAGTGCAGATTCCAATGGCTCAGTTGAAGTCGCGCATATGCCATATTATGGGAGGACTGAGGTGCCGGCAGATAGCAGGAACCCTTTTCCAAAAATTTAGCACCAGCACACTGTTCTGACAGCAGTCGAGTAACGCACTGTTCGTACATGCAAAGGAAAATGAGCATACCTTGTGTTTGTCACCACAATATGTTTCTGCTTCATCATTTCCTTGCTTTCAGTGGTGCTTCTTACCCAACCGGATCAGCAGATTGCTGTCAGAACATTGTGCTGATGCCGCTATCAAAGTTTAAAGAAAGGTGCCTGCTGTCTGCCAGTACCTCAGTCGTCCTGTAATATGGTGGACGCACGGCTTTAACTGAGCCATTGGAGTCCACACTGTAGGCTCTCTCTGTATATTGAACTCTATGGTATATCCTTGACAAGTACATCTCCACAAGCTGGAAAACAGCAGAGAGATACTCCAACTCTTCTGAGTCAGAGGCCTTTTCGATGTCAATTGTAATGGCTATGGAGGGGGTGGGAATAGTTGAGGTAACCCCTTTTAAGTTAAAAAGGGTATATAGATGGTTGGAGCTGTGCCTGCCTTGTATAAAGCCGGCTTGGGAAGGGTGGATAAGAGCCAGCATTACAGTAGCCAGGTAGGAGGCCATGACCTTAGCCAGGATCTTAGCATCCGTGTTGATCAAGGATATAGGTCTATAACTTCCTGGGAGAAGGGGGTCTTTGCCTTTTTTTGGAAGTATGGTGATGATTGCTTCCTGTAACATGGGAGCCAGCTGAGAATGAGTCAGTGAACTGTTAAACATACGCAACAGGAGAGGGGAAAGGTCATCCTGTAGGGTGTGATAGAATTCAGGGGGGAAACTGTTGCTGCTAGGGGATTTGCATTTGTTTAGACGTCTGATAGCCCCATGAATTTCTTCCAGGGTGAGGAGGCAATCTAATTGTTGAGTCTGTGCAGGAGTGAGGTAGGGGAGGATGATAGAGGCAAGAAATTGGGGGATGCATGAGGCGTTTGGGGGGTAAGTAGAGGCGTAGAGCGAGGAGTAAAATTCTTTCATAATGGTGGAAATATCCTTCAGGGCTGGGCACACCTGGCCTTGTGAAGTTTTGATCCCATGTGTAAACCTTTCAGCTCTTTGTTTGTGCAGTCTATAGGAGAGAACCTTGCAAGATCTCTTCCCCTTCCCAAAACGTATGGTGGGTTCTAAATATGGCCAGCTCAGCTTTTCTCACATAATGTATGTTGAGTTGGTGTTGAATTTCTAGCAGCATGGAGGGTTCACTCTGAGGGTTGGTCTTGTGCTCCTACTCCAGGGTTTGGAGTTTAGATTCAAGGGTACCGGACCTCCTGCTGTCTGGAGCAACACTGATGCACTGCAGACTCAGTGATCCTGCTCCTCAGATAGGACTTTAGGGATTCCTAGAGGGTTTGATCAGTGACGCTATTCTTATCATTGTGCTCCAAGTACTCTTGGATCTCCTGACAAATCCATGGAACAAACGTAGGGTCCTGTAGAAGGAGGGGATCTAGGCACCAAGAGGGTGTTCTAATGCGGGAGGGGTCCAGGAAAAAAGCATAGAAACAGGGGCATGATCGGAGATGACTATGGGGTGTATAATAATCTCAGAGGCCATAGAGGTAGTGAGGTGGTTGGTAAGCCAAAAGTCAATCCAGCTGAGAGAATTGTGCACCACTGAGAAATTAGTAAAGTCTTTTGTTTTGGGATTAGTCAGTCTCCAAACATCGGTAAGGGAGTGCTCTTGGATTAGGTGTAATAAAGCCAGGGCTACCTTGGGATGCGGTTCCATGAGGACGGAGGAGCGGTCTATGGTGGCTGGAGGAGCAGACTAAGGTGGGATTCGGGGTGAGGTTAAAATCTTCCCCCAATTAACGTTGGGATGGATGAGGTGTTTTGGGAAGTCACGGCATTGGAGAGCTGTGAGAAGAATTTTGGATTGTCCTCATTTGGAGCGTAAATGTTAACTAGTAAGATGGGGTCTTCAGGGGTGGTCAGTTTGAGCATAACCCATCATCCCTCCTTATCAGGGAGGATGGACGTATATTGCCATTTCAAAGATTTGTGTGCCAAGAATACCACCCCTCGTTTGGCAGACGCATAGGCACTGTGAGCCTCAAGCCCGACCCATTCCCTCTTCAAGTTACAGGATTTCAAGTGAGAGAGTTTGTTTTCCTGAATGAGAACTACTTTGGTTTGTAGCTTCTTAAGGTGGGATAAAACCCGTTTACTCTTGATTGGTGAATTTAGGTCCCTTACAGTCCAGGAGGTAATGACAAAATCAGCTGTGATAATTCTGTACTACGAACCTGGCTTACAGGGGCAATGAAGGGGTATAGGAGCCAAATACTCATGCAACTGCACTCGCAGGGGTGCACCATTACAGATATGGATCTAGCAGTAAAACAGGCAAGCTATGTGGAAAATGACCATAAAACACGTGAAAGCCCAACGGGGCACCAACAGAGCTAACAATTTAACACAAAATTCAAAGTATGCAGTATGTTGAACAATACGGATTTCTTTGACAAAACAGCACAAAGGTAAGGCTAGCTATCGGACACAAAGCAGAGATAATAGCCTGGTGCATGAAGACACACACACACACACACACACACACACACACACGTACAGGTAATGCATCCTAAAAAGAAAAACACACAACCAAGGGCTAGGATGGACATATCAACCCCCCCCCCAGTTGTGGATATACCAGCGGATTGCATATGAAACATAGTTGTTGTGGAACCTGAAGAGTGAGGACAAGCTCACCCATGCCAACTTGGCGGGGGGGGATGTGATTCTGACCCATGTCTGAGAGCAGTAAAGACCATGATACAGGAGGTAACACAGCCATGGTTACTGCAAGTGGTGTGTCTGCAGACTCTTGAGGCTGCCACGTGTGCACGCACAATCGCACAGTCAAACAGCAGACCAGTTTGATCGTGTCTATTACGGCCATTAGCTGTGCAAGGGGAGATGGCTGTGGCAATCATCTTAGGACATTGGAAGCATGGCCCGCAATATGCATAGTAGGACTGAGTCTGATACTAAGGTGGTCAGAAGGGTAGAATGTCAGGTCCTAAAATCTTGCTTAAACTAATAATGCTGCCCTGAAGTTCCTGGGCTCCGGGTGTCCATACAATCACAGCGAGAAAAATCTGGGTGAGATCTTTGAAGACAATCACCTCCTGCTTGATAGATGCAGTAAAAAAAGGGAAGAAAATGGATATCCCACAGGAAACATAAAGCACCTCTCCTTTTAAATGGATTAATAGTGAAAAACACCTTTAATAGTCCAGCCTCTCCTCGAATAGTAGCAGGGGAGAGAGCAGTAAAAGTCTTAAAGGGGAAACCTGTCCATGAATAGGGATTGTGTAGAACAGAGGGATCAAATGACAATGGCAGTAGTGAGTCAGTAGTGCTTTAAGGATACAACACAAGATGGTGGTTCTTAATTAGTGGGCTCTCACTGCAACTGGGGGTTGGTAGGAGCAGTATAAAGCCAGATGTTTTGTGGTTACAGACAACAGAGTTTAGCCATTGCTGGTGGATGTCGTAGTTTGCAGAGGAAAGATGGAGATCATGACCTCTGTGTAGGATTTCAGTTTTTGATCCTTGGAGCTCATCAGCGGGGGGGGGGGTAAATTCTGCAGGCTGGGGGAGCCATCGAAGTGAGTTTCCCCACCATATCCTTGTGAGGTTGAGCTGCTGCTCATTGATGTGGCAAGTCCAGGCCAGGGGCCAGAGACTATTTTCGAAGAGGAGCAAAACAATTCCTGGACTGATCTTCATCCGTGTTTTCAACCGATACCTCCCCATCCTTGCTCTGACTGTGGCTGTGATGGCGGCGAGAGGGGCGACTTAGATACATAGACAGTGTCGGCAGATAAGGGTCTATGGCCCACCCAGTCTGCCCATTTGAGCTTGTAAGTTCAGTTTGTTTTCCTAGAAGTCTGTTGCCCTTACCCCTGACCTCCAGAATTCCTTTATGTCTATCCCATGCATTCTTAAATCCCGTGATTGTTTCAGCCCCACCACTTCCTCTGGCAGGGTGTTCCACTTGTCCACCACCCGTTCTGTGAAGAAATTCTTTCTCATGTTTCCTCTGAATCGTCCTCCCTCCAACTTCATCCCATGCCCTCTAGTCCTGGAACATCTTTTTGCGCTTAAAAATAGTGTTTTCCTGCACCCTGTTCCTCCCTGTAAGATACTTGTATGTCTCTATCATATCCCTCTCTCCTCCTTTCCTCCAGGAGTACATGTTCAGTTCCTTCAACCTGTCTTCATAGGACTTGTGATGCAATCCATGCACCATCTTTGTTGCCCTCCTCTGAACCTTCTCTACCCTGTCTATGTCCTTACGTGGTATGGTCTCCAGAACTGTCACTATACTCCAGGTGGGGCCTCACTAGTGTCTTGTATAGCGGAATTATGACCTCCTTTTCCTGCTGGTGATGCCCCTGCCTATACATCCCAGCATCATATTTGCTTTACCTGCTGCCTTGCCACACTGTTTCCCTACCTTGAGGTCATCAGAGATGACAACCAAGATCCCTTTCCTGCTTGGTGCATGCTATATCCTCACCCCCCAACTGATATATTGTGCCAGGGTTTTTGTGCCCCATATGCATTATCTTGCAGTTCTTTGCATTGAATTTCAACTGCCAAACCCTGACCATTCTTCAAGTTTCTGCAGGTTGCTTCTCATTCTGTCTACACCCTCTGGTGTGTCTACTCTGTTACAGAGCTTTGTGTCATCAGCGAACAGTGAAATGCTGCCTTCTAGGTCCTGCGCAATGTCACTGATGAAGATGTTGAATAGGACCGGTCCCAGCACTGATCCCTGTGGTACCCCACTGGTCACTCTTCCCTCTGTGGAGTGACAGCCATTTACCACCACCCTCTGTGTCCTGCCACCCAGCCAGTTACCTACCCACCACACTACTGTTCTGCCCACACCCATATTCCCCAGTTTGTGTAATAGTCTTCTATGTGGCACAGTGTCAAAGGCCTTGCTGAAGTCCAGATAGGCCATGTCCACTGCCCTCCCCTGATCCACCTCCCTAGTCACCCAGTCAAAAAATCAACGAGGTTGGTCTGACATGACCTCCCCTGGTGAAACCATGCTGCCTTGGGTCCTGTAGTCCATTGACAACCAGATGTTCCACCAATCTCTCCTTCAGTAGTGCTTCCATGATCTTCCCCACTACCGGTGAGGCTGACTGGTCTGTAGTTCCCTGCTTCCTCTTTGTTCCCACTTTTGTATAAGGGGACTACATCTGCTGTCCTCCAGTCTTTGGGTACCTCCCCTGTTTCCAGTGATCGGCTAAACAGGATAGCCAGAGGTTCAGCCACCACCTCTCTTAGTTCTTTAAGGACCCTGGGGTGCACCCCATCTGGCCCCATTGCTTTATCAACTCTTATTACTTCCAGTTCCTCAGGACCCTTTCTCGTGTAAAGGGACTTGTGTCCATTTCTGCACCATTCTCACCCCTTGTACTCCCTTCAGACCCATTACCCTCCTCTTCCTCAGTAAAGACTGAGCAGAAATACCTGTTCAATATGTCAGCTTTACTGTTGTCATCCTCCACGCAGCCCCCATCCTCCCCCTTCAGTCTCACTATCCCTCCCTTTGTCTTTCTTTTTTCACTTATGTACCTGTAAAAGGTTTTGTCCCCTCTACCCACTGATTTTGCAATGTGTTCTTCTGTCTGAGCTTTGGCTTCCTTACTGACCTCCCTGCCTCCCTTGCTTCTCCTGGTACTTCTCCCTATCCCTTCTGCCTGTGTCTTTTGTATTGCCTGAATGCAATCTTTTTGGCTTTCACTTTCTTTGCTACCTCTTTGGAAAACCATAATGGTCTCCTCTTCCTTTTCCTCTTGCTAACCTGCTTAATGCATAATTCTGTTGTTCTTGTAATCCCCATTTTAAATACTGCCCACTGTTCCTCAACCCCTGATTCCTGTCCCATGCCCCTTAATGCCTCTTTCAAGTATCTCCCCATTTTCCCAAAGTCTGCCCCCCTAAAATCCAGGATACGTGTTTTTGTGTGGTTTGGTTCTGCTCTTTCTGTGATTTCAAACCACAATGACTGGTGGTCACTGTTTCCCAGGTGCTCCCCACTGTTACCCCCATCACACTGTCCCTGTTGGTGAGCACAAGGTCCAGTATTGCCTTCTGCCGAGTTGGTTCCATGACCAGTTGCTTGAGGAAGGCACCCTGAAAGGTCAGGATAAATCTGCTCTAGTTGATGCTGCTGCTGGGATGCTCCAGTCCACGTCTGGAATATTGAAGTCTCCAACCAGTACTACCTCACCCTTGTCTGCCATCCTTTGGATGGCTAGCATCAGCTCCTATCTGTTTCTTCCTCCTGGGCTGGTGGTCTATAGACCACACCTGTGCGGATGGCTGTCCCCATTTTCCTTTCCAGCTTAACCCACAGTATCTCTCCCCCATTTTGTTCCTCCTGGATCTCTGTGGCCCTTATGTCATTTTTCACATAGAGTGCCACTCCTCCTCCCTTTCTGCCTGCTCTGTCTCTTCTGAATATGTTGTAGCCAGGTATGGCCATCTCCCAGTCGTGGTTATCATTACACCAGGTTTCAGTGATGGCCACAATGTCCAGGTCTGACTGTACCATGACAGCCTCCAGATCTTCCATCTTGTTGCTAAGGCTCCTGGCATTTGCACACATGGCTTTCCATGATTTGACCTCCTAGACTGTTTCACTGTTCTACTCCAGCCCCTTCCTTGGTTGTCATTTATCCCTGGTTCTCCTTGCTGTCTGCCCTTCTGCTGAATTTTGCCCCTTTTCTGTTATCCACCTCTTGGGCACTAATCTCCATCTTTTGCACACTGCTTTGCAGAGATAGCCACTCCTCTGGTTCACTGGTTCCTGCTAGCTGTGGGGGTGAGCAAGTGGGTACCCTCCTTGCTGGTCTGCCACCCCTTTGCTAGTTTAATGTGTCAATGTAGCATTTAAACTTATCATTGAGTGCTTGGATTCCCTCCAGGATGGATGCAGGCCGTCCAGGCTTGAACAAACCTCCATCCCTCCAGGTGGGTCCCCAGTCACCAATGAATCCAAACCCTTCCTCACAGCACCAGTTCTTCAACCATGAGTTAAAGTTCCTGGTGCATGCACTCCTATGCTCTCCCTTGCCTCTCACAGGTAGTACTTCTGAGAAAGTGACAGAAGTAGCTACTTGCTTGAGACCCCTTCCCAGTTTCCTAAACTTGGATTTCCATCTCGAGTGGCCCATCCTTCATGCTGAATTTTGTCCGTGTCTGTGTTGTGAGGTTATTCAGGGGTCCTCATCAGCAGGCTCTAGCAAGGGGGTTGGTGGGCTTGATGCTTGCCCTGTTTTGTGGTAAGGGGGGCAAAAGTCATGTCCATTTCCACAGAACCTTTAGGTCCTTCAGATTCAGGAAAAATGGCTGATGATCCAAGAACATAGGATAAAGTCCTCTGCTGCAGGGTCTGCGAACACGTGGGAGATACCGTTTTGCGTAATGCAGAGGACAGTAGGGTATTGTAGGCTGTAAGGAACATTCAGGCTCCTCAATGCATGTCGAACCCTGGTGAGCTCCCGGCACCATTCCGTGAGTACCGGACAGAAACCTGGAAATATTTGTATACGGTGTTCCTGCCAGGAAAGGGGGCCTCTGTCACGGGCAAGCTGCATAATCCAATCCTTGACCAGAATCTTTAGGAACTTAACAGTTCAGAGATGGGGTCTTTGGCCTGGCTTCAGTGGTGGGGCTAGTGAATGGTGGGCACACTCAATCTCAAAGGGGGTCGACCACTGATGCTTTAACATGAGTGGCAGGATGTTTTGAAGAAAGGCAAAGTATCTTTTCCTTCTGCTCCTTCGGGAAAGCCCAGTAACCTTGGGTTTTTCCTGCAGCCCCGGTTTTCGAGGTCCTCCAGTCAGTCCCCTAACTGATGGATTTTGCGATCCTGTTGACGGCGATGGGCAGCGAACCAGTCCGTAGCAGGCTGTTTAAGTGAGAGCTGATGTTCGGTGAAAGAAACTCATTGAGAAATGGAGATGATGGCCTGTGTCGTCCTCATCTGGTTATCTTTTAGCTCCCCAGTCTCCGATAAAAGTTGGCTAAACATCCCTCTTATCTCCTGCTGGTCGTCTGTCATCTGAGAGACAACAGTCATCAGAGATGCCGCCATTTTGCCTCGATCATCCTTGAAGGGCAGAGTGGGAAACAGAATCAAGCTATGAATAGGTACAAACTCAATCAATTCACACTATGAGTGGTCAGGCATACTAACATACTAAAAAGCCAGCAGAATAGGCTAAATGGTCTTCTTGTCTGCTTGAAAGCCAGCAACCTAATGGCTGCTCGTCTTACCACCACCCCTAGCCCCCAGTAGGATCTTCTTTAGTTTGTTTCCCCTTGTACCTGTCCCACCCCTTCTTGAATCCCTCCACTGTGCCGTCCTCCACCAGCCTCCCAGGCAATGCATTCCACAGCTCCACCACCCTCTCCGTAAAAAAATGCTTCCTACGCTCCCCCCTGTAGTTTCACCCCTCCAGTTTCCACTCATGGCTCCTGGTTTTCTCCCCCTTCTTTAGCTTAAAAAGCTCCTTGGATCCACTCCTGTTTATTCCTTTTACATACTTGAAAACCTCTATCATATCTCCCTTCTCTCCTCCAGTGAGTAAAGCCCAAGCTCATCCAGTCTCTCCTCATAAGGCTTCCCCTCCATGCCCTGAATCATCCTGGTCGCTCTCCTCTGGACCCTCTCCAGCAGCACTATGTCCTTCTTCAGATGAGGTCTCCAGAACTGTACACAGTACTCTAGCTGCGGCCTGACCAAGGCATTATATAGTGGGAGGATCACCTCCCCTCCTCCTGGATGTAATTCCCCTTGCTATGCAGCCCAGTATCCTGTTTGCTTTGGCTGCAGTTCTTCTACAGTTTTCAGAGTTATTCATTTTGACGTTTATCACCACCCCTAAATCCCTTTCTCCTGTGACACAGTGTACCCGCCCCTCCCCGGCTGTATTCATGACCGGGTTTTACCCCCAAATGTAATACCTTACATTTCCCGGCATTAAATTTCAGTCCCCACCTCCTTGACCACCCCTCCAGGGTATCCAGGTCCCCCTGGACCGCCTCCCTCGCTTCTTCACAATCCACCAGTGCTCCCAGTTTTGAATCACCGAGACTCGACCTATTCCTAACCCCCCCGCCAATATCCGAGACCTAGGCGTTGAACAAGAATGGCCCCAATACCGAACCCTGAGGGACCCCACTGATTACCTTCCTAGGAGAGGAGAGTATCCCACCCACCATTACCCTCTGTAAATGCCCTGAGAGCCAATTTTCAACCCAGTGATGATTATCTTCAGGTACACAAGTGTGGCAAACAGCTTAAAGCTGATATACAGGCAGATTGTGTAGGATTCTGTGAGGGTTGAAGGGAGCCAGAAGATTCAAGCGGCCATCTGTTCGGCTTCCAAGCCACTCCCCAACTATAGATATATTTTTAAGTGCGACTCTGGACCGGAATAAAATTCAAGCATGGATCCCATCTAACTATTGTGTAGCAAACCTTAGGCCCTATTTACTAAAGTGCATGTTATACCGCGAGCACCCACAGGGCACCTGTCCATGGTCCCACTCCCCTGGCACGCAGATGCGCGAGGACAGCTTGTGAGACTTTGGCAGGCATCCAGTGGGATGCATGTCCTGGGTCCTGTAATGGATCCTCTGCTCTATGTGAGCAGGGGATTTTGGGCAGCCGTGGGTCCCGGGAATTTTTCACCTGCTGGCAAGTGCCCGAATGACTGCCCCAGCCCAATCATGCAGCTAGGTGGGCTGGGGAAGCACAGTAGGGGGGCATCCATGTCCGGCCAGCAGGTGTCATCTGTTGGGGGGGCAATCCAGTTACGGCAGGGTCATCAGCACTCCACGGCCTTAGTGAATGGCACAGAGTGCTGGTACGCCCCTGGACCACTCGTTGCACGTAGCTGTTGGAGCAACCGGTGGATTGTATGCATAAGGGGCTTGCGCTCCTGCTGTGAATGCCACCAGGGGTCTGCTGGACCCCTGCTGCACAGCATTCCAACTTAGGTTTGCCTGCGTACCTCAGATATGCGGTGTGTAGGGAATCCACACCTTTGTAAATAGACCGTCATAGGCATTAATTCTGTCACCAATCCTGATGTGCGTCTGGTTCAGATCCCCATTGTGTGCTTCCTAAGAGTACCATATTTCTCCCCTCGACTTTCAGAAGAGTTTTTATTAGGCCTGTATCACCTTAAGGTATGGTTGTTTATATGGTGTAATTATGCCAGTGGGCTGTGTACTAAACCAGCTCTCTTTCGTCTTTCATATGCTAGATGTCCCCCCTTGAGTCTCCAAGACCAGGAATTATTTTGTACAACCTTGTGTGCCCTTAGTTTAGATTCTCCAACCTGGTTTACTTGGTGTGGACTAGTCTTGCTAATAGTAGGGCTTAAAATTTTGTTTCAGCTCCAAGGGGGAATTCCCCCCAGATCTTTCTTCTTCCAGTGGAGGGACGAAAGGTGCACACACTTGGCCAGCATGGACTACAGCAGCTGCAAAAGGTCAAGAGACCCAGAACAGGGGTTGAAACTAACTTTTTCAGCTACTAGCTGGCAGGGCTAGTGACTGGAAGAATCCACCATCGCCACAGGCTTTCCAGTAGTCCAGCACAATAATGGCCAAAAATTGTTGAAACTGTGACAGCTATCTGTCACCATAGGCATCTTCCAGTCAAGCCTGTACCTGCCCCCCAACACATCCAAGCTGGGCCCTAACCACTACATCTCTGGCTCAAAACACACAAGGGCTTTCTCTGTTGGCAGTATCTGAGACCTGAATGGATCCCAAAAAGTAACTTACCAGCAGTGCTGTGCAGCCCTGGCACTTTACATGCCATTTTTTTCTCCATTCTTTGCATTATGAAAAACACACAGCACTGCATTGTGTTTCAACAGTTCACTGAATAAAAGAACTAAAACTACAAGCCTAGTGTCATAGTGTTTTCTTCCAATTAAGCACTGCATTAAAATATCAATCCCCCCATCCTTACCTGCTGAATACAGCAACAGTGTCGGCATGCAGCAAACCCAGAACTAGTCCCAAACCGTCTGTGCTCCCGCTCTCTCTCGAGGTTCCGAGGCTAGATAGAACAGGCTAAACCAAAATGTTAAATTACTGTCTCACCAGTGTATTCTGTTCTGGTAGTGGTAGCAAACAGAATCGGAGCAGATGCCAGCAGTCTTTGTTTTGCCATCCTCCTCCAAACAGAAATGTAGCAGAAGCAGACATCTTCAAGAGGAACCTCCAATCGTGCTGGAGATTTTACAAGTTATTAGCTGTGGTTTGGCCACGCTTACCTGCTTTCCTGTCTAGCTGCACAGTAAGTCACATTAGCCCCCCTCCCCCATGAGCAGGACCAAAATACCAGCCAGCAGTAGCATTACTAAGTTGGGCTGTTGTAGTGTGCTCTCTCTTGATGCCTGATGTTTCCATCCCTCAGTGCTTTTCATGTGCGTGGTGCAGTCATGCTTACCAACTTCTGGGTGTGTCATTGGTGCTCAGATGACTCAGCAACAGCTCCTGCCTTCAACGCCAAAGGTTGCCACCTTTCTCCATGGCAACTATCCCCCCTTCTCTGACAGGTGGCTAAAGCTGTTTGGAACACAAGGTGCCCGAAACTGCAGAGTCCACCCGCCCAACATGAAATCCACTCACATTTGGTGGGCGTCAATTTCAAACCCTACAGAACCAAAAAAAAACAGTCAGTGGCAAACTGCCGTAGGTGGTGCTCTATGGCACTTTGCCACTGCACAGTAAGGAAGCTCGTGTGAGTGGGATTGTCCCATAAAGAGGGGTCCAGAATTGGGAGGGGGCCTGAAAATAACGCGATTTGCACCCTCCTGAACAGTATTGTCTGTCCGGTTTCATGGCCTTTTTGTCTGTAATTTCTGATAGATTGTCTGTAATTTTGCAAGGAATTGGTCATCTCACCAATTGTGTGTGCGATGGTATTTTCAGATACCTTTGTACCACAAATCTCTCACCTAGCCTGTGCAGAAAACTCTGTGTATACTTTTGGTGGATTTACCACCATCTCTCTCGTTCTCTTGTCTCTCCCGTTCCCCTCCCTCCCTTCGTCTACTGACCTCTCCTCCAACACGATACTCCTTCCTCTCCTCTGTCCTAACCCTCACTCTTGCTAGACCCTCTCCTCCACCCCCAATGATTTTTGGCCCCATGTGCAATCGAAAATGCCTTTTTTTGTTCTCTTGGGATTACATTGCACTGTCACTTTATTTCATGCACCATACACTTGACTAGCTTTACGTGTGCCACTTTTTGGAGCTTGCTTCATGGTCCTTTTGTTGTAGTACTGTTTACTGGCTTGTTCATTTTTTCCTGTTACTTGCACTTTATAACTTGTTACTGTATTCCGCTGTTTATTACTGCTGTAATATTTGCATTCTGTACTCCCATTTTCCTCTACCCGGGGTCATGCCTGGAAAGGAGCTATAGCTCAGTGTGCCTTTCCTGGTTACCAATTGTTAAATAACTAACTAAATAAAATTACTTTGCCTGGTTTTCCATATGATGCCCACTTGCCTGGGCCCAACCCTCCAACATGCTGCCTTTTTCAGCTATTGCATGTCCCCTGGTGCTTGACTGCTCCAAGAACCATAAATGGCATTTTAAGGCTCTCTGGTTTCCCAGCTGATTCCATTAGGACTGACCCTCAGCACCCTTCCTCTTAACTATATGCATTAGGTTTGTGAACCTGAAACATTAACTTGTCAGGTGACACATTTACTCGGAGATTATGACTCTTCTAACCCTGGTCTTTTCAGTTTTCAGTTTTGAAGGAGGAACTGATTTTGCCGAGACCTTGTTGTATTGCTGAGCAGCAGGAACACAGTTCTGCTCACTTGTACCACCACCCCCAACACCCCATTTATGTGGACTTATAAAATGGGTTGGAAACATCTACAAACCTCATTGGTCAAACAGCATCATCTAACCGTTGATAAATCTACTGCTTAATCCACACTTAGGCAGCCAAAATTGAGGGAAATTAAAAATATCCAGGCAGCCATTTTTTTCTGCCATCCTATACAGAAAGAACTTGTGAAAAGTAAAAATGAGTGACCTAATGCCTACAACCTTAAATCTTTTTTGGCAGTTTAACAGTAACTGAGTGGTTAGATAATGGTTTCCTGACACTGAGCCTTCCAAACAAAAAATGAAGACAGAAAAGAACAAAACTGTCAGCACCTTGAATTTACCAGTACTGACTTAGACCTATTAGAAAAGGAAAAAAGGTAAACAGAATACACAAAAAAAAGTACAGCATGGGCTTTTTAAGGTATTTGAGGACCGATTACCATAAACTAACCAAATAGTGAATTATGCCAAAGTCTCACCTGAGCACCTCTGTAGCATACTGCGGACTTCTACGTGGGCATTCGCAGCTGTGAAGGAGAACACTATATTGTTGGAGCCAGCCTAGTGGTGCTGAGTGTTGAGGCAGTGGATGCCACACCAGCAACCTGGGTTCGGGTACCAGAAGGGTTGTCGGGGGTCGGCAGGGAGAGGGAGAGTGTGGAGCAGGATTGAGCTGCTGCAAGGTGACTCTCCTCTCCTCTCCTGGGGAGGGATGAGGGTTTCTCCGGCCTTGGCTGCCACCGGTGGAGGACCACTGGCAGTTCAGGCTACGGGGGTGTAGTGATAGTCAGGGTGGGGGCGGACAGTGCAGTCGAATCCGAGTGCATGCCTCACGGCATGCATTTCCATGTCTGCCGGGGTCCAGGGACTCTCCAGGGAAAAACAGGGTAAAAGCATAAACTACATATAGGGGGGAAAAAAATAGTATTCTGTCAGGAGCCTTCTCTCGCTATGTGCTGGACTAAATAGATAATTCACCAGTACAGAAAATAAAAAATTTTTCAACATCGGCATTGATGCTGTTTTCAGACCGGCAAACAGTGTGTTTGTCATAGTTTTGAAGGAGTTTTTTTGAGCCAGAAATGGCAGAGCAGCCCACCACCCATGAATAAAAAAATGCTGATTGGCAGAAACTGCCAGTCGGACATACTGCAACCCGATACGGTTCCAGGTCTAGTTCACTGGTGGTAGTTTGATATACAACTTGGTTTGTCCCGCTGTGCCTGCAAGTGAGTGAGAGAACTCATGAAGGATTCTTTCATCATAAAAACTGACGGTCAGGGAAACAGACATGACATTAAGTTTTAATGCTCACACCTAAAACCCTGGCCCAAGTGTCCCTTGAATCACTTAGTCATTGGCTAGTATGACTACAGTAAGGAAAAGGGGCAGTTACCTCTCTGCTGATTGGCTGCTTTGTGTTAAGTAACTCGGCTGGTGCAGGATTTAAAATGCCCTTTCCTCATTATAGCACCACTGTCATCAGAGAGTGTAGTACTGCGAGTGTACAGTGGACTCTTGGATGGGCCAGCAGCAGATGGACATTACCAGGAAGTCTTCAGCAGCCCGTGACTGAGTTTGGAATGGGAGGACCTTACTTCAGACTAAACCGGAGGAAGGCCGTTAGTCAGACTCTCAGACCTAGACCCCGGAGCAGTCATTGGCAGTTGAAATAGTCAGTTGCAATTCAATGCCGTTGTAATTGCATTGGATTGCAGTCATAAAATAGTGGAGTTGAAATCCACTGCAGTTGATGATTCCGTAACCCATCCAGGTTTGGTTTTGTGGTGCGCTGCAGTGTGTTTTCTTTTTCTTTCTTGGGGGTGGGGAGTGGGGCCAGGGGGGCCACGAATATCTAACGGTCCTCAACCGCCAGTACCAGGCCTTACAGTCAATAAGGTGCATCCCGGCTCCTGAATATGAAGCATCCACCAATTAGGAGAGATAGGAGGAAGAGCCAGGAGCTTTTGAGTTTCTGTGACTGGCTACACGAGGTAGTGGGGAGAGCGTGCCTAGGTAGGAGAGGAGACTGTCAGGAGAGGAGGCATCTGTGTTGGTGTGTGGGCAACACAGCATGCAGCATTTTGCTGCAGGGATGAAGTTTGGTGGGTTGGCCTTTAATTTAAAAATAAGTTAACTGTATCCACTGTACTGACATGTCTGGTGCCTGGAGAGAAACTAGTGTGTGGCTGTGCAGGTCCCAGTCAGTCCTCCAGCAAAGCCAGGCAGCCATTGTGTGAAGGCAGTAAGTCAGTGGTCTGGTCGTGGTCAGGATCAGCTCGTGACCCCATTGGCCGTGCCCATCGGGTGACTCTCACTCGGTCTCAGTTAGGTCTTCAGAGTTGGTGGTGAGGAGGAGGAGGAGGAGTGGTAGGTGCACTAGTTCCACTGCACGGAGTACCAGAGTGGGGACGTGGGTCTGGGTTGGGGACTGACTGTGTGGGTTGGGAGGAGGGAGCACACAGCTCAAAAAAAACACTAGCACTACCACCGAGTAGAGCAGCAGTGGCTGCCAGAACCATGGAGCCACCCAATGACAACGACCGAATCATTACCTGACATCTGACCAAACGGGCAACAGGCTACTACAGTGAGCAAGGTACTGTATGGGATGTGTATGTAAGGCCCGCCAGGGCTGGGCAGTAGGAAGGAGGAGGAGGATGGTCTCTCACAGACTACTCAGTCTGTCTGTGTGTCTGTTGCGTGCTGGGCTGGCTTGTCTGGCTGGTTGAGGGCTTGGGGGCTGTGGGGCCCAGGGGGGGGCCGAACTCGAAAAGCCAAGGTGATCGATCATCATCTGTCTACTGCTGTAGGCCCAGCTGGGCTTTCTCTGACTGTGGTGGCACTGTGAGTAAGTCAGACTCCCCACGAGGTCGTGGAGCAGGCCAGGCACAGGTGGTCAGTTGGTGAGTTCCAATAGGAGGCCAGAGCATGGGGCATGCCTGGTCAGGTCCAATGGACAAAATGTTTATTTGCCACTGTAGGAATTGGAGAGACTAAATATTAAAGTCCTCACGGCAAGATGAATACAATTGTAAAAAACACATTAGTGTACATGCTGAAAACCAAAACAAGTTCAGACACTGTGTCAGAAAATGTTTTTTTAATATGCGAGGGTTTTTTTTTTAGCTTTAAATTTAAACTATGGATACATCTCAGTTCTGGTATACCATACAGGAAGTATTGCTAGGGGTACTCCATTAAACTGTTTTTAGTCTCACAGATTCTACGACTACTAGTAAACTAACATATACTGATGGTTAGCTCTGTTTGCAAAAGGGTACCTTCTAGCTTCTGTGGGGTGTTCAAGAGGCCCTACCTATACTGTAATTTATACTCAAAGTTCTTTTTCTAAGTAACTAGTATTACTGTTACTTATTTTTCTACACCGTATACTGTTTTACTGCCCTGCTTCAACTTGTTACTTTCAGGGACTTAGTATATTTTGTTGTTTTGACTGGTTATTGTGCTTTCGTGGGTCCCTGCTGTGGGTAGATTTGTTTCACTGCACTTTGTATTTGCATTTTAAAGAGCAGCCAGCTTCTTAGCTGCTGCTGACTAGTTGCTGCTCCCTCCAAGTTATGCAATACCTCACCTGCCCCAGAGCTGAGGGACATAAATAATTCCTTTTGTTTCTGCCCATTTATGAAGTTATAATGCTGCTAAATCCCAAATGCTAAAAATGGAGCTGCTTCCTGATGTCAACCCACCAACATGCCCTCACGTAGGCACATTCAGCCCCGATTTGTGATGTCAAAAGGTGAAGGCTGTGTGTGAGCATGCCCCATTGATTTCAAGGGGGGGGGCTTTTCCATACAGTTTATTACCTTTTATAGTCAAAATTTTAGTAAAAAAAATGGTTAAAAAAGTACGATAAACTACTACATAATAAAATTCAACGATAGTGAAAGTTGGAAAAACTAGTTGGATTTTCTTCAGTTAGCTGAAGTCAGAAATTTCAAACTAGTTGAAAAAATCAGTCATAATGTGTGGTAAGTCAGTCATAATTGTTTTTTCAACTGACTCCAGGGTCTACTCAGACCCTTCAGACCTTTGTGACTTTTTTCTGCCCGTGCCCAACACTAAGACTAGGCAGTGTGTGGGGGACTGCTGGACCAATCTCCTTAAATTGTCTTTTAGTTGAGTAGTAGTCGGTAAATGGTCAGAGACCTGGAGCGTTTGTGCAGTCAGCGTAGGCTGAGAGACTTGTCTTCAGAGAAAGTAGTAGCAGGGGTTTGTCATCTTGACCACTCCAGGTACACTGACTTATTATTTTTTTTAATTGAAAAATGAGCAAAATTACCATTAAACTTACTTAGGCATAGATACTGACTGATTTATGCTTTGTTGAAGCCTACTTAGTCTTACAGTTTTGAAACTACAGGGGCCAACTAATGTTGAAGGTGTTGCCTTTTATTATGGTAACTTTAACTTAGTTGCATATCACTGTGCTACTCTTGGCTCACTGTACTGTACCCTTGCCCTGGTATCTCCCTGCTTGCCACACTGCTTCAGGTCTTTCCATACTGTGATTATTACCATACAAGAATCTTCCAAACTGCTGCAGGTGGATAAGAGTGTGGCTTTTATTTTTGATTGTGCACTGTTCGAACCTCTGGTCATTGCCATACAGCCCTTCTTGTGCTAGGATTTTTTTTGTGTAACTTGTAATTTTATCGCAATACAAAACTAAGTAAACTTGCAGCTTTTCACCTTAAACCTTCTGACAGAATTTTTAAAATGCAGAAGGGAGTGCAAGTAACCATGTACCTATAACAATTATTGTGAACATTTTTTTTGTATTATTGTTAGTAGTAGTAGTAGTAGTAGTAATGTATGCTCCTGCCTGGGTCTGTCCAGTGGCAGCCCTTCCCAACCCCATCATTGACCTTCTCGTGGACTTACCATTTATCAACCACTTGCACAGGACCACTACGTGCTGGGCAGCCAGCTACATTGGTCATGAGAGTCTCTGTGTGGGGGGGTGATTGCCAGTGTCTAGCAGCCTGGCCGTTTTTGCTTGCAGTTTTCTTCCTCAGCAGGCGTGTAAAGATGTGTGCACTAGCATGTCACATGCCAACTTTCCCCTCTACATGCTGTTCCATTGTGCTGCCGCCCGGACTGTGCCAGATGGCATTCTCTGCAGCAGGAACTGAGGTCCCCCCCTTCCCGAGGGAGGTGAGCTGCCGTTAGGCACTCTGTTTATCACCCTGCCAGCCTACCAAGCGACACTGTATGGACTGCTTCTTTTTCTATCCTTTACGTGTGTGTGTGTGTGTGTGTGTGTGTGTGTGTGTGTGTGTGTGTGTGTGTGTGTGCGCTTTGAGGCCAGAGTGACCTGATCAAGTATGCATGCATAAGTGCTTGTGTGAATGGATCTCTTTAAGGCAGACACATCTGTACGTTTCCTATGTGCTACTGGCAATCACTTGTCACATGGCCCTACATAGGTTCAGTCCCTGCCCTCATCTCCCCAAGCCTCCCCTCTCACCCCTCTACCCGTGTTCCCCTTTGCCTTTCTCCCTAAGCCCTCTTCCCTACCCATTTTTGAGTAGCGTTGCTCTTAACCTGAACTGTAAGTCAAATACTGTTATGTCATGTTAACATTCAGCACATAACTAGCCGAGTAGTTGGTTGTAGGTGGTAGATGATGTTTACTGTTCTTAATAATTATGCACTGCAACTTATCTTTGCTTGCCACTAGAGGTCGATCTCGCATACTTCTCAAGCCAAACCAAACTCCATAGCACCAATTTTCTCGTCAGCACTACCTGTGCCCCTCCTGTTTTTCTCTCTCTAAGCTCCAACACATCCCTCAACCCTTTTGCACCATGGCTTTTTTTCCACATCACAGTCCTCGTCCTCTGTATACCCTCTGTGTCCCCTACTCCCCTCCATCTATACAGTGGCACCAGCCTGTCCCCAGTTAATACACTCCATGCCTCAACGCCCTCCAAACTCTGACACCTCCACCCATCTCGTGCCTCCCATCGTCCACCCTCGTTCGAGGACACTTGGCCCCTCCTTACTACCCCCTAGTTTTCACGCTGGCCTAATTGCTCTGAAAGTCCCCCTGCTGACTACCTCAATACCTCAAATCAACTCTCCCTCCCCTGTCAGGGGTCCCAGGTTAGCCCTATCCAAATTCCTGGTAATCATGCTGCTGCTGATGGCAGGGGACATGGAACTGAATCCGGGTCCAGTCCCCCCCCCTGCAGCCTTCCTGTGGCCTCAGGATGGCCCATCTAAACATCTGTAGTCTCCTCCCTAAAATCGCGTTACTCCAGTCTATTGTCCTCTCACTGAAACCAGACATACTCATCATAACTGAGACCTGGTTAAAACCACACACTAAGGATGCATGCATCTCAATCCTTGGCTCCACAGTAATCTGTCATGACTGGCTTAGTGGCAGAAGGGGCGGCGGCATAGTAATGTATCATTTTAACCCTACAAGCAACCACTATGTTACTACCTCTCCCTACCTCACAAGCCATAGCATCCCTGATGGTAAAAATCTCACTACCTCACACTATCACCATCTACATAGCTGGCTCCTACCGCCCCTCAGATTCCCCTGCATCCTCTATCAAGGACCATCTAACAGCCCTCATATCCCACGCCCCGGGTTGGGAGCTACACATCTTGGGTGACTTGTATAAATTGTCTCGCCCCCTCCTGCTCTAAAGTTCGGATCAAGGTGGCTGCACTAAACCTGGTCCAGCTGATCACCAAACCCACTCGCCTGAACCCTAAAACACAGAATCACTCCCTGCTTGACTGGTCCCTCACCTCGCACCCTCATCTGATAATCTCTACTGGCCTCTTGCCTGACTCCCTCAGCGACCACCATCTTATATTCTTAATAAGGAAGGTCTACAGACCAAAGGCCCCCCCCCCCCCCGAACTCTGTTGGTTAGATCCTACAAATCCCTGGACCTTACATTCCTTCTAAATGATCTTGCAAATATCAACTGGTCTGCCATCTCTCATGCCTCCTCGTTAGACCTTGCTGGATTTTTTCAGGACAAAGTTCCTCTAGGTCTGGGACCCACTCTCTACGAGGCCACCTGCCTGGATCTCCGCTGACATTGTGGCCAGTCTCAGAGGCAGGGACCAGGTGCGAAGGCCCATACCCAAGCCCCTAAGACACCGCAATGAATGATGCATGTACTAGGCAAATTCATGTCGAGCTAAAGCAAATTACTCTGAGCCACTTTTCCTATCAAATATAAACAACCCTACCAAATTTTGGAAAGTGATTCAAACTCCCAGCCCCCCACCCCGTCATTGAGTCAGGTGAAACCACTCTAGAAGACCCACTAGCGGTAGCAACTGAGTTCAACCTCTTTCTTCACAAGCTGCATGGCATCCCTGCTGTCCTCTCTCTCCCCACCCACAACCAGCCCACCTCTACACGTTCTGCTCAAGCCGCCTCCCACACTTTTGCCTTCCAACAGGTCACCCCAGTAGATGTTTACAGTGCTCTGCTAACTTTAAACCCCTCTAAAGGCAAATGCCCCTCAGGTTTGGATGCTAAAATGCTCATTCTGTCTGCCTCAGCCATTGCCTCACCACTGGTCTCTCTTTTCAACCTCTCCTTCTCTCTAGCTTCTATTCCAATTGACTGGAAGCATGCCACAGTCATCCCTGTTCCTAAGGGTAGCAACCCCTCCTCCTCAAGAAACTACCACCCTATCTCCCGTCTCCCCACTCTAGCTAAACTGCAGGAACACCTTGTCCTCTCTCAGCTGTCCTCCTTCCTTGACTCTACCTC
Organism: Neoceratodus forsteri; assembly: GCA_016271365.2. NCBI lineage: Eukaryota > Metazoa > Chordata > Ceratodontiformes > Ceratodontidae > Neoceratodus > Neoceratodus forsteri. Next base: position 3,638,517 of record JADMNL010000040.1, read on the forward strand.
GTTCTTCACTCTATACCAGTCTGGTTTTAGGAAGTCCCACTCCACTACTACCTCCATCCTAAGGTTCACCGATGCCATCCTCACCGGCATGGATAAATTCCACATTACCTCAGACCTTTCAAAGGCCTTCGGCACTGCTTCGCACCTTCTCCTCGGCAAACTCTCCCTAGCTGGGCTCTCCAGCATAGCAACCAAATGGTCTCACTCCTATCTGGTGGGTTGGACTCAATCCGTAAGGATTGGTAACTCCATCTCCTCCCCACTCCCCACCTCTCCTGGGGTCCCACAAGGCTCAGTCCTAGGGCCTCTGCTGTTCTCTATTTTCCTAAACGACCTGCCCTCTGCCTGCCCTCATACATCCATTCACATGTATGCAGACGACACAGTCCTGTATACATCAGGCCCCTCTACCACTGATGTAGCATCCATACTGCAGCTCAACTTCCGTGAAGTCCAGCTCTGGTTTTGCTCAAATCAGCTTTTCCTAAACGCCAAGAAAACAGTCTCCATGACCTTTGACACAAGGCAGAGACTATCTTGGCTCCCCTCCACACCCTTGATGGGACAAAGCTGGAGGCTTGCTCCTCCTTTAGATACCTCGGGGTATGGCTCGACCAACACCTCGATTTTTCTGTGCACATTGATGCACTCCACAAGAAGCTGCACCCCAAGCTTGAGGCCCTCTACCGGAACTGCGGTTACATCCCGCTACCGGCCTGGTGGGAGATTGTACAAAAAATGATCCTCACTATCTTTGACTACAGAGACGTAGTCTATCGTGCCACTCCCAAGATTACCTTAATGAGACTGGGCACCCTTTTCCACTCCTTCTGTCATTTTGCCCTTGACTGTCCCTCCCCCCCAGCACACACCACTGCTCCCTCTATCAGTACCTACACCTCCCCTCCCTGGAGGATAGGAGTCTGTCTCACTGTGCCAGGCTCATGGCCAAGTTCTGGACCCAGTCCCCACCCTCGTACCTCTCTAGTGCCCTCTCCACCTTTGCACTCCCTTAGAAATACTGACTCCTATTCTTTGAACATCCCACGATGACCACCAATTCAGATCAGGCAGCTTTGTCATATCGCATGCCCAAACTGTGGAATTCTCTTCCACTGGCCATTTGGCAAGTCAGATATGCAAACCAACTCAACTCCCTCCTTAAAGCCCATTTCTGCTCCTCATGTACATACACCTAGCCTACTTTCTCCCAACCATGGCTAGGCAGAGACCCCAGTTCAGGAATGGTAGTCATCACTTGTCATTGTGTAGCTAGCTCTAGCTATTATGCCTCAAAGCTGGCCATCTCACTCCACCGGCTGTTTCCAAATTCGCGTTATGTGTAGGTTATGGCATGGATTCACTTCCTGATTATCCCTGTACCTAAACTGTTGCTGTTGTGTTTATGTACTGCTGTTCTATATTCTGTGTATCTTCAAAATCCATTTCAACACTGTATATGCTATCTGTATCAAATCTCACCTGTATTTTCTGTACACAGTATGTCCTGTACTTGTGCATTGCTGATTGTAACTATGTATTATTGTTGTATTTAAACTCTGTGTTGATTCCCTTGCTACCCACCCCAGGTCACATCTGGAATCGAGCGGTAGTCCGCTCAGTACGCACGCCTGGTGAAACTTTTAAATAAGGTACCTGCATTCTTTTAAACCTTTAAGCTGCTCATACAGTATATATCATGTATATTGTATTACTAACTTTTGTCTTCTCTCTACGTTGAAATGATTTAGTTATGTGTATCCATGTATCCCCAGGACCACCTTGTAAATGAGTCCTCTCAATGGTGTTTTTCCCCTGGTAAAATAAAGAATGATTGATTGAAGGCAGGATACCTTGATATGGTACAGATGCTTATCACAATGTAGTCTAAACATCGTAACTAAAAACCAGCCAAACTTCATTTGGTTGTGTGTGTGTGTGTGTGTGTGTGTGTGTGTGTGTGTGTGTGTGTGTGTGTGTTGGGTAAAATGAACTGTTGTGAATCTACTAGGATAATTGGCTTACTGCGCATTTGACTGTAGTGGGGGGAGGGTCTGTTTGTGTGGTGGGGCAGCACATATTTTGGTTTTTGTTTACGTGGGGTAGCAACAATGCTGTCAACTCTCGAGTACAAGTTTAAAATTCCTGGCTACACCCCTGAAAGGAAATGTTTTGGTTTGGTTGCAAACATGGAGATTCCACTGCAAAAATACTAGTAGCGATTCTCTAAAAAGCTACAAGTTTTAAACTTCCAGCTTATACCCATGTAATACAAAAGTTAATTAGACTAAAGAATATTTCTTTCTGATTGGAGTTCTGAGTGTGTGTGTGTAGAAATCCTATAACTTGGGTCTTGTGTTCATTGTAATTAGGCCGTTGAGTGAGCCTTGAAACCTTGGCAGCAGCCCAGTTGGGGCTGTCCCGATGATCTGTTTCAAAGATAACATAACCAGAGGCCAGTGATGATTGCATTCCTGTTGAGAGAAGGAGGTGGGGCACTGTCACATCAGTTCCAGCTAAAGCCCAGCTTCATTCCATGGGATTGCATATCCAGGCTTTACTGAAATCCTCTCTGTTCTGCTGGCCTGGATTCCCAGTGACTGCTTTATTTATTTATTTATTTTCCCCTGTATGAACTCAGTGCATTTGCTTAATGTGTCTGGGTCATAGCAATGTAAACAAAACCCCGCTACTGACAGAGGAGAGTCTGAATGAACCCCTGAAGGTTAGGAGCACAATTCTCAGGGTTCAGTCTCATCAACCTGGCAGAGAACTGTTCTGTGCTGTCGAAAGGTTACTAGAGTACCTTTAACTGCCATTTTCTGCTCCAGTTGTGTTGTGATGAACCACAGTACCAAAGCAACGTGAGCTAGGATCCAGTGTATCTTCAGGCACCGTTACACGCCAGGCTCTGCACCACACTGACTGATGCAGATCAATTGCAGCATTGCCTTTTTTGTGTGTGAAGGCAACCTGCACCGCTTCCACAACAAGCATTCGCTGAAACGGCATTCCCTGTTTTTCTGGGTTTGCCGTTTCAGCACATTGATGTGAAACTCATCTAGTGGCCATTTAATCGGATGGCAGCGCTCACTTCTCAGCCCACGAAAGTCTCTCGTGACCTTCCAGGATCCTGATGGTTTCTCTTATCACTCCCTCCTGATGCTCGTATGAGCAGTATTGTGCCTGAGTTCAGCTACTTACATTTTCTGACAGCACAAAGAAAGCTGAACTCGGGCAAGTAATCAGTTTTGTGCAACGTTGGGTAAAAATGCTTTAAAATGACTCAGAAAGTGGGGCTTATACTGGGCGTGCACTTATGCATGTGCGTGTGTGTGTCGGGGGTGGCACAAAGATTCTGATTTCATGCAGTTGTCCGCAGTACAAAAAAAAGGGGAGACTTATACAAAGCAAATATCAGCTGAAATGTTTAAACAAATTCTCCTGGATCCTGGAAACATTGATTCCTGTTGTATTGCTGAGTATACAAAATTAATGTCTCTGACTTAAAACAGACAAAACTTATTTTCCCTTTTAATCAGGGTTCAAATTCCAGTTTCTGTGATTTTCACAGTCATCAGTAGTCTATTGGACCAGCAAAGCTTCTATTTGTAGTAAGTTCAGGTAATATACATCAACTCTCAGATTGAGAGCCCATGACATTTTCTCTGAGAACTAAAGTGGCCAGCATTAGATGAGGAAAGGACCTATCTTACAGTACCATCATGAATGGATATATGAATGTTCTCCATGGCTTGCAGTGATGATGGGGGTTACATTTTACTTTGAATCATTAACACAGTCCAGCAGGGAGGAGGATGGATAGTGGAAATGGAACAGAAGCAGTAAGTTAAACAAAGACTAGGCCTGCCAGCAAGAAAGAAATGGAAAATCACGTACGCCTAAGAAACAGAAGAAAATTATTTCTGTAGCACCATTCAGAAAAATTATATCCTGAAGTGCTTTACAAGGGATGGCAGACTGGTAGTGAAGAGACCACAAACATGGCACTAGTACTGGGGAAAATTCTCTACTCCTGCGACAAGTGCTTTGGGTTCTTTTTTTATCCACCTGAACAACCCACCAGGGCAGCACCAGAGATAGGTGCAAGGGATCTCGGTTTAAAGTCTCATCCAGATGATGGCACACCCGACAGTACAGCAGCCACCTCCTGCCCCCTCCGTACTGCCCTCTGGTGCCAGAGTTTATGGTATGAGCCCAGTTCCAGCGTGGGACAAGGTCCCACAACCTTTTGGCCCAGAGGAGGATATGCAGCCAACTCAGCCACGCTGATACCTCATCCAGAAATATTTTGAATTTCAAGTCATTCCATTATTTATTAGAAAGAGAATTTTCTTCATCTGCCTCTGTTGTTTATTCCCTATTATTGAATCATTTTACTCAATTAGGATCCCTTATTTCTCCATTCCAGTACTTAGTCTGCTATGAGCACCTTCTGTGCAGGCAACTTCAAAGTTCAGTATCTCTACATTACAGTGGAATACCCCGTTTTCTTCAAATGTGTGTGTTCTATATGTTTTATGTAATTATGTGCTATGTTTTATGTAATAAAAAGAACTACAGATTTGTATTAAAGCTCTGTTTTAAAAATCATTTCATATGATTTATGAGGCAGTGTGGTCTAGCGGATAGAGCATAGGCTTGGGAACCAGGAAACGCAGGTTCAAATTTCAACACACTCACTTACACACTGTGACCCCGAGTAAGGGTGATTGGCGTGCTGGCACCCGAGTGCAGTACTGGGGGATGCTGTACTGTTGGGGTGTGCTGTCCTTCGGATGAGACTTTACACCGAGGTCCCTTCTACTCATCTCTGGTGCTTTCCAGGTAGAAGTCCAGGTGGAAGTAAACAAACCTAAGGCACTTTTCACAAGAGTAGTGGAATTTCCCTGGTGTCCTGGCTGACATTCCCCTTCCCATAAAACTGGTTCATGCAATTGTCCAAGGCTGCGTGTGGGTGTTGACATGCAAAATGGCTGCGTGCCACTACATATTCAGTTACTTCACTACTAGTCTTGCATTGCTTATAAAATGTGTATGAAAAGCACTGTATAAATGCTGATTATTATTCTTTACTTTTGAGGAGATGTCTGGCAAGCTATGCTTGCCTTGTAGCTGGGGAGGGTATTCTTCACTGGCTTCCAGCACTTGACCGCAATACTGTCTTTTTTTAAGCCTTACATCTCCAGATGATATGTGTGTGATCCCCTTGCCCCACACTCTTTCCAACATCTGTTGCTATTTGTAGTGGACTGATAATATGTGATGAAGGAAATCCTGAACTTAATTGGGACTTTCCACCTAAATTCCCTCCATTTAGCATAGGCTGTGGTCTTACGGGCGCTATCCCAAATCTGCTGTCACTCCTTTGGGGTGGTGGTTATATTAAGGGCCTGTTTTTGCTTTTGGATTATATCTGCTTCAGGCCGCCGGCCCAGCAGCATGGAGGGCTGAAGCATCATGCCTTGCCTCTTGCTACACCAGAAACCTGTGTTCGCGGTGCGAGTCGGTCAGCTGGGGTGGGAGAGGATCACTCTCCTGTCCCAGAGAGGGAGGGACACGAAGACCAGCACACCTCTGACACCTAGCGGTGGCTGGGTGTCGGAGCTCCTGGGTCCCATACGTTGGGGATAGGGGAGGAGTAGTCGACTGGCGTGCTGTGGGTGGAGGCACGCACAGCTCGGCCATTGCCAGTGCCAAAAAATGCTCTGCCTCTGGGGGGAGGGAGAAGAAGCCAGAGGGAAAATGTCCTGGGAGCTGGATGAATGCTGACCCCCGCAGGTGCCACTCCCACGAATGGCAGGCTCCTCCTGAAACTGGATCCATGTCGGCGGGTTGAGGGATCCCCACCACCACCACGGGGGTAAGCCCTGGAGGACAACAGGAGGTGCACTGCTAACGGGGAGCACGGGACTGGGGGGTCGGCGAGATGGAGGGCCGCCCAGGACGGGGAATAAAGAAAGTACAAAAAAAAATAAAATATCTGCTTCAGGCCACCACTGAAAAGGAGATGCTGCATCGCAGTTGGGCTATCTTGGGAGGAAAAAGTGTGTAAAATATATGTTTTTATGAGAGCATTTACTTTTTTATAAGTTCTGTAGGCATCCAGATTATTTAGTTTCATTTCACAGTTAATGGTTGGGGTTATAAATTTGTGTAAATAAATTGTATTATTGTTGAGGGTGTGTTCACAATTGACATGTTAAAGACTGGGTATATCATAATGGAATACTTTGCTTAACCAGTTAAGAGAGCCACAGTCACAAAGCTGATGGCATTGCAGTGGTCCTGTACTGTAGTCACACCAACAGTTAAACTCTTCGGGAAACAATCGCACCCTCACACAGTCAGCAGACAAATCTGAGGTTGCACAGCAGTGGTGTGTTGTGCAGCCATCTGGGAGAGCAGTGTCTGCGTTTGAGCTCCAGAATCCCACACTGGAACTGGTTGACTGTCAAGCACGTTGCGATGGTGAAGTGCTTGTCTCCTGTGGAGCATCTTCGCATGAGCTGCCATCGCAGCTCTATGCTCGGCTAGAGGCATGATGCAGTCATGGCGACTATGGTCATCAGGATGTGAGACAGACAGGGAAGGATGTGGGCAAAGTAGAATTCGAAACAGTCCACAGATTTCAAACTTCTGTCTTTTGCCAGTTGTGGGTTAGGGTCTTGCCCCCTCATACTTGGACACCCCCTCTTTTAATCGCAGCTTTTGGGTCACCTTTTGAGTGCATGCTACTGCAGTCGTGCAGCTTAAAGAGCTAGTGTACTGCTTGGAATTGATAGTCATTTTCAGATGCAGTCAGCAATCACTTCTTATATCTCAAGTATTTTTTCTTTTCCGTTTGCTAATTAGAAAATATTCCACCTGGCAATACTGGGGTGATGTGTGGAGCAGCACACTGGAGGAATAAAAATGTCAGTTTTGTTCCTCCCGCTACATCGTCAGAAATGAGACCAAACACCTTGAGGCACCACAATCCTTGCAGCCTGAGCAGTGCCTCTAACCAGCTACCAATCAAAATGCAGGAAATTGTGACTTCACTAGTACCCAGGGAGAGCCAGTCCCTGCTGCTTCTTGTGGAATTGAAACCTGGCAGTGAGAAATGGTTCCCACTGGTTACTAGTGATGTCCTAGTCAGTGTGGTTTCAGTGTTGATGTAGTGGGAAGAACAGATCTGACTTTTTTTTTTCCTCCAGACAGAGTGCTTGCTCCACACATCACCCCAGTACTACCAGGTGGAAAATCTTCTAATTAACAAACAGAAAAGATAAAATACTTGATATATAAGAAGTGATGGCTGATTACATCTGAAAGTTACAATTAATTGCAGGCAGTTTCCAGGCAGTACACCAGCTCTATGATCTTCTAAGTTTATATGTGCTACGTTAGCACCATTTGTACTCATTATGCTATATTGGCAGCAGTATTCAGTTCTTACAGAACAAATTATTTAACTCATGTGTTTTTGTGGCAGTTTATTGAAATTGGATCCGCATTTATTTACTTATTTTATATCGTTAATTTCAGTTACCGTAGAAAATGTATTTTCTAGCTTGTTTATAATCAGTTTCTCTTCTCTCCATCCTTTTCTTTGCCTACTTAGGCTCAGGTAATTCCTGAAAAAGGGCCTTTGGACCAGTATACTTACCCAGTCAACAAATAAATAGATAACTAAATTGCATTTTGTGAGTCAGGCCACAACCAAAGCAGTTGTGACAAAGTCTTGCACGTTCCTTTTGCTCAGGTGGTGGCACTGACACTCATTTCTGCTGCAGAGCCGTATTTCCTAATTGCATGCAGTTCAAGTGGACACAGAATATAGTAATGATATGTCTGCTCTGAGAGCCACTGGTGTCCTTAAGGTGGAGAGATGCCAGCCTGCCACCATCTGGTCTTCTAGCTTCTTTTTTTGCTAGATGAAGTGCCAGCATTCAAAATGACCAAGCTGCCACGTTACGTGGACTTAAACATAGTAAAGAGTAACTTTTCAGCTTACTCATTCATCTCAACTGCCCCTTATTTTACTACTCGGAACCCTGAGCTGGCAGAATTGTCAGAGCTCTCCCACAGATCCTTCTCTGCCCAGTTAGAGCAGGAAAGGGCACTGAGACACGTGCAGCACAAGATGACAGTCTTCAGCATCGCTGATTGGCTGCTGCAAATCGTATGCCTTGCACGGAGCTTAGTTTTGCTGTACCACGTGACTGCAGAACGCTGCATCATGCTGTCAAAATGCGAAGGAATTATAGAAATTTCCATGTCCCCTCGCCAGAGTCAGAACTGTTAGTTTTTGGCAGGTCCACCACAGTTCACTTCAGTTTTGTTTAATCCCCATTTCACTGATAGAAACTGTCTCATCTTAGTTTGGGCTTTGACTGACCAGGGTTTAGCTGGAGTTGAATGGGGAGAGGAGAATTTCTTGCTTGAACACCCCTTGCTGTTCCAGATGTGATACCTATTAAGAGATTAATTGCAATAGTGCAGAAGCATCTGGCTTTCAGCTGGATGAGGAAGGGAGAAAGAGCTTTCACACAACTCCAGATGTCCTGTTGGGGGTGGGGGTGGGGGGTTGGTGGATGTCACAAATAAATATGTTGATGTCATGGATACTGGCTCCCCTGTGTTGCTCTTGTTATGTTGGTTCTGCCATTGTCCATCTGCAAGACGCTCTGCTTCCTTTGTTATCTTACTTGCCTGGGCATGAGCAGCTCCTGTGGTTTTACTAACGCCAGTTTTTGGCACACATGTGGCACTGATGATACTGTTCAGAAATTCAGTCGGTCAGCTGGACTGCAGTTGATGCAGGAACAGGAAACGGACTTAACATTTGTCATACCAGGCCCAGAAAGGCATTCCTGTGTCACTTAATGAGAGCTCTGTAATGTGGGCTCCAGCCCCTGCATTTGGCTCCAGAATTGCAGAAATCACAACTGCTTCAACTGGGTTATTATACTGGTGATGTTGTGGTAAGTTATCTTTGCACTGTGTGTATAATCAGGGAATGAAATTTGTATAAAAAAATGACCTGCCCACTGGGGCATGTACATCATAAAACTACATGCCCATAGACTGACTTACATGCTACCCCATGTTTTTTGCTCCACAGTCAGGCTTTTAAAACAAAGCATTTACCTGCCCAAAGTTTTTAAAAGGACAACTGCTTTTGTTAGTAGTCGGTCCTTAAAAGGGCTTTTAAGACATTGTGTTTGCCAGCCTGACTGCCCCAGGTCCTTACAAGGACAAAACTACTACACTAGCCCTCAACCACTCTTGAAAGGGCTGTGAGGAAAAATCTTGTGGCAACCCCAGGTCCTCCTAACTACTTTACTTAGCCATCCATGCCTAGCCCTTAATAGGGCTTTTAAAGCAAATTAGATGGTGCTGCTCCTAGTCCTTAAAAGGACTAATGCCAGTATAAAAGTAATAATAAAAGTTTTTAAAACAAATCAGATATGTGTCTGAGTCTTTAAAAGGATTGTTGCTATGCCAATATAGCCCTTATAGGGCTTTTACAAACAAATTTCATCTGCAAGCCGGCAGCCAATTTCTAATGTTCCTGCCCCTCTAATTAAACATTTTGGTGGCTACAGTTTCTTGCTCTGACACCAGCACCTGCCTCATTAGGCTCATCCTGTGATTGTTGGATCGTTTTTGTAGCAATCCTAAATCTCCGCATATGCCAGCTGCGAGCCGCCACAGGACTGGTCTGATAAGATAACACTCTGCTCTTCGCCTGCTGCATCACTGGCATCCTGCTTCTTGTGGGTGGGAGAGCTGAAGGAAAAAAGTACACAGTGCTGCTCTGCTCCTCTTCTCCAGAATCATCAGCTCCTCTACTCTCACTGATATACTGTCTTTGTGTGTGTGTATGTGTGTGTGTGTGTGTATGTATGTGTGTGTGTGTGTATGTGTGTGTGTGTGTTCGTGTGTGTGTGTGTGTGTGTGAGGGGGTGGGGATTCAATGCAGTGATACTTACAACTCATTGGCCCCCTCACTTGTGCTGATGCCCTTGGGGGGAGAATCTGCTAAAAAACTGCAGTCGCTAGCAGTCCTGGGTGCCCCCAGGGCTCCAGATAACATTTTTTTTTTTGTTGAGTATTGTACTCCTTATTTTCAAAATGAGGTGAGTAAAACTAAAACCAGATGTATGCAAATGATAAAATGGCACAGAGTAATGTTTTTAAAAACAATGTACGCTTATCATGCAGTACACACACACACCACACAAGCTTTTGCAGATTACATTTGCCAAGTGCAGCAGTGCTTGCTAAGTTAATACTAGGTACTTCTAAAAAAATCTGTCTCCCCCCCCCTCACACCTTTCCTTCAGTAAAACCATCGAAGAAAATGAAAAACTAACAAGTGGCCAAGTTGCGACATACAGATTCTCGGTCCGACTACCACCATTTCTGCTAGTCGAGCAGGAATGATGAGATTTGGTCAGAGAACCAATATGTCACAGCTTGGAGCTCGCTCCACTCCATCTCCTCTCCAGAAAGCAAAGACTTTGCAGCATATGTCTCAACCTTTCAGCTCTGAAATGAGGGACAAACACACTCAAAATTAGGGACAGTGAGGGACACTGACCCCCATAATGAAGGACACATCCTAAAACTTGGAGATAGAAGCTCAAAACACTGAAAACCATTGTGTTTGCTTGCACAAAGTTCATTTGTGATTTAGCATTTTAGAATATTTATGAATATCTGCTTTAAAGTCTGAATTTACAGCACATCCTGTGTGTGGGAAGCACGTTTTCTCCGAGGGACGGATGAGGGACAGCAATTTTGGGGAGTAAAATGAGGGATGGCTGTTGTAATCAGGGACAGTTGAGAGATATACTTCAGCAATATGACATAACAGGGTGTGTGTTATTGTGTAATAATGTCACGCCTTGGGTGGTTGAAGCATGAGGCCAGAGGCCGAGCGTGTTCAACACCTGAGAAGTGCCGTATTACACAGTAACACACACTTGATTCCCACAACCTCCACTTGCATACTGTGCAACTCTGAGCAAGTCACTTAACCTCCCAAGTGCTCCCGGGTCACCCCTGAAAATAGGCACTTGTGCCTAGTGGGCCTTACCCGGTTACCAGAAGAATAAAAAATAAAATTAATTTCAGCAGCAGAACTCGGGGCACCAAAGTGCTAGCACACACAAATCCTGCACTAAAATAAGCATACTTGATATGCACATCCAGCAAAACAGGGCTTGTACATGTCCATCTGGAAAGCATAGTTAAGGCCTGTACGTATCTTGTCTGGAGCACTGGGTGCTCCAGTGGGCAGGCTGTAAGAAAATGTACATGCCTGCAGCCAAAGGTGCCTGCCCTCGTGCACCTAAGGTATAGGAATTTCCGCAACCTGGTGTGTAATTTCCTTGTCATGAATACATGACCCACAGACCAATGATGTAGTTCAGGTACCACTTGTCCGACTTCTTTCTCATCTGTTTTAATGAACCGGATCCCTTTATTTTAGTAAATATTTTTCTACGGAGCCAGTGGTAGTGCTGCCGGCTGCTATGCCAGCGAACCAGGTTCAGGACAGGAGCAAGCTCAGGTTACATGGGAGCTGGCCGAGGAAGAGACGATGGAGCATCCGATAGACTGCTCTCCTCTCGTGGGGAAGGGGAACAGATCCCTCTGCTGTACCACTGCCACCTGGTGGATGCCAGGGAACAGTGCAGTGGGAGCATCATTGGGGACTAGCTTGCCGGCAGGTACTACATGTGCATTTCTGCATCCTCATGCTCAGTGTGTCATTGCACTGCCATCAGCCTAAAGGGTGAAAATGGAGGTAAATCACAACCAGGCTGGATGAAGTTCCGATCTATCGCAGACCCTGCACCACTGACTGGTCCCCCCCTGTCCAGCTCCAGCCCCATCAAAGGGAATTATCTGTGGGGGATTTAACGGAGGAGGCAAGTTCCAGGCATAGTGCCTGACAGGGCTGGGGACCCTGGAACTGATAGTGGTAGGCCAGTAACCAGGAGACAAATAGATGACGAGAAAATATATGTGTGTGTGTGTGTGTGTGTGTGTGTGTGTGTGTGTGTGTGTGTGTATATATGTATATATATATAGGCAAAAAACTCAGTTTAATGCATCAGTTAGGGTTGTTCCACAACAACAAAAGTGAGAAATTCGAGTGTTAGGGTTGAAACCCCCATGGCCCACCCCAAAGCGGCATCGGGGTGCACGTTGGGTCATCGGCCTAACTCTCACACCATCACATGTGTAAAAGCAGAGGTATATAGGAGAATAGGGTGAGAGTTGGGACTGACTACTAGCACTTGATGCCGATTGAAGTGGCTGTGGGGTCCAAGGGGTTTTCAACCCTAACACTGAATTTCCTCACTTTTGTTGCTGTGAACAACCCTAACTGATGATTAAACTGAGTTTTTGCCTCTAATTTCCCTTCTTTTTGAGAATGATGATGACAAATAGTGAAAGTAATGCAGTGGCAAGAGCGGGCCCTACGTGATGTCTTGTGAAACAATAACAGGAACAGCAACACAAACAGAAGTGCCAACAGTGGCGCACATGGTAACGGAAAAGTAAATGGTAAAGGAAACGTTTATTTATGTATTTATTTTTTGTTTTAGTTTTGTTGACGGGTAAGTGCACTACACAAATCCTGCCTATTTTCAGGCACGACCCGAGGAGATACAGATGAATGGCAACTGACCTTGAACCAGATGAAACTGTTGGTGGTATTTTTAGTGAATGAGGAAATTTAGCCAGGACACTGGAAATTCTCCTGCTCTTTGATAAGTGCCATGGGATCTTTTACATCCACCTGAACTACCACCAATCCAGGCTGATGGGACCTCGGTTTAACGTCTCATCAGAAAGACTGTACCTCAGAAGTGCAGCACCCCTCTCATGCTGCACTACAGTGACAGTACTGGGATATTAACCCAAGTGCCAGATGTGGGAACTGAACCCACAGCCCTCTGATCTCCCGGCCTAATAGAAACGCAAAAGCAAAGTAACGCCAAAGCAAACAGTGATGCAAACAGACATTGAAGCGCGTACGAAAACACAACTGGTAATGCAAACAGTGCTGGCAGCGGTATTTTAAATGGAAATGTTGTCACAGCAAAAAAAACGAAAGGAACAGAAATGGAAATGCGAGAATTACTGCGTAAAAGGCAAACCATCACTTGCGCACAGCCACGGTACCGCAATAGTAAACGCAAATGGTAAAGTTAACATGAAGAATAATACCAAAGGAAACAGAAATGGAAATGGAAACTGGAACGGAGGTGCGTACGGAAATGCAAACTGTAACGTGCATGGTCACGGAACCACAATTAACAACGCAAACGGTAACAGCAACAATAACGCCAAAGGTAAGAAAAATGCAAATGCGAGTACAGAAACACAAACCGTTATGCGCAAGGTCATGGTACCGCAATTGTAAACGCAAATGGTAACAGTAACAGCAAAAATAACGCCAAACGAAACAGAAATGCAAGCGCGTATGAAAACCAAACCGTGAACGACGATGGGTACCGCAAAGCTGAAAATGAAACTGATAATGGTAACAGCAACAACAACGCCAAACGCATACAGAAAAGCAAGTGAAAACGCGAACTGTAACGCACACGGTGGCGTAGACGGTAATGGTGCCACAAACAGTAATGGAAATGCAACTAGAAACGCTAACTGGCACAGTAACGAAAGGGCACACCCTTCTTTTCCCCAAAAAATGCATTCGAAAACACAGTGAAAACAAAGAATGTATACATAACAATGGGCCTCGGAGCAGAAAACGAGGACTTGGAATATTAAATTACTTATATCTCAGGAACCGTACGACATAGAAAAAAATGTAAATTTCATATGAATTATGACTTTCCTGGCTAGTTTCTTAGCCCCCACTAAGGGGCTAAGCATTTTTGCGACAGACAAAAGTCGTATCTCGCACTGTTTCAAGATACGGGCGAAAGATGCGATGAAGCTGTAATGTTATCAATGGGAGAAAGCGTTAACTTGAAGAGTGCCGTCGCTGTGCCGCCCTGTAATATTTTTCACCAAACACCAAAGAGCATCAGTGGGATGTTGGCTTTCTTCCTCAAATTTCGCCAAAAACCAAACTGTTCTGTTGCAGCAGGGTGGCAAAGAATTGCTGTTATTTGCTATAGCCTGGATAAGTAGTGTACGAATTTACGAAAGCTTTCATAAAATTACGGCGGCTTTTCATAGTCGCGACACTACTTTGCAAAGTACTTTTCAGAAACTTGAAAAACATATTTCTAGGGTGTTTAACCTCAAGGTAAAGACATGCCTAGCATCCTCAGGGTCCGACTAGGTAAACACATAAAGAATTGTGTTGCTAGAGGGTCCCAAATTTAAATGCCAAGCATTTTCTGATCACCAACTGAAAACAAAATGGTGGGTTTGCGAAAGTAAAAGGGCCATTTGCGAAAGTGTTGAACTTTTTGTTAACTTTTCCCATTGACTTATAATGGGAACTTGTTTTTTGAATAACTTTTGAACCGTTCAATATTTTTTCACGAAATCTTCAAAAGGCACATCGGGGACCCTGGCTGCATGTTCCCTGAAGTTTTCGGACTGGTTGCGCAAACCGTGCGACCTGTAAGCAAGAGCAAAGAAATTGCAAAAAAGCATTATTGTGCAATTGGTTGTCACTTAATAACTCCGCAGCCGTGTATCCGACCTGTACGAATCTTGGCAGATCCCAAGATCTACCATGCCCAATTGTGCATACAAAATTTCAGGCAAATTCATTAAACAGTGGCAGAGTTATTAAGGTGCAAACTTTGACCCTTTAACCTTAAAAGTGCTACTCAACCCTAACTATGGTAGCACTACCGTGCTATATATCTATGTATCTATATTATGGTAGCACGGTAGTGCTACCATAGTTAGGGTTGAGGAGCCATATCCATGTTAAACCCCACATTTTGCACCTTAATAACTTTGCAACCGTTTGATGGATTTACCTGAAAGTGAGAATGTAGATCAAGACCCATAGGCCTTGGGATCTGCCAAGTTTCGTACTGATCGGATATGCGATTCAAAGAGATATGGCGATCTGTCTTGCGCTTTTCTGGAATTCAATGTGTATTGCGCCTGCAGGTCGTGCACGGTTTGCGTGACCGACCCAAATCTTCAGGAACTTGCAGGCAGGGTCCCGATGTGCCTTTCAAGATTTGGTGAAAAATATTAAACGGTTCAAAGTTATTCAAAAACAGTTTCCCATTATAAGTCAATGGGAAAAGTTAACAAAAAGTTCAACACTTCGCAATGCATTTTACTTTCTAAATGGGCCTGTTACTTCGCAAATCCGCCATTTTGTTTTCAGTTGGTGATCAGAAAAATGGTTGGCATTTAAATTTGAGACCCTCTAGCAACGTAATTCTTTTTGTATTCAGCTAGTCGGGCCCTGAGGATGCTTGCCATGTCTTTATTTTGTGGTAAAACACCCAGAAATATGTTTTCAAATTTCTGGAAAAAGTACTTCATAAATTACTTTCGTGCTCACGAAAGTGTCAGAACATCAGCTTTAGCAAGTGCGACAGTAATTTTCTAGTCTGTGGGAAAATGACAGCAATTCTTTGGCACTGCACTGCAAAATAACCGTTGGGAGTTTTGGGCTGAAATTTGGAGGACGCAGTCGACATCTCACAGATGTGCCTTTCAGTGTTGTATTGAAAAAATATTACATGGCGGCAAGTTATGGCACTCAAAGTTGACAGTTTTCCCATAGGATAACATTCTGGCCCGAGCATTACAGGAATCCTTTGGCACCCTGCTGCAAAATAGCGTTTGGTCTTTTTCCTGAAATTTGGAGGAAGACAGCCAACAGTACACAGATGTGCCTTTCAGTAGTTTGGTGAAAAAATATCACATGCGGCAAAGTTACGAGCACTCCAAAATTGACAGTTTTCCCATAGGATAACATTCTGACGCCCGACACTTAACAGAAATCATTTGGAGCCCTGCTGCAAAATAACAGTTTGGTCTTTTTCATGAAATTTGGAGGGAAGACAGCCAACAGCCCACAGATGTGCCTTTCAGTAGTTTGGTGAAAAAACATTACAGGGAGGCAAAGTTATGGCGCTCCGAACTTTTCTTTTTTTCCCATAGGATAACATTACGGCGTTCGGCGTGCCTTTCAGGGCCCGTATCTCGGAAACGGTGCGAGATACGGACTTTTCGTCGGAAAATTTCTTAGCCCCCTAGTGGGGCTAAGATTCAAATTAGCCAGGACAGTTGTAAATAATATGACTTTTAAATTTTTTTTCCACGTCGTACGGTTCCTGAGATATAATGTATTTAGTATTCCAAGATCTCATTTTCTGCGCCGATACTCATTATTTTGCATACATTATTTGTACTCACTGTCTTTCTCAATGCAGGTTTTGGGGAAAACCAGCCTGTGCGCTTACATTACTGTTACTGTTGCCCTTTCCGCTTGCGGATCCGTACCCGTTTCACTTACCATTGACGTCTGCGCCACCATGTGCGTTATCCTTTGCGTTTTCATTTGCGCTTGCGTTTCTGTTATTTTTTGCCATTTCTGTCTACAGTACTGTTTATCTTACTGTTTCACTTTACATCACCATGCCCATTGACATTTCTGTTTGCAGGCACCATGTTACTATGTGACAACACATCACGTGGCAGACCATTCCCGTCTACGCCACCATGTGCGTTACCCTTTCTGTTCTCATTCGTGCTTGTGTTACCATGTGCGCCACTGTTAGCATTTCTGTTTGCGTTGCTGTCCCTGTTAGTATGCCACAACACATTCGGGCCCCACGCTCCCGCCGCTGCATTACATTCACTATTTCTCGTTATCATTCTCAAAAAGAAGGGAAATTAGAGGCAAAAAACTCTGTTTAATGCATTAGTTAGGGTTGTTCCACAGCGACAAAAGTGAGGAAATTCGCTGTTGGGTTGAAAACCCCCTTGGACCCCGCCCACCAACCGGCATTGGGGTGCGCATTGGGATCGTGGGTCCTAACTCTCACCCATTCTCCTATACTTCTGCTGCTTTACACATGTCATGGGGTGAGAGTTAGGGGCTGACTATCCCAGTGCGCACTCCCAATGCCGGTTGGGGTGGGGTCCAGGGGGTTTCAACCCAACAGCGAATTTCTCACTTTTGTCGCTGTGGAACAACCCTAACTAATGCAAAACGAGTTTTTGCCTCTAATATGATAGATAGATAGAGATAGATATAGAGATATATATAGAGAGAGAGAGATAAATATATGGCAAAAAACTCGGTTTAATGCATTAGTTAGGGTTGTTCCACACCGACAAAAGCGAGGAAATTCTGTGTTAGGACTGAAAGCCCCCCTTGGACCCCCGCCCACACCCCCAGCCAGCATCGGGGTGCCCATTGGGGTTGTCGGCCATATCTCTCACCTCAACACGTGTGTAAAGAAGCAGAGGTGTAGGAGAATGGGGTGAGAGTTAGGACCGACAACCCTGATGCACACCCCAATGCCGGTTGGGGGTGTGGGCAGGGGAGTCCAAGGGGGGCTTTCAACCCAATCAATCAATCAAAATCTTTATTTAGTCAGGCGAACATCATTGAGCGTAGCTCATTTACAAGATGGACCTGAGTGGTCATACAAATCAGAGTACAAGTATTTTTTTTTTTTTTTTTTTTTTTTTTACATGGACAAGAAAATAACAAACAATAGTACAATGACATAAAATGATAGTAAACAAAAATTTACATATATACAAGGCACAGTAAAAATCACTTAACCTGTAAAAAGTAATATAGCAGGGATAGTATACAAATAATAGGGCCTTTATGGCTTTTATAAGAATATAGCAGCTGACTGGATAATAGAAGGAGAACTAAACAGAATGGAATAGGAAGGGGAATGTAGGTTGGATGGGAGATTGAGCCTTATGGAAGCAGTTGCAGAACTCTAGGAATAGGGTGGAGAATAATCTTTGAAGGATGATAAGGGTAAGAGGGTATTTAGATTCATAGATTTTTGGAGTGAGTTCCAAGTAACTGCTAGGAGTAGCTGATAGCAGCCCTCCCAAACCGGTGCAGGCATTAGGAACCTTTAACATGATGAGTTTACTGATCCTTAAGGTGTATGGCCTAGAAGTAATTCGGGTAAAACAGTCTGTGATATAGGAGGGGAGTTTGCCTGATAAAGCTTTGAAGATCCAGATTGCAGCATTCCTATTTCTTCTGTGTTGTAGGGATGTCCAATTAACTGCCATGTAAAGAGAGCAATGATGGGTGCTGGAGGGAAGGTCAGTAATAAATCTGATGGATCTATGATACAGGGTGTCCAGCTTATTTAAGAGTGAGAGTGAGCAATGACCATAGAGAAAGTCAGCATAATCAGTGAGGATAGAAATGATGCCTGGATTAATCTTTGTTTGGAGTCTCTGGTAAGGTAGTGTTTTATTCTGTAAAATAGGCCAAGCCTTTGTCTCAACTTTTTAGTAGCTCTTCATATATGGACAGAGTAGTCAAGCTTGTTATCAATCCAGACTCCAAGATATTTGAATTTGTCCACAAATTCAGCTTCTCTCCAAGTAAGGTGAATAATTGTGATTGGTGGGTGATGGGTAATGGCAGAGCAACTCTTTGTGGCAAAAGAACATAGCTTTTGTTTTTGGCATTTAGAAGTAGTTTTCCAATAGATTGTGTTGTAGGATGGAGAATTCTGACTGCAACAGTTCACAGCTTTTGATAATGAGGGTTGCTGACATATAATACAGTATCATCAGCAAATAGATGAATGCTAGAGTGGGAGATTGGCATCAATATTATTAATATAAATGGCAAAGAGGATGGGGCCAAAAATAGAGCCTTGCGGTACACCTCTTAGCAGTGGTTTAGAGGGTGGATAGGTAATTTTCATTTTTTACCAATTGTGACCTATCAGTTAGATAGCACTTAAACCAACTGAGTGAGAGAGAATCCAGGCCTAGAGAGCTAAGGGAGGTGATTAATGATTCATGATCCACTGTATCAAATGCTTTACTCAAATCCAGGAACACAGCACAGGTACTATTCTTCTTATCCAAGGCAATCTGCCAATCATTAGTTACTTTGGCTAACCCTAACACCAAAGTTCCTCGCTTTTGTCGGTGTGGAACAACCCTAACTAATGCAATAAACAGATTTTTTTTGCCTCTAATTTCCCTTCTTTTTGAGAATGATAATGAGAAATAGTGACTGTAATGCAGTGTCGGGGGGGCCCTGCGCTCCCGCCACATGATGTCTTGTCACATAGTAACGCCCATGGTGATGCAAAGCGAAACAGAAAGAGAAACAGTAGTTTAGACAGAAATGTAAAACACAAAAGAAGTGCAAATGAAAACTAAAGGGTAACACAATGGTAGGCGACGTGAACGTTATGAAACGGGAATGAACCGCGTTGAAATCAACCTGTAACAGTAATGTAAGCTCACAGGCTGGTTTTTCCCAAAAGCTGCATAGAGAAAGACAGTGAGTACAAAGAACGTATGGATAGTAATGGTTCTCGGAAGAGAAAATGAGGAGTTGGAATACTAAATTGCCTATATCTCAGGAACCGTACGACGTTGAAAAAAAATTTAAAAGTCATATGATTTATGACTTTCCTGGCTAGTTGGGGGCTAAGTAATTTTCTGACGAAAAGTCTGTATCTCGCACCGTTTCCGAGATACGGGCCCTGAAAGGCGCAGTGTACGTCGTAATGTTATCCTATGGGGAAAAAAAAGACGCTCGAGTGCCTTAACTTTGGCTCCCTGTAATATTTTTTCACCAAACCACAAAAAGGCACATGTGTGGGATGTTGGCTGTGTTCCCTCCAAATTTCAGCCCAAAAGACCACTGTTATTTTGCAGCAGGGCGCCAAAGGATTCCTGTAATGTGTCTGACGCCGTAATGTTATCCTATGGGAAATAGCGTCAGCTTTGGAGTGCCGTGACTTTGCCGCCATGTAATATTTTTTCAACAGAACACTGAAAGGCACATCTGTGAGATGTCTGCTGCATTCCCTGTAAATTTCAGGCCAAAACACCAAACCGTTCTTTTGCAGCAGGGTGCCAAAGAATTGCTGTCATTTTCCCACAGCCTAGAAAAGTACTGCTGAAGTTTGCGAAAGCTTTCGCAAATTCATTCGACAGTGTCGCAAGTGCGACAGCACTTTGCGAAAGTACTTCTCCAGAAATTGGAAAAACATATTTCTGGGGTGTTTTACCCCAAAATAAAGACATGGCTAGCATCCTCACGGTCCGACTAGGTGAATACAAAAAGAATTAGGTTGCTAGAGGGTCCCAATTTTAAATACCAAACATTTTTCTGATCGATAACTGAAAAGAAAATGGCGGATTTGCGATTGTAAAACGGCTATTTGCAAAAGTAAAAACAGCATTTCTAGGGACATGGATATGTTGTTCATCCACACTGTCTGGCAGGTATCCTTGCCGCTTTAAATCTTGCCGGAAGGTCTTCAAGCTGGCTCCTCCCACCCACCCAGGTGGTAAAACTCTCGGCTCCGCCCCATGACGCCAGATCTTCCTTACCGCTTGGAAGCTCAGGTTCCCTCCTTAATGCTCTGCGTATAAGACTGGTTCCTAACTCTTCGGTTTTGCGAATTCAAAAGTTTTTGCATTTCTAGACTTCGGTCTTCTATCCCTCGTGGCTGCGATGGACAAATCGACTCCCGGTTTTCGGAGATGCCCTTGCGGGCAGAAGATGTCTCGGACGGATCTGCACTCCACGTGTGTCTACTGTTTAGGCCTTGAGCACGACCCGCAGGCTTGCGACCTGTGCTCTTCCTTCTCGGCCTACGTCCTCGAAGACCGTGCTGCCCGTTTACAACTGGGGCGTCCCGAGAAACGTTTCCTCCGGTGAAGTCAAAAGAGGCCCGGTCGGTGGTTTCTGCGGCAGCGGGCTCGGCGGATCAGCTAGAGCAGATGATCGCCCTCGAAGAGGAGGCGGCGTGGGCCGCATCTTCCTCGGTCGCGGCATTTATCCCGCTCTCTCTGGGTTCCTCTTATACAGCTTCCTTTAAGGAGCTTTGTCTGTCCCTCTCCACTAAGGAAGAGGGACTAATGTCTGCTGGACCTTCTTCTCGGTCCAAAAAGAAAGACAAGGGTAAGTCCCTCCGTTGACACTCTTGGGAGCGGGAAAGGTCCCTCTCCCCGAGTTGTCGGCCATCGACTTCGGTCGATCGTTCGGCTTTGGCCACTGATCTCGCGGTGTCCCTGTCAGGTCAGCTGACCGAGACTCCCGTCGATGCAGTCGAGATTTTTCTCGACCCGTTGGACGGGTTGTTGACAGGCGAAGCCGAGAATCCTCTCTCCCCGGTTCCCCCGGTGGGAGTTGAGGATCCCGTGGGCTTGCCCGTGCCTCCGGTTCCAGAGCCCTCAGGTGAACCCTCCAGGCCAAGGGGAGAGCCGGTTCCACCCGTCCCTTCCCTGCACTGTCCTCGGAAAAGCCGAGGTTCTTGGTCTTGGACTTCTTCGCAGTCCAGCCGATGTCATTATAGGCGGTCCGGCATCATGTAGCGCCGCCACTCGGGCCCTCCTCGGATTTAGGGAGGCTCAGCAAGTTACGCCGACGATACGAGGATTCTGCGTGGCAACAGAAGCTCCTTCTGTCCGGAACAAGCCTGACGCTGCCGCCTACCCCAGCCATTATGGCTGTCACCGATGCGGTGAAACAACCCCTCGACTTACCCGAGAGCCTGTCCCCAGGTCGGGTTGTTCGCCAAGACTCAGCTGTCTCCACCGATTCGGTGGAACCTCCGCCCCCACAGCCGCTTATTTGGGGCTCCGACCGAGAATTCTCGGTTGGCTCTTGTGAGTCTCACCCCATAGGCTGCTCCTGTTACCTCACTCTCGACCTACGGCAGGTGGAGGTGGCTCAGGTCCGAGGCAGCTCTTTGCGGACTCCTCAGAGTCTGACGATTCCTCCCTTTCTCCAGGCGAGTAGACTTGAAGTTCTCTGGAGGTCGTCGCTGGAAGATAGCCTTCGGTCCTATCTGGGATTGCTTTGGCTCTATCTGGAATCCACCGGATGAAGCTCAAACCGGTTCAAGAGGGCCATATCCCTCACGGAGATACTTGACTGAGGGGATTTTTCCCACGGAGGCTTTTTCCGTGGCCGAGGCCACAGTGGGCCCGGCCTGAGCTCTGGCAGCTCTGCTTCCTGTCCTGTGCCTCGGCCAGGATGGCCAGGAAGTATGCGGTCCCACCGGTTCCTTGTCCGGTTTTGAACACCCTCAGCCGAGGGGTAGTTACTAGTGTTTTCCGCGGCTGGAAACGCTAGGGACGGGACAAACCTCCCCAACAAGGACAAGGGACGGACAAACCTCCCAACAAGGAGAGCTGCCCATACAAAGTTCACGCTGCTCCCTCCTGCCTTCATCAGGCCAGTTTGGCCGTATTCTGGCACATTTCTCTCATGCCCTGTCAGCCCCTGGACTTATGTGTAGTTCCTCATCTTCCGCGCCCTGCAGGACCACGGTTAGGCAGGTGCGGGACCAGGCAGGCAGTGGCCAGACAGCAGCTTCAGACTGCTCTGGACATTGAGACTCATGTGCAAGGTCAGTAGCGCCGCAGTGGCTATGCGCTATCGGACATGGCTGAGGATATTCCACCTTCACTGGATACCCAGCACAAGTTGGCGGATGTCCTCTTTCTGGGGACCACATCTTTCGGCCCTGGGGTGGAAGGTCACCTACAGAGGATCAAGAAGTCCAATGCTACCTTGGACTCGGGTCTCATCCGCCATTGCAGTACAGTGGCCACTGACCACAGCCTAAGCCCTTCGGGTCCTCTGCCTCGCTGCACGCCCAGCCCAGCAACGCCAGGGTTGCAGAGGCGCAAGCTTGGCATCCCAAACTGAAGCTCCTCTGCTTCCTCCTCCAGGAAGTAAGGAGGTAAAGGCCCGGAGGTCCCTCGCCGTCCCTCCTCCAAGCTCCGTGCGCCCAGTGATGGGTTGAGGGGTGTCGCCTCAACCTCACACTACCCCCAGTTTCTCATTGGGGACGGCTCCGCTTATTTCCTTTCCATCTGGTCTGCTATAACCACAGACTGGTGGGTGTTGGAAGTGGTAGGAAAGGCCTGCTCTGAGTTCCGAGCAGGCCCCGCCTTCAGAGCTGTCAGCACCTCGGGGCCTCGGGTCCTGAGTTTCACTGTTGGCTCACCCGAGCCGACATCACTCTCCTCCTCAAGAAGGAGGTGATCGAGAGGTAGCGGACCCTCCCTCAGACCCGGGTTTGTGTCCAGGTACTTCCTGGTTCCGAACGGATGGGGGCTGGCGCCCCATTCTCACCTGCACGACTTCAAAACAATTCCCTAAGGTCTCGGACCTTTCAGGATGGTCACCTGGCTCAGATAGTACCATCCTTGAACGCCGTGTGTGTAACTTGCCGTTCTGGACCTGCAGGACGCGTTTTTTCACGTCCCTATCCGTCTGTCACATCAGAGATTCCTTCACTTTCGGCGCCGGAGGGATCCTTTTCGAAAGTTACGAGCCATGCCCTTCGGCTTGTCTCCAGCTCCAGGGTCTTCACCAAATGCATGGCAGTGGTGACAGCATTCCTGCGGCGCCGAGGGGTCCGGGTGTACCCTTACCTGGACGACTGGCTGATAGCATCCCCCTTCAGGCAGGAGGTGGAGCGGTCCAGAGATCTGGCCCTCCAGGCTTGCTCTCAAGTCGGCCTTCTCATCAACGAGGCCAAGTCGGAACTCGAGCCGAAGCAGGTGATTCTTTTCATCGGGGCAGAGCTCGACTCTCTTCGAGCCAGAGCACGGCTCCCAGTGGACAGGGCCGAGGTTCTTTCCTCCTTTGCCCAATCATTTCTGGTTGGGTACTCGTGCCCTGCCCGGGACTTCCTGTGCCTCCTGGGTCTCATGGCGGCCTGTACCAGCGTAGTCCGCTGGGCCCGCTGGAACATGCGCCCCCTTCAATGGGGGCTGGCCAGCCACTGGTCTCAACGCTGCGATCCATTGGACCAGCTAGTGACGGTGACCCAGGGGATGTGGAACGCTCTCCAGTGGTGGACCGTTCCAGTTCATCTGCAGGAGGGCATCCCATTTGTCCGCCCCGAGCCGACTGTCTCTCTATTGACCGATGCCTCTCGATGGGTTGGGTACCCATCTGGGGAAACACCGAGCTTATGGCCTCTGGTCCCCACGGAGTCCTGGTGTCACATCAACTTGCTGGAGTCCGAGCGGTCCGCCTGTCTCACCGCCTTTGTTCGCTTCTCTGGGGTCAAGTGGTCCGAGTCCAGACGGACAATACCCGCACCATGTACTATCTAAACCGCCAGGGCGGGGACGCGCCCATGCTTCTATGCAAGGAAGCTCTCCGCGATTTGGTCACCGTGGTAAGTAGCTTCCAGAGGGATCTCCTAGCCATTAATGGCAGGAGTCTCCAACACCTCAGCCGATGCCCTAAGTCGGATAGGGGCTGCGCCCCACGAGTGGTCTCTTCTGGCCATAGGTAGTAGAAGATCTGTTCTCCCATTGGGGCACCCCTCAGGTGGACCTGTTTGCCTCCAGGGAGAACGCTAAGCTGAGGCTGTTCCTTGCCTGCCCCTCAGCAGGGCTCGCTGCGTGGGATGCCTTCGAGGCAGTGGACCCGGATTTTCTTCACTTTTCCCATTCTCTTGATACACAAGGTGCTTCTCAAAGCAAGGAGGACAAGGCGCAGGGTGATCTGATAGCCCCAGACTGGCCCCTTCAGTTCTGCAGTACCCAGATCTCTCAGCCTCAGCTCCAGGCTCCCGAGGCAGCTTCCAGCTCCGCCTCGACCTGCTGTCAGTCAATCAGGAAGGTGTTCCATCCAGACCTTCAATCCATGCACCTGACGGCCTGGTTCCTGAGCGACTAGAGTTCCAGGCCTTGGGTCTTTCCGGACGAGGTCCCTCAATGGAAGCGAGGCGCCCCGTATGAGTCGATCTTCAGGAATGTTACGCCTTCAATGGAAAGATTTTCCATTTGGTGTCAGGGTATGGCCTCGACCCTTCCTCCTGTTCCTCGGGTGAGCATACTGGACTACCTGTGGTCCCTTTCTCAGCAAGGGGCTTAGGTCGCTGACCCTTAAGGTGCACTCTGGAAGCCATCTCTGCTTGCCGGGTGCGGCTGGGAGCAGTTGGTGGCACAGGAGAAGGTGGTCTGTGCTTTTCAAAGGCCTTGATCACATTTCCTCCAGTGCGAGAACCTCCCATTCCAAATGGGATCTACTGCTGGTACTTGCAAAGCTCATGGGCAAGCCATTCGAACCAATGCACAGGTGTGATCTCTCTCACCTGTCAATGTGGAAGACCGCCTTCTTGGTGATTATCATCAGCCAGAAGGATGGGAGAGCTCCAGGCGCTGTCCATTGAGTCTCCTTACCTGGTCTCTACAGGGACAGTTGTCCTGCGCCCCACCTGAAATTCAAGGTGGTGGTCGTGTTTCACCAACCAGGTGTTGACCTGCCAGTGTTCCCCGGTCACACCTCGAGGTCGAATATAGTTCCATACTTGACCTTAGAAGGGCGCCGCTACTATAAGGAGCGACGGGCGAAATTGGAGAGGTTCACTAGCTGTTTGTCACCTACGCTGAAGTCAGGACCTGGCAGACCTGCAGCCGTTGTGGACGATAAGGTGGGTCACCTCCTGTATAGATATGAAATTACGATTTACCGTAATTGTTGATCTTCTTGGATAGTCTCCATCACTATTCACTCAGTGGGGATAGTGCCGAGGCGCTAGACCAAACGGAGCGGTATTCAGAAGGGCCGGCCGAGGTAGACCACGCGCGCGGCAATCGCGAGACTGACCTCCTGCATAGGCTATCTGGGGCCGACCCTCCAACCGCCTCAGTACCTTTTCTACCATGAGTAGCGAATCATGAGAATAATCATTCTGAGTGTCTGCCTGAGAACAGATGGCCTTTGTAAGAAACGAAAGGTGAATGTCTTCACAGTCCAACTACAGGCTGAAGACCAGAAAAGAAAACGAGGAACCCAGGGAGGTGGGTAGGAGTGTGATGGAGACCCGAAGATCAACAATTACGGCACGACTTTCATATCTTCCTGACAGTCTCCATCACTCATTCACACTAGTGGGAGTACCGTTAAAATCAACAACCCTGAGTAGGTGGAGGAGATAGTTCATTGAAAGGATACCAGGGCTGTCCTGTTAATAAAAGAGCTGTTTGTAAGAGATCTATAATATAGTGTCTACAAGATAAATGCTGAGTTGTAGCTCGTCACCTGCCGGCTACTATAATGGGCAAAAATTGTAAGTCTGCCAGGCAGCTCAACTATTCTAGGAGACAGAACCTGGCTCACAATTTGATCTAGACCAAAATTAATAGTGTCAGACATGCACTAATTTAATGTAAAGACCCAGGAGCTGCAAGAGTTGGAGGTAAAGTGTGCAGGTTCAGGTAGTATGACTGTATGTATTATTTTGTGGTTACCTTAGAAAGAACCTATTTGACCAATTGTCAAGAAAGAAGCATGTCATCTGTTGTTGTGCAACGTGAAGTAGAATCTAAGTTCACTTGCTGAGTCACTTGTTGTTGCAAGGCTCAATCAGAAGAAAGCCTGATTGAAAACAAAAGGGACTAACAGACTGGTTAGATGCCTAGGTTTTGGAAATATCTCGAATAAGAGAAATTCTCTTTGAGAAAGAGGTGAGCTATACCACGCTGGATCGACTGCCCCTAGGGTAGAAGAAAACAGTACCTTTTACTGAGGTTTAGAGACGATCGCTTCAGGTTGAGGCGAACTGACGATCCAAGCGTGGTATCAGGAAATCTAACTAGGCCCTGTGCTGTGATAATCTGACCCCCCCCTTTTTTAAATATCATTAGTCCCAGCCTGACAAGGTTGTTGGTTGTTATTTGGCAAGTGTTCGACAGAAATGACAAGGATGTCATCCCTCTGAGGAGCAGGAGGAGCCTGAAGATCCATAACTGAATCCCCTGACTGGACTAATAATAGTTAGACAGATGTTAACTACCTGTAGGGTAAGCAGCCACCAGAGGCAGCATCAAAAATGGCTGTATACTCTTATCAAAGGAGGAGGACAGTCTGCAGCTCCCCACCATAGAATTAAAGTGTTCCAAAGAGTGTAATTGTTCTTGACCACTGAAAAAGTCTAGACGCAGAGGTATATAGTCCACAGATCCAGTCTGAACACTATGCGGTGGACCCCATAAATGAGAACTACTAAAAAGAGCTTACATCACAGACTCTGGTGATAGAGAGGTCATTCAGTATGTGAAATGAGTCATCCGCTGTATCACTGACCAGAAGGACAGGGAAGACTCCATCCAGATGCCTTTCTACCACAGAAGGACCCCAAAAGAGGTCTCGTGTTAGAGCTATTACGAGTCCGCCACCAGGAAGGGGTGTCGAGGAGCCTTACGACGTAGGGGGCTGAGAAAGTGCTGAGCGGAATGAGAGACCCACTGACAGAAACAGAACAGAAGAGTCCCATCAGCGAAAATCGCTGGATGAGGAGATCCGATGCAGACTGCCACCTACTAAAATGTGTGGAAATAATCCGCAGAATAGGAATCTCATTCCATGGAACATCCTAACACAAGTCCAGCGGAAGAGAGGTCTGCAAACACAGGATCTCTCCTAGTTCTGTCAGGACAGCACCAACTGGCACCCCTGCGTGCACTAGCATCACTCCTGGCACAGGAAGGCACCAAGCAGCAACCATGCCAACCTGAGAGACACCAGAGGGCACCCACGGCAGAACCCGCAGGTATCCTCGGTACCAACGGCAGCACGATACGTAAGGGCACCTCCCCTGATGCCCATGGCACCAATGGTACTTCCATGCCACCTGTGGGTGCCAGGCGCCACCTGTGGGTGCCAGGTCACCACCCTCGCCCCTGGGTGCCAGGCACCGCCTCGGCGTGCCCAGCAGTGCACGGGTGCACGGTGTCGCCTGCTGCACCCACTGGTGCACGGCACTGCCCACGGCGCCGCCTCGGTCGCACGGTGCCCCTGTCGCCGCCCGCAGTACCCACGAGTGCCCGCGGGCATCAGTGGCACCATGAGACACCCACAGCACCGCTAGCGGCGCCGACAAAGAAGCACCCACGGCGCTGAGCACAGCGTGAGCCACAGAGCCGACCCACGGTACCGAGCACGGCGCCGAAACATGGAGCCGAGCATGGCACCGAGCAAGCCACGGCGCCGACTGCAGCACAGAGCACGGTGCCGACCACGGCACCGAGCCATGGAGCCGAGCACAGCACCGAGCCACGGCGCCGACTGCATCCAGTACAGCGCCAAGCATGGCACCGAGACACGGCGCCGACCCAAACACCAGCGGTGCCGCTTATGGCACCCATGCCAACCAGGGCACGGCACCAGACCTGTGGCGCCACCAAGGTGTTGGGGCACAACGCCAGGAAAACATCATGAAAAGAAGAGAAAGGTGGTGTTCTGTGCTGCCTCGCATGGAAAGGAAGAGGGGGTAGGACGAGGGGCTGACAAGATGGCAAAGGCACCAAGAGGGCACCGCGCTCATTCAGATCCAATTGACCCAGCTCCGGTCCAACTGCCCGGTGTCTGGAGGCCCAGAAACCAGGAACACAACCAGGAAAAGGAGTCAAACCCACTGCTCCACAGGAGCGCCCAGAGGGTGGAACTGCTCACCGAACTCCGAGGACAGAGATGGAGTCCGGAGTCGAAAAGCAGCCGTTAGGGAGCGGGGCCAAGGGGAACCCGCAAAGTCGGTTCAGGCCTATCTACCAACGAACAACTTCGTCGCAGACATACCAACGGGCAACCTCGAAGCTGGCACCGATTCTTCTTCCCAAACGAAGAAGAAGAGCTCGAGGCTAAGCGGAGCCGGATCCACGGCACCGCCAGATTCGGCTTAGTGGACTGTCCTCCCCGCCCCAGCACAGGACTGTCCGTAGTCAGACCCCCACCCCCTGCTACTTAAGGGTGGCTTGACCGGCACAGCCCCTCTGCCATAACAACTTTCAAACAGTCTTCCTACTGTCACCGTCCACTGCTAAGGACAACTCCGTGGATGGCAGGAAAGAATTTCTTCATAATCTTCTTTATTCGTGAAATAAAAAATTACTACTAAATAGTTAAATTAAAACTTTTAAATTAAACACTAAAAGCTGCTGTCGAAGACGAAAACTTTGACTCTGGCAGACGAGCGACGCCGACATCCAAGCGCACTCGGCGGCGGGAAGAAAAGGAACTGAGGCGGTTGGAGGGTCGACGCCAAGATAGCCTATACAGGCGCTGAAAGTGGTCCCACCGGCTACCGGCCCTTCTGAAAATGTTTGGCTCCCGCTGTCCTAGCGCCTCCGGCGCTATCCCCACTAGTGTGAATGAGAGATGGAGACTTAGTCCAGGAAGATCTCTGCTATAAGTTGGCGGGCATGGAGCCTCCCAGAGGGATAAGAGCTCATTCTACCCGCCATACTGCTGCATCGGTGGCTGCTTCCAGGGACGTCCCTATCCAGGAAATCTGCAGGGCTGCTACCTGGAAGTCAGCACACACCTTCATCACCCACTACCACATCGACCTTGAGTCACGCCGGGATGCTGGTTTTGGGGCCTCGGTTCTCCAGTCTCTATTCCCTAAGTAGGGGGTGTGCACCTTGCCTCCCTCCTCCCGGAGAACTGCTAGGAGTCTGCCAGACAGTGTGGATGAACAACATATCCATGTCCCTAGAAATACAGGTTACTCACCTGTAACAGGAGTTCTAGGAATGGTATATGTTGTTCATCCACACGACCCACCCGACCTCCCCGGCTTCGACGCACAACCTGAGCTTCCAGCGGGCCAAATCTGGCGCATGGGATGGAGCTGAGAGTTTTACCACCCGGTGGGTGGAGGAGCCAGCTTGAAGACCTTCCGGCAAGATTTAAAGCGGCAAGGATACCTGCCAGACAGTGTGGATGAACAACATATACCATTCCTAGAACTCCTGTTACAGGTGAGTAACCTGTATTTTTATGACACTGTCAAACCTTTTGTTAACTTTTCCCATTGACTTATAATGGGAACTTGTTTTCTGAATAACTTTTGAACCATTTATTATTTTTTCACGAAATCTTCAAAAGGCACATCGGGGACCCCTGCCGCACATTCTCTGAAGATTTTGGACCGGTTGCACAAACCATGCTACCTGTAGAGACGACAGTAAAATTCCAGAAAAGTATAAACGCTCGTGCAGATCATGCTTAACTCCGCAGCCGTATATGTGACTGTTTTAAACTTCATGTCTCAAGGCGATGGGTCTTGATCATGTATTCCAACTTCAGGCAAATCCGTCGAACGGTTGCAAAGTTAAGGTGCAAAATTTGGGGTTTAACATGTAAATGGCTCCTCAACCCTAACTATAGTGGCACTACCGTGCCACTATAATATATGTATGTATGTATAGATATATATTCTTTATAGTAAGTTGCTTCTCTAGTAGATAAGTTGTTTTGCTTTCTGCTACATTAAATTTTATTGACGTGTTTTATAAAAGATGAATCATTAAACACTGCACAGTGCATTGCGTCCAGTGTTAGTGGTACAGTGATATACTTAGGATTGTAGCCATATTTGTGTCTTGTTTTATAATTGCTGACAAAATATTACAGGATTTAACTATCATCTCAAATTACTGTGCATGCACTCTTGTTCGGGGGGAGACAGAATAAGGGGAACATCAAGGAGCGTTACATCACACATGTGGAATAGCCTACTTGGTGGGGTGATGGAAGTTAGCAGTGTTCAGACATTCAGAGCTCGACTCGACAGATTTCTGCTGGAGAATAACCTTCAGGGTTACACTGCTTGAGCGGGCCAACACTTCTACAGTAGCAAGCTTGGAATTATAGCAGCACATGACAAAACAAAAACTGACATTATCTTCCACCACTTTCACAGGCAGCCTGTGAAAGTAAGGAAGTTAAGCGATTACTAGAAAGGAGATGAATGCATAGGAGGCTGCAAACTGCAGTTTCCAATAAAATAAGGTGCAATACTGTACTGCATATGAACATGCCAACAGATAGGGCCTTGCGGTCTATCTAGTTTGCTCAAGTATGCGGTTCCCAATGTATTTACAGAGGTAACTGCCCCCCCATTTCCCTTCTGACCTCCCTCAACTTTCTCCTCTTCCCCCTTACTCGTGCCACTCCTTCCTGCAATTTATCGTTTCACCTTGTCCCTCATGCTTTTGAAGCTGTCCACTGTTTTTAGGGATACCAGCTCCTCTGGCAGCTCATTCCACTTGCCACCACCCTCTCAGTGAAAAAATGCCTTCTCCTCCTCTTGAAACTTTTCCCCACCAGCTTTAGGCTGTGCCCCATAGTGGTCTTGGTCCTGCTAAGGCAGAAGAGGCCCTCAGTACTCACCCTGTTAATACCTTTAAAGTACTTGAAGATCTCAGTCATGTCTCCCCTCTCCCTTCTTTCCTTAAGACAGTGTATGTTGAGCTCCCTGGGCCTCTCCTCATAGGTGTGGCCCTACTGACCTTGGATCATATTAGTTGCCCTTCTCTGGACTGTTTTCAGCTAGTTGATATCTTTCTTAAGATATGGACAGCAAAACTACACACTGTACTCCAGGTGTGGTCTTACCAGTGACCTGTACAGTATCAGAATGACCTCCGCCTTTCTGGTGGTGACTCCCCTGGCTATGCAGTCCAGCATCCGATTTACTTTGGCTGTTGCTCTCCTGCAGTGTGCAGAGTATTTCGTGTTCCATGCTGCCTCATGTAGTGGAGCTCATTTTCCTCTAGAAAGCTGTTCAGTCTCTTTCAGGATGGTCTCCCATCAGCGTACGCACTATTGAGGTTATGCTGACTGGCCTGAGTTCCCTGGTTCATCCTTCAGCCCACTTTGTCCTGGGGCACATTTCCAGACTTCAGAGAGATGTTAAACAGGTCTGCCAAGGGACCCAACAGAACATCTGTCAGTTCTCTTAGGAGTCTCAGGTGCATGCCATCTGGCCTGGTGATTGTCCACCTTTAGGGCCCTTAAGCTCTTGAGAATCCTGTACACTTGAATTGTGCTGTCTGTGACCCCCTCACCCCAGTCCCCACCTCCTTGCTCCGTTGTCATACTGGTCTTTCTCTCTCTAGTGAAAACTGAACAGAAGTAGTTGTTAAGCCCAACTCCCCCTCCTTTTTCAACCTGACAGGCTAGTCCTTTGTTTCTTTTCTCCCTTAACTACCTGAAAAAGGTTTCTCACACGTTTTCACCCCCTGTGCTAGCTGCACTTCCCTCATAGCCTTTGCTTCCCTTACTGGCCTCCTGTGAGTTTGCGGCATAGTCCACCCTGTCCTCCTCCTTCTGAGTACACTTGTATTTCCTGAAGGCTGCCCTTTTGTTCCCCATTGTGTTTGTTCCCTCCTTGTCGAAACAGCTGGGCTTCTTGGTCTTAGATTTCATACTTTTGATTTTGGCACACTCATTAATGGCTTCCATTAATCCCTTCTTTATTATGGCCCATTTTTGTTCCACATTCATCTCTACTCTTACCCCAGCAAGTTGTCCTTTCAGAACTTCCATCCTATTAGTCAGCCCTTGAAAAATCCTAGACCCTCATCTTGGTACTTATCTTTCATCTGCCCATGTCCAGGTGGAACCACACCATATGGCAGTCACTTCCACCTTCATATCCTGAATACGTGCACAGTTGGACAGGACCAGATTCAGGACGGCCGTCTCCCTAGTGGGGCTCCATGACACCTTGAGTAAGGAAAGCACTTTGGAGGGCATCCAGCAGTATTTTTTCCCTAATGCAGGAGGTAGCAGGGATTTTCTGGTCCATCCTAGGTAGATTGCAATCTCCCATTATTATTACTCCCCTCTGCTGGACATATCCATGATCTGGGACCCCAGTACCATGTTCCTTTCTTAATCCTGGGAAGGCGGTCTGTAGACCACCCCCATCCCTAGTTTCCTCACTTTAGTGGGTTGTACCTTTACCCACAGTGTTTCAGTCTTGCCCTCTGTTTCCTCCTGTGTGGTACAAGGTATCCCCTCCTTCATGTACAGCACCACCCTCCTTCCCATCTTCCTGTCTTTTCTGTACATTTTATACCCTGGAAATTCTTGGTTCTAGTTATAGTTTTGTGTGGCCCAAGTCTCTGTGATGGCTGCTATGTCCACCTCTCCCTTTGCCAATAATGATTGAATTTCTACCATTTTGTTTCCCAGACTTCTGGCATTTAGAGGCACCACTGTCCACCTCGACCCTGGACCCCCTTATTCCTGACCTGCTTCTTTCCGCCCCCTCTTCCCTTCCTCCTTTCCCCAGTCCTCGCATCTTTCTCCTCCTCATGCTGTCCTGATTTAGGAGGGGAGGCCCATCGCCTCCACCAGTGGTGATTAAGGGTGTTGTGCATCCTACTGCCCCCCCCCGTCAGTTTAAATTTAGATTTTAGCCATGACGTCCTCAAGTGTAACCTTCAGATCCCTTGTGCCCTTCTTTCTTAGGTGCATCCTGTCCAGTGCATACAGATTCTTGTTATCCCTTGCCCCCTGCCAAAACCACCAGCACACCTGTACCCATCTCACAGCACCTTCTAAGCCATTCGTTAAATTTGGCATTCCTTACCTTCCTTGCCATACTAGCCCTCCGGACCAGAAGCACCTCTGAGAAGCCTACTGATTTCCCTTCCACCCTGCTGGTTCTCCCCACCTTCTTGAACCTCTCTTGCATTACCCCACCTCACACCCTGCAAGGTCATTCCTACACAAGTGAACTATAATGTGGGGTTTACCTTCTCCATGTTTCATGCACTGTGCTGCTAGAGGTCCCACCCTCCCTGCTGTCATCCCTGGCATGCATTCTACCCACGTACAGTTTGCCACAGACTCTTAACCCCCATCTCACCCCCTTCACTATTGAATCCCCCAAGATCACCACCTTTCCCCCACATCCTGGGCCCTCCCTCCCTTCTGTCCCATCCTGCTGCCCACTCCTACCTGCTTCCTCCTTTCCCCCTGTCCCTTTTGTACTCCCTCTGGACCCTCTACACCAGGTGACCCCACCCCCTCCTCTTGAACCTTTCTTCTCTCCGGCATGCCCCTCTCTTTCCTTCTGCCCCTCCGGACTGTCCTCTGCCCTTTCCTTCAGCCCTCTCCTGCCTTATCCCCTCATCCTTCATTGCCCACCACCCTTCCTGCTCCACTCTGCCCCCTCTTCTCGGGAAGGCAGTCACTTCCTCCCACCCCTTCACCCTCCTTGCCCTGACACCCCTCCAACCTCCCCTCTTGCTGCCTCTTTCCTTATCACCACTTTCCCCTCTCCCCTCTCCCCACCCCCAGTCCACTGAAAGGAATTGTTCTGCACTGGTAATCCTGGAGATGATCCCACAGGACCCTCTTGTCTTTCTCCTTTACTGTTATCCATTCCCCCTTCTTGGGCCTCGTCCCCTGCTGGGGAGGGAAACCTGCCTAATCTCCTCTTCCCTACTTTTCCCCCTTTGTCCCCCACCCCGCCTTGGCTACATTCCAACTCACTCCTGCTTACGTGCCTCCCAGCCCTGTGGCCCCTTTGCCCTTCCCATCATTACCCTGCGACATCCCCCACCACCACCAGTGCACTCATCTCTTGCCTCAGCTGCCATACCTGTGCTGTCAGCTGCATGATATGTTGACAAACCAGGCATCCCCCCACCTCTCAAAGAGTTCCCAGAAACACTGTCACCCCACACTGCCTGCATCTGACCACTCTACCATACCCCCACTGCATGCCAGCTGTCCACATATTAACGGTTTAGCCCTTCTTTGTTAGTGTATTTAGTAATCCCCCTTACCTTTAGGAAGCTTTTAGTAGGGTTAGCTCCTGATTTACCCACCCAACTGCCTACAGTGCAGGCCGAGGGTATACATTGAAGCCCACTAATTTCCTGCCTAACTCCCTGTAGGCTGACCCTATATAGGGAGTAACTGAGACCCACTAACAACACTGCTCCTAGTCGAGGGATAGCTGCCCCCCTACAGAGTACCTCTGTTCTAAGGCTAGATGCAGTCCTACCCCAGAAAGGGACTACCTGCAGCCCCTAGTCACTAGAGCTACTGGCCTCCTATGGAGTACCTTGACTATTAGTTGTAGACCTACTCTAGATAAGGACTAGATACAGTCCCTGCCAGCTTGCCTCCTCCTGAGACTGACCTTAGATATGTAATATTCCAGTGGAACCCCTACTTTCCTCCCCCTTTTCACACTTGTCTTATCTGCCCTCCTTTGAGCCGCGTAGCCTGCTGCCCGTGGACTTCCCCAGACGTCACACTTCTGCTTCATGGCACTTGCGGTTCAGGTCACTGGAGATTGTGGGTATTATAAATGCATGACAGGCACCTTATTGGCGTTCTGCAGCCATGTGTTACCAGTGCTGCATCAATGCCGCCTGTTCCTAGCTACTTGTAACCCTCCCTCATCCCTCCCTTTGCAGGCTTCCTCCCTCCTCCCCAACCCACACGTTCAGCAGCATATAA
Organism: Neoceratodus forsteri; assembly: GCA_016271365.2. Taxonomy (NCBI): domain Eukaryota; kingdom Metazoa; phylum Chordata; order Ceratodontiformes; family Ceratodontidae; genus Neoceratodus; species Neoceratodus forsteri. The sequence continues at coordinate 3,673,993 of JADMNL010000040.1, forward strand.
TTAATTTAGTTTACTGCCCAGCAAGTTCAGACTGCAAACAAAAAAAAAAGTTTTAAATTCTGCACAAAACCAGTTATTTGGTCGATCCTGGTCTCCCGATTTCCCCCTGCTTGCTCCTCCATGAGCTGTCATCAAGAAATGCCAAAATTAAAAAAAAAAAAAAAAAAAAACTTTTCCAAAAAAAATTGTTTTAACCCTCTTTTTTATATTGATACATAAAAGCTTTTGCAACATTATATATTGATATTAAGTTTTATATATCAGTATTCGAAAATGGCCTAAATTTTATAGCATCAGTGTGAAAATACACACAGGGGATATGAGACAGGCTGACTTTAGAAATCCTTTTTATCTTCATGAGAGGGTTATTAGTCTGTTGCTGTCTCATGAGTAGGGAAGCCACAAGTGAGAGAACAATAGACTAATACCCTCAAATGAGGATAAAAATGATAGTTTAAGTCAGCCCATGTCATATTTGATTTATACAACAGGTGTTTAGGGGGTTTTGTGATAGAAATAGTAAAAAGCTGCAAAAGTAAAAAAAGCAATGTAAACTGCATGGAGTAATATATATGTAATCAAAAGGTAAATTACATATCACATTTTATTGATTGAAAAGTTTTACCAGCAAAGGCCTACTTAGCAATAATAGCTCATTTCCAGATGTGCTCTGGGGGAAACTTAATTAAGTTGGTCACTGAGCATATGCAGAAATTTTATCTTCACATGTGAGAATAAGTTTCTGAGCATGCTCAGTGTGGCCAAAGTGAGAGATACACATTTTTGAGCATGCACGGTGACCAGGGGTGTGCAAATCCTATTGCCCCCTGTCTGGGAAAAGTAAACTTCTTTGAAGGCAAGTACAAAATGATAGTTGATTTCATTGTAAAAAATCAGAGCCAGCCTTAGCATGGTACGAACTGTGCATTTGTACAGGGCCCCAAGAGCAGAGAGACCTGCAAAAAGCTTCAGCTGTCCAGTTGGCCTCCTTTCTTCTTGATTCTCTATGTTCTAATTCAAGTAATGTGCAAAAATGACACCAAACTAGCTGAAAATGAAGATATAGGGAGGCCAGGGTACAGATGAGGATGTTCCATGGATGCTTCGAGACTTCGAGTATGGGGCCCCAGCAAGGAGGCTCACACAGGGCCCCGAGATAGCTAGGGCCAGCATTATGAAGAATGAGGGGGAAGTGCAAAGTCAGCTAAAGTCATGGTTAAAGTTCTAAAAGTTTTGATTTGAACACCCGTGTTGGCAACTAGCTTAATTTATCTTGCTCGTGTTGCCCGAAATAACTTGTTCATCTTGGCAAATTTTTTTCACACCTTTTGTATGAATAGTAATACTACCTTTAATAAATAAAAAATATGAACTGATATACAAGTTTTCTACCAACATATAATATCCTATACAAAGGAACACTCAAATGATGTAGTGTATTAATGAATATCAACATGTGTAGGCATGCAGTGACACATGAAAACTGTATCAGTATGATCTGTTTCTGTTGAACCGACTCCAAGCTTTCATTTAAAGAGTAGGCTAGCGCCAACTGTAGCTGATCCAGCACTGATAGATTGAACACCAGGGAGTAATCGGTTGGGGTTGGGAAGAGGGAGGTGGCACCGCTAGACACCAGGGAACAATTGGTTGGTGTCCAAGAGATGAATGGGTGCTGCTAGACACCAGTGAATGAAAGATTGAGTCTTGGGGGAGGGTACAGCTGGATACCAGGGAGTGATGGGACCGTGGAAGTGGGGTTCCTAGGGATGTGGATATGATGTTCTATCCACAGTTTCTGGCAGTGCCTTTCCCTTTAAGACTTGGCCGGAAACGTCTTCAAGCTGGCTCCTCTCACCCACCCAGGTGGTAACTCTCTTGGCTCCGCCCCCTGACACCAGATCTTCCTTTCTGCTGGAAGAAGCAGGTTCCCTCCTTACCGCTGTCGTGCTGAGTAGGCCCTTGTGACTTAAATCTTTGGATTTACTTCCTAAAATGTTTAAATCCGATTGTCTTTAACTCAATCAACGATTGCGACCGTGATGGACGACAAGTCCACTCCTGGATTCTGCCGGTGCCCTTGCGGGCAGATGATGTCCCGAACAGATCCGCTCTCCACGTGTGTCTACTGCTTGGGGCACAAGCACGATCCCCAGGCCTGTGATTTCTGTCGCTTCTTTCATCCTGACGTTCTCAAGGACTGTCTAACCTGGCTCAAGTTAGGCCAGATGAACAAACTGAACCCACTGGTCAAATCTAAGGATGCCTGTTGGGTGGTGTCTGCGCTGCGGGGTCCACTGAACAGCTTGCAGCGTTCAAGGAGGCAGCAGCCCAGGCTGCTTCCCACTCCTCTTCGGCTTCTGCCTTCATGCTGCTGCAGCTGGGATCGACTTTTTTAAAGGGTCCTTCAAAGAACTGTGCCAGTCCCTGCCAACCCTCGGTCAGGGATCCTCTGGGCACAAATCTAAGTTGAAGAAGGAGTCCAAAAAATGGTCTGATCGACATTCGTGGGATCAGGAGCACTCCTAGTCGAGAGCTTTGGATTCCCATGCTTCTCCGGACATGACTTCGGTCGAATCCTTGGCCCAGGCCACCAGCTTCTTGGTAACCCCATCGGGCCAGTTGGCGGAAACACTAGTTGATCTTCCGGCCGAGATTTTTCTCAAGCTGGTTGACCAGTTGTCGACTAAAGAGGCTGACATTTCTTTATCCAAGACTCCAGGACTGACTCGGACTATGGGAGGGACGGATCAGTCCACTGATCCGCCGCCTCTGATCTCTGACCAAGATCCAGAGAGGCCTCAATGTTTGCCGACTCTCTCTGAGCCCTGCCGCTGGTCCCCTCGGTGGTCAAGGTCTTTTTCCTGTGGGTCGGGTAGTTTCTGCTTGCGTCGGCACTCCCACTCTAGGCACCATGGTTAGCGGCGCCGCCACTACTCTTATCCTCCTCCTCGGGTGCGGAGAGGCTTCGGCACAAATTGCATCGATGCTACAAGGATCTCATGTGGCAACAGCTGGTGCTCACCAGCATAAAGCTGGCTCCGGCTCCTACGCAAGCCATCACCTGGCTTTTGCCCAACCAGCACCTTCTCTGCCTCAGGAGCTTCCTAAGGCGCTCCTGGCTTGGCCAACCCCAGCGTCCCCACCAGTTCCCATGGAGCCACCATCCGCCCAGCCGAAGGCCAGCTCTCTGAACACGGAGTCTCGGCCAGCAAAGGGACTTCCCCACTGGCTGTCAGTCACCATCACCCCTGACCATCTGCACTGGGTCAGTGGGGACTCAGGCAGTCGACCCCCTCTTTGACAACTCCTCAGAGTTTGAGGGTTCTTCCTTGCACTCTTGTTTGGTCACCGTGGAGTCGATGGGGATCTCTTGACGGATGAAGGCCCTACCTATTTTTTGGGCTTTCTCTGCTTGATCTCTGAGTCCACAGGTATGAAAAAGGAGCTCGTCCTGAAACAGGCTCGTTACCCGTTGACCGAGATCCTCTACTGGAGAAGTACTCCGAAGGCTTTCCGGGTGGCAGAAGCCATTCTTGGCCCTGCCCTGGAGCTCTGGCAGCACCCTGCTTCTTACCTTATGCCCTCTGTCTGGATGGCCGCCAAATATGTGGTACCTACCAGTTCCCTCTCGGGATTCACGGAACACCCTTTGGCCGAGGGACTGGTGACCGATTCTGTGTATCAGCACTCCGGCAACACTAGGGATGTTGACGAGCTGCTTGACAAAGAGTTCAAAAAGTTGGCCCATATGGTGAAAAAGGTCTGTGCTGCCTCCTCGCTTGGTCTTTGCTAAGCAAGCTCAACCCTCCTTATGACCCACTTCTCCCATGTCCTGCTGGGCACCCTGGATGAGGTGCTTCCTCATCTGCCTGCTGCCCTCCAGACCATGGTCAAACAGGTCTGGGACCAAGGCCGGGATGTAGAAAAACAACAGCTCCAGACAGCCATGGACAGCTCCATGGTGGCTGCAGTGGCCATGCTCTGCAGGGCTTGGTTGAGGATCTCAACCTTCATGGCAGACACTCAGCACAAGCTGGCAGATGTTCCTTTCCTGGGCACAGACTTGTTCGGGTCCAGGGTCGAGGACCACCTCACCCACATCGAGAAGTCCAGTGCCACTTTGGACTCTGTGACATCTTCCCAAAAGGACCCCCAAGGGCTCCAAACGGCAGAGAAGGAAGCCCTTTCAGTCCACCTCTACTCCTGCGGCTAAACCATCCCAACCTCAGGCTGGTCAGCAGGCCCAGGCTTTGCGACCTCGGCTGAAGTCAGTGGCTTCGGTCATCCGTAAGCCTGGGGGGAGAGGCTGCAATGGCCCCTCAGCCAGACCCTCCTCCTCCTGTAAGCCTGCACAGTGACGGGATGAGAGGTACCTCCCTCATGCCCATCACACTTCCCCTGCATCCTCTCATGGGGGGCCGGCTCCGCCACATCCTTTCCACCTGGTCCGCTGTCACCACAGACAGGTGGGTCCTTGAGGTGGTGGGTCTGGGTCTCCCTCTGAAATTTGAGCAGTACCCCCTTGCCGAGCCTGCGCCCCGTGGGAGGACTTGGTATCTGCAGACTCTCAGACGACAAAGCCCAGCTCCTCCGCAAGGAGGTTTCCAGGTACTTCCTGGTGCCAAAGTGGACGGGGGGCTGATGCCCCATTCTAGATCTGCACTGCCTGAACAAGTTTCTCAAGTTGCACACCTTCAGGATGGTTACTCTGTCTCAGAGCATACCATCTCTGGAGCAAGACATGTGATTTTGCTCCCTGGATCTTGAAAATGCGTTCTTTCACATCCCGATCCATCCGTCACACCAAAGTTTCCTCCGCTTCCGAGCCAAGGGAATCCTCTACGAGTTTCAGGCCATGCCATTCAGCCTGTCCTCAGCCCCCAGGATCTTCACCAAGTGCATTGCAGTGGTGGCAGCTTACCTGAGGTGCTAGGGCGTCCGGGTTTAACCCTACCTGGACAACTGGCTGATCACAGGTCCCTCCAGGCAGGAGGTGGAGCGGTCCAGGGACCTGGCCCTCCAGACTTGCATCTTCCTTGGCCTCCTGGTCAATGAGGCCAAGTCGTAACTCATACCTTCGCAGGGGATCCACTTCTTCAGGGCGGATCTCGACTCATGCAGAGTTAGAGCCCGGCTCCCGGCGGACAGGGTGGAGGCTCTTTTCTCCTTTGTCTGATCATTTTGGGTTGGGCACTTGCGCCCTGCCCGGGACTTCCTGTGCCTGCTGGGTTATATGGCAGCCTGCACTAGCATGGTCTGGTGGGCCCGCTGAAAAATGCACTCCCTGCAGTGGGAACTGGCCGGCCAGTGGTCTCCGCGCAGGGGTCAATTCAACCAGCTGGTCACTATGACCCAGCAGATATGGGATGCCCTTGAGTGGTGGTTAGTCTCAAAGCATCTGCAGGAAGGGATCCCGTTTGTCTGCCCAGAGCTGATGATCATCCTGACGACTGATGCCTCTCTCATGGGCTGGGGTGCCCCCCCAGAAACCCAGAGTCCACGGGCTTTGGACCCCCAAGGAGTCCTGGCAATTTAGCTGGGGCTGACTGCATTCACCCCGCACATCCGGGGTCAGGTGGTCCAGGTCCAGGTCCAGATCCAGATGAACAACACCATGACCAGGTACTGCTTCAACAAACAGGGTGGGATGCACTCGCTGCCACTGTGAAAGAAAGCGCTTCATGCGTGGACCCTCGTGCGCAGCCTGGAGGCAGACATCTTAGCCATCCATGTGGCAGGGGCCTCCAGCCAGCTGGCGGATGTCCTCAGCCACGTGGGCAAGGTGTATCACTAGTGGTGTCTCCACCCAGAGGTAGTACACAGTCTGTTCTCTCAGTGGGGCACCCCTCAGGTGGACCTGTTCGCCTTCAGGAAGAATGCAAAGCTGAGTCTGTTTTGTGCCCACCCCTCCTCAGCAGGGAACGCTGCAGGGAGATGACTTTTTGAGGCCCTGGACCCCTGGCCTCTTTTATGCCATCCCTCCACTTCCCTTGATCCACAAGGTGCTTCTCAAGGCCAAGAGGGACAAGGCACAGGTGATCCTGGTGGCTCCAGACTGGCCCCGCCAGTTTTGGTACCCATATCTCCTCCGCCTCAGCAGTAGGCTCCTGAGGCATCTTCCTCGCCACCCGGACCTGCTTTCCACCATTCAGGAGAAGGTACTCCACCTGGACCTTCAGCCCGTGCACCTGACAGCCTGGTTCCTGAGTGGCTAGAGTTCCAGGCTTTGGGTCTCTCCGGAAGATGTCTTCACTGTTGTGGAGGCCTCTCAGAAGAAATCGACTAGGAAATGCTATGCCTTCAAGTGGAAGAGATTCTCCATTTGGTGCCAGAGCAAAGGGCTGGACCCCTTGTCCTGTCCAGTGACTAGCATCCTTGACTACCTGTGATCCCTCTCTAAGTTGGGCCTTCGGTCGATGACAGTACACCTGGTAGCCATCCCTGCTTACCGGCGTGAGCTGGCCAGCAGTCAGTGGTTCAGGAGAAGGTGGTGTGGCACTTTTTCAAAGGCCTTGACCATATTTCCCCTTCAGTGCATGAACCACCACCACCACCACGGGATTTGCTGCTGGTTTTTGCAGAGCTTATTGGCAAGCCATTTGAACCTATGTGCAGGTATGATCTGTCTCACCTGTCCTGGAAGATCGCCTTCTTGGTGGCTATCATGTCAGCCGGAAGGATCCGTTATCTCCAGGCGCTTTCGGTGGAGTCTCCTTACCTGATCTTCCACAGGGACAAGGTTGTCCTTCACCCCAACCCGAAGTCCTCCCGAAGGTTGTGTCCAATTTTCACCTTAACTCATTGTCTCCTAGCCAACGCCTGTAGTCGTCAGTAAAAAAACACTGGTGTGTCCTGAGTACGTCTGCAGAAGTTGGCTACTGACTCCCAGTGTGCGTCAAGCAACGCCTGGAGAAGTCACTATATATTTTAATATACAGTGTAACAGAATATAATATATGTTTGACTGCATAGCACACGTTGAAAGGTAATGTTATGCTGAACAACTTTGTCACTGATATTTTGTGCACATCATGCATACTTTAGGAGTTATTTGCATTTGTTTATGGTATGGTGTGTGGCTTATGTTGCCTGTTTTAGTGAAAAAATATTTTTTTTGCTGTTTCAACCAGTTTAAAAATAACAAAACAAAATTACATATTATTATTTGCAGACCACCATTGGGAAGGTAATGTTCTGCTGAACAACTTTGCCACTGATATTTTGTGTATATCATGTATGCTTTTGGAATTATTCACATTTGTTTATGGTATGGTGTGTATGGCTGACATGTTTTCCATCAAGATTCACCTAAGCAGCTTGAATAAAATTCACTTTTTTGGCACTTCAGCAGGTATAAAATAAAAACCGTATTGATTACAACTGGTTGCATAGCACCATTGGAAAGGCATTTGTGTATAATCAACTTTCATGCTGATACTTTGTGTGTATCATGTATACTTTTGGAGTTATAATGATTTGTTTATGATATGGTGTGTGTGGTTGAGATTCAGCCTCAAATCTCGCAAAGCACCTTGACTAAAATGGGGAAAATTACGCTTTATAGTAAAAGATATCTTTTAACTAACATAGTATTAAAACACCATCTAATGTCTGTATGCTTAATTTGGTGTTGATATTTTACATATTTTCCAACAAAAATGGCTTATGTTGCACTTTTTAGTGAAAAAATATTTAGTTTGCTCTTTCGACCAGCATAGAAAAAAACTAAATTACTTATTATTACATGCATGCCACCATTGGAAAGGCAATTTTGTGCTGAATAACTCTGCCACTCATACTTTGTGTCTAGCATATACTGTTATTGAGCTATTAGCATTTGTTTGCAACATGCTGACTATGGCTTGATTTTGCTTAGAAAGGCCCAGGATTCACTGTTAAAAGTATACAGGAGATTCAGGAGACAAGTGGTGTAATCTCAGAGTGAGCCTGTGGAGGCAATAAGTTAACCAGGTGATTGATCTCCCGGTGTGCTTCACCAGTCATACCCCGGAGGCTAGGCACAGGCTTCGTACTCTGGACCTGAAGTGAGCACTCACTTATTGCAAGAAGCGCACGGCTGGAGTTCGGGGAGAGGTTTGCCAGCTGTTTGTCACCTATTCTGAAGCCACACCTGGCAGACCGGCAGCCAAGCGGACAATTGGCAGGCGGATTGTATCCTGCATCGACCTCTGCTACAGGTTGGTGGGTAGGGAGTCTTCTGTAGGGCTAAGGGCTCATGCCACCCATCATACCGCTGCCTCGGTGGCAGCTTCCAGGGATGTCACTATCCAGGACATCTGCAGGGCAGCTACCTGGAGGTCAGCACACGCCTTCATTTCCCATTACCACATCAACCCTGAGTCACACCAGGATGCTGGTTTGGGGGCCTCAGTTCTTTCATCTCTGTTCCCTAAGTAGAGGGTGTGCGCCTTGCCTCCCTTCTCCCGGAGAACTGCTAGGAGTCTGCCAGAAAGTGTGGATAGAACATCCCTAGAAAAACAGGTTGCTCACCTGTAACAATAGCTCTAGGAGTGGTGTATGATGTTCATTCACACGGACTCACCCGACCTCCCCTGGCTTTGGCGCACACAACTGTTTCCAGCGGGCAAGATCTGGCATCGGGGGCGGAGCCGAGGGAGTTACCACGTGGGTGGGAAGAGCCAGCTTGAAGACGTTTCGGGCCAAGTCTTAAAGGGAAAGGCACTGCCAAAATGTGTGGATGAACATCATATACCACTCCTAGAACTAGTGCTACCGGTGAGTAACCTGTTTTTATTGCTAGACACTAGAGATAGAGGAAGGGGAGAACCACTGGAAGTCAGATCGATTGATGGAGTGTCTGAAAGGGAACGGTAACGCTGAACACCATGGAGCGATCGGTTGATGGAGGGGGTACTGCTGGACACTAGGGGATGAATGCTTGGGGTCTGGGGATGCTGCTGGACACCAGGGAGTGATCGGCTGGGACCTCAGAAAGGGTTTACTGCAGGACACCAGGGGGACGAATGGGGACCACTGGACACCAGGGATCGATCAGTTGGGGCCTCTGAAAGGAAGTGGTAACCCTGGACACCAGAGAGCGATTCTGTGGGGCAAGCGATTATTTGGGGCGGACAAGGGAAGGGGTCCTGATGGACACCTGTGAGCAATTGACTGGGGTCAGGGAGTAGTAGTAGGATATACAGGACCCCAGGGAGCAGTCTCTTTGGTCTGAGGTGGAGGGTGGTACGCCAGGGAGGGATCAACCAACTTGCTGCTAATCTGCCTCTGCACAGTGTCCCAAATGCAGTGAATAAAGTCAGTTTTGATAGGCTTGCCAAGAGTTTTGTCTCCCAGCTTAGATCAAGTGACTACTTAGCTAAAAGACTACAGGGGTTTGACTCCAGCTTAAACATTAGTGTCCTCCTTGCACATCCTGGTTGCCCTAGTTTTATCTGTGTTTTTTTTTTTTTTTGTTCTCACACTGCACCTTGAAAGTTGCTGTGCAGTGTGTTTGTTGTTAGCTCTTGCTGCCTTATATTGTATCGTATGCACAGCTGTCTGTTGTGGTTCTCTGCACTGCACAATCTAACCACTGTACTGTATACTGGTGGTGTATTTTCTTATTGCCCCCCCCCCCCGTTGCACCTCGTTATCAGTATACGAGAAGATATGAGAAGTTTGAATGCTTCAGCAGCAAGCATTTAAACTGGCTGGGGGGAGCGGGGCAGGAATGACAAGAGGCTTAGGATCACCCACCTGTAGGCGCATGCAAGAAAATGAGTTGATGACAGGGACAACTGAAGCAGGCGGAAAGGGAGAAGCAGAGGAATGGAGGCCACATAAGAAAGATGACTGTGGTGGGGGGAAGAGGCAGAAGAGTAAAAACAGGAGCAGAGGGAGGATAGGCTGCAGAACATGGAAAGCCATGGTACCTAATGCCCGCAACCTGGGAAATAAAATCCCAGACCTGGAGGCCTTGTTAGTGGAGGCAGACCTGGACATAGCAATAACAGAGACATGGTACACTGCAAATCATGGATGTCACATAAACGTACCGGGTTATGCTCTGTTCAGGAGGGATGGGGGTAAAAAAAGAGGGGGGCTCTGTATGTCAGAGAGGGTATAAAGGCAACAGAGATCCAGGATAGGCAGGGGGAGGTCGAGGCACCGTGGGTCACCCTTAAACCTGACAATCGTACAGCTATACACACAGGGTGATCTACAGGCCTCCAGCACAGGGGGTGGAAGTGGACAGGGGAACAAGTGCATGAAATACACAAGATGGCAACTAAAGGTGAAGTTCTGCTGCTGGGGAATTTCAATATGCCAGACGTGGATTGAACCACCCAGGCAGCTGCTTCAACCAGAAATAGAGGCATCCTAGATTCCCTACAGGAGGCTGGTCTCAGGCAGCTAGTGCTTGATCCCACCAGAGACCAGGCGATTCTGGACCTAGTACTGACCAGAAGGACAACTGTGGTCCAGTGACCACCACATAGTGGGGGCAGAAACTCAGTCAGGTCACATAAAGGCGAAGGTTTTATATTTCAAAAGGGCTGACTTTGCTGAAATGGGGAGATGTATCAGAGGCGCCCTGGAGAAGAAGAAGGTAAGAGGGGGGTGGAAAAGCAGTGGGAGCAGCTAAAGGAAACCATAGTGGAAGTGACAAACCAATGCATCAGGTTGATGTCCAAAGGTAAGAAAAGGAGGAAGCCACTATGGTTCTCAAAAAAAGTGGCAGACAACGTAAGGACTAAAAGGGTGGGTTTCATGAAATATGAGACCCAAAGGGATGAAGACAGTGAGGTGTACCTAGGGTGTCTAAGGGAAGCGGGGAAGGCTGTTAGGAGCGCAGAGGTGCAGTCTGAGGAAGGATTAACGCAGACAGTGAAGAAAAGGGACAAGACATTCTATAAGTACATCAGTGAAAGAAGAAAAGTCGGGGGGAGTGTAAGGCTCAAAGGGGATAAACGAGAGTGTAAAGAGGGAGACCTAGACAAGGTGGAAATATTGAATAAATACTTCTGTTCAGTATTCACGAAGAGGGGGAGGGTCAGGGACCACAGCTGGACGATAGATGCAAAGGGGAAGGAGAGGTGGACACCAGTCCATTCACAGTGGAGAGAGTCCTGGAGGAGCTGACAAAACTGAAGGTGGACAAAGCAATGGGGCCAGATGGCATACACCCGAGGATATTAAGGGAGCTGCTTAGGGAGCTGGCAGCACCCTTGGTAGCCATGTTCACCGAATCACTCAACACAGGGGTGGTTCCAGAGGACTGGAGGAGGGCACATGTAGTTACTCACAAGTGGTAGTAGAGAGGAGGTGGGGAACTATAGGCCGGTCAGCCTCACCTCATTAATGGGTAAGATCATGGAGGCACTGCTTAAATAAAGAATAGTGGCTCACCTGGAATCCAGTGGTGCCCAGGATCTGAAGCAACATGGATTCACAGCAGGAAGGTTGTGTCAGACGAATTGAATAGATTTTTTTGACTGAGTGACAAAGGAAGTGAATCGGGGGAGGGGGTGGATATCGCCTTTCTCAATTTCAGCAAGGTCTTTGACATCATCCTGCATAAAAGGCTGGTTAACAAGATGGGCAGTCTGGGCTTGGGGCACAAAGTGGTAAACTGGGTTAGGAACTGGTTAACGGACAGGAGGCAGAGGGTGGTGATAAATGGGATCCAATCTGGAGAGAAAGGGTGACCAGCGGGGTACCTCAGGGATCAGTCCTTTGGCCAGTCCTGTTCTGTGTCTTCATTAGTGACATTGCGGAAGTACTGCAGGGAAAGGTTTGCCTGTTTGCAGATGACACCGAGATCTGCAACAGGGTGGATACTCCAGACGGGGTTGAGAGAATGAGGAGGGACCTGGGGAAGCTTGAGAAATGGTCTGAGGTGTGGCAAAATTCAAAGAAGTGCAAAGTTATATACCTTGGACATATGAACCCTGGGGAGAGCTATTGGGGGGGTTGCTGACAATCTCCAAGGAAGAAAGAGACCTGGGGATTATTATTTCAGATGAGTTAAAGGTGTCTAAGCAGACTACAGAGGCTGCAGGGAGGGCCAGCGGCATACTGGGGTGCATAGGCAGAGGTATCACTAGCAGAAAGTGGGGAGGTAGTGATGCCGTTGTATAAAACACTAGTGAGGCCTCACCTAGAGTACTGTGTGCAGTTCTGGAAGCCACACTTTTGCAAGGACATTGACAGGGTAGAGGCGGTCCAGAGAAGGGTGACTAAGATGATACAAGGCTTGCATCACAGAACATGTGAGGAGAGATTAAAGGACCTCAGTATGTACTCGCTGGAGGAGAGGAGGATCGGGGGGGGGGTGGGAGAGACGTGATAGAAACATTAAAGTACCTTAACGGCATAAACAAGGTGCAGAGGGAAGACTTCTTCCAAAATAGAAAGAGTACAAGAGTGAGGGGGCATGATATGAAAAAAACTGCACATAGTCTGTGCCTATAACCCACCACAAAGCGGTTACTCAGGCCTTGAAGAAATACTCAACCAAACTGCCCTGGCTGTAGGGCACAATGAAGCACTCATTCTCTGGGACCTAAACCTTTAAATGGGTGGGTAAAGCACACAATACCCTCCTCTTCCTAGTGCAAAGTCACAGCGTACACCAACTCATAACTGACGCTGCCAGGTTCACATCTCCATCCAACTCTAGTACTCTGATCCACTGGATATTGACAAAATCATATCAACAGAATCCCAGCTGCTGGTACCCTTGCAGATGCAATAAGTGACCACTCCCCCGTATTTTGTATCTGGTGTCCCTCACCTATCCCTTCTCCCCACCACGCTATAAGAAAGGCCTCAAGACCCACCTGTTGGGGCTAAGTCTCTGTTCATGTTACCGCTGAGCATCAAAACACTACAAAGGACTACCTCAGTAACCTTCATCGGCCTACTGGCTGGCCCTTACTCCATATTATGACGCTTACTATTCTGATAAGATGTGTGTAATTGTTTTATTCCTGTGAAACTGTTTTATTCCTCATCCTGACCTTCAATTGTACCTAACCTGCCTGTGTATGATTTATTATGTCTGTCTTGTAATGTACTACCCCATTTGCTCTGAGCTGTTCTTGCTGTTTATTTTGTACATAATTAATCCTGGGTCGCCCCTGAAAAAGGGACAGTAATGGTCCCAGTGGGCCTACCCGGTTGCCAAAATTTAAAAATAAATAAACATTATCTTCTGTAACTTTGCCAGTCTTGATAAGGCTAAATTGCTTCATGATGTCTCCTTAATTGATTGAGCATCCTGGGCTTGGTATAAGAAAGACCAGACTGCTCTCGGCCACTTCCTTACCAAATTTGGGACCCTACAGGACAGGTGCACCCCTTTAATCACCCGTCAGGTACAGTGCAAACAAACCAGGTGGCTCCACAAAGACCTACTCACCTTACTCTGTGCAAGGGATAAAAGTTGAAGGCACTTTAAACCCTCAGACCTACCATGTGATTATAATAGCTATAGGGTACAAAGAAATGCCTGCTAGAAACAAATCAGAAGTGCTAAAAGCTCCTACTGCAAAGGACTTCTATTAGATGCTGCTGGGGACTCAAGAAAATTTTCTCATATAAAAACCTTCCTCTGTGCTAAACAATCCCACTCAACCAATGATATGGTCCTAAATGATGTGCATTGTACCGATCCTGCCACCATTGCTAACTCCTTCAACCTCCACTTCTCTGATCTATTAAAATAAACTTCCTTTTTCCCTCCAGCACAACCCACCAACCATCGTATCTCAACTGACTAAATGGCTGTGGACCCACCTTTTCATTTCAAAGCCATAACTAGGCTCGATGTTTTAAAACTCTTAAAAACTATCTCCGACAGTACTAGCATTGGCTCTGACTGTCTTGAGCCAAGGCTCCCAAAAATTGCTGCTCCCTTCATAGCCTCTCCCTCGCAAGAATATTTACTCTATCACTATGCCATAGCCAAGCCCCCGACATATGGAAAATTGCTCGATACCCCCGTTTTCAAAATAGGTGACTCAAAAGATATCTATCGTCCCATGGCCATCCTCTCAGTTCTTAGCAAAATCCTTGAAAAATTGGTTGTCTCACAAACTATTGACTATCTCTTTGATCATAACCTCCTCGGATACACAACATGGTTTCCGCAAGGGCCATGGTACTTCCACAGCCTTACTTAAATTCACTAATGACACCCTCTCTGCTATGGATTCTGGCCTTCTGACAGGCGTGGTCTTTATAGACGTAACAAAAGCATTTGATCTTGTTGACCACCCTCTACTTCTTGCCAGTCTTCTATCCATGGGTCTCTCACCGCATGCTGTTACCTGGTTTAACAGCTATTTATCTAACAGAATGCAGGTCATTAACTTTAACTCTGCCTTATCTGACCAAACAACTATCAACATTGGAGTACCCCAGGGCTCCATCCTGGGTCCCCTCCTCTTCTCCATTTTTATCAACATCACCAAGACACCCCGCTCTTGTTCATCCCTTCTTTATGCGGATGATCTCGTCCTGTACTCCAGCTCCAAACATATATCTGATAGTAAAGCAGCAGTACTATATAAACAAAATCTCCACTTTTTCGACAATTTATTCCCTGTGCTCTGCTGAGCATGTACCTGATAATCTTTCTCACCGGCATTGTGCTATCACCCCGTAATTTGCTTGTTATCCTTTGTTTTTGTTTACATTTTTGCCACCTGCTGCATTGACAGCAGCAATATTGGATGCAGCCACCATATTTTTTGTGGCGCTACAACGGCCGGAACTGATCACTTCCTGCTTAGATAGTACTGCTGCTTTGACCTCATTCTCTCTTCTGACTTTTTAAATATCCAATCATGGCTCTCCAAGCATAAGCTCATACTAAATGTGGGCAAAACTAAATCTATGCTCTTTAGTTCCACCTCAAAAATTAGAACTAGCCAAAACCTGCTCAAGATATCCTGTTCAGATGGCTCATTATTAGGGACTGTGAGCTCTTTCAAATATCTTGGTTTTCTACTGGATGAGTCCCTTGATTCGGACCTTCATATCCAAGCCACCTGTAAATCTGTCAATGCCAAAATTGAGATTGCATATAAAACAAGTTACTTTCCAACTCCTTCTGCTAGACTGGCCATTGCCCATGGCATTTTGCTCCCGGCACTCACCCATGGTGCTGTCACATATGTAGCTGCGTCAAAGTCTGCTCTTCACAAATGGCATACTACTTACAATAATATTTGCCGATATGCCTCTGCATTCCCGCGGTGCAAACATTGCTGTCAACTGTATGCTGATCTTAACTGGCCTTCCCCCTCCACCCATAGACTCCTCTCCCTTGGCTCCTTGACAGGTGACATCATTAGATCAAAAACCCCTTCATCTCTTGCCTCCATGCTGCTCCCTCAGTCCTCTTCCTATGGTCTCCATTCTGTCAACCTATCTCTCCTATATGTTCAGAGATGTAAAACTTCCAAGGGTGCCTGTGCTTGCTCTCATATTGCCCTGAAGTACTGGAACTCCCGTCCACTAGCTATCCGTCATACGCCAAGTCCTGCCGTCTTTAAAAAGGAACTTTGGACTTTCTTGTCTAAACTTGCCCCTTGCACGTGCTTTAATCCTCCATATCTTACTCCTTTCACTTACTGTGCTGACTAGAGCTTCTTCTCTATCTTACTACTGCTCACTCTCACCCCATCTGTATCTGTGCTTTGGCTGACTTGCCTCTCTGCCTAGGTCTCCTTCCCCTCTTTCCTCAGCCTCTTGTACCTGCCACCCCTACTGCCTTGCTTTTAATATTTTACTTCTCCCTTCCCTCCCGCTTTGCCTTTCTCTCTTTGCTGATTTAACTCCATGCCTACTTACCTTGGTCTAGCATTTAACTGTTAGTTGCTTTTTTAAACTGTAAGTTTTTCCAATATTGTTAGTTGCTACCTAATTCAGTACCTACTTTGCTGTTGACTTGATTACTACGGACTAGTTGGTCCTGCCACACCTTTATTGTCTGACGTTCTGTGATTTTTTTCCTTATTGACTCTCCACTTTATCCCTTCCTTATGTTTATTTTACGTTTGTATTTACATTGTACCATCAGTTCTGTGCTGTTTGTCATAATATTTGTCTTGATTTTGCCATTTTGTATTGTGTTTCTCATGCCACTGTATTTTGTTCTTGTTTCTGCGTTGCTACTTTGTAACCTCCCGGGTCACGTCTGAAAATAGTAATTTCTATGGCTAGAGCACCTACCTTCCTGGTTAACAAAAACTAAATTAATAAATTGGAAGGGGGTTGGTTAAGGGGAAATGTGAGAAAGTTTTTCTTCATGGAGAGGGTGGTGGATACATGGAATAGTCTGCCACAGGAGGTGGTGGGTGCAAGCACAGTGGAGGGATTTAAACATGCCTGGGACAGGCATAGGGGATTCTTCGAAGTGGGAAGGAGTGGTAAAAAGCCACTGACCACACAGGTGCCGGAACCGGGGTGGCGGAAGGGGCGGTAGCCCCTCCACTTTTTATTTCTGAATGGCAAAAACTAGTACAGAAAAAGTGCCCTTTGTGCCCTCATAAGTGCCCTTTTGATTCTCAGCCCCCTCAGCTTTTACCATCTTCCAGCACCCTTGACTGACCAGATAGGGTCAGAGGCCACAAACAAGTATGGGGCTTACTGTCAGACAAGATGATCCTTATTTGCTGACAGTTTATCTGTTTCTATGGATACAAGCCTTTATATATGTGTGTGTGTGTTTTTTGTCGCAGACAGCAAATTTTAAATAAATAAAAATAATGTTCCTGGTTTTGCCCAGGGAGGCACACATCACTTTTGTTTTTGTTTTTTTTTGTTTTTTTTTGTTTGTTTGTTTTTTTAGTACAGCCAGCAAAGTCGTTTAATAGCAAAAACATACCACCCATCGGATAGTTTTTCAGTGAAGCCCCAGCATAGTTTCTTTGGCTGTTAAATCTTGTTTTACCATACTGCTTGGCACAGTTGTTTGCTAACACATTACTCAATCCATCCCTTTTTTTTTTTTTAATATATAACCCACTCTAGGGTGTGCAGTCGTGCTCTGATATACACATGCCTTGGTATACGTTCAGCCACCCAAGGCATGCATATATCGGAGCACGATCGTGCACCCTAGAGTGGGTTATCTTTCTTATAAAATGGTCACAAACTTTGTGGGGGGGACAGACAGATAGTAGTACCTGTATGGCTCAAATAAGTGTTTCATTTACAGGTAGGTGATCTGGTTGATCCTGCCATAATTGTGATAAGTTTGAGTTTTAGGTGATAGTTATCTGGTTTATCCTGCCATGAGTTTAATAGAAAAAAAATATTTAAATGAATTTTTTTTTTTCTGGTTCATTCTGCCATTTTCACACTGTTTTGGTCCAGGATTTCAGTAGTCACTTTCGTCCTGTAATGTAGCATGACTGAGCAATGGAAACGGTGGTGAAGGTCATTGAGGCAGAGGTTTAAAATAAGCTATTCTCACTTCAAAACAAAGGAAACTCCTTTATTTTAACCTTATGCAGCTCTGTGTAAAAGAAACTGCTGACTGTACACAGAGGAGAGAGAGCGAGTCGGTGGGTTCTGAAAAGTAGACACAAGTGTGAGGGAATGTTGCTATAGCAACAGTCGCTCGGGCCTGCATCTACTTTTCAGAAGCCACCAACTTGCTCACACTCCGCTTGCTCTCCTCTGTGTACAGTCGGTGGCTTCTTTTACACACTATGCAATAAAAGAAACAATTACCTACTGTCAGACACCCAGCTCCTCAAACATATATAATAGCAGATCTGCTCTACTGTTGAGGGGCATTAAAAATTATATGTGCTTCCCTCTGGTTAAAAAGTTATAGCACCCCAAATGTGCACCCCCATAAAAACAAAGCCTTGTCTGACACGCCTCCTTTTGTGATGTCAGAAAATGAAGGTTGCTTGTGTGTGCTCCATAGATCTATATTGGTGCCATTTGTCAATGATGTTTAGTACTATTTAAGTCTCTATAGCAGTCTCACACTCTAAAGGAGGCGTGTCAGACAAGGCTTTGTTTTTATGGGGGTGCACATTTGGGGTGCTATAACTTTTTAACCAGAGGGAAGCGCATATAATTTTTAATGCCCCTCAACAGTAGAGCAGATCTGCTATTATATATGTTTGAGGGGAGCTGGGTGTCTGACAGTAGGTACCTGCTCTTTAACGTAAAAAACTTAGTTTTCCTTCGCTTTGAAGTGAGAATGGCTTACTTTAAACCTTTGTCTCAGTGTCCTTCACTGCCGTTACCATCGCTTGGTCACGCTACAGTACAGTGACTACTGAAACTCAGTGTGTAAGTTGCAGGATCAATCAGATAATTTATTCAAATGGATTTTTTCTTTTAAAATCATGGCAGGATCAACCAGATAACTATCTCTTGAAACTCAATGTTATCCCAATTATGGCAGGATCAACCAGACAAAAAAGTAAAAGTGATTATATGGAAAGACAGTCTGAAGATGGCAGGATCTACCAGATAAGTTTATTTTTTTAATAAGCTTCTTGTTTAATAATGATGGCAAGATCAACCACTTAATTCTATAGAGTGTGAGACTGCTATAGAGACTTACCTATGGCTGTGGGTGGCATCCTGTATGCCAGCTATGTGTATGGCAGGCTGTCTGTTGCAGGTGTGGAGTGATCTCAGGGCTGGTGAGAAGTTTTTGAGCGCTGGAAAGTAGTTCAGGTGTGCAGTTGTAATGGGAGGTGTGCGGTCGTTGTCACATGATGCATGGTCATGTGATGCATTTTAGACAATCGGGAAACTTGGATTTCACAAATTTTTTTTATTTATTTTTTTTTTTCTTCTTACCCATCGTATAACACATATACTGTCTACACTGGCTGGTCCCCCCTGGGAGAGGAGAGCAGTCAGATGGACGCTCAGTCCATTCCCTCTCCTGCCGACCCCCACCATCCCGAATCTGTTCCCAAACCCAGGTTGCCAGCGTGGTGAGAGGTGTGCCATCCAGCATCTCCCCCTCTCATGCCATTGGGTGGCCAGACTGACCATTTTTTTTTTTTTTACATATATAGCTTTTTGGCCCTGACCGCCACCTACTCCTGCCGGGGGACCCCCTGCCAGTCTCAAGTCTCGTCGCAGCTTCCCCTGTTGTCAAGTCAGCGAGGAGCCACACGGTGCTGGACCTGAGTACCGTGGGGGCCATCACTCTTGGTGGTTGTGCATATGTTTTTTGTTTTTTTTTTCATGTGTTTCTCCTTTGGTCCCACCCTCTACCCTAGATGTCTGGTATAGCCTCTGGCAGCCTCAGACTCAGTAGTGACACTGGAGATGTGCCACCCTTCATGAGGGAGCAAGCTCTCTGGCTCACCGTGAGGGGCTGCTACTGCACTGGGTCTGGGCTGTCTTCTTCCCCAGCTGGCTCGCGCTCCCATTGAGAGCACTCCTCACCCTGCCCACCTGACCCGTGCAAACCTGTACTCGCTCCCAAACCCGGGTTGCCGGTATGGAAGCGCATACCGCTACCACTGAGCCATTAGGTGACTCCTGTTTTTGTTTATTTTAAACAGTTCTAGGCATCAGAATGTTCTGAATCACACTGGAAAACTGAACTAGAGGTATTGAAGCCATGGCATTGATTACAAAGGTATGAACCCTTCCCTTTGTAAGGGACTCTCTTGCAACATCACTGTGGAAGAGCACTTTGCTCTAACCAGTAACTGTGTCATGTACTATGGTCACACTTGGGGAACAGAAAACTCCATTGATGAGGAGGTTCCAATGGCACACCCCAGCCAAGTACCATTTTAAAAGATCCTCGAGCCTCTTCGCTGCTTTTTATTGGGAAGTGACATCAGGAACTAATTTTTTTTAAATTAAAGCATGGAATTAATTTACTGATAATGTTGCTTCGGCTTCCAAATATTGATTTATGAAAATGCAGGATGGTTAAATTAAAATTCTGTCGTCAAAAGAATCTGTTTGTTCTGTAATAGAATAAACATGTTTGAGCGTCTGCGCCTGTAGGCAGTCAGTTGGTATGGGCTGTCCTCCCCTGCTAGCTGGGACAGATTGTTACAGTCTGAGAGAAGTCTTGGGACACTGCCCTTTCCAGACTCCTTCAGTCTTTACAATCTGTCCTGGGCTGGTAGACAGGTCCCTGCTCAACAGGGATACCTTTTTCCTCAGCAGGTGGATTTGTTCTTCATTTTTGTGAATTTTTCTGTAAAGTTTCTTTCAGTCCTCAGCAGCAGCATGGGAAGATTGTCATCACAGTCCTGTGTGCAGCAGGGGCTCTGTCTGCAGGTTGGAATCCAGGGCTGCAGTGCCAGTTAGGGTGACTACAGCCCCAGGGTTCCCCCCAAAGCATCTATGAATGGGATGCCTCCAACCTTTTGTTTTGAGCCCCATCCTTCCCCCATGTTTAAGCGGAGTCCTGGTCCCTAGTACTGTTACAATTACAGCAGTCGATGGAATTCTACTGGGTGTAAAACAGCAAAGGAAAAGTGACAGAGAGCTAAAAAGAAACACGCAGAAAGAAAAACAAAAGTATTGGAACTCAACAAATAAGAAAGAAATTAAGGCACAAAGAATGGGATAGTACATCTTGTGCCTATTTCTTGACAAATGCCCCATCTTTTCCATTTCTTCTGGGGGAAACACTGAGCCAACACTGTCCTTCCAGTTCCTGGCGGGGCCAGTTTGATAACTTGCCCCACTGAAGGTAAGGTAGGACATGGGTGTTGTGTGAAGGGAGTATCTGAGGGCTGTTTTGAGCACTGTGAGGAGCATGCACAATATACCTTTTTTTATTTTTAACGTAGTCACAGCCATGCAGTAGGAGAGGGCAGACAATATGAACCCCAAGCCCATTCTGTCTCTACTATGCTAGGATACTGTTTGTTGCTGTTTCTTGCAGCAAGATTACTGTATAATTGGTTGGGGGTTTTTTTTCACTCTTTTTGGCCGACCCCTATCCAGCAGTTGGCCACACTGGTTCACAGCAACCTTCTTGTGGGGATACCCTGTCTGTCGGTACACAGATCCAGTTGCCTGGGTGGCAGTGGGTTGATGGTTGTGTTTTGTTCCATTTTGGCTCCCCTGTCCACCTCTCAGCTCAGTTCCTGCAGCTTCATCTCTCTTTCACTCCATTGGTCACAAGGGTGCTAATCAGTTGCCTACCCATTGATCTTCCAGGGCCACCCCCTGTGCAGTCCTAGCCCTCCCTTGCTGGAGCATGAGTGCCATGTCTCTGTAATGCCTTTGAGCGCCACAGTTTAGGAGCTCCAACTTCTCAAGCTCAGAAAAGAACCTTGGGCAACCATACTTAACTGCACGTTTGACAGATCTGACAAGTCTCACCATTTACTAGCAAGACCCTCTAGTTCAGGAAACTGAAGTTCTTAAATTTGGCATCTGTCTCCCCGTCTCACTGCCAGAAATCAGTCTTTTCCTGTTTGCCTGATCAGATCTTGCTAATTTTGAAGGATATATGCTCTTCGGAGAGATCAGAGGTTTGCAGGTCTGTTTAAATGTTTTTAACTGTGCACAGTTAAAGGGACACTGTCAGCTTTGCCCCTCGTTTTTCGATCCAATTTAGTCAGTAGGCACATATTAGCAAAACCAGTACTCTAGAATGCCTGTCTCACACAAAAGTAATCCATTTACCTATATTTGTAAAGTTTGCATTCTTTTCTTTAGTAGCAATCTGCACTTAAATCCCCTGTCCACCAGAAGCATATTTGTGCCGAGAACACATCTCTACCATGGAGCGCTGTCCCGAAGTTCACTTTTTTACATTCCCATTGAAAAAAAACATGAAATCCAGTAGATTGTGGCATACTGAGGAGTTTGTGGTATCTTTAAATAAAAACCGAGCACTCAATGAGCCGCAAAATGTTTTTTAAATCTGGTGCCGAAATCCTGCTCATGCACAGTAGCGGCAAGAGAAAAGATCCCGCACATGTGTGAGAATGTGCCACTGCTGTGCATGCGCAGAATTTCAGCACCAGATTTAAAATACATTTTGTGGCTCGAGTGCTCAGATTTTATTTAAAATACCACAAACTCTTCAATATGCCACAGTTTACTGGATTATATGTTTTTTCAATGAGGATGTAAAAAAGTGAACTTTGGGACAGCACTCCATGGTAGAGGCATGTTCTCGGCACCGATATGCTTCCAGTGGACTGGGGATTTAAGTGTGGACTGCTACTAAAGAAAAGAATGCAAACTTTACAAATATAGGTAAACAGATTACTTTCGTGTGAGACTGGCATTATAGAGTACCTGTTTTACTAGTATGTGCCTAACGACACGCTGATTAAATTGGAAAGAAAAACTAGGGGCAAAGCTGACAGTATCCCTTTAAAATGAATGACAGTGTGAGCTGCAGATAGTTACATCTTCACTTTTTTAGGGCTGGTCTGCATAGAGTTTCTGTTGGGCTCAAAGTCAGGAGGTGTTTTGCAGCTGTCCCATTAAAATGCATTGGGGGCTGAGACATGATTTTTTTTTTTTTTAATGGCTGTCAATAAGTGAGTGGTGTACCTTGGTATTGCTCCTTGCAGCTTTTTGTAATGCTTTGCTAACTTTCTGCTGGCAGCAAAGAGAACAGTGCATGAGAGCCTGATGAGCAAGTGATGAATTTCTTGTGAACATGCTGATGACATACTGTAGGTGATACTAAAGAAGTCCATAGGTTGTTTAGCCTAGCTCCCCACCCCCACTGGGTTGACAAGAATAACAATGAATGAGATCAGAGAGGAAGCACTAATAACTCTGTCTGCACAACTTTGTGAACGGAAAGCTTACCTTTACTTGTTTTTTTATTGTAGGGAAAAAATGAGACTGCCTATTTAAAACTGAGTGCTTTCATACTAATAAATTATTGCAATGCAAAAGGACGAAGAATAACAGAGCTGTGGTGTCATTTGGTTTTATAATAATGACTTTAATACACTCCATATCTGAAAGTGTTTTACGAGGCACAGGAGTTCTGTACTGGTAGCGCAAGGAATGTTGAATAGAATGGAATTGCCAGTGACCAGCTCGGCCCGTCAGGGACCACCTGATGGGTCCGGTGCCTAGCCCAACCCATCAGGGAATAAAATAAATCTGTCTGCCCTCCTCAGCAACCTGGCCAGTCCAGTGCTCATCCCAGCCTACCAGTGAGTAAAAAACAATACTCTAACTAACAACCGAACAGGTCTGGTACCCAACCCTGGCTGTCAGGAAATAAAAAAAAAAAAAAAAATGTCCACTTCCCCCACCCCCGCTATGTTAGTAGTCTGATGCTTAACCTGGCCCATCTGGGAATAAAAAATAATTGCCCCCCTTCCTCCAACTACCTGATGGTTCCCATACCCAAACTAGCCCGTGTACTAAGCCAAACAGAGATAAGTAGGAGTATCCGCAAAGTGGTGAACAGAAGGTGGATTTGCCCATCCACTCATGTCACAGCGAGGGTCCCAAACACTGCACAGGAGACAAGGGGCTACTGCCACACTACTGTTGCTGTCAGCCTGTTTAGGCATCTCCATCTCTGGCCTGCAGAACATTAGCGTGAGAGACTGGATCGAAGGGGACCAGTGGCACACACTTCCGAGGCTGTAACCCCAGGTGCCACTGATCCTAGCTCCACTGCCCCGACTCTCCCCCTCTCCCTCTTTTCTCAATCTCTGCTCTGCACTCTTCCCAATATGCACATAGGGATCACACTGCCATGCATGCTACAACCCAAGATGCTGTGAAGCAGAATGTTCCATCCCTGTCCCTCAAACTACCTGATGGTCCAGCACCCATCAGTAAATAAAAACAATCTGCCCCCCCCCCCAAAAAAAAAACTACCCAATGGTTCCTGTGCCTTACCTGATCTGTTAGAGAATTAAAAAGAAAATCTGTTCCTCCTCCTCCTCCAGCAACTACCTGATGAGTCCAAGGTCAATCTGTCCTCCTCCCTTCAACCACCTGATGATTACCAAACCCAGCCTGGCCTGTCAGGGTATTAAAAAAAGAAAAAAAAATCAGTCTCCCTTCCCAAACTACCTTACAGATCTGATACTCAACCTGGTTCATTGGAGAAAAAAATAATCTAGTCTCTTCCCCCCTCCAAACTACAACATGTCTAGTGCCAAAAAATCTGGTCCCTTCCCCCAACTACCTGAAAGGTCTGGTGTTAAACCAGACCCATCGAGAATAAAAAAAATGTGGTGTTCCCCCAAACTACCTGACAGTTCTGGTGTCCAACCAGGCCCATCAGGGTATAGAAAATCTGGTCCCCTCCCCCCAGTAACCTGACAGATGTGGTGCCCAACCTGCTCCATCAGGGAATTAAACAAATCTAGTCCCCTTCCCTCCCTCCAACTACCTGACAGGTCTGGTGCCCAACCCAGACCATTAGAGAATTTAAAAAATTGGTGATATAGAGGAGAGTCTATAAGTGAGTTTGGTGCTGGGGGGGGGGGGTGAAACTAATTGCCTGGTGTTGGGTAGAACTGAACCACTGTGTGCAGTGAAGGGAGTATTACTGAAAAGTGGTGCAGCTGGGTCAGAGCCCTCCCTGTGGGCACTGTATACAAAAAAAAATCTGTAAATCTTATTGTTGGATGTGGTCCTCCTATAACTACCATTATACCAGTGAGAGTGGTGAGACAGTAAGGCCTGCTACTAAAATAAAGACAACTTCAAAAAAGCACGCACCCTTGTTGGCACCAGCCAAATCTTGTTCTTGTGTTTTTTTTTTTAGTGGGGTACAGGAGCCGGTTTATTAGTTATTCTGGAAATAGAAAGGGTGTAGATCCATTTTCTCCAAAAAATTTTTAGTTTAGTTTTTTTTTAATAGGCATGGCAATGAAAAGGGATTTTATTGTTGCAGTATTCATACATTATGATAATTGACAATCGGCATGATATTTAGTACTAGAATGGAATGCTTATAGTGGCATATGTAGTTTTGATAGTTATACTGAAAAAAAAAAAAAAAAAAAAGGCAGGGTGTTATTTGGGTGAAAGGGCAGTCCAGTGTTAGGAATTGGGACATTGAACAAAGTTATGTTTTTAAAAGAATGTATTCAAGAATAAGCCAGCTTAGATTTTTTTTTTCTTATCCGCAATGGAGCCCTGCTTCAACTAGGTTTATAGAGGGAAGACCAAACCACAGTGAGATCAAGTGACTTATCCAAGGGAGGCACAGTAAGTGCTGATACGGGGATTTGAACCTGGAGGTCTTCTGTTTCATGTGGCCTTTCTTTAACTATTGGTCACACTATACCTAATTGCTTCCTTTCATGGTGTTTTCAGTTGGTGTACATTGTAATCTTTTGCTTTTGACTCTCTAACCTCACTGTTTAAATCCTGGATTGACTGATAAAAGACATGGGGTTTTGAGCTCCCCGCCAGATATCCCAGTGGCTAATCCTAACAGTTCCACCCCATTTAATTGGTGTTTGGGCGATTCCATTCATAGGAACAATGGGATGCTGTTGTTGATTCTTCCCACCATTTCGTAATGTATCCGTCTGTTGTCCCTCAGTAGAATTGGTGGTGCTCAGTGAGAAAGGACACCCACAGCATTCAGATTTAGGGTATTATGCATACTTTTTTTCATGTGCTACTCCTCTGAACTGTTACGGTTTGCTACTAAAACAGGTATAATGGCACTTACTCAATAGTTCCCTATTTGCAGACTATGTAATGGTTGCTCTAACAGAGGCTTTGTCCCTCTGGGGTCCAGAACTCTGATAATTAAAAAAAAAAAAAAAAATTGCGGGTCCTGGAGCACATTTTGTAAGTCCAGCAGAGTTCATTTGGGAATGTCCCACTGCAGTGCAGCAGTGTGCCAGATGGTGGATTGTTTCTCCTGAAGTGTCCGGGGGCACTGAGGAACAAGCGTCCCAATGAGCAGCTGATGCATCAAAGATGCAGAGGACGGCTTCCTTGAGAGCCCAGTCAAAATATTCTAATCTGCTAATTTAGCATTTCGTTTTCTTCCATTTTTACCAGTTGGAATTGAGAGTCTGCAGGCGTTATCTGTCAATGGAGAATGACGGCAGTTAGTTTCAGACCTGGTTACACAGCAAACACAAGTGATCTAAAAACCTTTAGAAATGATGGCCCAGTGGCTACACTGGCAAGCCAAATTTGGGAGTGGACTCAGGGTGCTGGGGGGGCGGATTCACGGTCAATATAGCGTAGCAAAAGCATCATGGTGAAAACCGCGAGAGCAAATCAGCGTAAGCAGTGTGAGTGAACAGTGCACTTTAGCATCATGGCACAACAGCGTGTGCAGGTATGGAGTTGCGGGGTACAGCGATTACCAGTGGAACCAGGTAACGAAGGATGAGCATGGTATAGCCTATAATTATCAGCTGCAGGTATGATCCGTTGTACATGTATGCCCCTCTTCTTCCTCCAGGTTTGGTGGCTGGCTGTCTGTGGATTTTGCACTGAGTGCTGAGTCTGTATTTCAGCTGTAGTCTGCAATACTGTTTTCCGGTCATTGTTTGATACTGTGCATCCTATGGCAAACTGTACATATTAAGTGTGTGTTCAGCACTGCAACCCTCAGTATTTTTTATTTTTTTTGCAGGTATCATTGTCGGCTGTCCACGTGTAGTTATGCTGTTTGGTAGTTTTGGTATTTTTCTCCGGTGCTCTTTTGTGCTGCGCCGCTTTTGTTTGGCGCCTATTTTTGTTCATGCTTTTTATTTTAGTGTATCTCACCGAGAACCAGCGGGGGCGGGGGGGGGGAGATTGAGTGTCCAAAGGACTGCTTCCCTCCTCGTGGTGGTGGTAGTAGCACCCGGTGTTAGCCTGGTCCCTGGTGACAGCTGGGGGGCAGAGCTCTAGGGACCGCGACTTGGAGTGGAGGAATGGCAGTCATCTATCATGCACACAGGAATGTACATGAAGACTTCATTGACAGCACTGCATGCCATTCCACTGGGGAGGAAAACATAGTGGAAAATCAACCTGGCTGCTAGAGTGATCTCCCAACCCCTCACTGGCCCTCAACCAGTGACCGAGGCATGCTGTACTGGATCCTGCTAGGACAGATTGAGGCAGACTCTATGCCACCCTGCCACAGGGGGAGCAAGCCGTGGGGGAACAGAGCTGGTAAGTCTGGGAAAAGTTGGGTGATGGTGCTGGTGGTGAAAAAAACTTCTACAAATGCAATTTTTTTACAACTGTTGCACATAGCGATAAGGGAACGGGTAGGAGATTTATTTATTTAGTTTTTATTTATTGAAATGTTTCACGAGGAAGGCACACTGAGCAACAAGTTGTCTCCCAGTACGACCTGGGAGGAGAGGGTACAGTGTGGATGGGACAGTAATGTATACTGGACATACAAGTTGCAAAAGTCATCATTAACATACATTAGTAAAAGATAGATGTTACATATAGTGTTCCATACAATAGGGACAATTGAGGACAGCCATTTACATAGGACAGGTGTTTCATACATACATACATTTGCATAAGTCGGGTGTTACATACAGTGTACCGTACAATAAGGTTAATTGAGGGAACAAATAATAAGTTTGAGTGGAGTAAGGGGATGCACAGGTGTGGACAGGCATAGAAAAAATATTGGTCAATGTGCTAGAGGGGCAGGTGGATCACAGTGTGTGTGGGCAAACAAAATATGGTAATTGGGCAATAAGTAAGTATGCAATTGCAAATGTAAAGAGGTAAGGTGAATGGAGGAAAAAGGAGGAGAAGCCTAGTCCTGGAAGGCCCCCCTCAGGATGCTGAGAACCCTGCAGGGGATAGGGAGGGCTAGAGTGAAGAGGGAAGGGGAGGATGGCAGTAGGACTTTCAAGAGTGGGGGAGGGAGGGAGGAAGTGTGGAATACCACGTAAGAGAGGGAATAGGATCTGACCCAAAAGGAACCCTTCAGGATGCTGAGAACCCTGCAAGGGGGCAGGGAAAGGCCAGTAGAGGTGGGTAAAGGTGAGAGGTGAAGAAAGCCGAGGCCCAGAAGGACACCTTCAGGATGCTGAGAACCCTGCAAGGGGGCTGGTTAGGCTAGTGAGACAGTGGGGAGAGTTTGTAGTAAGAATAAAGACAGGCATAGGGGAGGGAGGGAAGGAAGAAGGGGGAACTTAACTATGGCCAAAACCATAGTACAACATCAGGATGCTGAGAATCCCAGTAAGTGTGCAGGGACGGCCAGTTGGGGAGGGAGAAGGGGGAAAAGACAATGAGTGTTGGATCTGGCGGGGAGGGTGGTGGGGTTGCATCAGGGAGGGGCAAGGTATAAGTACAGAAAAGGGGGGAGAGGACTTGTAGGGAGCTTAGAAGAAGGAATTGAGGAGGGTCATAGCAGAAGCAGCAAGGAGCTAGGTAATTATAGAGGGCAGTGCTGATGGAGTTGGAGGAGGATGAGTGACGAATTTGAGGGGGAAGGGAGTTCCATAATTTAGGGAGGCAGTGGGAGTAACCAGGCTGGCCGATGAGGGTGGATCAGCAGGGGACAGCCAGAGTACGGGAGTCAGTAGATCAAAGGGAGTTGGGGGGTGTAATAAATGAGAAGGAGAGGTGGGGTGGGAGTTCACACAGCCAGTGCTTAGATGTGAAGGAGATACAGCTCTGGCAATGACTTTGACTTCATTCAAAGTGTTTACCTGCAGCTGGTGCTCGTTATTGTGTACCAGTACCTGAGCAGTGTCTGCCAGCTTCATTGTGATTTGTTGCTCTGGTAAAGCTTAAAGTAATCTTGGAGAGAATGGTTAGTTGGTCCACATGAAGCATCCAGAAAGTTATGTTTGAACTGAAGTCATAGAACTGCAGTGAAATCTTTGTCATGAAATACCTAGCAGATGAGGTCTTTGAATTAGATCCTAGTTGCTTCCAGATGGGAGGTACGCCGAACCATTCCTCATTCTGGCATCTCAACACCCACATTTCAGACTCTTAATAGAACTGCTGGAATTGTTTGGAGGTGGGGAACATTGCTCCGAGGTAAGCCCCAGTTGTTCATGTAAAACTGTTTTAAATACTAACCCTGGGGGATGGGTCAGCTCAAAAACATGATGCCCAAGGATCCCCAAAGATCCCATACATTCTAAACTACAGTTCCATCATCAAATATCAGCTGGACTCATCACCTCTGTATTTACAGGACTTTGGCAGGAGGCAGCTTGCACTTGTGCCTCGACCAACCTGCTGCTACCAAGCATTACTGTAATAGGGGTATAATGCTGTGTAACCTCCTGACAGGTGCATGTACCAGATGACATATATGGTTGTAAAGAAATTGAGATATCCTATAAAATGAAAATTTAAAAAATGATCACTGTGTTGCACTGTAAATATGCCATTGGATGCATAACAAAACTAAAGCTATAGCCAATGCTAAAATGTATTTATTTAATAGATACTTTCATTCCAGCTTCTTGTTCAAATACTAGATTGTTTTAGATCTGTTTTTTGCACAGTATGATTTTGGCAGTGGGCTGATGGAATAAAACGTATCTGCAGTGAGGACAAGCAATCTCTGTCTCCCCCCCCCCCACCCTCCTCAGATGACAAAGAGTGCCCCTGCTGAGCACAGTAACTGGTCACATGTTAATGTGAACCATGCAGCCTGAAAACAGTGTTCTGCTATAATCTGCCATGAGCACATAAGTGGAATGTGTTGATTGGGGCCAGTCTGGAATGTACTGAATGGGATTTCAATTAAATGCTTACGATTCCTTTGGCCTCTGTTACTCACACGGCACAGCCAGTCCACAACACATCACGGGCATCTTCAGTGGAGCTACAGTCGAGCAGTCTAATTCCTTTTCAGTTGCAGGAGAAACACATACAGATAAATGACCCTCTGCAGTTAAAAGTTTGAAACGCTATGCTGGTCTGGTAGCACAGTGGTAGCCCTACAGCTGACTACACCGGGGTTCAGAAATGGACTAAGGTTGTCCGAGGGGGTAGATCATCCCTAAGACAGCTCTTCTGCCTTATAGAGGGAGGTTCTGCAGCTTGACTGACACACAGCAGAGGCTTGGTGTTGGGGCAGTTTGGAGGTCTAACACAGAGGGGAGCTTCTGACAAACAGGGACGTGCCTTGCGCCTCTAAGTGTGTGCACGTCAGAGCTCCAGGGGAAGAAAGTGGAGGCTGAAACACCATACCATCAAGCTAGATGAAGCCAGACCTCACAGGACCAACACCACTGACCAGGCACCCTAGCTGTTGGATCCTGCTTCCCTGCGGTATGGATCCACCCTGGGGACCCTGTCACGGAGAATTTTTAAGTCTTGAGGGCAAAATCTGGGAAAGGTGGGTGATTGGGCTGGGTGGTCTGGCTGAATGAGCGCTGAGCAGGGACAAGGAGGAAAAGAGCTTGGTAGAAAAGTTGAAATACTGGCCAGCTGAGTGGTGGCATGGTATCGTGTTGTCACCTGGGAAGCCAGGGCTCATGTTCGATCCCTGGAATCCTGTTCTGTAAGCGGCTGGGGAAGAGGGGTGGTTCTCGAGGAGGTGAAGAACTTTGGACCCTGGCAGGAAGGATGCAGCATAATAGGCACAGATTACCCCTGGTTTAACAAGCCCATGAAAATAAGTGTACACTTAGGTTGCACTTGATATTGCAAGTGGATTGATTGGATGCCTTCTGGAGATGGGCTAGCAGGGACGGTCAGCCTGGACCTGAGGAAAATAAAACAGAAGGGTTAAAGGAAAAACATGCAAAGAAGAAGAAATATGTACAAAAAGAGAATAGGCATGCTGACACAGGTTTTGGAGGACTGAAAATGGAGGGGAGGGGGGATACTTTTACTCCTTACTGACTCCTCGATAGAGATATCATTTATAAGGAGAAGGTCCCTGTTATAGATGGAAACCTAGAATTTGTCATCAGAAAAGGACCACTTGGCCCACCCAGTCTGTCCAGATGTTCCCTGCCTATTCCGTCTTTGCAGACCCTATCTGGTCTCCGGCTGCCCTCCCACCTTACTGTCTCCTATCTAAAATACTCCATGTCTGTCCCATACATGCTTGAAGCTCCCACTGTTTCAGCTTCCACCACTTCTGTTGCCAGCTGTTCCAGGCATCAAGCACCCTTTCAGTGAAGAAATATTTCCTGACATCACTTTTGAAATCCCACCACTTACATCTTCATTATTGGTCCTGGTGTTTGTTCTCATTTGATAGAGACTTCCAAACTGCTCCGTGTTTACCCCTTTGAGGTACTTTTAGGCCTCTAGCATGTCACCTCTCTTTTCTCTTCCACGATGTACATGTTGAGATCCCTCAGTCTCCTCATATGGCGTATCGTGCAAACCATGCACCATTTTTGTTGCCCTCCTCTGGACTGCCTCCACTCTGTCAGTGTTCTTTCCGAGGTGCGCTCTCCACACAGTACTCCACGTGCAGTTTCACCAGTGAGCAACATAGCTGCAACACCATCCCTCCTCCTCCTGTAGATACCCCTCCCTGTGCACCCCAGCATTCCACTAGCCATACCAACTGCCTTGTCACATTGCCCAGCCACCTTGAGGTCTTTAGATTTGATAACCCAGGGTGGCCCGGTGGCGCAGAGGGTTGAGGTGCTGGACGCCACACCCCGTGCCACATCAATGACCCGGGTTTGGGAACGAGTCTGGGTCGGGGGGAGGGAGAGGACATTGAGTAGGCTGCCAGCAGGCAACTCTCCTCCTCAGGAGGGTGTAAGAGGGCCTCTCGATGCTTGGTGCCACCCAGTGGAGGCTGGGTGGCAGTGCTGCCTCCGAGAAGCTCGGTGCTAGACCACGGGAGGGTAGATGGGGCTGGTCTGGAACTGTGGTGCACATGTGCACCTCCATGCATATGCAACGCTACTTCCAGGACCCCGGGTAGAATGGGGGGGGAACACAAGTGGAAAATAGGGGGTCGCCACACAATGAAGCCTCCAGGCCTGCTCGGGAGTTCTGCCGGGATGCGCAAGGAAGATCCCGAGACAGGTAAGGGTGGCAGAGGAAAGCAGCGACCTGCCATGGAGGATAAAGAAAGTTGCAAAAAAAAAAAAAAAAGATATGATGACCCAAAACCCAAGGTCCCTTTCCTGTCTAGTGACTGACAGTACGTGCCCCATCATCTTGTATTCGGCAGTGAAGTTCCTATGCCCTAGGTGCATGATTTTGCTCATTTTGGCATTGAACCACAACTGCCATGCTTTTGACCACTCCTGAGCTTTGCCAAGATCTCTGCATATTTTTTTCCACCTCCTCCTGTGTATCCACACTATTGCAGATTTTGGTGTCATCTGCAAAAAGGCATACCTTCCCTCCCAGTTAAGTATCCCCTATGAAGACATTGAAGAGGACTGGTCACAGTACCGAGCCCTATGGTACCCCACTCATCACTCTAGCAACCTCAGAATGTGGCATTAATCTCCACCCTCTGTCTCCTATCCATTAAACAGTTTCTTATCCAGTTTACCACTTTGGATCCCACTCCTAGGCTGGTCAGCGTCCTAATAAGCCTCCTGTCTGGCACAGTGTCGAAGGCCATGCTAAAGTCCAGATAGGCCATGTCCACTGCCCTCCTCTGAACTAGTTCCCTGATCAGCCAGTCAAAAAAATCTGTTAGATTCGTTTGACAGGACCTTCCCCCATAAATCCATGCAGTCTGATACAAACGAATTTGATATTAATTTAGGGGCATTAAAAGCAGCTGAAACATTTGGGGCAGGCAACTCGTGTCCAGTAGCTGCCTGCCACAGGACCTAAAATGGACCTTTTAATTTTTTTGCCGGCTGATTAAATAGTTTTTTAACTTACAGTGATGTTGATCATATTAGCTGTGAAGCTGCCGAGCATGTGCCGGAGCTCTGTCCATAAATCCCCGTTTTTGATGAGGGGCTGCAGGGCTATAGATAGCATTGTAATACTGTCGGCCTCTGCATGCTTCTGGAACTTCTTACAGGGACTTCCACATGCTAAGCGGTGTAGTATATACAGTACTACTTACCTTCACATGTACAAGTGCGTGTTAAAAGTTCCAGTCGCATCAGAGGCCGCTGCTGCCCCGATAGTTTTACAATGCTTTCCATAGCAGCCCATTCCCCATTTTGCATCATCAAAACACAGACTTGTGCGTGGGGCTTTGGTGGGCGATCGGCAGCTTCAGAGCTGATAGGAAGTGCAGTCAACATAACTGTAAGTTAAAAGGCTTTTTGATCAGATGGCAAAAAAATCCCAAAACAAGGCTATTTTAAGTCCTGGGGCAGGCAGCTACTGAACACGAGTTGCCTGCCCCACACAACAGATGGTACCAGCTGCTATTTAAGTGCCATGTTTTGGGGAAAAAGAAAAAAGCGCCGTGGTGATGCATATGAACATATGAAAATGCCAGCAGAAGCAAGCCTTATGGCCTGTCGAGTCTGCACAGATGTGCAGCTAGCCCTCAACTTGCAGCTGCCCCACTCTTCCCATTCCTCTTCATCAATGGAACAAGGTGGGAGCCATGGCTGAACAAAGTACTTTGTGAGCTGGTGGTCAGTTTGGGCCACTAGCTTTCAAAAACTGATTGCCCGATCAAGATTTTTTAGTGCCCATCATTTTAAAGGATTCAGAAATCACTTTGTGGGGAGGGAGCCGGTTGACCAGTAACTTTCAAAATGTGGTACAAACCCAATTTTTTTTTTCATCTTGTATTTATGCTCTGTTCTGCCCTCAGTGACCCCCCCCCTTTGGTGACTGCCCCCAGTTCTGTCATCCACCCATCCAAGACTTACCTTACCTCCTGAACCACCATGGGTGGTTGGGTGTTTCAGGAGGTGGTGGGAGCCTGCAGGGTGTCACCATCATCCACCACTAGGGGAGTTTTTTTCCCTCCACTTTCTTCCCATAGCCAGACCACAAGGTGCGCTCTGGGGGCTCACGCACTGTGTGAAGACACAGTAATGCCAGTGTGTCTGCTCCTGGCTAAACTAGATAGGCAGCTGCTGTGGCACCACCCAGCCTCCGCCAGGTGGCGACCAAGCAGCGGCATGCACTGTCCCCCTCCCTGAAGGAGTAGAGCCACGCCAGATGCTCAGTCCTCCACCTCCTGGCCGGCCACCCTTAGTGACACTGCTCTGTTTCTAAGCCAGGGTTGCTCATGTGGCAGCAGGTGAGATGCCCAGTTCCCCAGTCCTCCATGCCACTGGGCTGGCTGCCAGATCAATTTTTTTAGTGGTTATTGACCACCGGGCTTCCCTTATTTGTCCCACCCTGGTGGGAGCATCTGGTCACCCTCTTACAATTTCAGACATCTATTGTTTTCTTTAAAGAATATATATAATTAAGTTGGGCATTGCTGAGCAGGAGCACTCCTATCAACCTGGGAGATTACGGGCAGTAAGGGCAAAGACAGGGGTCTGCTGTCCCAGTCTGTATTGCACCATGTTGTGCTATGGGGAGGGGGGGGGAGACAGAGAGAGAAAAAATGGAGGGGTAAAACCCTGCCAGGCAAAATGGCTGGTTACCCTCCCACAGGCTTGGCACCTACTAGGTCCTGCTTCAGATGATAGTGAGAGAGGGAGACTGGATCCTGCTTCAGACGAGCTAGGTCAGTCCCCTCCGACCCTGTGAGGGTTAAGTTGTAGATGAATCTGTCATCGGAAAAGGATCGCATGGCTCACCCAGTCTACCCAAGTGTTGCCTGCCTGTTCTTCCGTAGACCTTACCTGGTCTTCACCAACCTTGCCTCTTTTCTAATATACCATATTTCCTCATTTTGAAGCCATGGTTTCAATTACATTTTTACATTTTCAGCTGCGGTTTCATAATGGGAGTGGCTTGTATTAACATTAGTTTAATTTATCTTTGATTTCTACCAGATTTTTCCAGCTGATTTACAAATTCTCCAAACTCCAGGAGCCTCCATGAACTCCCAGGCTGCAACTGTGATGCTGTTCCATGCTACTGTCCCAGCCTTCTTGGATTGTAAAGTGAGCCACAACGGTCCTAAAGGACCAGAAAGTGGATATTTATCAAACAGATCTCACTATATACATGGTACTACGGTACTTTGTGTGTGTTTCGTCCCATAGCACTGGAGCATGGGAGAGTTCCTGCGAAAACAAAAGCACAACAGTGAGTTTATCATAAGGAGATAGATAAGATCATCTTGCTGGGGACTGGTATACTGTGTGTAACAGTGTTGTGGGTTGAAGTTGGCCTTCAAGTGCTGCGTCACTAAGAGGGCGACTTATATTAACAGTGCCCAAATCAGCTGCACCTTTAGTTTGAGGGTGGCCTCAAAATGAGGGCATACAGTACCTCTGTGTTCATCCCATGCATTCTTGAAGCCCCCCACTATTCTAGCATCCATCAGTTCTGCTGACAGTCTGTTCCAGGCATCTACCACCCTGTCAGTGAAGAAATATTTCCTTACTCCACACCCTCCAGCTTCTTTGCATGCCCTCTAGTCCTGGTGCTCATATTCATTTAAAAGAGACTCCCCACCTGACCCCTATTCACCCCTTTGACATACTTGTAAGTCTTGATCATGTCCCCTTTCTCCCTCCTGTCTTCCAGGGTGCAAATGTCGAGATCCCTCAGTCTCTTCTCATAGGGTTCCCTGTGCAAACCCAGCACCATTTTAGTTGCTGTCTTGTGGACCCGTCTCCACTCTGTCTGTGTCCTTTCTGAGATGTAGCCTCCAAAACTGGAGACAGTGCTCTGGGTGGGGCCATACCAGGGAGCGATGTAGCAGCAACACCTCCCTCCTCTTGATGAAGATACCCATCTTATGCACTCCAGCATCTCACTAGCCTTGCCACCACTGCCTTGTCATACTGCCCTGCCAACTTGAGGTCCTCTGATATGCCCCAAGGTCCCTTTCCTGCCTAGTGGCAGTCAGTATCCCCCCATCTTAATACTCGGCACTAGGGTTCCTATGCCCTAGGTGCATGCTTTTGCACTTGTTGGCACTGCCATGTGTTTGACCACTCCTCGAGTTTCCCAATATCCCTGCACATCCCCCTCCCCCCACTGTCTGAGTGTCCACCCTATTACAAATGTTGGTGCCATCTGCAAATAATCACATCATACCCTCCAGTTCTTCTGCAGTGTCCCCTATAAAGACATTGAACATTGACGAGGAGTGGTTCCAATACCGCACCCTGTGGCACCCTGCTGGTCACTCTCCCATCCAAAGAGCGAGTGCCATTAACTACCATCCTCTGTTTCCTGTTTAACTGATTTCTGGCCCAGTCTACCACCTTGGATCCCACTCCTAGGCAAGTCAGCTTCCATTTCAGCCCCCTGTGCGGCACAGTGTCAGAAGTCTTGCTAAAGTCTAGATAGGTCACGTCCACTGCCTTCCCCTGATCCACTTCTCTGACCATCCAGTCAAAGACATCTTATCAGATTCATTTTGGCATGTCCTTCCCTCTGTGACTCCGTGCTGCCTGTGGTCCTGCAGCCCATTGGATTCTAGATGCTCATCCAGCCTTTCTTTTAGAAGGGTTTTGATCAACTTCCCACCACTGAAGTAAGACCGACTGGGCTATAGTTACTGGCTTCTTCCTTGCTGCTGCTCTTATGTAGCAGGACCACATCAGCCCTTCTCCAGTCCTCCAGAACCACAACTGTTTCCAGTAAGCTGTTGAACAAGGCTATTAGTGGGTCAGCTAGTACCTCTCTGAATTCTTTTAGTACCCTGGAGAGTATCCCATCCAGTCCCATAGCCTTATCTGCATTGAGGTCTGAAACCCCTTTCAGGACTGTTTTCTTTGAAAAATGGTCTTGTGTCCTACTCCCCTCCTCCCATTCCTGCTTCTTCCTGGTGGACCATCCCTCCCCCCTTTACTGTGAAGACTGAGCAGAAATACCTGTTTAAGATGTGTGCTGTTTCATTGTCCCCTTCTCCGCAGCCTCCCCTTCTGCCCTTCTGATCCTTACTATCCCTTCCCTTGCTTTTCTCTTTTCACTTATGTACCTGAGAATAGTCCTATCCCCTTAGTAACCCTTCTGGCAGTCCTTCCTTCTGTCTGCCCCATTGCACTCCTCACCACCTTGCCTGCTTCCTTTTGCTCTGCTTGGTATATCTCCCCGTCCTCTTCCCTCTGCGATTCTTTGTACCTCTTGAATGCCACCCTTTTTTCTTTCAACACCCTTGCCTATTCCTTGGAGAACCTTAACGGATCTCCTTTTACTTCCTTCCTTCATTCAGAAGTTGGTTGCCATGATTATGCCCTCCCTTATTCTTTCCCACTGTGCCTCTACTCCTCTCTGGCCATCCCCCCACTTCAAGACAATTTCTGAGGCGGTTTCCCAGTTCTTTAAAATCCACCCTCCTGAAGTTCAGGACCCTCATCCTCATGTGGCTAGTCTCTGTTCCTGTCCTTATGTTGTACCACACTGCCTGGTGATCACTGGTACCTAGGGGATTGCCCACTCTGATGCCTGTCCCTAGTAGGTTTTTTGACTAACTATCTGAGAAAAGCCCCTTGTATGGAGTCAAGGATGGCCCTGCTGTTTGCTGAAGCAACAGCTGGAAGGTTCCATTCCACATGTGGCAGTTGAAGTCTTCAGCTAGCAGTACTTCCCCCTTACTTGCCATCCTGATAATGGCTTCCCCTAGTGCTTTATCTCCTTAGCTTCTGCTTCAGGTCTGTAGACTACCCGAGTATGGCTAGCAGTCCCTGAGCCTGTCTCCAAGATGACCAAAAGAACTGCTTTCCCAGCCTCCTCTTGGTGCCCCTGTACCTCCATGGCCGTAATTCCCTATTTCCCATGTAATGCAACTCCTGCTCCTCTCCTCACCACCCTCTCTTTCCTAAATAGCGTAGCCTGGTTTGACTATGTCTCAGTTGTGTTACTTGGTATACCATGATTCCGCTATCGCCATGATATCCACATTAGCTCATATCTGTCATGATAGCAGTCATGGGGGAAATGAGTAAGACCCAGGGATGGTGAGGGAGGGGCACGGCCAGGAGAGGACAGGCAGGAGGATAAGAAGATAAACTGAAGTGAAGAAAAAATGGAGGTCGGCGTATACAGGATATATCTGTAAATCTACTAAAAATCACATAGAAAAGGGGAGGTCAAATTAAATGCAACTCTACAAGTATATCTAGGTAACTGAAAAATGTTAGAACCCTTTTTTTCTGGTAGTGTCTGTTTAGCGGTTTGTTTTTCCCTTGAAAAATGCCGTTTAAAAGTGGGAGCTGTGTCTTGGTGATTGACACATTGACCTTTCATTGCTGGGGACCAGGGCTCAAAGCTAGACTTGGGTCACAGTGAAGCGGGCTTGATGGTCTTGGGCTTCGTTTTGAACTTGGCAGATATTCATAAAACTTTCATGTACATTTTATTTTTGATCATACCATTTGACATTTGTACATTTTAGGTGTGTAGTTGGAAAATGGAAATCTTTACACCATAACATTGTTTGTTGCCCCTCCACCAGCTGTAATCCTAATAGTGTTCTTCAGTATATTTATTTTTTGCAGTCAGTGCTTTTTATACCCTGATCATCGGGCGGCCCATTTCATGCCTACCACCACAGCCCCGTCACCCCGACTTCTCTAGGATTTACCAGTGCCAGCATGTTCCTCCAGGGCTCCCCCATCCCCACTGCAAAAGGGATCCGATTCCGCAGCAGCTCCCAATCATTTGCTGTGGGATCTGCAGATGGTAGGAGTCATCCTGCCAACTGGGGTTTACCTTAGTGTTTCTTATTCCCTTCCCAAGGAACGGCATGCAGTGGAATCAGTGACAGTATCTCGCATGCTCCTATCTCCCATGCGTGGTACATCAGACGTACTGGAGCTCCGTTCCCTCCTAAGCGGACCCGACACCCTCCCCCTAGTCACTGCCAGGGGTCAGACTGTCGCCGGAGTCCACAACAACCCACTCCCTGGAGGAAGAGAGCAGTCCATCAGATGCTCACTCCCCCCCCCCCCCGGCTGACCTTCCAACAACCCAAGTTCGCTCTTGAACCCAGGTCAACGGTGCAAGCGGTAGTGTTACTGCTGTGCCAGTGGGCCAACAGTTCTTAAATGTATTTAAATTTATAAAGAATTGAAAAGGATAATCTACAAAGGTTCACGCTGGTTAAAAAAAAAAAAATAAAAAAACAGGAAACATAAACTCTTAACCTATGAAGCTGAGTAAACATAGGGTATGTAGATGCAGTTTTGACTACAAGGGTAATAAACCTGAGATATGTTGCCATCAAAGGCCACTGAAGCAGCAGATATATGCAGTTTTAAGGAAGTGTTTGATCTATGGCTTCTGAATAAAGGGTAGAGGGATATGGCAAGAAAGAATGTACGTGTTTGTGAAAATCTGCCTTTAGGGGAGAGGCTTGTTGAGCCAACCAGTGTGTTTTGTTCTCTCATGACTTCTTATATCCATATACTTAATTCAGCAGGAAAAAACTCTTGTTTGATGCATTATGTTTAGTTGTGGTAGAGCACAGCAGTTACATAACACCAGAAGATAGAAAAAAATTGTGGTAACCTCTCTGTACAAAAAAAAAAAAAATCACCTCTGTTTGCTTGTTGTACACCTTCCTACATCTCCTCTGAATAAGTTCATGATATCATGGACAAAATGTCATAGAAACATAGAAATCTGATGGCAGAAAAGGACCCCATTGGCCCATCCAGTCTGCTCTTATCTCATCCCCATATGTACCCTAGACCTGACTCCTTTTACCCCTCCCGAGTGCTCCCCCGGAGACTCCATTCCTCTCTTGTTTTCCAGGTTTATCCCCTTCCCTCTTCTGGTTAATCGCATGTAATTATCCCATGACCTCTTAAACTCCACTACCCTATTGGCCTCACCACCTCATCTGGAAGGCTATTCCAGGGGGCCACCACCCTCTCCGTGAAGTAATACCCTCTCCTATTACCTCTGAACTTTCCTCCTTCCAACTTAAAGCTGTGCCCTCTAGTTTTCAGACTTTCTTTCCTCTGGAAGATGCTCCCTACTCTCACTTTATCTCTTTCAAATATTTAAATGTCTCAATCATACCACCACCACCCTCCTCCTAATTTCCAGTGGATACAGATCAAGCTCGTCCATCTTCAGGTCTCTGATGCATGCCATGTACCATTTTGGTCACCCTCCTCTGGACTCTCTCCACCCTATCTGTATCCTTATATGGGTGAGGTCTCCAGAACTGGACCACATACTCTTAAGTGGGGTCTCACCATTGACCTGTATAGGGACATTAACACCTTCCTCCTTCTGTTTGTTATACCCCTCCCTATGCATGCCAACATTCTGGTTGCCCTGCCTACCACTTTGTTGCACTTGTTTGTCTCCTTTAGGGTGTCCAAAATGATAATCCCCAGATTCCTGTCTTGTTCTATTACCGTAACTCCTTCACCCCCCAGTGAGTACGTGGCCTTTGGGTTGTTGTGCCCTATGTGCATTATTCTGCACTTCATCGGAGTCAGGAGAGACTAGATCAGATAGCAGATGATATAATGCCACTTCTCTTTTGCATGTTTCCTTCTAGAAAGCTTTAATCTACTTTTCAGATTGGAAAGAAGGGGAGGAGTGGGACCTCTTCCAATATGATCAAGACATTGTCCTGAAAATAGTAACTGAAAGTTGTAAATCGGCACTGAATGAAAGGCGCACTGTGTCATAGTATCCCTGCAATGTGGTGTATGAAACATTGGCCACTGGGTGTTGCGTGCTTCACATACAAGTTCACATTCATTGAACGCACAGCATTCCGATCATCCAGTCACCTAATCTGAACTTCAGACATATCAGCCCTGCCAGTGTCTAGATGGCATCCATAGACTGAATTGAAAAAGTTAAATGTAGTTTGCTACAAGTGATTGCACACCAGATATGATGTTCATTGATTATTGGTTGTGTTTGGGAAGCGGTGATCTTGTGTTTTTTAGTTTTATTTATATTGTTTTCTAGGAAAAAGAA
This sequence comes from Neoceratodus forsteri, assembly GCA_016271365.2. Lineage (NCBI taxonomy): Eukaryota > Metazoa > Chordata > Ceratodontiformes > Ceratodontidae > Neoceratodus > Neoceratodus forsteri. The sequence goes on from JADMNL010000040.1 coordinate 3,714,847, forward strand.
TACGAAATACGGAAAATAAATTAGCTGCATTATATATTGAATAATGTGACTTCCTCAGGCTGATTCACCATTTGAGGGCATTAAATATATAATGCTAAGGTGGTTAAGGTGCAAGGGGGCTTGAGGGCCCATAACAGCACCTGTTTAATTATAGTATCCAGTACAAGCCCCATTGAGGATTAATTTATCCAATCGATTTTTTAACTCTAACTTTGTTTTGCTTGAGAGAACATCAAATGGCAATTTATTCCAAGGGTTAACTATTCTCTGGGTATAAAAATATTTACGGGAGTAATGGAAATTTATGTCCAGTAATTTGAAGGGATGTCCTCTAATATTGTATGTATCATCTTTAAATTTGAAACCTAATTCAGTAAATAAATATGGATCATGTACTATATCAAACATAAAGATAAGATCACCTCGAAGACGTCTAAGTGATAAAGGCATGAGATTTAGCTCTTCCAATCCGTTTTCATATGAGTCATTATAAAAACCAGATATATGCTTTGTAAACTTTCTCTGGATTTTTTCCAGAGCTGTACTTTCCCCTTTTTACGGCTGCAGTAGGCGGAGCCTGCAGACGTTTTGCATGTACAAAAGGAGTGATGTCATGTTTTCTGTCCGTGGAACTGACTCAAGGTGTAAATAGTCTCCTCCACCTTGCGCCCCTCCAAGAAATCTTTTCCGCCCTCAAATAAATACACTTTCATGTTAGTCAATGGTTGCAGTGCACTATTTTCTTTCTTAAGTGGGAGGTACAAGAACTGGAACCTGAGTAGTGGGAGGCAGAATTAGCTTTTTGGGGGGAGTAAGATCCACCCTCACCTCCACCCAAGAAGCTCCTAAAGATCCACCCTTCCTTTTTTTTTGGTTCATGTGGGAGGGACATGAGGTGGATCTATCATGCTGGAACATTTGATTATCAGAGCTGCCTGGGGCATCAGGGCTTAAGCTTCAGAAGGAAAAGCCTGAAACTGCATCCCTATACAGCACTTGTTTAAACAGCATTGACTTAGCTTACATTCCTCTCATGGTCACACATTTTCACAAATACATTCCAAGAGATGGAAAGTCCCTCCTGGTGGATATATGGTGTTATTCAGACCTGTCCTCCAACCCTGCCCCCACCACCTTACTGTCTATTTTGCATCAGCTGAAGCAGATCAGTATAGCAAGAGACTGCAGTGTATATTTTTTATTGAGCTTGCAGTTTTAAAGGATAGTCCACAGTCCACTCAATTTGCAAAAACATATGTTATGCAGAGTGTTTTGATTTGTATGTTAAGTCCTAATGTGTCGCTCCCTCTGTCTGCTAGCCTATTAGCAGATACATGAGCTAGCTAACTGGGGTTTCTGTAAGAAAACCCTTACTAAATTAAGCTCTAATTCACTATTGTTGTTTTGTGTGTGTGTCGGGTCTAGCTTGCAGGAGTGTTTTAATTTTAACACTTTTAATTTCATCAAACTATACACAACCAGAAAAGCACAGAAATTGCCCAGATCATTAGAGGTAAATTAAAGACTCTAACTGTTTTCTTACAGAAAACCCACTCCGTTAGATTTCAAGTATTTGCTAAACTATAAATGTAGGTACCAGATTTCTATTAGTTATTTATTTGGCTTTTGTTTACCGGGTAAGTACACTAGACAAGTATTATGCCTATTTTCAGGAACGACCCGGGAGAGCACAACATGTAGAATACATACAAGGCAACTTAGGGTGGAACAGCATATTACAGGAAATAATAAACGTGTGGAAAAGAAGATACACAATCAACAATTACACAATGTATAGAAGGTACATAACTGACAATAGGGGTGGCTAAATTCAACTTGATTCATTTCTCTAAGGGGGCTTAGGGCAGTCACACACCGTTGATTGTTTCAGATGAGACCACAGGGAGGTACGAAAGATCCCATGGGAAGGGGCCGAGCGGACATGATCAGGGAGAGAGTTCCAGAGTCTGGGCGCATACGCAGCAAAGTCACGGTCCCCCATAAGAGTACAGGTGGGGGGGGACTTTAAGCAATCCAGCATTCTGTGACCTAAGGTGGTAGGGCGTGGGGTCCATTTTTGGAAGCAGTTGAGCCAGTCCCTGCGGAATGCCAGTAGTAACCACCTTCTTGGAGAAGCTTCCAACACCGAATTCCAGGTATTTAGCTGGGGGGATCCAGCCAAGTTTGTCGTAAAGCTCACAACGATGGGTGAGTTTGGGGGCAGCTAGTGTGAAATGACAGATATTATTATATGCCGTGTTCCACCGAGTGAGATGAGTATGGGGGGAATCGATCAAATAAGTGAAGTCCATAGCTGAGGGAGGGAAGAAGCACTCCTCTCGCAAGGGCAAGTCTAGCCCCAGGAGTTAAGTTGTATTTGGCCCTATAGGCCAAGCCGAGCTTACAATTTGTTCTATAGATGTTTAGGATATGACTTCCCATGTCAAGTTGGGGGTCAAGAGTAACACCAAGATATTTGATTGAGGTCACTGTTGGCAGCAAGGGGCCACCCACACTAGTAATGTTGAGCAAGGCTGATGAGGCTTTGATCTTGGCCGTGGAACAAAATAGCATGGCCTGTGGTTTTTTAGGTTCAGAACCAGTTTGTGGTTACTAACCTAGGACAAGACTTTGTTGAAATCGTCAGACAAGCTCTGGTTTAGGGCGGTGGCATTGTGAGAATGAGCCACTATCACTAGGTCATCCACATATAAGGTGGCTTGACAGTGGGAGATCGCCAAGGGCAGTTGGTTAATAAAGAGCGAGAATAGGAGAGGGCCTAGCACCGATCCCTGGGGGACTCCCATGGTCACTGCCCTGGGCTCTGAGAGGGCCTTGTTGAAGCAGGTACACTGCTTTCTACCAATCAGGTAGCCCATTAACCAATTAATGACATGGGGAGAGAGTCCAAGTGACCATAGTTGCGCTACAAGTAGTTCGTGGTTGACAAGGTCAAAGGCTTTTGACAAATCAATAAATATGGCACCCGAGAGTTTGCCCTGGTCCATGGCTGATCTGATGCTTGATGTAACCGAAATCAAGGCGGTTGTGGTGCTATGTCCCTTTCGAAAGCCATGCTGGGCCGGGGATAGCAGCTCATGGGTGTGGATGTACTCCAAGAGCTGCTCAGCCACCACCTTTTCTAGGAGTTTGCTAAGGGATGGGAGAATAGCAATTGGGATGTAAGTCAGGTAGTTTGGGTTGCCCTGCTTCAGAACAGGGACTATCCTTGCCTCCTTCCAGATATCGGGATTAGCCCAGAGCTAAGGGATAGATTGAAAATGTGGGCTACTGGGGAGGCAATGTAAACAGCGCCTAGCTTAAGAAGCCTGGGTTCCAGGTTGTCAAGGCCTGGACTAGAGTGCTGGGAGAGAGCAGCAAGGCGTCTCTGAATGTCCTGAACTGATACCGCCCTGAGATTAAACTTACTCCGAGGGGGATGACCTTCCTGACACGGGGGGGGGATGAGGGATGAGCTCTCCCCAGTCGTGAAAAGGGAGTTGAGGGCTGAGAGGTCAGAGAAGTGTAAGTTGAGTGAGTTGGCTATGGTATGAGGATTATTACATGAGACTCCATCTATAACCATATCCGTGACTCCCGGATGGCGGACCCACTGACGAGAGATTTGATATTCCTCCAAAACCTCCTAGGGTCTCTGGCAGAGCTAAGTAGGGCAGACTTACAGAAGTCACTCTTAGCTGCCCTAATTGCCTTCTTACACTGATTCCTGAGGTGCCGGTATCTTTGGAAGTTAGATGGATCATTGGATCCCTTAGTACGGGCCCAGCATTTGTCTCTCTCCCGCATCTGGGCTAGGAGATTACCATTCAACCAAGGAGTAGCAGTTCCCCTCACCCTCCGAGTGACCTTGGGGGCATGTCTGTCCTGTAGGTCCTCGAAGGTTTCTATGAAGCAGGAGGTAGCCACTGAGGGGTCGGAGGCTCCAAGCACCCTTGACCAGTTGGTAAGTCTTAAGTCATCCAGGAACCCCTCTAAATCAAACCTGGAGTAATTTCTGACTTGTATGATTTTGTGGGGTATTTTGGGGGAGGGAATTTTCCAGACACAGAGCACCAGAGAGTGGTCCGGATTTAAGTCTGTGACATGATTTTCATTTTTTTTTTTTACACAAATGAAGTGTATGATATGAAGCTGCAGCCTAGAAACTGCAAAATGCTTTAAAGTCACATTTTCTCCTGTGTGTGGAAAAAAAACCGAAAACAGGCTGGATGACAGTGACTATTTCAGCTACACATTTGATCCCATTTTACAATGGTTCATTGCACTACGCATTTAGTGTATCCCACTTTTTCAAATAATAAAACAAATATTCGCCAACCTATATAACTTGCACATGAATATTTTTATACTTTATTAAAAAGATACTTCACATTTGTAACCAAAAAAAATTGAAAATCATATCACAGAGCAAAATCAGCACTAACTGACAGTTCTACTTATTAGAATAGAGGAGGCAGTATAGTGCGGTGGTCTAAGGCTCTGAGCTGCAAACCTGGTATCCTGGGTTTGAATCCCACAGCCTCCACATGCGTAGTACCGTGTGTCCCTGAGCAAATCACTTAACTTCTTTGTGTTCAAAGGTCACACCTGTAAACAAGCTTTAGTGTGTGTCTCCTGCTAAAAAAAAAAGAATGCTGGTACCTACATTCACAGTTGAGCAAATACTTTAGAGCTAAGTGAGTGAGTTTTCTGTAAGAAAACTGCTATAGTCTTTACTAATTATAGCAGTGATGATCTGGGGCAATTTATGTGCTTTTTATTGTGCGTAGTTTGAGTAAATTACATTTTAAAATGAAAACACATATTACTGATAGCTAGACATGACACACGCAAAAAACACAAATAGTGAATTAGAGCTATTTAGTAGCTGTTTTCTTACAGAAACCCCAGTTAGGTAGCTCTCAGGCATCTGCTAAATTGTAACTGTTGCCATTTGTGCTGACTGGATAAGAACAGTTACAAAGCTCTGCTGTTGTGAACTGATTTTAAAAAGCACTGCATATGCTAAATCTATGGGCCTGGCTATGTCACTGTCACATGAGACAGAGTGCATTGTAGGAGGCAGAAGGCAATGAACCTATTTGTGATGGAGATCCCGGGGTCATAATACTACCCTAAAGCTAGCAGCCTAATTTAGGAAAAACTCCTAAAAGCAGACAGAGGGAAGGACACACTAGGACTTTACATACAAATCAAAACACTCTGCATAACATATGTTTTTGCAAATTCTGGATGGACTACTCCTTTAATTGAGCCATCCCCAATCTGTATCCTTCCAAGAACCACTTTGTGGTGTGCATACCAGCATGGTTATTTCAGTCTTATTTACAGCTTTACACATTTATTAGTTTTTAATTGCAATTGTGTCTAAATGCTCCACCAAGTAGCCTCCAGTTTCCTACTATACCTGTACGCATTGCAGCACTATTTCACTGCATGCAGGCAGATCGGAGGCTATCAGGACATATGCAAATGACAGTGTGGAGCACAGGTGTAGGCTGCAATACTGGGATGCCTCCATACCACAGTAATCTGACAGCTTAATGCGTAACCCCATGTTCCCACCTAACCTACTCCTCTGTCTGCACTTGCCTCCCCGAGGGCCACCTCCTGATGGTATCCGTGTACTGTCATTGATTACTCTTCTCACTGTGCCGAGTGTTGGGAGTACCCTGCCTGCCCATGTGTGATGTGGCAGCAATACTACCTGCAGAGCAGTGCCAGTAGTGAACACATACATTAGTGCAGCTCCTGAGTGCATCATGGAGCACTGCTACGGTGGACAATAGACGTGTGGCACTGTGTACAGTGGAGCAGTGGGGAACACTGACGGCAGTAGTAGAGGGTCTACCTTCAGCCATACAGCAGCAGTACATGAACGTCTGTTGTGCCTAGGTGCCCTAATGCTGGCAGAACTGATGCCATGTCTCATCCCTCTCACTGACGTAGCCCCCGATTCCAACATACAGATCTCCCCCTTCCTCGAACCTCTCTCTGTCACCTCCACAACATGTGTGTCTCATAACAGTGAAATATGGTTATTTACATAATATGACTGTGCCATATACACAGTACTCCATAGGGCATGTAGGAGGGCATCTCAAAATGCAGCTGTCATCACCGAGTGCACCATGGGATATGCTCTGCTACTACAGGGTTGAGACCACATACACTGTCACACTCAGTGTGGACAGGCTGTAATGTTTTCAAACCATTATCCACACTGTTACATTTACAGACTGTAATGGTTTCAATACATTTCAGCTTTTTCGAGTGTAGAGTGGACAGGGCCTGCATGTCTATGTAATTATTTTTCTGTCAATTGCATGTAACGCTGTTTTTACCCATTTCTAAAACAAACCTGCATATCACATTTACCTGCACTCTGAGCACATACTTATGAAACTGTGCATATTTGTACTCCACTTCTGCATAGACCTCATACTTTCCTAACATTCCCTTTATCACAAACATAACTACCTTGCCCTTATCAAAAGCGACCCACTCTGAAAGTTACTATCACATTTTCTCTGCCAACAGTCCATCATCATTACACCTGACTTCAACACATTGCTTAAATATAACTTGCGTCACCTCATGGACAAAAACCCTGTTTCTCTAAATAAAAAAAATAAAAAAAACCTGTGTAAATAATCCCAAGGCTGAACATATGCCAGCCATTACTTTTTCATGTACTGCCACCTTCTGTACCATCATGGGGATTTGCATATGTTTCCCATAATGCTTTACATTATTGGGGTTTGTGCAGTTGTGTTTTCTTTAAAATTTGGCTGTCCGGCCAATATCATCCGGGATAACACATACATCAGTGGCATTTGCTCTGAGATTCTTATGTAAGCCTACAGTGCTTCCTATTCCTTCCATTAAAATGTACACCTCCATTTATTTTCCTAATAACGTATATGCCTTCCGTAGAACAGAAACTAAAACAAATCTTACTGCTTACAAATCATTGTGTTGTTTCTCCATACCTCCTTAACAATTCTACACAACTTCACTAACTTCATTATGCAGCCGTGGTGGATCTAACCAGAATTTGTTTATATGGGCTCCACAGTTGGGAGGAGTATTCCAGATGGGGTCTGGCATAAGCCCTAAATAGGGGAAGCATAACGTCAGGATTTTTTGTCTTAATGTTATACTTAATAGACCAGATAACACAGTTAGTTTTGTTAATGGCCTCATTAATTTGTTTATTATATCCCAAATCGTTAGATATAAATATTCCTAAGTCTTTTTCATTGTTAGTGATTTGTAATGGAGATCCATTTAATAAATAAGTAGAAGCTGGGTTATTATAGCCTAGGTGCAATCACTTTGCATTTAGAAGCATTCAACCTCATGCCTCAGTCTTTGACCCATTGAGCTATGCTATCTAAATCCTGTTGAATTATTGTAATATTATCTGTGTTATTACATGGTCCACCAATTTTAACATCGTCTGCATATTTAATTGTTGATGAAAAGCGTTTTTTAGTAAGATCCGCTATAAATATCTGAAATAGACAGGGGCCCAACACTGACCCCTGTGGGACACCACTGGTCACTAAACCTACGTCCGACAGATGACCTGTAATAAGTACCCTCTGGGTTCTGTGAGATGACCAATTTTCTATCCATTTAACAGTGTATTTATTAATACTGGTTTGAAGGAGTTTAAGTATCAGAGCATGATGTGCCATTACATCAAACGCTTTACTGAATTCTAAATACACAAAATCGAAAGGTATACCAGTATCTAATTTGTTGCTAACATTTTTAAAAGCACATTATATTACTGAGACAGCTTCTTCCCTTTTTGAAACCATGTTGGTCAAGGTCAATATCATTAAGGATAGGGCCTATCAAATCTTTAATTGTACTGTCTAGTAATTTACATACTGAAGCTGTCAAGCTAATTGGCCTATAATTTTAGCAGTTTGATCGGGGACCCTTCTTGTATATTGGTATAACTTATGCAGATTTCCATTCTTTGGGTACAAAATGAGACTGGAGACAGTGTTCAAATAAGAGTCTAAGGGGGTGGAAACTTTGTCTGCCAGTAGATACAATAGGTGGCCGGTGATTTCATCTGGCCCAGGTGTGTATTTGTTTTTGAGGGACAGAAGTTTAGAATTTATTTATTTCAGTTTGGGATTAATACCTTTGAGTCAAGGACTCGTTTTCAAAATTTCCACGTCAATTGTTAAAAACAGACATAACAGTATAAAATACAGAGCTGACAGTAAAAGGAACATTGAATCAATACACAGCCAGTAATAGAACAAGTCTGAGGTTTTACACATCAATTTAGTACTTAATTACACAAGCTTATTCAAGGAAAGAGATGGGGATGGGGGTGGGGGTTGGGGGTCAGCCAGAAGGTGGCATCGTCCGAGGACGGGGGAGGAGTGTTCAGCCATGAGGAGACATTGTTAGTTACAAGGGGGTTGGGTAAGGGGGGTCCCCAGGAAGGTGATATTCAGTGGAGTGATAATTGAGGAAAGGGGTAGGTACTGGGAGACTGTCGGCTCAGTTATTACCGCATTAGCACGGCAGGTACAGGTCATTTTTGAGCCAAGGAAGGTTCTGAGCCCGGTTTTGAAAGTGCTAATCTTGGGTGTCTCAGAGAGGTCAGTGGGTAGTTCATTGTACTACTTTGGTCCCTGATACAGGATGGAGTTTTGGGCAAGTTTCGTCCTTTTGAAGGGAATCATCATCCTGTCAGTGGCCGTTGATTTTGTAGGGACAGCCAGCCTAAAGTGGCCTCCCAGTGTCGAAGACAACAGACCCAGCAGCACCTTTTTTAGAAGCAGGCAGGTTTGATATTGCCCTGGAAGGCTGAGTGGGAGCCACCCAGTGTCTTTGTAGAGCATGCAGGTATGAGTGTCAATGGCAGCCCCCAGAGTGAGGCGGCAGGCTTTATTGAGGAGTGTGCTGATCCTGTATAGGGCTGTTTTTGTGCCCGCCCCATAAATAGGCAATCCATAGTCTATGGTAGAAAGTATTGAACTACTAGTGGCTAGTTTGAGAGCATCAGGAGTCATTGAGTGTCTATGACGGTAAAGCACGCCCAGCTTTGCATTTGTGGTCTTGATAACTGAGTCTACATGGCTTGAGAAGGTGAGGGTGTCATCAAACGTGATGTTGAGATATTTGAACTTGGTGACTTGGTCTAGAAACACGCCCTTTTGGTTTTGTATCAGCAGTGGCAGGTATTTATTTTTGCTTTGGGAGGTGGTGAAGAGCATACTCTTAGTTTTTCTGACGTTTAACAGTAGTTTGTTTTCTGTGAACCACGATTCAAGTTTAAGGAAGCTGCTTTGGAGATCTGTTGTGATGGAGTGGAGGTCTTTACCACTGACTGATATTACTGTGTCATCAGCATAGAGAACTGTGCTTGCTGAGCACGCTGTAGGGGCGGAGTTGATGAAATTGCTAAAGAGTAGAGGACCAAGGATTGACCCCAAGGGTCACCTCATTAGCTGCAGATAGGGTATCACCTATTTTGACTCATTGTGTCCTGTTGGTGAGGTAGCTGCCAAACCAATTTACTGTCTCGGGATAGACCTGTGGCTAGAAGGCAGTAATGGAGGAGGAGGCTGTGATTTATATCCTCAGAGAGGGTTGTTTTAGTATCATTTGTAGCTGAAAAATGAATATTATTATGATCAGGTTTTGTTAAGAATACTTCACACAAAATCTTTGATTCAAGATGTTAGCCATATGTTGTGGTTCATGTGTTAATGTAGAACTATGCAGTAAGGGACCAACCTGGCAGGTAGATTTTTTTGAGGGAATTAATATAAGAACAGAAAGGTTTCCCATTATTTTTTTGAACACTAATAGGAAGGTTATATTCCCACTTTTTTTTTTGCTTTTTTAATCATAGGCTTATACTTTTTTCTAATTAAATATATGTAGACTTAACATGATAAAATCAAAGTTAGCATGATAAAATTACTATCCCTCTGCAACCAAAGCAGTATATAATATATAGAGTGGTGCGTGTATAATGAGAAGTTTACGCACACCCGAGGGTTAGATGCTCATAAACCCGAGGCAAAGATCGAGGGTTTATGTTAGCATCCTAACCCAGTCTTGATATCTTTCGATTCATTTAAACCACTACCCCATATTTTATTTTATATAATTGCTGTGCTTCCCTTTTTCATCTCAGCAATTATATAAAATAAAGAGCTTCCGGTGTATCCTCGGTTTGGTTTCGTTTTAGTCCGGTGCCAAGATAAGCCATATTTTAAAACTGTTTTTTTTTTTCTTTGTGCAGGTCTATGTGTTTCCAGTGTGTATGGGGAAAAAAGAAAAGAACTTACCACCGAGTTCTTCTGGCGGTTCTGTTTCGGGCGAGATGGAAGCGGTGAGCGGTCTTGACTGGTCGCGCTGCTGCGTGAGCATGCTCACAGCAAGGGAAATTGTGCGCGTGTTTACCGTTATAAACACTCCTTTATAATGGCAAATTACGCCACGGTTTCCTCATGGGGAAAAAGGGGAATCCAGTTATTATAAACCTACTTATCACTCAACATCATTTTGATATCAACCTCATGTTCCAAACTTAGGATCACGATAGTAGTTTTAGGGTTCTTCCCAGAGTTTTAATAAAGAATATGAGAATTTCTGTTCAAAAGGTACATAATTTACAGGCGAAGGGAGAGTCTCGGGGCTAGATGGTGCATTCTAAAATCAGATTTCTGTAGCACTCTGCATTGTCAGTGGGTACTCCTTACAGCTGGGTAATGTGCACCACTACTAGGGGAAATGGCACAGTCCAAAGCTTTAGAATGTTGGGCATATAAGGACTCCAGACAGCAGCAACTCCTCAGTCTAAGCTGTACCATCAAAGGGGAAGCATCTCTCCAGCTTCTCTGAAGACACTTTCAACTGTTACACCTTGGGGCTGCAATTCTGCATAGCAGTTTGGGGCTAACTGGCAGCAGGGAGCAGCCTTAAATTAAAATCACTCCTGTTAAGCTGTGGCTTTCAGATTAACGAACCTGCTTCTGCCATTTCCACTGCCTGTGCTTGGATTGCGGGCCACTTCTGCCACTTCAAATTCAGGGTGTTTGTTGTCCAGTAGTGGGTCTCCGATTTTCTTTTACAGAAAAAAAAAAAAAAGAGGTATTCCAGGTAAGTACCCGTCTTCTTTTTTTGGCCCGGTTCTCCTCTCCTCTGAGGAGGGCTCAGCCTCTGCTCCGCTTCTGGCCAAGGCCATGCCCAGGGCTCTCTCACGCATGCCCAGGGCTCCCCCACCACGGACACTAGTTGGCAAGCCCTGGCTTACCCCTCAGGGTGAGGCCATGGGAGCGGAACCCACCAGCAGATGAGAAAGGGCAGGAGCAGAGCATGGCATCATGTGGAGGGGGCTGGGTTTTTCGAATGCTGCGTTTTTTTTTCTCCCGGAGGCGGAACGTGCGATGACGTCAGAGGAACAAGTCCTGTGTCTGTCCCGCCTCCCACACACTGTTCTGGGCACCAGCTGTAATGGGACTCCTGATCTCCGCCAGAAGCCGCTGCTATGCTGCCCCCACCCTGGAGAAGGAGAGCCATCCATCAGATGCTCAATATTTCACCACCCGGCCGGCCTCTGACTTCCCAGGTCCATTCCTGAACCCGGAACGTCGGAGTCATACGCAGACGTTTTGCCAGTGTGATGGTGGTCCTGCAAATACCTGTCTTCTGTGCTGGGGTCTTTTAGAAGAAGGTGTTCTTTAGGGGGATTATTCCTCTGTCTTTAGTGTCCTTCTTTGCCATAGTTTTTAGGGCCCTTCTTTTGTCTTCTCTGTCTTTTTTATCCTTTTTTACCTCCTTAGCAAATATTGTGTGCCTCTCCAGGTGTCATTTCCCTTTTAACTACACCCTGTGTGTACAAGGGCATTTCCCTTTTAATTCTCTTAGCAGTTTAAAAAAAAAAAGAGCAAAAGTAACTGCTGGAAAGAACTCCTATTTCAAACATCATGAAATCTTGCTGTATTCTGACTATATGCAGTTAGCCCCAGCACTTGAACTGCTTTGGAGAGGGAATGGTTAACTCTTTGCCAGGGCATAGAACGTTGAGCTCGAGCTCAGTTTTCAAATCTCTATCCCAGGTACTCCTCAGTGTAACTGTCAGATTCTTTACTCTGCCTAACTGAGAAGTCGCTCCGGAGATTCTCTCCTTTGCTTTGGTTTGGTTCAAGTAAAAATCGGTCAGTTTTATCAACCATTTAATTATTTTTCAGTATTCTGATCTCTGTCCACGGTACAGTAAGTGTACTTAGTAGGTAGTTTAGAGTTTTGTTGGTAGAAATTGTTTTTTGTTCGGTTTCTTTCCGGTCGGTCCGATTGGGAACCGAAGCAATTCTGTATTGTTTTTTCTGGTATTTTATTCTACCTTTTGTATTATGGTTCCCGGTACCTATCAAATCCTAAAAAAATGATATTTTCTTTGTTTTTGTTAATCGACCCGTGACACGGTTGGAACCGATAGGTTTGTGGTTGCCTGGCTTAAATGCTGGTAAGGGTAACTTATTATTTTTAGGCATGTCTGAGAAACCCAAAAAGAAAACCTGTCCCACTGGGTTTCAGCACTGCACAGAGTGTGGGGAAGCCTTTGCTAAGGCTGATCCCCACCTCATCTGTGTTTGTCTGAAGTTTGAGCACCTCAAAGAAGACTGCCAAATTTGCAAAAACTTTCCCAAAGTCACTTTAGATAAACATTTAAGTAGGCTGAAGGAAAGGGAGGCCGAGAAATCCGCTGACACGGATGGCCAGCCTGGTTCAGTTCCGACCGAACCTGAGGGGGTGCCCACTGACCTGGGCGATACCTCCTCGGGCAAAAGGAGAGCCGATTCTGCAGAATCGGTTCTATCTAAGAGAAAGTGCAAGTCAGCTGGTTCAGATCCCGGTTCCCATGTTCCGACTGCTGATGAAATATCTAAAGTGATTGCTATTGTACAATTCCGACTGAACTGACACCGACCCAAAAATGATCGGTTTGGTCGGAAGTTTCTGCTTCTGAATATGACTCTGAAGCATTTTATGAGGGTGATTGGGAAGAAGATTATTATGAAGGCCTGGATGAGCCAGCAGAGCCTGACATCTCCCCAGACAGGCCTTCTCATGTGTCTCCCTCCCATTTCTTGTTCTACAAGAAAGTGGCGGATACCCTCCAGCTTCCTGTGGAAGAGGCTGAACAGGAACAGGAGGAACCTGACTATGTTGAGTTGATGGATGTCCCAAAGTCCAAAAGGATGTCTATCCCTCTGCATAAATCCCTGGGGAAACAGACAAAACATTCTTCAGTTTCCAACATCCTTACCCCCTGTGGATAAAAAGATGGACAGGAGTTTTACCTTGTTAGTTCCTGGGACAGAATTCCTTACAAATCATTGCAGCCATGTTGGGGTAGTGCAAGCTGCAGCCTGTGACAAGGCTAATATTCTCCTGGCATCTCACCCCCCCCAGATAAGGATTCCAAGAAAGTGGATGCCATGGCAAAGAAACAATACTTGGCATCCCCTTTAGGGCTCAGGCAAGCTCATTAAATGGCATATACAGCCAGATACCAGAAATCTATGTGGGACACGGTTCTGGAGCTGGCTAAGATTGCCCCTCCCCAGCTGGCCAAGGAGCTGGAGCAGGAGGCTGTGGATAGTATTGAGGCATCAAAGGTCCAGTTTCATGCTGCTGTTGACTTGAATGATGTACATTCTAGGGTTATGGCTACATCTGTCTCCCTGAGGAGATTTGCTTGGCTCAGGTGTACCAGTTTATCATAGGATACCCAGACCAAGGCCATGGATTTTCCTGTCATGGGTAATTCTCTGGTTGGAGAGCAAACAGAGGCTTACATGAAAAAGATGGATGAATACAGGACCACCTACAGGAGTGCTGCACCCAAGGAAAAGTAGGTCACTTCTCAGAGGCGGCAATCTAGGGCTGGCAGGGGCAGGCCTTTTCAAAGGCCTTATTACCAAGTGCAGGCCTCCTTTCTTTCCAGCAGAGTGGTTCTTTAGGGGAAGAGGCAGGAGGGGGATGACCAGGACTCCATCCTTCACTCAGTCTAAGCCCCCTGCCAAACAGACACCCTGATGTGTCAGTCAGGGTCGCCTCCTCAGTTCCAGTAGGGGGCAGGCTGGCTCACTACTTCCAAGCCTGGAAGTCTGTTGCCTCAGACAAATGGGTCCTGGAAGTAGTGAGCCAGGGACTTGCTCTCAGTTTCGAAAGGTTCCTAAAAATGAGAGCACAGTCTTTCGGTCCTCCATCTCCCTTGGAGACAAAGGCCTTCGGGGCAGAAGTCTCCTCTCTACTACTTCTACAAGCACTAGAGAAGGTACCTCTCTATTACCGGGGAAAAGGACTGTATTCCAAATTCTTCCTTACCCCAAAAAAGACAGGGGAGTGGCGACTCATCCTAGATCTAAGATACCTAAACAAACATATACTAAAGCCAAAAGGTCAAAATAGTGACTCTGGGAATAATTCTTCCCTCTCTGAGACCAGGAGACTGGCTAGCCTCCCTGGATCTCAAGGGTGCCTATTTCCACATACCTGTCAGACATTCCCACAGAAAGTACCTCAGGTTCGAGTTGCGCTCAGGCCACTACCAGTTCAGAGCAATGCCTTTCGGCATAATATCTGCTCCCAAGGGTGTTCACCAAGTGTCTGGCAGTAGTGGTGGCCTTTCTCAGGAGACAAGGCATCTTACTGTTCCCTCACCTGGACAACTGGCTCATAGTGGGTCAGTCCTCAGACCAAGTCAAGTCAGCTCTAGAGGTCACTCAGATGCCTCTGGACTCCTTAGGATTCATCCTAAATCTAGAAAAGTCTGTATTGGAACCAGCCCAGCTTCTCACATTTATAGGGGTGGAGTTGGACACTGTAGGCCAAGGCCTTTCTGGGCTCTTTCAAGGGGTTCAGTCCCTCATCACCCTGGCTTCCTCTCTTCATCTGCTATTGTCTTGGCCAGGCAGGCACTTCTTACAGTTGCTAAGCCACGTGGCAGCTTGCACTGCAGTAGTGCAGGGGGCAAGGTTTCTAATGAGAGATATTCAATTTCATCTAAAATATTTTTGGTTTCAGAAAAAAGACCCTCTCTCCAAGTTAGTTCCAGTGTCAAACTCTGGTTCAGGCTCTCCAGTGGTGGCTGGAGGAGGACAATTTAAGGCAAGGTGTCCCCTTCCTCAGTCAGGCTCCAACAGTGATTCTCACCACAGATGCTTCCCTACTGGGATGGGGAGCCCATCTAGACCAGCTTACTGCTCAGGGAACATGGTCTCATCAGGAGTCTCTACTGCACATAAATCTTCTCAAACTCAGGGCTGTCTTTCTAGCACTGCAGGCATTCTTGAACACAATCCAGGGGAAAGTGGTGCAGATCAGGACAGACAACACCACAACCATGTTGTACATCAACAAGCAGGGGGACACTGTCCTCGACCTGTGCACCGAAGCCATGAAAATATGGTCACTAGCTTATTCCCTGCAGGTTTCCCTGGTAGCTGTGCATCTCCCAGGGAAGGGCAATGTACTGGCATATGCTCTCAGCAGAAGTTCTCAAGGTCACCATGAATGGGCCCTGAATCCTCTGATTCTTCAGATCATTTTCAAGAGGTGGGGCACTCCAGAGATAGACCTCTTTGCAGCCCCGGACAATCATCAGCTTCCCCTATTCTGCTGCAGACCCTCTCTTTTGGGGTCTGTTCCTCAAGATGCTCTCCTGTTGGATTAGACAAGCAGGTGTCTGTATGCTTTTCCTCCTTTTCCTCTGATATTCAGAGTTCTGGTCAAGATCAGATCTCAGCCTTGCACTGTGATTCTAGTGGTTCCAGACTGGGCCAGGCAGCCTTGGTACCCCCTACTATTGTCAATGTCAGTGACAATTCCAATTTGTCTTCCCAGACAGTACAATCTTCTCACCTCCTCGCAGGGGAGGATACTGTATCCCAACCTTCAGAATCTCAGACTGAAAGCTTGGCTCTTGAGGAGCTGGAATATGCAAGCCTGCATCTTTTCTGGTCAGTCTTGGACATTCTTAAGGTTAGTAGAAAAGCCTTCTACTAGAAAAACTTACAATTCCAAATGGAAGAGATTTAGTTTCTGGTGTTCTCAGAGGCATATTCAGCCTGATTCAGCTGACATTGTCACTGCTTTGGACTATTTGGTGCATCTTAACAGTTTGGGCCTCAGTCCTACCACTCTGAGTGCATTTGGCAGCTATCTCTGCCTTCCTTTCAGCTGGGAAGGGCTCTTCCCTAGCCTCCCATCCAGTTTTCAAGAAATTTTTCAAAGGTCTGGTTCATATCAATCCCCCTTTAGGGACCATAATCCTGTTTGGGATCTGAATATATCTGTATTGCACATTAAGGCAGCTTCCCTTTGAACCATTATCTTCAGCTGAGCTGAAATATTTGACTTGGAAAACTGTGTTCCTGGTAGCCATTACCTCAGCTAGGAGAATAGGTGAATTACAGGCCTTATCAGTGGAACCTGATTTCATTTCATTTCACAGGGATAAGGTGGTCCTTTGAACAAACAGAAAGTTCCTGCCCAAGGTGGTATCAGACTTTCATTTGAACCAGTCTGTGTCATTGCCTGTATTCTTCACTGACCATTCTTCGTCTGGGGAGAGAAGACTGCACAGTCTTGATGTAAAGGGGGCCCTTAGTTATTATATAGAATATATTAAGACTCATAGAAATGACTGTTCATAGCTGTTTCTCACTTATGGAGAAGTGGGAAAAGGTAAACCTGCCACTAAAAGAACTATTGCCAGGTGGATTGTCGCCTGTATCCAGTTCTGCTACTCAAAATTGGGGAAAAGAGCCACCCTCAGGCCTGAGGGCTCACTCCACCAGAGGTACAGCTGCTTCGGTCGCAGCAGCTAGAGATATACCTTTAGTGGAAATCTGTAAAGCAGCCTCCTGGAAAACTGTTCACATATTTACTAAGCATTATTCTCTTGACATTCAGTCAAGAAGTGATGTAGGTTTGGCACAGCAGTGCTGTAGAATCTGTTCCCAAAATAGGTTCTGTAACTCCCTCCTCCAAGGGGGTACTGCTTGGTAGTCTGCATATAGTCAGAATACAACAAGACTTCATGTTGTTTGAAGAAAAAATTACTCATCATAGTAATGTTGTTTCTTCTAATGGAGTCTTGCTGTATTCTGACCTCCCTCCCTTCCTCCCCTCCTAGAACCTAGCTGTTTTTGGGATTTGGGTTGGCAGGCGCAGTGCCACACCTTCAGAGGTGTACTTGGGTCACCTCTTCTTTTAGAATCAGGTTTTTCATTGTTATAATTGTAACTATATATTAAGTTTACTACCTGCTTGGATTCTTTTTGGGGTTCTCGACTTGAGTCTTTTGGACCCTATCAATCTGTTTATTGCCTTTTGGCACAAAATTTCTAAAACAATTTCTATTTAATAGTTAGTTAACATAGTGCTCGTAAGAATCTGACAGTTACACTGAGGAGTACCTGGGACAGAGGTTTGAAAACCGAGCTCGAGCTCAACGTTCTATGCCCTGGCATAGAGTTAACCCTTTCCTCTCCGGAGCAGTTCAAGTGCTGGGGCTAACTGCATATAGTCAGAATACAGCAGGACTCCATTAGAAAAAAACAACATTATTATGGTAAGTCATTTTTTCTTCCAAGGGAGTAGAGCCTTTTTGGCCAAATTTTTTCAGCATTTCTTCTGCCTTTTACTTTTTGTTTTTTTACAATGTCTTTTTGGCTACATTGAGCCGCGCTATTCCCACCATTTCTCCTCAGCTGGGGCACGCACCCTGGTGACAGTTGGAGACCTTTGCCTCAGCGTGCCATTCGTGCACTCTCTCAGAGTGCGCCATCATCACAAATTGTGCCGTGACGTCACATATGCGCATATGAGAGCGCGCACGCGTGTTTACACTTTCTTTTTGAGACGTAGTGGCTCTCTGTTTTTCTTAGCCTTTCCTATTGCCCTCTAACTTTTCGACCCTGGCAGTTTTAAGGCGTGTTTTTTCTCAGCCTGAATGGGAGGCTCACCTAAGCGGGAGGTTCTGGAACTCTACATCTTGGAAAGTCCAAGGATTTAATCTTTCTCAGCTTATATTTGTTTTTCCCCCACACCCAGAGGTAAAGATTTTGGCAGTATTCCTTCCTTTCGAGAGTGGCAGTTAGAGGCAGTATAGGCTAGTGATTAAAGGCATTGAACTACAACCCTCCAGAAGTGGGTTTGAATTCTGCAGCTGCCACCTGATACAGTTTGTCTCTGAGCAAGTAATTTACCTTTGGCTTAGTGTTCCATAAGAAAGAAGTAGAAAAGGACACACACTTCTACTCTTAGCCCAGACATCTGCAGAGGTATTTTTACTTGACACCATGGCTTATAAGAGACCCCTAACACCTAAAAAGATGCGAGTCCTGCAGGAGGGTAATGCATCTCTCTCCAGTGATTTCCTATTGCCCTGCTTGTCTTTTTTTCTCAAGTTAATATGTCTCCTTGCCCCCAGTCGCACCTCCGAGCTGGTGGTGGTGGTGGGGGGGGCACCTGGTGTATTAGGTGGCTGGCAGTGGCAAGCAGAATTGCATAAATCTTCACTGTTGCTCTTGGGAGAGCTTTTGGGCCATGATGTTCTGCAGGACATCTCAGCATGCACACACACACACACACACACAACCTCAAACCATGCCCCTCAGGTTAGGGAATTCCACACAGCCACATACAGGTGTGTCACAGTAGGACAGGGCTGCAATTTTTGTTATGCAGGCAGACCCCAACCTGATCATATGGAGGGTCAGGATGAGAATACCGGGGGTCTTGGGGTAAATTCCTAACGAAAAGAACTTATTCATGAGCGGAAGGGCCACCCTTCTGAGGACGAGGAGGATGGGGAGTGGACTGAGCCGAAGAAGAGGATTTCTGTCCCTCCCCTGTTTTGATACCAAAGCTTTTTGACCTACCTGAATACTCAGGTGTTTAGGTCATTGCAGTTCAAGGAGGTGCAATCCATGTAGACAGTGGTCACCAGTCCTATCCTGCTCGCGTCCTCCGCTCCAAACTGTTTGTTTGTTCTGAGTTTTATTCACTGTGACCAAATTATTAAACAGGAGAGGCCAAAATAAATATCTGCCAGTCCTATGGCGCAATATTTCCTTTTTATGGAAGAAAATACTCACAAGTGGAAACCCTCTAGCGGTTCAGGAGGTTTCATAATTCCGTCAGGCACTCCTCCATGTCTATTGAAGGACCCTTGGCTTTTTAAGGATTCACACAACAAGCAAGTAGATGCTATGTGTAGAAGAGCCTTCACCTCCAACTGTGCAGTTCTGCGCACCTCCTATGCCTTCTTTATTGTTGCCAGAGCCTTAAACTTAAGGGTTATAACCCTTGGCAGCTTCATTACCCCAGATTTGGAGGGAGGCAAGGTTTTTGCACATGGCATCCTTTGGCCTCCACCTTCTTAGGATATGCCATGGTAGAAGGCTTACGCATGTCTGTTCCCTCCGCTTATGTGTCAGCCTGCGAGGTGTGTGGTTCAGGCCTTGGGTGGCTGATCAAGCCTCGAAGACCAAGCTGTTCAGTCTTCCCTTGAGAGAAGTTTTTGTTGTTCGGTTCTGGCCTGGCTGATTTGTTTGGTAGCATATCCAAAATAAAAGAGCCTCCTTCTAGTGTTAAAGCATCTGTCAAAGGCCGCATCAGCCCCTACAGGTCGAGGAGGTGGCTGACAAGGCAGTTCTGAGGGGTTTTGTCCTTCCTTTTGGAACTCCGTGAAGTAGAGGATTAAGATGCCTATTCAGATCACAAGAGCAATAGTAACAGACAGGTTTTTGTCCGAAGACGCGGTGGAGTCCCAGGGCAAAAAACGGGCTCCTCACAATGAGGACACGAGGGCCTTTCTCTGCCTCCCTTCCCTTGGTGGAGTGCTGTGCAATCCTCATGCTAGATGGGATGAGTTAACATCAGGTTTTTTTTTTTTTGTTAATTCTGGCCTTCGGTTATGCGACAGAATTTTCAAGATCCCCTCAAGGAGAGTGTTTTCAGCTATACTCGGTCCCAAAGGGCCCAGTGAAGACATAACTGGTGTCAGAGACCCTGGGCTGCCTCTCTTAAAATTGCTGGGTGATTGTGCTGGTGCCTCCCAGCGAGCAAGGCCAGGGATCCTTCTCAGCACGAAACACCTCTAAAAGGTTTTGCGTACACGACCTTCAAGCTGGAATCCCTGTGTTCACTGATCCCTGCAGTCCAGCCGGGGTTCCCCAAGTCTCCACAGATCTGAGGGATGTGTAGCTGCACATTCCCATTTGACAGTCTCACCTGACATTCCTTAGGTTCTCAGTCCTGAGACATCTCTTCCAGTTCTAGGCACTCCCACTGAAGCTGATTCAGCTCCCAGGGTTTTTTTCTCAAACCTGCTTATAGACCTTGTAGCCCAGCTCTGACAGGAGGGGTCATCATGTCTATCCCTCCCTGGGCAATTGGTTCATACCAGCACCTCTATGTAATTGGCAGGAATCTCAGTGACCAGGACTCTGGAGATGTTGCAGCCCCATATCTGGGTGGTGAATCAGGAGAAAATCTCTCTCAAGACATCACAGTCCCTGGAAGATCTGGGAGTGGTGTTCAAGTCGGCCCAGGAAAAGGTCTTCCTCTCACCAACCAGGAAGGAGACCTTATTGAGAGAGGCACAGTGGCTGGGGAGCCAGTCGTCAGCTTCAGCTCTCCATCTGTTATGTTTTCTGGGCCTCATGATGGTGGCCATAGAAATAGTTCCCTCTCATGCGGCACTTACAGATATAGTGTCTCTTAACCTGGGATCCGACCTCGGGGGACGTTCAGGCCGGGATCCCTCTGTCATCTCTCCTGTAGTAGTCTCTGAGTTGATGTGTGAGTTTAGAGATCTGAGCAAGGTTTTCCCCTGGAAGTCCCTCCAGTGTTGCTTCTGACATCTGAAGCCAGTCTGTTGAATTGGGCACCCCTGCACCACTCCCCTATTTACGGGACTTGGTCAGCGCAGAAACAGCACCCACATATGATGTTTTGGCAATGAGGGTGATCTGCCTTGTTCTCATTCGATTTCAAGTCTGGTACAGTCAGATGCCATTGGTATAAGGCCAGATAGTGCTGTCACGGTGGCATATATCAACAGTCAAGTGGTACAAGAGCAGGGTGCTGCTATTGGAGGCCACCGATCTCCTACTATGGACAGAGGCGAATCTCTGTCAGCTGTCCTCTTGACAGTGGATTTGAGCCACAAAAATTATTCAGTGGGGTGGATGTTGAACATGGCATTGTTTGACCATCTGTGTCAAAGGTTCAGTCTCCTTCAGATTGATCTGTTCGCCTCCAACCACAGTGTTAAGTTCAGCATTTTATTCAGCCATCACCAGTGTCATCAAGTGGAAATGGTGCACACCATGTCTCCAGAGTGGAACTTAGGTAGAGTGTATTCCTTTCCCTCCTCTGCTTCTCCTCCCCAAGGTCATATGCAAAATAGGGCACTCTGAGGAAACCTTCTTTTAATAGTGCAGGAGTGTCCTGAAGACTGTGGTCCTCAAACTGGCTGAACATAACTTACGTGCCCTCCTCCCTTTGTCTTCCAGTATGGGAGGTCCTTCTCTTTCAGGGTCCCATTCTGCATCCAAATCCAGGTGCAGTGCAGCTCTGGCCTGACTCCTGAAAGGAGGAAACCCTTGAGACTAGGTTTCGCTAAGAAGCTGGTAGACTGTCTGATGTCTGCTAGGAAGAGTTCCCCAAATTATGGAGTTCCAAAAAAAAAAAAGGTTTGGCCTTGAGCACCCTAAGAAGTCAGGTGTCAGCCCTTGGATCCTCCTCGGGTATATCCCTAGGAACTGACAGGAGGTTATCCGTTTTCTAAGGGCTGTCGGTAGGAGTCATCTTTCTTTTCTGATTCCTTTTCCCTCCATAAGATCTGAATCTGGTTTTAAATGCCCTCTATTAAGAGTCTTTCTAACCGCTTTCATTCTTCCTGTTTGACGTGCTGTCTGACTAGGAAATCTGTTGTCCTTCTTTCTGTCCGCTACCTTTCATAGCCTAAGGAAAAGGTGGCACAAGTTGTTTTTGGATGCCCCCACCCCCATTGAACCTATTACTTGTGGTAAATATCTCGAACTACAGACTAACTAAAATAGAGGAAAATGTTCTAAGCAAAGGACTGTCTTTTGTGCTGTCAGTGGATATTAATTTATTTTTACCACTGTAGACTTGCATAAGTTTGCCAGAAATCTGACCTTTCATTGTATTTATTCAGATACTGTTAAATCCTGTTGATGAAACTGGATTTGTGACCTCTAGCATGTTAAGACCTCGGTCTGGGTACTGCCATAACTACTGTACAACCCCATTGGGTCACTTTTTATATGGACTGGATTTGTAAGCTTTAAAAAGTTAATCTGTTTCATCCTCGATATATTTTAACTGTAGTCAGCAAGAAAAACAAGCTTTAAAAGATTTGGCAAATAATCAAGAAATAGTTATAAAATCCGCCAATAAAGGTGGTTCAGTAGTGGTATTTAAATAGATCTGAATATATCAAGGAAATAGACAGTTATCCAATTAAAATTTTTATGAAAAGCCAACATACAATAAGGTATTAGTATAAAAACGAAATAGATGCTTTATTCAATATAGGTTATATAAAAGGGTTATTTGACCCGTTGCAACATATAGAGCTCTCACAGTAGCTCAGCCCATTATTCCAATAATTTGTATTTTACCAAAGTTACACAAGAATTCACAGAAGCCCACTGGTAGGCCCATTATGTTGGGCAGTGGATTGGTAACAGAACCTTTGTCTATGTTTTTGGATCATTTCTTACAGCCATTGGTTCAGTCACTAAGGTCGTACACACGAGATTCAATGGAAATCATTAATATAGTAGAAAACATAAATTTTGGAAATGGTTGGTATTTTGCAACCTTAAATAGACTCCTTATATACTGTAATTCTACATGAAGGAGGCTTGTCCGCATTGAAACATTATTTAGAACAGCAGGATGAAGAATATCATGTGTATATGCCTACCTGATATTCGATAGAAATTGCGCAAAAATGGTTTTGAGCAAAAATATATTCCTATTTGAAGTAAACTATTATAGGCAAGTTTGCAATACAGTTATGGGACCATTATGGACCCCAGTTACGCCAATCTGTTTGTAGGACAGTGGGAGAGCAGCGTTCTGTATAGCGCCGCCACAAATCCATTTTTTTACAATTTGGATTTGTGGCAGCGCTCTATAGATGATGTGTTCATCATTTGGAAGGGCACAGTTCAGCAGTTTCAGGAATTTGTAACATGGTTGGAAAGTACAAGTGGATGTCTAAGATTTAAATATGCCATAGACCCTGATGAAATTACCTTCTTGGATTTGCACATTTATAGGAAGGATTCTGGAGAAATTTGCACTACCCTGTATCAAAAGGAAACTGATATAAACAGCTTACTAAAGGAATAATGCCCGACAGGGTGGGTGTTTATACTGGGATAACATCCCGCCTCGGGTGGTTGAGCCCAAGGCTACAGGCCGAGGACATCCCAACACCTAAGAAGGGGTGTTATCCCAGCATAACACCCAACCTGGAGGGTATTATTCCTATTATACAATGGCTGCTTGTTATATACAGAATAAAAACAAAATAATTTTAAAGAATGTTTTTGTTGGTGTGTAAAAATATTGTTGTTTCTTAAGAAGATAATGCAAATTCAATCAGCTGGGATGTTATGCCAGGATAACATCCCTGCTGTGGTGGACAACTGACTAATCAGAAGTCAGGATTCTTTCTTGCCGTTGTATAATACGTTTTAACAGTTGTCAGCCCCCACCCCCCATGTCACCTGCAATGTCCCAAAAGGGCAACTAATTAGGACTCTAAGGAATTGCACCAAACCACAGGAGTTTCAAAAGAGAAAAGTTGAACAGGTGCACAGATTTAAGGAATGGGGTTATAGTAATTCAGGTATTATCAATGTTTTTAATTTAGTAAATAGTATACAGAGGGGAGTACACTGATCCCTACTAACAAAATAATGAATAATACTGTATCTTGTCCCTTTGTAACTACCCATTCAGTTCGAGAAGAAGCAATAAAAAACGTGTGTAAAAACTGGGACATTTTAAAACTTGAACATAGGTTAACAGAAATGGTGAATAGTGGACCTTCAGTTATAATTAGAAGAGCCAAAAATATTGGCGATTTGGTTTCTTCTAGTGCCCTTTCCGAGATGAACAAAGGACAGCCTGAATGGTTTCTCCCACCCCCAGCTGGTACTTTTAAGTGTGGCAGGTGAATGTATTGTGCCTATGTTAAAACTTGTAAAGAATTCCATCATTCGATAACTTGGATCACACATGCCATCAGTTTATTTCATGTAATACCCAGGGAGTGGTGTACCTTTTGTTATGTAGTTGTGGGCACTATTATGTGGGATGAACCACTAGACAATTCAAAGTCCGCATTGGAGAACATGTTAGAGCAGTGCAACGTAATGATAACTCGTATGCTATTGTTAAACAAATTTAGAAATACCTGTTAGAGGAACACAATTTAGAGTTTGTGGGTATAGAACAGGTTTCTGTAGGAGCAAGGAGTGGGGATACAGAGAAAACAATAGGAAAACGGGAGAACTATTGGATATACACTCTTGGGGCAAGAAGTGATAGAGGATTAAATGAAAACATAGATCTTGCAGTGTTCCTGAAGAAGTTGTAAAATTATTAGATATAATATATTAAAGTGCAGCAGTTTGCTTTATGATAGTACAAATATACTTTTATGTGCAAATGCAGTTGCTAATTAATTGAGATTCACTCCTAAAACAAGTTCTTGTATACAAATCAATGTGACTGACTAACCAACTATTTATTTCCTAGGAACAGTCAACTGATGTCAATATGTTCAGATTAACAAGTTTGTTTTTAAATTAATTGTAACACCAGTTTTTAAAGACACTTGTATTTAATTGATGTTTCTATATAAATTTAAAGTGTAAGCATAGATAATTCACTCTGGTGAAACTTGGAATTCCTCTGGGTGAAACGCAAGTCTGTTAGTGTGTTGATGAATGTGGCTGGCATTTTTTTCCGCTGCTGAGTAGAGGGATGTTAACCATCTTTTTTGATATTTATAAATGATAAAATTGTCTGTGAAACCGTGTCAGACTTCAGTTTTGTGGTGGGTGCTTCTTTTTTCTCTAATATTGCAGTTAGATCATTCCTTAGATGGACTACTGAGCTCCAAAAATCAGATAGGTTGCTTGTCTTTTCGGGATGGCTAAACACCAACAGAAAGCCTCCAAGGCCCCCTAGCTAGGTGGTGAGGGTTTGCGTTGCCAAGGCTTATGTCACAGGAAAGCAGAGGCCTCTGGCCCTTATCAGAGTTACTCCTCCAGGGATATGGTCACTTATGGGTGATGCATCTGTTTCAGTATGTGTAAGGCAGCCAAGTGATCTTCCATCCACATATTCACCAAGCTCTACTGTTTGGATGTTCTAAGTTCTGTGGCTGCTGCCTTTGGTCGCAGAGCTTTGCAGGTGGCCTTTAGCAGGTACATTTTTTTTTCCTGTTTGTGCTTGACGTATGGTACAGTATTCTTCTCCCACCCACTATTTTCTGTGTACTGCGTCTTAGAACCCAGTTGTAAGGAATATCCATTGACAGTGTGGAGCACTACAGAAAGAAGAAATTTCTTCATACTTACCATAATTTCCTTTTCTGTTAGCTCCAACATTGTCAATGGGGCCTGCGTAGGAGCCTTGTTCCTGTGGGAGAATATTGTACAGTATGCCTATGTGGGCATGCCTGGTGTCCTGTTATAAACCCTGATTCTGAGCTTGTCTGGACATCACTCTATAGCTTACTTTGCTACATCTACGTTTATATAAATATGCAAAACAAACAATTTAGAATATCACTTGCTGTCACGCACTTTTAGCAGATTCAAATTTGCTGCTGTCCAAAAGTGCCTGTCTTGTTGCAGGTGAGTGCTTACACTGCATGCAAGTTTTCTTTGTCAAATGATAAATCTGCTTTCTTTCAAGTTGGCCTGATACTGCAGATCCTGCCAGAACGCAGCACTGGAGAGAAAGGCCTTCGATCCCATGCCATCCTTAATCTGAAAAGGTAGGCCATTGTTCACTGTATTTCATCGTGGCCCAAGTGGCATATCTGTGGACAGTTTATTTAGGTACTTTTGGTGTCAAGTCGACCAGTATGTTTTTTATTTATAGTACATGTTTTTGAGATGCTGCTGTCTGGAGTCCTTGTATGCCCAACATTCTACATCTTTGGGCTGTGCCATTTCCCCTAGTAGGGGTGCACATCACCCAGTTGTAAGGAATACCCATTGACAATGTTGGTGCTAACAAAAAAGGAAATTATGGTAAGCATGAAGACATTTCTTATTTTTCAAACAACATGAAGTCTTGCTGTATTCTGACAAATTGCAGTTAGTTCCAGCTCTTGAACTGCCCCGGAGAGTGAAGGGTTGAAATTCAATGCCAGGCATAGAACATTGGGCTCGAGTTCAGTTGAAAACTCTGTCTGTGTGCCTTTGAAACCCAACTGTCAGATTCTTTACTCCGCCTCACTGAACAGTCGCTCCGGAGATTTCTCCTTCTGCTCAGTTCAGTCGCAGTTAAAGTTTCGGTTTTAGTCCTACTTTCGTTCCATTTTTTCGGTTCAAGACTCTGTCTGTGGTACCGTAAGTACTTAGATTAGTAGTTGCTGTGTGGAAATTGTGAAACTTTTCCTGTAGTAAAATCTTAAAAAGGAAAAAGTTAGTATATGGTTACCGGTCCGTATCGTTTAAAAAAAAAAAACAAAAAAAAAACGTTATTTTAGTGGTTTTTTTCCATCACCCGTGACACGGTGAGAAACCGATAGGGAAGTCTTGCCTGGCAGTTGCCGTTTAAAGGGTAAGTTGGTTAGGTTGGCCATGTCTGAAAAACCCAAGAAAAAAAACTGGCCCCCTGGGTTTCAACACTGCAGTGTGTGTGGGGAGGTCTTTGCTAAGGCCAATCCCCACACCAACCTGGAGAAAAGGTTAGGTAGACTTAGGGATAAGGAGGCTGAGAAATCCACTGACCCGGAAGGCCAGCCCGGTTCGGTTCCGACCAAACCAGGAGGAGTGCCCTCTGACCAGTGCGATACTTCTTTGGGCAAGAGGAGAGCCGATCCTGAGGGATCGGTTCCTACAAAGAGAAAAAGAAAGGATAAATTGTCCAGTTCAGATCCAGAGCTGCATGTTCCGACTGCTGAAGAAATAGCCAAAGCGATTCAGATTGTGGAGTCGCTTCATCCGGTTCCGACCGACCCGGCGCCATCTGGCTGGGGTTCAGTTCATTAGGTTCCCCCGGTCCAGGATTATACCCCTGAAGATTTTTATGAACCGGAGTTTGATGAGGAGGGGGATTTGAAGAGGATGATTATGATGGTGAAAGTCTGGATGTGCCTGTGGAATCGGACATCTCCCGAGACAGACCTTCTGGTGTTTCCCTTCCTAGGCTTTCTGAGTCCCCTTCCCACTTTCTGTTCTACAGAAAAGTGCCTCAAACCCTCCAGCTTCCTATTGAGGAGGCTGTAGAGGATCAATAGGAGCCTGACTACATTGAGATGATGGACATCCCAGAGCCTAAGAGACTGTTTTTTCCCCTTCATATGTCATTTGGGAAACACACAAAAAATTCTGAGGTCTCCTAAGAGGTACACCTTGTCAGGCTCGGATATGGAATTTCTTTACCAGTAATGCAGTAAGCCATGTTGGGGTAGTGCAGGCTGCTGCCTGTGACAAGGCAAACATTTCCTTGGCTTCACACCCCCCAGATAAAGATTCCAGGAAGATAGATGCCATGGGAAAGAAACAGTACTTGGCATCATCTTTGGGACTCAGGCAGGCTAACTATGTGGCCTATACAGCCAGGTACCAGAAGTCCAGGTGGGACACTGTACTGGCACTGGCTAAACAGGCCTCCCCCCAGCTAGCCAAGGAGCTGGAGGAGGTGGCTGCTGATGGGATTGAGGCGTCAAAGGTGCAATTTCATGCTGCTGTTTACTCCAGTGATGTGTCATCAAGAGTCGTGGCTACATCTGTGGCTCTTCAGAGAATGGCTTGGCTCAGATATACTAGCCTTTCGCAGGACACCCAAGCTAAGGCCATGGATTTTCCTGTAGTGGGAAATTCTCTGTTTGGGGAGCAGACAGAGAATTATATGAAGAAAATGGATGAGTACAGGACCACTTATAGGAGTACACAGGCCAATGAGAGGCAGGCAACTCCTCAGAGGCAGCAAGCTAGGGGCAGGGGCAGGCCTTTTTACAGGCCTTTCTACCAGGCGCAGGCCTCTTCTTCCTTTTCTCAAAGGGGGTTCTTCAGAGGGAGAGGCAGAAGGGGGATGAGCAGGGCTGCACCCGCCCCTTAAGCCTAAGGCTCCTGCCAAGCAGACATCTTGATGTGTCAGCCCGGGTCGACTCCCCCATTCCTGTAGGAGGCAAGCTGGCTTATTTTGTTCAGGACTGGATGTCTGTTACTTCAGACAAGTGGGTCCTGGAGGTTGTAAGCCAAGGGCTGGTTTCCAGCTTCAAAAAATTTTCCAAAACTGAGACCCAGATCCTTTCCACCTGCAAATACTTCAGAAACCCTTACTCTAGAGGCAGAGGTTTTGTCTCTACTGGCCTTAAGGGCTATAGAGAGAGTTCCTACCACATACAGGGGCAAAGGTCTGTATTCCAGGTACTTCCTTACCCCAAAAAAGACGGGAGTGGCGACCCATCCTATATCTAAGATACCTAAACAAGCACCTAAGAAAGCCAAAATTCAAGTTGGTGACTCTGGAAAAATTTTTCCCTGTCTGAGGCCAAGAGACTGGCTAGCCTCCCTGGACCTCAGAGTTGCCTATTTTCACATTCCCATCAGGTGCTCCCACAGAAAGTACCTCAGGTTCGAATTGCCCTCAGTCCATTATCAGTTCAGAGCAATGCCCTTCGGTCTAACTTCAGCTCCAAGGGTGTTTACAAAGTGCCTAGCAGTAGTGGTGTCCTTTCTAAGGAAGGAAAAAAAGGATTTCTATTTTTCCATATCTGGACGATTGGCTTCTTGCGGGGCAGTCTCCAGACCAGGTCAAGTCAGATCTGCAGGTCACCCAGCAAGTTCTCACTTCCCTGGGGTTCCTTCTCAATCTTCCCAAGTCAGTTCTTGAACCAGTACAGCTCCTCACTTTTATAGGAGCAGAACTGGACACCCTCAAAGCGAGAGCCTACCTTACTTTGGAAAGGGCAAAGGCCATCTCTCTGCTGGCTTCTTCCTTTCGCCCTCTGGTTTCTCGACCAGCAAGGCATTTCCTGCAGCTTCTGAGCCACATGGCAGCTTCCACAGCAGTGGTCCAATGGGCCAGGTTTCAGATGAGACATTCAGTTCCATCTGAAGTCCTTTTGGTCCCAAAAGAAAGATCCTGTTACCAAGCTGGTTCCTGTTTCTTGGACCTTAGTTTAGGCTCTTCAGTGGTGGCAGGACATGAGCAATCTGAGGCAAGGTGTCTTATTTGTCCCTCAGGCTCACTCTGTGGTTCTCATCACAGACGCTTCCCTTTTGGGGTGGGGAGCCCATCTGGGTGCCCTCACGGCCCAGGGACTGTGGTCCCCTCTGGAATCCCTT
This sequence comes from Neoceratodus forsteri, assembly GCA_016271365.2. NCBI lineage: Eukaryota > Metazoa > Chordata > Ceratodontiformes > Ceratodontidae > Neoceratodus > Neoceratodus forsteri. Next base: position 3,744,519 of record JADMNL010000040.1, read on the forward strand.
CTTCACATCAACCTTCTGGAGTCCAGGGCAGTACTTCTTGCCCTACAAGCTTTCTCTCAGTCAGTACAAAACAAGATAGTTCAGGACAGGACGTACAACACTACCACCATGTGGTACATCAACAAGCAGGGAGGCACTCAGCCCATGGCCTTGTGCACGGAGGCCATGAAAGTATGGTCCCTAGCTTGTTCCCTGCAGACCTCTCTAGTAACAATCCATCTCTCAGGAAAGGACAGTGTGATAGCAGATGCATTGAGCAGGATTTCCTAGGGCCATTATGAATGGTGTCTGGACCCTTTGGTGTTGTATGTGATTTTCTCAAGGTGGGGCATTCCGGAGATAGATCTCTTTGCAGCCCCAGACAATCGCCAACTTCCTCTGTTCTATTGCAGACCCCAGTCTTGGGTTCAGTCCCTCTGGATGCTCTGATTTTGAACTGGGAAGGGAGGTTCCTTTATGCCTTCCCTCCTTTTTCTCTATTGTTCAAGGTCTTAGTCAAGGTAAGGTCACAACCATGCAAAGTGATTCTGATTGCTCCAGACTGGGCTAGGCAGCCTTGGTACCCCCTGTTGCTGTCCTTAGCAGTCCATCTTCCCCTGTCTCTTCCCAGGAATTACAATCTGCTAACCTCCTCTCAGGGGAGGATTTGTTACCCCAATCTCCAGTCACTCAATCTCAAGGCATGGCTGTTGAAGAGTTAGAGTATGCAAATTTACATCTGTCCCAAGGGGTTCTGGATATCCTCAAGGCTTCTCGGAAGCCTGCCACCAGAAAAACCTACAACTCCAAATGAAAAAGGTTCAGTATTTGGTGTTCCAAGAAGCACATTTTCCAGACACTGCTGAGTTATCCACAGTTCTGGACTACATGGATTACCTTAATGGCCTATGCCTCAAATCAGCCACACTCAAAGTGCATTTGTCAGCTATTTCTGCTTTCCTGTCAGTGGGGAAGTCTTCCTCTCTGTCATCTCACCCTGTATTCTGTAAATTTTTCAAAGGGTTGCTTCATACCAATCCCCCTTTTAGGGATCCTGCTCCTGCCTTGGATTTGAATATTTGTATTGCTCTGCTGATGCAACCCCGCGCTTTGAGCCTATGTCCTCAGCAGAGCTCAAGTACTTGACTTGGAAAACTGTGTTTTTGGTTGCTGTTACCTCTGCCAGCTGTATGAGTGAATTGCAAGCCCTGTCAGTGGAGCCTGACTTCATCTCTTTCCACATAGATAAGGTGGTCCTTAGAACCAATAGAAGGTTCCTACCTAAAGTGGTTTCTGATCTCCACTTAAACCAATCTGTGTCTCTTCCCATGTTCTTTACTGATCACACCTCCTCGGGAATGGAGGCTACACAGTTTAGATGTTAAAAGGGCCCTTAATTACTACATGGAACGTACAGAGGGTCACAGGTTTGATTCCCTTCAGTTGTTCCTCACTTATGGGGAAGTAGGTAAGGGAGAGCCTGCCACCGAGAGAACCATTGCCAGGTGGATTGTGTCCTGTATTCAATTTTGTTATGAAAAACTGGAAAAATCTGCACCCTCAGGCCTGAGGGCTCATTCCACTAGAGGTACAGCTGCATCTCTAGCTGCAGCTAGGGATATCCCCTTGTTAGAAATCTGTCAAGCAGCCACCTGGAAAACAGTTCATACCTTCACCAAGCATTACTCTCTGGATATCTAGGCTAGGAGTGATGCTAGGTTTGACACAGCAGTACTTCAGAGTCTATTCCCTAAGTAGGTTCTGTCCCTCCTCCTTGGAGGTACTGCTTGGTAGTCTGCAGTTTGTCAGAATACAGCAAGACTTCATGTTGTCTGAAGAAAAAATGTACAGTTCTGGAGACCATACCTACGTAAGGACATAGACAGGGTAGAGAAGGTTCAGAGGAGGGCAACAAAGATGGTGCATGCATTGCATCACAAGTCCTATGAAGACAGGTTGAAGGAACTGAACATGTACTCACTGGAAGAGAGAGGAGGGAGAGAGGGATATGATAGAGACATACAGGTATCTTACAGGGAGGAACAGGGTGCAGGAAAACACTATTTTAAGCGAAAAAAGATGTTCCAGGACTAGAGGGCATGGGATGAAGTTGGAAGGAGGGCGATTCAGAGGAACATGAGAAAGAATTTCTTCACAGAACGGGTGGTGGACAAGTGGAACACCCTGCCAGAGGAAGTGGTGGGGGCTGAAACAATCACGGGATTTAAGAATGCATGGGATAGACATAAAGGAATTCTGGAGGTCAGGGGTAAGGTGCAACAGACTTCTAGGAAAACAAACTGAACTTACAAGCTCAAATGGGCAGACTGGGTGGGCCATAGGCCCTTATCTGCCGACACTGTCTATGTATCTATGTATGTATCTATGTAAGTGGAACACTCTGCCAGAGGAAGTGGTGGGGGCTGAAACAATCACAGGATTTAAGAATGCATGGGATAGACATAAAGGAATTCTGGAGGTCAGGGGTAAGGGGCAACAGACTTCTAGGAAAACAAACTGAACTTACAAGCTCAAATGGGCAGACTGGGTGGGCCATAGGCCCTTATCTGCCGACACTGTCTATGTATCTATGTATGTAGTCACCTTAGTAATTGTTTTTCTTCTAATGGAGTCTTGCTGTATTCTGACTGCCCTCCCTGCCTCCCCTCTCAGAACCTGTTTTTGGGAAGTGGGTGGCAGGTGCAGTGTTGCACCCCAGGGGTGTCTTTAACTCACTCCTGTTGTGTTGGGTGCTTTGTGTTTGTTTAATTTAGAGTTTTTAGTTCTTATTGCCTGATTTTGTTCTTTGGGTTTCCTGACTTGAGCCTTTTGGGGAATCCAAAGTTTTTTTTCTTGCCAGTTGGCTACTAGGAGTTTACAGTTTCCACATTGTATAGACAGTGAGTTTAGCTCGTAAGAATCTGACAGTTGGGTTTCAAAGGCACACACAGTTTTCAACCGAGCTCGAGCCCAACGTTCCATGCCTGGCTTAGAATTTTAACCCTTCACTCTCCGGGGCGGTTCAAGAGCTGGAGCTAACTACAGTTTGTCAGAATACAGCAAGACTCCATTAGAAGAAACACAATTACTAAGGTGAGTAATTTTTTCTTATAGCACCACATGTTATTAGGACTACTGTAGGATGGGTAACCTGGAGTTTACGCAAAACATTTTGTGACAAGATACTGTAGATTTTTGGCCTAAGTGCTGAGCAGCTGGAAGACCACCTAATTGACTGTCTTTTATAATAACAAACAAAAAAGCCTTGCCTAACATCAGCATGGAACTCCTGAATTTAAAAAAAAAAAAAAAGCCCCTGCCTCATCGTGGAACTCCTGAATCCTTTGCTGGCAGACTAGAACCTTTGTAAAGCATAGGTTGAAATCCATGAACTTTAGCTCCTAGTCATTTTAATGGAGTGAACATTTTCAGAAAGCATATTGAGGTTTCAGTAAAGTGTATTGGCTTTGGTATACTATATGCACCTGGGGAGAGCCATCAGCTTTTAATGCTGTCTGTATAGCTTCTGCTTCAGGAATTATTGTTACACAGAAACGTGCTTTACTTTACTAGAAAAAACAGGGTGTATGGAGCACAGCCTGTTGCTCTATAAAATATCTAGCCAGATCTTAGTCTACATTACTCTTAAGAGTCTCTTGTGCCACATTTGTCATGAAATATTTGATCAGAAACAGTGATGTAGTGGTTCTACTGTTGCTAACTTGTGTCAGCTATTAAAACCAAGGGGTGGAGGGGCCACTTTTATGGGCTTAAGAGTTCTTTCCCAAGAATTCTAGTATCCCGACAAACAAAAAGATGCTAGCTTTGTCATGTTTTTATTTCTTTGTTTCAGTTATTGTGGAATTCATTTCCTTCTAGTAATTTCCAGTCTTACTTCTCCCTAGGAACTTTAATTTTAAGATTTGGCTTTAATCTATTAGATTTAAGCAGATATACTTGTTTGTAAATGCTGTTGTTAGTACTTGTCTGATGTCATCAACCAATTGTTCAGTATGGGCCGGCCTGGTGGTGCTGAGGGTTGAGGTGATGGACACCACACCTCGCACTACGCTGGCGACCCATGTTCAGGAACAAACATGGGTCACCAGGGGTTGACAGGGTTGAGGAAGGATCGAGCGTCCAGAGGACTGCTCTCCTTCTCCGAGGAGGGAAGGTCGGTCAGCAGTCGGCATGTGGATTCCCCTGGTGGAAGCTGGGAGAGCAACACCACAGACGCTGCACAAGTAAGGGGCAGGAGGAGGGAGACGCCGGGAAGCGTGCGTGCTCATCCACTGGCATCATTGCACGCCTCCTCCAGCAGGGGAACCACTCGAAAGGAAAAAATCCCTGGCAGCATGAAGGCTGCTCGCTGGCACCGCCGAAGTCCTGTGCAAGTCAGCTCCCTCCTAGGTTCACCCTCCTGGTCTCTGTGGTGGTGGGGTACGTACCTTCTGTAAAGCGATCAAGGAAGGGTAGTGACGGGGTGGTCAGGGCTCTGCCCAGGATGTGGCGGCAGCCAGCCTAGCTGGCTAGAAGGTGGGGGGGAGGAACCAAAGGCACAACCTCCCCCCAGCCGTGAAGCTACAAATAAATAAAAAAAAAAAAAATTGTTCAGTATGTAAACTTGAATTTATGGTTGTATGCTGCTGCCTTCCTTCCAGCTGAGCTGTTTAAATGGGGCACTGTCCATGGGTTATTCCCGATTTTCTCTACCATTTGTATTTACCCTATATCCTGTTGTATGTAATATTAGTACAGTAGTTGTGCCTTACTATTGTTCATGTGTTGCTTCTGCTTGTACTGAACCAGGCTATGCCAGAAAATAGGCATTTTGTGTCTAGTGCACTTACGTGGTTAACAATAAATACATTAATAAAAATAGGGGTTGGCGTGAAGGGTAAGGAAGGATAGGAGCAGCGTGGAGAATTGTTTCACTAAATGCTAGGAGCCTGGGGAACACATTGGCAGAGTTGCAGGCATTGATGGCAGAGGGAGAGGTGGACATAGCTGCCATTACTGAGACGTGGGCAACCAGGCACCATGACTGGGACCTAACCATCCCAGGGTACAAAGTATTCTGGAGGGACAGAGATAAAGGGAAGGCTGGAGGGATTGCCGTTTATGTAAGGGAAGAGATCAGATGTGATAGGGAGAAAGAGAAGGAGGGCAGGTTGGAAGTAATCTGGCTGCAACTACACAGCCAGAAAGGGACCGGGATTTGTCTATAGCCCTCCGTCCCAGAAGGAGGATATTGACAGGGAACTGGGGGAGCAGATGAGGCATAGTGGCAAAGGGAGCACAGTGGTGGTGGGGGACTTTAATCTACCAGGGGTGGACTGGAGCATCCCAGCAACCACTTATGCCAGGGAGCAGATCCTCCTGGAAGCATTCCAGGATGGCTTCCTTACCCAGAGTGTAATGGAGCCAACGAGGGAGGGGAATATACTAGACCTGGTACTGGAAGATGGGGAACAGGTCCGGGATGTAAGGGTGGAGGAACCTCTGGCAAGCAATGACCACTGGACAGTGTGGTTCTCAATCATTCTGGGTAGGGAAGTAGCCACTACAAAAACTAGAGTCCTGGACTTCAGAAGGGCAGTCTTTGTTAGGATGGGACAGACATACTGGAAAATCATATGGCAAGCATACGCCCAGAAATGGACAGGGAACAAAAATGGGCAGTCATCAAGGCAGGACTGGCTGAAGCCACTAAAACTTGTGTCAAGAGCCAAGGCAAGAAACCAAGTTGGATGAATAGAGAGGTAGTGGAGAAGGTTAGGGAAAAGAGGAATGCATTTTGGTCTGACAAGAGATCCAACAGGGCAGAAGACTGAGAAGAATATGTGAAGAAATCCAGAGAAGTGAGCAGAGTGGTAAAGGCAGCAAAGGCGGCTAGGGAACAGAGGTAAGCGCAGGGGATCAAAGAAAGAGAAAATGATTTCTTCAGGTATATCGGCGAGAAGAGGAAGAGCAAGAATCAAATTGTTAGGATCAGATGGGGAAGTGGGTGGGTAGAAAAGGGGGCTGAGCAGGCAGAAGTACTTAATGAATACTTCTGTTCAGTCTTCACCAAGGAGAGGGATGGTCCCGTACCAGAGAGGGAGGGCGAGGTGGGAGAGGGTGGGGGAGACGCAACCACAGATGGGGAAATTACGGTGGAAAGGGTGAGGGAGGGCCTTAAGTCCCTGAAGGTGGACAAGGCACCTGGCCTAGATGGAGTCCACCCCATGGTGCTGAGAGAGAGGGCAGAGGTCCTGGCAGGGCCATTGGCGGACCTGTTCAATACCTCTTTGAATTCAGGGTGTGTGCCCAGGGACTGGAGGGAAGCACATGTGGTACCTCCCCATATGAGTGGGCCCAAGGATGAACCAGGGAACTACAGACTGGTGAGCCTTACTGTAGTTCTGGGAAAACTGATGGAGAAAATCCTCAAGGAAAGACTGGTGCAATTTCTTGAGGATAACAATCTCCAGGACAGCAGGCAGCATGGGTTTGTCTCGGCAGATCCTGCCAGACAAACTTGGTTGATTTTTATGACTGGGTTACGAGGGCACTGGACAGGGGACATGCGGTATATGTCCTCTACCTGGATTTCAGCAAGGCCTTTGACTCTGTGCCACACGGTAGGCTGACCTGCAAGTTGAGTCTGGGAGCCGGAAGGAAATTGGTCAGCTGAGTCGAGAACTGGATGCATGGTAGACAGCAGAAGGTAGCAGTGGGGGCGATCTGAACCCAGGGCAGTAACAAGTGGTGTACCACAGGGCTCAGTGCTGGGACCAGTTCTGTTTAACATTTTCATAGCCGACATTGCAGTAGGGATTAAGAGCAAGATCAGTCTCTTCGCAGATGATACAAAGATTTGTGCCGAGGTACAGTAGATGGGGGAGGGGGAGCAAAAGTACTTCAGGAGAATTTGGCAAAACTGGAGGAATGGTCTCACACTTGGCAGCTTGGTTTCAATGCCAAGAAGTGCAAAGTAATGCATTCAAGATGCAAGAAGCCAGGACACAATTACTGGCTGGAGGGTGTCCTGTTAACAAAATCCAAGGAGGAGAAGGATCTGAGAGTGCAGGTACCCAGGGAGATGAACCACTCTGCTCAGTGCAGAAAGGCAGCAGCAAAGGCAATCAGGATGCTAGGGTGCATAGCAAGGGGGATTACTTCTAGGAGTGGGGAGGTCCCCTTGCTTCTGTACAGGTCCCTGGTGAGACCGCACCTAGAGTACTGTGTGCAATTCTGGCACCCCTACTTGAAAAGGGACATCAAACTACTGGAGGGGGTACAGCGCAGAGCAACAAAAATGATACTGGGGTTGGGGGACATACCATATGAAGAGAGACTGAGAGAGCTCAATATGTATACCCTGGAGGAAGGAAGGAAGAGAGGGGATAAGATTGAGACCTTCAAGTAGCTGAAGGGTTTGAACAGAGTAGACACCAGGTGTATGTTCAGTCTGAAGGGCAGAAGGGAAACCAGAGGACACACTATGAAGTTGGAAGGGGGCAAGTTCAAGGGGGAAACTGAGGAGGCACTGTTTCACAGAAAGGGTGGTGGCAGGGTAGAACGCTGTACCAGAGGAAATCGTATCGCCGCAGAGTGTTGGGGGGCTTCAAGAGGGGGCGGGACAGATTCAAGAGGAGGGTACAAACCGAGAGGGGGTGGGAGATGGGGGGCAGCTGCAGTGTAATGGACTGAAGTGCTGCATACTCAAGCAGACTAGATAGAACGAATGTCCTGTATCTGCTGGCAATTTCGTATGTTCATAAATGAAAATAAAGCTGAGCCTTAAGTTATTATATGATTACTGAGAGTAAGTCTGCCCCTCACTCTCAAGTAACCTCAAATATGAACAGATTGCTTGTTTTATTTTTTATTTTTTTTTTGCATTTGATTAAAAACAAATACAGTATATAAGTATCCAACAAGAGGTAAACGTAATTATGGCATATGTAAGAATCATTGGTAGAACATAGGATCACAGCAGCACCCCTTTCTGTTTCTTTCAGTTATACTTTATTGGATTATATGTAAAACTTGACATAAAATTTGCATACAGGTAAGCATACAAAAATTGATACCGTCACATTGAAGTACATCATTGTAACAGATGTGGATAATGCTCCTGCTATATGTTACACCATCGGGGGTTATCATATAATAATGTATGGGTAGCCCTTATTACCCACTGAAATCAAACTGATTACAACGTTGTAATCCCACTATAATGTATGGGTAGCCCTTATTACCCACTGAAATCGAGCAGATTACACCCTTGTAATCCCACTGTTGTGATGTCAGAACCTTATAAAGCTATCTCATCTATGTCATAGCAGTGGGTTTACAAAATGGAATGCCAGTGTAATTCAGTATTCTACACACCCAGAATGTGATTGTTAGTCTCAGTACAGTATTCAGATAATATTCCAGTTGTCTCAGTGTACTGTTACTGAGCCTAGCAATCTCTGTGTCTGATAGAGATTTTAACTCTGGTGCTATTTTGGCCCGCTGTCATTCAGTCCGTGTATCCTAATTGTTTTTCTACACAATCCTGTAGCTGTAGTGCAGATTCATTAATAAGGTAAGGCTAAATTACTTGTGTTCAGGGGTGGGGGGGGGGTAACGTCTCATGTTGAGACCCATACACTATAAATGACAATGCCTGATGTGTAGGTGATAACCATAGTGTAATCATCTCGTGGTTGCTAGGGCAATTGTAAACCTCTCGAGCTGTGCTCTCGAGTTTTACTGATGCCCTAGCAACCACTCGAGGTGATTACACCATGGTTATCACCTGTAGATCAGGCATTATCCTCTATGTTGTGATGTCAAAACCTTATAAACCTATCTCATCTGTGTCATAGCAGTGGGTTTACAAAACAGAATGCTAGTGTAATTCAGTATTCTACACACCCAGAATGTGATTGTTAGTCTCAGTACAGTATTCAAATAATATTCCAGTTGTCTCAGTGTACTGTTACTGAGTCTAGCAATTTCTGTGTCTGATAGAGATTTGAACTCTGGTGCTATTTTGGCCCGCTGTGTTCGGTGGGGGTTACTTCTCATGTCGAGTCCCATACACTATAAATGACAATGCCTGATGTACAGGTGATAACCATGGTGTAATCATCTTTTTCGGTTGCAGGGGCAATGATAAACCTCTCGAGCTATGCTCTCGAGGTTTACTGATGCCCTAGCAACCACTCAAGGTGATTATACCATGGTTATCACCTGCACATCAGGCATTATCCTCTATTTCAGTTTCACACTTCTGTATAGGTATATACAGTATAAAAGAGAAGATTGTGAAGAATCAAGGTAATGTCTATAATTACCATACGGGGATGTAGAGTAGTACATAAACAGTAACACGCACGCTTCCTTAGGGGTTTAGCATCCCTTATTTAGCTAAAATAGGAGATTAAAGTTAATGGCCACATGCCTGAGAGCAAAAAGCTCCCCATTTACCAATATTGCTGAAAAACGTAAGTCTAGCTGTGCCAATACAACAACACACATGTAGTGTAGGAGTATTATACATGAGCATAACTGCTCTTAGAACCATGGACATTAACACTCTGGTAATTCTTGTGTCTCTGGCAGATTCAGGAGGGACAGGGGGGACATGATTGAAACCTTTAAATACATGAAAGGAATAAACAAGACGGGTACAGAGGGGCTGTTCAAAGTAAGGGAAGGGAGGGCCACCAGGGGCCATGATATGAGACTGGAGGGAGGAAGGTTCAGGAGGGAGATGAGGAGACACTTTTGTACAGAGAGGGTGGAGGCTGGGTGGAATGTGTTACCTGCAGAAGTGGTATCCAGTAGAACAGTGGACTGCTTCAAAAGGGGATGGGACAGGACAAGGGGGAGGATTAATGAAGGGGAAGGGTGGAAGGGAGGGAGGGGCAGCTGCAGAATAAGGGGTGCTATCTCCACATTCGAGCCGACTTGATAGACCTCTAGGCCTTTATCTGCTGGCAAATTTCGTATGTTCGTATTCCAGCAAGTCCATGCATCTGAAACTTGTGGAGAGCTACACTCTGCATCAAACTTCAAACAACAATCAATAATGGTACCCAGATAAAAAAAAAAAAAAAATAATTTGAACTTGACTGCTGTATTGCCAACATCCCTTTTAACCAACGATATTAAAGATCATTTAAAGTCATTTATACCCACAGTAAATCTTCAGTGAGTCCCATTCATGCCACTTCAGCCGAAAGGTGCCAAACTGGTGGAAAAGAGGGGGGAGGAGCTGGCTGTCAAAGGTCATAGCTGTGCTACTGAGAGCCATTTTGTGACACCATTCACAAATTGTGATTTATTTATTTATTTTATTTTCACAGCAGTTTGGGAAAACCTTTGAGCCATAGGCTCATTTGCAAAGGTACCTTGTCACAGGAAGACATAACACAGTACAACAGTAAATTACGACAGTAATAAGTACAGAAATACAGCAAGTTGGTACAAGCAGGAGTGATGCAACAATAACAGGGTTTAGGCAATCAAGCAGCTTAGAAGGTAGCTTTGTCATAAATATTGAGTAGGGCCTAGACTAGTGGCATTTACAACCGAATTAAATATTGGTTCTGTAGGCGTTTTGAAGCATGATATCGATGGGGCTTCAGAGATGGAAGGGGGCAGTGTATTGAACCAGGAGGGGGCCCTGTAGCTGAAGACTCTTTGGCCGTGTGAGGTCCTAGCTCTAGGGATAGCTAGTGAGGATTTCCCAGAGGTTCGAGTTTGAACTAGTGGTATAGAGCGGCGGATAGTAGCGGTCAGTCCTGGTGGGGATAGCCCAAGGAGGGTTTTTTTTTTTTTTTTGTAAGGATACAGGTCTGATATTTGAGGCACTCATCAAGATCAAGCAGCAGGGCTTTAGAGTATAGCAGACAGGTGTGTCAGTCTAGTCCTGACCAAAGTTTCAAATACCAAATGCATGGCAGGAAAGTTACGTCAGAGTGTCATAGTGTCCCGTACCAACTCACAACCCACCTTATCAGTCTGTTTACCTTCAGCCATCATCCTCACTCTCCAAGTCTGAATCTTCTCTGCGGCCATTAAATTGCTGCTGTATCTTCTCAAGTAGTTTGGAGGCTTTCCCCACTTTGGAGAACTGATAAACTTTCCCCCCATAAAGGATCTTCAAGTTTGCTGGCATCAGAAGCAAATGGTGCACTGTTAAGGCACGGAACATATTTGGGTACCATTAATGTGCCTTCTACCTGTTCTTGTGGCAAAGCTGAAATCTGGAAACTGGTAGATGCATGTTTCGTTCCACAATTGGGGACTCAATTTTTGGCACACACTAGTATAGTGTCCCTTTCCAGGGACGTCTGCTAGGATAAAGTTTGCCTGTGGCTGCTTGACTTCTTCCACCTCATGGCAAGATTCTATATGCTTTGAGTGCATCAATATCCTCCTCAGTGTGCAGCAGATTTTTAAGTAAAGTCTGCAGTAAGTCTTCAGGGGAATCTCTCTCTCTCTCTCTCTCTCGCTCTCTCTCTCTCTCCATCCCCTCTGGAAGGCCGAGGGCATGGATGTTTGTAGCTTCAGCGGCATTCTCAAAATTTTCGAGTCATCTCCTGAGCAGGCCATTCGCTCTAGCCCCAAAGATACTGCCAGTACCTATTCTACTGTGGTAATTGCCCCTTTCATGTCTTTTGTCAGTAGTCACACCTTTACATCCATTTGCTTCAGTTGCATTTTCTGATCCAAGCTTTGGATTGCTTTAAGTAGCGCCATGTTAATTTGGCTGGTTGAAGTGCATGTCAACTGCCCTAACCAGCAGGGCCTTACTCCCTTGACACTGCTCTTTAGGTTAGGCACTCCCCCACGTGCTCTCTGCTTATTTCCATGGATCATCGCATTGCTTGTGCACCACTAAGCAATATAAAAATTAGACCTGCACACTCCAGACAATCTTTTCTTTCAAGTTGTGAAGGTTGAGTTGTTTTTTAGACTTTAAATCAGTAATTTTTATCAAACTTTTGTTGCAGCCTATGTAGCTCTCCGTACAAGCTGTTTCAGCTCGGCTGCAAGCCACACCCTCCCATTGCAGCACCCCTTAATGGCATTACAACACTGGGTGTGTAATTCTGTATAAAAACAGATTACAGAAAATGTGTAAGATGCCAACAGTTGCCTAAGCTGTGGATAGATGTTGCAGAAGTCCCTAAGAAAGTCACTGCAGACTCTTTGGCTTGGAGTCTATGTAAAACACAATGTCTTATGTCTTTTTTTTCCCCCACTTAGTTGTCTGCTCCCCCGTGACCTACCTGTCCCATTCACCACATACCCCTGTTGTCGAGGCTGATGCGAATCCGCATGCGGCAGGACCCAAGAGGGCAGTTGCTGTCATTCAGGCAGGTCTGTGCTCATTGCATGTTTTTACTTACACCCTCAGTCCCCAGAGACTCCAACCTTCCTATGGCACTGACGCAGCCTACTGTTGTCCTCACACACCACAGCGAACTCTGGGCATGCACCATCCCTTGTGGAAGAGCAAGCTGTCATGCCCACCATGGGGTGCCTCTGCAGCACTGGATTTTGAGTGCCTTCCTCCTCGGGCTGTCTTGTGCTGTGCTCTTCAGCAATCCCCAGCCCTGGACTGCACTGATCTAGCCCCCCAAGCTCACTCCAGAACACGGGTTGCTGGCAGGGAAGCACATGACACTTCTACCTGAACAAGGAGTGCCCCTCCCCCAAAATGTGAAGAATCAGGAAACAGAAACAAACAGTGCTTTAGTAAAAGTTTCAGTAAATGCATTAACTTCTGGATCTTTTATAAAAATCACAGTCAGAGCTAGTAAATACAGCACTTTTTCGCCAAATTACTGTGAAATAATCAACTGAGAAATAACATATAGCATAATAGATTGTCAGTCAGGCTATTTTGTACACAGCACAGTTGGAGGCTACAGTATATCACTGCTGTGTGCTCAGTTAGAAAATGAGCCTGTACTCCTGGGATTGTGGGTAGAAGACAGACCTTGAATTACGTGTAGCCAAGTACCATTTGAAACATAGCCCCCCCCACATCCAAGTTTTCCTTGACCCAAGCAAGGTAACATTACTTTATAAAATTGAAACTCCAACAGTTTGTTGACACAAAGCTAATATAGTAGTTAACCTTTACTACAACGTGTACCATGAATTGAGTAGAATGTATTGGATGCAGTATCGGCTTCCATCCTCACTGAACATTTCTTCTAGGCAGGCTTCCCCACATTGGTAAGTTTGGATAGCAGGTATACTGTACCACCGTAGTGGACCTTCAAATGGGCAGACAGAAATGGGTAGCTCTTCCCTCCCAGTTCCTTCAGCAAAGATCATACCCCATCAAAACTCCTCTGATGCTGGTGTGTGCTGTAGCTGAAGTCCTGGAATAATTTTACTGTACCTTCTGCAGGGTGCATTCTGAGCTGTGAGGCTGCCAGCAAAATCTTGTCTGTTTTTTCCGCACTCCCAGTAACCACCAAGATTACTCTGCAAGTCTCACAATCCATTGTGGCCCTCTGTGGGGTAATCCAGTAGACTGATCGGTGACTGGTGCAGACTCAACGGTGCTGACAGCCAGGATATTAAAAATGCTGCTAGGTTGTCCCTTTCTGCATTCTCATGCAGTCCCACAGCCCATACAAGGTCACTCTCACAGCATGCTCCTAAATGCTCATGTCTGGTCCACAGCAGATTGTTCTCCTTTATCAGACCCACCATCATAGCTAGTGCTTTTTCTGCTGTTTCATGTGCGCCCTTGCCAGCAGCCACGATGGTTTGAGCTTGACGGCAAGCAGTGGACCTGTGGTATTAAATGCCTCAACTTTTTGTCAATTGCTTCTATTGCTAATAAAATAGAGACCATCAATGGTTCGGTTCCCAATCTTCTCACTATCAGTGGTCCGTTGCTGCTGGGTCACAAGGTCTAAGACAGAGTTTGGGGAGATTTCCTCAAGTGTGAAGATTTACCATATGTCTTATTTATTTGGGTTTTGATTACTGGGCAGGTGCACTAGACAGTAAGATGCCTATTTTCAGGCACGACCTGGGAGAGTACAGTTACAAACAAACGTATACACAATACAGTAAAGAAGCGTTTTTTGCTCATTATTATTGCCTGTAACTAAATCCTTGGTGTAAAAACGGTATGTATTTGTATAATCACGTATAACTCCTCTGTTATTTAATGTATGTAACTAACTCCGGGTTGCCCCTGAAAAAGGGACATTTCATCTCAGTGGGCTTACCCAGTCACCAAAATTTAAATAAATAAAATGTTATAGGTACCAAGTTACAATACACTAGCAGTAGAAATGTTCAAAACAGTGCATGGATCATTGTAGCATGGAGAGATCAGTACAATAGTGTCAGATATAGCACCAAAACGAATCTAACAGAAGGGGTGATATGATACAACAGTTAAAACAGACAGTGCATTATCCAGTAAGTGCAACAAAGAATTAAGCAGTTACAGTAAACACTAATCGGACAACATAGGTATGGTGGTCTTGGAGACAAAAAACAGGTACAAGAGTCAGAGGCAATGAGGTGGTGGTATAGCTCACTCTTGAAACAGGCATGGGAGGGTGAGAGCTGCAGAGCTACAGGGAGGGAGTTCCAAAAACTAGGGGTAAAGTGGGAGAAGGCCTGGAGTCCCATGTTGGTCATACACCTGGGAGCAGCTAGTAGGGACTGATCACTCTGTTACTTTCCACAGTAAAAAAAACTGTTTTATAATATGCAGTAGATCCTGTTCTTTCTGCCAGTGTAGAGGTTAGTAGCATTTAAAATATGCTTTTCTAAGTTACATGCTCTATAAATTCTGGAGCTATATCTTCAGCACAACATCTGGCCTTGCCTCCAAGGCTGAACAGATTAAACATTGCGAGTGCTCACAGACCAATATTTGTAGTCATACTGCAATGTTTTCTTTTAAATGAAGGATGTTTTCCATTTTGTAAAGCTTTAAAGAGCACCTGTCATGCCCTGTTGGAAACTGCCCCCCAAAACCCACCAAGGATCCTTGACTCCACCAGAGGTAAAGGCTGCCAAAAGTGCATCTTTCTGTTCCTGGGTTTCAGTGAGGGAAGGAATCGTATTGAGGCTCCGTGGAGCTGAGACCCGATACTGAGCTCCACCTCTGCACTCGCATGTTTTGTTATGTAATAGTCTGGAGAGTGGTGGGGTGGGGGGGGGAGCTCCATAGACTTTGATGGGGATGGTTTTTGAAATACTTTTTATTTTTCATATCTTAATGGATGGATTTGAACAAATCAAAGCCAACGCTCAACTAATGATGGTGAGTGGTGAATGGAACAGTCCCCAGATAAATCCAGCATATCAGTAGTAGTTGTCTACTGTGTGTCATATTTTGGTCACTATTTTAAATAACTAAATTAAGCTCACAGGATACAGCCGGATGATATTGTACAGGCACTTTTTTTTTTTTTTTTAATAGCACTCCTGCCGGCTGGAGAATCAGCAGAGAACACGCAGTGATGCAGAGAGGGAGAGGAAGCTCTCTGCCCCTTCTCTCAGTTTGATAAGCCAGGATATGGGCATGAGGAGAGACAGAAAAACCCTTAATGTTATTGTCCTAACGAGCAGACACAGGGACCTCCTCAACTGTGACGAGAAGTAGCACTTTATATATATTAAAAAAAAGAGAGAGGGAGAGAGAAACTTTTTATTATTTCTTTGTTCTTTCATAAACATGGACGTCGGCGGCCAAGAGACATTTGCTTAAGTTCTGGATTATAAGAACACTGTAGACCTGCAATGTTAATTTAATACTTTTCTTTTGACTCTGATTCATCGAAGAATGACTTGGATGGAGGAAGCTTTAAGAATCCTGTGTGTACTCTCTAGATTGCTCCAAAGTGTATATAACCATATTACTCAAAGGAGTTCCACAAACAACTTAGAAAAAGAAGCCAGTTTTTTTTTTTGGGGGTTAAGACCATGCTAGAGTAGAAGCAGTTTTATGCCCAACTCCTAGTATTATTTTATTTTATTTTCTTATCCCTTTGAAGTTTTCCCTACACTATCCCTTACCTATTTTGGGGGTTCTTCCCCAAGGGAGCCCTCTCACTGAGAAAGGGTTCTCTGCAGGGTAACCATTTGGAATTCGCCCGATGACGAGTGTTATTAATACTCGCCATGTGGAAGTCACATTTTGTAAAATAGTTGACCACCTGATGGGAAGGGAGAACCTCTCCTCACTATAATTGGTCTCCACACTTCAGCCCAGTTGGCCCTGTTGGTCCCGGTGGCTGCAAGTGATAATTTTAGGCATGGGTTTCAGTTTTCACTTAATAAGGAGCATGTTAATGATTATCACTCGACGACAGTGCTTTTCTCTGAGCTACAGATGTACTCCGAATAATGATTAATATGGATGTTATAAAGGTGGTTTCTCAGAATGTTAATGGTTTGAGTAATCCAGTGAAAAGAAGCAAAATCATTTCTAAGTTAAAACAATATCATCCTCCACTCTTTTTTTTTTTTTTTTATATTTTCCTATTTTTTCCCCACGCCTCTCGTCGACCATCCACTCTGGTCACGCGGACCCTAGAGCCCTAGCCTCAGATATTGCCGTCTCCCGGTCATCCTGGCTTACACCCAGAGAGTGGGGCAGCAGTACGACCCCCTATATCGGACCGCGGAACTGTGACTGGTTGGGGGAACGGCTCCGGTGGCCAATCAGGGCTTTCCTGGGGCAGAGCGTCACCGAGACGCAAGGCGTGGGAATTTGTTCCCTCCCATTTTCCTCCCCCGAGGAGGCGGGGACGTGCAATGACGCCAGCGTCCGCCCGCCTCTCTCCCCATTTGAACGTCGGCAGCGTGAGTTCTCCCGGCCTCCGCCAGGAGTCCCCAGCGCTCCGAATGTTACCCACACCCTCCCCCCGGAGAAGGAGAGCTGCCCAGCGGACGCTCAATCCTTCTCCCCCCGGCCGGCCCTCCGACGATCCGGGTCCGTTCCCGAACCCGGGTCGATGGCGTCGCAAGCGGAAATCCCACCGCTGCGCCGGCGGGCCGGCCATCCTCCACTCATTTTACTCCAGGAGACCCACCTGACAGCTCTGGAACACCAGAAGTTAGTAAAATTTTGAATGTCTCAGGTAGTGGCTAGCGCATACCAGACTTGATGGGAGGGGTGGGGTGGCAATATTAGTCCCTAAATACTCTACATTTAATGTGGAGAACACATATCAGGATAAGATGGTCTGTCTGGCAATGGTTAGGGGATCTTGATACGGGAGGCAATATATGGTAGCCAATGTATATATATATTCCCCCGAGGGCGGATGCCTCAACACATCAGATAATATTTAATAATAATATTAAATTCTAACAGGGAGTTTTATTACTGGGGGGAGATTTGAACTTGTTAGTGGACTCAGGAAAGGATAGTTCAAACCCACGAGCACTTAAAGCTACAGCAGGACAAAGGCATGGCAGGAGAGTGTTAAAGGATCGTGAGCTTCTGGATTTCTGGAGACATTTGAACCATAGGAGTAGGCAGTACACCTTTTACTCTGGGGCATATCATAACTACTCATGCCTGGATTATTTGTTTATATCTAAGGAACATGCTGACTTGATAAACAATACGAGTATACACCCTATTGTATTGTCAGACCATGCCCCGATCTTGATGGAATTAACTACCCCAGAGGAGAAAATGGTAAGGCAGTGGAGGATTAATAATTCAATATGAAGAGACTGTCACAAACCCACTCAGCACGTCAGCCCTCTGCTCCCAAAGTGCCAACCTCCGAGTGCAGTCTTGTGAACAGTTAACAGAAACAGGGTAACCCTCCTGTCTGTTTTTTGGGTTTGGATCAACCTTTGGTCTCAGTTCTGGAGGGATTCAAACTGTGAACCTCTTGCTAGCGTACCCAATGCATAGGCTCAGATAATTCTGTCTTCGGGGGCCAGATATCTTTGCCTATGGGCACCTAACCAGGTGTACAGAAATGAACCCTTAAAAACTTTAATAAAGACCTCAGATTAAAATGCTTACCTTTTTCCAGTTTGGTATCACCATTCAAGCTTCTGTACAGTGTCTGCTTTAACCATATATACTTCACTTGTAAAGGAAAGAAATTCAAAGACAGACCAAGTAGGCTCTAAAAATAGAGTTTTACTAAAATAGATAAAAATATGTAAAACATAAAATATAGAACTATTATATCACAAGAACTATACAATCTTTTAAAAGAACAAGGTTTTAACAGTGCAATTCCTACTACAGTACTTAGATTTTGTCTCTCTCTCTCTAAATACCTGCTTAAAGTGCTCAAAGATATTTCTTTGTGAGAGTGTGGATAAAAGTGTCTGAAAGAAAATAGAATGTTGTTTAAAAAAAAAAAAAAAAACCTGTCTTGGCCAACCCCTTTGTGTGAGGTCACCTAGCTCTTCCTCTGTCAGAATATATAAAAAATATATCTATACAAAAACAGGATGTTTTTCAAAGTATTAAATTCTGTAATCCTCAGCACAACTCATTTTTATATTACAAAAAATGATACCGTGATCAGAACCAACTGTCCAAGAGTCACAATTCCTCCCCACCTAGACTGAATTTGGGGGCTTTATCCCCTGCATAGGATGAGCTTCCCAAATCAGTTCACTCCTCATAGACCCTAGACAGCCCATCTGAGTTCTGATTTTTGGCTCCAGCCCTATGTCATATTGTCATATCATACCCTTGCAAAGTACGACTCCATCTTAGCAATCTACCATTGTTCTTTCCCATCTGCGTCAGCCAAACCAGGGTGTTGTGGTCAGTCTGCACCGCAAAATGCTGCCCACATAAGTATGGCTCCAACTTCTTTAGGTCCCACACTATGGCAAGACATTCTTTTTCCACCGTGGAGTATGCCTGCTCCCTGGGAAGTAATTTCCTACTCAGGTACACTACTGGGTGATCTGTCCCTTGGCTGGATGTCTGACTCAGCACTGCCCCAGTACCCATGTCTGAGGCATCAGTCTGAACTACGAAGGTTTTTGCTATAGTCAGGACTTGTCAAAACAAGAGCACTGCACAGTGCCTCCTTTAGTTTGGAAAAGTCTGCCTCACAGGCTGGGCCCCAGGTAATTTTCTTGGACATCCTTTTCTTTGTCAGGTCAGATAGGGGAGCAGCCAGGGCACTGTAATTGGGTATAAATTTTCTGTAGTACCCTGCTGTTGATAGAAAACTCCTGACCTGTTTCTGGTCTGGGCCACGCCTGGATTACCTCTATTGTTATTTGGTTATGATGAAGCTGTCCCCGGCCTACCACGTGCCCGAGGTATGCCACCTCTCCCATGGCCACCTTGCACTTTTCGGCTTTGGCAGTGAGCCCGGTCCTCTGTATCCTGCCCAGTACTTCCCTAAGATGGGATAGGTGTTACTCCCAGCTGGTACTAAAGATGGCAGTCTCATCCAGGTATGCCACGGCGTACTCCTCAGCACCATTTAACACCTGGTTCACCAACCTTTGGAAAGTGGCCGGGGCGTTCTTCATTCCGGAAGGCATTACTTTAAACTTGAATAAGCCTATCAGAGTGATGAAGGCTGACCTCTCCCTAGCTCTGTCTGTCAGCTGTACCTGCCAATACCCCTTGGTCAGGTCAGTAGTCGTGAGATAAGTCGCCCCTCCCAACTTGTCCAGGAGTTTGTCTGTCCGGGGCATTGGGTGGGTGTCTGACTTCGTGACTGCATTCATTCCACGATAGTCCACACAGAAATGAGTAGAGCCATCTGGCTTAGGCACAAGGACTACTGGTGAGGCCCAGGGGCTGTGGGATCTCTGTATTACCCCTAAATCCAGCATCTTCTCCACTTCCCTCCTAATGTCCTTTTGGACAGCCTCTGACATCTGATATGCTGTCCGCCGTATGGGCGTCTGTGTCCCTGTCTCCACATCGTGAGTCACTAAGGGGGTTAGTCCAGGCTTGGCGCTAAACAATGAGGTAAAGTCTGCTAAAACTTCCCTTACTTTCTGGATCTTGTCCGGGGTCAGCTGGGGAGACAATTTAACTGCCTCCACAGAGGACTCCCACTTACTTTCTTCCAGCAAGTCCAGAAGGGGGTCTCCTTTGTCCGTCCCCTCCCTAGGACTACACACTGCAATCACCATGTCAGCCCTATTTGCATATGGCTTCATCATGTTGACATGGTACATCCTTTCTGTCTGTCTTCTATCGGTAACTCCACAATGTAGTTCACGGCATTTACCTTCCTAACCACTTTGTACGGTCCTGCCCACTAAGCCTGCAGCTTGTCTTTCCGGATCGGAATAAGGACCATGATTTCCTGACCCACCATGTACGAGCCAGCTCTGGCTCTGCGGTCATACCACACTTTTTGTTTCTGTTGGGCAGCTGCCAGGTTGCTCTGGGCTGTCCCCATAAGCTCCTTCAGCCTTTCCCTAAACCTAAGGACATAATCCACAATGGGAGTTCCCTGGATGGTGTGCTTACGTTCCCAGTCCTCTCAGATCAAGTGTAGGGGCCCACGTACCCGGCGTCCATATAAGACTTCGAAGGGGGAAAATCCTGTCGACTCTTGGGGCACCTCCCTGTATGCAAACAACAGGTGGGGAAGGTATTTCTCCCAGTCCCTCCCATGCTGTTCAGCAAACGCCCGGAGCATTGACTTTAGGGTACCATTGAATCGTTCCACAAGTCCATTGGCTTGTGGGTGATACGGTGTCGTGCATCTCTGCACCGCCCCACACTTCTCCCATAAACATTTCATCAGGTCTGACATGAAGGAACCCCCTCGATCAGTGATTACCTCCTGCAGAAACCCAACACGGGAGACAATCCCAAGTAAGGCATCTGCCACTTTGTCCTCAGTGAGGATAGGGCGACTGCCTCTGGGTACCGGGTGGCATAATCCACCACAGTCAGTATGACTCTCTTCCCTGAGGAGCTAGGGGTATTTAAAGGCTCCACAATATCCATTCCCACCCTCTGGAATATCTCCTCCACTATGGGCAATGGAATCAGGGCAGCTTGGGTTGTCCTGCCCACCTTCCCTATTTCCTGGCACCAGTGACAAGACCTGCAATACTCCTTCACCTGCTGGGTGAAGTTAGGCCAGTAGAAATTCTGGGCCAACCGCTGCGTTATGCGAGCGATTCCCAGATGACCAGACAAGGGAATATCATGTGCAGTATTGAGCAACTGCTCACGATACCCCTTGGGAATGATAAGCTGCCTGCCTAGCACCCCTCCCTCTGTCTGTACAGCCTGAGTATACAAAAGTCCATTCTCCCAATAAACCTTATGTCTGCTGTCACCTCCCTGTGCGCCATCAGAGTCTGCCCAAGCCCTCAGCTTCTCTAAACTAGGGTCACTTCTCTGAGCAGCTGCAAACCCCTCACACATTCCCAAGGCATGGGACAGGTTCCCTTCAGTCGCTAAACTAGGGTCCCTAGCACTAGCGCCGGGCACCAGGGATCACTGTCAATCCCAACCCTCTGACAAGGGGTCACCCCTCCCTCTTTGGAGTAACCCTCTGTAGCTGTATGGTTACTTGCTACTGGGGAAATTTCTACCCCCCTTTTATCAGTCTCCCCCTCTGGAGATGCAGGCTGGGGAACCAGCCTCTCAGTGGTTTCCACAATGGCTTCTGTGGGGTTCAGAGAACTACAATTTTCCCTTGCAGCTTAGCTACGGGCAACTGCACGTACCATCCCCTGTTGGAGATTGTTGCCCAGGATCACATCCACTGCTAATGTTTTGGCTACAGTCACCTGTTGCACAGTTCCCCTGTTTCACCCTTGTCTAAGAAAACATTAGCAAGGGGCAAAGTTTTCTTCCCACCCACAAAGTCCTGTACAGTGACGTAATTATTGGGTATAAGCTGACCAGGTTGTACCAGAGCCCCCTTTACCAAGGTCAGGGATGCCCCTGTGTCCCTTAACCCCCGTGCCTGTACACCATTCACCATGGCTGAGTGCATGTGTTCCCTCATGTTCACTGGCATGCTTCCAGGGACACACAAACAACCCATTTCTTTTCTAGCACCCAGTTGTGTATTATTGTTCACCTTTTTGGGACACTGTCTGGCAATATGCTCAGTTTCTTTGCACAACCAACATTCATTTCTTCTCTCAGAGAAATCTTTTCTCTGAAACCTGGGGCTAACTGGTTTTGGTGGAGGCAGTGAGGGTTTTAGCTGCCCTGAAGGCATGCTTTTCCCTTTCTGCACTGCCACGCCCGCCCCGTGCGCTCTCAGAGCAGGTCTGCTCTTGGCATAGCGGTCCGAGAGTTCAGCAGCCTCTTGCACTGTTTTGGGATCTCGGTCCTCCAGCCAGGTTTTCAGCTCTGCTGGACATGCCCAATAAAACTGTTTTAACAAAATCAGATTTTCAATTTTATCAACAGAGTTTGCCTCAATTCCTTCCCACCAACGTGTTAAAAACTGACGACATTTCGTGGCTAGCTCCTCGTAGCTCATATCAGGGCTTCTCCTGAGCTTACGGAATTTAGCTCTGTATTATTCAACAGTTAATTCAAATTTTTTTAACAGTGCAGCTTTAAGCTTGTTGCAATCATCACTGTCCTCATTGTCCATTTGACCCAATGCATCACGAGCTTTCCCGATAAGTAGCGGGGATAGCTGGAAGCTCCAGGACTCTCTAGGAATTTTAGCCTGAATACAAACTTTCTCAAAAGTATTTAAAAAGGCATCCATATCCCCCATTAAATTCAGCTATTAATTTGGAATTCAATTTGTAACCCAGTCCTGTAGTCCCAGTTAAACCCAAGCCACTTACATGCTCTGGTGCCGCTGGTTGGAGTCGTAGCTTCTCCAGTTTGTATTGCCTCTGGCGCTCCTGCTCCTCATGGTCTGCGTCTCGGCATTCTCATTCTCTCTTCTCCTCTGTAGCTCGCTGGTGCTCACGCTCCTCACAGTCTTTCTTGCTCTGCCTCACGGCATTCTCGCTCTGCCTCACGGTCCTCCTCTCGTTTCTCTCGTTCTCTCTTCTCCTGGAACTCCAGCTCCATCCTGTGCAACACAGTTTGCAGCCTGAGTATCTTTGGATCCAGGATACTGGTGACCTTCCTCTGCTGCTGTGGCCCTTCACTGACAGTGGCCTTGTTGCCCTCCTCATCGGATCTGGACACTGCACTGGCCACTAGCCCTGCCACACTCGAGGTTTGGTCCTTTTCAGTCACGGTCTATGACTAGCTGCTCTAGGTATCTGCTACCATCAGGGCATATATGAGGTTCTGTTTGCTGGCTTTCACCTTGAACGGGACTCCTCTGTCCCTGCACAACTGCCTTAAGTAGTCTACAGTGTGCCTGCTGTAGTTGGAAGCCATCTTCCCTCACTACTGCTACTCTGATTTGCACTTTAGAAAAAAAATAAAATGGGTAGGAACTTGACTGTACGCCAAGTGATATAGTTCTGTTTCCTTTTTAAAATAAAGCTTTGCCTTTTTCTTTCTTTGCAAGTGAGCTTACGGTCTCAAGCTGACACGCTGAACAGTAAAAGCTTGTGATACCAAAATTATGCCACCACTGCCAACCAGTCTGTCACAAACCCACTCAGCAGGTCAACCTTCTACTCCCAAAGTGCCAACCTCCGAGTGCAGTCTTGTTAACAGAAATAGGGTAACCCTCCTGTCTGTTTTGTGGGTTCGGATCAACCTTTAGTCTCAGTTCTGGAGGGATTCAAACTGTGAACCTCTTGCTAGCATATCCAATGTACAGGCTCAGATAAATCTGTCTTTGGGGGGCCAGATATCTGTGCCTACAGGCATCTAACCAGGTGTACAGAAATGAACCCTTAAAATCTTTAATAAAGACCTCAGATTAAAATGCTTGCCTTTTTCCAGTTTGGTATCACCATTCAAGCTTCTGTACAGTGTCTGCTTTAACCATACATACTTCACTTGTAAAGGAAAGAAATTCAAAGTCAGACCAAGTAGGCTCTAAAAATAGAGTTTTACTGAAATAGATAAAAAATATGTAAAACATAAAATACATAACTATCCTATTACAAGAACCATACAATCTTTTAAAAGAACAAGGTTTTAACAGTGCAATTCCTATTACAGTACTTAGATTTTGTCTGTCTCTCTCCCTCTTCTCAGTCTCAGGTTGCTGGACACTGTGCCTTGGGCTCTGCCAGGCTCCTAACCGTCAAACAGTCATTTGGTCAGCCTGGGTTATCCCACAGCTTAGTTGTACCAGACCATGGCTCCTCCTGTGCTGCCGGGCTCCTCACCCTTCTACGCTGGGCATCCAGCCCCCCCGGCTTACACAAGCAGCCCCCCACCTGGCTGCTGAAAAAAGGTATAAAAATAGCACATTTAAATATCCGGAGTATCCTACACAACCTGGCGGAACTGACTGCCTGGGTGTCCCTGTATGAGCCTGACATCCTGGGACTCTCGGAAACCTGGCTGAAGCCTGGCACTCCGACTCCGCATGTGACATTCCTGGTTACAGCCTAATCAGATGGGACGGGGCTGGAAACAAACGTGGGGAGGGAGAGTACTCTTGTACTTCAGGGTGCACCTAAATGTATCCCTGCTATCCCTATCCCAGCCCAACCCCTCTGTGAATTCATTCACTCCCTTTTGCTTCTCAGGAACTCCAAAAAAGTGCACCTGGTCTGTGCCTATAACCCTCCCAAGGGCGGGTTACCTGGACTCTCCTTCCTGCTTGACCACTTAAAGGGCACTGTTGGGTCAAATGAGGTCCTTATCCTGGGGGATCTCAACCTCAACTGGTTGGGGCCGAATATCGAGCTATTTGAGCCGCTTCTGTCCTGCCTTGCCTTTTGTCAGACCATCTCCGGACCCACTCATATCTCCACCCGGGGGGACAAGGGCTCGCTGATCGACTGGTTACTGAGCAATCGTCCGGATAAAATCCTGCAATCTGGTACTCTCCCGGACGCGATCTCTTACCACTCACCCATCTACTGCGTATGGGGATCCACAACCCCAAACATTTCCAGTAGGTTGATTCAGGTCAGGGATTATTCCAGACTTATCCCTGACGATTACCTGAATGACCTACGTCGTACTGACTGGGCCAGGGTACTTAGCACCAGTGACCCTACCATTGCATTAGACCACTTCCTATCGATTCTCATCCCCCTGCAGGATAAGCACGCTCCCCTCACTAAAAGAAGGGTTAGGGGCACTGTCACCAAGTGGCTGCACGGTGGACTACTTGCTCTCATGAAACAGAGACAAGTGCTGGATCAAATACAAAATTTCTGGCGACCCACGAGATCTCCTTGAATATCGATGACAGAGGAACTCTTGTAAGGCCACCATACGTGCTGCCAAGAGTGAGTTCTGTAAATCTGCCTCGCTCAAGTCGGCGTACAACCCCCCGGTTTCTGTAAAAACATTAAAAGCTTGGTGGGTGTGTCCGCCAAGCACTCGGACATTGATATGAACTTAGAGGGGGTCAACTGCAACAACCCCATGACAATCGCCTAAGCGTTCAACTGCCTGTTCTCTGAACTGCCGGCCCCCCTCACCTTCCCTCCCCCTCTATGGATCCTCAGGTCCCCCCCCGGGCCTCCTTTTTACCTGAGGCAAGTCTTGACCAGAGAAACTCTAACCCTCCTAGCCGGGCTCTCTCACCATTCGGGGGCGGGTTTCGCTCTCCTAGAACCTAAGCTCGTGAGTCTAGGGGCGCCCTACCTTGCTTGGCCGATTACCCACATTTTTAACTCTTTCCTCGCCTCTGGAATTGTACTTGAGATATGGAAGGTGGCTAAGGTGTCCCAGTGTTTAAGCATGGGGACCCCAAGGAATTAAATAACTACCGCCCCATTGCTATACTCTCAGCTATCAGCAAGGTACTTGAGAAAGCTGTAGCTGGCCAAATCTCCCACTACCTGCAGGAGTATGCAGTTCTCTCTCCTGCCCAGCACGGCTTCAGGAAGGGGCACAGCACCTCCACCGCTCTCACCACGGTCGCCTCCCAGGTCAGAGCTGCCACCGACGCAGGATAACTGACCGGGGCCATCTTTGTCGACCTCTCAAAGGCCTTTGACCGAGTTGACCATAATCTCCTTCTCTCCACCCTACTTGGGCAAGGCTTCTCCCCCCGAGCGCTTGAATGGTTCACCAGCTACCGTGAGGGGAGACAACAATACTCCTGTTTTAACCGTGCCCTCTCGGGCCTCTCCCCAGTTAAATGTGGAGTACCCCAAGGGTCTGTTCTCGGGCCCATTCTGTTTTCCCTCTATGTAAACGAACTCCCCTCAGTCACGACCTTCGGGTCTACCACTCTATACGCGGATGATCTGGTATTACTATCTAGCGCCCGGAACCCCGCTACCGTCAACTCCCAACTCAATTCTGATTTTGGGCAGATCGAAGGCTGGCTCTTGGAACGTAAGCTTACTGTTAATCTTGACAAAACACACGCCGTGGTATTCGGGTCGGCGGCTAAAATTGCTTCTTGTCCCTCACCATAATTGGGGGGGAATGACTTTCTCCTGCCTGTCTTGATTTCCGCCAGGTATCTAGGAGTGACCCTTGAGCCCCAGCTTGATTTCACCGAGCATATCCGAAACATTTGCAAGGCGTCAAACTGTAAGCTTGGCCTAACCTACAGGGCCAAGGACTGCCTCACTCCTGCCGTTCGGCTCGCCATAGCCAGGGGGATCCTCCTACCTACGCTGTGTTATGGGCTTGTCAGGTTCACGCCTGTCCCGAAGGCCTCCCTAGCAAAATGGGACACGGCATATAACAATGTCTGTCACTTTGCCCTCTCGGCCCATCGCCTCACGCATCGGTGTGCCCTCTATGCCCGCCTGGAGTGGCTTCCCCCTGACAAACACAGAGTTTTTGTCTTTGGTAGCATGGTAGACAGCATTGTCCGTACTGCTTGCTTCCCTGCACTTGCCCTCCCCTTACTACCCTGCACTCTGGCCTATCAGCTTAGGCCCAGCTCAGCTACCGCCTGCAAAGTCCCCAGGACCCGCTCCCTCACTGGGGATTGGGCCTTCTCCGCTTTCGCCCCCAGATTTTGGAACTCCATTCCTTCTCCTGTGCGTGCTGCCCCTTCACATTCTGGCTTCAAAACATCCCTCTGGAAATTCCTCAAAGGGGCCTCCACCTTCCCATGTGGAAACGTGTAGTTGTCACCCCTGGCTGCCTGACTCCTCTTCCACCTCGTGAGGGCTCGGCCCAACCTTTTCTCCCCTGCACCCTGTCGCTCCCCTGCCCTCTAGCAGCTCCTGCCCCACGTCCCCGGGTGCACCCTCTTTCCCCACCCCACTATGCTGTCTCGGATCCCCACCCTCGTGGCTCCCGTCGGGGTCCCGTCGCCATCCCCAGACCCACCTACTGGGGCCGGTCCCTGGACTGGTCAGTCCCTCCCCTGCTGCCGTGCTCGCCCCTGCCTTAGTGGTTCCCCCTGGTTCTAGCCCTATATTGCCCACTGCTAATTCTTGCTTCCGACCCCTCTCCACTACCGCTTCAATATGAACTTTCGCTTTTGAGCCTGTAGTTGCACTCTAGTTTGTTGATATGTACGTGTATTATTGTCCTTATGCTGTTCCCACCTGTGTGTGGGTGAGATCGTTCTTTGTCTATACAATGTGCTGTGTACTGTACTCCATTCTGGCCCACTTGTAGTTGTGGGCCTGTATGTCACCCTGTATATGTACTGTTGTTCTTTGTACTGTAACCTCCCGGGTCGCACCTGAAAATAGACACTCGTTGTCTAGTGTGCTTACCTGGTAAACAAATAAATACCTGCTTAAAGTGCTCAAAGATGTTTCTTTGTCAGAGTGTAGATAAAAGTGTCTCTGAAGGAAAAACAGAATATTGTTTAAAAAAAAAAACTGTCTTGGCCAACCCCTTTGTGTGAGGATCCTAGCTCCTCCTCTGTCAGAATATATAAAAAATATATCTATACAAAAACAGGATGTCTTTTCATAGAAACAGAATTTGACAGCAGAGAAGGACTGCTTGGCCCACCTAGTCTGCCCATTTACCTACCTAACGGATAAGCTGCAGATCCTAGTTAACTAACAGCCTGCTTCGTCCTACCCCCACTAGAATTGCCTTATGTCTGTCCCATCCCATGCATTCTTGAATTCCCCCACTGTTTTTGCCTCTATGACCTCCTAAGGAAGGCTGTTCCATGTATTCACAACCCTCTCTGTGAAGAAATACTTCCTGACATTACCTCTGAGCCATTTTCCCTCTATCTTCAAATTGTGCCCCCTTGTTTTTGCACATCTTTTTCTGAAAGGTGCTAACCTCTTGGACTTTGTTGATTCCTTTGAGGTATTTGAAAGTTTCTATCATGTCACCCCCTCTCCCTCCTTTCCTTGAGGCTATATATCTTCAGTTGCTTTAGTCTTTCTTCATATGTTTTCTGATGCAGACCCTGCATCATTTTGGTTGCCCTCCTCTGGACAGCCTCCACTCTGTCTATGTCTTTGCGGAGATGGGGTCTCCAGAACTGTACACAGTACTGCAGATGTGGTCTTACCAACTGTCTGTACAGAGGGCCAACAACTTCCTGTTTTCTACTGGTGATGCCTCTCCCTATGCATCCCAGTATCCCCCCAGCCCTCCTTACTGCTTTCTCCCATTGCTGGCCCACCTTTAGGTCATCTGATATGACTACCCCCAGGTCCCTTTCCATTTTTGTTGTTGTCAGTATCTCACCCCCATTGTGTACTTCTTCCCTGAGTTTTTGTTTCCTAGGGGCATTACTTTGCACTTCTTTGCATTGAATCTGAGCTGCCATACATTTGACCATTCCTCCAACCTTGCCAATTCCCTTTTCATCCTTTCCACCCCACCCCACCTTGTGTATCAACCCTGTTGCGGATCTTTGTGTCATCTGCAAAGAAACATACTTTCCCTTCCAGTCCCTCTGCAGTGTCACTTATAAAGACATTAAAAATGACCGGCCCCAGTATTGAACCCTGCGGTACCCCCTAGCAACCCTCCTTTCTAACCCCAGGAATCCACTAATATTATTACTATTTGCAGTTCTCTTTGAAGTCAGGACTGCCCCAGAGAGAATAGAATGATATGCTAATTGTGGAATGTTTAGCACATGCATCTGTTTTCAAACAGCCTTGTGCTAACTGCCTACATCCTGGCTCAGATTTCTTCTCTCTGCTGAAGACATCAGATGCCCTAGAGATCTCTCTCTCAATCAAGATCACCTGATTACTGTTAAGACCAAGAAACACTTAAGCATTTTTGTCTTATTTTTTTTATTACTGCCTTGTGTTTATTGTTATTTACTGTTTTTCCTCATAGCAGGGTTTTTTATATAATTGATTAGCAATACTGACTGTAAAGAAATTATTTATATAGGTTTTCTAGAAGTGTTATGTTTGTTAACAAAGTGAGGCAAGTGCTATGCATTTCTCACAATGTTTTAGCACTTTTATGACCAAAAAGCTAATCAATTTTTAGAGATAAATAAAACCCTGTTTAAAATGTTTGGACCTCCTGGTTTTAAGAATTGTTGAAGTGTGCTGAGGTGTTTGCTAAGCCAGATAAGCATGATCTTTGCTTGATCTGCCTTTGGCAACAACAATTTTATGAAGAATGTGATATATTTAAGTCTTTCCCTGGTAAAACAGTGGGGAAAAAATGCAGGGAGAGGTTTAAAAGGAAATTAGAGGAGGTTTCCGTGGGCTTTAACCAGTCCATCCTCTCCAAGAATGTGGTAAGTGTAAAAGGAAACTGGGGAGGGGTCCCTAGGCTCTAACCAGTCTACTCCCTCCATGAATGTAGTAAGTCCTTCCAGAGCCTCTAATTCCACCCTTGATATGGGTGAGGGCTTCGGCTTGAGGAGGGGTCCCTGGGCTCTTACCAGTCCACCCCCTCCATGAATGTGGCAAGTCCTTCCAGAGCCTCTGTTTCCTCCCCGATACGGGTGAGGGCTCTGGCAAGAGAAGCAATCAGCCGGCTGACTCTCCGGTGCCTGCCAAAAAAACAAAAAAAAAAAGGCACTCTGACACCCCGGCTGAAACGCCTCAAGGGGTCCCTCAGGTGCCTATTAAAGCTCTCTCTCCTGCTGATCTAACAGGCCTTAGCTTTACTCCAGGTGCTGCAGGGGTTATTTTCTCCTCAGCAGCCTATGATTACTCCTGCTGAAAAAGCAGCTGTTGTTGCCCCTCTGGTGCCTACTGCTTTTATATATTTTCTAAAATGCGTAATGTTTGATGTGTTTTTAAACTTTGTTAGGCGCCTTGGTTTTTGAAAGATGCCATAAAAATAGACTTCTTGTTGTTGTTGTTGTTGTTGTTGTTGTTGTTATTATTATTACTTTGGCATGTGGTGGTGGTGGTGGTGGTGGTGGTGGTGGTGGTGGTGATGACGACGACGACTATAACCAGGATGAGAAGGGAATTGAACCTGAGGTGTCACCGGGACAATATTTTGGTTATCCCCCCCGACCCACTTAAGATTTCTTTCCCATTTCTCTTTTGTGAAGGAAATGGTAGAGACCCTGGATCTACAAACAGCTGAAGTGATCCATGATGAAGAGGAGGCACAATATATGGAGCCTATGGGGCTGACACCCTTAAAAAGGCTCTTTTTACCCATCTATAAATTAAATAAAAATAAGTAAATAAATAAAAATGAACTAGTTAGAAATCCTTAAGGCTCCTAATTCAGCAATATGGTTAAAAAGGGGTACCTTTCAGTATCCCGGGCAATCTGGCAAGCTTGTTGCCAGGTCTATGCAGCCGTCTGCCAGTCAGTTGTCAACAATGATGAGGCTAACCCC
Source organism: Neoceratodus forsteri (assembly GCA_016271365.2). Taxonomy (NCBI): domain Eukaryota; kingdom Metazoa; phylum Chordata; order Ceratodontiformes; family Ceratodontidae; genus Neoceratodus; species Neoceratodus forsteri. The sequence continues at coordinate 3,775,250 of JADMNL010000040.1, forward strand.
CCCTTTAACGGTGTCAGAGCTATTGGATGCAGCAAAATTTGGTTTGGAGGCTTCCAAATACTAATCTCAAATGGCAGCTGACACTAATTATACTGCTGCAAGATAGACGGCTGGTGCAATAGCCCAACCTCACCCAGGGCACACAAGCTAAGGCAATGAATTTTGCAGTCAAAGGCCACTCTCTTTTTGCTGCCCAGACTGAAGCTTACATAAAAAAAAGAAGAAAGAAAAAGATGAATATAAAGCTACTTTTAAAAGTAACTCGAATAGAGACAGATACCCTCTCCTTCTACTTCTTATTCTAGGGGAGGCAGGGGCAGGTCTTCTTTTAGGACACCTTTCTTGCAGGTATAGGCTGTCACTCAGCAGGAGTACTGGCCACAGCAGTTAGAACCCCTGCCTTTTTTCCCCTTCAGGCTGCTTCTCCCCATCCTGTAACGGCAGCCTCGCCCACTATTTCCAGGAATTATCAAACTTAACAAATGGGTTCTGGAAGTAGTGCATCAGGGTCTCTCCCTTTGTGTCAAGTCCCTTCCTCCTCCAGTTGCACCAGCTCCCTTCTCAGAAAGAGAATTGCAGGAGCAGGAGGTACAGGCCTTATTACAGGCAAAAGCAGTTGAGCCTGTTCCCCACAACCAAAGAGGACAAGGGTTCTAGTCCAGATATTTCCTAACAACAAAAGTATCTCAGATTCAGACTCCCCTCAGGCCACTACCAGTTTCCAACACTGCCTTTCAGCCTCACCTCTGCACCAAGGGTTTTTACCAAGTGCATAGCAGTGATAGTGGCACACCTTAGAAGAATGGGTGTTAGTCTTTCCTTATCTGGGTGACTGGCTAATCATAGGGAAATCCCACCAACAGGTGTCAGACCACCTACAGGTAGCCCAGGATATGCTGCTGTCCCTGGGATTCCTTCTCAATACCAAAAAGTCAGTGCTGAGCCCTGTGCAAGTTCTGCAGTTCATAGGGGTAGAACTGGATAGAGTAGTGGGAACAGTTTTTCTCCCTCAAGAGAGGGCAGAAGCTATTCAGCTGTTGACAGGCTCATTCGCCCTGGGCAGGCCAAAGCCAGCAAAACATTCCTTCAACTATTGGGCCACATGGCTTCACCAGCAAGCACAGTCATAGGTGCCAGATTTTAGATGAGAGATATCCAGTTCCACCTCAGAACACACTGGTGCCAGAGGCGAGACCCACTCTTAAAAGCCAGTACCAGTAACAAAAACCTTGCTACAGGCCCTCCAAGGGTGGAGAGAACTAGAAAGCGTAAGGGAAGGGGTTCCATTTCTGCAGAAGCCTCCTTCTCGGGTTCTCACAGCTGATGCTTCCCTGTTAGGGTGGGGTGCCCACTTAGGGGATCACACCATTCGTGGCTCCTGGGACAGTGCAGACTCACTCCTGCATATAAATCTGCCAGAGCTGAGGGCTGTATACCTGGCCCTTCAGGTTATCTCTCGCCGTCTTCTGGGAAAGGTGGTACAAGTCAGATCAGACAATACCACAGCAATGTACTACATCGACAAACAAGGAGGGAGAAGGTCCACTCCACTTTGTACAGAGGTAATGAAGATATGGAGCCTTGTTTACTCCCCTAAACACCTCTCTACAAGCAATTCATCTGCCTGGCAAGGACAACACCCTGACAGATGCCTTAAACAAGATAATTCAGGCCCATCACGAATGGGCATTGAACAGGAAAGTGGTGAATGCTCCATTCAGGAGGTGGGGGATCCCAGAAATAGACCTTTTTGTTTCCCACCAACATCACCACTTGACTCCCTAGTGTTGCAGGGTCCCAGCGAAAGGGGCAGTTCCACTGGATGCCCTTATTCTCGATTGGACAGGCAGATACTTTTATGCCTTTCCTCCCTTTCCACTCATTTTCAGGGTTCTCATCAAGCCCAGGTCATAACCAGCTTGATGATCCTGGTAGCACCAGACTTGGTATGGCAGCCTTGGTACTCCCTATGCTTTCAATGTCTGTGAGCAAGCCGATTCACCTTCCTCAGAGGTACAGTCTACTGACTTCCTTTCGGGGAGGGTAGCGTTCCTAATCTCAGGTCTCTCAAGCTCAAGGCATGGCTCTTGAGGACATAAAATATGCAGACTGCCAATTCTCTGAAGCAGTTTTGGAAGTCTTTAGGGGTTATGGGAAACCTTCCACTAAAGAAATCTGTGCTTCAGAATGGAAAAGATTTTTCCATCTGTTACAATGATAAGGGTGTAGCCCCAGCCCAGGCCAGGATCCCAACCCTTCTGGATCATTTGTCTCATTTGCACTTCTTGGGGCTGCAGCACTAGACTCTGAAAGTGCACCTGGCTTCAGTTTAAGTGTACCTCTCAACTAAAAGGATACCTCAGTTGCATCAAATCCCATATTTGAGGTTTTTTTAAGGGGCTCTTTCACTTGTTTCTCCCTCACAGGGAACCAGTGCCACCATGGGATCTTAATGTTTGCATTGCCCAGCTTATGCTTCTGCCCTTTGAGCCCATGAATTCTGCAGAGCTTAAATTTGTTACCTGGAAGGTAGCCTTTTTTCTGGTAGCAATCACTCCTGCCAGGAGAATTAGTGAACCACAGGTCTTTTGTGTAGAAAAGGACTAACTTTCTTTTCTCAGGAATAAGGTAGTATGGGGAACTAATAGGAAGTTCCTCGCCAAGGTGGTCCCTGACTTCCACTTGAACCAGTCAATAACATTGCCAGTTTCTTTACTGAGCATTCCATCTCAGGTGAGCGTAGACTGCACAGCCTGGATGGCAAAAGAGCACTGAGTAACTATGACTCATGCCATAGACCATAGATAGGACAGACAACAGCTGTTCCTCACAGATGAGGAAGTAGGTAAAGGTACTCGTGCTTTGAAAAGGACTTTATCTGGATAGATAGTCCAATTATTCATATTTGTTAATCAAAAGCAGGCAAGGTTCCTCCTCCTTGTCCTTGAGCCCACTCTACAAGGGACATAGCTGCCAATATTGCAGCTGCCCGAGAGGTACCTCTATTGGAAATATGTAAACCCACTATCTGGAGGTCAGCCCACACCTTCACTAAACACTATAGTCTGGATACCCAGCCTAGTAGTGATGCCAGTTTTGGCAAAGTTGTTTTGCAGAGTTTTTTTTTCCTAAATAGATTCTGCCCTTCTCCTAGTGGTACTGCTACATAGTCTGCAAAGAGTAATAATATTAGTGGATTCCTGTGGTTAGAAGAAAAAATTACTCACCTGTAGTAATATTCTTTCTTCCCAGGAATCCACTAATATTATTACTCCCCTCCCTTATCCTTTCCTTCAGAATCGATAACTAGAAAAATACTCTCCACAGTTAAGATACACAGTTGATGTGGTATGTCACCTGCTGGCACATTCTGTTAATACCTATAGCTTGTAGGTTCTTTTCGTAGAGCATATCTGACTTTAAAAAAAGGGGACTTTTGCTTCAATTAGCCCTTGGCTACTCGTTTGAAATGGCCCTGTTGGGCATTTAAAATTATTTTATGGTTATTTAATTATAATTCACATGTTGTTATGGCCTTTTTGCATGCTTCGAAGAAATCTGAGCCAGAATGTAGGCAGTTAGCACAAGGCTGTTTCAAAATAGATGCATGTGCTAAACATTCCATGATTAGCATATCATTCTATTCTCTCTGGGGCAGTCCTGACTTCAAAGAGAACTGCAAAGAGTAATAATATTAGTGGATCACTGGGATGGAAGAAGATTACTACAGGTGAGTAATTTTTTCTTATTCACTGTGGACTCCATTTACTATTACCCGTTGTGTCCTGTTTTACCCAGGCTACCATGCTGGAACCCACTCCCAGGCTGGCTAATTTGTATTTTTTGTGCGAGACTGTGTCAGATGCCTTGCTAAAGTCTAGGTAGGCCATGTCCACAACCCCTCCCTGGTCTACTGCTTTGGTCACCCAGTCAAAGAAATAATTAGATTTGTCTGACATGACCTTCCTGCTGTGAATCAATGCTGCCTTGGGTCCTGTGCCCCACTGGCCTCTAGGTACTCAACAGTTCTTTCCTTCAGAAGTGATTCTATCATTTTCCCTACCACTGAGGTCAAACTGACAGGTCTGTAGTTTCCTGCCTCTGTCTTGTTCCCACTTTTGTGAAGGGGAATCACATCTGCCCTTCTCCAGTCCTCAGGTACCACACCGTCCTCCCATGATTTATTAAAAAGGGTAGTCAGTGGTGTTACTAGTTCTTCCCTTAGTTCTTTTAGAATTCTGGGGTGAATCCCATCAGGCCCCATTGCTTTATCCACCTTCAGTTTAAGAGTTCTTTCAGAAACCTTTCTTCTGTGAAAGGACTAATATCACCCCCCCCCCCCATCCAGAGTGCTTCTATTGACTGGAGTATTAAATTCTGTAATTCTCAGAACAACTAATTTTTATATTACAAAAAATGATACAGGGATCAGAACTAGCTGTCCAAGTGTCAGAGACCCCCAACTAATAAAGATGCTCAAGCAAAGGATCCCGCAAATAATACAAGAAAATACTACTAGAGATATATCAAAAAGAATTGTGTGGGACACGGTGAAGGCCATAATGAGGGGGGAACTGATTGCCTATGCCTCACACAAAAAGAAGCAGCAAGCTCAAACACAGAAAGAGCTAGAGGAGGAATTAGAATTTTTACAGCAGGCCCATATGCAGAGTGGACACCTCCCTCCTACCTCTGTTAAGTAGGGTAAAAGAAAAACTACAAAGTATTCTTACATATAAAACTGAACAAAC